>CM056743.1:72807351-74231518 GCA_029851415.1 Eretmocerus hayati
TTTGCGCTTGGTCCACATTGAACTCAGCACAAGCACTCAAATCTCCGCCGGAAATGGCTCTGAGGGGATGATCAGAATAGATTCTGCGAGCAATAAATCAGCAATGAAATTTCAGCTAAAACAGGTCTCGATGGGTCGACAAGAACTCAATGTTTGTGCTGGGTCCTTATTGAACTCAGCACAAACACTCATATCTCCGCCGGAAGTTGCTCCGAGGGGATGATCAAAATAGATTCTGGGAGCAATAAATCGGCGATAAAATATGAGCTAAGTCAGCATTCGATGGGTCTACAAGAACTCAATGTTTGTGCTGTGTCCACATTGAACTCAGCACAAGCACTCATATCTCCGCCGGAATATACTCTGAGGGGATGATCAAAGTAGATTCTGGGAGCAATGAATTAGCAATGAAATATAAGCTAAGTCAGGTTTCGATGTGTCGACAGCAACTCAATGTTTGTGCTGGGTCCACATTGATCTCAGCACAAGCACTCATATCTCCGCCGGAAATTGCTCTGGGGGGATGATCAGAGTAGATTCTGGGAGCAATGAATTAGCAATAAAATATAAGCTGAGTCGGGTTTCGATGGGTCGACAAAAACTCAATGTTTGTGCTGGGTCCACATTGAACTCAGCACGAGCACTCATATCTCCGCCGGAAATTACTCTCAGGGGATGATCAGAGTAGATTCTGGGAGCAATGAATTAGCAATGAAATATAAGCTTATTCAGGTTCCGATGGGTCGACAAAAACTCAATGTTTGTGTTGGGTCCACATTGAACTCAGCACAAACACTCATATCTCCGCCGGAAAATGCTCCGAGGGGATGATCAAAATAGATTCTGGGAGCAATTAATCAGCGATAAAATATGAGCTTAGTCAGCATTCGATGGGTCGACAAGGACTCAATGTTTGTGCTGTGTCCACATTGAACTCAGCACAAACACTTATATCTCCGCCGGAAGTTGCTCTAAGGGGATGAGCAGAACGGATTCTGAGAGCAATAAATTAGCAATAAAATATAAGCTAAGTTAGGTTCCGATAGTTCGGCGAAAATCCAATGTTTGTGTTGGGTCCACATTGAACTCAGCACAAGCACTCATATCTCCGCCGGGAATTGCTCTGAAGGGGATGATCAAAATAGATTCTGGGAGCAATGAATCAGCAATGAAATTCCAGCTAAGTCAGGTTTCGATGGTTCGACAAAAACTCAATGTTTGCGCTGGGTCCACATTGAACTCAGCACAAGCACTTATATCTCCGCCGGGAATTGCTCTGAGGGGACGATCGAAATAGATTCTGGGAGCAATAGATTTGCAAGAATATATAAGCTGAGTCAGGTTCCTATGGGTCGACAAAAACTCAATGTTTGCGCTGGGTCCATATTGAACTCAGCACAAACACTCATATCTTTGCCGGAAGTTGCTCTAAGGGGATGATCAGAACGGATTCTGGGAGCAATGAATTAGCAATAGAATATAAGCTAAGTTGGGTTCCGATCGGTCAGCATAAACCCAATGTTTGTGCTGGGTCCACATTGAACCACCATAAGCACTCATATCTCCGCCGGAAGTTGCTCTAAGGGGATGAGCAGAACGGATTCTGAGAGCGATAAATTAGCAATAAAATATAAGCTAAAAGAGGTTCCGATAGGTCAGCGGAAATCCAATGTTTGTGCTGAGTCCACATTGAACTCAGCACAAGCACTCATATCTCCGCCGGGAATCGCTCTGAGGGGATGATCAAAGTAGATTCTGGGAGCAATAAATTAGCAATGAAATATCAGCTAAGTCAGGTTTCGATGGGTCGACAAAAACTCAATGTTTGCGCTGGGTCCACACTGAACTCAGCACAAACACTCATATCTCTGCCGGAAGTTGCTGTAAGGGGATGATCAGAACGGATTCTGGGAGCAATGAATTAGCAATAGAATATAAGCTAAGTTGGGTTCCGATCGGTCAGCATAAACCCAATGTTTGTGCTGGGTCCACATTGAACTCAGCACAAGCACTCATATCTCCGCCGGGGAATGCTCTGAGGGGATGATCAAAATAGATTCTGGGAGCAATAAATTAGCAATGAAATATCAGCTAAGTCAGGTTCCCATGGGTCGAAAAAAACTCAATGTTTGTGCTGGGTCCACATTGAACTCAGCACAAGCACTCATATCTCCGCCGGAAATCGCTCTGAGGGGATGATCAAAATAGATTCTGGGACCAATAAATTAGCAATGAAATTTCAGCTAAGTCAGGTTTCGATGGGTCGACAAAAACTCAATGTTTGCGCTGGGTCCACATTGAACTCAGCACAAACACTTATATCTCCGCCGGGAGTTGCTCTAAGGAGATGAGCAGAACGGACTCTGAGAGTAATAAATTAACAATGCAATTTCAGCTGAGTTAGGTTCCGATAGTTCGGCGAAAACCCAATGTTTGTGTTGGGTCCACATTGAACTCAGCACAAGCACTCATATCTCCGCCGGAATATACTCTGAGGGGATGATCAAAGTAGATTCTGGGAGCAATGAATTAGCAATGAAATATAAGCTAAGTCAGGTTTCGATGGGTCGACAAAAACTCAATGTTTGCGCTGGGTCCACATTGAACTCAGCACAAACACTCATATCTCCGCCGGAAGTTGCTCCGAGGGGATGATCAAAATAGATTCTGGGAGCAAAAAATTAGCAATAGAATATGAGCTTAGTCAGCTTCCGATAGAATGGCGAGAACCCAATGTTTGCGCTTGGTCCTCAATTGAACTCAGCACAAGCATTCATATCCCCGCGGGAAATTGCTCTCAGGGGACGAGAAACTAGATTCTGGGAGCAATGAATTAGCAATGAAATTTCAGCTACGTCAGGTTTCGATGGGTCGACAGAAACTCAATGTTTGTGCTGGGTCCACATTGAACTCAGCACAAACACTCATATCTCCGCCGGAAGTTGCTCCGAGGGGACGATCAAAATAGATTCTGGGAGCAATGAATTAGCAAGAGAATATAAGCTAAGTCAGGTTTCGATAGGTTGGCGAGAACCCAATGTTTGTGCTGGGTCCACATTGAACTCAGCACAAGCACTGATATCTCCGCCGTCAATGGCTCTGAGGGGATGATCAAAATGGATTCTGGGAGCAATGAATTAGCAATAATATATAAGCTGAGTCAGGTTCCTATGGGTCGACAAAAACTCAATGTTTGTGCTGGGTCCACATTGAACTCAGCACAAGCACTCATATCTCCGCCGGAAATTGCTCTTAGAGGATGATCAGAGTAGATTCTGGGAGCTATAACTTAGCAATAAAATATAAGCTAAGTCAGGTTTCGATGGGTCGACAAAAACTCAATGTTTGCGCTGGGTCCACATTGAACTCGGCACAAACGATCATATCTCCGCCGGGAGTTGCTCTAAGGGGATTAGCAGAACGGATTCTGAGAGCGATAAATTAGCAATAAAATATAAGCTAAGTTAGGTTCCGATAGGTCGGCGGAAACCCAATGTTTGTGCTGGGTCCACATTGAACTCAGCACAAGCACTCATATCTCCGCCGGAAATTGCTCTGAGGGGATGATCAAAATAGATTCTGGGAGCAATAAATTAGCAATGAAATTTCAGCTAGGTCAGGTTTCGATGGGTCGACAAGAACTCAATGTTTGTGCTGGGTCCACATTGAACTCAGCACAAACGATCATATCTCCGCCGGGAGTTGCTCCGAGGGGATGATCAAAATAGATTCTGGGAGCAATAAATTAGCAATAAAATATAAGCTAAGTCAGGTTTCGATAGGTTGGCGAGAACCCAATGTTTGTGCTGGGTCCGCATTGAACTCAGCACAAGCACTCATATCTCCGCCGGAAATTGCTCTGAGGGGATGATCAAATTAGATTCTGTGAGCAATGAATTAGCAATAAAATATAAGCTGAGTCAGGTTTCGATGGGTCGACAAAAACTCAATGTTTGTGCTGGGTCCACATTGAACTCAGCACAAGGACTCATATCTCCGCCGGATTATACTCTGAGGGGATGATCAAAGTAGATTCTGGGAGCAATCAATTAGCAATGAAATATAAGCTAAGTCAGGTTCCGATGTGTCGACAGCAACTCAATGTTTGTGCTGGGTCCACATTGAACTCAGCACAAACACTCATATCTCCGCCAGAAGTTGCTCCGAGGGGATGATCAAAGTAGATCCTGGGAGGAAATAATTAGCGATAAAATATAAGCTAGGTCAGGTTTCGATGGGTCGACAAAAACTCAATGTTTGCGCTTGGTCCACATTGAACTCAGCACAAGCACTCATAACTCCGCCGGAAATTGCTCTGAGGGGATGATCAAAATAGATTCTGGGAGCAATAAATCAGCAATGAAATTTCAGCTAAGTCAGGTTTCGATGGGTCGACAAGAACTCAATGTTTGTGCTGGGTCCACATTGAACTCAGCACAAACGATCATATCTCCGCCGGAAGTTGCTCCGAGGGGATGATCAAAATGGATTCTGGGAGCAATAAATTAGCAATAAAATATAAGCTAAGTCAGGTTTCGATAGGTTGGCGAGAACCCAATGTTTGTGCTGGGTCCGCATTGAACTCAGCACAAGCACTCATATCTCCGCCGGAAGTTGCTCTAAGGGGATTAGCAGAACGGATTCTGAGAGCGATAAATCAGCAATAAAATATAAGCTAAGTTAGGTTCCGATAGGTCGGCGGAAACCCAATGTTTGTGCTGGGTCCACATTGAACTCAGCACAAGCACTCATATCTCCGCCGGAAATTGCTCTGAGGGGATGATCAGAATAGATTCTGGGAGCAATAAATTAGCAATGAAATTTCAGCTAAGTCAGGTTTCGATGGGTCGACAAGAACTCAATGTTTGTGCTGGGTCCACATTGAACTCAGCACAAACGATCATATCTCCGCCGGAAGTTGCTCCGAGGGGATGATCAAAATGGATTCTGGGAGCAATAAATTAGCAATAAAATATAAGCTAAGTCAGGTTTCGATAGGTTGGCGAGAACCCAATGTTTGTGCTGGGTCCGCATTGAACTCAGCACAAGCACTCATATCTCCGCCGGAAGTTGCTCTAAGGGGATTAGCAGAACGGATTCTGAGAGCGATAAATTAGCAATAAAATATAAGCTAAGTTAGGTTCCGATAGGTCGGCGGAAACCCAATGTTTTTGCTGGGTCCACATTGAACTCAGCACAAGCACTCATATCTCCGCCGGAAATTGTTCTGAGGGGATGATCAAAATAGATTCTGGGAGCAATAAATTAGCAATGAAATTTCAGCTAAGTCAGGTTTCGATGGGTCGACAAGAACTCAATGTTTGTGCTGGGTCCCAATTGAACTCAGCACAAACGATCACATCTCCGCCGGAAGTTGCTCCGAGGGGATGATCAAAATAGATTCTGGGAGCAATAAATTAGCAATAAAATATAAGCTAAGTCAGGTTTCGATAGGTTGGCGAGAACCCAATGTTTGTGCTGGGTCCGCATTGAACTCAGCACAAGCACTCATATCTCCGCCGGAAATTGCTCTGAGGGGATGATCAAATTAGATTCTGTGAGCAATGAATTAGCAATAAAATATAAGCTGAGTCAGGTTTCGATGGGTCGACAAAAACTCAATGTTTGTGCTGGGTCCACATTGAACTCAGCACAAGCACTCATATCTCCGCCGGAATATACTCTGAGGGGATGATCAAATTAGATTCTGTGAGCAATGAATTAGCAATAAAATATAAGCTGAGTCAGGTTTCGATGGGTCGACAAAGACTCAATGTTTGTGCTGGGTCCACATTGAACTCAGCACAAGCACTCATATCTCCGCCGGAAATTGCTCTTAGAGGATGATCAGAGTAGATTCTGGGAGCAATAACTTAGCAATAAAATATAAGCTAAGTCAGGTTTCGATGGGTCGACAAAAACTCAATGTTTGCGCTGGGTCCACATTGAACTCGGCACAAGCACTCATATCTCCGCCGGAATATACTCTGAGGGGATGATCAAAGTAGATTCTGGGAGCAATGAATTAGCAATGAAATATAAGCTTAGTCAGGTTTCGATAGAATGGCGAGAACCCAATGTTTGCGCTGGGTCCTCAATTGAACTCAGCACAAGCATTCATATCTCCGCGGGAAATTGCTCTCAGGAGATGAGAAACTAGATTCTGGGAGCAATAAATTAGCAATGAAATTCCAAATACGTCAGGTTTCGATGGGTCGACAAAAACTCAATGTTTGCGCTGGGTCCACATTGAACTCAGCACAAAAACTCATATCTCCGCCGGAAGTTGCTCTAAGGGGATGATCGAAACGGATTCTGAGAGCAATGAATTAGCAATGAAATATGAGCTAAGTCAGCATTCGAAGGGTCGGCAAGAACTCAATGTTTGTGCTGGGTCCACATTGAACTCAGCACAAACACTCATATCTCCGCCTGAAGTTGCTCCGAGGGGATGATCAAAATAGATTCTGGGAGCAATAAATTAGCAATAGAATATAAGCTAAGTCAGGTTTCGATAGGTTGGCGAGAACCCAATGTTTGTGCTGGGTCCACATTGAACTCAGCACAAGCACTGATATCTCCGCCGGAAATGGCTCTGAGGGGATGATCATAATAGATTCTGGGAGCAATGAATTAGCAATAATATATAAGCTGAGTCAGGTTCCTATGGGTCGACAAAAACTCAATGTTTGTGCTGGGTCCACATTGAACTCAGCACAAGCACTCATATCTCCGCCGGAAATTGCTCTTAGAGGATGATCAGAGTAGATTCTGGGAGCAATAACTTAGCAATAAAATATAAGCTAAGTCAGGTTTCGATGGGTCGACAAAAACTCAATGTTTGCGCTGGGTCCACATTGAACTCGGCACAAATACTTATATCTCCGCCGGAAGTTGCTCTAAGGGGATTAGCAGAACGGATTCTGAGAGCGATAAATCAGCAATAAAATATAAGCTAAGTTAGGTTCCGATAGGTCGGCGGAAACCCAATGTTTGTGCTGGGTCCACATTGAACTCAGCACAAGCACTCATATCTCCGCCGGAAATTGCTCTGAGGGGATGATCAGAATAGATTCTGGGAGCAATAAATTAGCAATGAAATTTCAGCTAAGTCAGGTTTCGATGGGTCGACAAGAACTCAATGTTTGTGCTGGGTCCACATTGAACTCAGCACAAACGATCATATCTCCGCCGGAAGTTGCTCCGAGGGGATGATCAAAATAGATTCTGGGAGCAATAAATTAGCAATGAAATATAAGCTAAGTCAGGTTTCGATAGGTTGGCGAGAACCCAATGTTTGTGCTGGGTCCGCTTTGAACTCAGCACAAGCACTCATATCTCCGCCGGAAATTGCTCTGAGGGGATGATCAAAATAGATTCTGGGAGCAATAAATTAGCAATAAAATATAAGCTAAGTCAGGTTTCGATAGGTTGGCGAGAACCCAATGTTTGTGCTTGGTCCGCATTGAACTCAGCACAAGCACTCATATCTCCGCCGGAAATTGCTCTGAGGGGATGATCAAATGAGATTCTGTGAGCAATGAATTAGCAATAAAATATAAGCTGGGTCAGGTTTCGATGGGTCGACAAAAACTCAATGTTTGTGCTGGGTCCACATTGAACTCAGCACAAGCACTCATATCTCCGCCGGATTATACTCTGAGGGGATGATCGAAGTAGATTCTGGGAGCAATGAATTAGCAATGAAATATAAGCTAAGTCAGGTTTCGATGTGTCGACAGCAACTCAATGTTTGTGCTGGGTCCACATTGAACTCAGCACAAACACTCATATCTCCGCCAGAAGTTGCTCCGAGGGGATGATCAAAGTAGATTCTGGGAGGAATAAATCAGCGATAAAATATAAGCTAGGTCAGGTTTCGATGGGTCGACAAAAACTCAATGTTTGCGCTTGGTCCACATTGAATTCAGCACAAGCACTCATATCTCCGCCGGAAATGGCTCTGAGGGGATGATCAAAATAGATTCTGCGAGCAATGAATTAGCAATGCAATTTCAGCTAAGTCAGGTTTCGATGGGTCGACAAGAACTCAATGTTTGTGCTGGGTCCACATTGAACTCAGCACAAACACTCATATCTCCTTCGGGAGTTGCTCCGAGGGGATGATCAAAATAGATTCTGGGAGCAATAAATTAGCAATAAAATATAAGACAAGTCAGGTTCCGATAGGTTGGCGAGAACCCAATGTTTGTGCTTGTCCACATTGAACTCAGCATAAGCACTCATATCTCCGCCGGGAATTGCTCTGAGGGGATGATCAAAATAGATTCTGGGAGCAATAAATTAGCAATGAAATTTCAGCTAAGTCAGGTTTCGATGGGTCGTTAAAAACTCAATGTTTGCGCTTGGTCCACAAAGAACTCAGCACAAGCACTCATATCTCCGCCGGAAATGGCTCTGAGGGGATGATCAAAATAGTTCCTGGGAGCAATAAAGTAGCAATAAAATATAAGCTGAGTCGGGTTTCGATGGGTCGACAAAAACTCAATGTTTGTGCTGGGTCCACATTGAACTCAGCACAAACACTCATATCTCCGCCGGGAGTTGCTCCGAGGGGATGATCAAAATAGATTCTGGGAGCAATAAATTAGCAATAAAATATAAGACAAGTCAGGTTCCGATAGGTTGGCGAGAACCCAATGTTTGTGCTGGGTCCTTATTGAACTCAGCATAAGCACTCATATCTCCGCCGGGAATTGCTCTGAGGGGATGATCAAAATAGATTCTGGGAGCAATAAATTAGCAATGAAATTTCAGCTAAGTCAGGTTTCGATGGGTCGTTAAAAACTCAATGTTTGCGCTTGGTCCACATTGAATTCAGCACAAGCACTCATATCTCCGCCGGAAATGGCTCTGAGGGGATGATCAAAATAGATTCTGGGAGCAATGAATTAGCAATGCAATTTCAGCTAAGTCAGGTTTCGATGGGTCGACAAGAACTCAATGTTTGTGCTGGGTCCACATTGAACTCAGCACAAACACTCATATCTCCTTCGGGAGTTGCTCCGAGGGGATGATCAAAATAGATTCTGGGAGCAATAAATTAGCAATAAAATATAAGACAAGTCAGGTTCCGATAGGTTGGCGAGAACCCAATGTTTGTGCTTGTCCACATTGAACTCAGCATAAGCACTCATATCTCCGCCGGGAATTGCTCTGAGGGGATGATCAAAATAGATTCTGGGAGCAATAAATTAGCAATGAAATTTCAGCTAAGTCAGGTTTCGATGGGTCGTTAAAAACTCAATGTTTGCGCTTGGTCCACAAAGAACTCAGCACAAGCACTCATATCTCCGCCGGAAATGGCTCTGAGGGGATGATCAAAATAGTTCCTGGGAGCAATAAAGTAGCAATAAAATATAAGCTGAGTCGGGTTTCGATGGGTCGACAAAAACTCAATGTTTGTGCTGGGTCCACATTGAACTCAGCACAAACACTCATATCTCCGCCGGGAGTTGCTCCGAGGGGATGATCAAAATAGATTCTGGGAGCAATAAATTAGCAATAAAATATAAGACAAGTCAGGTTCCGATAGGTTGGCGAGAACCCAATGTTTGTGCTGGGTCCTTATTGAACTCAGCATAAGCACTCATATCTCCGCCGGGAATTGCTCTGAGGGGATGATCAAAATAGATTCTGGGAGCAATAAATTAGCAATGAAATTTCAGCTAAGTCAGGTTTCGATGGGTCGTTAAAAACTCAATGTTTGCGCTTGGTCCACATTGAACTCAGCACGAGCACTCATATCTCCGCCGGAAATTACTCTGAGGGGATGATCAGAGTAGATTCTGGGAGCAATGAATTAGCAATGAAATACAAGCTAATTCAGGTTCCGATGGGTCGACAAAAACTCAATGTTTGTGTTGGGTCCACATTGAACTCAGCACAAACACTCATATCTCCGCCGGAAAATGCTCCGAGGGGATGATCAAAATAGATTCTGGGAGCGATTAATCAGCGATAAAATATGAGCTTAGTCAGCATTCGATGGGTCGACAAGGACTCAATGTTTGTGCTGTGTCCACATTGAACTCAGCACAAACACTTATATCTCCGCCGGAAGTTGCTCTAAGGGGATGAGCAGAACGGATTCTGAGAGCAATAAATTAGCAATAAAGTATAAGCTAAGTTAGGTTCCGATAGTTCGGCGAAAATCCAATGTTTGTGTTGGGTCCACATTGAACTCAGCACAAGCACTCATATCTCCGCCGGAAATTGCTCTGAAGGGGATGATCGAAATAGATTCTGGGAGCAATGAATCAGCAATGAAATTTCAGCTAAGTCAGGTTTCGATGGTTCGACAAAAACTCAATGTTTGCGCTGGGTCCACATTGAACTCAGCACAAGCACTTATATCTCCGCCGGGAATTGCTCTGAGGGGACGATCGAAATAGATTCTGGGAGCAATAGATTTGCAAGAATATATAAGCTGAGTCAGGTTCCTATGGGTCGACAAAAACTCAATGTTTGCGCTGGGTCCATATTGAACTCACCATAAGCACTCATATCTCCGCCGGAAGTTGCTCTAAGGGGATGATCAGAACGGATTCTGAGAGCGATAAATTAGCAATAAAATATGAGCTAAGTTGGGTTCCGATCGGTCAGCATAAACCCAATGTTTGTGCTGGGTCCACATTGAACTCAGCACAAGCACTCATATCTCCGCCGGGGAATGCTCTGAGGGGATGATCAAAATAGATTCTGGGAGCAATAAATTAGCAATGAAATATCAGCTAAGTCAGGTTCCCATGGGTCGAAAAAAACTCAATGTTTGTGCTGGGTCCACATTGAACTCAGCACAAGCACTCATATCTCCGCCGGGGAATGCTCTGAGGGGATGATCAAAACGGATTCTGAGAGCAATGAATCAGCAATAAAAGGTCAGCGGAAACCCATCGTTTGTGTCCGGTCCACATTGAACTCAGCACAAGCACTCATATCTCCGCCGGAAGTTGCTCCAAGGGGATGATCGGAACGGATTCTGAGAGCAATAAATTAGTAATAAAATATAAGCTAAGTCAGGTTTCGATGGGTCGACAAAAACTCAATGTTTGCGCTGAGTCCACATTGAACTCAGCACAAGCATTCATATCCTCGCCGGAAATTGCTCTGAGGGGAAGATCGAAATAGATTCTGGGAGCAATAGATAAGCAATAATATATAAGCTGAGTCAGGTTCCTATGGGTCGACAAAAACTCAATGTTTGCGCTGGGTCCATATTGAACTCAGCACAAATACTTATATCTCCGCCGGAAGTTGCTCTAAGGGGATGAGCAGAACGGATTCTGGGAGCGGAAAATTAGCAATGAAATATAAGCTAAGTGAGGTTCCGATAGGTCAGCGGAAATCCAATGTTTGTGCTGAGTCCACATTGAACTCAGCACGAGCACTCGTATCTCCGCCGGAAATTGTTCTGAGGGGATGATCAAAGTAGATTCTGGGAGCAATAAATTAGCAATGGAATATCAGCTAAGTCAGGTTTCGATGGGTCGAGAAAAACTCAATGTTTGCACTGGGTCCACACTGAACTCAGCACAAACACTCATATCTCTGCCGGAAGTTGCTCTAAGGGGATGATCAGAACGGATTCTGGGAGCGATCAATTAGCAATAAAATATAAGCTAAGTTAGGTTCCGATCGGTCAGCATAAACCCAATGTTTGTGCTGGGTCCACATTGAACTCAGCACAAGCACTCATATCTCCGCCGGGAAATGCTCTGAGGGGATGATCAAAATAGATTCTGGAAGCAATGAATTAGCAATGAAATATAAGCTAAGTCAGGTTTCGACGGGTCGACGGAAAGTCGATGTTTGTGTTGTGTCGACATCGAACTCAGCACAAACACTTATATCCCCGCCGGGAGTTGCTCTAAGGGGATGATCAGAACGGATTCTTAGAGCAATAAATTAGCAGTAAAATATGAGCTAAGTTAGGTTCCGATAGGTCGGCGAAAACCCGATGTTTGTGCTGGGTCCACATTGAACTCAGCACAAGCACTCATATCTCCGCCGGAAATTGCCCTGAGGGGATGATCAAAATAGATTCTGGGACCAATAAATTAGCAATGAAATTCCAGCTAAGTCAGGTTTCGATGGGTCGACAAAAACTCAATGTTTGCGCTGGGTCCACATTGAACTCAGCACAAACACTCATATCTCCGCCGGAAATCGCTCTGAGGGGATGATCAAAATAGATTCTGGGACCAATCAATTAGCGATGAAATTTCAGCTAAGTCAGGTTTCGATGGGTCGACAAAAACTCAATGTTTGCGCTGGGTCCACATTGAACTCAGCACAAACACTCATATCTCCGCCGGAAGTTGCTCCGAGGGGATGATCAAAATAGATTCTGGGAGCAATAAATTAGCAATGAAATTCCAGCTAAGTCAGGTTTCGATGGGTCGACAAAAACTCAATGTTTGCGCTGGGTCCACATTGAACTCAGCACAAACACTCATATCTCCGCCGGAAATCGCTCTGAGGGGATGATCAAAGTAGATTCTGGGAGCAAAGAATTAGCAATGAAATATAAGCTAAGTCAGGTTTCGATGGGTCGACAAAAACTCAATGTTTGCGCTGGGTCCACATTGAACTCAGCACAAACACTCATATCTCCGCCGGAAGTTGCTCCGAGGGGATGATCAAAATAGATTCTGGGAGCAAAAAATTAGCAATAGAATATGAGCTTAGTCAGGTTTCGATAGAATGGCGAGAACCCAATGTTTGCGCTTGGTCCTCAATTGAACTCAGCACAAGCATTCATATCTCCGCGGGAAATTGCTCTCAGGGGACGAGAAACTAGATTCTGGGAGCAATAAATTAGCAATGGAATTTCAGCTACGTCAGGTTTTGATGGGTCGACAAAACTCAATGTTTGTGCTGGGTCCACATTGAACTCAGCAGAAACACTCATATCTCCGCCGGAAGTTGCTCCGAGGGGATGATCAAAATAGATTCTGGGAGCAATGAATTAGCAATAGAATATAAGCTAAGTCAGGTTTCGATAGGTTGGCGAGAACCCAATGTTTGTGCTGGTTCCACATTGAACTCAGCACAAGCACTGATATCTCCGCCGGGAATGGCTCTGAGGGGATGATCAAAATAGATTCTGGGAGCAATGAATTAGCAATAATATATAAGCTGAGTCAGGTTCCTATGGGTCGACAAAAACTCAATGTTTGTGCTGGGTCCACATTGAACTCAGCACAAGGACTCATATCTCCGCCGGAAGTCGCTCTAAGGGGATGAGCAGAACGGATTCTGAGAGCAATAAATTAGCAATAAAATATAAGCTAAGTTAGGTTCCGATAGTTCGGCGAAAATCCAATGTTTGTGTTGGGTCCACATTGAACTCAGCACAAGCACTCATATCTCCGCCGGAAATTGCTCTGAAGGGGATGATCAAAATAGATTCTGTGAGCAATGAATTAGCAATAAAATATAAGCTGAGTCAGGTTTCGATGGGTCGACAAAAACTCAATGTTTGTGCTGGGTCCACATTGAACTCAGCACAAGGACTCATATCTCCACCGGATTATACTCTGAGGGGATGATCAAAGTAGATTCTGGGAGCAATGAATTAGCAATGAAATATAAGCTAAGTCAGGTTCCGATGTTTCGACAGCAACTCAATGTTTGTGCTGGGCCCACATTGAACTCAGCACAAACACTCATATCTCCGCCAGAAGTTGCTCCGAGGGGATGATCAAAGTAGATTCTGGGAGGAATAAATTAGCGATAAAATATAAGCTAGGTCAGGTTTCGATGGGTCGACAAAAACTCAATGTTTGCGCTTGGTCCACATTGAACTCAGCACAAGCACTCATATCTCCGCCGGAAATGGCTCTGAGGGGATGATCAAAATAGATTCTGCGAGCAATAAATTAGCAATGAAATTTCAGCTAAGTCAGGTTTCGATGGGTCGACAAGAACTCAATATTTGTGCTGGGTCCACATTGAACTCAGCACAAACACTCATATCTCCGCCGGAAGTTGCTCCGAGGGGATTATCAAAATAGATTCTGGGAGCAATAAAGTAGCAATAAAATATAAGCTGAGTCGGGTTTCGATAGGTCGACAAAAACTCAATGTTTGTGCTGGGTCCACATTGAACTCAGCACGAGCACTCATATCTCCGCCGGAAATTACTCTGAGGGGATGATCAGAGTAGATTCTGGGAGCAATGAATCAGCAATGAAATATAAGCTAAGTCAGGTTCCGATGGGTCGACAAAAACTCAATGTTTGTGCTGGGTCCACATTGAACTCAGCACAAACACTCATATCTCCGCCGGAAGTTGCTCCGAGGGGATGATCAAAATAGATTCTGGGAGCAATAAATCAGCGATAAAATATGAGCTTAGTCAGCATTCGATGGGTCGACAAGAACTCAATGTTTGTGCTGTGTCCACATTGAACTCAGCACAAACACTTATATCTCCGCCGGAAGTTGCTCTAAGGGGATGATCAGAACGGATTCTGGGAGCAATGAATCAGCAATGAAATTTCAGCTAAGTCAGGTTTTGATGGGTCGACAAAAACTCAATGTTTGCGCTGGGTCCACATTGAACTCAGCAGAGGCACTCATATCTCCGCCGGAAATTGCTCTGAAGGGGATGATCAAAATAGATTCTGGGAGCAATGAATCAGCAATGAAATTTCAGCTAAGTCAGGTTTTTATGGGTCGACAAAAACTCAATGTTTGCGCTGGGTCCACATTGAACTCAGCACAGGCACTCATATCTCCGCCGGAAATTGCTCTGAGGGGACGATCGAAACAGATTCTGGGAGCAATAGATTAGCAATAATATATAAGCTGAGTCAGGTTCCTATGGGTCGACAAAAACTCAATGTTTGCGCTGGGTCCATATTGAACTCAGCACAAACACTCATATCTTTGCCGGAAGTTGCTCTAAGGGGATGATCAGAACGGATTCTGGGAGCAATGAATTAGCGATAGAATATAAGCTAAGTTGGGTTCCGATCGGTCAGCATAAACCCAATGTTTGTGCTGGGTCCACATTGAACTCAGCACAAGCACTCATATCTCCGCCGGAAGTTGCTCTAAGGGGATGAGCAGAACGGATTCTGAGAGCGATAAATTAGCAATAAAATATAAGCTAAGTGAGGTTCCGATAGGTCAGCGGAAATCCAATGTTTGTGCTGAGTCCACATTGAACTCAGCACAAGCACTCATATCTCCGCCGGGAATCGCTCTGAGGGGATGATCAAAGTAGATTCTGGGAGCAATGAATTAGCAATGAAATATCAGCTAAGTCAGGTTTCGATGGGTCGACAAAAACTCAATGTTTGCGCTGGGTCCACACTGAACTCAGCACAAACACTCATATCTCTGCCGCAAGTTGCTCTAAGGGGATGATCAGAACGGATTCTGGGAGCAATGAATTAGCAATAGAATATAAGCTAAGTTGGGTTCCGATCGGTCAGCATAAACCCAATGTTTGTGCTGGGTCCACATTGAACTCAGCACAAGCACTCATATCTCCGCCGGGGAATGCTCTGAGGGGATGATCAAAATAGATTCTGGGAGCAATAAATTAGCAATGAAATATCAGCTAAGTCAGGTTCCGATGGGTCGACAAAAACTCAATGTTTGCGGTGGGTCCACACTGAACTCAGCACAAGCACTCATATCTCCGCCGGAAATTGCTCTGAGGGGATGATCGAAATAGATTCTGGGAGCAATAGATTAGCAATAATATATAAGCTGAGTCAGGTTCCCATGGGTCGACAAAAACTCAATGTTTGTGCTGGTCCACATTGAACTCAGCACAAGCACTCAAATCTCCGCCGGGAAATGCTCTGAGGGGATGATCAAAACGGATTCTGAGAGCAATGAATCAGCAATAAAATGTAAGCTAGGTTAGGTTCTGATAGGTCAGCAGAAACCCATCGTTTGTGTTGGGTCCACATCGAACTCAGCACAAGCACTCATATCTCCGCCGGAAGTCGCTCCAAGGGGATGATCGAAACGGATTCTGAGAGCAATAAATTAGTAATAAAATATAAGCTAAGTCAGGTTTCGATGGGTCGACAAAAACTCAATGTTTGCGCTGAGTCAGCATTGAACTCAGCACAAGCATTCATATCTCCGCCGGAAATTGCTCTGAGGGGATGATCGAAATAGATTCTGGGAGCAATAGATTAGCAATAATATATAAGCTGAGTCAGGTTCCTATGGGTCGACAAAAACTGAGTGTTTGCGCTGGGTCCATATTGAACTCAGCCCAAATACTTATATCTCCGCCGGAAGTTGCTCTAAGGGGATGAGCAGAACGGATTCTGAGAGCGATAAATTAGCAATAAAATATAAGCTAAGTGAGGTTCCGATAGGTCAGCGGAAATCCAATGTTTGTGCTGAGTCCACATTGAACTCAGCACGAGCACTCGTATCTCCGCCGGAAATTGCTCTGAGGGGATGATCAAAAGAGATTCTGGGAGCAATAAATTAGCAATGAAATATCAGCTAAGTCAGGTTTCGATGGGTCGACAAAAACTCAATGTTTGCACTGGGTCCACACTGAACTCAGCACAAACACTCATATCTCTGCCGGAAGTTGCTCTAAGGGGATGATCAGAACAGATTCTGGGAGCAATGAATGAGCAATAAAATATAAGCAAAGTTGGGTTCCGATCGGTCAGCATAAACCCAATGTTTGTGCTGGGTCCACATTGAACTCATCACAAGCACTCATATCTCCGCCGGGGAATGCTCTAAGGGGATGATCAAAATAGATTCTGGGAGCAATGAATTAGCAATAAAATATAAGTCAAGGTAGGTTTCGATGGGTCGACAAAAACTCGGAGTCTGTGCTGGGTCCACATTGAACTCAGCACAAACACTCATATCTCCGCCGGAAGTTGCTCTAAGGGGATGAGTAGAACGGATTCTGAGAGCAATAAATAGGCAATAAAATATAAGCTAAGTTAGGTTCCGATAGTTCGGTGAAAATCCAATGTTTGTGTTGGGTCCACATTGAACTCAGCACAAGCACTCATATCTCCGCCGGAAATTGCTCTGAAGGGGATGATCAAAATAGATTCTGGGAGCAATGAATCAGCAATGAAATTTCAGCTAAGTCAGGTTTCGATGGGTCGACAAAAACTCAATGTTTGCGCTGGGTCCACATTGAACTCAGCACAAGCACTCATATCTCCGCCGGAAATTGCTCTGAGGGGATGATCGAAATAGATTCTGGGAGCAATAAATTAGCAATGAAATATCAGCTAAGTCAGGTTTCGATGGGTCGACAAAAACTCAATGTTTGCACTGGGTCCACACTGAACTCAGCACAAACACTCATATCTCTGCCGGAAGTTGCTCTAAGGGGATGATCAGAACGGATTCTGGGAGCAATGAATGAGCAATAAAATATAAGCTAAGTTGGGTTCCGATCGGTCAGCATAAACCCAATGTTTGTGCTGGGTCCACATTGAACTCATCACAAGCACTCATATCTCCGCCGGGGAATGCTCTAAGGGGATGATCAAAATAGATTCTGGGAGCAATGAATTAGCAATAAAATATAAGTCAAGTCAGGTTTCGATGGGTCGACAAAAACTTGGAGTCTGTGCTGTGTCCACATTGAACTCAGCACGAGCACTCGTATCTCCGCCGGAAATTGCTCTGAGGGGATGATCAAAGTAGATTCTGGGAGCAATGAATTAGCAATGAAATTTCAGCTAAGTCAGGTTTCGATGAGTCGACAAGAACTCAATGTTTGTGCTGGGTCCACATTGAACTCAGCACAAACACTCATATCTCCGCCGGAAGTTGCTCCGAGGGGATGATCAAAATAGATTCTGGGAGCAATAAATTAGCAATAAAATATAAGACAAGTCAGGTTCCGATAGGTTGGCGAGAACCCAATGTTTGTGCTGGGTCCACATTGAACTCAGCACAAGCACTCATATCTCCGCCGGGAATTGCTCTGAGGGGATGATCAAAATAGATTCTGGGAGCAATAAATTAGCAATGAAATTTCAGCTAAATCAGGTTTCGATGGGTCGTTAAAAACTCAATGTTTGCGCTTGGCCCACATTGAACTCAGCACAAGCACTCATATCTCCGCCGGAAATGGCTCTGAGGGGATGATCAGAATAGATTCTGGGAGCAATAAAGTAGCAATAAAATATAAGCTGAGTCGGGTTTCGATGGGTCGACAAAAACTCAATGTTTGTGCTGGGTCCACATTGAACTCAGCACGAGCACTCATATCTCCGCCGGAAATTACTCTGAGGGGATGATCAGAGGAGATTCTGGGAGCAATGAATTAGCAATGAAATATAAGCTAAGTCAGGTTCTCATGGGTCGACAAAAACTCAATGTTTGTGCTGGGTCCACATTGAACTCAGCACAAACACTCATATCTCCGCCGGAAATTGCTCTGAAGGGGATGATCAAAATAGATTCTGGGAGCAATGAATCAGCAATGAAATTTCAGCTAAGTCAGGTTTTGATGGGTCGACAAAAACTCAATGTTTGCGCTGGGTCCACATTGAACTCAGCACAGGCACTCATATCTCCACCGGAAATTGCTCTGAGGGGACGATCGAAATAGATTCTGGGAGCAATAAATTAGCAATGAAATATCAGCTAAGTCAGGTTTCGATGGGTCGACAAAAACTCAATGTTTGCACTGGGTCCACACTGAACTCAGCACAAACACTCATATCTCTGCCGGAAGTTGCTCTAAGGGGATGATCAGAACGGATTCTGGGAGCAATAAATGAGCAATAAAATATAAGCTGAGTTGGGTTCCGATCGGTCAGCATAAACCCAATGTTTGTGCTGGGTCCACATTGAACTCATCACAAGCACTCATATCTCCGCCGGGGAATGCTCTAAGGGGATGATCAAAATAGATTCTGGGAGCAATGAATTAGCAATAAAATATAAGTCAAGTCAGGTTTCGATGGGTCGACAAAAACTTGGAGTCTGTGCTGGGTCCACATTGAACTCAGCACAAACACTCATATCTCCGCCGGAAGTTGCTCTAAGGGGATGAGTAGAACGGATTCTGAGAGCAATAAATAGGCAATGAAATATAAGCTAAGTTAGGTTCCGATAGTTCGGTGAAAATCCAATGTTTGTGTTGGGTCCACATTGAACTCAGCACAAGCACTCATATCTCCGCCGGAAATTGCTCTGAAGGGGATGATCGAAATAGATTCTGGGAGCAATGAATCAGCAATGGAATTTCAGCTAAGTCAGGTTTCGATGGGTCGACAAAAACTCAATGTTTGCGCTGGGTCCACATTGAACTCAGCACAAGCACTCATATCTCCGCCGGAAATTGCTCTGAGGGGATGATCGAAATAGATTCTGGGAGCAATAGATTAGCAATAATATATAAGCTGAGTCAGGTTCCTATGGGTCGACAAAAACTCAATGTTTGCGCTGGGTCCATATTAAACTCAGCACAAATCATTATATCTCCGCCGGAAGTTGCTCTAAGGGGATGAGCAGAACGGATTCTGAGAGCGATAAATTAGCAATAAAATATAAGCTAAGTGAGGTTCCGATAGGTCAGCGGAAATCCAATGTTTGTGCTGAGTCCACATTGAACTCAGCACAAGCACTCATATCTCCGCCGGAAATCGCTCTGAGGGGATGATCAAAGTAGATTCTGGGAGCAATAAATTAGCAATTAAATATCAGCTAAGTCAGGTTTCGATGGGTCGACAAAAACTCAATGTTTGTGCTGGGTCCACATTGAACTCAGCACAAACACTCATATCTCCGCCGGGAAATGCTCTGAGGGGATGATCAAAACGGATTCTGAGAGCAATGAATCAGCAATAAAATGTAAGCTAGGTTAGGTTCTGATAGGTCAGCAGAAACCCATCGTTTGTGTTGGGTCCACATCGAACTCAGCACAAGCACTCATATCTCCGCCGGAAGTCGCTCCAAGGGGATGATCGAAACGGATTCTGAGAGCAATAAATTAGTAATAAAATATAAGCTAAGTCAGGTTTCGATGGGTCGACAAAAACTCAATGTTTGCGCTGGGTCCACACTGAACTCAGCACAAGCACTCATATCTCCGCCGGAAATTGCTCTGAGGGGATGATCGAAATAGATTCTGGGAGCAATAGATTAGCAATAATATATAAGCTGAGTCAGGTTCCCATGGGTCGACAAAAACTCAATGTTTGTGCTGGTCCACATTGAACTCAGCACAAGCACTCAAATCTCCGCCGGGAAATGCTCTGAGGGGATGATCAAAACGGATTCTGAGAGCAATGAATCAGCAATAAAATGTAAGCTAGGTTAGGTTCTGATAGGTCAGCAGAAACCCATCGTTTGTGTTGGGTCCACATCGAACTCAGCACAAGCACTCATATCTCCGCCGGAAGTCGCTCCAAGGGGATGATCGAAACGGATTCTGAGAGCAATAAATTAGTAATAAAATATAAGCTAAGTCAGGTTTCGATGGGTCGACAAAAACTCAATGTTTGCGCTGAGTCAGCATTGAACTCAGCACAAGCATTCATATCTCCGCCGGAAATTGCTCTGAGGGGATGATCGAAATAGATTCTGGGAGCAATAGATTAGCAATAATATATAAGCTGAGTCAGGTTCCTATGGGTCGACAAAAACTGAGTGTTTGCGCTGGGTCCATATTGAACTCAGCCCAAATACTTATATCTCCGCCGGAAGTTGCTCTAAGGGGATGAGCAGAACGGATTCTGAGAGCGATAAATTAGCAATAAAATATAAGCTAAGTGAGGTTCCGATAGGTCAGCGGAAATCCAATGTTTGTGCTGAGTCCACATTGAACTCAGCACGAGCACTCGTATCTCCGCCGGAAATTGCTCTGAGGGGATGATCAAAAGAGATTCTGGGAGCAATAAATTAGCAATGAAATATCAGCTAAGTCAGGTTTCGATGGGTCGACAAAAACTCAATGTTTGCACTGGGTCCACACTGAACTCAGCACAAACACTCATATCTCTGCCGGAAGTTGCTCTAAGGGGATGATCAGAACGGATTCTGGGAGCAATGAATGAGCAATAAAATATAAGCAAAGTTGGGTTCCGATCGGTCAGCATAAACCCAATGTTTGTGCTGGGTCCACATTGAACTCATCACAAGCACTCATATCTCCGCCGGGGAATGCTCTAAGGGGATGATCAAAATAGATTCTGGGAGCAATGAATTAGCAATAAAATATAAGTCAAGGTAGGTTTCGATGGGTCGACAAAAACTCGGAGTCTGTGCTGGGTCCACATTGAACTCAGCACAAACACTCATATCTCCGCCGGAAGTTGCTCTAAGGGGATGAGTAGAACGGATTCTGAGAGCAATAAATAGGCAATAAAATATAAGCTAAGTTAGGTTCCGATAGTTCAGTGAAAATCCAATGTTTGTGTTGGGTCCACATTGAACTCAGCACAAGCACTCATATCTCCGCCGGAAATTGCTCTGAAGGGGATGATCAAAATAGATTCTGGGAGCAATGAATCAGCAATGAAATTTCAGCTAAGTCAGGTTTCGATGGGTCGACAAAAACTCAATGTTTGCGCTGGGTCCACATTGAACTCAGCACAAGCACTCATATCTCCGCCGGAAATTGCTCTGAGGGGATGATCGAAATAGATTCTGGGAGCAATAAATTAGCAATGAAATATCAGCTAAGTCAGGTTTCGATGGGTCGACAAAAACTCAATGTTTGCACTGGGTCCACACTGAACTCAGCACAAACACTCATATCTCTGCCGGAAGTTGCTCTAAGGGGATGATCAGAACGGATTCTGGGAGCAATGAATGAGCAATAAAATATAAGCTAAGTTGGGTTCCGATCGGTCAGCATAAACCCAATGTTTGTGCTGGGTCCACATTGAACTCATCACAAGCACTCATATCTCCGCCGGGGAATGCTCTAAGGGGATGATCAAAATAGATTCTGGGAGCAATGAATTAGCAATAAAATATAAGTCAAGTCAGGTTTCGATGGGTCGACAAAAACTTGGAGTCTGTGCTGTGTCCACATTGAACTCAGCACGAGCACTCGTATCTCCGCCGGAAATTGCTCTGAGGGGATGATCAAAGTAGATTCTGGGAGCAATGAATTAGCAATGAAATTTCAGCTAAGTCAGGTTTCGATGAGTCGACAAGAACTCAATGTTTGTGCTGGGTCCACATTGAACTCAGCACAAACACTCATATCTCCGCCGGAAGTTGCTCCGAGGGGATGATCAAAATAGATTCTGGGAGCAATAAATTAGCAATAAAATATAAGACAAGTCAGGTTCCGATAGGTTGGCGAGAACCCAATGTTTGTGCTGGGTCCACATTGAACTCAGCACAAGCACTCATATCTCCGCCGGGAATTGCTCTGAGGGGATGATCAAAATAGATTCTGGGAGCAATAAATTAGCAATGAAATTTCAGCTAAATCAGGTTTCGATGGGTCGTTAAAAACTCAATGTTTGCGCTTGGCCCACATTGAACTCAGCACAAGCACTCATATCTCCGCCGGAAATGGCTCTGAGGGGATGATCAGAATAGATTCTGGGAGCAATAAAGTAGCAATAAAATATAAGCTGAGTCGGGTTTCGATGGGTCGACAAAAACTCAATGTTTGTGCTGGGTCCACATTGAACTCAGCACGAGCACTCATATCTCCGCCGGAAATTACTCTGAGGGGATGATCAGAGGAGATTCTGGGAGCAATGAATTAGCAATGAAATATAAGCTAAGTCAGGTTCTCATGGGTCGACAAAAACTCAATGTTTGTGCTGGGTCCACATTGAACTCAGCACAAACACTCATATCTCCGCCGGAAATTGCTCTGAAGGGGATGATCAAAATAGATTCTGGGAGCAATGAATCAGCAATGAAATTTCAGCTAAGTCAGGTTTTGATGGGTCGACAAAAACTCAATGTTTGCGCTGGGTCCACATTGAACTCAGCACAGGCACTCATATCTCCACCGGAAATTGCTCTGAGGGGACGATCGAAATAGATTCTGGGAGCAATAAATTAGCAATGAAATATCAGCTAAGTCAGGTTTCGATGGGTCGACAAAAACTCAATGTTTGCACTGGGTCCACACTGAACTCAGCACAAACACTCATATCTCTGCCGGAAGTTGCTCTAAGGGGATGATCAGAACGGATTCTGGGAGCAATAAATGAGCAATAAAATATAAGCTGAGTTGGGTTCCGATCGGTCAGCATAAACCCAATGTTTGTGCTGGGTCCACATTGAACTCATCACAAGCACTCATATCTCCGCCGGGGAATGCTCTAAGGGGATGATCAAAATAGATTCTGGGAGCAATGAATTAGCAATAAAATATAAGTCAAGTCAGGTTTCGATGGGTCGACAAAAACTTGGAGTCTGTGCTGGGTCCACATTGAACTCAGCACAAACACTCATATCTCCGCCGGAAGTTGCTCTAAGGGGATGAGTAGAACGGATTCTGAGAGCAATAAATAGGCAATGAAATATAAGCTAAGTTAGGTTCCGATAGTTCGGTGAAAATCCAATGTTTGTGTTGGGTCCACATTGAACTCAGCACAAGCACTCATATCTCCGCCGGAAATTGCTCTGAAGGGGATGATCGAAATAGATTCTGGGAGCAATGAATCAGCAATGGAATTTCAGCTAAGTCAGGTTTCGATGGGTCGACAAAAACTCAATGTTTGCGCTGGGTCCACATTGAACTCAGCACAAGCACTCATATCTCCGCCGGAAATTGCTCTGAGGGGATGATCGAAATAGATTCTGGGAGCAATAGATTAGCAATAATATATAAGCTGAGTCAGGTTCCTATGGGTCGACAAAAACTCAATGTTTGCGCTGGGTCCATATTAAACTCAGCACAAATCATTATATCTCCGCCGGAAGTTGCTCTAAGGGGATGAGCAGAACGGATTCTGAGAGCGATAAATTAGCAATAAAATATAAGCTAAGTGAGGTTCCGATAGGTCAGCGGAAATCCAATGTTTGTGCTGAGTCCACATTGAACTCAGCACAAGCACTCATATCTCCGCCGGAAATCGCTCTGAGGGGATGATCAAAGTAGATTCTGGGAGCAATAAATTAGCAATTAAATATCAGCTAAGTCAGGTTTCGATGGGTCGACAAAAACTCAATGTTTGTGCTGGGTCCACATTGAACTCAGCACAAACACTCATATCTCCGCCGGAAGTTGCTCCGAGGGGATGATCAAAATAGATTCTGGGAGCAATAAATTAGCAATAAAATATAAGACAAATCAGGTTCCGATAGGTTGGCGAGAACCCAATGTTTGTGCTGGGTCCATATTGAACTCAGCACAAGCACTCATATCTCCGCCGGAAATGGCTCTGAGGGGATGATCAAAATAGATTCTGGGAGCAATAGAGTAGCAATAAAATATAAGCTGAGTCGGGTTTCGATGGGTCGACAAAAACTCAATGTTTGTGCTGGGTCCACATTGAACTTAGCACGAGCACTCATATCTCCGCCGGGAATTACTCTGAGGGGATGATCAGAGTAGATCCTGGGAGCAATGAATTAGCAATGAAATATAAGCTAAGTCAGGTTCCGATGGGTCGACAAAAACTCAATGTTTGCACTGGGTCCACACTGAACTCATCACAAGCACTCATATCTCCGCCGGGGAATGCTCTAAGGGGATGATCAAAATAGATTCTGGGAGCAATGAATTAGCAATAAAATATAAGTCAAGTCAGGTTTCGATGGGTCGACAAAAATTCGGAGTCTGTACTGGGTCCACATTGAACTCAGACTAAACACTCATATCTCCGCCGGAAGTTGCTCTAAGGGGATGAGTAGAACGGATTCTGAGAGCAATAAATTAACAATAAAATATAAGCTAAGTTAGGTTCCGATAGTTCGGTGAAAATCCAATGTTTGTGTTGGGTCCACATTGAACTCAGCACAAGCACTCATATCTCCGCCGGAAATTGCTCTGAAGGGGATGATCAAAATAGATTCTGGGAGCAATGAATCAGCAATGAAATTTCAGCTAAGTCAGGTTTCGATGGGTCGACGAAAACTCAATGTTTGCGCTGGGTCCACATTGAACTCAGCACAAGCACTCATATCTCCGCCGGAAATTGCTCTGAGGGGATGATCGAAATAGATTCTGGGAGCAATAGATCAGCAATAATATATAAGCTGAGTCAGGTTCCTATGGGTCGACAAAAACTCAATGTTTGCGCTGGGTCCATATTAAACTCAGCACAAATACTTATATCTCCGCCGGAAGTTGCTCTAAGGGGATGAGCAAAACGGATTCTGGGAGCGATAAATTAGCAATAAAATATAAGCTAAGTGAGGTTCCGATAGGTCAGCGGAAATCCAATGTTTGTGCTGAGTCCACATTGAACTCAGCACAAGCACTCATATCTCCGCCGGAAATCGCTCTGAGGGGATGATCAAAGTAGATTCTGGGAGCAATAAATTAGCAATGAAATATCAGCTAAGTCAGGTTTCGATGAGTCGACAAAAACTCAATGTTTGCGCTGGGTCCACACTGAACTCAGCACAAACACTCATATCTCTGCCGGAAGTTGCTCTAAGGGGATGATCAGAACGGATTCTGGGAGCAATAAATTAGCAATGAAATTTCAGCTAAGTCAGGTTTCGATGGGTCGACAAGAACTCAATGTTTGTGCTGGGTCCACATTGAACTCAGCACAAGCACTCATATCTCCGCCGGAAGTTGCTCTAAGGGGATGATCGAAACGGATTCTGAGAGCAATAAATTAGCAATAAAATATAAGCTAAGTCAGGTTTCGATGGGTCGACAAAAACTCAATGTTTGCGCTGCGTCCATATTGAACTCAGCACAAATACTTATATCTCCGCCGGAAGTTGCTCTAAGGGGATGAGCAGAACGGATTCTGAGAGCGAAAAATTAGCAATATAATATGAGCTAAGTGAGGTTCCGATAGGTCAGCGGAAATCCAATGTTTGTGCTGTGTCCACATTGAACTCAGCACGAGCACTCGTATCTCCGCCGGAAATTGCTCAGAGGGGATGATCAAAGTAGATTCTGGCAGCAATAAATTAGCAATGAAATTTCAGCTGAGTCAGGTTCCGATAGGTTGGCGAGAACCCAATGTTTGTGCTGGGTCCACATTGAACTCAGCACAAGCACTCATATCTCCGCCGGGAATTGCTCTGAGGGGATGATCAAAATAGATTCTGGGAGCAATAAATTAGCAATGAAATTTCAGCTTAATCAGGTTTCGATGGGTCGTTAAAAACTCAATGTTTGCGCTTGGTCCACATTGAACTCAGCACAAGCACTCATATCTCCGCCGGAAATGGCTCTGAGGGGATGATCAAAATAGATTCTGGGAGCAATAAAGTAGCAATAAAATATAAGCTGAGTCGGGTTTCGATGGGTCGACAAAAACTCAATGTTTGTGCTGGGTCCACATTGAACTCAGCACGAGCACTCAAATCTCCGCCGGAAATTACTCTGAGGGGATGATCAGAGGAGATTCTGGGAGCAATGAATTAGCAATGAAATATAAGCTAAGTCAGGTTCCGATGGGTCGACAAAAACTCAATGTTTGTGCTGGGTCCACATTGAACTCAGCACGAACACTCATATCTCCGCCGGAAATTGCTCTGAAGGGGATGATCAAAATAGATTCTGGGAGCAATGAATCAGCAATGAAATTTCAGCTAAGTCAGGTTTTGATGGGTCGACAAAAACTCAATGTTTGCGCTGGGTCCACATTGAACTCAGCACAGGCACTCATATCTCCGCCGGAAATTGCTCTGAGGGGACGATCGAAATAGATTCTGGGAGCAATAGATTAGCAATAATATATAAGCTGAGTCAGGTTCCTATGGGTCGACAAAAACTCAATGTTTGCGCTGGGTCCATATTGAACTCAGCACAATCACTCATATCTTTGCCGGAAGTTGCTCTAAGGGGATGATCAGAACGGATTCTGGGAGCAATGAATTAGCAATAGAATATAAGCTGAGTCGGGTTTCGATGGGTCGACAAAAACTCAATGTTTGTGCTGGGTCCACATTGAACTCAGCACGAGCACTCAAATCTCCGCCGGAAATTACTCTGAGGGGATGATCAAAATAGATTCTGGGAGCAATAAAGTAGCAATAAAATATAAGCTGAGTCGGGTTTCGATGGGTCGACAAAAACTCAATGTTTGTGCTGGGTCCACATTGAACTCAGCACGAGCACTCAAATCTCCGCCGGAAATTACTCTGAGGGGATGATCAGAGGAGATTCTGGGAGCAATGAATTAGCAATGAAATATAAGCTAAGTCATGTTCCGATGGGTCGACAAAAACTCAATGTTTGTGCTGGGTCCACATTGAACTCAGCACAAGCACTCATATCTCCGCCGGAAATTGCTCTGAGGGGATGATCGAAATAGATTCTGGGAGCAATAGATTAGCAATAATATATAAGCTGAGTCAGGTTCCCATGGGTCGACAAAAACTCAATGTTTGTGCTGGTCCACATTGAACTCAGCACAAGCACTCAAATCTTCGCCGGGAAATGCTCTGAGGGGATGATCAAAACGGATTCTGAGAGCAATGAATCAGCAATAGAATGTAAGCTAGGTTAGGTTCCGATGGGTCGACAAAAACTCAATGTTTGCGCTGGGTCCACACTGAACTCAGCACAAACACTCATATCTCTGCCGGAAGTTGCTCTAAGGGGATGATCAGAACGGATTCTGGAAGCAATGAATTAGCAATAGAATATAAGCTAAGTTGGGTTCCGATCGGTCAGCATAAACCCAATGTTTGTGCTGGGTCCACATTGAACTCAGCACAAGCACTCATATCTCCGCCGGAAATTGCTCTGAGGGGATGATCGAAATAGATTCTGGGAGCAATAGATTAGCAATAATATATAAGCTGAGTCAGGTTCCCATGGGTCGACAAAAACTCAATGTTTGTGCTGGTCCACATTGAACTCAGCACAAGCACTCAAATCTTCGCCGGGAAATGCTCTGAGGGGATGATCAAAACGGATTCTGAGAGCAATGAATCAGCAATAGAATGTAAGCTAGGTTAGGTTCTGATAGGTCAGCAGAAACCCATCGTTTGTGTTGGGTCCACATCGAACTCAGCACAAGCACTCATATCTCCGCCGGAAGTTGCTCCAAGGGGATGATCGAATCGGATTCTGAGAGCAATAAATTAGTAATAAAATATAAGCTAAGTCAGGTTTCGATGGGTCGACAAAAACTCAATGTTTGCGCTGGGTCCACACTGAACTCAGCACAAGCACTCATATCTCCGCCGGAAATTGCTCTGAGGGGATGATCGAAATAGATTCTGGGAGCAATAGATTAGCAATAATATATAAGCTGAGTCAGGTTCCTATGGGTCGACAAAAACTCAATGTTTGCGCTGGGTCCATATTGAACTCAGCCCAAATACTTATATCTCCGCCGGAAGTTGCTCTAAGGGGATGAGCAGAACGGATTCTGAGAGCGATAAATTAGCAATAAAATATAAGCTAAGTTGGGTTCCGATCGGTCAGCATAAACCCAATGTTTGTGCTGGGTCCACATTGAACTCATCACAAGCACTCATATCTCCGCCGGGGAATGCTCTAAGGGGATGATCAAAATAGATTCTGGGAGCAATGAATTAGCAATAAAATATAAGTCAAGTCAGGTTTCGATGGGTCGACAAAAACTCGGAGTCTGTGCTGGGTCCACATTGAACTCAGCACAAACACTCATATCTCCGCCGGAAGTTGCTCTAAGGGGATGAGTAGAACGGATTCTGAGAGCAATAAATAGGCAATGAAATATAAGCTAAGTTAGGTTCCGATAGTTCGGTGAAATTCCAATGTTTGTGTTGGGTCCACATTGAACTCAGCACAAGCACTCATATCTCCGCCGGAAATTGCTCTGAAGGGGATGATCAAAATAGATTCTGGGAGCAATGAATCAGCAATGAAATTTCAGCTAAGTCAGGTTTCGATGGGTCGACAAAAACTCAATGTTTGCGCTGGGTCCACATTGAACTCAGCACAAGCACTCATATCTCCGCCGGAAATCGCTCTGAGGGGATGATCAAAGTAGATTCTGGGAGCAATAAATTAGCAATGAAATATCAGCTAAGTCAGGTTTCGATGGGTCGACAAAAACTCAATGTTCGCGCTGGGTCCACACTGAACTCAGCACAAACACTCATATCTCTGCCGGAAGTTGCTCTAAGGGGATGATCAGAACGGATCTTGGGAGCAATGAATTAGCAATAAAATATAAGCTGAGTTGGGTTCCGATCGGTCAGCATAAACCCAATGTTTGATGCTGGGTCCACATTGAACTCAGCACAAGCACTCATATCTCCGCCGGGGAATGCTCTCAGGGGATGATCAAAATAGATTCTGGGAGCAATAAATTAGCAATGAAATATCAGCTAAGTCAGGTTTCGATGGGTCGAAAAAAACTCAATGTTTGCGCTGGGTCCACACTGAACTCAGCACAAGCACTCATATCTCCGCCGGAAATTGCTCTGAGGGGATGATCGAAATTGATTCTGGGATCAATAGATTGGCAATAATATATAAGCTGAGTCAGGTTCCCATGGGTCGACGAAAACTCAATGTTTGTGCTGGGTCCACATTGAACTCAGCACAAGCACTCATATCTCCGCCGGGGAATGCTCTGAGGGGATGATCAAAACGGATTCTGAGAGCAATGAATCAGCGATAAAATGTAAGCTAGGTTAGGTTCTGATAGGTCAGCGGAAACCCATCGTTTGTGTTGGGTCCACATTGAACTCAGCACAAGCACTCATATCTCCGCCGGAAGTTGCTCTAAGGGGATGATCGAAACGGATTCTGAGAGCAATAAATTAGCAATAAATTATAAGCTAAGTCAGGTTTCGATGGGTCGACAAAAACTCAATTTTCGCGCTGAGTCCACATTGAACTCAGCACAAGCATTCATATCTCCGCCGGAAATTGCTCTGAGGGGATGATCGAAATAGATTCTGGGAGCAATAGATTAGCAATAATATATAAGCTGAGTCAGGTTCCTATGGGTCGACAAAAACTCAATGTTTGCGCTGGGTCCATATTGAACTCAGCACAAATACTTATATCTCCGCCGGAAGTTGCTCTAAGGGGATGAGCAGAACGGATTCTGAGAGCGAAAAATTAGCAATAAAATATAAGCTAAGTGAGGTTCCGATAGGTCAGCGGAAATCCAATGTTTGTGCTGTGTCCACATTGAACTCAGCACGAGCACTCGTATCTCCGCCGGAAATTGCTCTGAGGGGATGATCAAAGTAGATTCTGGGAGGAATAAATTAGCAATGAAATTTCAGCTAAGTCAGGTTTCGATGGGTCGACAAGAACTCGATGTTTGTGCTGGGTCCACATTGAACTCAGCACAAACACTCATATCTCCGCCGGGAGTTGCTCCGAGGGGATGATCAAAATAGATTCTGGGAGCAATAAATTAGCAATAAAATATAAGACAAGTCAGGTTCCGATAGGTTGGCGAGAACCCAATGTTTGTGCTGGGTCCATATTGAACTCAGCTTAAGCACTCATATCTCCGCCGGGAATTGCTCTGAGGGGATGATCAAAATAGATTCTGGGAGCAATAAATTAGCAATGAAATTTCAGCTAAGTCAGGTTTCGATGGGTCGTTAAAAACTCAATGTTTGCGCACGGTCCACATTGAACTCAGCACAAGCACTCATATCTCCGCCGGAAATGGCTCTGAGGGGATGATCAAAATAGATTCTGGGAGCAATAAAGTAGCAATAAAATATAAGCTGAGTCGGGTTTCGATGGGTCGACAAAAACTCAATGTTTGTGCTGGGTCCACATTGAACTTAGCACGAGCACTCATATCTCCGCCGGGAATTACTCTGAGGGGATGATCAGAGTAGATTCTGGGAGCAATGAGTTAGCAATGAAATATAAGCTAAGTCAGGTTCCGATGGGTCGACAAAAACTCAATGTTTGCACTGGGTCCACACTGAACTCATCACAAGCACTCATATCTCCGCCGGGGAATGCTCTAAGGGGATGATCAAAATAGATTCTGGGAGCAATGAATTAGCAATAAAATATAAGTCAAGTCAGGTTTCGATGGGTCGACAAAAACTCAGAGTCTGTACTGGGTCCACATTGAACTCAGACTAAACACTCATATCTCCGCCGGAAGTTGCTCTAAGGGGATGAGTAGAACGGATTCTGAGAGCAATAAATTAACAATAAAATATAAGCTAAGTTAGGTTCCGATAGTTCGGTGAAAATCCAATGTTTGTGTTCGGTCCACATTGAACTCAGCACAAGCACTCATATCTCCGCCGGAAATTGCTCTGAAGGGGATGATCAAAATAGATTCTGGGAGCAATGAATCAGCAATGAAATTTCAGCTAAGTCAGGTTTCGATGGGTCGACAAAAACTGAATGTTTGCGCTGGGTCCACATTGAACTCAGCACAAGCACTCATATCTCCGCCGGAAATTGCTCTGAGGGGATGATCGAAATAGATTCTGGGAGCAATAGATCAGCAATAATATATAAGCTGAGTCAGGTTCCTATGGGTCGACAAAAACTCAATGTTTGCGCTGGGTCCATATTAAACTCAGCACAAATACTTATATCTCCGCCGGAAGTTGCTCTAAGGGGATGAGCAAAACGGATTCTGAGAGCGATAAATTAGCAATAAAATATAAGCTAAGTGAGGTTCCGATAGGTCAGCGGAAATCCAATGTTTGTGCTGAGTCCACATTGAACTCAGCACAAGCACTCATATCTCCGCCGGAAATCGCTCTGAGGGGATGATCAAAGTAGATTCTGGGAGCAATAAAGTAGCAATGAAATATCAGCTAAGTCAGGTTTCGATGGGTCGACAAAAACTCAATGTTTGCGCTGGGTCCACACTGAACTCAGCACAAACACTCATATCTCTGCCGGAAGTTGCTCTAAGGGGATGATCAGAACGGATTCTGGGAGCAATAAATTAGCAATGAAATTTCAGCTAAGTCAGGTTTCGATGGGTCGACAAGAACTCAATGTTTGTGCTGGGTCCACATTGAACTCAGCACAAGCACTCATATCTCCGCCGGAAGTTGCTCTAAGGGGATGATCGAAACGGATTCTGAGAGCAATGAATTAGCAATAAAATATAAGCTAAGTCAGGTTTCGATGGGTCGACAAAAACTCAATGTTTGCGCTGAGTCCACATTGAACTCAGCACAAGCATTCATATCTCCGCCGGAAATTGCTCTGAGGGGATGATCGAAATAGATTCTGGGAGCAATAGATTAGCAATAATATATAAGCTGAGTCAGGTTCCTATGGGTCGACAAAAACTCAATGTTTGCGCTGGGTCCATACTGAACTCAGCACAAATACTTATATCTCCGCCGGAAGTTGCTCCGAGGGGATGATCAAAATAGATTCTGGGAGCAATAAATTAGCAATAAAATATAAGACAAGTCAGGTTCCGATAGGTCAGCGGAAATCCAATGTTTGTGCTGTGTCCACATTGAACTCATCACGAGCACTCGTATCTCCGCCGGAAATTGCTCTGAGGGGATGATCAAAGTAGATTCTGGGAGCAATAAATTAGCAATGAAATTTCAGCTAAGTCAGGTTTCGATGGGTCGACAAGAACTCAATGTTTGTGCTGGGTCCACATTGAACTCAGCACAAACACTCATATCTCCGCCGGAAGTTGCTCCGAGGGGATGATCAAAATAGATTCTGGGAGCAATAAATTAGCAATAAAATATAAGACAAGTCAGGTTCCGATAGGTTGGCGAGAACCCAATGTTTGTGCTGGGTCCACATTGAACTCAGCACAAGCACTCATATCTCCGCCGGGAATTGCTCTGAGGGGATGATCAAAATAGATTCTGGGAGCAATGAATTAGCAATGAAATTTCAGCTAAATCAGGTTTCGATGGGTCGTTAGAAACTCAATGTTTGCGCTTGGTCCACATTGAACTCAGCACAAGCACTCATATCTCCGCCGGAAATGGCTCTGAGGGGATGATCAAAATAGATCCTGGGAGCAATAAAGTAGCAATAAAATATAAGCTGAGTCGGGTTTCGATGGGTCGACAAAAACTCAATGTTTGTGCTGGGTCCACATTGAACTCAGCACGAGCACTCATATCTCCGCCGGAAATAACTCTGAGGGGATGATCAGAGGAGATTCTGGGAGCAATGAATTAGCAATGAAATATAAGCTAAGTCAGGTTCCGATGGGTCGACAAAAACTCAATGTTTGTGCTGGGTCCACATTGAACTCAGCACAAACACTCATATCTCCGCCGGAAATTGCTCTGAAGGGGATGATCAAAATAGATTCTGGGAGCAATGAATCAGCAATGAAATTTCAGCTAAGTCAGGTTTCGATGGGTCGACAAAAACTCAATGTTTGCGCTGGGTCCACATTGAACTCAGCACAGGGACTCATATCTCCGCCGGAAATTGCTCTGAGGGGACGATCGAAATAGATTGTGGGAGCAATAGATTAGCAATAATATATAAGCTGAGTCAGGTTCCTATGGGTCGACAAAAACTCAATGTTTGCGCTGGGTCCATATTGAACTCAGCACAAACACTCATATCTTTGCCGGAAGTTGCTCTAAGGGGATGATCAGAACGGATTCTGGGAGCAATGAATTAGCAATAGAATATAAGCTTAGTTGGGTTCCGATCGGTCAGCATAAACCCAATGTTTGTGCTGGGTCCACATTGAACTCAGCACATGCACTCAAATCTTCGCCGGGAAATGCTCTGAGGGGATGATCAAAACGGATTCTGAGAGCAATGAATCAGCAATAAAATGTAAGCTAGGTGAGGTTCTGATAGGTCAGCAGAAACCCATCGTTTGTGTTGGGTCCACATCGAACTCAGCACAAGCACTCATATCTCCGCCGGGAGTTGCTCCAAGGGGATGATCGAATCGGATTCTGAGAGCAATAAATTAGTAATAAAATATAAGCTAAGTCAGGTTCCGATGGGTCGCCAAAAACTCAATGTTTGCGCTGGGTCCACACTGAACTCAGCACAAGCACTCATATCTCCGCCGGAAATTGCTCTGAGGGGATGGTCGAAATAGATTCTGGGAGCAATAGATTAGCAATAATATATAAGCTGAGTCAGGTTCCTATGGGTCGACAAAAACTCAATGTTTGCGCTGGGTCCATATTGAACTCAGCCCAAATACTTATATCTCCGCCGGAAGTTGCTCTAAGGGGATGAGTAGAACGGATTCTGAGAGCGATAAATTAGCAATAAAATATAAGCTAAGTTGGGTTCCGATCGGTCAGCATAAACCCAATGTTTGTGCTGGGTCCACATTGAACTCATCACAAGCACTCATATCTCCGCCGGGGAATGCTCTAAGGGGATTATCAAAATAGATTCTGGGAGCAATGAATTAGCAATAAAATATAAGTCAAGTCAGGTTTCGATGGGTCGACAAAAACTCGGAGTCTGTGCTGGGTCCACATTGAACTCAGCACAAACACTCATATCTCCGCCGGAAGTTGCTCTAAGGGGATGAGTAGAACGGATTCTGCGAGCAATAAATAGGCAATAAAATATGAGCTAAGTTAGGTTCCGATAGTTCGGTGAAAATCCAATGTTTGTGTTGGGTCCACATTGAACTCAGCACAAGCACTCATATCTCCGCCGGAAATTGCTCTGAAGGGGATGATCAAAATAGATTCTGGGAGCAATGAATCAGCAATGAAATTTCAGCTAAGTCAGGTTTCGATGGGTCGACAAAAACTCAATGTTTGCGCTGGGTCCACATTGAACTCAGCACAAGCACTCATATCTCCGCCGGAAATCGCTCTGAGGGGATGATCAAAATAGATTCTGGGAGCAATAAAGTAGCAATAAAATATAAGCTGAGTCGGGTTTCGATGGGTCGACAAAAACTCAATGTTTGTGCTGGGTCCACATTGAACTCAGCACGAGCACTCATATCTCCGCCGGAAATTACTCTGAGGGGATGATCAGAGGAGATTCTGGGAGCAATGAATTAGCAATGAAATATAAGCTAAGTCAGGTTCCGATGGGTCGACAAAAACTCAATGTTTGTGCTGTGTCCACATTGAACTCAGCACAAACACTTATATCTTCGCCGGAAGTTGCTCTAAGGGGATGAGCAGAACGGATTCTGAGAGCAATAAATTAGCAATAGAATATAAGCTAAGTTAGGTTCCGATAGTTCGGCGAAAATCCAATGTTTGTGTTGAGTCCACATTGAACTCAGCACAAGCACTCATATCTCCGCCGGAAATTGCTCTGAAGGGGATGATCAAAATAGATTCTGGGAGCAATGAATCAGCAATGATATTTCAGCTAAGTCAGGTTTCGATGGGTCGACAAAAACTCAATGTTTGCGCTGGGTCCACATTGAACTCAGCACAAGCACTCATATCTCCGCCGGAAATTGCTCTGAGGGGACGATCGAAATAGATTCTGGGAGCAATAGATTAGCAATAATATATAAGCTGAGTCAGGTTCCTATGGGTCGACAAAAACTCAATGTTTGCGCTGGGTCCATATTGAACTCAGCACAAACACTCATATCTCTGCCGGAAGTTGCTCTAAGGGGATGATCAGAACGGATTCTGGGAGCAATGAATTAGCAATAGAATATAAGCTAAGTTGGGTTCCGATCGGTCAGCGGAAATCCAATGTTTGTGCTGAGTCCACATTGAACTCAGCACGAGCACTCATATCTCCGCCGGGAATCGCTCTGAGGGGATGATCAAAGTAGATTCTGGGAGCAATGAATCAGCAATGATATTTCAGCTAAGTCAGGTTTCGATGGGTCGACAAAAACTCAATGTTTGTGCTGGGTCCACATTGAACTCAGCACAAGCACTCATATCTCCGCCGGAAGTTGCTCTGAGGGGATGAGCAGAACGGATTCTGAGAGCGATAAATTAGCAATAAAATATAAGCTAAGTGAGGTTCGGATAGGTCAGCGGAAATCCAATGTTTGTGCTGAGTCCACATTGAACTCAGCACGAGCACTCATATCTCCGCCGGGAATCGCTCTGAGGGGATGATCAAAGTAGATTCTGGGAGCAATAAATTAGCAATGAGATATCAGCTAAGTCAGGTTTCGATGGGTCGACAAAAACTCAATGTTTGCGCTGGGTCCATATTGAACTCAGCACAAATACTTATATCTCCGCCGGAAGTTGCTCTAAGGGGATGAGCAGAACGGATTCTGAGAGCGAAAAATTAGCAATAAAATATAAGCTAAGTGAGGTTCCGATACGTCAGCGGAAATCCAATGTTTGTGCTGTGTCCACATTGAACTCAGCACGAGCACTCGTATCTCCGCCGGAAATTGCTCTGAGGGGATGATCAAAGGAGATTCTGGGAGCAATAAATTAGCAATGAAATTTCAGCTAAGTCAGGTTTCGATGGGTCGACAAGAACTCAATGTTTGTGCTGGGTCCGAATTGAACTCAGCACAAACACTCATATCTCCGCCGGAAGTTGCTCCGAGGGGATGATCAAAATAGATTCTGGGAGCAATAAATTAGCAATAAAATATAAGACAAGTCAGGTTCCGATAGGTTGGCGAGAACCCAATGTTTGCGCTGGGTCCTCAATTGAACTCAGCACAAGCATTCATATCTCCGCGGGAAATTGCTCTCAGGGGATGAGAAACTAGATTCTGGGAGCAATAAATTAGCAATGAAATTTCAGCTACGTCAGGTTTCGATGGGTCGACAAAAACTCAATGTTTGCGCTGGGTTCACATTGAACCCAGCACAAAAACTCATATCTCCGCCGGAAGTTGCTCTAAGGGGATGATCGAAACGGATTCTGAGAGCAATGAATTAGCAATGAAATATAAGCTAAGTCAGCATTCGAAGGGTCGACAAGAACTCAATGTTTGTGCTGGGTCCACATTGAACTCAGCACAAACACTCATATCTCCGCCGGAAGTTGCTCCGAGGGGATGAGTAGAACGGATTCTGAGAGCAATAAATCAACAATAAAATATAAGCTAAGTTAGGTTCCGATAGTTCGGTGAAAATCCAATGTTTGTGTTGGGTCCACATTGAACTCAGCACAAGCATTCATATCTCCGCCGGAAATTGCTCTGAGGGGATGATCGAAATAGATTCTGGGAGCAATAGATTAGCAATAATATATAAGCTGAGTCAGGTTCCTATGGGTCGACAAAAACTCAATGTTTGCGCTGGGTCCATATTGAACTCAGCACAAACACTCATATCTCCGCCGGAAGTTGCTCCGAGGGGATGATCAAAATAGATTCTGGGAGCAATAAATTAGCAATAAAATATAAGACAAGTCAGGTTCCGATAGGTTGGCGAGAACCCAATGTTTGTGCTGGGTCCACATTGAACTCAGCTTAAGCACTCATATCTCCGCCGGGAATTGCTCTGAGGGGATGATCAAAATAGATTCTGGGAGCAATAAATTAGCAATGAAATTTCAGCTAAGTCAGGTTTCGATGGGTCGTTAAAAACTCAATGTTTGCGCTTGGTCCACATTGAACTCAGCACAAGCACTCATATCTCCGCCGGAAATGGCTCTGAGGGGATGATCAAAATAGATTCTGGGAGCAATAAAGTAGCAATAAAATATAAGCTGAGTCGGGTTTCGATGGGTCGACAAAAACTCAATGTTTGTGCTGGGTCCACATTGAACTCAGCACGAGCACTCATATCTCCGCCGGGAATTACTCTGAGGGGATGATCAGAGTAGATTCTGGGAGCAATGAATTAGCAATGAAATATAAGCTAAGTCAGGTTTCGATGGGTCGACAAAAACTCAATGTTTGCGCTGGGTCCACATTGAACTCAGCACAAGCACTCATATCTCCGCCGGAAATCGCTCTGAGGGGATGATCAAAGTAGATTCTGGGAGCAATAAATTAGCAATGAAATATCAGCTAAGTCAGGTTTCGATGGGTCGACAAAAACTCAATGTTCGCGCTGGGTCCACACTGAACTCAGCACAAACACTCATATCTCTGCCGGAAGTTGCTCTAAGGGGATGATCAGAACGGATCTTGGGAGCAATGAATTAGCAATAAAATATAAGCTGAGTTGGGTTCCGATCGGTCAGCATAAACCCAATGTTTGATGCTGGGTCCACATTGAACTCAGCACAAGCACTCATATCTCCGCCGGGGAATGCTCTCAGGGGATGATCAAAATAGATTCTGGGAGCAATAAATTAGCAATGAAATATCAGCTAAGTCAGGTTTCGATGGGTCGAAAAAAACTCAATGTTTGCGCTGGGTCCACACTGAACTCAGCACAAGCACTCATATCTCCGCCGGAAATTGCTCTGAGGGGATGATCGAAATTGATTCTGGGATCAATAGATTGGCAATAATATATAAGCTGAGTCAGGTTCCCATGGGTCGACGAAAACTCAATGTTTGTGCTGGGTCCACATTGAACTCAGCACAAGCACTCATATCTCCGCCGGGGAATGCTCTGAGGGGATGATCAAAACGGATTCTGAGAGCAATGAATCAGCGATAAAATGTAAGCTAGGTTAGGTTCTGATAGGTCAGCGGAAACCCATCGTTTGTGTTGGGTCCACATTGAACTCAGCACAAGCACTCATATCTCCGCCGGAAGTTGCTCTAAGGGGATGATCGAAACGGATTCTGAGAGCAATAAATTAGCAATAAATTATAAGCTAAGTCAGGTTTCGATGGGTCGACAAAAACTCAATTTTCGCGCTGAGTCCACATTGAACTCAGCACAAGCATTCATATCTCCGCCGGAAATTGCTCTGAGGGGATGATCGAAATAGATTCTGGGAGCAATAGATTAGCAATAATATATAAGCTGAGTCAGGTTCCTATGGGTCGACAAAAACTCAATGTTTGCGCTGGGTCCATATTGAACTCAGCACAAATACTTATATCTCCGCCGGAAGTTGCTCTAAGGGGATGAGCAGAACGGATTCTGAGAGCGAAAAATTAGCAATAAAATATAAGCTAAGTGAGGTTCCGATAGGTCAGCGGAAATCCAATGTTTGTGCTGTGTCCACATTGAACTCAGCACGAGCACTCGTATCTCCGCCGGAAATTGCTCTGAGGGGATGATCAAAGTAGATTCTGGGAGGAATAAATTAGCAATGAAATTTCAGCTAAGTCAGGTTTCGATGGGTCGACAAGAACTCGATGTTTGTGCTGGGTCCACATTGAACTCAGCACAAACACTCATATCTCCGCCGGGAGTTGCTCCGAGGGGATGATCAAAATAGATTCTGGGAGCAATAAATTAGCAATAAAATATAAGACAAGTCAGGTTCCGATAGGTTGGCGAGAACCCAATGTTTGTGCTGGGTCCATATTGAACTCAGCTTAAGCACTCATATCTCCGCCGGGAATTGCTCTGAGGGGATGATCAAAATAGATTCTGGGAGCAATGAATTAGCAATGAAATTTCAGCTAAGTCAGGTTTCGATGGGTCGTTAAAAACTCAATGTTTGCGCACGGTCCACATTGAACTCAGCACAAGCACTCATATCTCCGCCGGAAATGGCTCTGAGGGGATGATCAAAATAGATTCTGGGAGCAATAAAGTAGCAATAAAATATAAGCTGAGTCGGGTTTCGATGGGTCGACAAAAACTCAATGTTTGTGCTGGGTCCACATTGAACTTAGCACGAGCACTCATATCTCCGCCGGGAATTACTCTGAGGGGATGATCAGAGTAGATTCTGGGAGCAATGAGTTAGCAATGAAATATAAGCTAAGTCAGGTTCCGATGGGTCGACAAAAACTCAATGTTTGCACTGGGTCCACACTGAACTCATCACAAGCACTCATATCTCCGCCGGGGAATGCTCTAAGGGGATGATCAAAATAGATTCTGGGAGCAATGAATTAGCAATAAAATATAAGTCAAGTCAGGTTTCGATGGGTCGACAAAAACTCAGAGTCTGTACTGGGTCCACATTGAACTCAGACTAAACACTCATATCTCCGCCGGAAGTTGCTCTAAGGGGATGAGTAGAACGGATTCTGAGAGCAATAAATTAACAATAAAATATAAGCTAAGTTAGGTTCCGATAGTTCGGTGAAAATCCAATGTTTGTGTTCGGTCCACATTGAACTCAGCACAAGCACTCATATCTCCGCCGGAAATTGCTCTGAAGGGGATGATCAAAATAGATTCTGGGAGCAATGAATCAGCAATGAAATTTCAGCTAAGTCAGGTTTCGATGGGTCGACAAAAACTGAATGTTTGCGCTGGGTCCACATTGAACTCAGCACAAGCACTCATATCTCCGCCGGAAATTGCTCTGAGGGGATGATCGAAATAGATTCTGGGAGCAATAGATCAGCAATAATATATAAGCTGAGTCAGGTTCCTATGGGTCGACAAAAACTCAATGTTTGCGCTGGGTCCATATTAAACTCAGCACAAATACTTATATCTCCGCCGGAAGTTGCTCTAAGGGGATGAGCAAAACGGATTCTGAGAGCGATAAATTAGCAATAAAATATAAGCTAAGTGAGGTTCCGATAGGTCAGCGGAAATCCAATGTTTGTGCTGAGTCCACATTGAACTCAGCACAAGCACTCATATCTCCGCCGGAAATCGCTCTGAGGGGATGATCAAAGTAGATTCTGGGAGCAATAAATTAGCAATGAAATATCAGCTAAGTCAGGTTTCGATGGGTCGACAAAAACTCAATGTTTGCGCTGGGTCCACACTGAACTCAGCACAAACACTCATATCTCTGCCGGAAGTTGCTCTAAGGGGATGATCAGAACGGATTCTGGGAGCAATAAATTAGCAATGAAATTTCAGCTAAGTCAGGTTTCGATGGGTCGACAAGAACTCAATGTTTGTGCTGGGTCCACATTGAACTCAGCACAAGCACTCATATCTCCGCCGGAAGTTGCTCTAAGGGGATGATCGAAACGGATTCTGAGAGCAATGAATTAGCAATAAAATATAAGCTAAGTCAGGTTTCGATGGGTCGACAAAAACTCAATGTTTGCGCTGAGTCCACATTGAACTCAGCACAAGCATTCATATCTCCGCCGGAAATTGCTCTGAGGGGATGATCGAAATAGATTCTGGGAGCAATAGATTAGCAATAATATATAAGCTGAGTCAGGTTCCTATGGGTCGACAAAAACTCAATGTTTGCGCTGGGTCCATACTGAACTCAGCACAAATACTTATATCTCCGCCGGAAGTTGCTCCGAGGGGATGATCAAAATAGATTCTGGGAGCAATAAATTAGCAATAAAATATAAGACAAGTCAGGTTCCGATAGGTCAGCGGAAATCCAATGTTTGTGCTGTGTCCACATTGAACTCATCACGAGCACTCGTATCTCCGCCGGAAATTGCTCTGAGGGGATGATCAAAGTAGATTCTGGGAGCAATAAATTAGCAATGAAATTTCAGCTAAGTCAGGTTTCGATGGGTCGACAAGAACTCAATGTTTGTGCTGGGTCCACATTGAACTCAGCACAAACACTCATATCTCCGCCGGAAGTTGCTCCGAGGGGATGATCAAAATAGATTCTGGGAGCAATAAATTAGCAATAAAATATAAGACAAGTCAGGTTCCGATAGGTTGGCGAGAACCCAATGTTTGTGCTGGGTCCACATTGAACTCAGCACAAGCACTCATATCTCCGCCGGGAATTGCTCTGAGGGGATGATCAAAATAGATTCTGGGAGCAATGAATTAGCAATGAAATTTCAGCTAAATCAGGTTTCGATGGGTCGTTAGAAACTCAATGTTTGCGCTTGGTCCACATTGAACTCAGCACAAGCACTCATATCTCCGCCGGAAATGGCTCTGAGGGGATGATCAAAATAGATCCTGGGAGCAATAAAGTAGCAATAAAATATAAGCTGAGTCGGGTTTCGATGGGTCGACAAAAACTCAATGTTTGTGCTGGGTCCACATTGAACTCAGCACGAGCACTCATATCTCCGCCGGAAATAACTCTGAGGGGATGATCAGAGGAGATTCTGGGAGCAATGAATTAGCAATGAAATATAAGCTAAGTCAGGTTCCGATGGGTCGACAAAAACTCAATGTTTGTGCTGGGTCCACATTGAACTCAGCACAAACACTCATATCTCCGCCGGAAATTGCTCTGAAGGGGATGATCAAAATAGATTCTGGGAGCAATGAATCAGCAATGAAATTTCAGCTAAGTCAGGTTTCGATGGGTCGACAAAAACTCAATGTTTGCGCTGGGTCCACATTGAACTCAGCACAGGGACTCATATCTCCGCCGGAAATTGCTCTGAGGGGACGATCGAAATAGATTGTGGGAGCAATAGATTAGCAATAATATATAAGCTGAGTCAGGTTCCTATGGGTCGACAAAAACTCAATGTTTGCGCTGGGTCCATATTGAACTCAGCACAAACACTCATATCTTTGCCGGAAGTTGCTCTAAGGGGATGATCAGAACGGATTCTGGGAGCAATGAATTAGCAATAGAATATAAGCTTAGTTGGGTTCCGATCGGTCAGCATAAACCCAATGTTTGTGCTGGGTCCACATTGAACTCAGCACAAGCACTCAAATCTTCGCCGGGAAATGCTCTGAGGGGATGATCAAAACGGATTCTGAGAGCAATGAATCAGCAATAAAATGTAAGCTAGGTTAGGTTCTGATAGGTCAGCAGAAACCCATCGTTTGTGTTGGGTCCACATCGAACTCAGCACAAGCACTCATATCTCCGCCGGGAGTTGCTCCAAGGGGATGATCGAATCGGATTCTGAGAGCAATAAATTAGTAATAAAATATAAGCTAAGTCAGGTTCCGATGGGTCGCCAAAAACTCAATGTTTGCGCTGGGTCCACACTGAACTCAGCACAAGCACTCATATCTCCGCCGGAAATTGCTCTGAGGGGATGGTCGAAATAGATTCTGGGAGCAATAGATTAGCAATAATATATAAGCTGAGTCAGGTTCCTATGGGTCGACAAAAACTCAATGTTTGCGCTGGGTCCATATTGAACTCAGCCCAAATACTTATATCTCCGCCGGAAGTTGCTCTAAGGGGATGAGCAGAACGGATTCTGAGAGCGATAAATTAGCAATAAAATATAAGCTAAGTTGGGTTCCGATCGGTCAGCATAAACCCAATGTTTGTGCTGGGTCCACATTGAACTCATCACAAGCACTCATATCTCCGCCGGGGAATGCTCTAAGGGGATTATCAAAATAGATTCTGGGAGCAATGAATTAGCAATAAAATATAAGTCAAGTCAGGTTTCGATGGGTCGACAAAAACTCGGAGTCTGTGCTGGGTCCACATTGAACTCAGCACAAACACTCATATCTCCGCCGGAAGTTGCTCTAAGGGGATGAGTAGAACGGATTCTGCGAGCAATAAATAGGCAATAAAATATGAGCTAAGTTAGGTTCCGATAGTTCGGTGAAAATCCAATGTTTGTGTTGGGTCCACATTGAACTCAGCACAAGCACTCATATCTCCGCCGGAAATTGCTCTGAAGGGGATGATCAAAATAGATTCTGGGAGCAATGAATCAGCAATGAAATTTCAGCTAAGTCAGGTTTCGATGGGTCGACAAAAACTCAATGTTTGCGCTGGGTCCACATTGAACTCAGCACAAGCACTCATATCTCCGCCGGAAATCGCTCTGAGGGGATGATCAAAATAGATTCTGGGAGCAATAAAGTAGCAATAAAATATAAGCTGAGTCGGGTTTCGATGGGTCGACAAAAACTCAATGTTTGTGCTGGGTCCACATTGAACTCAGCACGAGCACTCATATCTCCGCCGGAAATTACTCTGAGGGGATGATCAGAGGAGATTCTGGGAGCAATGAATTAGCAATGAAATATAAGCTAAGTCAGGTTCCGATGGGTCGACAAAAACTCAATGTTTGTGCTGTGTCCACATTGAACTCAGCACAAACACTTATATCTTCGCCGGAAGTTGCTCTAAGGGGATGAGCAGAACGGATTCTGAGAGCAATAAATTAGCAATAGAATATAAGCTAAGTTAGGTTCCGATAGTTCGGCGAAAATCCAATGTTTGTGTTGAGTCCACATTGAACTCAGCACAAGCACTCATATCTCCGCCGGAAATTGCTCTGAAGGGGATGATCAAAATAGATTCTGGGAGCAATGAATCAGCAATGATATTTCAGCTAAGTCAGGTTTCGATGGGTCGAAAAAAACTCAATGTTTGCGCTGGGTCCACATTGAACTCAGCACAAGCACTCATATCTCCGCCGGAAATTGCTCTGAGGGGACGATCGAAATAGATTCTGGGAGCAATAGATTAGCAATAATATATAAGCTGAGTCAGGTTCCTATGGGTCGACAAAAACTCAATGTTTGCGCTGGGTCCATATTGAACTCAGCACAAACACTCATATCTCTGCCGGAAGTTGCTCTAAGGGGATGATCAGAACGGATTCTGGGAGCAATGAATTAGCAATAGAATATAAGCTAAGTTGGGTTCCGATCGGTCAGCGGAAATCCAATGTTTGTGCTGAGTCCACATTGAACTCAGCACGAGCACTCATATCTCCGCCGGGAATCGATCTGAGGGGATGATCAAAGTAGATTCTGGGAGCAATGAATCAGCAATGATATTTCAGCTAAGTCAGGTTTCGATGGGTCGACAAAAACTCAATGTTTGTGCTGGGTCCACATTGAACTCAGCACAAGCACTCATATCTCCGCCGGAAGTTGCTCTGAGGGGATGAGCAGAACGGATTCTGAGAGCGATAAATTAGCAATAAAATATAAGCTAAGTGAGGTTCGGATAGGTCAGCGGAAATCCAATGTTTGTGCTGAGTCCACATTGAACTCAGCACGAGCACTCATACCTCCGCCGGGAATCGCTCTGAGGGGATGATCAAAGTAGATTCTGGGAGCAATAAATTAGCAATGAGATATCAGCTAAGTCAGGTTTCGATGGGTCGACAAAAACTCAATGTTTGCGCTGGGTCCATATTGAACTCAGCACAAATACTTATATCTCCGCCGGAAGTTGCTCTAAGGGGATGAGCAGAACGGATTCTGAGAGCGAAAAATTAGCAATAAAATATAAGCTAAGTGAGGTTCCGATACGTCAGCGGAAATCCAATGTTTGTGCTGTGTCCACATTGAACTCAGCACGAGCACTCGTATCTCCGCCGGAAATTGCTCTGAGGGGATGATCAAAGGAGATTCTGGGAGCAATAAATTAGCAATGAAATTTCAGCTAAGTCAGGTTTCGATGGGTCGACAAGAACTCAATGTTTGTGCTGGGTCCGAATTGAACTCAGCACAAACACTCATATCTCCGCCGGAAGTTGCTCCGAGGGGATGATCAAAATAGATTCTGGGAGCAATAAATTAGCAATAAAATATAAGACAAGTCAGGTTCCGATAGGTTGGCGAGAACCCAATGTTTGCGCTGGGTCCTCAATTGAACTCAGCACAAGCATTCATATCTCCGCGGGAAATTGCTCTCAGGGGATGAGAAACTAGATTCTGGGAGCAATAAATTAGCAATGAAATTTCAGCTACGTCAGGTTTCGATGGGTCGACAAAAACTCAATGTTTGCGCTGGGTTCACATTGAACCCAGCACAAAAACTCATATCTCCGCCGGAAGTTGCTCTAAGGGGATGATCGAAACGGATTCTGAGAGCAATGAATTAGCAATGAAATATAAGCTAAGTCAGCATTCGAAGGGTCGACAAGAACTCAATGTTTGTGCTGGGTCCACATTGAACTCAGCACAAACACTCATATCTCCGCCGGAAGTTGCTCCGAGGGGATGAGTAGAACGGATTCTGAGAGCAATAAATCAACAATAAAATATAAGCTAAGTTAGGTTCCGATAGTTCGGTGAAAATCCAATGTTTGTGTTGGGTCCACATTGAACTCAGCACAAGCATTCATATCTCCGCCGGAAATTGCTCTGAGGGGATGATCGAAATAGATTCTGGGAGCAATAGATTAGCAATAATATATAAGCTGAGTCAGGTTCCTATGGGTCGACAAAAACTCAATGTTTGCGCTGGGTCCATATTGAACTCAGCACAAACACTCATATCTCCGCCGGAAGTTGCTCCGAGGGGATGATCAAAATAGATTCTGGGAGCAATAAATTAGCAATAAAATATAAGACAAGTCAGGTTCCGATAGGTTGGCGAGAACCCAATGTTTGTGCTGGGTCCACATTGAACTCAGCTTAAGCACTCATATCTCCGCCGGGAATTGCTCTGAGGGGATGATCAAAATAGATTCTGGGAGCAATAAATTAGCAATGAAATTTCAGCTAAGTCAGGTTTCGATGGGTCGTTAAAAACTCAATGTTTGCGCTTGGTCCACATTGAACTCAGCACAAGCACTCATATCTCCGCCGGAAATGGCTCTGAGGGGATGATCAAAATAGATTCTGGGAGCAATAAAGTAGCAATAAAATATAAGCTGAGTCGGGTTTCGATGGGTCGACAAAAACTCAATGTTTGTGCTGGGTCCACATTGAACTCAGCACGAGCACTCATATCTCCGCCGGGAATTACTCTGAGGGGATGATCAGAGTAGATTCTGGGAGCAATGAATTAGCAATGAAATATAAGCTAAGTCAGGTTCCGATGGGTCGACAAAAACTCAATGTTTGCGCTGGGTTCACATTGAACCCAGCACAAAAACTCATATCTCCGCCGGAAGTTGCTCTAAGGGGATGATCGAAACGGATTCTGAGAGCAATGAATTGGCAATGAAATATAAGCTAAGTCAGCATTCGAAGGGTCGACAAGAACTCAATGTTTGTGCTGGGTCCACATTGAACTCAGCACAAACACTCATATCTCCGCCGGAAGTTGCTCTAAGGGGATGAGTAGAACGGATTCTGAGAGCAATAAATCAACAATAAAATATAAGCTAAGTTAGGTTCCGATAGTTCGGTGAAAATCCAATGTTTGTGTTGGGTCCACATTGAACTCAGCACAAGCACTCATATCTCCGCCGGAAATTGCTCTGAAGGGGATGATCAAAATAGATTCTGGGAGCAATAAATCAGCAATGAAATTTCAGCTAAGTCAGGTTTCGATGGGTCGACAAAAACTCAATGTTTGCGCTGGGTCAACATTGAACTCAGCACAAGCACTCATATCTCCGCCGGAAATTGCTCTCAGGGGATGATCGAAATAGATTCTGGGAGCAATAGATCAGCAATAATATATAAGCTGAGTCAGGTTCCTATGGGTCGACAAAAACTCAATGTTTGCGCTGGGTCCATATTAACCTCAGCACAAATACTTATATCTCCGCCGGAAGTTGCTCCGAGGGGATGATCAAAATAGATTCTGGGAGCAATAAATTAGCAATAAAATATAAGACAAGTCAGGTTCCGATAGGTTGGCGAGAACCCAATGTTTGTGCTGGGTCCACATTGAACTCAGCACAAGCACTCATATCCCCGCCGGGAATTGCTCTGAGGGGATGATCAAAATAGATTCTGGGAGCAATAAATTAGCAATGAAATTTCAGCTAAATCAGGTTTCGATGGGTCGTTAAAAACTCAATGTTTGCGCTTGGTCCACATTGAACTCAGCACAAGCACTCATATCTCCGCCGGAAATGGCTCTGAGGGGATGATCAAAATAGATTCTGGGAGCAATAAAGTAGCAATAAAATATAAGCTGAGTCGGGTTTCGATGGGTCGACAAAAACTCAATGTTTGTGCTGGGTCCACATTGAACTCAGCACGAGCACTCATATCTCCGCCGGAAATTACTCTGAGGGGATGATCAGAGGAGATTCTGGGAGCAATGAATTAGCAATGAAATATAAGCTAAGTCAGGTTCCGATGGGTCGACAAAAACTCAATGTTTGTGCTGTGTCCACATTGAACTCAGCACAAACACTTATATCTTCGCCGGAAGTTGCTCTAAGGGGATGAGCAGAACGGATTCTGAGAGCAATAAATTAGCAATAAAATATAAGCTAAGTTAGGTTCCGATAGTTCGGCGAAAATCCAATGTTTGTGTTGAGTCCACATTGAACTCAGCACAAGCACTCATATCTCCGCCGGAAATTGCTCTGAAGGGGATGATCAAAATAGATTCTGGGAGCAATGAATCAGCAATGATATTTCAGCTAAGTCAGGTTTCGATGGGTCGACAAAAACTCAATGTTTGCGCTGGGTCCACATTGAACTCAGCACAAGCACTCATATCTCCGCCGGAAATTGCTCTGAGGGGACGATCGAAATAGATTCTGGGAGCAATAGATTAGCAATAATATATAAGCTGAGTCAGGTTCCTATGGGTCGACAAAAACTCAATGTTTGCGCTGGGTCCATATTGAACTCAGCACAAACACTCATATCTCTGCCGGAAGTTGCTCTAAGGGGATGATCAGAACGGATTCTGGGAGCAATGAATTAGCAATAGAATATAAGCTAAGTTGGGTTCCGATCGGTCAGCGGAAATCCAATGTTTGTGCTGTGTCCACATTGAACTCAGCACGAGCACTCGTATCTCCGCCGGAAATTGCTCTGAGGGGATGATCAAAGGAGATTCTGGGAGCAATAAATTAGCAATGAAATTTCAGCTAAGTCAGGTTTCGATGGGTCGACAAGAACTCAATGTTTGTGCTGGGTCCGAATTGAACTCAGCACAAACACTCATATCTCCGCCGGAAGTTGCTCCGAGGGGATGATCAAAATAGATCCTGGGAGCAATAAATTAGCAATAAAATATAAGACAAGTCAGGTTCCGATAGGTTGGCGAGAACCCAATGTTTGCGCTGGGTCCTCAATTGAACTCAGCACAAGCATTCATATCTCCGCGGGAAATTGCTCTCAGGGGATGAGGAACTAGATTCTGGGAGCAATAAATTAGCAATGAAATTTCAGCTACGTCAGGTTTCGATGGGTCGACAAAAACTCAATGTTTGCGCTGGGTTCACATTGAACCCAGCACAAAAACTCATATCTCCGCCGGAAGTTGCTCTAAGGGGATGATCGAAACGGATTCTGAGAGCAATGAATTAGCAATGAAATATAAGCTAAGTCAGCATTCGAAGGGTCGACAAGAACTCAATGTTTGTGCTGGGTCCACATTGAACTCAGCACAAACACTCATATCTCCGCCGGAAGTTGCTCCGAGGGGATGATCAAAATAGATTCTGGGAGCAATAAATTAGCAATAGAATATAAGCTAAGTCAGGTTTCGATAGGTTGGCGAGAACCCAATGTTTGTGCTGGGTCCACATTGAACTCAGCACAAGCACTGATATCTCCGCCGGAAATGGCTCTGAGGGGATGATCAGAATAGATTCTGGGAGCAATGAATTAGCAATAATATATAAGCTGAGTCAGGTTCCTATGGGTCGACAAAAACTCAATGTTTGTGCTGGGTCCACATTGAACTCAGCACAAGCACTCATATCTCCGCCGGAAATTGCTCTTAGAGGATGATCAGAGTAGATTCTGGGAGCAATAACTTAGGAATAAAATATAAGCTAAGTCAGGTTTCGATGGGTCGACAAAAACTCAATGTTTGCGCTGGGTCCACATTGAACTCGGCACAAATACTTATATCTCCGCCGGAAGTTGCTCTAAGGGGATTAGCAGAACGGATTCTGAGAGCGATAAATTAGCAATAAACTATAAGCTAAGTTAGGTTCCGATAGGTCGGCGGAAACCCAATGTTTGTGCTGGGTCCACATTGAACTCAGCACAAGCACTCATATCTCCGCCGGAAATTGCTCTGAGGGGATGATCAAAATAGGTTCTGGGAGCAATAAATTAGCAATGAAATTTCAGCTAAGTCAGGTTCCGATGGGTCGACAAAAACTCAATGTTTGTGCTGGGTCCACATTGAACTCAGCACAAACACTCATATCTCCGCCGGAAGTTGCTCCGAGGGGATGATCAAAATAGATTCTGGGAGCAATAAATCAGCGATAAAATATGAGCTTAGTCAGCATTCGATGGGTCGACAAGAACTCAATGTTTGTGCTGTGTCCACATTGGACTCAGCACAAACACTTATATCTCCGCCGGAAGTTGCTCTAAGGGGATGAGCAGAACGGATTCTGAGAGCAATAAATTAGCAATAAAATATAAGCTAAGTTAGGTTCCGATAGTTCGGCAAAAATCCAATGTTTGTGTTGGGTCCACATTGAACTCAGCACAAGCACTCATATCTCCGCCGGAAATTGCTCTGAAGGGGATGAACAAAATAGATTCTGGGAGCAATGAATGAGCAATGAAATTTCAGCTAAGTCAGGTTTCGATGGGTCGATAAAAACCCAATGTTTGCGCTGGGTCCACATTGAACTCAGCACAAGCACTCATATCTCCGCCGGAAATTGCTCTGAGGGGACGATCGAAATAGATTCTGGGAGCAATAGATTAGCAATAATATATAAGCTGAGTCAGGTTCCTATGGGTCGACAAAAACTCAATGTTTGCGCTGGGTCCATATTGAACTCAGCACAAACACTCATATCTTTGCCGGAAGTTGCTCTAAGGGGATGATCAGAACGGATTCTGGGAGCAATGAATTAGCAATAGAATATAAGCTAAGTTGGGTTCCGATCGGTCAGCATAAACCCAATGTTTGTGCTGGGTCCACATTGAACTCAGCACAAGCACTCATATCTCCGCCGGAAGTTGCTCTAAGGGGATGAGCAGAACGGATTCTGAGAGCGATAAATTAGCAATAAAATATAAGCTAAGTGAGGTTCCGATAGGTCAGCGGAAATCCAATGTTTGTGCTGAGTCCACATTGAACTCAGCACAAGCACTCATATCTCCGCCGGGAATCGCTCTGAGGGGATGATCAAAGTAGATTCTGGGAGCAATAAATTAGCAATGAAATATCAGCTAAGTCAGGTTTCGATGGGTCGACAGAAACTCAATGTTTGCGCTGGGTCCACACTGAACTCAGCACAAACACTCATATCTCTGCCGGAAGTTGCTCTAAGGGGATGATCAGAACGGATTCTGGGAGCAATGAATTAGCAATAGAATATAAGCTAAGTTGGGTTCCGATCGGTCAGCATAAACCCAATGTTTGTGCTGGGTCCACATTGAACTCAGCACAAGCACTCATATCTCCGCCGGGGAATGCTCTGAGGGGATGATCAAAATAGATTCTGGGCGCAATAAATTAGCAATGAAATATCAGCTAAGTCAGGTTTCGATGGGTCGACGAAAACTCAATGTTTGCGCTGGGTCCACACTGAACTCAGCACAAGCACTCATATCTCCGCCGGAAATTGCGCTGAGGGGATGATCGAAATAGATTCTGGGAGCAATAGATTAGCAATAATATATAAGCTGAGTCAGGTTCCCATGGGTCGACAAAAACTCAATGTTTGTGCTGGTCCACATTGAACTCAGCACAAGCACTCAAATCTCCGCCGGGAAATGCTCTGAGGGGATGATCAAAACGGATTCTGAGAGCAATGAATCAGCAATAAAATGTAAGCTAGGTTAGGTTCTGATAGGTCAGCGGAAACCCATCGTTTGTGTTGGGTCCACATTGAACTCAGCACAAGCACTCATATCTCCGCCGGAAGTTGCTCCAAGGGGATGATCGAAACGGATTCTGAGAGAAATAAATTAGTAATAAAATATAAGCTAAGTCAGGTTTCGATGGGTCGACAAAAACTCAATGTTTGCGCTGAGTCAGCATTGAACTCAGCACAAGCATTCATATCTCCGCCGGAAATTGCTCTGAGGGGATGATCGAAATAGATTCTGGGAGCAATAGATTAGCAATAATATATAAGCTGAGTCAGGTTCCTATGGGTCGACAAAAACTCAATGTTTGTGCTGGGTCCATATTGAACTCAACACAAACACTCATATCTTTGCCGGAAGTTGCTCTAAGGGGATGATCAGAACGGATTCTAGGAGCAATGAATTAGCAATAGAATATAAGCTAAGTTGGGTTCCGATCGGTCAGCATAAACCCAATGTTTGTGCTGGGTCCACACTGAACTCAGCACAAGCACTCATATCTCCGCCGGGGGATGCTCTGAGGGGATGATCAAAATAGATTCTGGGAGCAATGAATCAGCAATGAAATATCAGCTAAGTCAGGTTTCGATGGGTCGACGAAAACTCAATGTTTGCGCTGGGTCCACACTGAACTCAGCACAAGCACTCATATCTCCGCCGGAAATTGCTCTGAGGGGATGATCGAAATAGATTCTGGGAGCAATAGATTAGCAATAATATATAAGCTGAGTCAGGTTCCCATGGGTCGACAAAAACTCAATGTTTGTGCTGGTCCACATTGAACTCAGCACAAGCACTCAAATCTCCGCCGGGAAATGCTCTGAGGGGATGATCAAAACGGATTCTGAGAGCAATGAATCAGCAATAAAATGTAAGCTAGGTTAGGTTCTGATAGGTCAGCGGAAACCCATCGTTTGTGTTGGGTCCACATTGAACTCAGCACAAGCACTCATATCTCCGCCGGAAGTTGCTCCAAGGGGATGATCGAAACGGATTCTGAGAGCAATAAATTAGTAATAAAATATAAGCTAAGTTAGGTTTCGATGGGTCGACAAAAACTCAATGTTTGCGCTGAGTCAGCATTGAACTCAGCACAAGCATTCATATCACCGCCGGAAATTGCTCTGAGGGGATGATCGAAATAGATTCTGGGAGCAATAGATTAGCAATAATATATAAGCTGAGTCAGGTTCCTATGGGTCGACAAAAACTCAATGTTTGTGCTGGGTCCATATTGAACTCAGCACAAACACTCATATCTTTGCCGGAAGTTGCTCTAAGGGGATGATCAGAACGGATTCTGGGAGCAATGAATTAGCAATAGAATATAAGCTAAGTGGGGTTCCGATCGGTCAGCATAAACCCAATGTTTGTGCTGGGTCCACATTGAACTCAGCACAAGCACTCATATCTCCGCCGGGGAATGCTCTGAGGGGATGATCAAAATAGATTCTGGGAGCAATAAATTAACAATGGAATTTCAGCTGAGTTAGGTTCCGATAGTTCGGCGAAAACCCAATGTTTGTGTTGGGTCCACATTGAACTCAGCACAAGCACTCATATCTCCGCCGGAATATACTCTGAGGGGATGATCGAAGTAGATTCTGGGAGCAATGAATTAGCAATGAAATATAAGCTAAGTCAGGTTTCGATGGGTCGACAAAAACTCAATGTTTGCGCTGGGTCCACATTGAACTCAGCACAAAAACTCATATCTCCGCCGGAAGTTGCTCCGAGGGGATGATCAAAATAGATTCTGGGAGCAATAAATTAGCAATAGAATATGAGCTTAGTCAGGTTTCGATAGAATGGCGAGAACCCAATGTTTGCGCTGGGTCCTCAATTGAACTCAGCACAAGCATTCATATCTCGGCGGGAAATTGCTCTCAGGGGATGAGAAACTAGATTCTGGGAGCAATAAATTAGCAATGAAATTTCAGCTACGTCAGGTTTCGATGGGTCGACAAAAACTCAATGTTCGCGCTGGGTCCACATTGAACTCAGCACAAAAACTCATATCTCCGCCGGAAGTTGCTCTAAGGGGATGATCGAAACGGATTCTGAAAGCAATGAATTAGCAATGGAATATGAGCTAAGTCAGCATTCGAAGGGTCGACATGGACTCAATGTTTGTGCTGGGTCCACATTGAACTCGACACAAACACTCATATCTCCGCCGGAAGTTGCTCCGGGGGGATGATCAAAATAGACTCTGGGAGCAATAAATTAGCAATAGAATATAAGCTAAGTCAGGTTTCGATAGGTTGGCGAGAACCCAATGTTTGTGCTGGGTCCACATTGAACTCAGCACAAGCACTGATATCTCCGCCGGGAATGGCTCTGAGGGGATGATCAAAATAGATTCTGGGAGCAATGAATTAGCAATAATATATAAGCTGAGTCAGGTTCCTATGGGTCGACAAAAACTCAATGTTTGTGCTGGGTCCACATTGAACTCAGCACAAGCATTCATATCTCCGCCGGAAATTGCTCTTAGAGGATGATCAGAGTAGATTCTGGGAGCAATAACTTAGCAATAAAATATAAGCTAAGTCAGGTTTCGATGGGTCGACAAGAACTCAATGTTTGTGCTGGGTCCACATTGAACTCAGCACAAACACTCATATCTCCGCCGGAAGTTGCTCCGAGGGGATGATCAAAATAGATTCTGGGAGCAATAAATTAGCAATAAAATATAAGACAAGTCAGGTTCCGATAGGTTGGCGAGTACCCAATGTTTGTGCTGGGTCCACATTGAACTCAGCACAAGCACTCATATCTCCGCCGGGAATTGCTCTGAGGGCATGATCAAAATAGATTCTGGGAGCAATAAATTAGCAATGAAATTTCAGCTAAATCAGGTTTCGATGGGTCGTTAAAAACTCAATGTTTGCGCTTGGTCCACATTGAACTCAGCACAAGCACTCATATCTCCGCCGGAAATGGCTCTGAGGGGATGATCAAAATAGATTCTGGGAGCAATAAAGTAGCAATAAAATATAAGCTGAGTCGGGTTTCGATGGGTCGACAAAAACTCAATGTTTGTGCTGGGTCCACATTGAACTCAGCACGAGCACTCATATCTCCGCCGGAAATTACTCTGAGGGGATGATCAGAGGGGATTCTGGGAGCAATGAATTAGCAATGAAATATAAGCTAAGTCAGGTTCCGATGGGTCGACAAAAACTCAATGTTTGTGCTGGGTCCACATTGAACTCAGCACAAACACTCATATCTCCGCCGGAAGTTGCTCCGAGGGGATGATCGAAATAGATTCTGGGAGCAATAAATCAGCGATAAAATATGAGGTTAGTTAGCATTCGATGGGTCGACAAGAACTCAATGTTTTTGCTGTGTCCACATTGAACTCAGCACAAACACTTATATCTTCGCCGGAAGTTGCTCTAAGGGGATGAGCAGAACGGATTCTGAGAGCAATAAATTAGCAATAAAATATAAGCTAAGTTAGGTTCCGATAGTTCGGCGGAAATCCAATGTTTGTGTTGAGTCCACATTGAACTCAGCACAAGCACTCATATCTCCGCCGGAAATTGCTCTGAAGGGGATGATCAAAATAGATTCTGGGAGCAATGAATCAGCAATGAAATTTCAGCTAAGTCAGGTTTCGATGGGTCGACAAAAACTCAATGTTTGCGCTGGGTCCACATTGAACTCAGCACAAGCACTCATATCTCCACCGGAAATTGCTCTGAGGGGACGATCGAAATAGATTCTGGGAGCAATAGATTAGCAATAATATATAAGCTGAGTCAGGTTCCTATGGGTCGACAAAAACTCAATGTTTGCGCTGGGTCCATATTGAACTCAGCACAAACACTCATATCTTTGCCGGAAGTTGCTCTAAGGGGATGATCAGATCGGATTCTGGGAGCAATGAATTAGCAATAGAATATAAGCTAAGTTGGGTTCCGATCGGTCAGCATAAACCCAATGTTTGTGCTGGGTCCACATTGAACTCAGCACAAGCACTCATATCTCCGCCGGAAGTTGCTCTGAGGGGATGAGCAGAACGGATTCTGAGAGCGATAAATTAGCAATAAAATATAAGCTAAGTGAGGTTCGGATAGGTCAGCGGAAATCCAATGTTTGTGCTGAGTCCACATTGAACTCAGCACAAGCACTCATATCTCCGCCGGGAATCGCTCTGAGGGGATGATCAAAGTAGATTCTGGGAGCAATGAATTAGCAATGAGATATCAGCTAAGTCAGGTTTCGAAAGGGTCGACAAAAACTCAATGTTTGCGCTGGGTCCATATTGAACTCAGCACAAATACTTATATCTCCGCCGGAAGTTGCTCTGAGGGGATGAGCAGAACGGATTCTGAGAGCGAAAAATTAGCAATAAAATATAAGCTAAGTGAGGTTCCGATAGTTCGGTGAAAATCCAATGTTTGTGTTGGGTCCACATTGAACTCAGCACAAGCACTCATATCTCCGCCGGAAATTGCTCTGAGGGGATGATCGAAATAGATTCTGGGAGCAATAGATTAGCAATAATATATAAGCTGAGTCAGGTTCCCATGGGTCGACAAAAACTCAATGTTTGTGCTGGTCCACATTGAACTCAGCACAAGCACTCAAATCTCCGCCGGGAAATGCTCTGAGGGGATGATCAAAACGGATTCTGAGAGCAATGAATCAACAATAAAATGTAAGCTAGGTTAGGTTCTGATAGGTCAGCGGAAACCCATCGTTTGTGTTGGGTCCACATTGAACTCAGCACAAGCACTCATATCTCCGCCGGAAGTTGCTCCAAGGGGATGATCGAAACGGATTCTGAGAGCAATAAATTAGTAATAAAATATAAGCTAAGTTAGGTTTCGATGGGTCGACAAAAACTCAATGTTTGCGCTGAGTCAGCATTGAACTCAGCACAAGCATTCATATCACCGCCGGAAATTGCTCTGAGGGGATGATCGAAATAGATTCTGGGAGCAATAGATTAGCAATAATATATAAGCTGAGTCAGGTTCCTATGGGTCGACAAAAACTCAATGTTTGTGCTGGGTCCATATTGAACTCAGCACAAACACTCATATCTTCGCCGGAAGTTGCTCTAAGGGGATGATCAGAACGGATTCTGGGAGCAATGAATTAGCAATAGAATATAAGCTAAGTGGGGTTCCGATCGGTCAGCATAAACCCAATGTTTGTGCTGGGTCCACATTGAACTCAGCACAAGCACTCATATCTCCGCCGGGGAATGCTCTGAGGGGATGATCAAAATAGATTCTGGGAGCAATAAATTAACAATGGAATTTCAGCTGAGTTAGGTTCCGATAGTTCGGCGAAAACCCAATGTTTGTGTTGGGTCCACATTGAACTCAGCACAAGCACTCATATCTCCGCCGGAATATACTCTGAGGGGATGATCAAAGTAGATTCTGGGAGCAATGAATTAGCAATGAAATATAAGCTAAGTCAGGTTTCGATGGGTCGACAAAAACTCAATGTTTGCGCTGGGTCCACATTGAACTCAGCACAAAAACTCATATCTCCGCCGGAAGTTGCTCCGAGGGGATGATCAAAATAGATTCTGGGAGCAATAAATTAGCAATAGAATATGAGCTTAGTCAGGTTTCGATAGAATGGCGAGAACCCAATGTTTGCGCTGGGTCCTCAATTGAACTCAGCACAAGCATTCATATCTCGGCGGGAAATTGCTCTCAGGGGATGAGAAACTAGATTCTGGGAGCAATAAATTAGCAATGAAATTTCAGCTACGTCAGGTTTCGATGGGTCGACAAAAACTCAATGTTCGCGCTGGGTCCACATTGAACTCAGCACAAAAACTCATATCTCCGCCGGAAGTTGCTCTAAGGGGATGATCGAAACGGATTCTGAAAGCAATGAATTAGCAATGAAATATGAGCTAAGTCAGCATTCGAAGGGTCGACATGGACTCAATGTTTGTGCTGGGTCCACATTGAACTCAGCACAAACACTCATATCTCCGCCGGAAGTTGCTCCGGGGGGATGATCAAAATAGACTCTGGGAGCAATAAATTAGCAATAGAATATAAGCTAAGTCAGGTTTCGATAGGTTGGCGAGAACCCAATGTTTGTGCTGGGTCCACATTGAACTCAGCACAAGCACTGATATCTCCGCCGGGAATGGCTCTGAGGGGATGATCAAAATAGATTCTGGGAGCAATGAATTAGCAATAATATATAAGCTGAGTCAGGTTCCTATGGGTCGACAAAAACTCAATGTTTGTGCTGGGTCCACATTGAACTCAGCACAAGCACTCATATCTCCGCCGGAAATTGCTCTTAGAGGATGATCAGAGTAGATTCTGGGAGCAATAACTTAGCAATAAAATATAAGCTAAGTCAGGTTTCGATGGGTCGACAAGAACTCAATGTTTGTGCTGGGTCCACATTGAACTCAGCACAAACACTCATATCTCCGCCGGAAGTTGCTCCGAGGGGATGATCAAAATAGATTCTGGGAGCAATAAATTAGCAATAAAATATAAGACAAGTCAGGTTCCGATAGGTTGGCGAGTACCCAATGTTTGTGCTGGGTCCACATTGAACTCAGCACAAGCACTCATATCTCCGCCGGGAATTGCTCTGAGGGCATGATCAAAATAGATTCTGGGAGCAATAAATTAGCAATGAAATTTCAGCTAAATCAGGTTTCGATGGGTCGTTAAAAACTCAATGTTTGCGCTTGGTCCACATTGAACTCAGCACAAGCACTCATATCTCCGCCGGAAATGGCTCTGAGGGGATGATCAAAATAGATTCTGGGAGCAATAAAGTAGCAATAAAATATAAGCTGAGTCGGGTTTCGATGGGTCGACAAAAACTCAATGTTTGTGCTGGGTCCACATTGAACTCAGCACGAGCACTCATATCTCCGCCGGAAATTACTCTGAGGGGATGATCAGAGGGGATTCTGGGAGCAATGAATAAGCAATGAAATATAAGCTAAGTCAGGTTCCGATGGGTCGACAAAAACTCAATGTTTGTGCTGGGTCCACATTGAATTCAGCACAAACACTCATATCTCCGCCGGAAGTTGCTCCGAGGGGATGATCGAAATAGATTCTGGGAGCAATAAATCAGCGATAAAATATGAGGTTAGTTAGCATTCGATGGGTCGACAAGAACTCAATGTTTGTGCTGTGTCCACATTGAACTCAGCACAAACACTTATATCTTCGCCGGAAGTTGCTCTAAGGGGATGAGCAGAACGGATTCTGAGAGCAATAAATTAGCAATAAAATATAAGCTAAGTTAGGTTCCGATAGTTCGGCGAAAATCCAATGTTTGTGTTGAGTCCACATTGAACTCAGCACAAGCACTCATATCTCCGCCGGAAATTGCTCTGAAGGGGATGATCAAAATAGATTCTGGGAGCAATGAATCAGCAATGAAATTTCAGCTAAGTCAGGTTTCGATGGGTCGACAAAAACTCAATGTTTGCGCTGGGTCCACATTGAACTCAGCACAAGCACTCATATCTCCACCGGAAATTGCTCTGAGGGGACGATCGAAATAGATTCTGGGAGCAATAGATTAGCAATAATATATAAGCTGAGTCAGGTTCCTATGGGTCGACAAAAACTCAATGTTTGCGCTGGGTCCATATTGAACTCAGCACAAACACTCATATCTTTGCCGGAAGTTGCTCTAAGGGGATGATCAGATCGGATTCTGGGAGCAATGAATTAGCAATAGAATATAAGCTAAGTTGGGTTCCGATCGGTCAGCATAAACCCAATGTTTGTGCTGGGTCCACATTGAACTCAGCACAAGCACTCATATCTCCGCCGGAAGTTGCTCTGAGGGGATGAGCAGAACGGATTCTGAGAGCGATAAATTAGCAATAAAATATAAGCTAAGTGAGGTTCGGATAGGTCAGCGGAAATCCAATGTTTGTGCTGAGTCCACATTGAACTCAGCACAAGCACTCATATCTCCGCCGGGAATCGCTCTGAGGGGATGATCAAAGTAGATTCTGGGAGCAATAAATTAGCAATGAGATATCAGCTAAGTCAGGTTTCGAAAGGGTCGACAAAAACTCAATGTTTGCGCTGGGTCCATATTGAACTCAGCACAAATACTTATATCTCCGCCGGAAGTTGCTCTGAGGGGATGAGCAGAACGGATTCTGAGAGCGAAAAATTAGCAATAAAATATAAGCTAAGTGAGGTTCCGATAGTTCGGTGAAAATCCAATGTTTGTGTTGGGTCCACATTGAACTCAGCACAAGCACTCATATCTCCGCCGGAAATTGCTCTGAGGGGATGATCGAAATAGATTCTGGGAGCAATAGATCAGCAATAATATATAAGCTGAGTCAGGTTCCTATGGGTCGACAAAAACTCAATGTTTGCGCTGGGTCCATATTAAACTCAGCACAAATACTTATATCTCCGCCGGAAGTTGCTCTAAGGGGATGAGCAAAACGGATTCTGAGAGCGATAAATTAGCAATAAAATATAAGCTAAGTGAGGTTCCGATAGGTCAGCGGAAATCCAATGTTTGTGCTGAGTCCACATTGAACTCAGCACAAGCACTCATATCTCCGCCGGAAATCGCTCTGAGGGGATGATCAAGGTAGATTCTGGGAGCAATAAATTAGCAATGAAATATCAGCTAAGTCAGGTTTCGATGGGTCGACAAAAACTCAATGTTTGCGCTGGGTCCACACTGAACTCAGCACAAACACTCATATCTCTGCCGGAAGTTGCTCTAAGGGGATGATCAGAACGGATTCTGGGAGCAATAAATTAGCAATGAAATTTCAGCTAAGTCAGGTTTCGATGGGTCGACAAGAACTCAATGTTTGTGCTGGGTCCACATTGAACTCAGCACAAGCACTCATATCTCCGCCGGAAGTTGCTCTAAGGGGATGATCGAAACGGATTCTGAGAGCAATAAATTAGCAATAAAATATAAGCTAAGTCAGGTTTCGATGGGTCGACAAAAACTCAATGTTTGCGCTGAGTCCACATTGAACTCAGCACAAGCATTCATATCTCCGCCGGAAATTGCTCTGAGGGGATGATCGAAATAGATTCTGGGAGCAATAGATTAGCAATAATATATAAGCTGAGTCAGGTTCCTATGGGTCGACAAAAACTCAATGTTTGCGCTTGGTCCACATTGAACTCAGCACAAGCACTCATATCTCCGCCGGAAATGGCTCTGAGGGGATGATCAAAATAGATTCTGGGAGCAATAAAGTAGCAATAAAATATAAGCTGAGTCGGGTTTCGATGGGTCGACAAAAACTCAATGTTTGTGCTGGGTCCACATTGAACTCAGCACGAGCACTCATATCTCCAACGGAAATAACTCTGAGGGGATGTTCAGAGGAGATTCTGGGAGCAATGAATTAGCAATGAAATTTCAGCTAAGTCAGGTTTCGATGGGTCGACAAGAACTCAATGTTTGTGCTGGGTCCACATTGAACTCAGCACAAACACTCATATCTCCGCCGGAAGTTGCTCCGAGGGGATGATCAAAATAGATTCTGGGAGCAATAAATTAGCAATAAAATATAAGACAAGTCAGGTTCCAATGGGTCAGCGGAAATCCAATGTTTGTGCTGTGTCCACATTGAACTCAGCACGAGCACTCGTATCTCCGCCGGAAATTGCTCTGAGGGGATGATCAAAGTAGATTCTGGGAGCAATAAATTAGCAATGAAATTCCAGCTAAGTCAGGTTTCGATGGGTCGACAAGAACTCAATGTTTGTGCTGGGTCCACATTGAACTCAGCACAAACACTCATATCTCCGCCGGAAGTTGCTCCGAGGGGATGATCAAAATAGATTCTGGGAGGAATAAATTAGCAATAAAATATAAGACAAGTCAGGTTCCGATAGGTTGGCGAGAACCCAATGTTTGTGCTGGGTCCACATTGAACTCAGCACAAGCACTCATATCTCCGCCGGGAATTGCTCTGAGGGGATGATCAAAATAGATTCTGGGAGCAATGAATTAGCAATGAAATTTCAGCTAAATCAGGTTTCGATGGGTCGTTAAAAACTCAATGTTTGCGCTTGGTCCACATTGAACTCAGCACAAGCACTCATATCTCCGCCGGAAATGGCTCTGAGGGGATGATCAAAATAGATTCTGGGAGCAATAAAGTAGCAATAAAATATAAGCTGAGTCGGGTTTCGATGGGTCGACAAAAACTCAATGTTTGTGCTGGGTCCACATTGAACTCAGCACGAGCACTCATATCTCCGCCGGAAATAACTCTGAGGGGATGTTCAGAGGAGATTCTGGGAGCAATGAATTAGCAATGAAATATAAGCTAAGTCAGGTTCCGATGGGTCGACAAGAACTCAATGTTTGTGCTGGGTCCACATTGAACTCAGCACAAACACTCATATCTCCGCCGGAAGTTGCTCCGAGGGGATGATCAAAATAGATTCTGGGAGCAATAAATTAGCAATAAAATATAAGACAAGTCAGGTTCCGATAGGTTGGCGAGCACCCAATGTTTGTGCTGGGTCCATATTGAACTCAGCTTAAGCACTCATATCTCCGCCGGGAATTGCTCTGAGGGGATGATCAAAATAGATTCTGGGAGCAATAAATTAGCAATGAAATTTCAGCTAAGTCAGGTTTCGATGGGTCGTTAAAAACTCAATGTTTGCGCACGGTCCACATTGAACTCAGCACAAGCACTCATATCTCCGCCGGAAATGGCTCTGAGGGGATGATCAAAATAGATTCTGGGAGCAATAGATTAGCAATAATATATAAGCTGAGTCAGGTTCCTATGGGTCGACAAAAACTCAATGTTTGCGCTGGGTCCATATTGAACTCAGCACAAATACTTATATCTCCGCCGGAAGTTGCTCCGAGGGGATGATCAGAATAGATTCTGGGAGGAATAAATTAGCAATAAAATATAAGACAAGTCAGGTTCCGATAGGTCAGCGGAAATCCAATGTTTGGGCTGTGTCCACATTGAACTCATCACGAGCACACGTATCTCCGCCGGAAATTGCTCTGAGGGGATAATCAAAGTAGATTCTGGGAGCAATAAATTAGCAATGAAATTTCAGCTAAGTCAGGTTTCGATGGGTCGACAAGAACTCAATGTTTGTGCTGGGTCCACATTGAACTCAGCACAAACACTCATATCTCCGCCGGAAGTTGCTCCGAGGGGATGATCAAAATAGATTCTGGGAGCAATAAATTAGCAATAAAATATAAGACAAGTCAGGTTCCGATAGGTTGGCGAGAACCCAATGTTTGTGCTGGGTCCACATTGAACTCAGCACAAGCACTCATATCTCCGCCGGGAATTGCTCTGAGGGGATGATCAAAATAGATTCTGGGAGCAATGAATTAGCAATGAAATTTCAGCTAAATCAGGTTTCGATGGGTCGTTAAAAACTCAATGTTTGCGCTTGGTCCACATTGAACTCAGCACAAGCACTCATATCTCCGCCGGAAATGGCTCTGAGGGGATGATCAAAATAGATTCTGGGAGCAATAAAGTAGCAATAAAATATAAGCTGAGTCGGGTTTCGATGGGTCGACAAAAACTCAATGTTTGTGCTGGGTCCACATTGAACTCAGCACGAGCACTCATATCTCCGCCGGAAATAACTCTGAGGGGATGTTCAGAGGAGATTCTGGGAGCAATGAATTAGCAATGAAATATAAGCTAAGTCAGGTTCCGATGGGTCGACAAGAACTCAATGTTTGTGCTGGGTCCACATTGAACTCAGCACAAACACTCATATCTCCGCCGGAAGTTGCTCCGAGGGGATGATCAAAATAGATTCTGGGAGCAATAAATTAGCAATAAAATATAAGACAAGTCAGGTTCCGATAGGTTGGCGAGAACCCAATGTTTGTGCTGGGTCCATATTGAACTCAGCTTAAGCACTCATATCTCCGCCGGGAATTGCTCTGAGGGGATGATCAAAATAGATTCTAGGAGCAATAAATTAGCAATGAAATTTCAGCTAAGTCAGGTTTCGATGGGTCGTTAAAAACTCAATGTTTGCGCACGGTCCACATTGAACTCAGCACAAGCACTCATATCTCCGCCGGAAATGGCTCTGAGGGGATGATCAAAATAGATTCTGGGAGCAATAGATTAGCAATAATATATAAGCTGAGTCAGGTTCCTATGGGTCGACAAAAACTCAATGTTTGCGCTGGGTCCATATTGAACTCAGCACAAATACTTATATCTCCGCCGGAAGTTGCTCCGAGGGGATGATCAGAATAGATTCTGGGAGGAATAAATTAGCAATAAAATATAAGACAAGTCAGGTTCCGATAGGTCAGCGGAAATCCAATGTTTGTGCTGTGTCCACATTGAACTCATCACGAGCACACGTATCTCCGCCGGAAATTGCTCTGAGGGGATGATCGAAGTAGATTCTGGGAGCAATAAATTAGCAATGAAATTTCAGCTAAGTCAGGTTTCGATGGGTCGACAAGAACTCAATGTTTGTGCTGGGTCCACATTGAACTCAGCACAAACACTCATATCTCCGCCGGAAGTTGCTCCGAGGGGATGATCAAAATAGATTCTGGGAGCAATAAATTAGCAATAAAATATAAGACAAGTCAGGTTCCGATAGGTTGGCGAGAACCCAATGTTTGTGCTGGGTCCACATTGAACTCAGCACAAGCACTCATATCTCCGCCGGGAATTGCTCTGAGGGGATGATCAAAATAGATTCTGGGAGCAATGAATTAGCAATGAAATTTCAGCTAAATCAGGTTTCGATGGGTCGTTAAAAACTCAATGTTTGCGCTTGGTCCACATTGAACTCAGCACAAGCACTCATATCTCCGCCGGAAATGGCTCTGAGGGGATGATCAAAATAGATTCTGGGAGCAATAAAGTAGCAATAAAATATAAGCTGAGTCGGGTTTCGATGGGTCGACAAAAACTCAATGTTTGTGCTGGGTCCACATTGAACTCAGCACGAGCACTCATATCTCCGCCGGAAATAACTCTGAGGGGATGATCAGAGGAGATTCTGGGAGCAATGAATTAGCAATGAAATATAAGCTAAGTCAGGTTCCGATGGGTCGACAAAAACTCAATGTTTGTGCTGGGTCCACATCGAACTCAGCACAAACACTCATATCTCCGCCGGAAATTGCTCTGAAGGGGATGATCAAAATAGATTCTGGGAGCAATGAATCAGCAATGAAATTTCAGCTAAGTCAGGTTTCGATGGGTCGACAAAAACTCAATGTTTGCGCTGGGTCCACATTGAACTCAGCATAGGCACTCATATCTCCGCCGGGAATTGCTCTGAGGGGACGATCGAAATAGATTCTGGGAGCAATAGATTAGCAATAATATATAAGCTGAGTCAGGTTCCTATGGGTCGACAAAAACTCAATGTTTGCGCTGGGTCCATATTGAACTCAGCACAAACACTCATATCTTTGCCGGAAGTTGCTCTAAGGGGATGATCAGAACGGATTCTGGGAGCAATGAATTAGCAATAGAATATAAGCTAAGTTGGGTTCCGATCGGTCAGCATAAACCCAATGTTTGTGCTGGGTCCACATTGAACTCAGCACAAGCACTCAAATCTTCGCCGGGAAATGCTCTGAGGGGATGATCAAAACGGATTCTGAGAGCAATGAATCAGCAATAAAATGTAAGCTAGGTTAGGTTCTGATAGGTCAGCAGAAACCCATCGTTTGTGTTGGGTCCACATCGAACTCAGCACAAGCACTCATATCTCCGCCGGGAGTTGCTCCAAGGGGATGATCGAATCGGATTCTGAGAGCAATAAATTAGTAATAAAATATAAGCTAAGTCAGGTTCCGATGGGTCGACAAAAACTCAATGTTTGCGCTGGGTCCACACTGAACTCAGCACAAGCACTCATATCTCCGCCGGAAATTGCTCTGAGGGGATGGTCGAAATAGATTCTGGGAGCAATAGATTAGCAATAATATATAAGCTGAGTCAGGTTCCTATGGGTCGACAAAAACTCAATGTTTGCGCTGGGTCCATATTGAACTCAGCCCAAATACTTATATCTCCGCCGGAAGTTGCTCTAAGGGGATGAGCAGAACGGATTCTGAGAGCGATAAATTAGCAATAAAATATAAGCTAAGTTGGGTTCCGATCGGTCAGCATAAACCCAATGTTTGTGCTGGGTCCACATTGAACTCATCACAAGCACTCATATCTCCGCCGGGGAATGCTCTAAGGGGATGATCAAAATAGATTCTGGGAGCAATGAATTAGCAATAAAATATAAGTCAAGTCAGGTTTCGATGGGTCGACAAAAACTCGGAGTCTGTGCTGGGTCCACATTGAACTCAGCACAAACACTCATATCTCCGCCGGAAGTTGCTCTAAGGGGATGAGTAGAACGGATTCTGCGAGCAATAAATAGGCAATAAAATATGAGCTAAGTTAGGTTCCGATAGTTCGGTGAAAATCCAATGTTTGTGTTGGGTCCACATTGAACTCAGCACAAGCACTCATATCTCCGCCGGAAATTGCTCTGAAGGGGATGATCAAAATAGATTCTGGGAGCAATGAATCAGCAATGAAATTTCAGCTAAGTCAGGTTTCGATGGGTCGACAAAAACTCAATGTTTGCGCTGGGTCCACATTGAACTCAGCACAAGCACTCATATCTCCGCCGGAAATCGCTCTGAGGGGATGATCAAAGTAGATTCTGGGAGCAATAAATTAGCAATGAAATATCAGCTAAGTCAGGTTTCGATGGGTCGACAAAAACTCAATGTTCGCGCTGGGTCCACACTGAACTCAGCACAAACACTCATATCTCTGCCGGAAGTTGCTCTAAGGGGATAATCAGAACGGATTTTGGGAGCAATGAATCAGCGATAAAATGTAAGCTAGGTTAGGTTCTGATAGGTCAGCGGAAACCCATCGTTTGTGTTGGGTCCACATTGAACTCAGCACAAGCACTCATATCTCCGCCGGAAGTTGCTCTAAGGGGATGATCGAAACGGATTCTGAGAGCAATAAATTAGCAATAAAATATAAGCTAAGTCAGGTTTCGATGGGTCGACAAAAACTCAATGTTTGCGCTGAGTCCACATTGAACTCAGCACAAGCATTCATATCTCCGCCGGAAATTGCTCTGAGGGGATGATCGAAATAGATTCTGGGAGCAATAGATTAGCAATAATATATAAGCTGAGTCAGGTTCCTATGGGTCGACAAAAACTCAATGTTTGCGCTGGGTCCATATTGAACTCAGCACAAACACTCATATCTCCGCCGGAAGTTGCTCCGAGGGGATGATCAAAATAGATTCTGGGAGCAATAAATTAGCAATAAAATATAAGACAAGTCAGGTTCCGATAGGTTGGCGAGAACCCAATGTTTGTGCTGGGTCCACATTGAACTCAGCTTAAGCACTCATATCTCCGCCGGGAATTGCTCTGAGGGGATGATCAAAATAGATTCTGGGAGCAATAAATTAGCAATGAAATTTCAGCTAAGTCAGGTTTCGATGGGTCGTTAAAAACTCAATGTTTGCGCTTGGTCCACATTGAACTCAGCACAAGCACTCATATCTCCGCCGGAAATGGCTCTGAGGGGATGATCAAAATAGATTCTGGGAGCAATAAAGTAGCAATAAAATATGAGCTGAGTCGGGTTTCGATGGGTCGACAAAAACTCAATGTTTGTGCTGGGTCCACATTGAACTCAGCACGAGCACTCATATCTCCGCCGGGAATTACTCTGAGGGGATGATCAGAGTAGATTCTGGGAGCAATGAATTAGCAATGAAATATGAGCTAAGTCAGGTTCCGATGGGTCGACAAAAACTCAATGTTTGCACTGGGTCCACACTGAACTCATCACAAGCACTCATATCTCCGCCGGGGAATGCTCTAAGGGGATGATCAAAATAGATTCTGGGAGCAATGAATTAGCAATAAAATATAAGTCAAGTCAGGTTTCGATGGGTCGACAAGAACTCGGAGTCTGTACTGGGTCCACATTGAACTCAGCACAAACACTCATATCTCCGCCGGAAGTTGCTCTAAGGGGATGAGTAGAACGGATTCTGAGAGCAATAAATCAACAATAAAATATAAGCTAAGTTAGGTTCCGATAGTTCGGTGAAAATCCAATGTTTGTGTTGGGTCCACATTGAACTCAGCACAAGCACTCATATCTCCGCCGGAAATTGCTCTGAAGGGGATGATCAAAATAGATTCTGGGAGCAATAAATCAGCAATGAAATTTCAGCTAAGTCAGGTTTCGATGGGTCGACAAAAACTCAATGTTTGCGCTGGGTCTACATTGAACTCAGCACAAGCACTCATATCTCCGCCGGAAATTGCTCTCAGGGGATGATCGAAATAGATTCTGGGAGCAATAGATCAGCAATAATATATAAGCTGAGTCAGGTTCCTATGGGTCGACAAAAACTCAATGTTTGCGCTGGGTCCATATTAAACTCAGCACAAACACTCATATCTCTGCCGGGAGTTGCTCTAAGGGGATGATCAGAACGGATTCTGGGAGCAATAAATTAGCAATGAAATTTCATCTAAGTCAGGTTTCGATGGGTCGACAAGAACTCAATGTTTGTGCTGGGTCCACATTGAACTCAGCACAAGCACTCATATCTCCGCCGGAAGTTGCTCTAAGGGGATGATCGAAACGGATTCTGAGAGCAATAAATTAGCAATAAAATATAAGCTAAGTCAGGTTTCGATGGGTCGACAAAAACTCAATGTTTGCGCTGGGTCCTTATTGAACTCAGCACAAATACTTATATCTCCGCCGGAAGTTGCTCTAAGGGGATGAGCAAAACGGATTCTGAGAGCGATAAATTAGCAATAAAATAGAGGCTAAGTGAGGTTCCGATAGGTCAGCGGAAATCCAATGTTTGTGCTGAGTCCACATTGAACTCAGCACAAGCACTCATATCTCCGCCGGAAATCGCTCTGAGGGGATGATCAAAGTAGATTCTGGGAGCAATAAATTAGCAATGAAATATCAGCTTAGTCAGGTTTCGATGGGTCGACAAAAACTCAATGTTTGCGCTGGGTCCACACTGAACTCAGCACAAACACTCATATCTCTGCCGGAAGTTGCTCTAAGGGGATGATCAGAACGGATTCTGGGAGCAATAAATTAGCAATGAAATTTCATCTTAGTCAGGTTTCGATGGGTCGACAAGAACTCAATGTTTGTGCTGGGTCCACATTGAACTCAGCACAAGCACTCATATCTCCGCCGGAAGTTGCTCTAAGGGGATGATCGAAACGGATTCTGAGAGCAATAAATTAGCAATAAAATATAAGCTAAGTCAGGTTTCGATGGGTCGACAAAAACTCAATGTTTGCGCTGAGTCCACATTGAACTCAGCACAAGCATTCATATCTCCGCCGGAAATTGCTCTGAGGGGATGATCGAAATAGATTCTGGGAGCAATAGATTAGCAATAATATATAAGCTGAGTCAGGTTCCTATGGGTCGACAAAAACTCAATGTTTGCGCTGGGTCCATATTGAACTCAGCACAAATACTTATATCTCCGCCGGAAGTTGCTCTAAGGGGATGAGCAGAACGGATTCTGAGAGCGAAAAATTAGCAATATAATATAAGACAAGTCAGGTTCCGATAGGTCAGCGGAAATCCAATGTTTGTGCTGTGTCCACATTGAACTCAGCACGGGCACTCGTATCTCCGCCGGAAATTGCTCTGAGGGGATGATCAAAGTAGATTCTGGGAGCAATAAATTAGCAATGAAATTTCAGCTAAGTCAGGTTTCGATGGGTCGACAAGAACTCAATGTTTGTGCTGGGTCCACATTGAACTCAGCACAAACACTCATATCTCCGCCGGAAGTTGCTCCGAGGGGATGATCAAAATAGATTCTGGGAGCAATAAATTAGCAATAAAATATAAGACAAGTCAGGTTCCGATAGGTTGGCGAGAACCCAATGTTTGTGCTGGGTCCACATTGAACTCAGCACAAGCACTCATATCTCCGCCGGGAATTGCTGTGAGGGGATGATCAAAATAGATTCTGGGAGCAATAAATTAGCAATGAAATTCCAGCTAAATCAGGTTTCGATGGGTCGTTAAAAACTCAATGTTTGCGCTTGGTCCACATTGAACTCAGCACAAGCACTCATATCTCCGCCGGAAATGGCTCTGAGGGGATGATCAAAATAGATTCTGGGAGCAATAGAGTAGCAATAAAATATAAGCTGAGTCGGGTTTCGATGGGTCGACAAAAACTCAATGTTTGTGCTGGGTCCACATTGAACTCAGCACGAGCACTCATATCTCCGCCGGAAGTTACTCTGAGGGGATGATCAGAGGAGATTCTGGGAGCAATGAATTAGCAATGAAATATAAGCTAAGTCAGGTTCCGATGGGTCGACAGAAACTCAATGTTTGTGCTGTGTCCACATTGAACTCAGCACAAACACTTATATCTTCGCCGGAAGTTGCTCTAAGGGGATGAGCAGAACGGATTCTGAGAGCAATAAATTAGCAATAAAATATAAGCTCAGTTAGGTTCCGATAGTTCGGCGAAAATCCAATGTTTGTGTTGAGTCCACATTGAACTCAGCACAAGCACTCATATCTCCGCCGGAAATTGCTCTGAAGGGGATGATCAAAATAGATTCTGGGAGCAATGAATCAGCAATGATATTCCAGCTAAGTCAGGTTTCGATGGGTCGACAAAAACTCAATGTTTGCGCTGGGTCCACATTGATCTCAGCACAAGCACTCATATCTCCGCCGGAAATTGCTCTGAGGGGACGATCGAAATAGATTCTGGGAGCAATAGATTAGCAATAATATATAAGCTGAGTCAGGTTCCTATGGGTCGACAAAAACTCAATGTTTGCGCTGGGTCCATATTGAACTCAGCACAAACACTCATATCTCTGCCGGAAGTTGCTCTAAGGGGATGATCAGAACGGATTCTGGGAGCAATGAATTAGCAATAGAATATAAGCTAAGTTGGGTTCCGATCGGTCAGCATAAACCCAATGTTTGTGCTGGGTCCACATTGAACTCAGCACAAGCACTCATATCTCCGCCGGAAGTTGCTCTGAGGGGATGAGCAGAACGGATTCTGAGAGCGATAAATTAGCAATGAAATATAAGCTAAGTGAGGTTCGGATAGGTCAGCGGAAATCCAATGTTTGTGCTGAGTCCACATTGAACTCAGCACGAGCACTCATATCTCCGCCGGGAATCGCTCTGAGGGGATGATCAAAGTAGATTCTGGGAGCAATAAATTAGCAATGAGATATCAGCTAAGTCAGGTTTCGATGGGTCGACAAAAACTCAATGTTTGCGCTGGGTCCATATTGAACTCAGCACAAATACTTATATCTCCGCCGGAAGTTGCTCTAAGGGGATGAGCAGAACGGATTCTGAGAGCGAAAAATTAGCAATAGAATATAAGCTAAGTGAGGTTCCGATACGTCAGCGGAAATCCAATGTTTGTGCTGTGTCCACATTGAACTCAGCACGAGCACTCGTATCTCCGCCGGAAATTGCTCTGAGGGGATGATCAAAGGAGATTCTGGGAGCAATGAATTAGCAATGAAATTTCAGCTAAGTCAGGTTTCGATGGGTCGACAAGAACTCAATGTTTGTGCTGGGTCCGAATTGAACTCAGCACAAACACTCATATCTCCGCCGGAAGTTGCTCCGAGGGGATGATCAAAATAGATTCTGGGAGCAATAAATTAGCAATAAAATATAAGACAAGTCAGGTTCCGATAGGTTGGCGAGAACCCAATGTTTGCGCTGGGTCCTCAATTGAACTCAGCACAAGCATTCATATCTCCGCGGGAAATTGCTCTCAGGGGATGAGAAACTAGATTCTGGGAGCAATAAATTAGCAATGAAATTTCAGCTACGTCAGGTTTCGATGGGTCGACAAAAACTCAATGTTTGCGCTGGGTTCACATTGAACCCAGCACAAAAACTCATATCTCCGCCGGAAGTTGCTCTAAGGGGATGATCGAAACGGATTCTGAGAGCAATGAATTAGCAATGAAATATAAGCTAAGTCAGCATTCGAAGGGTCGACAAGAACTCAATGTTTGTGCTGGGTCCACATTGAACTCAGCACAAACACTCATATCTCCGCCGGAAGTTGCTCCGAGGGGATGATCAAAATAGATTCTGGGAGCAATAAATTAGCAATAGAATATAAGCTAAGTCAGGTTTCGATAGGTTGGCGAGAACCCAATGTTTGTGCTGGGTCCACATTGAACTCAGCACAAGCACTGATATCTCCGCCGGAAATGGCTCTGAGGGGATGATCAAAATAGATTCTGGGAGCAATGAATTAGCAATAATATATAAGCTGAGTCAGGTTCCTATGGGTCGACAAAAACTCAATGTTTGTGCTGGGTCCATATTGAACTCAGCACAAACACTCATATCTTTGCCGGAAGTTGCTCTAAGGGGATGATCAGAACGGATTCTGGGAGCAATGAATTAGCAATAGAATATAAGCTAAGTGGGGTTCCAATCGGTCAGCATAAACCCAATGTTTGTGCTGGGTCCACATTGAACTCAGCACAAGCACTCATATCTCCGCCGGGGAATGCTGTGAGGGGATGATCAAAATAGATTCTGGGAGCAATAAATTAACAATGGAATTTCAGCTGAGTTAGGTTCCGATAGTTCGGCGAAAACCCAATGTTTGTGTTGGGTCCACATTGAACTCAGCACAAGCACTCATATCTCCGCCGGAATATACTCTGAGGGGATGATCAAAGTAGATTCTGGGAGCAATGAATTAGCAATGAAATATAAGCTAAGTCAGGTTTCGATGGGTCGACAAAAACTCAATGTTTGCGCTGGGTCCACATTGAACTCAGCACAAAAACTCATATCTCCGCCGGAAGTTGCTCCGAGGGGATGATCAAAATAGATTCTGGGAGCAATAAATTAGCAATAGAATATGAGCTTAGTCAGGTTTCGATAGAATGACGAGAACCCAATGTTTGCGCTGGGTCCTTAATTGAACTCAGCACAAGCATTCATATCTCGGCGGGAAATTGCTCTCAGGGGATGAGAAACTAGATTCTGGGAGCAATAAATTAGCAATGAAATTTCAGCTACGTCAGGTTTCGATGGGTCGACAAAAACTCAATGTTCGCGCTGGGTCCACATTGAACTCAGCACAAAAACTCATATCTCCGCCGGAAGTTGCTCTAAGGGGATGATCGAAACGGATTCTGAAAGCAATGAATTAGCAATGAAATATGAGCTAAGTCAGCATTCGAAGGGTCGACATGGACTCAATGTTTGTGCTGGGTCCACATTGAACTCAGCACAAATACTCATATCTCCGCCGGAAGTTGCTCCGGGGGGATGATCAAAATAGACTCTGGGAGCAATAAATTAGCAATAGAATATAAGCTAAGTCAGGTTTCGATAGGTTGGCGAGAACCCAATGTTTGTGCTGGGTCCACATTGAACTCAGCACAAGCACTGATATCTCCGCCGGGAATGGCTCTGAGGGGATGATCAAAATAGATTCTGGGAGCAATGAATTAGCAATAATATATAAGCTGAGTCAGGTTCCTATGGGTCGACAAAAACTCAATGTTTGTGCTGGGTCCACATTGAACTCAGCACAAGCACTCATATCTCCGCCGGAAATTGCTCTTAGAGGATGATCAGAGTAGATTCTGGGAGCAATAACTTAGCAATAAAATATAAGCTAAGTCAGGTTTCGATGGGTCGACAAGAACTCAATGTTTGTGCTGGGTCCACATTGAACTCAGCACAAACACTCATATCTCCGCCGGAAGTTGCTCCGAGGGGATGATCAAAATAGATTCTGGGAGCAATAAATTAGCAATAAAATATAAGTCAAGTCAGGTTTCGATGGGTCGACAAGAACTCGGAGTCTGTACTGGGTCCACATTGAACTCAGCACAAACACTCATATCTCCGCCGGAAGTTGCTCTAAGGGGATGAGTAGAACGGATTCTGAGAGCAATAAATCAACAATAAAATATAAGCTAAGTTAGGTTCCGATAGTTCGGTGAAAATCCAATGTTTGTGTTGGGTCCACATTGAACTCAGCACAAGCACTCATATCTCCGCCGGAAATTGCTCTGAAGGGGATGATCAAAATAGATTCTGGGAGCAATAAATCAGCAATGAAATTTCAGCTAAGTCAGGTTTCGATGGGTCGACAAAAACTCAATGTTTGCGCTGGGTCTACATTGAACTCAGCACAAGCACTCATATCTCCGCCGGAAATTGCTCTCAGGGGATGATCGAAATAGATTCTGGGAGCAATAGATCAGCAATAATATATAAGCTGAGTCAGGTTCCTATGGGTCGACAAAAACTCAATGTTTGCGCTGGGTCCATATTAAACTCAGCACAAACACTCATATCTCTGCCGGGAGTTGCTCTAAGGGGATGATCAGAACGGATTCTGGGAGCAATAAATTAGCAATGAAATTTCATCTAAGTCAGGTTTCGATGGGTCGACAAGAACTCAATGTTTGTGCTGGGTCCACATTGAACTCAGCACAAGCACTCATATCTCCGCCGGAAGTTGCTCTAAGGGGATGATCGAAACGGATTCTGAGAGCAATAAATTAGCAATAAAATATAAGCTAAGTCAGGTTTCGATGGGTCGACAAAAACTCAATGTTTGCGCTGGGTCCTTATTGAACTCAGCACAAATACTTATATCTCCGCCGGAAGTTGCTCTAAGGGGATGAGCAAAACGGATTCTGAGAGCGATAAATTAGCAATAAAATAGAGGCTAAGTGAGGTTCCGATAGGTCAGCGGAAATCCAATGTTTGTGCTGAGTCCACATTGAACTCAGCACAAGCACTCATATCTCCGCCGGAAATCGCTCTGAGGGGATGATCAAAGTAGATTCTGGGAGCAATAAATTAGCAATGAAATATCAGCTTAGTCAGGTTTCGATGGGTCGACAAAAACTCAATGTTTGCGCTGGGTCCACACTGAACTCAGCACAAACACTCATATCTCTGCCGGAAGTTGCTCTAAGGGGATGATCAGAACGGATTCTGGGAGCAATAAATTAGCAATGAAATTTCATCTTAGTCAGGTTTCGATGGGTCGACAAGAACTCAATGTTTGTGCTGGGTCCACATTGAACTCAGCACAAGCACTCATATCTCCGCCGGAAGTTGCTCTAAGGGGATGATCGAAACGGATTCTGAGAGCAATAAATTAGCAATAAAATATAAGCTAAGTCAGGTTTCGATGGGTCGACAAAAACTCAATGTTTGCGCTGAGTCCACATTGAACTCAGCACAAGCATTCATATCCCCGCCGGAAATTGCTCTGAGGGGATGATCGAAATAGATTCTGGGAGCAATAGATTAGCAATAATATATAAGCTGAGTCAGGTTCCTATGGGTCGACAAAAACTCAATGTTTGCGCTGGGTCCATATTGAACTCAGCACAAATACTTATATCTCCGCCGGAAGTTGCTCTAAGGGGATGAGCAGAACGGATTCTGAGAGCGAAAAATTAGCAATATAATATAAGACAAGTCAGGTTCCGATAGGTCAGCGGAAATCCAATGTTTGTGCTGTGTCCACATTGAACTCAGCACGGGCACTCGTATCTCCGCCGGAAATTGCTCTGAGGGGATGATCAAAGTAGATTCTGGGAGCAATAAATTAGCAATGAAATTTCAGCTAAGTCAGGTTTCGATGGGTCGACAAGAACTCAATGTTTGTGCTGGGTCCACATTGAACTCAGCACAAACACTCATATCTCCGCCGGAAGTTGCTCCGAGGGGATGATCAAAATAGATTCTGGGAGCAATAAATTAGCAATAAAATATAAGACAAGTCAGGTTCCGATAGGTTGGCGAGAACCCAATGTTTGTGCTGGGTCCACATTGAACTCAGCACAAGCACTCATATCTCCGCCGGGAATTGCTGTGAGGGGATGATCAAAATAGATTCTGGGAGCAATAAATTAGCAATGAAATTCCAGCTAAATCAGGTTTCGATGGGTCGTTAAAAACTCAATGTTTGCGCTTGGTCCACATTGAACTCAGCACAAGCACTCATATCTCCGCCGGAAATGGCTCTGAGGGGATGATCAAAATAGATTCTGGGAGCAATAGAGTAGCAATAAAATATAAGCTGAGTCGGGTTTCGATGGGTCGACAAAAACTCAATGTTTGTGCTGGGTCCACATTGAACTCAGCACGAGCACTCATATCTCCGCCGGAAGTTACTCTGAGGGGATGATCAGAGGAGATTCTGGGAGCAATGAATTAGCAATGAAATATAAGCTAAGTCAGGTTCCGATGGGTCGACAGAAACTCAATGTTTGTGCTGTGTCCACATTGAACTCAGCACAAACACTTATATCTTCGCCGGAAGTTGCTCTAAGGGGATGAGCAGAACGGATTCTGAGAGCAATAAATTAGCAATAAAATATAAGCTCAGTTAGGTTCCGATAGTTCGGCGAAAATCCAATGTTTGTGTTGAGTCCACATTGAACTCAGCACAAGCACTCATATCTCCGCCGGAAATTGCTCTGAAGGGGATGATCAAAATAGATTCTGGGAGCAATGAATCAGCAATGATATTCCAGCTAAGTCAGGTTTCGATGGGTCGACAAAAACTCAATGTTTGCGCTGGGTCCACATTGATCTCAGCACAAGCACTCATATCTCCGCCGGAAATTGCTCTGAGGGGACGATCGAAATAGATTCTGGGAGCAATAGATTAGCAATAATATATAAGCTGAGTCAGGTTCCTATGGGTCGACAAAAACTCAATGTTTGCGCTGGGTCCATATTGAACTCAGCACAAACACTCATATCTCTGCCGGAAGTTGCTCTAAGGGGATGATCAGAACGGATTCTGGGAGCAATGAATTAGCAATAGAATATAAGCTAAGTTGGGTTCCGATCGGTCAGCATAAACCCAATGTTTGTGCTGGGTCCACATTGAACTCAGCACAAGCACTCATATCTCCGCCGGAAGTTGCTCTGAGGGGATGAGCAGAACGGATTCTGAGAGCGATAAATTAGCAATGAAATATAAGCTAAGTGAGGTTCGGATAGGTCAGCGGAAATCCAATGTTTGTGCTGAGTCCACATTGAACTCAGCACGAGCACTCATATCTCCGCCGGGAATCGCTCTGAGGGGATGATCAAAGTAGATTCTGGGAGCAATAAATTAGCAATGAGATATCAGCTAAGTCAGGTTTCGATGGGTCGACAAAAACTCAATGTTTGCGCTGGGTCCATATTGAACTCAGCACAAATACTTATATCTCCGCCGGAAGTTGCTCTAAGGGGATGAGCAGAACGGATTCTGAGAGCGAAAAATTAGCAATAGAATATAAGCTAAGTGAGGTTCCGATACGTCAGCGGAAATCCAATGTTTGTGCTGTGTCCACATTGAACTCAGCACGAGCACTCGTATCTCCGCCGGAAATTGCTCTGAGGGGATGATCAAAGGAGATTCTGGGAGCAATGAATTAGCAATGAAATTTCAGCTAAGTCAGGTTTCGATGGGTCGACAAGAACTCAATGTTTGTGCTGGGTCCGAATTGAACTCAGCACAAACACTCATATCTCCGCCGGAAGTTGCTCCGAGGGGATGATCAAAATAGATTCTGGGAGCAATAAATTAGCAATAAAATATAAGACAAGTCAGGTTCCGATAGGTTGGCGAGAACCCAATGTTTGCGCTGGGTCCTCAATTGAACTCAGCACAAGCATTCATATCTCCGCGGGAAATTGCTCTCAGGGGATGAGAAACTAGATTCTGGGAGCAATAAATTAGCAATGAAATTTCAGCTACGTCAGGTTTCGATGGGTCGACAAAAACTCAATGTTTGCGCTGGGTTCACATTGAACCCAGCACAAAAACTCATATCTCCGCCGGAAGTTGCTCTAAGGGGATGATCGAAACGGATTCTGAGAGCAATGAATTAGCAATGAAATATAAGCTAAGTCAGCATTCGAAGGGTCGACAAGAACTCAATGTTTGTGCTGGGTCCACATTGAACTCAGCACAAACACTCATATCTCCGCCGGAAGTTGCTCCGAGGGGATGATCAAAATAGATTCTGGGAGCAATAAATTAGCAATAGAATATAAGCTAAGTCAGGTTTCGATAGGTTGGCGAGAACCCAATGTTTGTGCTGGGTCCACATTGAACTCAGCACAAGCACTGATATCTCCGCCGGAAATGGCTCTGAGGGGATGATCAAAATAGATTCTGGGAGCAATGAATTAGCAATAATATATAAGCTGAGTCAGGTTCCTATGGGTCGACAAAAACTCAATGTTTGTGCTGGGTCCATATTGAACTCAGCACAAACACTCATATCTTTGCCGGAAGTTGCTCTAAGGGGATGATCAGAACGGATTCTGGGAGCAATGAATTAGCAATAGAATATAAGCTAAGTGGGGTTCCAATCGGTCAGCATAAACCCAATGTTTGTGCTGGGTCCACATTGAACTCAGCACAAGCACTCATATCTCCGCCGGGGAATGCTGTGAGGGGATGATCAAAATAGATTCTGGGAGCAATAAATTAACAATGGAATTTCAGCTGAGTTAGGTTCCGATAGTTCGGCGAAAACCCAATGTTTGTGTTGGGTCCACATTGAACTCAGCACAAGCACTCATATCTCCGCCGGAATATACTCTGAGGGGATGATCAAAGTAGATTCTGGGAGCAATGAATTAGCAATGAAATATAAGCTAAGTCAGGTTTCGATGGGTCGACAAAAACTCAATGTTTGCGCTGGGTCCACATTGAACTCAGCACAAAAACTCATATCTCCGCCGGAAGTTGCTCCGAGGGGATGATCAAAATAGATTCTGGGAGCAATAAATTAGCAATAGAATATGAGCTTAGTCAGGTTTCGATAGAATGACGAGAACCCAATGTTTGCGCTGGGTCCTCAATTGAACTCAGCACAAGCATTCATATCTCGGCGGGAAATTGCTCTCAGGGGATGAGAAACTAGATTCTGGGAGCAATAAATTAGCAATGAAATTTCAGCTACGTCAGGTTTCGATGGGTCGACAAAAACTCAATGTTCGCGCTGGGTCCACATTGAACTCAGCACAAAAACTCATATCTCCGCCGGAAGTTGCTCTAAGGGGATGATCGAAACGGATTCTGAAAGCAATGAATTAGCAATGAAATATGAGCTAAGTCAGCATTCGAAGGGTCGACATGGACTCAATGTTTGTGCTGGGTCCACATTGAACTCAGCACAAATACTCATATCTCCGCCGGAAGTTGCTCCGGGGGGATGATCAAAATAGACTCTGGGAGCAATAAATTAGCAATAGAATATAAGCTAAGTCAGGTTTCGATAGGTTGGCGAGAACCCAATGTTTGTGCTGGGTCCACATTGAACTCAGCACAAGCACTGATATCTCCGCCGGGAATGGCTCTGAGGGGATGATCAAAATAGATTCTGGGAGCAATGAATTAGCAATAATATATAAGCTGAGTCAGGTTCCTATGGGTCGACAAAAACTCAATGTTTGTGCTGGGTCCACATTGAACTCAGCACAAGCACTCATATCTCCGCCGGAAATTGCTCTTAGAGGATGATCAGAGTAGATTCTGGGAGCAATAACTTAGCAATAAAATATAAGCTAAGTCAGGTTTCGATGGGTCGACAAGAACTCAATGTTTGTGCTGGGTCCACATTGAACTCAGCACAAACACTCATATCTCCGCCGGAAGTTGCTCCGAGGGGATGATCAAAATAGATTCTGGGAGCAATAAATTAGCAATAAAATATAAGACAAGTCAGGTTCCGATAGGTTGGCGAGTACCTAATGTTTGTGCTGGGTCCACATTGAACTCAGCACAAGCACTCATATCTCCGCCGGGAATTGCTCTGAGGGGATGATCAAAATAGATTCTGGGAGCAATAAATTAGCAATGAAATTTCAGCTAAATCAGGTTTCGATGGGTCGACAAAAACTCAATGTTTGCGCTGGGTCCACATTGAACTCAGCACAAGCACTCATATCTCCACCGGAAATTGCTCTGAGGGGACGATCGAAATAGATTCTGGGAGCAATAGATTAGCAATAATATATAAGCTGAGTCAGGTTCCTATGGGTCGACAAAAACTCAATGTTTGCGCTGGGTCCATATACAACTCAGCACAAACACTCATATCTTTGCCGGAAGTTGCTCTAAGGGGATGATCAGAACGGATTCTGGGAGCAATGAATTAGCAATAGAATATAAGCTAAGTTGGGTTCCGATCTGTCAGCATAAACCCAATGTTTGTGCTGGGTCCACATTGAACTCAGCACAAGCACTCATATATCCGCCGGAAGTTGCTCTGAGGGGATGAGCAGAACGGATTCTGAGAGCGATAAATGAGCAATAAAATATGAGCTAAAAGAGGTTCGGATAGGTCAGCGGAAATCCAATGTTTGTGCTGAGTCCACATTGAACTCAGCACAAGCACTCATATCTCCGCCGGGAATCGCTCTGAGGGGATGATCAAAGTAGATTCTGGAAGCAATAAATTAGCAATGAGATATCAGCTAAGTCAGGTTTCGAAAGGGTCGACAAAAACTCAATGTTTGCGCTGGGTCCATATTGAACTCAGCACAAATACTTATATCTCCGCCGGAAGTTGCTCTAAGGGGATGAGCAGAACGGATTCTGAGAGCGAAAAATTAGCAATAAAATATAAGCTAAGTGAGGTTCCGATACGTCAGCGGAAATCCAATGTTTGTGCTGTGTCCACATTGAACTCAGCACGAGCACTCGTATCTCCGCCGGAAATTGCTCTGAGGGGATGATCAAAGTAGATTCTGGGAGCAATAAATTAGCAATGAAATTTCAGCTAAGTCAGGTTTCGATGGGTCGACAAGAACTCAATGTTTGTGCTGGGTCCGAATTGAACTCAGCACAAACACTCATATCTCCGCCGGAAGTTGCTCCGAGGGGATGATCAAAATAGATTCTGGGAGCAATAAATTAGCAATAAAATATAAGACAAGTCAGGTTCCGATAGGTTGGCGAGAACCCAATGTTTGCGCTGGGTCCTCAATTGAACTCAGCACAAGCATTCATATCTCCGCGGGAAATTGCTCTCAGGGGATGAGAAACTAGATTCTGGGAGCAATAAATTAGCAATGAAATTTCAGCTACGTCAGGTTTCGATGGGTCGACAAAAACTCAATGTTTGCGCTGGGTTCACATTGAACCCAGCACAAAAACTCATATCTCCGCCGGAAGTTGCTCTATGGGGATGATCGAAACGGATTCTGAGAGCAATGAATTAGCAATGAAATATGAGCTAAGTCAGCATTCGAAGGGTCGACAAGAACTCAATGTTTGTGCTGGGTCCACATTGAACTCAGCACAAACACTCATATCTCCGCCGGAAGTTGCTCCGAGGGGATGATCAAAATAGATTCTGGGAGCAATAAATTAGCAATAGAATATAAGCTAAGTCAGGTTTCGATAGGTTGGCGAGAACCCAATGTTTGTGCTGGGTCCACATTGAACTCAGCACAAGCACTGATATCTCCGCCGGAAATGGCTCTGAGGGGATGATCAAAATAGATTCTGGGAGCAATGAATTAGCAATAATATATAAGCTGAGTCAGGTTCCTATGGGTCGACAAAATCTCAATGTTTGTGCTGGGTCCACATTGAACTCAGCACAAGCACTCATATCTCCGCCGGAAATTGCTCTTAGAGGATGATCAGAGTAGATTCTGGGAGCAATAACTTAGCAATAAAATATAAGCTAAGTCAGGTTTCGATGGGTCGACAAAAACTCAATGTTTGCGCTGGGTCCACATTGAACTCGGCACAAATACTTATATCTCCGCCGGAAGTTGTTCTAAGGGGATTAGCAGAACGGATTCTGAGAGCGATAAATTAGCAATAAAATATAAGCTAAGTTAGGTTCCGATAGGTCGGCGGAAACCCAATGTTTGTGCTGGGTCCACATTGAACTCAGCACAAGCACTCATATCTCCGCCGGAAATTGCTCTGAGGGGATGATCAAAATAGATTCTGGGAGCAATAAATTAGCAATGAAATTTCAGCTAAGTCAGGTTCCGATGGGTCGACAAAAACTCAATGTTTGTGCTGGGTCCACATTGAACTCAGCACAAACACTCATATCTCCGCCGGAAGTTGCTCCGAGGGGATGATCAAAATAGATTCTGGGAGCAATAAATCAGCGATAAAATATGAGCTTAGTCAGCATTCGATGGGTCGACAAGAACTCAATGTTTGTGCTGTGTCCACATTGAACTCAGCACAAACACTTATATCTCCGCCGGAAGTTGCTCTAAGGGGATGAGCAGAACGGATTCTGAGAGCAATAAATTAGCAATAAAATATAAGCTAAGTTAGGTTCCGATAGTTCGGCGAAAATCCAATGTTTGTGTTGGGTCCACATTGAACTCAGCACAAGCACTCATATCTCCGCCGGAAATTGCTCTGAAGGGGATGATCAAAATAGATTCTGGGAGCAATGAATCAGCAATGAAATTTCAGCTAAGTCAGGTTTCGATGGGTCGATAAAAACCCAATGTTTGCGCTGGGTCCACATTGAACTCAGCACAAGCACTCATATCTCCGCCGGAAATTGCTCTGAGGAGACGATCGAAATAGATTCTAAGAGCAATAGATTAGCAATAATATATAAGCTGAGTCAGGTTCCTATGGGTCGACAAAAACTCAATGTTTGCGCTGGGTCCATATTGAACTCAGCACAAACACTCATATCTTTGCCGGAAGTTGCTCTAAGGGGATGATCAGAACGGATTCTGGGAGCAATGAATTAGCAATAGAATATAAGCTAAGTTGGGTTCCGATCGGTCAGCATAAACCCAATGTTTGTGCTGGGTCCACATTGAACTCAGCACAAGCACTCATATCTCCGCCGGAAGTTGCTCTAAGGGGATGAGCAGAACGGATTCTGAGAGCGAAAAATTAGCAATAAAATATAAGCTAAGTGAGGTTCCGATAGGTCAGCGGAAATCCAATGTTTGTGCTGAGTCCACATTGAACTCAGCACAAGCACTCATATCTCCGCCGGGAATCGCTCTGAGGGGATGATCAAAGTAGATTCTGGGAGCAATAAATTAGCAATGAAATATCAGCTAAGTCAGGTTTCGATGGGTCGACAAAAACTCAATGTTTGCGCTGGGTCCACACTGAACTCAGCACAAACACTCATATCTCTGCCGGAAGTTGCTCTAAGGGGATGATCAGAACGGATTCTGGGAGCAATGAATTAGCAATAGAATATAAGCTAAGTTGGGTTCCGATCGGTCAGCATAAACCCAATGTTTGTGCTGGGTCCACATTGAACTCAGCACAAGCACTCATATCTCCGCCGGGGAATGCTCTGAGGGGATGATCAATCAGATTCTGGGAGCAATAAATTAGCAATGAAATATCAGCTAAGTCAGGTTTCGATGGGTCGACGAAAACTCAATGTTTGCGCTGGGTCCACACTGAACTCAGCACAAGCACTCATATCTCCGCCGGAAATTGCGCTGAGGGGATGATCGAAATAGATTCTGGGAGCAATAGATTAGCAATAATATATAAGCTGAGTCAGGTTCCCATGGGTCGACAAAAACTCAATGTTTGTGCTGGTCCACATTGAACTCAGCACAAGCACTCAAATCTCCGCCGGGAAATGCTCTGAGGGGATGATCAAAACGGATTCTGAGAGCAATGAATCAGCAATAAAATGTAAGCGAGGTTAGGTTCTGATAGGTCAGCGGAAACCCATCGTTTGTGTTGGGTCCACATTGAACTCAGCACAAGCACTCATATCTCCGCCGGAAGTTGCTCCAAGGGGATGATCGAAACGGATTCTGAGAGAAATAAATTAGTAATAAAATATAAGCTAAGTCAGGTTTCGATGGGTCGACAAAAACTCAATGTTTGCGCTGAGTCAGCATTGAACTCAGCACAAGCATTCATATCTCCGCCGGAAATTGCTCTGAGGGGATGATCGAAATAGATTCTGGGAGCAATAGATTAGCAATAATATATAAGCTGAGTCAGGTTCCTATGGGTCGACAAAAACTCAATGTTTGTGCTGGGTCCATATTGAACTCAGCACAAACACTCATATCTTTGCCGGAAGTTGCTCTAAGGGGATGATCAGAACGGATTCTAGGAGCAATGAATTAGCAATAGAATATAAGCTAAGTTGGGTTCCGATCGGTCAGCATAAACCCAATGTTTGTGCTGGGTCCACATTGAACTCAGCACAAGCACTCATATCTCCGCCGGGGAATGCTCTGAGGGGATGATCAAAATAGATTCTGGGAGCAATAAATTAGCAATGAATTATCAGCTAAGTCAGGTTTCGATGGGTCGACGAGAACTCAATGTTTGCGCTGGGTCCACACTGAACTCAGCACAAGCACTCATATCTCCGCCGGAAATTGCTCTGAGGGGATGATCGAAATAGATTCTGGGAGCAATAGATTAGCAATAATATATAAGCTGAGTCAGGTTCCCATGGGTCGACAAAAACTCAATGTTTGTGCTGGTCCACATTGAACTCAGCACAAGCACTCAAATCTCCGCCGGGAAATGCTCTGAGGGGATGATCAAAACGGATTCTGAGAGCAATGAATCAGCAATAAAATGTAAGCTAGGTTAGGTTCTGATAGGTCAGCGGAAACCCATCGTTTGTGTTGGGTCCACATTGAACTCAGCACAAGCACTCATATCTCCGCCGGAAGTTGCTCCAAGGGGATGATCGAAACGGATTCTGAGAGCAATAAATTAGTAATAAAATATAAGCTAAGTTAGGTTTCGATGGGTCGACAAAAACTCAATGTTTGCGCTGAGTCAGCATTGAACTCAGCACAAGCATTCATATCACCGCCGGAAATTGCTCTGAGGGGATGATCGAAATAGATTCTGGGAGCAATAGATCAGCAATAATATATAAGCTGACTCAGGTTCCTATGGGTCGACAAAAACTCAATGTTTGTGCTGGGTCCATATTGAACTCAGCACAAACACTCATATCTTTGCCGGAAGTTGCTCTAAGGGGATGATCAGAACGGATTCTGGGAGCAATGAATTAGCAATAGATTATAAGCTAAGTTGGGTTCCGATCGGTCAGCATAAACCCAATGTTTGTGCTGGGTCCACATTGAACTCAGCACAAGCACTCATATCTCCGCCGGGGAATAATCTGAGGGGATGATCAAAATAGATTCTGGGAGCAATAGATTAACAATGGAATTTCAGCTGAGTTAGGTTCCGATAGTTCGGCGAAAACCCAATGTTTGTGTTGGGTCCACATTGACCTCAGCACAAGCATTCATATCTCGGCGGGAAATTGCTCTCAGGGGATGAGAAACTAGATTCTGGGAGCAATAAATTAGCAATGAAATTTCAGCTACGTCAGGTTTCGATGGGTCGACAAAAACTCAATGTTTGCGCTGGGTCCACATTGAACTCAGCACAAAAACTCATATCTCCGCCGGAAGTTGCTCTAAGGGGATGATCGAAACGGATTCTGAGAGCAATGAATTAGCAATGAAATATGAGCTAAGTCAGCATTCGAAGGGTCGACATGAACTCAATGTTTGTGCTGGGTCCACATTGAACTCAGCACAAACACTCATATCTCCGCCGGAAGTTGCTCCGGGGGGATGATCAAAATAGACTCTGGGAGCAATAAATTAGCAATAGAATATAAGCTAAGTCAGGTTTCGATAGGTTGGCGAGAACCCGATGTTTGTGCTGGGTCCACATTGAACTCAGCACAAGCACTGATATCTCCGCCGGGAATGGCTCTGAGGGGATGATCAAAATAGATTCTGGGAGCAATGAATTAGCAATAATATATAAGCTGAGTCAGGTTCCTATGGGTCGACAAAAACTCAATGTTTGTGCTGGGTCCACATTGAACTCAGCACAAGCACTCATATCTCCGCCGGAAATTGCCCTTAGAGGATGATCAGAGTAGATTCTGGGAGCAATAACTTAGCAATAAAATATAAGCTAAGTCAGGTTTCGATGGGTCGACAAAAACTCAATGTTTGCGCTGGGTCCACATTGAACTCGGCACAAATACTTATATCTCCGCCGGAAGTTGCTCTAAGGGGATTAGCAGAACGGATTCTGAGAGCGATAAATTAGCAATAAAATATAAGCTAAGTTAGGTTCCGATAGGTCGGCGGAAACCCAATGTTTGTGCTGGGTCCACATTGAACTCAGCACAAGCACTAATATCTCCGCCGGAAATTGCTCTGAGGGGATAATCAAAATAGATTCTGGGAGCAATAAATTAGCAATGAAATTTCAGCTAAGTCAGGTTCCGATGGGTCGACAAAAACTCAATGTTTGTGCTGGGTCCACATTGAACTCAGCACAAACATTCATATCTCCGCCGGAAGTTGCTCCGAGGGGATGATCAAAATAGATTCTGGGAGCAATAAATCAGCGATAAAATATGAGCTTAGTCAGCATTCGATGGGTCGACAAGAACTCAATGTTTGTGCTGTGTCCACATTGGACTCAGCACAAACACTTATATCTCCGCCGGAAGTTGCTCTAAGGGGATGAGCAGAACGGATTCTGAGAGCAATAAATTAGCAATAAAATATAAGCTAAGTTAGGTTCCGATAGTTCGGCGAAAATCCAATGTTTGTGTTGGGTCCACATTGAACTCAGCACAAGCACTCATATCTCCGCCGGAAATTGCTCTGAAGGGGATGATCAAAATAGATTCTGGGAGCAATGAATCAGCAATGAAATTTCAGCTAAGTCAGGTTCCGATGGGTCGACAAATACTCAATGTTTGCGCTGGGTCCACATTGAACTCAGCACAAGCACTCATATCTCCGCCGGAAATTGCTCTGAGGGGACGATCGAAATAGATTCTGGGAGCAATAGATTAGCAATAATATATAAGCTGAGTCAGGTTCCTATGGGTCGACAAAAACTCAATGTTTGCGCTGGGTCCATATTGAACTCAGCACAAACACTCATATCTTTGCCGGAAGTTGCTCTAAGGGGATGATCAGAACGGATTCTGGGAGCAATGAATTAGCGATAGAATATAAGCTAAGTTGGGTTCCGATAGGTCAGCGTAAACCCAATGTTTGTGCTGGGTCCACATTGAACTCAGCACAAGCACTCATATCTCCGCCGGAAGTTGCTCTAAGGGGATGAGCAGAACGGATTCTGAGAGCGATAAATTAGCAATAAAATATAAGCTAAGTGAGGTTCCGATAGGTCAGCGGGAATCCAATGTTTGTGCTGAGTCCACATTGAACTCAGCACAAGCACTCATATCTCCGCCGGGAATCGCTCTGAGGGGATGATCAAAGTAGATTCTGGGAGCAATAAATTAGCAATGAAATATCAGCTAAGTCAGGTTTCAATGGGTCGACAAAAACTCAATGTTTGCGCTGGGTCTACACTGAACTCAGCACAAACACTCATATCTCTGCCGGAAGTTGCTCTAAGGGGATGATCAGAACGGATTCTGGGAGCAATGAATTAGCAATAGAATATAATCTAAGTTGGGTCCCGATCGGTCAGCATAAACCCAATGTTTGTGCTGGGTCCACATTGAACTCAGCACAAGCACTCATATCTCCGCCGGGGAATGCTCTGAGGGGATGATCAAAATAGGTTCTGGGAGCAATAAATTAGCAATGAAATATCAGCTAAGTCAGGTTTCGATGGGTCGACGAAAACTCAATGTTTGCGCTGGGTCCACACTGAACTCAGCACAAGCACTCATATCTCCGCCGGAAATTGCTCTGAGGGGATGATCGAAATAGATTCTGGGAGCAATAGATTAGCAATAATATATAAGCTGAGTCAGGTTCCCATGGGTCGACAAAAACTCAATGTTTGTGCTGGTCCACATTGAACTCAGCACAAGCACTCAAATCTCCGCCGGGAAATGCTCTGGGGGGATGATCAAAACGGATTCTGAGAGCAATGAATCAGCAATAGAATGTAAGCTAGGTTAGGTTCTGATAGGTCAGCGGAAACCCATCGTTTGTGTTGGGTCCACATTGAACTCAGCACAAGCACTCATATCTCCGCCGGAAGTTGCTCCAAGGGGATGATCGAAACGGATTCTGAGAGCAATAAATTAGCAATGAAATATCAGCTAAGTCAGGTTTCGATGGGTCGACAAAAACTCAATGTTTGCGCTGGGTCCACGTTGAACTCAGCACAAGCACTCATATCTCCGCCGGAAATTGCTCTGAGGGGACGATCGAAATAGATTCTGGGAGCAATAGATTTGCAATAATATTCAAGCTGAGTCAGGTTCCTATGGGTCGACAAAAACTCAATGTTTGTGCTGGGTCCACATTGAACTCAGCACAAACACTCATATCTCCGCCGGAAGTTGCTCTAAGGGGATGATCGAAACGGATTCTGAGAGCAATAAATTAGCAATAAAATATAAGCTAAGTCAGGTTTCGATGGGTCGACAAAAACTCAATGTTTGCGCTGAGTCCACATTGAACTCAGCACAAGCATTCATATCTCCGCCGGAAATTGCTCTGAGGGGATGATCGAAATAGATTCTGGGAGCAATAGATTAGCAATAATATATAAGCTGAGTCAGGTTCCTATGGGTCGACAAAAACTCAATGTTTGCGCTGGGTCCATATTGAACTCAGCACAAATACTTATATCTCCGCCGGAAGTTGCTCTAAGGGGATGAGCAGAACGGATTCTGAGAGCGAAAAATTAGCAATAAAATATAAGCTAAGTGAGGTTCCGATAGGTCAGCGGAAATCCAATGTTTGTGCTATGTCCACATTGAACTCAGCACGAGCACTCGTATCTCCGCCGGGAATTGCTCTGAGGGGATGATCAAAGTAGATTCTGGGAGCAATAAATTAGCAATGAAATATCAGCTAAGTCAGGTTTCGATGGGTCGACAAAAACTCAATGTTTGCACTGGGTCCACACTGAACTCAGCACAAACACTCATATCTCCGCCGGAAGTTGCTCTAAGGGGATGATCAGAACGGATTCTGGAAGCAATAAATTAGCAATAAGATATAAGCTACGATAGGCCCCGATAGGTCGGCGAGAACCCAATGTTTGTGCTGGGTCCACGTTGAACTCAGCACAAGGACTCATATCTCCGCCGGGGAATGCTCTGGGGGGATGATCAAAATAGATTCTGGGAGCAATGAATTAGCAATAAAATATAAGTCAAGTCAGGTTCCGATGGGTCGACAAAAACTCGGAGTTTGTGCTGGGTCCACATTGAACTCAGCACAAACACTCATATCTCCGCCGGAAGTTGCTCTAAGGGGATGATCAGAACGGATTCTGGAAGCAATAAATTAGCAATAAGATATAAGCTACGATAGGCCCCGATAGGTCGGCGAGAACCCAATGTTTGTGCTGGGTCCACGTTGAACTCAGCACAAGGACTCATATCTCCGCCGGGGAATGCTCTGAGGGGATGATCAGAATAGATTCTGGGAGCAATGAATTAGCAATGAAATATAAGTCAAGTCAGGTTTCGATGGGTCGACAAAAACTCAATGTTTGCGCTGGGTCCACATTGAACTCAGCACAAACACTCATATCTCCGCCGGAAATCGCTCTGAGGGGATTATCAAAATAGATTCTGGGACCAATAAATTAGCAATGAAATTTCAGCTAAGTCAGGTTTCGATGGGTCGACAAAAACCCAATGTTCGCGCTGGGTCCACATTGAACTCAGCACAAACACTTATATCTCCGCCGGAAGTTGCTCTAAGGAGATGAGCAGAACGGATTCTGAGAGCAATAAATTAACAATGGATTTTCAGCTGAGTTAGGTTCCGATAGTTCGGCGTAAACCCAATGTTTGTGTTGGGTCCACAATGAACTCAGCACAAGCACTCATATCTCCGCCGGAATATACTCTGAGGGGATGATCAAAGTAGATTCTGGGAGCAATGAATTAGGAATGAAATATAAGCTAAGTCAGGTTTCGATGGGTCGACAAAAACTCAATGTTTGCGCTGGGTCCACATTGAACTCAGCACAAACACTCATATCTCCGCCGGAAGTTGCTCCGAGGGGATGATCAAAATAGATTCTGGGAGCAATAAATTAGCAATAAAATATGAGCTTAGTCAGTTTTCAATAGAATGGCGAGAACCCAATGTTTGCGCTGGGTCCTCAATTGAACTCAGCACAAGCATTCATATCTCCGCGGGAAATTGCTCTCAGGGGATGAGGAACTAGATTCTGGGAGCAATAAATTAGCAATGAAATTTCAGCTACGTCAGGTTTCGATGGGTCGACAAAAACTCAATGTTTGCTCTGGGTCCACATAGAACTCAGCACAAAAACTCATATCTCCGCCGGAAGTTGCTCTAAGGGGATGATCGAAACGGATTCTGAGAGGAATGTATTAGCAATGAAATATGAGCTAAGTCAGCATTCGAAGGGTCGACAAGAACTCAATGTTTGTGCTGGGTTCACATTGAACTCAGCACAAACACTCATATCTCCGCCGGAAGTTGCTCCGAGGGGATGATCAATATAGATTCTGGGAGCAATAAATTAGCAATAGAATATAAGCTAAGTCAGGTTTCGATAGGTTGGCGAGAACCCAATGTTTGTGCTGGGTCCACATTGAACTCAGCACAAGCACTGATATCTCCGCCGGAAATGGCTCTGAGGGGATGATCAAAATAGATTCTGGGAGCAATGAATTAGCAATAATATATAAGCTGAGTCAGGTTCCTATGGGTCGACAATAACTCAATGTTTGTGCTGGGTCCACATTGAACTCAGCACAAGCATCCATATCTCCGCCGGAAATTGCTCTTAGAGGATGATCAGAGTAGATTCTGGGAGCAATAACTTAGCAATAAAATATAAGCTAAGTCAGGTTTCGATGGGTCGACAAAAACTCAATGTTTGCGCTGGGTCCACATTGAACTCGGCACAAATACTCTTACCTCCGCCGGAAGTTGCTCTAAGGGGATTGGCAGAACGGATTCTGAGAGCGATAAATTAGCAATAAAATATAAGCTAAGTTAGGTTCCGATAGGTCGGCGGAAACCCAATGTTTGTGCTGGGTCCACATTGAACTCAGCACAAGCACTCATATCTCCGCCGGAAATTGCTCTGAGGGGATGATCAAATAAGATTCTGTGAGCAATGAATTAGCAATAAAATATAAGCTGAGTCAGGTTTCGATGGGTCGACAAAAACTCAATGTTTGTGCTGGGTCCACATTGAACTCAGCACAAGCACTCATATCTCCGCCGGAAGTTGCTCTAAGGGGATTGGCAGAACGGATTCTGAGAGCGATAAATTAGCAATAAAATATAAGCTAAGTCAGGTTTCGATAGGTTGGCGAGAACCCAATGTTTGTGCTGGGTCCGCATTGAACTCAGCACAAGCACTCATATCTCCGCCGGAAATTGCTCTGAGGGAATGATCAAATTAGATTCTGTGAGCAATGAATTAGCAATAAAATATAAGCTGAGTCAGGTTTCGATGGGTCATCAAAAACTCAATGTTTGTGCTGGGTCCACATTGAACTCAGCACAAGCACTCATATCTCCGCCGGATTATACTCTGAGGGGATGATCAAAGTAGATTCTGGGAGCAATGAATTAGCAATGGAATATAAGCTAAGTCAGGTTTCGATGTGTCGACAGCGACTCAATGTTTGTGCTGGGTCCACATTGAACTCAGCACAAACACTCATATCTCCGCCAGAAGTTGCTCCGAGGGGATGATCAAAGTAGATTCTGGGAGGAATAAATTAGCGATGAAATATGAGCTAGGTCAGGTTTCGATGGGTCGACAAGAACTCAATGTTTGTGCTGGGTCCACATTGAACTCAGCACAAACACTCATATCTCCGCCGGAAGTTGCTCCGAGGGGATGATCAAAATAGATTCTGGGAGCAATAAATTAGCAATAAAATATAAGACAAGTCAGGTTCCGATAGGTTGGCGAGAACCCAATGTTTGTGCTGGGTCCACATTGAACTCAGCACGAGCACTCATATCTCCGCCGGGAATTGCTCTGAGGGGATGATCAAAATAGATTCTGCGAGCAATAAATTAGCAATGAAATTTCAGCTAAGTCAGGTTTCGATGGGTCGACAAGAACTCAATGTTTGTGCTGGGTCCACATTGAACACAGCACAAACACTCATATCTCCGCCGGAAGTTGCTCCGAGGGGATGATCAAAATAGATTCTGGGAGCAATAAATTAGCAATAAAATATAAGACAAGTCAGGTTCCGATAGGTTGGCGAGAACCCAATGTTTGTGCTGGGTCCACATTGAACTCAGCACGAGCACTCATATCTCCGCCGGGAATTGCTCTGAGGGGATGATCAAAATAGATTCTGGGAGCAATGAAGTAGCAATAAAATATAAGCTGAGTCGGGTTTCGATGGGTCGACAAAAACTCAATGTTTGTGCTGGGTCCACATTGAACTCAGCACGAGCACTCATATCTCCGCCGGAAATTGCTCTGAGGGGATGATCAGAGTAGATTCTGGGAGCAATGAATCAGCAATGAAATTTCAGCTAAGTCAGGTTTCGATGGGTCGACAAAAACTCAATGTTTGCGCTGGGTCCACATTGAACTCAGCACGAACACTTATATCTCCGCCGGAAGTTGCTCTGAGGGGATGAGCAGAACGGATTCTGAGAGCAATGAATTAGCAATAAAATATAAGCTAAGTCAGGTTTCAATGGGTCGACAAAAACTCAATATTTGCGCTGAGTCCACATTGAACTCAGCACAAGCATTCATGACTCAGCCGGGAATCGCTCTGAGGGGATGATCGAAATAGATTCTGGGACCAATAAATCAGCAATGAAATTTCAGCTAAGTCAGGTTTCGATGGGTCGACAAAAACCCAATGTTCGCGCTGGGTCCACATTGAACTCAGCACAAACACTTATATCTCCGCCGGAAGTTGCTCTAAGGAGATGAGCAGAACGGATCCTGAGAGCAATAAATTAACAATGGATTTTCAGCTGAGTTAGGTTCCGATAGTTCGGCGTAAACCCAATGTTTGTGTTGGGTCCACAATGAACTCAGCACAAGCACTCATATCTCCGCCGGAATATACTCTGAGGGGATGATCAAAGTAGATTCTGGGAGCAATGAATTAGCAATGAAATATAAGCTAAGTCAGGTTTCGATGGGTCGACAAAAACTCAATGTTTGCGCTGGGTCCACATTGAACTCAGCACAAACACTCATATCTCCGCCGGAAGTTGCTCCGAGGGGATGATCAAAATAGATTCTGGGAGCAATAAATTAGCAATAAAATATGAGCTTAGTCAGTTTTCAATAGAATGGCGAGAACCCAATGTTTGCGCTGGGTCCTCAATTGAACTCAGCACAAGCATTCATATCTCCGCGGGAAATTGCTCTCAGGGGATGAGGAACTAGATTCTGGGAGCAATAAATTAGCAATGAAATTTCAGCTACGTCAGGTTTCGATGGGTCGACAAAAACTCAATGTTTGCTCTGGGTCCACATAGAACTCAGCACAAAAACTCATATCTCCGCCGGAAGTTGCTCTGAGGGGATGATCGAAACGGATTCTGAGAGGAATGTATTAGCAATGAAATATGAGCTAAGTCAGCATTCGAAGGGTCGACAAGAACTCAATGTTTGTGCTGGGTTCACATTGAACTCAGCACAAACACTCATATCTCCGCCGGAAGTTGCTCCGAGGGGATGATCAAAATAGATTCTGGGAGCAATAAATTAGGAATAGAATATAAGCTAAGTCAGGTTTCGATAGGTTGGCGAGAACCCAATGTTTGTGCTGGGTCCACATTGAACTCAGCACAAGCACTGATATCTCCGCCGGAAATGGCTCTGAGGGGATGATCAAAATAGATTCTGGGAGCAATGAATTAGCAATAATATATAAGCTGAGTCAGGTTCCTATGGGTCGACAATAACTCAATGTTTGTGCTGGGTCCACATTGAACTCAGCACAAGCATCCATATCTCCGCCGGAAATTGCTCTTAGAGGATGATCAGAGTAGATTCTGGGAGCAATAACTTAGCAATAAAATATAAGCTAAGTCAGGTTTCGATGGGTCGACAAAAACTCAATGTTTGCGCTGGGTCCACATTGAACTCGGCACAAATACTCTTACCTCCGCTGGAAGTTGCTCTAAGGGGATTGGCAGAACGGATTCTGAGAGCGATAAATTAGCAATAAAATATAAGCTAAGTTAGGTTCCGATAGGTCGGCGGAAACCCAATGTTTGTGCTGGGTCCACATTGAACTCAGCACAAGCACTCATATCTCCGCCGGAAATTGCTCTGAGGGGATGATCAAATAAGATTCTGTGAGCAATGAATTAGCAATAAAATATAAGCTGAGTCAGGTTTCGATGGGTCGACAAAAACTCAATGTTTGTGCTGGGTCCACATTGAACTCAGCACAAGCACTCATATCTCCGCCGGAAGTTGCTCTAAGGGGATTGGCAGAACGGATTCTGAGAGCGATAAATTAGCAATAAAATATAAGCTAAGTCAGGTTTCGATAGGTCGGCGGAAACCCAATGTTTGTGCTGGGTCCGCATTGAACTCAGCACAAGCACTCATATCTCCGCCGGAAATTGCTCTGAGGGGATGATCAAATTAGATTCTGTGAGCAATGAATTAGCAATAGAATATAAGCTGAGTCAGGTTTCGATGGGTCGACAAAAACTCAATGTTTGTGCTGGGTCCACATTGAACTCAGCACAAGCACTCATATCTCCGCCGGATTATACTCTGAGGGGATGATCAAAGTAGATTCTGGGAGCAATGAATTAGCAATGGAATATAAGCTAAGTCAGGTTTCGATGTGTCGACAGCAACTCAATGTTTGTGCTGGGTCCACATTGAACTCAGCACAAACACTTATATCTCCGCCGGAAGTTGCTCTAAGGAGATGAGCAGAACGGATTCTGAGAGCAATAAATTAACAATGGATTTTCAGCTGAGTTAGGTTCCGATAGTTCGGCGTAAACCCAATGTTTGTGTTGGGTCCACAATGAACTCAGCACAAGCACTCATATCTCCGCCGGAATATACTCTGAGGGGATGATCAAAGTAGATTCTGGGAGCAATGAATTAGCAATGAAATATAAGCTAAGTCAGGTTTCGATGGGTCGACAAAAACTCAATGTTTGCGCTGGGTCCACATTGAACTCAGCACAAACACTCATATCTCCGCCGGAAGTTGCTCCGAGGGGATGATCAAAATAGATTCTGGGAGCAATAAATTAGCAATAAAATATGAGCTTAGTCAGTTTTCAATAGAATGGCGAGAACCCAATGTTTGCGCTGGGTCCTCAATTGAACTCAGCACAAGCATTCATATCTCCGCGGGAAATTGCTCTCAGGGGATGAGGAACTAGATTCTGGGAGCAATAAATTAGCAATGAAATTTCAGCTACGTCAGGTTTCGATGGGTCGACAAAAACTCAATGTTTGCTCTGGGTCCACATAGAACTCAGCACAAAAACTCATATCTCCGCCGGAAGTTGCTCTAAGGGGATGATCGAAACGGATTCTGAGAGGAATGTATTAGCAATGAAATATGAGCTAAGTCAGCATTCGAAGGGTCGACAAGAACTCAATGTTTGTGCTGGGTTCACATTGAACTCAGCACAAACACTCATATCTCCGCCGGAAGTTGCTCCGAGGGGATGATCAGAATAGATTCTGGGAGCAATAAATTAGGAATAGAATATAAGCTAAGTCAGGTTTCGATAGGTTGGCGAGAACCCAATGTTTGTGCTGGGTCCACATTGAACTCAGCACAAGCATCCATATCTCCGCCGGAAATTGCTCTTAGAGGATGATCAGAGTAGATTCTGGGAGCAATAACTTAGCAATAAAATATAAGCTAAGTCAGGTTTCGATGGGTCGACAAAAACTCAATGTTTGCGCTGGGTCCACATTGAACTCGGCACAAATACTCTTACCTCCGCTGGAAGTTGCTCTAAGGGGATTGGCAGAACGGATTCTGAGAGCGATAAATTAGCAATAAAATATAAGCTAAGTTAGGTTCCGATAGGTCGGCGGAAACCCAATGTTTGTGCTGGGTCCACATTGAACTCAGCACAAGCACTCATATCTCCGCCGGAAATTGCTCTGAGGGGATGATCAAATAAGATTCTGTGAGCAATGAATTAGCAATAAAATATAAGCTGAGTCAGGTTTCGATGGGTCGACAAAAACTCAATGTTTGTGCTGGGTCCACATTGAACTCAGCACAAGCACTCATATCTCCGCCGGAAGTTGCTCTAAGGGGATTGGCAGAACGGATTCTGAGAGCGATAAATTAGCAATAAAATATAAGCTAAGTCAGGTTTCGATAGGTTGGCGAGAACCCAATGTTTGTGCTGGGTCCGCATTGAACTCAGCACAAGCACTCATATCTCCGCCGGAAATTGCTCTGAGGGGATGATCAAATTAGATTCTGTGAGCAATGAATTAGCAATAAAATATAAGCTGAGTCAGGTTTCGATGGGTCGACAAAAACTCAATGTTTGTGCTGGGTCCACATTGAACTCAGCACAAGCACTCATATCTCCGCCGGATTATACTCTGAGGGGATGATCAAAGTAGATTCTGGGAGCAATGAATTAGCAATGGAATATAAGCTAAGTCAGGTTTCGATGTGTCGACAGCAACTCAATGTTTGTGCTGGGTCCACATTGAACTCAGCACAAACACTCATATCTCCGCCAGAAGTTGCTCCGAGGGGATGATCAAAGTAGATTCTGGGAGGAATAAATTAGCGATGAAATATGAGCTAGGTCAGGTTTCGATGGGTCGACAAGAACTCAATGTTTGTGCTGGGTCCACATTGAACTCAGCACAAACACTCATATCTCCGCCGGAAGTTGCTCCGAGGGGATGATCAAAATAGATTCTGGGAGCAATAAATTAGCAATAAAATATAAGACAAGTCAGGTTCCGATAGGTTGGCGAGAACCCAATGTTTGTGCTGGGTCCACATTGAACTCAGCACGAGCACTCATATCTCCGCAGGGAATTGCTCTGAGGGGATGATCAAAATAGATTCTGGGAGCAATAAATTAGCAATGAAATTTCAGCTAAGTCAGGTTTCGATGGGTCGTTAAAAACTCAATGTTTGCGCTTGGTCCACATTGAACTCAGCACAAGCACTCATATCTCCGCCGGAAATGGCTCTGAGGGGATGATCGAAATAGATTCTGGGAGCAATGAAGTAGCAATAAAATATAAGCTGAGTCGGGTTTCGATGGGTCGACAAAAACTCAATGTTTGTGCTGGGTCCACATTGAACTCAGCACGAGCACTCATATCTCCGCCGGAAATCGCTCTGAGGGGATGATCAGAGTAGATTCTGGGAGCAATGAATCAGCAATGAAATTTCAGCTAAGTCAGGTTTCGATGGGTCGACAAAAACTCAATGTTTGCGCTGGGTCCACATTGAACTCAGCACGAACACTTATATCTCCGCCGGAAGTTGCTCTGAGGGGATGAGCAGAACGGATTCTGAGAGCAATGAATTAGCAATAAAATATAAGCTAAGTCAGGTTTCAATGGGTCGACAAAAACTCAATATTTGCGCTGAGTCCACATTGAACTCAGCACAAGCATTCATGACTCAGCCGGGAATTGCTCTGAGGGGATGATCGAAATAGATTCTGGGAGCAATAGATTAGCAATAATATATAAGCTGAGTCAGGTTCCTATGGGTCGACAAAAACTCAATGTTTGCGCTGGGTCCATATTGAGCTCAGCACAAATACTAATATCTCCGCCGCAAGTTGCTCTAAGGGGATGAGCAGAACGGATTCTGAGAGCGAAAAATTAGCAATAAAATATAAGCTAAGTGAGGTTCCGATAGGTCAGCGGAAATCCAATGTTTGTGCTGTGTCCACATTGAACTCAGCACGAGCACTCGTATCTCCGCCGGAAATTGCTCTGAGGGGATGATCAGACTAGATTCTGGGAGCAATAAATTAGCAATGAATCATCAGCTAAGTCAGGTTTCGATGGGTCGACCAAAAACTCAATGTTTGCACTGGGTCCACACTGAACTCAGCACAAACACTCATATCTCTGCCGGAAGTTGCTCTAAGGGGATGGTCAGAACGGATTCTGGGAGCAATAAATGAGCAATAAAATATAAGCTAAGTTGGGTTCCGATTGGTCAGCATAAACCCAATGTTTGTGCTGGTACCACATTGAACTCAGCACAAGCACTCATATCTCCGCCGGGGAATGCTCTGGGGGGATGATGAAATAGATTCTGGGAGCAATGAATTAGCATTAAAATATAAGTCAAGGCAGGTTTCGATGGGTCGACAAAAACTCGAAGTTTGTGCTGGGTCCACATTGAACTCAGCACAAACACTCATATCTCCGCCGGGAATTGCTCTGAGGGGATGATCGAAATAGATTCTGGGAGCAATAGATTAGCAATAATATATAAGCTGAGTCAGGTTCCTATGGGTCGACAAAAACTCAATGTTTGCGCTGGGTCCATATTGAACTCAGCACAAATACTTATATCTCCGCCGGAAGTTGCTCTAAGGGGATGAGCAGAACGGATTCTGAGAGCGAAAAATTAGCAATAAAATATAAGCTAAGTGAGGTTCCGATAGGTCAGCGGAAATCCAATGTTTGTGCTGTGTTCACACTGAACTCAGCACGAGCACTCGTATCTCCGCCGGAAATTGCTCTGAGGGAATGATCAGAGTAGATTCTGGGAGCAATAAATTAGCAATGAATCATCAGCTAAGTCAGGTTTCGATGGGTCGACAAAAACTCGAAGTTTGTGCTGGGTCCACATTGAACTCAGCACAAACACTCATATCTCCGCCGGGAATTGCTCTGAGGGGATGATCGAAATAGATTCTGGGAGCAATAGATTAGCAATAATATATAAGCTGAGTCAGGTTCCTATGGGTCGACAAAAACTCAATGTTTGCGCTTGGTCCATATTGAACTCAGCACGAACACTCATATCTCTGCCGGAAGTTGCTCTAAGGGGATGGTGAGAACGGATTCTGGGAGCAATAAATGAGCAATAAAATATAAGCTAAGTTGGGTTCCGATTGGTCAGCATAAACCCAATGTTTGTGCTGGGTCCACATTGAACTCAGCACAAGCACTCATATCTCCGTCGGGGAATGCTCTGGGGGGATGATGAAATGGATTCTGGGAGCAATGAATTAGCAATAAAATATAAGTCAAGGCAGGTTTCGATGGGCCGACAAAAACTCGGAGTTTGTGCTGGGTCCACATTGAACTCAGCACAAACACTCATATCTTCGCCGGAAGTTGCTCTAAGGGGATGATCAGAACGGATTCTGGAAGCAATAAATTAGCAATAAGATATAAGCTAAGTTAGGCCCCGATAGGTCGGCGAGAACCCAATGTTTGTGCTGGGTCCAAATTGAACTCAGCACAAGCACTCATATCTCCGCCGGGGAATGCTCTGAGGGGATGATCAAAATAGATTCTGGGAGCAATGAATTAGCAATGAAATATAAGTCAAGTCAGGTTTCGATGGGTCGACAGAAACTCAATGTTTGTGCTTGGTCCACATTGAACTCAGCACGAGCACTCGTATCTCCGCCGGAAATGGCTCTGAGGGGATGATCAGACTAGATTCTGGGAGCAATAAATTAGCAATGAATCATCAGCTAAGTCAGGTTTCGATGGGTCGACCAAAAACTCAATGTTTGCACTGGGTCCACACTGAACTCAGCACAAACACTCATATCTCTGCCGGAAGTTGCTCTAAGGGGATGGTCAGAACGGATTCTGGGAGCAATAAATGAGCAATAAAATATAAGCTAAGTTGGGTTCCGATTGGTCAGCATAAACCCAATGTTTGTGCTGGGTCCACATTGAACTCAGCACAAGCACTCATATCTCCGCCGGGGAATGCTCTGGGGGGATGATGAAATAGATTCTGGGAGCAATGAATTAGCATTAAAATATAAGTCAAGGCAGGTTTCGATGGGTCGACAAAAACTCGAAGTTTGTGCTGGGTCCACATTGAACTCAGCACAAACACTCATATCTCCGCCGGGAATTGCTCTGAGGGGATGATCGAAATAGATTCTGGGAGCAATAGATTAGCAATAATATATAAGCTGAGTCAGGTTCCTATGGGTCGACAAAAACTCAATGTTTGCGCTGGGTCCATATTGAACTCAGCACAAATACTTATATCTCCGCCGGAAGTTGCTCTAAGGGGATGAGCAGAACGGATTCTGAGAGCGAAAAATTAGCAATAAAATATAAGCTAAGTGAGGTTCCGATAGGTCAGCGGAAATCCAATGTTTGTGCTGTGTCCACATTGAACTCAGCACGAGCACTCGTATCTCCGCCGGAAATTGCTCTGAGGGGATGATCAGACTAGATTCTGGGAGCAATAAATTAGCAATGAATCATCAGCTAAGTCAGGTTTCGATGGGTCGACCAAAAACTCAATGTTTGCACTGGGTCCACACTGAACTCAGCACAAACACTCATATCTCTGCCGGAAGTTGCTCTAAGGGGATGGTCAGAACGGATTCTGGGAGCAATAAATGAGCAATAAAATATAAGCTAAGTTGGGTTCCGATTGGTCAGCATAAACCCAATGTTTGTGCTGGTACCACATTGAACTCAGCACAAGCACTCATATCTCCGCCGGGGAATGCTCTGGGGGGATGATGAAATAGATTCTGGGAGCAATGAATTAGCATTAAAATATAAGTCAAGGCAGGTTTCGATGGGTCGACAAAAACTCGAAGTTTGTGCTGGGTCCACATTGAACTCAGCACAAACACTCATATCTCCGCCGGGAATTGCTCTGAGGGGATGATCGAAATAGATTCTGGGAGCAATAGATTAGCAATAATATATAAGCTGAGTCAGGTTCCTATGGGTCGACAAAAACTCAATGTTTGCGCTGGGTCCATATTGAACTCAGCACAAATACTTATATCTCCGCCGGAAGTTGCTCTAAGGGGATGAGCAGAACGGATTCTGAGAGCGAAAAATTAGCAATAAAATATAAGCTAAGTGAGGTTCCGATAGGTCAGCGGAAATCCAATGTTTGTGCTGTGTTCACACTGAACTCAGCACGAGCACTCGTATCTCCGCCGGAAATTGCTCTGAGGGAATGATCAGAGTAGATTCTGGGAGCAATAAATTAGCAATGAATCATCAGCTAAGTCAGGTTTCGATGGGTCGACAAAAACTCAATGTTTGCACTGGGTCCACACTGAACTCAGCACAAACACTCATATCTCTGCCGGAAGTTGCTCTAAGGGGATGGTCAGAACGGATTCTGGGAGCAATAAATGAGCAATAAAATATAAGCTAAGTTGGGTTCCGATTGGTCAGCATAAACCCAATGTTTGTGCTGGGTCCACATTGAACTCAGCACAAGCACTCATATCTCCGCCGGGGAATGCTCTGGGGGGATGATGAAATAGATTCTGGGAGCAATGAATTAGCAATAAAATATAAGTCAAGGCAGGTTTCGATGGGTCGACAAAAACTCGTAGTTTGTGCTGGGTCCACATTGAACTCAGCACAAACACTCATATCTCCGCCGGGAATTGCTCTGAGGGGATGATCGAAATAGATTCTGGGAGCAATAGATTAGCAATAATATATAAGCTGAGTCAGGTTCCTATGGGTCGACAAAAACTCAATGTTTGCGCTTGGTCCATATTGAACTCAGCACGAACACTCATATCTCTGCCGGAAGTTGCTCTAAGGGGATGGTGAGAACGGATTCTGGGAGCAATAAATGAGCAATAAAATATAAGCTAAGTTGGGTTCCGATTGGTCAGCATAAACCCAATGTTTGTGCTGGGTCCACATTGAACTCAGCACAAGCACTCATATCTCCGTCGGGGAATGCTCTGGGGGGATGATGAAATGGATTCTGGGAGCAATGAATTAGCAATAAAATATAAGTCAAGGCAGGTTTCGATGGGCCGACAAAAACTCGGAGTTTGTGCTGGGTCCACATTGAACTCAGCACAAACACTCATATCTTCGCCGGAAGTTGCTCTAAGGGGATGATCAGAACGGATTCTGGAAGCAATAAATTAGCAATAAGATATAAGCTAAGTTAGGCCCCGATAGGTCGGCGAGAACCCAATGTTTGTGCTGGGTCCAAATTGAACTCAGCACAAGCACTCATATCTCCGCCGGGGAATGCTCTGAGGGGATGATCAAAATAGATTCTGGGAGCAATGAATTAGCAATGAAATATAAGTCAAGTCAGGTTTCGATGGGTCGACAGAAACTCAATGTTTGTGCTTGGTCCACATTGAACTCAGCACGAGCACTCGTATCTCCGCCGGAAATTGCTCTGAGGGGATGATCAGACTAGATTCTGGGAGCAATAAATTGAAAATGAATCATCAGCTAAGTCAGGTTTCGATGGGTCGACCAAAAACTCAATGTTTGCACTGGGTCCACACTGAACTCAGCACAAACACTCATATCTCTGCCGGAAGTTGCTCTAAGGGGATGGTCAGAACGGATTCTGGGAGCAATAAATGAGCAATAAAATATAAGCTAAGTTGGGTTCCGATTGGTCAGCATAAACCCAATGTTTGTGCTGGGTCCACATTGAACTCAGCACAAGCACTCATATCTCCGCCGGGGAATGCTCTGGGGGGATGATGAAATAGATTCTGGGAGCAATGAATTAGCATTAAAATATCAGTCAAGGCAGGTTTCGATGGGTCGACAAAAACTCGAAGTTTGTGCTGGGTCCACATTGAACTCAGCACAAACACTCATATCTCCGCCGGGAATTGCTCTGAGGGGATGATCGAAATAGATTCTGGGAGCAATAGATTAGCAATAATATATAAGCTGAGTCAGGTTCCTATGGGTCGACAAAAACTCAATGTTTGCGCTGGGTCCATATTGAACTCAGCACAAATACTTATATCTCCGCCGGAAGTTGCTCTAAGGGGATGAGCAGAACGGATTCTGAGAGCGAAAAATTAGCAATAAAATATAAGCTAAGTGAGGTTCCGATAGGTCAGCGGAAATCCAATGTTTGTGCTGTGTTCACACTGAACTCAGCACGAGCACTCGTATCTCCGCCGGAAATTGCTCTGAGGGAATGATCAGAGTAGATTCTGGGAGCAATAAATTAGCAATGAATCATCAGCTAAGTCAGGTTTCGATGGGTCGACAAAAACTCAATGTTTGCACTGGGTCCACACTGAACTCAGCACAAACACTCATATCTCTGCCGGAAGTTGCTCTAAGGGGATGGTCAGAACGGATTCTGGGAGCAATAAATGAGCAATAAAATATAAGCTAAGTTGGGTTCCGATTGGTCAGCATAAACCCAATGTTTGTGCTGGGTCCACATTGAACTCAGCACAAGCACTCATATCTCCGCCGGGGAATGCTCTGGGGGGATGATGAAATAGATTCTGGGAGCAATGAATTAGCAATAAAATATAAGTCAAGGCAGGTTTCGATGGGTCGACAAAAACTCGTAGTTTGTGCTGGGTCCACATTGAACTCAGCACAAACACTCATATCTCCGCCGGGAATTGCTCTGAGGGGATGATCGAAATAGATTCTGGGAGCAATAGATTAGCAATAATATATAAGCTGAGTCAGGTTCCTATGGGTCGACAAAAACTCAATGTTTGCGCTTGGTCCATATTGAACTCAGCACGAACACTCATATCTCTGCCGGAAGTTGCTCTAAGGGGATGGTGAGAACGGATTCTGGGAGCAATAAATGAGCAATAAAATATAAGCTAAGTTGGGTTCCGATTGGTCAGCATAAACCCAATGTTTGTGCTGGGTCCACATTGAACTCAGCACAAGCACTCATATCTCCGTCGGGGAATGCTCTGGGGGGATGATGAAATGGATTCTGGGAGCAATGAATTAGCAATAAAATATAAGTCAAGGCAGGTTTCGATGGGCCGACAAAAACTCGGAGTTTGTGCTGGGTCCACATTGAACTCAGCACAAACACTCATATCTTTGCCGGAAGTTGCTCTAAGGGGATGATCAGAACGGATTCTGGAAGCAATAAATTAGCAATAAGATATAAGCTAAGTTAGGCCCCGATAGGTCGGCGAGAACCCAATGTTTGTGCTGGGTCCAAATTGAACTCAGCACAAGCACTCATATCTCCGCCGGGGAATGCTCTGAGGGGATGATCAAAATAGATTCTGGGAGCAATGAATTAGCAATGAAATATAAGTCAAGTCAGGTTTCGATGGGTCGACAGAAACTCAATGTTTGTGCTTGGTCCACATTGAACTCAGCACAAGCACTCATATCTTCGCCGGAAATGCTCTGGGGGGATGATCAAAATAGATTCTGGGAGCAATAAATTAGCGATAAAATTTGAGTTAAGTCAGGTTTCGATGGGTCGACGAAAACTCGATGTTTGTGCTGGGTCCACATTGAACTCAGCAAAAACACTCATATTTCCGCCGGAAGATGCTCCAAGGGGATGATCAAAACGGATTCTGAGAGCAATGAATCAGCAATAAGATATAAGCTAGGTTAGGTTCCGAGAGGTCAGCAGAAACCCAATGTTTGTGTTGGGTCCACATTGAACTCAGCACGAGATTCCATATCTCCGCCGGAAATTGCTCTAAGGGGATGATGGAAACGGATTTCGAGAGCATTAAATTAGCAATGAAATATAAGCTAAGTCAGATTTCGATGGGTCGACAAAACTCAATGTTTGTGCTGGGTCCACATTGAACTCAGCACAAACACTCATATCTCCGCCGGAAGTTGTTCCGAGGGGATGATCAAAATAGATTCTGGGAGCAATGAATTAGCAATAGAATATGAGCTAAGTCAGGTTTCGATAGGTTGGCGAGAACCCAATGTTTGTGCTGGGTCCACATCGAACTCAGCACAAGCACTAATATCTCCGCCGGAAACGGCTATGAGGGGATGATCAAAATAGATTCTGGGAGCAATAAATTAGGAATAAAATATAAGCTGAGTCAGGTTTCGATGGGTCGACAAAAACTCAATGTTTGTGCTGGGTACACATTGAACTCAGCGCAAGCACTCATATCTCCGCCGGAAATTGCTCTGAGGGGATGATCGAAGTAGATTCTGGGAGCAATAAATTAGAAATCAAATATAAGCTTAGTTAGGTTCCGATAGGTCGGCGAAAACCCAATGTTTGTGCTGGGTCCACATTGATCTCAGCACAAGCACTCATATCTGCGCCGGACAATGCTCTAAGGGGATGATCAAAACGGATTTGGAGAGCATTAAATTAGCAATGAAATATAAGCTAAGTCAGATTTCGATGGGTCGACAAAAACTCAATGTTTGTGCTGGGTCCACATTGAACTCAGCACAAACACTCATATCTCCGCCGGAAGTTGCTCCGAGGGGATGATTGAAATAGATTCTGGGAGCAATGAATTAGCAATAAAATATAGGTCAAGTCAGGTTTCGATGGGTCGACAAAAACTCGGAGTTTGTGCTGGGTCCACATTGAACTCAGCACAAACACTCATATCTCCGCCGGGGAATGCTCTGAGGGGATGATCAAAATAGATTCTGGGAGCAATGAATTAGCAATGAAATATCAGCTAAGGCAGGTTTCGATGGGTCGACAAAAACTCAATGTTTGCGCTGGGTCCATATTGAACTCAGCACAAATACTTATATCTCCGCCGGAAGTTGCTCTAAGGGGATGAGCAGAACGAATTCTGAGAGCGAAAAATTAGCAATAAAATATGAGCTAAGTGAGGTTCCGATAGGTCAGCGGAAATCCAATGTTTGAGGTGTGTCCACATTGAACTCAGCACGAGCACTCGTATCTCCGCCGGAAATTGCTCTGAGGGGATGATCAAAGTAGATTCTGGGAGCAATAAATTAGCAATGAAATATCAGCTAAGTCAGGTTTCGATGGGTCGACAAAAACTCAATGTTTGCCCTGGGTCCACACTGATCTCAGCACAAACACTCATATCTCTGCCGGAAGTTGCTCTAAGGGGATGGTCAGAACGGATTCTGGGAGCAATAAATGAGCAATAAAATATAAACTGAGTTGGGTTCCGATTGGTCAGCATAAACCCAATGTTTGTGCTGGGTCCACATTGAACTCAGCACAAGCACTCATATCTCCGCCGGGGAATGCTCTGAGGGGATGATCGAAATAGATTCTGGGAGCAATGAATTAGCAATGAAATATCAGCTAAGTCAGGTTTCGATGAGTCGACAAAAACCCAATGTTTGTGCTGGGTCCACATTGATCTCAGCACAAACACCCATATCTGCGCCGGACAATGCTCTAAGGGGATGATCAAAACGGATTTGGAGAGCATTAAATTAGCAATGAAATATAAGCTAAGTCAGATTTCGATGGGTCGACAAAAACTCAATGTTTGTGCTGGGTCCACATTGAACTCAGCACAAGCACTCATATCTTCGCCGGAAATGCTCTGAGGGGATGATCAAAATTGATTCTGGGAGCAATAAATTAGCGATAAAATTTAAGTTAAGTCAGGTTTCGATGGGTCGACAAAATTTCGATGTTTGTGCTGGGTCCACATTGAACTCAGCACAAACACTCATATCTCTGCCGGAAGTTGCTCCAAGGAGGTTATCAGAACGGATTCTGGGAGCAATGAATGAGCAATCAAATTTCAGCTAAGTTAGCTTCCGATCGGTCGGCGAAAACCCAATGTTTGTGCTGGGTCCACATTGAACTCAGCACAAGCACTCATATCTCCGCCGGGGAATGCTCTGAGGGGATGATCAAAATAGATTCTGGGAACAATGAATTAGCAATAAAATATAAGTCAAGTCAGGTTTCAATGGGTCGACAAAAACTCAATGTTTGTGCTGGGTCCACATTGAACTCAGCACAAGCATTCATATCTCCGCCGGGAAATGTTCTGAGGGGATGATCAAAACGGATTCTGAGAGCAATGAATCAGGAATAAAATGTAAGCTAGGTTAGGTTCTGATAGGTCAGCGGGAACCAAATGTTTGTGTTGGTTCCACATTGAACTCAGCACAAGCTTTCATATCTTCGCCGGAAATGCTCTGAGGGGATGATCAAAATAGATTCTGGGAGCAATAAATTAGCAATAAAATTTCAGCTAAGTCAGGTTTCGATGGGTCGACAAGAACTCAATGTTTGTGCTGGGTCCGAATTGAACTCAGCACAAACACTCATATCTCCGCCGGAAGTTGCTCCGAGGGGATGATCAAAATAGATTCTGGGAGCAATAAATTAGCAATAAAATATAAGACAAGTCAGGTTCCGATAGGTTGGCGAGAACCCAATGTTTGCGCTGGGTCCTCAATTGAACTCAGCACAAGCATTCATATCTCCGCGGGAAATTGCTCTCAGGGGATGAGGAAATAGATTCTGGGAGCAATAAATTAGCAATGAAATTTCAGCTACGTCAGGTTTCGATGGGTCGACAAAAACTCAATGTTTGCGCTGGGTTCACATTGAACCCAGCACAAAAACTCATATCTCCGCCGGAAGTTGCTCTAAGGGGATGATCGAAACGGATTCTGAGAGCAATGAATTAGCAATGAAATATGAGCTAAGTCAGCATTCGAAGGGTCGACAAGAACTCAATGTTTGTGCTGGGTCCACATTGAACTCAGCACAAACACTCATATCTCCGCCGGAAGTTGCTCCGAGGGGATGATCAAAATAGATTCTGGGAGCAATAAATTAGCAATAGAATATAAGCTAAGTCAGGTTTCGATAGGTTGGCGAGAACCCAATGTTTGTGCTGGGTCCACATTGAACTCAGCACAAGCACTGATATCTCCGCCGGAAATGGCTCTGAGGGGATGATCAAAATAGATTCTGGGAGCAATGAATTAGCAATAATATATAAGCTGAGTCAGGTTCCTATGGGTCGACAAAATCTCAATGTTTGTGCTGGGTCCACATTGAACTCAGCACAAGCACTCATATCTCCGCCGGAAATTGCTCTTAGAGGATGATCAGAGTAGATTCTGGGAGCAATAACTTAGCAATAAAATATAAGCTAAGTCAGGTTTCGATGGGTCGACAAAAACTCAATGTTTGCGCTGGGTCCACATTGAACTCGGCACAAATACTTATATCTCCGCCGGAAGTTGTTCTAAGGGGATTAGCAGAACGGATTCTGAGAGCGATAAATTAGCAATAAAATATAAGCTAAGTTAGGTTCCGATAGGTCGGCGGAAACCCAATGTTTGTGCTGGGTCCACATTGAACTCAGCACAAGCACTCATATCTCCGCCGGAAATTGCTCTGAGGGGATGATCAAAATAGATTCTGGGAGCAATAAATTAGCAATGAAATTTCAGCTAAGTCAGGTTCCGATGGGTCGACAAAAACTCAATGTTTGTGCTGGGTCCACATTGAACTCAGCACAAACACTCATATCTCCGCCGGAAGTTGCTCCGAGGGGATGATCAAAATAGATTCTGGGAGCAATAAATCAGCGATAAAATATGAGCTTAGTCAGCATTCGATGGGTCGACAAGAACTCAATGTTTGTGCTGTGTCCACATTGAACTCAGCACAAACACTTATATCTCCGCCGGAAGTTGCTCTAAGGGGATGAGCAGAACGGATTCTGAGAGCAATAAATTAGCAATAAAATATAAGCTAAGTTAGGTTCCGAGAGTTCGGCGAAAATCCAATGTTTGTGTTGGGTCCACATTGAACTCAGCACAAGCACTCATATCTCCGCCGGAAATTGCTCTGAAGGGGATGATCAAAATAGATTCTGGGAGCAATGAATCAGCAATGAAATTTCAGCTAAGTCAGGTTTCGATGGGTCGATAAAAACCCAATGTTTGCGCTGGGTCCACATTGAACTCAACACAAGCACTCATATCTCCGCCGGAAATTGCTCTGAGGAGACGATCGAAATAGATTCTAAGAGCAATAGATTAGCAATAATATATAAGCTGAGTCAGGTTCCTATGGGTCGACAAAAACTCAATGTTTGCGCTGGGTCCATATTGAACTCAGCACAAACACTCATATCTTTGCCGGAAGTTGCTCTAAGGGGATGATCAGAACGGATTCTGGGAGCAATGAATTAGCAATAGAATATAAGCTAAGTTGGGTTCCGATCGGTCAGCATAAACCCAATGTTTGTGCTGGGTCCACATTGAACTCAGCACAAGCACTCATATCTCCGCCGGAAGTTGCTCTAAGGGGATGAGCAGAACGGATTCTGAGAGCGATAAATTAGCAATAAAATATAAGCTAAGTGAGGTTCCGATAGGTCAGCGGAAATCCAATGTTTGTGCTGAGTCCACATTGAACTCAGCACAAGCACTCATATCTCCGCCGGGAATCGCTCTGAGGGGATGATCAAAGTAGATTCTGGGAGCAATAAATTAGCAATGAAATATCAGCTAAGTCAGGTTTCGATGGGTCGACAAAAACTCAATGTTTGCGCTGGGTCCACACTGAACTCAGCACAAACACTCATATCTCTGCCGGAAGTTGCTCTAAGGGGATGATCAGAACGGATTCTGGGAGCAATGAATTAGCAATAGAATATAAGCTAAGTTGGGTTCCGATCGGTCAGCATAAACCCAATGTTTGTGCTGGGTCCACATTGAACTCAGCACAAGCACTCATATCTCCGCCGGGGAATGCTCTGAGGGGATGATCAAAATAGATTCTGGGAGCAATAAATTAGCAATGAAATATCAGCTAAGTCAGGTTTCGATGGGTCGACGAAAACTCAATGTTTGCGCTGGGTCCACACTGAACTCAGCACAAGCACTCATATCTCCGCCGGAAATTGCGCTGAGGGGATGATCGAAATAGATTCTGGGAGCAATAGATTAGCAATAATATATAAGCTGAGTCAGGTTCCCATGGGTCGACAAAAACTCAATGTTTGTGCTGGTCCACATTGAACTCAGCACAAGCACTCAAATCTCCGCCGGGAAATGCTCTGAGGGGATGATCAAAACGGATTCTGAGAGCAATGAATCAGCAATAAAATGTAAGCGAGGTTAGGTTCTGATAGGTCAGCGGAAACCCATCGTTTGTGTTGGGTCCACATTGAACTCAGCACAAGCACTCATATCTCCGCCGGAAGTTGCTCCAAGGGGATGATCGAAACGGATTCTGAGAGAAATAAATTAGTAATAAAATATAAGCTAAGTCAGGTTTCGATGGGTCGACAAAAACTCAATGTTTGCGCTGAGTCAGCATTGAACTCAGCACAAGCATTCATATCTCCGCCGGAAATTGCTCTGAGGGGATGATCGAAATAGATTCTGGGAGCAATAGATTAGCAATAATATATAAGCTGAGTCAGGTTCCTATGGGTCGACAAAAACTCAATGTTTGTGCTGGGTCCATATTGAACTCAGCACAAACACTCATATCTTTGCCGGAAGTTGCTCTAAGGGGATGATCAGAACGGATTCTAGGAGCAATGAATTAGCAATAGAATATAAGCTAAGTTGGGTTCCGATCGGTCAGCATAAACCCAATGTTTGTGCTGGGTCCACATTGAACTCAGCACAAGCACTCATATCTCCGCCGGGGAATGCTCTGAGGGGATGATCAAAATAGATTCTGGGAGCAATGAATTAGCAATGAATTATCAGCTAAGTCAGGTTTCGATGGGTCGACGAAAACTCAATGTTTGCGCTGGGTCCACACTGAACTCAGCACAAGCACTCATATCTCCGCCGGAAATTGCTCTGAGGGGATGATCGAAATAGATTCTGGGAGCAATAGATTAGCAATAATATATAAGCTGAGTCAGGTTCCCATGGGTCGACAAAAACTCAATGTTTGTGCTGGTCCACATTGAACTCAGCACAAGCACTCAAATCTCCGCCGGGAAATGCTCTGAGGGGATGATCAAAACGGATTCTGAGAGCAATGAATCAGCAATAAAATGTAAGCTAGGTTAGGTTCTGATAGGTCAGCGGAAACCCATCGTTTGTGTTGGGTCCACATTGAACTCAGCACAAGCACTCATATCTCCGCCGGAAGTTGCTCCAAGGGGATGATCGAAACGGATTCTGAGAGCAATAAATTAGTAATAAAATATAAGCTAAGTTAGGTTTCGATGGGTCGACAAAAACTCAATGTTTGCGCTGAGTCAGCATTGAACTCAGCACAAGCATTCATATAACCGCCGGAAATTGCTCTGAGGGGATGATCGAAATAGATTCTGGGAGCAATAGATCAGCAATAATATATAAGCTGACTCAGGTTCCTATGGGTCGACAAAAACTCAATGTTTGTGCTGGGTCCATATTGAACTCAGCACAAACACTCATATCTTTGCCGGAAGTTGCTCTAAGGGGATGATCAGAACGGATTCTGGGAGCAATGAATTAGCAATAGATTATAAGCTAAGTTGGGTTCCGATCGGTCAGCATAAACCCAATGTTTGTGCTGGGTCCACATTGAACTCAGCACAAGCACTCATATCTCCGCCGGGGAATGCTCTGAGGGGATGATCAAAATAGATTCTGGGAGCAATAAATTAGCAATGAAATTTCAGCTACGTCAGGTTTCGATGGGTCGACAAAAACTCAATGTTTGCTCTGGGTCCACATAGAACTCAGCACAAAAACTCATATCTCCGCCGGAAGTTGCTCTAAGGGGATGATCGAAACGGATTCTGAGAGGAATGTATTAGCAATGAAATATGAGCTAAGTCAGCATTCGAAGGGTCGACAAGAACTCAATGTTTGTGCTGGGTTCACATTGAACTCAGCACAAACACTCATATCTCCGCCGGAAGTTGCTCCGAGGGGATGATCAAAATAGATTCTGGGAGCAATAAATTAGGAATAGAATATAAGCTAAGTCAGGTTTCGATAGGTTGGCGAGAACCCAATGTTTGTGCTGGGTCCACATTGAACTCAGCACAAGCACTGATATCTCCGCCGGAAATGGCTCTGAGGGGATGATCAAAATAGATTCTGGGAGCAATGAATTAGCAATAATATATAAGCTGAGTCAGGTTCCTATGGGTCGACAATAACTCAATGTTTGTGCTGGGTCCACATTGAACTCAGCACAAGCATCCATATCTCCGCCGGAAATTGCTCTTAGAGGATGATCAGAGTAGATTCTGGGAGCAATAACTTAGCAATAAAATATAAGCTAAGTCAGGTTTCGATGGGTCGACAAAAACTCAATGTTTGCGCTGGGTCCACATTGAACTCGGCACAAATACTCTTACCTCCGCTGGAAGTTGCTCTAAGGGGATTGGCAGAACGGATTCTGAGAGCGATAAATTAGCAATAAAATATAAGCTAAGTTAGGTTCCGATAGGTCGGCGGAAACCCAATGTTTGTGCTGGGTCCACATTGAACTCAGCACAAGCACTCATATCTCCGCCGGAAATTGCTCTGAGGGGATGATCAAATAAGATTCTGTGAGCAATGAATTAGCAATAAAATATAAGCTGAGTCAGGTTTCGATGGGTCGACAAAAACTCAATGTTTGTGCTGGGTCCACATTGAACTCAGCACAAGCACTCATATCTCCGCCGGAAGTTGCTCTAAGGGGATTGGCAGAACGGATTCTGAGAGCGATAAATTAGCAATAAAATATAAGCTAAGTCAGGTTTCGATAGGTCGGCGGAAACCCAATGTTTGTGCTGGGTCCGCATTGAACTCAGCACAAGCACTCATATCTCCGCCGGAAATTGCTCTGAGGGGATGATCAAATTAGATTCTGTGAGCAATGAATTAGCAATAGAATATAAGCTGAGTCAGGTTTCGATGGGTCGACAAAAACTCAATGTTTGTGCTGGGTCCACATTGAACTCAGCACAAGCACTCATATCTCCGCCGGATTATACTCTGAGGGGATGATCAAAGTAGATTCTGGGAGCAATGAATTAGCAATGGAATATAAGCTAAGTCAGGTTTCGATGTGTCGACAGCAACTCAATGTTTGTGCTGGGTCCACATTGAACTCAGCACAAACACTTATATCTCCGCCGGAAGTTGCTCTAAGGAGATGAGCAGAACGGATTCTGAGAGCAATAAATTAACAATGGATTTTCAGCTGAGTTAGGTTCCGATAGTTCGGCGTAAACCCAATGTTTGTGTTGGGTCCACAATGAACTCAGCACAAGCACTCATATCTCCGCCGGAATATACTCTGAGGGGATGATCAAAGTAGATTCTGGGAGCAATGAATTAGCAATGAAATATAAGCTAAGTCAGGTTTCGATGGGTCGACAAAAACTCAATGTTTGCGCTGGGTCCACATTGAACTCAGCACAAACACTCATATCTCCGCCGGAAGTTGCTCCGAGGGGATGATCAAAATAGATTCTGGGAGCAATAAATTAGCAATAAAATATGAGCTTAGTCAGTTTTCAATAGAATGGCGAGAACCCAATGTTTGCGCTGGGTCCTCAATTGAACTCAGCACAAGCATTCATATCTCCGCGGGAAATTGCTCTCAGGGGATGAGGAACTAGATTCTGGGAGCAATAAATTAGCAATGAAATTTCAGCTACGTCAGGTTTCGATGGGTCGACAAAAACTCAATGTTTGCTCTGGGTCCACATAGAACTCAGCACAAAAACTCATATCTCCGCCGGAAGTTGCTCTAAGGGGATGATCGAAACGGATTCTGAGAGGAATGTATTAGCAATGAAATATGAGCTAAGTCAGCATTCGAAGGGTCGACAAGAACTCAATGTTTGTGCTGGGTTCACATTGAACTCAGCACAAACACTCATATCTCCGCCGGAAGTTGCTCCGAGGGGATGATCAGAATAGATTCTGGGAGCAATAAATTAGGAATAGAATATAAGCTAAGTCAGGTTTCGATAGGTTGGCGAGAACCCAATGTTTGTGCTGGGTCCACATTGAACTCAGCACAAGCATCCATATCTCCGCCGGAAATTGCTCTTAGAGGATGATCAGAGTAGATTCTGGGAGCAATAACTTAGCAATAAAATATAAGCTAAGTCAGGTTTCGATGGGTCGACAAAAACTCAATGTTTGCGCTGGGTCCACATTGAACTCGGCACAAATACTCTTACCTCCGCTGGAAGTTGCTCTAAGGGGATTGGCAGAACGGATTCTGAGAGCGATAAATTAGCAATAAAATATAAGCTAAGTTAGGTTCCGATAGGTCGGCGGAAACCCAATGTTTGTGCTGGGTCCACATTGAACTCAGCACAAGCACTCATATCTCCGCCGGAAATTGCTCTGAGGGGATGATCAAATAAGATTCTGTGAGCAATGAATTAGCAATAAAATATAAGCTGAGTCAGGTTTCGATGGGTCGACAAAAACTCAATGTTTGTGCTGGGTCCACATTGAACTCAGCACAAGCACTCATATCTCCGCCGGAAGTTGCTCTAAGGGGATTGGCAGAACGGATTCTGAGAGCGATAAATTAGCAATAAAATATAAGCTAAGTCAGGTTTCGATAGGTTGGCGAGAACCCAATGTTTGTGCTGGGTCCGCATTGAACTCAGCACAAGCACTCATATCTCCGCCGGAAATTGCTCTGAGGGGATGATCAAATTAGATTCTGTGAGCAATGAATTAGCAATAAAATATAAGCTGAGTCAGGTTTCGATGGGTCGACAAAAACTCAATGTTTGTGCTGGGTCCACATTGAACTCAGCACAAGCACTCATATCTCCGCCGGATTATACTCTGAGGGGATGATCAAAGTAGATTCTGGGAGCAATGAATTAGCAATGGAATATAAGCTAAGTCAGGTTTCGATGTGTCGACAGCAACTCAATGTTTGTGCTGGGTCCACATTGAACTCAGCACAAACACTCATATCTCCGCCAGAAGTTGCTCCGAGGGGATGATCAAAGTAGATTCTGGGAGGAATAAATTAGCGATGAAATATGAGCTAGGTCAGGTTTCGATGGGTCGACAAGAACTCAATGTTTGTGCTGGGTCCACATTGAACTCAGCACAAACACTCATATCTCCGCCGGAAGTTGCTCCGAGGGGATGATCAAAATAGATTCTGGGAGCAATAAATTAGCAATAAAATATAAGACAAGTCAGGTTCCGATAGGTTGGCGAGAACCCAATGTTTGTGCTGGGTCCACATTGAACTCAGCACGAGCACTCATATCTCCGCAGGGAATTGCTCTGAGGGGATGATCAAAATAGATTCTGGGAGCAATAAATTAGCAATGAAATTTCAGCTAAGTCAGGTTTCGATGGGTCGTTAAAAACTCAATGTTTGCGCTTGGTCCACATTGAACTCAGCACAAGCACTCATATCTCCGCCGGAAATGGCTCTGAGGGGATGATCGAAATAGATTCTGGGAGCAATGAAGTAGCAATAAAATATAAGCTGAGTCGGGTTTCGATGGGTCGACAAAAACTCAATGTTTGTGCTGGGTCCACATTGAACTCAGCACGAGCACTCATATCTCCGCCGGAAATCGCTCTGAGGGGATGATCAGAGTAGATTCTGGGAGCAATGAATCAGCAATGAAATTTCAGCTAAGTCAGGTTTCGATGGGTCGACAAAAACTCAATGTTTGCGCTGGGTCCACATTGAACTCAGCACGAACACTTATATCTCCGCCGGAAGTTGCTCTGAGGGGATGAGCAGAACGGATTCTGAGAGCAATGAATTAGCAATAAAATATAAGCTAAGTCAGGTTTCAATGGGTCGACAAAAACTCAATATTTGCGCTGAGTCCACATTGAACTCAGCACAAGCATTCATGACTCAGCCGGGAATTGCTCTGAGGGGATGATCGAAATAGATTCTGGGAGCAATAGATTAGCAATAATATATAAGCTGAGTCAGGTTCCTATGGGTCGACAAAAACTCAATGTTTGCGCTGGGTCCATATTGAGCTCAGCACAAATACTAATATCTCCGCCGCAAGTTGCTCTAAGGGGATGAGCAGAACGGATTCTGAGAGCGAAAAATTAGCAATAAAATATAAGCTAAGTGAGGTTCCGATAGGTCAGCGGAAATCCAATGTTTGTGCTGTGTCCACATTGAACTCAGCACGAGCACTCGTATCTCCGCCGGAAATTGCTCTGAGGGGATGATCAGACTAGATTCTGGGAGCAATAAATTAGCAATGAATCATCAGCTAAGTCAGGTTTCGATGGGTCGACCAAAAACTCAATGTTTGCACTGGGTCCACACTGAACTCAGCACAAACACTCATATCTCTGCCGGAAGTTGCTCTAAGGGGATGGTCAGAACGGATTCTGGGAGCAATAAATGAGCAATAAAATATAAGCTAAGTTGGGTTCCGATTGGTCAGCATAAACCCAATGTTTGTGCTGGTACCACATTGAACTCAGCACAAGCACTCATATCTCCGCCGGGGAATGCTCTGGGGGGATGATGAAATAGATTCTGGGAGCAATGAATTAGCATTAAAATATAAGTCAAGGCAGGTTTCGATGGGTCGACAAAAACTCGAAGTTTGTGCTGGGTCCACATTGAACTCAGCACAAACACTCATATCTCCGCCGGGAATTGCTCTGAGGGGATGATCGAAATAGATTCTGGGAGCAATAGATTAGCAATAATATATAAGCTGAGTCAGGTTCCTATGGGTCGACAAAAACTCAATGTTTGCGCTGGGTCCATATTGAACTCAGCACAAATACTTATATCTCCGCCGGAAGTTGCTCTAAGGGGATGAGCAGAACGGATTCTGAGAGCGAAAAATTAGCAATAAAATATAAGCTAAGTGAGGTTCCGATAGGTCAGCGGAAATCCAATGTTTGTGCTGTGTTCACACTGAACTCAGCACGAGCACTCGTATCTCCGCCGGAAATTGCTCTGAGGGAATGATCAGAGTAGATTCTGGGAGCAATAAATTAGCAATGAATCATCAGCTAAGTCAGGTTTCGATGGGTCGACAAAAACTCGAAGTTTGTGCTGGGTCCACATTGAACTCAGCACAAACACTCATATCTCCGCCGGGAATTGCTCTGAGGGGATGATCGAAATAGATTCTGGGAGCAATAGATTAGCAATAATATATAAGCTGAGTCAGGTTCCTATGGGTCGACAAAAACTCAATGTTTGCGCTTGGTCCATATTGAACTCAGCACGAACACTCATATCTCTGCCGGAAGTTGCTCTAAGGGGATGGTGAGAACGGATTCTGGGAGCAATAAATGAGCAATAAAATATAAGCTAAGTTGGGTTCCGATTGGTCAGCATAAACCCAATGTTTGTGCTGGGTCCACATTGAACTCAGCACAAGCACTCATATCTCCGTCGGGGAATGCTCTGGGGGGATGATGAAATGGATTCTGGGAGCAATGAATTAGCAATAAAATATAAGTCAAGGCAGGTTTCGATGGGCCGACAAAAACTCGGAGTTTGTGCTGGGTCCACATTGAACTCAGCACAAACACTCATATCTTCGCCGGAAGTTGCTCTAAGGGGATGATCAGAACGGATTCTGGAAGCAATAAATTAGCAATAAGATATAAGCTAAGTTAGGCCCCGATAGGTCGGCGAGAACCCAATGTTTGTGCTGGGTCCAAATTGAACTCAGCACAAGCACTCATATCTCCGCCGGGGAATGCTCTGAGGGGATGATCAAAATAGATTCTGGGAGCAATGAATTAGCAATGAAATATAAGTCAAGTCAGGTTTCGATGGGTCGACAGAAACTCAATGTTTGTGCTTGGTCCACATTGAACTCAGCACGAGCACTCGTATCTCCGCCGGAAATTGCTCTGAGGGGATGATCAGACTAGATTCTGGGAGCAATAAATTAGCAATGAATCATCAGCTAAGTCAGGTTTCGATGGGTCGACCAAAAACTCAATGTTTGCACTGGGTCCACACTGAACTCAGCACAAACACTCATATCTCTGCCGGAAGTTGCTCTAAGGGGATGGTCAGAACGGATTCTGGGAGCAATAAATGAGCAATAAAATATAAGCTAAGTTGGGTTCCGATTGGTCAGCATAAACCCAATGTTTGTGCTGGGTCCACATTGAACTCAGCACAAGCACTCATATCTCCGCCGGGGAATGCTCTGGGGGGATGATGAAATAGATTCTGGGAGCAATGAATTAGCATTAAAATATAAGTCAAGGCAGGTTTCGATGGGTCGACAAAAACTCGAAGTTTGTGCTGGGTCCACATTGAACTCAGCACAAACACTCATATCTCCGCCGGGAATTGCTCTGAGGGGATGATCGAAATAGATTCTGGGAGCAATAGATTAGCAATAATATATAAGCTGAGTCAGGTTCCTATGGGTCGACAAAAACTCAATGTTTGCGCTGGGTCCATATTGAACTCAGCACAAATACTTATATCTCCGCCGGAAGTTGCTCTAAGGGGATGAGCAGAACGGATTCTGAGAGCGAAAAATTAGCAATAAAATATAAGCTAAGTGAGGTTCCGATAGGTCAGCGGAAATCCAATGTTTGTGCTGTGTCCACATTGAACTCAGCACGAGCACTCGTATCTCCGCCGGAAATTGCTCTGAGGGGATGATCAGACTAGATTCTGGGAGCAATAAATTAGCAATGAATCATCAGCTAAGTCAGGTTTCGATGGGTCGACCAAAAACTCAATGTTTGCACTGGGTCCACACTGAACTCAGCACAAACACTCATATCTCTGCCGGAAGTTGCTCTAAGGGGATGGTCAGAACGGATTCTGGGAGCAATAAATGAGCAATAAAATATAAGCTAAGTTGGGTTCCGATTGGTCAGCATAAACCCAATGTTTGTGCTGGTACCACATTGAACTCAGCACAAGCACTCATATCTCCGCCGGGGAATGCTCTGGGGGGATGATGAAATAGATTCTGGGAGCAATGAATTAGCATTAAAATATAAGTCAAGGCAGGTTTCGATGGGTCGACAAAAACTCGAAGTTTGTGCTGGGTCCACATTGAACTCAGCACAAACACTCATATCTCCGCCGGGAATTGCTCTGAGGGGATGATCGAAATAGATTCTGGGAGCAATAGATTAGCAATAATATATAAGCTGAGTCAGGTTCCTATGGGTCGACAAAAACTCAATGTTTGCGCTGGGTCCATATTGAACTCAGCACAAATACTTATATCTCCGCCGGAAGTTGCTCTAAGGGGATGAGCAGAACGGATTCTGAGAGCGAAAAATTAGCAATAAAATATAAGCTAAGTGAGGTTCCGATAGGTCAGCGGAAATCCAATGTTTGTGCTGTGTTCACACTGAACTCAGCACGAGCACTCGTATCTCCGCCGGAAATTGCTCTGAGGGAATGATCAGAGTAGATTCTGGGAGCAATAAATTAGCAATGAATCATCAGCTAAGTCAGGTTTCGATGGGTCGACAAAAACTCAATGTTTGCACTGGGTCCACACTGAACTCAGCACAAACACTCATATCTCTGCCGGAAGTTGCTCTAAGGGGATGGTCAGAACGGATTCTGGGAGCAATAAATGAGCAATAAAATATAAGCTAAGTTGGGTTCCGATTGGTCAGCATAAACCCAATGTTTGTGCTGGGTCCACATTGAACTCAGCACAAGCACTCATATCTCCGCCGGGGAATGCTCTGGGGGGATGATGAAATAGATTCTGGGAGCAATGAATTAGCAATAAAATATAAGTCAAGGCAGGTTTCGATGGGTCGACAAAAACTCGTAGTTTGTGCTGGGTCCACATTGAACTCAGCACAAACACTCATATCTCCGCCGGGAATTGCTCTGAGGGGATGATCGAAATAGATTCTGGGAGCAATAGATTAGCAATAATATATAAGCTGAGTCAGGTTCCTATGGGTCGACAAAAACTCAATGTTTGCGCTTGGTCCATATTGAACTCAGCACGAACACTCATATCTCTGCCGGAAGTTGCTCTAAGGGGATGGTGAGAACGGATTCTGGGAGCAATAAATGAGCAATAAAATATAAGCTAAGTTGGGTTCCGATTGGTCAGCATAAACCCAATGTTTGTGCTGGGTCCACATTGAACTCAGCACAAGCACTCATATCTCCGTCGGGGAATGCTCTGGGGGGATGATGAAATGGATTCTGGGAGCAATGAATTAGCAATAAAATATAAGTCAAGGCAGGTTTCGATGGGCCGACAAAAACTCGGAGTTTGTGCTGGGTCCACATTGAACTCAGCACAAACACTCATATCTTCGCCGGAAGTTGCTCTAAGGGGATGATCAGAACGGATTCTGGAAGCAATAAATTAGCAATAAGATATAAGCTAAGTTAGGCCCCGATAGGTCGGCGAGAACCCAATGTTTGTGCTGGGTCCAAATTGAACTCAGCACAAGCACTCATATCTCCGCCGGGGAATGCTCTGAGGGGATGATCAAAATAGATTCTGGGAGCAATGAATTAGCAATGAAATATAAGTCAAGTCAGGTTTCGATGGGTCGACAGAAACTCAATGTTTGTGCTTGGTCCACATTGAACTCAGCACGAGCACTCGTATCTCCGCCGGAAATTGCTCTGAGGGGATGATCAGACTAGATTCTGGGAGCAATAAATTGAAAATGAATCATCAGCTAAGTCAGGTTTCGATGGGTCGACCAAAAACTCAATGTTTGCACTGGGTCCACACTGAACTCAGCACAAACACTCATATCTCTGCCGGAAGTTGCTCTAAGGGGATGGTCAGAACGGATTCTGGGAGCAATAAATGAGCAATAAAATATAAGCTAAGTTGGGTTCCGATTGGTCAGCATAAACCCAATGTTTGTGCTGGGTCCACATTGAACTCAGCACAAGCACTCATATCTCCGCCGGGGAATGCTCTGGGGGGATGATGAAATAGATTCTGGGAGCAATGAATTAGCATTAAAATATCAGTCAAGGCAGGTTTCGATGGGTCGACAAAAACTCGAAGTTTGTGCTGGGTCCACATTGAACTCAGCACAAACACTCATATCTCCGCCGGGAATTGCTCTGAGGGGATGATCGAAATAGATTCTGGGAGCAATAGATTAGCAATAATATATAAGCTGAGTCAGGTTCCTATGGGTCGACAAAAACTCAATGTTTGCGCTGGGTCCATATTGAACTCAGCACAAATACTTATATCTCCGCCGGAAGTTGCTCTAAGGGGATGAGCAGAACGGATTCTGAGAGCGAAAAATTAGCAATAAAATATAAGCTAAGTGAGGTTCCGATAGGTCAGCGGAAATCCAATGTTTGTGCTGTGTTCACACTGAACTCAGCACGAGCACTCGTATCTCCGCCGGAAATTGTTCTGAGGGAATGATCAGAGTAGATTCTGGGAGCAATAAATTAGCAATGAATCATCAGCTAAGTCAGGTTTCGATGGGTCGACAAAAACTCAATGTTTGCACTGGGTCCACACTGAACTCAGCACAAACACTCATATCTCTGCCGGAAGTTGCTCTAAGGGGATGGTCAGAACGGATTCTGGGAGCAATAAATGAGCAATAAAATATAAGCTAAGTTGGGTTCCGATTGGTCAGCATAAACCCAATGTTTGTGCTGGGTCCACATTGAACTCAGCACAAGCACTCATATCTCCGCCGGGGAATGCTCTGGGGGGATGATGAAATAGATTCTGGGAGCAATGAATTAGCAATAAAATATAAGTCAAGGCAGGTTTCGATGGGTCGACAAAAACTCGTAGTTTGTGCTGGGTCCACATTGAACTCAGCACAAACACTCATATCTCCGCCGGGAATTGCTCTGAGGGGATGATCGAAATAGATTCTGGGAGCAATAGATTAGCAATAATATATAAGCTGAGTCAGGTTCCTATGGGTCGACAAAAACTCAATGTTTGCGCTTGGTCCATATTGAACTCAGCACGAACACTCATATCTCTGCCGGAAGTTGCTCTAAGGGGATGGTGAGAACGGATTCTGGGAGCAATAAATGAGCAATAAAATATAAGCTAAGTTGGGTTCCGATTGGTCAGCATAAACCCAATGTTTGTGCTGGGTCCACATTGAACTCAGCACAAGCACTCATATCTCCGTCGGGGAATGCTCTGGGGGGATGATGAAATGGATTCTGGGAGCAATGAATTAGCAATAAAATATAAGTCAAGGCAGGTTTCGATGGGCCGACAAAAACTCGGAGTTTGTGCTGGGTCCACATTGAACTCAGCACAAACACTCATATCTTTGCCGGAAGTTGCTCTAAGGGGATGATCAGAACGGATTCTGGAAGCAATAAATTAGCAATAAGATATAAGCTAAGTTAGGCCCCGATAGGTCGGCGAGAACCCAATGTTTGTGCTGGGTCCAAATTGAACTCAGCACAAGCACTCATATCTCCGCCGGGGAATGCTCTGAGGGGATGATCAAAATAGATTCTGGGAGCAATGAATTAGCAATGAAATATAAGTCAAGTCAGGTTTCGATGGGTCGACAGAAACTCAATGTTTGTGCTTGGTCCACATTGAACTCAGCACAAGCACTCATATCTTCGCCGGAAATGCTCTGGGGGGATGATCAAAATAGATTCTGGGAGCAATAAATTAGCGATAAAATTTGAGTTAAGTCAGGTTTCGATGGGTCGACGAAAACTCGATGTTTGTGCTGGGTCCACATTGAACTCAGCAAAAACACTCATATTTCCGCCGGAAGATGCTCCAAGGGGATGATCAAAACGGATTCTGAGAGCAATGAATCAGCAATAAGATATAAGCTAGGTTAGGTTCCGAGAGGTCAGCAGAAACCCAATGTTTGTGTTGGGTCCACATTGAACTCAGCACGAGATTCCATATCTCCGCCGGAAATTGCTCTAAGGGGATGATGGAAACGGATTTCGAGAGCATTAAATTAGCAATGAAATATAAGCTAAGTCAGATTTCGATGGGTCGACAAAACTCAATGTTTGTGCTGGGTCCACATTGAACTCAGCACAAACACTCATATCTCCGCCGGAAGTTGTTCCGAGGGGATGATCAAAATAGATTCTGGGAGCAATGAATTAGCAATAGAATATGAGCTAAGTCAGGTTTCGATAGGTTGGCGAGAACCCAATGTTTGTGCTGGGTCCACATCGAACTCAGCACAAGCACTAATATCTCCGCCGGAAACGGCTATGAGGGGATGATCAAAATAGATTCTGGGAGCAATAAATTAGGAATAAAATATAAGCTGAGTCAGGTTTCGATGGGTCGACAAAAACTCAATGTTTGTGCTGGGTACACATTGAACTCAGCGCAAGCACTCATATCTCCGCCGGAAATTGCTCTGAGGGGATGATCGAAGTAGATTCTGGGAGCAATAAATTAGAAATCAAATATAAGCTTAGTTAGGTTCCGATAGGTCGGCGAAAACCCAATGTTTGTGCTGGGTCCACATTGATCTCAGCACAAGCACTCATATCTGCGCCGGACAATGCTCTAAGGGGATGATCAAAACGGATTTGGAGAGCATTAAATTAGCAATGAAATATAAGCTAAGTCAGATTTCGATGGGTCGACAAAAACTCAATGTTTGTGCTGGGTCCACATTGAACTCAGCACAAACACTCATATCTCCGCCGGAAGTTGCTCCGAGGGGATGATTGAAATAGATTCTGGGAGCAATGAATTAGCAATAAAATATAGGTCAAGTCAGGTTTCGATGGGTCGACAAAAACTCGGAGTTTGTGCTGGGTCCACATTGAACTCAGCACAAACACTCATATCTCCGCCGGGGAATGCTCTGAGGGGATGATCAAAATAGATTCTGGGAGCAATGAATTAGCAATGAAATATCAGCTAAGGCAGGTTTCGATGGGTCGACAAAAACTCAATGTTTGCGCTGGGTCCATATTGAACTCAGCACAAATACTTATATCTCCGCCGGAAGTTGCTCTAAGGGGATGAGCAGAACGAATTCTGAGAGCGAAAAATTAGCAATAAAATATGAGCTAAGTGAGGTTCCGATAGGTCAGCGGAAATCCAATGTTTGAGGTGTGTCCACATTGAACTCAGCACGAGCACTCGTATCTCCGCCGGAAATTGCTCTGAGGGGATGATCAAAGTAGATTCTGGGAGCAATAAATTAGCAATGAAATATCAGCTAAGTCAGGTTTCGATGGGTCGACAAAAACTCAATGTTTGCCCTGGGTCCACACTGATCTCAGCACAAACACTCATATCTCTGCCGGAAGTTGCTCTAAGGGGATGGTCAGAACGGATTCTGGGAGCAATAAATGAGCAATAAAATATAAACTGAGTTGGGTTCCGATTGGTCAGCATAAACCCAATGTTTGTGCTGGGTCCACATTGAACTCAGCACAAGCACTCATATCTCCGCCGGGGAATGCTCTGAGGGGATGATCGAAATAGATTCTGGGAGCAATGAATTAGCAATGAAATATCAGCTAAGTCAGGTTTCGATGAGTCGACAAAAACCCAATGTTTGTGCTGGGTCCACATTGATCTCAGCACAAACACCCATATCTGCGCCGGACAATGCTCTAAGGGGATGATCAAAACGGATTTGGAGAGCATTAAATTAGCAATGAAATATAAGCTAAGTCAGATTTCGATGGGTCGACAAAAACTCAATGTTTGTGCTGGGTCCACATTGAACTCAGCACAAGCACTCATATCTTCGCCGGAAATGCTCTGAGGGGATGATCAAAATTGATTCTGGGAGCAATAAATTAGCGATAAAATTTAAGTTAAGTCAGGTTTCGATGGGTCGACAAAATTTCGATGTTTGTGCTGGGTCCACATTGAACTCAGCACAAACACTCATATCTCTGCCGGAAGTTGCTCCAAGGAGGTTATCAGAACGGATTCTGGGAGCAATGAATGAGCAATCAAATTTCAGCTAAGTTAGCTTCCGATCGGTCGGCGAAAACCCAATGTTTGTGCTGGGTCCACATTGAACTCAGCACAAGCACTCATATCTCCGCCGGGGAATGCTCTGAGGGGATGATCAAAATAGATTCTGGGAACAATGAATTAGCAATAAAATATAAGTCAAGTCAGGTTTCAATGGGTCGACAAAAACTCAATGTTTGTGCTGGGTCCACATTGAACTCAGCACAAGCATTCATATCTCCGCCGGGAAATGTTCTGAGGGGATGATCAAAACGGATTCTGAGAGCAATGAATCAGGAATAAAATGTAAGCTAGGTTAGGTTCTGATAGGTCAGCGGGAACCAAATGTTTGTGTTGGTTCCACATTGAACTCAGCACAAGCTTTCATATCTTCGCCGGAAATGCTCTGAGGGGATGATCAAAATAGATTCTGGGAGCAATAAATTAGCAATAAAATTTCAGCTAAGTCAGGTTTCGATGGGTCGACAAGAACTCAATGTTTGTGCTGGGTCCGAATTGAACTCAGCACAAACACTCATATCTCCGCCGGAAGTTGCTCCGAGGGGATGATCAAAATAGATTCTGGGAGCAATAAATTAGCAATAAAATATAAGACAAGTCAGGTTCCGATAGGTTGGCGAGAACCCAATGTTTGCGCTGGGTCCTCAATTGAACTCAGCACAAGCATTCATATCTCCGCGGGAAATTGCTCTCAGGGGATGAGGAAATAGATTCTGGGAGCAATAAATTAGCAATGAAATTTCAGCTACGTCAGGTTTCGATGGGTCGACAAAAACTCAATGTTTGCGCTGGGTTCACATTGAACCCAGCACAAAAACTCATATCTCCGCCGGAAGTTGCTCTAAGGGGATGATCGAAACGGATTCTGAGAGCAATGAATTAGCAATGAAATATGAGCTAAGTCAGCATTCGAAGGGTCGACAAGAACTCAATGTTTGTGCTGGGTCCACATTGAACTCAGCACAAACACTCATATCTCCGCCGGAAGTTGCTCCGAGGGGATGATCAAAATAGATTCTGGGAGCAATAAATTAGCAATAGAATATAAGCTAAGTCAGGTTTCGATAGGTTGGCGAGAACCCAATGTTTGTGCTGGGTCCACATTGAACTCAGCACAAGCACTGATATCTCCGCCGGAAATGGCTCTGAGGGGATGATCAAAATAGATTCTGGGAGCAATGAATTAGCAATAATATATAAGCTGAGTCAGGTTCCTATGGGTCGACAAAATCTCAATGTTTGTGCTGGGTCCACATTGAACTCAGCACAAGCACTCATATCTCCGCCGGAAATTGCTCTTAGAGGATGATCAGAGTAGATTCTGGGAGCAATAACTTAGCAATAAAATATAAGCTAAGTCAGGTTTCGATGGGTCGACAAAAACTCAATGTTTGCGCTGGGTCCACATTGAACTCGGCACAAATACTTATATCTCCGCCGGAAGTTGTTCTAAGGGGATTAGCAGAACGGATTCTGAGAGCGATAAATTAGCAATAAAATATAAGCTAAGTTAGGTTCCGATAGGTCGGCGGAAACCCAATGTTTGTGCTGGGTCCACATTGAACTCAGCACAAGCACTCATATCTCCGCCGGAAATTGCTCTGAGGGGATGATCAAAATAGATTCTGGGAGCAATAAATTAGCAATGAAATTTCAGCTAAGTCAGGTTCCGATGGGTCGACAAAAACTCAATGTTTGTGCTGGGTCCACATTGAACTCAGCACAAACACTCATATCTCCGCCGGAAGTTGCTCCGAGGGGATGATCAAAATAGATTCTGGGAGCAATAAATCAGCGATAAAATATGAGCTTAGTCAGCATTCGATGGGTCGACAAGAACTCAATGTTTGTGCTGTGTCCACATTGAACTCAGCACAAACACTTATATCTCCGCCGGAAGTTGCTCTAAGGGGATGAGCAGAACGGATTCTGAGAGCAATAAATTAGCAATAAAATATAAGCTAAGTTAGGTTCCGAGAGTTCGGCGAAAATCCAATGTTTGTGTTGGGTCCACATTGAACTCAGCACAAGCACTCATATCTCCGCCGGAAATTGCTCTGAAGGGGATGATCAAAATAGATTCTGGGAGCAATGAATCAGCAATGAAATTTCAGCTAAGTCAGGTTTCGATGGGTCGATAAAAACCCAATGTTTGCGCTGGGTCCACATTGAACTCAACACAAGCACTCATATCTCCGCCGGAAATTGCTCTGAGGAGACGATCGAAATAGATTCTAAGAGCAATAGATTAGCAATAATATATAAGCTGAGTCAGGTTCCTATGGGTCGACAAAAACTCAATGTTTGCGCTGGGTCCATATTGAACTCAGCACAAACACTCATATCTTTGCCGGAAGTTGCTCTAAGGGGATGATCAGAACGGATTCTGGGAGCAATGAATTAGCAATAGAATATAAGCTAAGTTGGGTTCCGATCGGTCAGCATAAACCCAATGTTTGTGCTGGGTCCACATTGAACTCAGCACAAGCACTCATATCTCCGCCGGAAGTTGCTCTAAGGGGATGAGCAGAACGGATTCTGAGAGCGATAAATTAGCAATAAAATATAAGCTAAGTGAGGTTCCGATAGGTCAGCGGAAATCCAATGTTTGTGCTGAGTCCACATTGAACTCAGCACAAGCACTCATATCTCCGCCGGGAATCGCTCTGAGGGGATGATCAAAGTAGATTCTGGGAGCAATAAATTAGCAATGAAATATCAGCTAAGTCAGGTTTCGATGGGTCGACAAAAACTCAATGTTTGCGCTGGGTCCACACTGAACTCAGCACAAACACTCATATCTCTGCCGGAAGTTGCTCTAAGGGGATGATCAGAACGGATTCTGGGAGCAATGAATTAGCAATAGAATATAAGCTAAGTTGGGTTCCGATCGGTCAGCATAAACCCAATGTTTGTGCTGGGTCCACATTGAACTCAGCACAAGCACTCATATCTCCGCCGGGGAATGCTCTGAGGGGATGATCAAAATAGATTCTGGGAGCAATAAATTAGCAATGAAATATCAGCTAAGTCAGGTTTCGATGGGTCGACGAAAACTCAATGTTTGCGCTGGGTCCACACTGAACTCAGCACAAGCACTCATATCTCCGCCGGAAATTGCGCTGAGGGGATGATCGAAATAGATTCTGGGAGCAATAGATTAGCAATAATATATAAGCTGAGTCAGGTTCCCATGGGTCGACAAAAACTCAATGTTTGTGCTGGTCCACATTGAACTCAGCACAAGCACTCAAATCTCCGCCGGGAAATGCTCTGAGGGGATGATCAAAACGGATTCTGAGAGCAATGAATCAGCAATAAAATGTAAGCGAGGTTAGGTTCTGATAGGTCAGCGGAAACCCATCGTTTGTGTTGGGTCCACATTGAACTCAGCACAAGCACTCATATCTCCGCCGGAAGTTGCTCCAAGGGGATGATCGAAACGGATTCTGAGAGAAATAAATTAGTAATAAAATATAAGCTAAGTCAGGTTTCGATGGGTCGACAAAAACTCAATGTTTGCGCTGAGTCAGCATTGAACTCAGCACAAGCATTCATATCTCCGCCGGAAATTGCTCTGAGGGGATGATCGAAATAGATTCTGGGAGCAATAGATTAGCAATAATATATAAGCTGAGTCAGGTTCCTATGGGTCGACAAAAACTCAATGTTTGTGCTGGGTCCATATTGAACTCAGCACAAACACTCATATCTTTGCCGGAAGTTGCTCTAAGGGGATGATCAGAACGGATTCTAGGAGCAATGAATTAGCAATAGAATATAAGCTAAGTTGGGTTCCGATCGGTCAGCATAAACCCAATGTTTGTGCTGGGTCCACATTGAACTCAGCACAAGCACTCATATCTCCGCCGGGGAATGCTCTGAGGGGATGATCAAAATAGATTCTGGGAGCAATGAATTAGCAATGAATTATCAGCTAAGTCAGGTTTCGATGGGTCGACGAAAACTCAATGTTTGCGCTGGGTCCACACTGAACTCAGCACAAGCACTCATATCTCCGCCGGAAATTGCTCTGAGGGGATGATCGAAATAGATTCTGGGAGCAATAGATTAGCAATAATATATAAGCTGAGTCAGGTTCCCATGGGTCGACAAAAACTCAATGTTTGTGCTGGTCCACATTGAACTCAGCACAAGCACTCAAATCTCCGCCGGGAAATGCTCTGAGGGGATGATCAAAACGGATTCTGAGAGCAATGAATCAGCAATAAAATGTAAGCTAGGTTAGGTTCTGATAGGTCAGCGGAAACCCATCGTTTGTGTTGGGTCCACATTGAACTCAGCACAAGCACTCATATCTCCGCCGGAAGTTGCTCCAAGGGGATGATCGAAACGGATTCTGAGAGCAATAAATTAGTAATAAAATATAAGCTAAGTTAGGTTTCGATGGGTCGACAAAAACTCAATGTTTGCGCTGAGTCAGCATTGAACTCAGCACAAGCATTCATATAACCGCCGGAAATTGCTCTGAGGGGATGATCGAAATAGATTCTGGGAGCAATAGATCAGCAATAATATATAAGCTGACTCAGGTTCCTATGGGTCGACAAAAACTCAATGTTTGTGCTGGGTCCATATTGAACTCAGCACAAACACTCATATCTTTGCCGGAAGTTGCTCTAAGGGGATGATCAGAACGGATTCTGGGAGCAATGAATTAGCAATAGATTATAAGCTAAGTTGGGTTCCGATCGGTCAGCATAAACCCAATGTTTGTGCTGGGTCCACATTGAACTCAGCACAAGCACTCATATCTCCGCCGGGGAATGCTCTGAGGGGATGATCAAAATAGATTCTGGGAGCAATAAATTAACAATGGAATTTCAGCTGAGTTAGGTTCCGATAGTTCGGCGAAAACCCAATGTTTGTGTTGGGTCCACATTGAACTCAGCACAAGCACTCATATCTCCGCCGGAATATACTCTGAGGGGATGATCAAAGTAGATTCTGGGAGCAATGAATTAGCAATGAAATATAAGCTAAGTCAGGTTTCGATGGGTCGACAAAAACTCAATGTTTGCGCTGGGTCCACATTGAACTCAGCACAAAAACTCATATCTCCGCCGGAAGTTGCTCCGAGGGGATGATCAAAATAGATTCTGGGAGCAATAAATTAGCAATAGAATATGAGCTTAGTCAGGTTTCGATAGAATGGCGAGAACCCAATGTTTGCGCTGGGTCCTCAATTGACCTCAGCACAAGCATTCATATCTCGGCGGGAAATTGCTCTCAGGGGATGAGAAACTAGATTCTGGGAGCAATAAATTAGCAATGAAATTTCAGCTACGTCAGGTTTCGATGGGTCGACAAAAACTCAATGTTTGCGCTGGGTCCACATTGAACTCAGCACAAAAACTCATATCTCCGCCGGAAGTTGCTCTAAGGGGATGATCGAAACGGATTCTGAGAGCAATGAATTAGCAATGAAATATGAGCTAAGTCAGCATTCGAAGGGTCGACATGAACTCAATGTTTGTGCTGGGTCCACATTGAACTCAGCACAAACACTCATATCTCCGCCGGAAGTTGCTCCGGGGGGATGATCAAAATAGACTCTGGGAGCAATAAATTAGCAATAGAATATAAGCTAAGTCAGGTTTCGATAGGTTGGCGAGAACCCGATGTTTGTGCTGGGTCCACATTGAACTCAGCACAAGCACTGATATCTCCGCCGGGAATGGCTCTGAGGGGATGATCAAAATAGATTCTGGGAGCAATGAATTAGCAATAATATATAAGCTGAGTCAGGTTCCTATGGATCGACAAAAACTCAATGTTTGTGCTGGGTCCACATTGAACTCAGCACAAGCACTCATATCTCCGCCGGAAATTGCCCTTAGAGGATGATCAGAGTAGATTCTGGGAGCAATAACTTAGCAATAAAATATAAGCTAAGTCAGGTTTCGATGGGTCGACAAAAACTCAATGTTTGCGCTGGGTCCACATTGAACTCGGCACAAATACTTATATCTCCGCCGGAAGTTGCTCTAAGGGGATTAGCAGAACGGATTCTGAGAGCGATAAATTAGCAATAAAATATAAGCTAAGTTAGGTTCCGATAGGTCGGCGGAAACCCAATGTTTGTGCTGGGTCCACATTGAACTCAGCACAAGCACTAATATCTCCGCCGGAAATTGCTCTGAGGGGATGATCAAAATAGATTCTGGGAGCAATAAATTAGCAATGAAATTTCAGCTAAGTCAGGTTCCGATGGGTCGACAAAAACTCAATGTTTGTGCTGGGTCCACATTGAACTCAGCACAAACATTCATATCTCCGCCGGAAGTTGCTCCGAGGGGATGATCAAAATAGATTCTGGGAGCAATAAATCAGCGATAAAATATGAGCTTAGTCAGCATTCGATGGGTCGACAAGAACTCAATGTTTGTGCTGTGTCCACATTGGACTCAGCACAAACACTTATATCTCCGCCGGAAGTTGCTCTAAGGGGATGAGCAGAACGGATTCTGAGAGCAATAAATTAGCAATAAAATATAAGCTAAGTTAGGTTCCGATAGTTCGGCGAAAATCCAATGTTTGTGTTGGGTCCACATTGAACTCAGCACAAGCACTCATATCTCCGCCGGAAATTGCTCTGAAGGGGATGATCAAAATAGATTCTGGGAGCAATGAATTAGCAATGAAATTTCAGCTAAGTCAGGTTCCGATGGGTCGACAAATACTCAATGTTTGCGCTGGGTCCACATTGAACTCAGCACAAGCACTCATATCTCCGCCGGAAATTGCTCTGAGGGGACGATCGAAATAGATTCTGGGAGCAATAGATTAGCAATAATATATAAGCTGAGTCAGGTTCCTATGGGTCGACAAAAACTCAATGTTTGCGCTGGGTCCATATTGAACTCAGCACAAACACTCATATCTTTGCCGGAAGTTGCTCTAAGGGGATGATCAGAACGGATTCTGGGAGCAATGAATTAGCGATCGAATATAAGCTAAGTTGGGTTCCGATAGGTCAGCGTAAACCCAATTTTTGTGCTGGGTCCACATTGAACTCAGCACAAGCACTCATATCTCCGCCGGAAGTTGCTCTAAGGGGATGAGCAGAACGGATTCTGAGAGCGATAAATTAGCAATAAAATATAAGCTAAGTGAGGTTCCGATAGGTCAGCGGAAATCCAATGTTTGTGCTGAGTCCACATTGAACTCAGCACAAGCACTCATATCTCCGCCGGGAATCGCCCTGAGGGGATGATCAAAGTAGATTCTGGGAGCAATAAATTAGCAATGAAATATCAGCTAAGTCAGGTTTCAATGGGTCGACAAAAACTCAATGTTTGCGCTGGGTCTACACTGAACTCAGCACAAACACTCATATCTCTGCCGGAAGTTGCTCTAAGGGGATGATCAGAACGGATTCTGGGAGCAATGAATTAGCAATAGAATATAATCTAAGTTGGGTCCCGATCGGTCAGCATAAACCCAATGTTTGTGCTGGGTCCACATTGAACTCAGCACAAGCACTCATATCTCCGCCGGGGAATGCTCTGAGGGGATGATCAAAATAGGTTCTGGGAGCAATAAATTAGCAATGAAATATCAGCTAAGTCAGGTTTCGATGGGTCGACGAAAACTCAATGTTTGCGCTGGGTCCACACTGAACTCAGCACAAGCACTCATATCTCCGCCGGAAATTGCTCTGAGGGGATGATCGAAATAGATTCTGGGAGCAATAGATTAGCAATAATATATAAGCTGAGTCAGGTTCCCATGGGTCGACAAAAACTCAATGTTTGTGCTGGTCCACATTGAACTCAGCACAAGCACTCAAATCTCCGCCGGGAAATGCTCTGAGGGGATGATCAAAACGGATTCTGAGAGCAATGAATCAGCAATAGAATGTAAGCTAGGTTAGGTTCTGATAGGTCAGCGGAAACCCATCGTTTGTGTTGGGTCCACATTGAACTCAGCACAAGCACTCATATCTCCGCCGGAAGTTGCTCCAAGGGGATGATCGAAACGGATTCTGAGAGCAATAAATTAGCAATGAAATATCAGCTAAGTCAGGTTTCGATGGGTCGACAAAAACTCAATGTTTGCGCTGGGTCCACGTTGAACTCAGCACAAGCACTCATATCTCCGCCGGAAATTGCTCTGAGGGGACGATCGAAATAGATTCTGGGAGCAATAGATTTGCAATAATATTCAAGCTGAGTCAGGTTCCTATGGGTCGACAAAAACTCAATGTTTGTGCTGGGTCCACATTGAACTCAGCACAAACACTCATATCTCCGCCGGAAGTTGCTCTAAGGGGATGATCGAAACGGATTCTGAGAGCAATAAATTAGCAATAAAATATAAGCTAAGTGAGGTTCCGATAGGTCAGCGGAAATCCAATGTTTGTGCTATGTCCACATTGAACTCAGCACGAGCACTCGTATCTCCGCCGGGAATTGCTCTGAGGGGATGATCAAAGTAGATTCTGGGAGCAATAAATTAGCAATGAAATATCAGCTAAGTCAGGTTTCGATGGGTCGACAAAAACTCAATGTTTGCACTGGGTCCACACTGAACTCAGCACAAACACTCATATCTCCGCCGGAAGTTGCTCTAAGGGGATGATCAGAACGGATTCTGGAAGCAATAAATTAGCAATAAGATATAAGCTACGATAGGCCCCGATAGGTCGGCGAGAACCCAATGTTTGTGCTGGGTCCACGTTGAACTCAGCACAAGGACTCATATCTCCGCCGGGGAATGCTCTGGGGGGATGATCAAAATAGATTCTGGGAGCAATGAATTAGCAATAAAATATAAGTCAAGTCAGGTTCCGATGGGTCGACAAAAACTCGGAGTTTGTGCTGGGTCCACATTGAACTCAGCACAAACACTCATATCTCCGCCGGAAGTTGCTCTAAGGGGATGATCAGAACGGATTCTGGAAGCAATAAATTAGCAATAAGATATAAGCTACGATAGGCCCCGATAGGTCGGCGAGAACCCAATGTTTGTGCTGGGTCCACGTTGAACTCAGCACAAGGACTCATATCTCCGCCGGGGAATGCTCTGAGGGGATGATCAGAATAGATTCTGGGAGCAATGAATTAGCAATGAAATATAAGTCAAGTCAGGTTTCGATGGGTCGACAAAAACTCAATGTTTGCGCTGGGTCCACATTGAACTCAGCACAAACACTCATATCTCCGCCGGAAATCGCTCTGAGGGGATTATCAAAATAGATTCTGGAACCAATAAATTAGCAATGAAATTTCAGCTAAGTCAGGTTTCGATGGGTCGACAAAAACCCAATGTTCGCGCTGGGTCCACATTGAACTCAGCACAAACACTTATATCTCCGCCGGAAGTTGCTCTAAGGAGATGAGCAGAACGGATTCTGAGAGCAATAAATTAACAATGGATTTTCAGCTGAGTTAGGTTCCGATAGTTCGGCGTAAACCCAATGTTTGTGTTGGGTCCACAATGAACTCAGCACAAGCACTCATATCTCCGCCGGAATATACTCTGAGGGGATGATCAAAGTAGATTCTGGGAGCAATGAATTAGCAATGAAATATAAGCTAAGTCAGGTTTCGATGGGTCGACAAAAACTCAATGTTTGCGCTGGGTCCACATTGAACTCAGCACAAACACTCATATCTCCGCCGGAAGTTGCTCCGAGGGGATGATCAAAATAGATTCTGGGAGCAATAAATTAGCAATAAAATATGAGCTTAGTCAGTTTTCAATAGAATGGCGAGAACCCAATGTTTGCGCTGGGTCCTCAATTGAACTCAGCACAAGCATTCATATCTCCTCGGGAAATTGCTCTCAGGGGATGAGGAACTAGATTCTGGGAGCAATAAATTAGCAATGAAATTTCAGCTACGTCAGGTTTCGATGGGTCGACAAAAACTCAATGTTTGCTCTGGGTCCACATAGAACTCAGCACAAAAACTCATATCTCCGCCGGAAGTTGCTCTAAGGGGATGATCGAAACGGATTCTGAGAGGAATGTATTAGCAATGAAATATGAGCTAAGTCAGCATTCGAAGGGTCGACAAGAACTCAATGTTTGTGCTGGGTTCACATTGAACTCAGCACAAACACTCATATCTCCGCCGGAAGTTGCTCCGAGGGGATGATCAATATAGATTCTGGGAGCAATAAATTAGCAATAGAATATAAGCTAAGTCAGGTTTCGATAGGTTGGCGAGAACCCAATGTTTGTGCTGGGTCCACATTGAACTCAGCACAAGCACTGATATCTCCGCCGGAAATGGCTCTGAGGGGATGATCAAAATAGATTGTGGGAGCAATGAATTAGCAATAATATATAAGCTGAGTCAGGTTCCTATGGGTCGACAATAACTCAATGTTTGTGCTGGGTCCACATTGAACTCAGCACACGCATCCATATCTCCGCCGGAAATTGCTCTTAGAGGATGATCAGAGTAGATTCTGGGAGCAATAACTTAGCAATAAAATATAAGCTAAGTCAGGTTTCGATGGGTCGACAAAAACTCAATGTTTGCGCTGGGTCCACATTGAACTCGGCACAAATACTCTTACCTCCGCCGGAAGTTGCTCTAAGGGGATTGGCAGAACGGATTCTGAGAGCGATAAATTAGCAATAAAATATAAGCTAAGTTAGGTTCCGATAGGTCGGCGGAAACCCAATGTTTGTGCTGGGTCCACATTGAACTCAGCACAAGCACTCATATCTCCGCCGGAAATTGCTCTGAGGGGATGATCAAATAAGATTCTGTGAGCAATGAATTAGCAATAAAATATAAGCTGAGTCAGGTTTCGATGGGTCGACAAAAACTCAATGTTTGTGCTGGGTCCACATTGAACTCAGCACAAGCACTCATATCTCCGCCGGAAGTTGCTCTAAGGGGATTGGCAGGACGGATTCTGAGAGCGATAAATTAGCAATAAAATATAAGCTAAGTCAGGTTTCGATAGGTTGGCGAGAACCCAATGTTTGTGCTGGGTCCGCATTGAACTCAGCACAAGCACTCATATCTCCGCCGGGAATTGCTCTGAGGGGATGATCAAATTAGATTCCGTGAGCAATGAATTAGCAATAAAATATAAGCTGAGTCAGGTTTCGATGGGTCGACAAAAACTCAATGTTTGTGCTGGGTCCACATTGAACTCAGCACAAGCACTCATATCTCCGCCGGATTATACTCTGAGGGGATGATCAAAGTAGATTCTGGGAGCAATGAATTAGCAATGGAATATAAGCTAAGTCAGGTTTCGATGTGTCGACAGCAACTCAATGTTTGTGCTGGGTCCACATTGAACTCAGCACAAACACTCATATCTCCGCCAGAAGTTGCTCCGAGGGGATGATCAAAGTAGATTCTGGGAGGAATAAATTAGCGATGAAATATGAGCTAGGTCAGGTTTCGATGGGTCGACAAGAACTCAATGTTTGTGCTGGGTCCACATTGAACTCAGCACAAACACTCATATCTCCGCCGGAAGTTGCTCCGAGGGGATGATCAAAATAGATTCTGGGAGCAATAAATTAGCAATAAAATATAAGACAAGTCAGGTTCCGATAGGTTGGCGAGAACCCAATGTTTGTGCTGGGTCCACATTGAACTCAGCACGAGCACTCATATCTCCGCCGGGAATTGCTCTGAGGGGATGATCAAAATAGATTCTGCGAGCAATAAATTAGCAATGAAATTTCAGCTAAGTCAGGTTTCGATGGGTCGACAAGAACTCAATGTTTGTGCTGGGTCCACATTGAACACAGCACAAACACTCATATCTCCGCCGGAAGTTGCTCCGAGGGGATGATCAAAATAGATTCTGGGAGCAATAAATTAGCAATAAAATATAAGACAAGTCAGGTTCCGATAGGTTGGCGAGAACCCAATGTTTGTGCTGGGTCCACATTGAACTCAGCACGAGCACTCATATCTCCGCCGGGAATTGCTCTGAGGGGATGATCAAAATAGATTCTGGGAGCAATAAATTAGCAATGAAATTTCAGCTAAGTCAGGTTTCGATGGGTCGTTAAAAACTCAATGTTTGCGCTTGGTCCACATTGAACTCAGCACAAGCACTCATATCTCCGCCGGAAATGGCTCTGAGGGGATGATCAAAATAGATTCTGGGAGCAATGAAGTAGCAATAAAATATAAGCTGAGTCGGGTTTCGATGGGTCGACAAAAACTCAATGTTTGTGCTGGGTCCACATTGAACTCAGCACGAGCACTCATATCTCCGCCGGAAATTGCTCTGAGGGGATGATCAGAGTAGATTCTGGGAGCAATGAATCAGCAATGAAATTTCAGCTAAGTCAGGTTTCGATGGGTCGACAAAAACTCAATGTTTGCGCTGGGTCCACATTGAACTCAGCACGAACACTTATATCTCCGCCGGAAGTTGCTCTGAGGGGATGAGCAGAACGGATTCTGAGAGCAATGAATTAGCAATAAAATATAAGCTAAGTCAGGTTTCAATGGGTCGACAAAAACTCAATATTTGCGCTGAGTCCACATTGAACTCAGCACAAGCATTCATGACTCAGCCGGGAATCGCTCTGAGGGGATGATCGAAATAGATTCTGGGACCAATAAATTAGCAATGAAATTTCAGCTAAGTCAGGTTTCGATGGGTCGACAAAAACCCAATGTTCGCGCTGGGTCCACATTGAACTCAGCACAAACACTTATATCTCCGCCGGAAGTTGCTCTAAGGAGATGAGCAGAACGGATTCTGAGAGCAATAAATTAACAATGGATTTTCAGCTGAGTTAGGTTCCGATAGTTCGGCGTAAACCCAATGTTTGTGTTGGGTCCACAATGAACTCAGCACAAGCACTCATATCTCCGCCGGAATATACTCTGAGGGGATGATCAAAGTAGATTCTGGGAGCAATGAATTAGCAATGAAATATGAGCTAAGTCAGCATTCGAAGGGTCGACAAGAACTCAATGTTTGTGCTGGGTTCACATTGAACTCAGCACAAACACTCATATCTCCGCCGGAAGTTGCTCCGAGGGGATGATCAAAATAGATTCTGGGAGCAATAAATTAGGAATAGAATATAAGCTAAGTCAGGTTTCGATAGGTTGGCGAGAACCCAATGTTTGTGCTGGGTCCACATTGAACTCAGCACAAGCACTGATATCTCCGCCGGAAATGGCTCTGAGGGGATGATCAAAATAGATTCTGGGAGCAATGAATTAGCAATAATATATAAGCTGAGTCAGGTTCCTATGGGTCGACAATAACTCAATGTTTGTGCTGGGTCCACATTGAACTCAGCACAAGCATCCATATCTCCGCCGGAAATTGCTCTTAGAGGATGATCAGAGTAGATTCTGGGAGCAATAACTTAGCAATAAAATATAAGCTAAGTCAGGTTTCGATGGGTCGACAAAAACTCAATGTTTGCGCTGGGTCCACATTGAACTCGGCACAAATACTCTTACCTCCGCTGGAAGTTGCTCTAAGGGGATTGGCAGAACGGATTCTGAGAGCGATAAATTAGCAATAAAATATGAGCTAAGTTAGGTTCCGATAGGTCGGCGGAAACCCAATGTTTGTGCTGGGTCCACATTGAACTCAGCACAAGAACTCATATCTCCGCCGGAAATTGCTCTGAGGGGATGATCAAATAAGATTCTGTGAGCAATGAATTAGCAATAAAATATAAGCTGAGTCAGGTTTCGATGGGTCGACAAAAACTCAATGTTTGTGCTGGGTCCACATTGAACTCAGCACAAGCACTCATATCTCCGCCGGAAGTTGCTCTAAGGGGATTGGCAGAACGGATTCTGAGAGCGATAAATTAGCAATAAAATATAAGCTAAGTCAGGTTTCGATAGGTTGGCGAGAACCCAATGTTTGTGCTGGGTCCGCATTGAACTCAGCACAAGCACTCATATCTCCGCCGGAAATTGCTCTGAGGGGATGATCAAATTAGATTCTGTGAGCAATGAATTAGCAATAAAATATAAGCTGAGTCAGGTTTCGATGGGTCGACAAAAACTCAATGTTTGTGCTGGGTCCACATTGAACTCAGCACAAGCACTCATATCTCCGCCGGATTATACTCTGAGGGGATGATCAAAGTAGATTCTGGGAGCAATGGATTAGCAATGGAATATAAGCTAAGTCAGGTTTCGATGTGTCGACAGCAACTCAATGTTTGTGCTGGGTCCACATTAAACTCAGCACAAACACTCATATCTCCGCCAGAAGTTGCTTCGAGGGGATGATCAAAGTAGATTCTGGGAGGAATAAATTAGCGATGAAATATGAGCTAGGTCAGGTTTCGATGGGTCGACAAGAACTCAATGTTTGTGCTGGGTCCACATTGAACTCAGCACAAACACTCATATCTCCGCCGGAAGTTGCTCCGAGGGGATGATCAAAATAGATTCTGGGAGCAATAAATTAGCAATAAAATATAAGACAAGTCAGGTTCCGATAGGTTGGCGAGAACCCAATGTTTGTGCTGGGTCCACATTGAACTCAGCACGAGCACTCATATCTCCGCAGGGAATTGCTCTGAGGGGATGATCAAAATAGATTCTGGGAGCAATAAATTAGCAATGAAATTTCAGCTAAGTCAGGTTTCGATGGGTCGTTAAAAACTCAATGTTTGCGCTTGGTCCACATTGAACTCAGCACAAGCACTCATATCTCCGCCGGAAATGGCTCTGAGGGGATGATCAAAATAGATTCTGGGAGCAATGAAGTAGCAATAAAATATAAGCTGAGTCGGGTTTCGATGGGTCGACAAAAACTCAATGTTTGTGCTGGGTCCACATTGAACTCAGCACGAGCACTCATATCTCCGCCGGAAATCGCTCTGAGGGGATGATCAGAGTAGATTCTGGGAGCAATGAATCAGCAATGAAATTTCAGCTAAGTCAGGTTTCGATGGGTCGACAAAAACTCAATGTTTGCGCTGGGTCCACATTGAACTCAGCACGAACACTTATATCTCCGCCGGAAGTTGCTCTGAGGGGATGGTCAGAACGGATTCTGGGAGCAATAAATGAGCAATAAAATATAAGCTGAGTTGGGTTCCGATTGGTCAGCATAAACCCAATGTTTGTGCTGGGTCCACATTGAACTCAGCACAAGCACTCATATCTCCGCCGGGGAATGCTCTGGGGGGATGATGAAATAGATTCTGGGAGCAATGAATTAGCAATAAAATATAAGTCAAGGCAGGTTTCGATGGGTCGACAAAAACTCGTAGTTTGTGCTGGGTCCACATTGAACTCAGCACAAACACTCATATCTCCGCCGGGAATTGCTCTGAGGGGATGATCAAAATAGATTCTGGGAGCAATAAATTAGCAATGAAATTTCAGCTAAGTCAGGTTCCTATGGGTCGACAAAAACTCAATGTTTGCGCTTGGTCCATATTGAACTCAGCACAAACACTCATATCTCTGCCGGAAGTTGCTCTAAGGGGATGGTCAGAACGGATTCTGGGAGCAATAAATGAGCAATAAAATATAAGCTAAGTTGGGTTCCGATTGGTCAGCATAAACCCAATGTTTGTGCTGGGTCCACATTGAACTCAGCACAAGCACTCATATCTCCGTCGGGGAATGCTCTGGGGGGATGATGAAATGGATTCTGGGAGCAATGAATTAGCAATAAAATATAAGTCAAGGCAGGTTTCGATGGGTCGACAAAAACTCGGAGTTTGTGCTGGGTCCACATTGAACTCAGCACAAACACTCATATCTTCGCCGGAAGTTGCTCTAAGGGGATGATCAGAACGGATTCTGGAAGCAATAAATTAGCAATAAGATATAAGCTAAGTTAGGCCCCGATAGGTCGGCGAGAACCCAATGTTTGTGCTGGGTCCAAATTGAACTCAGCACAAGCACTCATATCTCCGCCGGGGAATGCTCTGAGGGGATGATCAAAATAGATTCTGGGAGCAATGAATTAGCAATGAAATATAAGTCAAGTCAGGTTTCGATGGGTCGACAGAAACTCAATGTTTGTGCTTGGTCCACATTGAACTCAGCACAAGCACTCATATCTTCGCCGGAAATGCTCTGGGGGGATGATCAGAATAGATTCTGGGAGCAATAAATTAGCAATAAAATTTGAGTTAAGTCAGGTTTCGTTGGGTCGACGAAAACTCGATGTTTGTGCTGGGTCCACATTGAACTCAGCAAAAACACTCATATTTCCGCCGGAAGATGCTCCAAGGGGATGATCAAAACGGATTCTGAGAGCAATGAATCAGCAATAAGATATAAGCTAGGTTAGGTTCCGAGAGTTCAGCAGAAACCCAATGTTTGTGTTGGGTCCACATTGAACTCAGCACGAGATTCCATATCTCCGCCGGAAATTGCTCTAAGGGGATGATGGAAACGGATTTCGAGAGCATTAAATTAGCAATGAAATATAAGCTAAGTCAGATTTCGATGGGTCGACAAAACTCAATGTTTGTGCTGGGTCCACATTGAACTCAGCACAAACACTCATATCTCCGCCGGAAGTTGTTCCGAGGGGATGATCAAAATAGATCCTGGGAGCAATGAATTAGCAATAGAATATGAGCTAAGTCAGGTTTCGATAGGTTGGCGAGAACCCAATGTTTGTGCTGGGTCCACATCGAACTCAGCACAAGCACTAATATCTCCGCCGGAAACGGCTATGAGGGGATGATCAAAATAGATTCTGGGAGCAATAAATTAGGAATAAAATATAAGCTGAGTCAGGTTTCGATGGGTCGACAAAAACTCAATGTTTGTGCTGGGTACACATTGAACTCAGCGCAAGCACTCATATCTCCGCCGGAAATTGCTCTGAGGGGATGATCGAAGTAGATTCTGGGAGCAATAAATTAGAAATCAAATATAAGCTTAGTTAGGTTCCGATAGGTCGGCGAAAACCCAATGTTTGTGCTGGGTCCACATTGATCTCAGCACAAGCACTCATATCTGCGCCGGACAATGCTCTAAGGGGATGATCAAAACGGATTTGGAGAGCATTAAATTAGCAATGAAATATAAGCTAAGTCAGATTTCGATGGGTCGACAAAAACTCAATGTTTGTGCTGGGTCCACATTGAACTCAGCACAAACACTCATATCTCCGCCGGAAGTTGCTCCGAGGGGATGATTAAAATAGATTCTGGGAGCAATGAATTAGCAATGAAATATAGGTCAAGTCAGGTTTCGATGGGTCGACAAAAACTCGGAGTTTGTGCTGGGTCCACATTGAACTCAGCACAAACACTCATATCTCCGCCGGGGAATGCTCTGAGGGGATGATCAAAATAGATTCTGGGAGCAATGAATTAGCAATGAAATATCAGCTAAGGCAGGTTTCGATGGGTCGACAAAAACTCAATGTTTGCGCTGGGTCCATATTGAACTCAGCACAAATACTTATATCTCCGCCGGAAGTTGCTCTAAGGGGATGAGCAGAACGAATTCTGAGAGCGAAAAATTAGCAATAAAATATGAGCTAAGTGAGGTTCCGATAGGTCAGCGGAAATCCAATGTTTGAGGTGTGTCCACATTGAACTCAGCACGAGCACTCGTATCTCCGCCGGAAATTGCTCTGAGGGGATGATCAAAGTAGATTCTGGGAGCAATAAATTAGCAATGAAATATCAGCTAAGTCAGGTTTCGATGGGTCGACAAAAACTCAATGTTTGCCCTGGGTCCACACTGATCTCAGCACAAACACTCATATCTCTGCCGGAAGTTGCTCTAAGGGGATGGTCAGAACGGATTCTGGGAGCAATAAATGAGCAATAAAATATAAACTGAGTTGGGTTCCGATTGGTCAGCATAAACCCAATGTTTGTGCTGGGTCCACATTGAACTCAGCACAAGCACTCATATCTCCGCCGGGGAATGCTCTGAGGGGATGATCGAAATAGATTCTGGGAGCAATGAATTAGCAATGAAATATCAGCTAAGTCAGGTTTCGATGAGTCGACAAAAACTCAATGTTTGTGCTGGGTCCACATTGAACTCAGCACAAGCACTCATATCTTCGCCGGAAATGCTCTGAGGGGATGATCAAAATTGATTCTGGGAGCAATAAATTAGCGATAAAATTTAAGTTAAGTCAGGTTTCGATGGGTCGACAAAATTTCGATGTTTGTGCTGGGTCCACATTGAACTCAGCACAAACACTCATATCTCTGCCGGAAGTTGCTCCAAGGGGGTTATCAGAACGGATTCTGGGAGCAATGAATGAGCAATCAAATTTCAGCTAAGTTAGCTTCCGATCGGTCGGCGAAAACCCAATGTTTGTGATGGGTCCACATTGAACTCAGCACAAGCACTCATATCTCCGCCGGGGAATGCTCTGAGGGGATGATCAAAATAGATTCTGGGAACAATGAATTAGCAATAAAATATAAGTCAAGTCAGGTTTCAATGGGTCGACAAAAACTCAATGTTTGTGCTGGGTCCACATTGAACTCAGCACAAGCATTCATATCTCCGCCGGGAAATGTTCTGAGGGGATGATCAAAACGGATTCTGAGAGCAATGAATCAGCAATGAAATGTAAGCTAGGTTAGGTTCTGATAGGTCAGCGGGAACCAAATGTTTGTGTTGGTTCCACATTGAACTCAGCACAAGCTTTCATATCTTCGCCGGAAATGCTCTGAGGGGATGATCAAAATAGATTCTGGGAGCAATAAATTAGCAATAAAATTTAAGTTAAGTCAGGTTTCGATGGGTGGACAGAAACTCGATGTTTGTGCTGGGTCCACATTGAACTCAGCAAAAACACTCATATTTCCGCCGGAAGATGCTCTAAGGGGATGATGAAATAGGATCCTGAGAGCAATGAATCAGCAATAAAATATAAGCTAGGTTAGGTTCCGAGAGGTCAGCAGAAATCCAATGTTTGTGTTGGGTCCACATTGAACTCAGCACAAGCATTCATATCTCCGCCGGGAAATGTTCTGAGGGGATGATCAAAACGGATTCTGAGAGCAATGAATCAACAATAAAATGTAAGCTAGGTTAGGTTCTGATAGGTCAGCGGAAACCAAATGTTTGTGTTGGTTCCACATTGAACTCAGCACGAGCTTCCATATCTCCGCCGGAAATTGCTCTAAGGGGATGATCAAAACGGATTTTGAGAGCATTAAATCGGCAATGAAATATAAGCTAAGTCAGATTTCGATGGGTCGACAAAACTCAATGTTTGTGCTGGGTCCACATTGAACTCAGCACAAGCACTCATATCTCCGCCGGAAATTGCTCTGAGGGGATGATCGAAGTAGATTGTGGGAGCAATAAATTAGCAATCAAATATAAGCTTAGTTAGGTTCCGATAGGTCGGCGAAAACCCAATGTTTGTGCTGGGTCCACATTGATCTCAGCAAAAACACTCATATTTCCGCCGGAAGATGCTCTAAGGGGATGATGAAATAGGATTCTGAGAGCAATGAATCAGCAATAAAATATAAGCTAGGTTAGGTTCCGAGAGGTCAGCAGAAATCCAATGTTTGTGTTGGGTCCACATTGAACTCAGCACAAACACTCATATCTCCGCCGGAAGTTGCTCCGAGGGGATGATCAAAATAGATTCTGGGAGCAATGAATTAGCAACAAAATATAAGCTAAGTCAGGTTTCGATAGGTTGGCGAGAACCCAATGTTTGTGCTGGGTCCACATTGAACTCAGCACAAGCACTAATATCTCCGCCGGAAACGGCTATGAGGGGATGATCGAAATAGATTCTGGGAGCAATAAATTAGCAATAAAATATAAGCTGAGTCAGGTTTCGATGGGTCGACAAAAACTCAATGTTTGTGCTGGGTCCACATTGAACTCAGCACAAGCACTCATATCTCCGCCGGAAATTGCTCTGAGGGGATGATCGAAGTAGATTCTGGGAGCAATGAATTAGCAATCAAATATAAGCTTAGTTAGGTTCCGATAGGTCGGCGAAAACCCAATGTTTGTGCTGGGTCCACATTGATCTCAGCACAAGCACTCATATCTCCGCCGGACAATGCTCTAAGGGGATGATCAAAACGGATTTTGAGAGCATTAAATTAGCAATGAAATATAAGCTAAGTCAGATTTCGATGGGTCGACAAAAACTCAATGTTTGTGCTGGTTCCACATTGAACTCAGCACAAACACTCATATCTCCGCCGGAAGTTGCTCCGAGGGGATGATCACAATAGATTCTGGGAGCAATGAATTAGCAATAAAATATAAGCTAAGTCAGGTTTCGATAGGTTGGCGAGAACCCAATGTTTGTGCCGGGTCCACATTGAACTCAGCACAAGCACTAATATCTCCGCCGGAAATGGCTCTGAGGGGATGATCAAAATAGATTCTGGGAGAAATAAATTAGCAATAAAATATGAGCTGAGTCAGGTTTCGATGGGTCGACAAGAACTCAATGTTTGTGCTGGGTCCACATTGAACTCAGCACAAGCACTCATATCTCCGCCGGAAATTGCTCTGAGGGGATGATCGAAGTAGATTGTGGGAGCAATAAATTAGCAATCAAATATAAGCTTAGTTAGGTTCCGATAGGTCGGCGAAAACCCAATGTTTGTGCTGGGTCCACATTGATCTCAGCACAAGCACTCATATCTCCGCCGGACATTGCTCTGAAGGGATGATCAGAATAGATTCTGGGAGCAATAAATTAGCAATAAAATATAAGCTAAGCCAGGTTTCGATGGGTCGACAGAAAACCCAATGTTTGTGCTGGGTCCACATTGAACTCAGCACAAGCACTCACATCTCCGCCGGAAATTGCTCTAAAGGGACGATCAGAATAGATTCTGGGAGCAATGAATTAGCAATAAAATATAAGTTAAGTCAGGTTTCGATGGGTCGACAAAAACTCAATGTATGTGCTGGGTCCACATTGAACTCAGCACAAACACTCATATCTCCGCCGGAAGTTGCTCTAAGGGGATGAGCAGAACGGATTCTGAGAGCGAAAAATTAGCAATAAAATATAAGCTAAGTGAGGTTCCGATAGGTCAGCGGAAATCCAATGTTTGAGCTGTGTCCACATTGAACTCAGCACGAGCACTCGTATCTCCGCCGGGAATTGCTCTGAGGGGATGATCAAAGTAGATTCTGGGAGCAATAAATTAGCAATGGAATATCAGCTAAGTCAGGTGTCGATGGGTCGACAAAAACTCAATGTTTGCACTGGGTCCACACTGAACTCAGCACAAACACTCATATCTCTGCCGGAAGTTGCTCTGAGGGGATGGTCAGAACGGATTCTGGGAGCAATAAATGAGCAATAAAATATAAACTAAGTTGGGTTCCGATTGGTCAGCATAAACCCAATGTTTGTGCTGGGTCCACATTGAACTCAGCACAAGCACTCATATCTCCGCCGGGGAATGCTCTGAGGGGATGATCAAAATAGATTCTGGGAGCAATGAATTAGCAATGAAATATCAGCTAAGTCAGGTTTCGATGGGTCGACAAAAACTCAATGTTTGCGCTGGGTCCACACTGAACTCAGCACAAACACTCATATCTCTGCCGGAAGTTGCTCTAAGGGGATGATCAGAACGGATTCTGGGAGCAATAAATTAGGAATAAAATATAAGCTAAGTTGGGTTCCGATCGGTCAGCATAAACCCAATGTTTGTGCTGGGTCCACATTGAACTCAGCACAAGCACTCATATCTCCGCCGGGGAACGCTCTAAGGGGATGATCAAAATAGATTCTGGGAGCAATGAATTAGCAATGAAATATAAGTCAAGTCAGGTTTCGATGGGTCGACAAAAACTCGGAGTTTGTGCTGGGTCCACATTGAACTCAGCACAAACACTCATATCTCCGCCGGAAGTTGCTCTAAGGGGATGATCAGAACGGATTCTGGAAGCAATAAATTAGCAATAAGATATAAGCTAAGTTAGGCCCCGATAGGTCGGCGAGAACCCAATGTTTGTGCTGGGTCCACATTGAACTCAGCACAAGCACTCATATCTCCGCCGGGGAATGCTCTGGGGGGATGATCAAAATAGATTCTGGGAGCAATGAATTAGCAATAAAATATAAGTCAAGTCAGGTTTCGATGGGTCGACAGAAACTCGGAGTTTGTGCTGGGTCCACATTCAACTCAGCACAAACACTCATATCTCCGCCGGAAGTTGCTCTAAGGGGATGATCAGAACGGATTCTGGAAGCAATAAATAAGCAATAAGATATAAGCTAAGTTAGGCCCCGATAGGTCGGCGAAAACCCAATGTTTGTGCTGGTTCCACATTGAACTCAGCACAAGCACTCATATCTCCGCCGGGGAATGCTCTGAGGGGATGATCAAAATAGATTCTGGGAGCAATGAATTAGCAATAAAATATAAGTCAAGTCAGGTTTCGATGGGTCGACAAAAATTCAATGTTTGTGCTTGGTCCACATTGAACTCAGCACAAGCACTCATATCTTCGCCGGAAATGCTCTGAGGGGATGATCAAAATAGATTCTGGGAGCAATAAATTAGCAATAAAATTTAAGTTAAGTCAGGTTTCGATGGGTCGACAAAAACTCGATGTTTGTGCTGGGTCCACATTGAACTCAGCAAAAACACTCATATTCCCGCCGGAAGATGCTCTAAGGGGATGAGCAGAACGGATTCTGAGAGCAATGAATCAGCAATAAAATATAAGCTAGGTTAGGTTCCGAGAGGTCAGCAGAAACCCAATGTTTGTGTTGGGTCCACATTGAACTCAGCACGAGCTTCCATATCTCCGCCGGAAATTGCTCTAAGGGGATGATCAAAACGGATTTTGAGAGCATTAAATCAGCAATGAAATATAAGCTAAGTCAGATTTCGATGGGTCGACAAAAACTCAATGTTTGTTCTGGGTCCACATTGAACTCAGCACAAACACTCATATCTCCGCCGGAAGTTGCTCCGAGGGGATGATCAAAATAGATTCTGGGAGCAATGAATTAGCAATAAAATATAAGCTAAGTCAGGTTTCGATAGGTTGGCGAGAACCCAATGTTTGTGCTGGGTCCACATTGAACTCAGCACAAGCACTAATATCTCCGCCGGAAACGGCTATGAGGGGATGATCAAAATAGATTCTGGGAGCAATAAATTAGCAATAAAATATAAGCTGAGTCAGGTTTCGATGGGTCGACAAAAACTCAATGTTTGTGCTGGGTCCACATTGAACTCAGCACAAGCACTCATATCTCCGCCGGAAATTGCTCTGAGGGGATGATCGAAGTAGATTCTGGGAGCAATAAATTAGCAATCAAATATAAGCTTAGTTAGGTTTCGATAGGTCGGCGAAAACCCAATGTTTGTGCTGGGTCCACATTGATCTCAGCACAAGCACTCATATCTCCGCCGGACAATGCTCTAAGGGGATGATCAAAACGGATTTTGAGAGCATTAAATTAGCAATGAAATATAAGCTAAGTCAGATTTCGATGGGTCGACAAAAACTCAATGTTTGTGCTGGTTCCACATTGAACTCAGCACAAACACTCATATCTCCGCCGGAAGTTGCTCCGAGGGGATGATCAAAATAGATTCTGGGAGCAATGAATTAGCAATAAAATATAAGCTAAGTCAGGTTTCGATAGGTTGGCGAGAACCCAATGTTTGTGCTGGGTCCACATTGAACTCAGCACAAGCACTAATATCTCCGCCGGAAATGGCTCTGAGGGGATGATCAAAATAGATTCTGGGAGCAATAAATTAGCAATAAAATATAAGCTGAGTCAGGTTTCGATGGGTTGACAAGAACTCATTGTTTGTGCTGGGTCCACATTGAACTCAGCACAAGCACTCATATCTCCGCCGGAAATTGCTCTGAGGGGATGATCGAAGTAGATTCTGGGAGCAATAAATTAGGAATCAAATATAAGCTTAGTTAGGTTCCGATAGGTCGGCGAAAACCCAATGTTTGTGCTGGGTCCACATTGATCTCAGCACAAGCACTCATATCCCCGCCGGACATTGCTCTGAAGGGATGATCAGAATAGATTCTGGGAGCAATAAATTAGCAATAAAATATACGCTAAGCCAGGTTTCGATGGGTCGACAAAAACCCAATGTTTGTGCTGGGTCCACATTGAACTCAGCACAAGCACTCATATCTCCGCCGGAAATTGCTCTGAAGGGACGATCAGAATAGATTCTGGGAGCAATAAATTAGCAATAAAATATAAGTTAAGTCACGTTTCGATGGGTCGACAAAAACTCAATGTTTGTGCTGGGTCCACATTGAACTCAGCACAAACACTCATATCTCCGCCGGAAGTTGCTCTAAGGGGATGATCAAAACTGATTCCGAGAGCAATAAATCAGCAATAAAATATAAGCTAAGTTAGGTTCCGATAGGTCGGCGAAAACCCAATGTTTGTGCTCACTCCACACGGAACTCAGCACAAACACTCATAATTCGAGAAAATGAAGAGCAATAGTTTCCGCAATACTGCAATAAATCAGCAATAAAACAGCAATAAAATATCAATTTTTTTCTTATTTTTTTATCTCTATTAACGCATTATCAACCTCTTTCCGAGGTTATTTTGCGGGACCTACAGTTCAAGGTGGGTTCCGAACCACCGAAGCCCCCGACAAGGCACTATTGAAAATTCACATTGGTGCCGGCCGAGATTCGAACCCCAGGACCTTATCCACGAGGCCGCGGGAGCTTCTTAAAATATCAAATGGTTCATCCCTGTTCGTGCGGAAATGTCTGTGCTGAGTTCAGGCACCCTACCCAAGGTGATTTCAAATGCTTTAAAAATATTCAATTCGGGTTATATCATATTTAATTTCATATTGTTTCTAAAAAATTATAAACTTTCCAAAAATTGTAAAATGAGAATATGTTAGGTCAGTGTACCCAACTTGCCCTCATTAAGCCATTTTTCCAATAATTCTGGCAAATCTCAATATTTTCCAACGTACTTCAACTCATTCTGAAGTTTATCTCAAGACCTTTCAAATGAGCTAAGATACGTCCAATTTGGATCAAATGGAGCCGAGCTGTTTGAATTCTCCCAAAAGGTGATTTTCGAGAGTTTACAAAAGTGTGTACCCAACTTGCCCCCATCATTCAAAACAATATAAATCGGCCATGAAATGCGAAAAATGGCTTTGATCCGTTTTGATCACCGCGCAGCGGCATTTGTAGCTTTTAGTTGGCCCCAAACACTGTTTCTGACCTATTTTGACGTGATAAACACGTTCTGAGTGCCAAAAAAAGCCATACAGCACGCCTTTCCGAGACAACCATATGGGGGCATGTTGGGTACACTCCAATGTCGGCCTTCTTAAATCTCAAATCATCTCCGTGTTTTGCACATAAAACAGCTTCATATTCAAATTTTGTAATTTTGAGAAATGGATCTTGAAGGTCTTGAAACGAGGAATCGAATGCGCTCAGAAACGTTAAGATTGGTTGAACTCAAAGAATTTGGCACCGATTTTACTGAAAGTGATTTCCTCGGTGATTTCTTAGCCGTGCAAACACGAAAAATGGAAAACTCACTTTATATTCCCTGGAGAACGCAGAAATGATCCGGGGTCGATGAAAACCACGTATTTTCTCATATTTTGAAATAACAAACGTAAAAAAAAATTGCGGGAAAGTCAACGAGCGCCCATTCCTGAGATCAGCATATGGGGGCAAATTGGGTACAGAGGCAAATTGGGTACACTTACCTTATATTGGATAACCTAATAAAATCCAACAGAGACGGGACATCTGCCCGTCTCTCCCCTCTCGTCTCCTTTCATATCATAGGTTCAGTTAGAATAAGTTCTACAGAATTTTAAAATGACTTAAAAACGATGATATGATAATTTTCAATGTAGTTCAACAAAATTCAAATCATCAACGTTTCAATCCCGACGATTCCAATTAATTGCAAAATCATAATGAATTTAGAATCACGACCTTGACGATAGAACAGAGTTTTCGAAAATAATTGAATTTAACATCATAATAGAATTTATCCTATTAATAAATCGACGTGACTTCCACATACGAAGAATCCGATACTTGAATATCGCCTGCGGTAGGGTGCCTCATAAAAGTGCTGAGGTAATGTCAAGGATTCGGTGTTCTCATTAGCTGACTGACGGATCCCATCAAAGAATTTCCGCCCATCTGAATCCCTACATTTTTGAGTCATTCTACACAGGACCCTGGAAGGTCCCCTGTTAGTGAATGACTCATCCATAGATTTGTATCTCCTTTCGGGATCGTGATGTTCTGAGCTCTAAACGCACATACTCTGACTGCATCGTTCATTATTCAATGGATTGAACGAAATAGAAGGGGAATTCTCCCAATAATAACTTTAAGATGATTTTGCAATCGATTAAAGTCGTCGTTAGAGATCGAAGTTTTTCTTTCTTTCATTATACTCACCGAAATGGAATAACAAATAATAATAAACTTTTGAACAACTATTGTTGCAAAATGGACTTCACACTAAACAACAGTAACAGTTCCTAATACAACACCATTGACGATTTGAAACAAATAAGAAATCACATCAATCACAATTAAGACACTTCGATTCTACACTGATGAGAACGTCGCGGTGACTCGCCGAGGCCATGGCTCAAGAGTGACTTACTCCGCTGAGAGCGACCGAAGCGAAAAATCCAAAACAAACTCATCAACACTACACTCATCACATATATAGATCATAATACAAACATCTGATTACAACTATTACTACTAAGACACTCACTTTACACTGATGATGACGTTGCGGTGACTCGCCTAGGCCATGGCTCAAGAGTAATTAACTCCGCTGAGAGGAACCGAGGGGAAATACCATTGAAAATACCGAATAATACGATCTCGAATAAACCAAAACAAATTCATCAACACTTCACGCACAACATGATAACACAATCAAATCAGTATAACAAAAAATCTAACAATTTCGATTTCGCAACAATAGAAGTTTTATCCAAATTCATTAAGAAAATCGTTCCAGATAATTAACGAATTTTTTCAAGAGTATTCAATACATAGTTGAAAAGATATTCAATGATCAACAATTTTCATAGTGGAATTACTAAAATTTCCATTCAAGAATCATTAGTTCCTCTTAGCCGAACAATAGCAGCTCTGGAAATTTGCATGATAGACGAAGAAAAAGATTTAATTCAGATATTAGCTAAACATTGAAAAATATGATAATAAATATTGGAATGAATAATGAATAATAAAAGAAAGATCATCAAAAAACAACTGACTAATTTAGAAATTTCAGAAAGATCAGTTTCTCACAATTGAATAATACCATCTCGAGAAAATTGCACAGTACATGAAAAATGAATTACTTCAACTTAATATACCTAAAAAATGAAAATGTATCAAATACCGACACAGTTGGTGGGTCGCGGGGGGTGTCAGTTCGGCCGATTATCGAAGTTAAGCATCGTTGGGCGCGGTTGGTACTCCGATGGGTGACCGCCCATCTCGGTCTAATCAACCTCGACTTGTTGACTTTTTTGATCGATTAGTTGATACTTACACCTCAGCAATGAGAGCGGGAGGCACGAAATGTTACAATCGCAATGTTCATGCTTACGAAATGTGGCATGAGCACCTCAAGGGTAGCATGATGAATGTGCCGAACTCTCCAGAGCAGGTTTTCTACCCTCAGGAGTTTTCCCTTACTCCACGGGCATGATTCCCGGGCAAATGCGGAGAGAAGTATGTTAGGTCGAACGGCTGGATCTCAAAATCGCCACGATAAAAACACGAAACCGTGAACCCACGAGATCTGCCCCGGTTGTAATAGTCCATTGGCTCAAGACGACCGTTAAACACATGAAAAAAAAATGTATTAAAAAATTACTCGAGAAAGTGAAAACAACCGAAAAAGCGAAGTAGACAATCAAAAAACGACGAAATAACTTAAAGATAACCATGAGATAACCAAATGATAGAAAGATAATCAAAAGATAACAATCAGATAAAAATATGATCAAAAGATAACTTTAAGATGATCCTAGATGTTCTTACATGATAAGATAAACTTAGATGATAAGTAATTAGATACTCGCGACACGTAGGGTCTATTGTCGCATTCATAATATCAACTCATATTTTTTTTCGTCAAGTTGGCGACCCTGTTTACGATTTCACGTTGGCAGCCCTGCTCGGAGGGATCCGGACGGACGGTATTTTGCCCGTGGCTTAATTATTATAATAAAATAATAATCCGATGTTTTAAAATATGACTGAAGCCTCATCATACAGTATCCTGCCGTATCTGACGAGGTTCCTTCAAGCGACTTAGACTTCTTCGCGAATCAGTGATAGATTGACTCGAGAATACGCAGAAATTGATTACCAACCGTTTCACACAATATATCCCCAAGAGTGGGCCAGCTATACGTCAATTTTCGTGATAATATACTGTATTCGGAGTTGTCATTGATTATTCAAACTTTTGCCATATAGTATTCGACGGTATCTTAGCCCAGAACCAGGGAACGGAATAGACTTACCAATCACGGATGGACCTACGAGGTGCAGTCGAGATCGTCATAATTTTTTTCTGTTCGAAACAACCTCGTCAGAATCCTCCTTGCAAAATAGCAGGTAATATACCACCAGCCGCTCCAGATGATAGAGCCTAGAGGATGAGCTTGCTCCATGTCCATTCCCGTAATTCAATACAGTATTTGGAGTTTTCAAAATGACTCAAGCACTCATCATACAGGATCCCGTCGTATCTTACGAGGACCTAACCTGCGAATGAGAGCTTACAGCGAATCAGAGGTAGATTGCCTCCAGATCTCGCAGTCGATCAACCATCAGTCACTTGAGATAATATAGCCCCGAGAGTGAGCTTGCTTTACATTCATTTCCACAACTGAATAGTATCTTCGAAGTTCCCAAATATCTTCAAACTTCCGTTATACAGTTTTCTACGGTATCTTGGGCCCCATCCAGGGAACGAAACAGACTCACGAGTCACGGATAAACTCAGGAGGTGGACTCGTGGTCTTCACAGTTTTGTTCAGTTCGAAACAACCTCATCGGAATCCTCCTTGGAGAATAGTAGTTCATGTACCATTAGCCACTCCAGACACGAGCCTCGAGGATAACCGTGTTCCATGTCCATCCCCGTAGCTCAATACAGTAATTGAAGGTATCAGAAAGACTCAAACGCTCATCATACAGTATTCAGCCCGATCCTAAGGGGCCCTGACCGGCGAATGAGACCTAACGAAGAATCAGCAATAGATCGCCTCGAGAACACGCAGTCAATCGACCATCAGCTGCTACAGACGATAGAGCATCGAGAGTGTGCTGGCTCTACGCCAATTTCCATAACTCGATACAGTATGGAGAGTTCTCAAATATCATTGAACTTCCATTAAACAGTATTCGGCGATACCTTGCGCCCCAAACAGGCAACGGAATAGACTCACGATTCACGTATGAGCACAGGAGATGATCTCGAGGTATCGTTAGTTTTGTTCTTTCCGAAACAACCTCGTCGGAATTCTGCTTGGGAGATAGCAGTTGATCCCATCAGTCGCTCCAAAGAATAGAGCCTCGAGGATAACCTTGTTGCATGTCCATCCACGTAGGTCAATACAGTATTTGGATTCCTCAAATATGACTCAAATTCACTCCATACAGTATCTCGCCGTATCTTACGAGGTGCCGATCAACAAATGAGACTTCATCGCGAATCAGTGATGAATTGCCTCGAGAATACGCAGTAGATCGAAGATCAGCCGTTCTATACAATATAGCTCCGAGAGTGAGCTTCCTGGTCTTTTCAAATACCATTCAAACTTCCATCATACCGTATTCGACAGTATCTTTGGCCCCAACCAGGCAACGAAATCGACTCACGAATGACGGATGAGCACAACAGGTGCATTCAGGGTCTCCATAGTTTTGTTCTGTCCAGAACAACCTCGTCGATATCCTCCTTGGGAGATAGCAGTTCATACCATTAGCCGCTCCAGAGAATGGAGCTTCGAGGATGAGCTTGCTACATGTCCATCCCCGTAGCTCAATATAGTATTCGGAGGTCTCAAAATGATTCATGCACTCATGATGCAGTATTCTGCCGTGTCTTAAGAGGCCCTGACCGGCGAATGAGGCCTCACAACGATTCAATGGTAGTTCGCCTCGAGAACACGCAGTGGATCGACCAACAGCCGTTTTTGACAATATATCATCGAGAGTGAGATGGCTCTACGTCGATTTTCGTCACTGTTTACTATATTCAGAAGTCTCAAATATCGTCCAAACTTCCATTATATAGTATTTCAGGGTATCTCGAACCTCAACCAGTCAACGGAATCGACTTACGCTCACGGATAAGCACCGGGGGTGCACTCGAGGCCTTCATAGTTTCGTTCTGTTCAAAACAATCTCGACGGAATTCTCCTTGGAGAATAGCAATTGTTACCCTAATCGGCTCCAGAGAATAGAGCCTCGAGGATAGGCTTTCTCCGTGTCGATCCCTATAGCTCAATACAGTATTTGGAGTCAACAGAAAGACTCAAAGGCTCATCATACAGTATTCAGCCGAATCTTGAGAAACCCAGACTGGCGAATGACACCTCAAAACGAATCTGTCGTAGATCACCTCGTGTTCACGCAATCAATCGACCATCAGCCGCTACAGACGATAGACCATCGAGAGTGAGCTGGCTCTACGCCAATTCCCGTAACTCAATACAGTGATCAGAGTTCTCAAATATCATTCAAACTTTCGTCATACAGTATTCGGCGGTATCTTGAGCCTTAACCAGGCAAAGAAGAAGACTCATGAGTGACGTATGAGCACTGGAGGTGAACTCGAAGTCTTCATAGTTTTGTTCCATTCGAAACAATCTCGTCGGAATCGTGCTTGGAAAATAGGCGTTGTTACCATAAGCGGCTCCAGAGAATAGAGCCTCGAGGATGAGCTTTCTCCATGTCCGTCCCCGCAGCTCAATACAGTATTTGGACGTCTCAAAATAACTCAAACACTCATCATGAGTATTTCGCCGAGTCTGTAAGGGCCCTACTGGCGAATGAGACCTCATAACGAATCGGTCATAGTTCGCCTCGAGTTCACGATAAGCCGCTCCAGAGAATGGAGCTTCGAGGATGAGCTTGCTGCATGTCCATCCCCGTAGCTCAATACAGTATTCGGAGGTCCCAAAATGATTCATGCACTCATCATACAGTATTCTCCCGTGTCTTAAGAGGCCCTGACCGGCGAATGAGGCCTCACGACGATTCAATGGTAGTTCGCCTCGAGAACACGCAGTGGATCTACAATCAGCTGCTTTAGACAGTAAAGCCTTAAGAGTGAGCTGGCTTTACGTCGATTTGCGTCACTCATTATTGTATTTGCAGTTCTCAAATATCGTCCAAACTCCCATTATACAGTATTTCACGATATCTCGGACCCCAACCAGTTGACGAAATCGACTTACGCCCACGGATGAGCACAGGAGGTGCACTCAAGTTCTTCATAGTTTCGTCACGTCCAAAACAACCTCGTCGGAATCCTCCTTGGAGAATAGCAGTTGTTCCCATAATCTGCTCCAGAGAATAGATCCTCGAGGATAAGCTTTCTCCATGTCCATCCCCATAGCTCAATACAGTATTTAGAGGTATCAAAAATACTCAGACGCTCATCATACAGTAATCAGCCGTATCTTAAGAGGCCCTAGCCGGCGAATCAGACCCCACAACAAATCAGTCATAGACTGCCTCGAGAACACGCAGTCAATTGATCATCAGCCGCTACAGACGATAGAGTGTCGAGAGTGAGCTGGCTCTACGCCAACTTCCGTAACTCAATACAGTATTCAGAGTTCTCAAATATCATTCAAACTTCCATTATACAATATTCGGCGGTATCTTGAGCCCCAAACAGGCAACGAAATAGACTCACGAGTCACGTATGAGCACTGGAGGTGAACTCGAGGTTTTCATAGTTTTGTTCCATTCGAAACAAACTCGTCGGAATCCTGCTTGGGAGATAGCAGTTGATACCATTAGCCGCTCCAAAGAATAGAGCCTCGAGGATGAGCTTCCTGCAAGTCCATCCACGGATGCCAATACAGTATTTGGAGTTCTCAAATATGACTCAAATTCACTCCATACAGTATTTCGCCGTATCTTACGAGGTCCCGATCAACAAATGAGACTTTATCGCGAAACAGTGATGGATTGCCTCGAGAACACGCAGTAGATCGACAATCCACCGTTCTGCACAATATAGCTTCGAGAGTGAGCTTGCTTCACGCAGATTCCCGTAACGCCATGATGGATTTGGTCTTCTCAAATATCATCCAAACTCCCATTGTACAGTATTCGACGGTTTGGCCCCAACCAGGCAACGAAATCGACTCACGCTCATGGATGAGCACAGGAGGTGCACTTAAGGTCTTCATAGTTTCGTTCTGTCCAAAACAACCTCGTCGGAATCCTTCTTGGAAAATAACAGTTTTCACCATGAGCGGCTCCAGAGAATGAAGCCTCCGGGATGAGCTTTCTCCATGTCCGTCCGCACAGCTCAATACAGTATTTGGACGTCTCAAAATAACTTGAGCACTCATCATAAGTATTCCGCCGTATTTTCAAAGACCCTGACTGGCGAATGAGACCTCATCACGAATCAGTCATAGATCGCCTCGAGTTCACGCAGTCAATCAACCATCAGCTGTTTCAGACAGTATAGCCTCGAGAATGAGCTGGCTTTACGCCAATTTTCGTAACTGAATACTGTATTCGGAATACTGTATTCGCGACTCAAAATGATTCTGACTCGCAAATCACGAAAGAGCGCAAGTGGTGTGCTGAAAAATTCCTCCACATGATTGATGACAGATTATGCTCTCCGTGCAGGGACGAATGAATAAAATTGGCAAAGATGAGTGGGGTATCAATCTTCAGCTTCTGGATACTTTCATTCAAATCGTATTACTCTCCGCGATGATCGTCATATACAAATGATATCGCGGAAGGATAATGACCGTTCCTAAGGAGGAGACATTCTTGTCACACTTTGCAAAGGATCTGATTCCTGCGATTCTTGATGTGCTCAAATTCTCGTTCGAGGGTCTGGAATATCCGGAAATATTTCTTGGAGCGTCTCTGTGCAGCTTAGTGAACACCCTCGATTTGTTTTCGTCCAAGAAAGTTGAGAACAAACCTCATTCATAGCCTTCTTGATGTATCGTTCATGTTATTGAATCGACTTTCATATAGAGTTCCACCGTGCGAGGCGAATCCAAAGAACACAATGAGTCAGACTCGTTGTTCAAAGAACATGCATGATTCCGTCTCAGTTTTGCGTGGTCCCTTCAATTCACCATCACCGCAAACGGTAATGGTGACCAAAGTAATCTATCTCGGATCGTTGCCAACATGAATCACTGGAGACGATGGACTCAAACACTGCTCTTCGCTTCATGTCAAGTTTACCTGTCTACTTCAGCGGCGAGGAATCTCAATCACAGCTCGACACATCGTCATACAGTATTCCAAACATTCGTACTGTGAATTTGTCGAAAGAATCAATTGCGATGAAGAGGTTCCTTCTATGCCGACGTAAACAACTCAATTCAGCCTTCATAGTCCAATTCCGACACTCAATTGAACATCGTTTCACAGTGATATTATATTCGTGAATCGGCATTGGAGGACTAATTTTATTTCTCTATTCTTCCCCGGTGTGAAGAAGGCCCCCAGTTCAAATCTGGGTCCAGGCGACTTTTTTCTCTCGATGTCTGTCATATGCAATTCCTTCATTAATTAACACTTCCACGATCAAACCCGATCGTTAATTTCTCAATTAATCGATCTCAAACTCGAGATCGATAGAGAAATAAAATTAGTCCTCCAATGCCGATTTACGAATATAATATCATCTGAAACATAAGAGGACGAGTCAAGTTCGAAAAGTGTAACCCGATCGTTTCACAGTATCTAGAAGTGGATCGAAAAGTATCGTGAAGAAAATGAACGTTACCGGTTACGATTTTGAATGTGCTTCGTTGCACGGGTTTGAAGATCAATGTACTGACTTGATCAAAACAATTGAGATCAAGGATACCCCGGCGAGAAATATGAATTAGATAACGTCTCTGTTGTCAATCAATGAAGAGTGTTCAAAAAGTACGCTGTATATACATGTTTTATTGAACACGTGTCCGATAGTAACGGTGCACGTACAGATTTATTGAACACGTTTTCAATAGTACGCATGAGACGATATACGAATGAGACAATGAATATATTGGAAATGCCATCGAAATGTAGTGGCCGCTTCTGAGAGGTTCGATTCACACGTGAAAGGTACATTCGGGACTGAGAAAATCTGGCCGTTAGTAGAGGTGGCCGCTATATAGAGGGGCCGCTATTGGGAGGTTTTATACATCCATAAGACTCAATACAATTCTGCCGAAACCTTGAATTCTTGGCCGCTAAGGGAGGTGGCCGCTTTTGAGAGGTGGCCGTTAAGAGAGGTTTTACTGTATATCTATATAATCATGCAGTAGTAGCAGCAGACATGCAAAGTTCCCGATCATGTCATTATCGATTAATCAATAAGGCTGAGCATTGCACCTTGCCCAGCATAAGCGGCAAATTCCTAGGCGTAAACTAGCAGCCGCCACAGGTGGGAGTACTTGTATATCTTATATTCGTCTACTATTAGTACTTCTGGAAGGTGAAATCGAAATTTTTCAGCGATGCGATGAAATATGATCTATTTTGGGGAGATTCTTTTATGATACTTTTTCAGAATTTTTTTTCAGTCGGCGGAGCCCCCCGAACCCCCCGGCGGAGGCTTCGCCCTCTGCAAACCCACCAGGAGCTCCGTCCCTGAACTCCGCCCGCGCCCTTCCTTCCCCCCGACCTTCAGGATATAGACCGCGGGGAACAACTTTCCGCACCAATATCAAAAAGTATAGTAAGCAACATGGGCGCAACTTTACCGCTCTCGTTCCCGAAATTTTCGTGCGTAAGAGTGAAACTTTGCGCACAGCACAAAACACTCCGCTCACGTCGCAGAAGTTACAACTGTGCGCAAAGTTCAGTTCTACGCACTCATTTCGGAAACTCGTGCGTAAAAGTACTTTGCGACCTTGTTACTTGATGTACTATTCTATTGCGGGTCTGATAAAAATCAGGGACCTGTCGATCAAAAATGTCAACAAGGGAACCTACATATGAAATTTTAAAGAAACTGATTCCACTATCGAAAAATTGAAGGGAAAGATGTTGGAAACGACGAGATTGCTTTCCTTCCAGATCATTCTAGAGCGCTCAAAAATAGCTGTTTTCGAGGGTAAAATGCAAGCCGGAAGAGTTCACGTGAATAGCCCACAAGCATTTCGATTGGGTATGAGCAAGCAGTAACTCTTCTGCAACGAGCGTTCGTTCTCGAATGTGTTAGTCTTCGTGCCGTTAGGAAAAATTTGTCACTTTTCGTGGGCTTAAGACAAAATATTCATAGTCTTTGTCCCTTCATAAATGAATTCTACTGTTATGCCAATCTTCGTGCCACTCAGGAGAATGCGTTACTTTTCGTGGGCTTAAGACGAAATACTTGGTCTCCGTCCCTTCGAACGAGAACGTCTGCGAGTGTGTTATAGTCTGTGTACAGTTAAGAAGTAAGTGTTAGTTTTCGCGCCGTTGAGCAGTAAGTGTCAGTCTTAGTGGCATCGAGGAGTGGGTGTTAGTCTTCGTGTCACTCAGGAATGAGTGACAGTTTTCGTGGACCTAACGAGAATTCGTCCATGATCGCGCTATCAACGAATAAACGTTAATCTTCGTCAATCGCGAGTGGCGAGGTATTAATCTCCGTGAGGGGCGTCGATATCATCCTCCATTAAAATGGAAAACTTCCACTTTGTGTTTCATCTCTTATCATCATCATTGCGCATGATCATTCTGACTCCATGATATGAATAACAACTCGTTTTCATCACATGATGGCTGTAAAGTGTGAATGACCCTGAAGGTTATAAAGTGACATTGACGGATCAGTGTTTCTCCGTCGGAATATTGTGGCATAATTCGGGGATTCTGAGAATTCCACCTCATCCGGCCAGATTGGGTTCTGACACAATCAATAAGTGCTGAGCGAAACATGAATAACAGTAGTCCGACTCACAAAATCGATATGGAAGATACTGAAAGTTGTATGGCGACAACGAGGTTATGCACTGTCATCACTGATACGATCAGTGTATGCACTGAAGATCAGCAATCGAGTTTGGGAGCGCTATATGCTGAATAGCCAGTGCATATGTACTGAACGATCGATGTGCGTAGGATCACACAGATCGATTATATTGAACATTTTATCCAATTCATGTAGTTGATGAAGTTCAGCATCATTTGTTGCTGTGTAGGATGATTTTCTAGCAAATGATGGAGTGATCGGTAAGTAGAATCAATGATCAAACTCTGACGCGGTGTTCAATAGAATTTTCTTGGTAAAGTTCGTCCCTTACCAATCAGAAGCGGGTGAGATCCAGTATTTGTCACCAGATCGTGACGACACTCAACGTGAGACTCGGAGGATGCAGTCCTATAAATAGTCTCAACATCTAAGAATGCGACTTCTAGATTTTTATGCATGCCACACCTGCCGTAATGAAGTCCAATAGTGCGAGACTCATCACGAAAAAGTCCGTCTTACCTGGGATCGATCAGATTGATTTGAGCTCCGTGAACATTCTGACTAACGTATCAATGATAAGCGAAATGATTGATTGGTGAGTGGTGGAATGAACAACAGAGGATGAGTGCGTGTATGCAACAAGAGTAAAAGGAATAGTGTCATGATTATCTAGCATAGAGCATGATAATATGAGATGATGGTGGAATGTCATCCTCTGGGAATTGATTGAGGAATTCATTAAATACGCAAGAACTTCCTCAAGGAAGATATAGCCCTCATTTTTACGCCTGATCTAGGTAACATTATTTGATCTAGGTAATCGTCGGGCGGAAGTAGCTGGGAACTCGGACTTGTGAGTATATTTTGAGAGCCAAATGAGTGGAATAGTCAGTTTTGTCACGAGGAAATCCTCTGATATCATTCACTCGCTAACCCGCAACACTCTCAATGGATCGCCGGATTTGTACGTGATCTTATTCAATCCATGTGGTACTCTTCAGAGCTCCCCTGAGACCGATTCGGTGAACGATGGAGGACAAGGTCAAATTCTTCTGATCAAAACTCTTAATACTCACGTGAAAATACCTGAAAACTCGAAAAATATCCAAATTGTCGGGGAGTCACATGAATAATTTCTTCCCATTGAACCAATACTCGGGAATAGCGAGGGAAAAATTGCAAATGTCATGGAGAGATATCGTTCGGGGGCTATATGAATTATTCAGATGTGGGTAGGATCACCATACTTGGGCCAAATCGTACGCAGAATCCTTACGTATTCCACCGAAAATCCCCTCAAATGGAAGTAGGTACCATGAAGAGTACCTGCCGAGAGTTCCAGCCCCAAGACGAACTCTTTCCACGCTTGCTAGAATTTGTTGATGTTGTGAAAGCCGGTTTCTAACGTTTTTGCTAAAGTTCAACAATTTGGTCAAGAACATCGCAGCAAGATTTTAGGCAGCGCATTCCCTTTGTTTTGACGTCAATTTTTGAAAAAAGTTTTAGTCAGATCTGAGAACCAAATGTGCTCACTCACACGTTGAGATGTAGAGTCGATTTTTCCGATTTTTAAGCCATATTGTGAAAGTCAAGATTTCAACGGATCTAGATATTTATATATCCAGGTCAGCTAGTTATTCAAGTTTTCGAAAACCGATCGGTACATTTTGATACGAGGGTGTGAGAATTTTTTTCCGCAACCGAGTGATGGGTTTCCGGACCGAACCGCAAGTGAGGGTCGGAACCTTCACGAGGATGCGAAAGATGGGTCTTACTCTCGGTTATCCAATCATATTCCGATGAACTGTGAGTAGAAGTCGAATAAATTCCTGAGTCTGGATGTCGAAATCAATCATCAGAGCCTACACCGCATGGGAATATCTCAAGAAAACTTTTCGGTAGAATGTTTTGATGACATTCTTTAAACCGCAGGATCAAAGAAGGGAATGTTTTTGTGATTCCATTGCAATGATCCAATGAATTTCCCCCGATACCCAACAAAAACATCTCAAGTAATAGTTTTGTGATATTTCATTGCACCATTTCATGAATAACTCCCAGGGAACTCCTGGGAACAGTTCATGCGATATTACTCAAAATCTTCCAGGAACGAGTGTCTGAGAGATTTTCGATTGGTTCCTGGAATATTCCTTTCATGGATACAACTTTAAAATATTCCTGGAATATTGCACGACAATTTTGGAGCAATTTCGTATTGGGGAATTCTTGGGGAGTTACTGAAAGCGTTTTGGGAGATACAGCTCAATTCAATATCTCCAAAATATCATTCTTGCAACTGTCTCTGGTATTTATTGTCGTTTCTAAACGGAGGGTTACAGTTTGAGACGCAGTTTAGGCGCTGTAGTCGGTGCGGCCAATAAATGAACTAGAGTCTCTGCATCATAACAGCGCAGCAGAACTCAAATTCATAATCTGGCCACGGCGACTACAGCGCCTAAACCGCGGATCCAACTCTAACCCTCGGTTCAGAAACGACTATGAATACCAGAGTGTGTGCGCTGAGTTATGAGAGAGTGAGACTTTCCTTCGTTATTCACAGTGCGGGAAGTAATGCGTTGATGACTTCTTGCACTTTTATTTTTCGCGCTGATCGAAACACGGTGGGTTGGAGAGCCGAAGAAGTGAGAGGTAGGTAGACATGGTGTTGCGTTACGCATGTATTCTTCTCTTTCCTGGGAGATGCGTAATTCACATTTTCCAGGAGGCTGAGAGATCCATGCACCCATTCAATTCAAGAATTCGCGGGCATAATAGTCCGTGGTCTAGCAGTCTAAATGCTTGTCGATCGGGATACCTCGGGGAGATGATTGATAAAGGTAAGGTTGAACTAGTGAAACTCAAATCCGCTTGGGTTGCCACCCTCACCCGGGGCGTTATCGAGATAATTAGCCCCAAAATCGATAATTTTTCGATGCGACTCGTCGGAAAGATACCTCAGGGTCTCGACGGATTCTGAAAGAGTAAGATATGTAGAATCGATGGAAAATTGGGTTGCCAGGCCTACCCGGGGCGTTTCGAAGGTTGCCAGGGGCAAAAGTCGCGAATCGGGCTCGGCCGCAGCGCCGAGTCGGACCCAGCGGCTCATTGAATACGCTACTTTCGCTCGTAACTCGACAACTACGCACTCGATTGAAATTTTGTAAGGAAACTGATTTCTCAATTCCATCGATTTCTACAAGTTGAGATACTTCTCTCATTTTTAAACTTGATCGATTCGACGTTATGAGGGTTTGAAAATCGAAACATCGCATTACGCTCTACTAGTTCAACCGAGACTTGGAACCAGCCACACACTCTTGAGTCTGGCTCAAATTCGAGTAGTTTTCAGGCCAGTTCCGTTATTAATTAGCAAACTGATATCATCCTTATTGGTGTGCTTGGATGAAATTTTGGCAATTGATGTGTGAAATGAGTAATTAAACGTCAGTCTCGCGCGGTTATCTCTGACAATTTTTTTAATTAATTCATACACTGTAAGAAATTTTTTTGAAAAACTTCAACCAACTGGTTGAATGAAAAATTCAACCAGGTGGATGAAGTTTTTCGAACATTTTTTCACAGTGTAGGTTCTTTTCGTTTCATAGTGTAAAAAAAGATAATTCAAACACCATCCAAGTCCAAAAACTTCCTTTTGCATCACCCAAGTGAGTGATTTTGGCATAAATTCATTGCCTCGGCAATTTGCGTATACCTTCCGACCACCCCCACCAATTGCAATTCTGATCACGGCATTCGAAAGAAGGGTCGATCTATCAGTTGATCACTTGCAGAATTTCTTAAAAAATGTTTTGTTCTTTGCCAGACTCGAAATAATTCCAAATTACAGTATAGACCTTGATTTTTTTACACCCCACCATCAAATTGGGTCATTTTGGTACGGTTTTGGGACTTTTTATTTCGTTTGGCTTGGCATCCCTATATACATCGACAAAACCCACTCCTATCAGTAGTCAATCGAAGTCCCTGATAGGGCCACTTTGATACACTTACAAAATATTCCAATTTTACCCATCACCATGCGGGAGAATCAATTTCAATCATTCTTTCTTTCTGTTCTAAGCTGTTTGAAACATTTTAAGGCGAGGGAATAGGTCTGCGCCATATTGGATTTTCTAGGGATAGTTACCCGTGATCCGTTCGGAGAATAACTCAAATTATAATGAATCGAATTACCTGGAATCTGATATGGACGTACAAAATGCTCGTCTGAAGAGCGCATCGCGGCCAAAAGTCATATTCTATGCTGGGAAAGTATTTTTCCAAATTGTGATTTTGATGTCGTCTGCTACAAGGAGGGCACTCAGCCCCGAGATTGATTGTATGCGACGCGATCATACAATTTATTGGGGATTTGGCGACGATGCGCTCTTCTTTTGCATCTGAAGATTATGATGAATGCCTCCTTTGGGCGCAACTCCTTGTAAAACTTGAGATGAATCCCGAACGGCAGCGAATGCGACACGGTACCCGGGTTGTTCGCGACGAGTTCTATGGGTGGCCAGCCTGTGCTACGCGAGCGAGAGGAACCTGTTCGTTCATTTACATTCACGCAAGCATCAAATTTTTCTGCTACTACCTACTTCGGTACCTTACCTAATTCTGTATGTCAGAGACAGGGGGGGCGGGGGCAGATTCAAGGATAACTGCTGTTTTCAAACGATATTGAATGAAAATCAAGCTTTAGGTGATTAGATTATTGTCGTGGTTGTAGCCGGCCGGTCAAAGGTTCCATTCATTGAAAGAAATCAAGGTAAGGAATAATTGATTAGAATAAACATGACACTCAACACTGGAACATCAACACTTAGTTCCAGAACCTGTGATAGTGTGACGTAGGTTCGGGTGGGAAAGTTCTATCGATGTTGAGATGAAATGTATATTCAGGATAACAAGTGAGTTGTATATGAGTGGAGTGCTTGGTTGTCGAGCGGTCTGGCGCGGCATGAGCGGGCGGTGGCTTATATGCCCACGGTCCGCCGCATCGTGCCTGACCAAAATGTGCAAGTTCGGCAACTTACAACTCGGGCGATGCGCCTTTCGAGGTTCATCGCACTGTTGCGAAGCCGAACGAACGATGGTGCAAATGTGCATACATATGCACTATCGTTACACGTGTGATGTGCGGGACATCGTTGGCCTCAACGATGCTCCGTTTGTGTTATGCGTGTATTGTTACATATGTATATTTTCATTGAATTCATGTATTCATTTTATATATAGCCCCATCTCATTCCCATCATTCTTCATGAATGATTGGTTCTTCTTTCGGGTATATATATAGATATCCGCCCGTAATTCATTTTTCTCCATTGAATTTGCGTATTCATGATATAAACTCATGCCCTTGGCTAATCTCTTCATACATATAATCGTTGGTTTTTCCCTTGAATATGTCTATATATATGAATATCCACCTATAATTAAATTACCTGTAAAGCTAGATTTTTCCTCGATCTATCTCTATATTTTCACAGCTAGGTCTCGATGTATTTTCTATGGGTTTCATGGTGATATGAGGAGAAACATGTGTGTATATGCATGTGATTTGAGTGAGTGAATGTATCGTTAATGTACGTTGGCTTATTCATTTGAGATTCCAGCCTTTTGATGGTAACTTCTCGTACCAAGTGCGATAACGAAGTGTTGACTCAGCATTCCTTAGGGCTTTCTCTCTCTTTCTCCTCATCACTTGGTCAGTCCCAGAGCTGCATTCGTAGCTCCTTCGCCTCAGTCTGCTCGTCGAGATCGTTGAAATTGCGACCCTGCGCATATTCCGAGATTGTTTCCAGATTTTTCCAAATTGTGATTAGGTTTTCCCAAGAGCTGTGTGATAATGTATAGTTATAGTGTATAGTGTATAGTGTATCCTGTGATGGTGTTTTGGTTGATCATTTCTCCCTGGTCGGGCGGGTAGAAAGCTGCCTGCGTTCCTGATCCTCGTCGTCGTCGACTCTTCTAGGTGAGTAGTCGCCTTTCTCTCTTTCTCAAGCATGAATTTGCTCTATTGAGCGTCCGACGGTAAAGCTTCTCGTCAGCGTGGAGTCGACTTTCTGTACTTTTCCAGACCAGTTATTTCCGTGAATCACGTGTGTATGTATGTGGATGATCGTGTGTGGTGTATGGTAGTCCTTCCTCCGTTCACGAAACCCTGAAAATTTACAATATTAGTGATGGGTTCATTCTTTCTATAAGCGATCTCAGATATATTCCATTCTAGCGCATGACTATTATAAGATTCACAACTAGTGCAACTTTCGAGGTTCGGTTTACATATATATATATATATACAACTCATTCAAATATAATTAGTCGATGGTATGGCGGGTTGCAGGTCTGTAGGGAGGATAATTGATGGTCTCTAATCTCGTTCAGATGGTTTCAAGTGATAGGAGGGGGGTTGTGCGGGGCGATTCGAGTTTCTCCGGTGTATGGGTTTGTTGGGAATAGGGGGTGGTTCTGGTGGACAGGGGTGGTAGGGATGGGGGTGGTTTCGCTGATGGATTTTTTTTTCTCTTTTCCGGGTTGAAATTTTCCCTGAGCGTGAAGCTCTTACATTCTAATGTTTATGCATGAGATCTTGGAAATTTTCAAGTCAAGAGGTGGGGTGAATTTGGTGTACCTGCGAGATATTTGTTCAGATGACTGGGCCCCTGGTCGGACTGGCCTGGTATGGGTTAATCACAGTGTTGTCTAGGAAAAGAGGAGGGGTGGGGCAAAATGGAACGGTTGTGAATTTGTGCCGTATGCGCGCAGAACCCTATCCTAAGCTATTGCCTTGTGCTTCCGTCAATATTTCTTTATGATCTGAGTGAGTTCTGGATCTTGCTTGAACGAATGGCTCGAAAATTTCACGCTGTTCCGTGTGGTGGTGCGAGAAATTTTCGAGACATGACGCGATTTTAAGATTTCTTTAATTATATGAATGGCTCAAAAATTTTCACGCTATTCCGTGTGATAGTGCGGGAAATTTTTGAGGCATGAACAGATGAAAGGTAGTCCAGCGTTCAATGATTTCGACTAAAATTATGTAATATTCTGATACCTTATTATCTTATAATCTTACAATCTATAGCTTACTGTCTACATCATCTTCAGTGGTGGTTTCTTCGGTCTTCACACGCCCGTTGTTCTGCTGCTCGATTTTCCCTCATGTTGTTGTGACACTTTGCGTGACTGTTGGCCTCCTCGTGTGTGGAAAATTTGTTTGCTCATTTCGGTTTGATGGCGGCTCTTGTCTCGTCGTATGTGAGTCCTTTCTGCCATCTGTATGTTCAAGGGAGATAGGACGTCTTCCCGTCCCTCATTTCCTTCGTTTTTAGCGCATAACAAAATAAGTGCAATTCGGTAAATAATTGGTAAAATGCTCATTGTGGTGAGAATTTTCCAAATAAATAGTGATAATCCGAGGATACCGACCGTTGCTGCGCCTATAATAGGTAACCTGTTTTCTATCTCCTCTACTCTACCGGCGATGGACTTGTACTTCCCAATGTTTCTGGCTTTGGTGATGATTTCTTTCAGGCTCTTTCCTATCTTAAGGGCGTCGGCCTTGGTCAGCGTCGGTGATTGGTTATCCTCCAGCACCTCTGATTCTAGAATTCGGTTGATTTCGTGTACATCCCCAGTGCTGCTTTTGATAGTCTGGATGATATAAGGTATGCTCAACTCGTAATTCTGAAAAATTATCGATGCGGTATTTAATGAGATTTCTCTAGATGCTAATAAACGTGCGTTGCGTGTGATTGCTGTGCAGCCTGGTAAAAGCTTCACGATCCCAGTCCCTTTTATTGTTGAGGTGGTGTGTTCGCTCCTGCGACACTGTATCAAAATTTGTTCTTCTTCGTTGGTTGAGTATATCCAAGAGTTGGGTTCGTGCAGTTTCATCCAGAATGTCTCATGAACTTTGATGAGTTTCACATCGCATCTAGAAATATTTGTAATATTCAGAGCAATAATGATTTCGCATGGGGCTGAAGGTGGGATTTCTCGAACTGGTGCCGTATCTCTGCAGATCAGCAGGTCCTTGAGGTGTTTGCATCTATCGAGATCATTCTGGTGCAGTGAGATATATTTATTGGTTTTGGCCTCGATTGCAAAATAATGCCACCTTGGCCATATATAAGCAAAGATGTTCAATGATGAGTTTTGGAAATTTTGTTTCACTGGAACAGGTGAAGCTTTGTATAGCGTGTAGTCAGCCAAATCTAATAGTGGGATGGTGATGATGTAAACTAAATTTTTGTTGATTATCGAGACTGAAACGTCTGTGATTTTCCCTAGGTCTATCATCGGCTCGCCATCCTCCACTTGGGGAAAAGCAGCGTCGGGAACAGCGTTTTCGACCAAGGATTTGGTATTCTGAATTATTTCCGGAGACAGCAGCCTGGGATGGACGCTTCCCTGTATGGCAAAGGTGAGAATTTCAATCAGCATATTTGTATCGATTCTGAAGATTAAGATATTTTCCTCCAGGAGCTCAACTGCATTGTGCAGAACCACCGCCGATTTTATATCCTGGACTTTGGCCCTCAGGTGATCGGTTGTTGTTTCTAGTCTCTGTAATTTTTCCGAATTCTTTCCAAGTTCAATTTCGATGATTTCTGTCTGATTTGCGAGCAGTTTTACAACTTTCCTAGTATCATTTGATTGAATTTCTATTATTCCTTTGATTTCTTCTTCGGTATCCTCATCGAGGGTACCACATAAGTACTTCCTACCTGCTTCAATGAATGGGAGTAAAGACCTGCGCGTTCGATTGCCCTTACTGAATCTATTTTGTTTCAACAGGTCTAGAATCCGCCTGACATCCGTCCTCGATTCGTTCAGTTGGAGATGCAAGTTTACCAGATGTGATTTGGACTCTGAATGGTCACACAGCTTTGTGATGGATTGCCACGCCTCTTCCAAGGTTTCGCCCGTTCTGCTGAACTTGTCGAGATCTAACTTCTGGATTATTTCCCAGTCAATTGGTGTTGTTGATAAGGGCGCTATGTTCTCCACAACGACTCCTTGTGCGTGGTCCAATCCCTTGATATATCGAGGAAGATTGTCATTTGGCACCGGCCTGTAAGTATATTTTTCATTTCAAATCAGTAAAACGTGATTGATATCTCCACTTATTTTGTTATACACGATTGACTCCCTCAATCCGGATTTTACGACTCGTCCTCTTTCGGTGGAGGTGCTCTCAAAAAACATACCCTTTTTATCTTGTCAATATGAACTATTTTCGTCTTTTTCTCGTTTTGGATTTTAACGTTCTTCTTTCCATAGTCGATTCCGATTATTTCGTATATACCCTCGTACTCTTTATCAAATTTTCCTCTCTTCTTCTCCTTCAATAGGGCAACTTTCTCACCCTCCCTAAAGTGGGTTGTGTGTAGTCTACGATCGAAAAAGTACTTGGATTTATATTTGCTTTGGATCAGGTTAAGAATTGCTAGTCTCTGAAGTTCTTGGTCAAATCTTGAAGATATTCGTCATATGTTACGAGCTTTTCCCGCGGTGGGGAACTTAAGCGTTCGTGCCTTATGCCCAAACACGAGGTGGTGGGGGTATATCCTGAGCTGTCGTGGGTGGTCCCATTATAGGCATGCATGCACAGGGGTAGTAATATGTCCCACTCGTTGTGTTTGTCTAGGAATTATTTTATGTATTTAGTTAGTGTATGGTGCATTCTCTCTATGGCTCCATTTCCTTGAGGGTGGTATTGAGTAGTTCAAAATGATTTTATACGGAAAATTTTACAGAACTGTTGCATAAGTCTATTGATGAAGGAATATTGGCTTTTGTATACCGGGTTCCTGCCTTTCGGCTCAACCCCGGTTGCCCCCATGGGCGCGGGGCAGGGATACGCCCTGCCAGCGCGTCGGGTTGGAGGATGACCAACAGCGAGCCAGGCTCGGTGATGGCTCAGTCCTCCGCTCCGGCTACCGACTTTCGGGCACGGCCCCCAGCACAAGGCCGATGCCCACCCCTCGGTGGGGGGTTTTGGGACTCTTTTAGGCTTCCTGAGAGCCCGAAGAGCCCCTCGGGATGATGGATGAGTCTTACGGGCTCGCATTGTTATCGCCCGAGGGAGATCCCACTTTGAGTCCCTAGACTCACCCACTCCCGTGGTGCCGGATGGAGATGTGCGGTCTTCTCGCTCCGGCGGGCGGTAACTGGGGCCGGAGGGTCGTCACACCCCCAGGGATGAGGCGCCATGCCCCAACCCCCCTTGCGGTTTTCGGGAGAAGTCAAAGCGCCGAGCACCAGTCACGGAGCCAGTCTTCTCCCTACCGGCTTCGGGCCTAAGCCCGGGTGCGGTGTCCCAGTAACTGGGGCCAGAGGGTCGTCACACCCCAGGACATGGTATCCCCCTTGCGGTAAGGTCTATTGATGAAGGAATTTAACTTTTATACCCCGGGTGCCCGGCTTTCACCTTCACCCCGGCTTGCCCCCATGGGCGCGGGGCAGGGATACGCCCTGCCAGCGCGTCGGTTTGGAGGGTGGCCAACACCGAGCCAGGCTCGATGATGACTCGGCCCTCCTCCCCGACTACCGAATTCTGGGCTCAGCCCCCAGCACAAGGCCGATGCCCACCCCTCGGTGGGGGGTTTGGGACTCGTCTAGGCTTCCTGAGAGCCCAGGGAGTCCCTCGGGATGATGGATGAGTCTTTCGGGCTCGCATTGTTATCGCCCGAGGGCGATCCCAATTTGAGTCCCCAGACTCATCCACTCCCGTGGTGCCGGATGGAGATGTGCGGTCTCCCCGCTCCGGCGGGTGGTAACTGGGGCCGGGGGGTCGTCACACCCCAGGGATGAGGCGCCATGCCCCAACCCCCCTTGCGGTTTTCGGGAGAAGTCAAAGCGCCGAGCACCAGTCTCGGAGCCAGTCTTCTCCCTACCGGCTTTGGGCCTAAGCCCGGGTACGGTGTCCCAGTAACTGGGGCCGGAGGGTCGTCACGCCCCGGGACATATTGTCCCCCTTGCGGTCGGTCTATTGATGAAGTGAGATCCTAGGTCCGTCAGTACTGTCCCTGGGGTCCCGTAATACGCGATAAAGCTGAATGTCAAGGCTTTGGCCGTTTCTTCTGCCGTGGCCTGTTTGACTGAAATGAGAACAATGAACTTCGTGAGACAATCCTGAATAGTAAGGACGTATCTATAGCCATTCGCAGTTTCTTCTAGTGGTCCATAAAAATCCATCGAAATTTTATCGAATGGTCGAATTGTTGTATCCGTTATTGCTAATGGTAGTCTCGTTTCTATTCGAACCAATTTGTTAATCGTGCAGTCAGGACAAGCCTCTACAAATTTGTGAATTTCTGGGCGCATGTGTTTCCAGTAATATTGGTCAGCGATTTTTCTGAAAGTCTTGTTTATGCCTCTATAAGCTCCCATAGCCGAGATATGGAACTCTTGCATCAACCTATATCTATCTTCAGTAGGAGGTATGGGGATATTATCATGGAATATTACCGCCACCAAGGGCGAACCTTCGGAAATTTCGTTGGAAATTTCCACGAATCTGGATCGTTCTTGCGTTGATAAGAACGTAGAGTCTCGTATAATTCCCAAGGTTTTTATTTGCTTTGTCAAAATAAAATTCTTGCGTGTTTTCAGACACTCCTTCATGTTTATTTGTAGGACCGGGCCGTCGACGTGATCCAGCATAAACAAGCCAAGCAAGCTGATTGACTGTTGATTACATTTGGACTTGCTCGTGGAGAACAGATTGGTGTAGGATTATGAGCGAATTGAGTATCGGGTTGTGGTGGGAAATTTTGTGTAATAGAATCTTGGGTGAGATGGAACCCGTTTTGCCGTGGATCGGTTCCGCCGATCCCTTGATTAGGAGGTGCGACTCTCTGATTCATAAGACGTTCTATGATTTTTTCCAATTGACTCACTTCATTTTCCAGATAAACTATCATTTGCGCCTCCGGAGACGGAGATTCTATTCTTGGTGAAGGAATAGGTACATAGAATGGGTTGTATGTAGAGTGGTTTGGTTGCGTGTGGAATGGTGTCTGTTAGTCATTCGAAACAGTTCCCGATGTGTGACTATCGGTATTATCCTCGAGATGCAGGTTTGGCGCGGATGCATTCAGCCTATTGATTCCACCAGGCGATGAGGATCCGGAATTTTCCTCCACTATTAGTCCTCATGTCGGTTTTCAGCTCGTCGTCGTGAACTAATATTCGGAACAGAGCGTAATAAGTGGCCTTGTCGGTTAATTCTCTCTCTTAGAGTATTTTTCCATGATTCGAGTAAAGATGGCCTTGACGACATGTTTCCGTACAAAAGGACACGTCAGCGAAAGAACGGGAATAATATGAGATGGAGTAAAGTTACTCACTGGCTAGCAGCACGGCAGAATATGAATAGTAAAATTGCTGCAATCATCCTCCGGAAGTCTTCTTTGAGGGTTGCTGCGGCGATGTTCTGATGGTGGTGCACTCCGCCTCGTCGTGCCGGCAGCTGCTATTCCTCCTGTTTCACTCCCTCGCGGTTTAACTCTCATCCACACCTAGCACCACTGTGACGTAGGTTCGGGTGGGAAAGTTCGATAGAATAATACAGTATCGATGTTGAGATGAAATGTATATTCAGGATAACAAGTGAGTTGTGTATGAGTGGAGTGCTTGGTTGTCGAGCAGTCTCACGCAGCGCGAGCGGGTGGTGGCTTATATGCCCACGGTCCGCCGCGTCGTGCCTGACCAAAATGTGCAAGTTCGGCAACTTACAACTCGGGCAATGCGCCTTTCGAGGTTCATCGCACTGTTGCGAAGCCGAACGAACGATGGTGCAAATGTGCATACATATGCACTATCGTTACAATAGTCTTCGCTGTACAAATACAAATATTTGTATAGCGAAGACTTATATCCTTTGAGCCTCTGAGTCCTCTCTGATCATTGCAACCATTCTTTCCAAGATTCCAGTTTCAATTTCCTAGGATACTTGGTCAAAATGGCGTATCCGGGTCATTTTGAGAGATGAAGTCAATCTTGGAATACCGAATTGAAGTTTTAACCATGTCTAACGAGATCCCTGTATTTCAGAGGGATGATTCCATGTTCAATTATCTGAATCCATTGGGATTTGGTTGAGCTCTAAAGCTTTTGTGACAAAGAATTAGAAAGTTATATTGTCATTTCCATTCTACTCGAGGTGTATTTGAAAAATACAGGATATAATCGCTTTGTCCCAACCTCTAAACCATTTCTAATTCTGATCATTCTATCCAAGGTTCTAGGTCCAATATCTCAGACACTTGGTCAGAATGGCGCATCTGGGTCATTTTGAGTGATAAAGTCAATCTTGGAGTATTGAATTGCAGTTTCAACCATGTCTAACAAGATCCCTGTATTTCAGAGGGATGATTCCATGTTTAGTTATCTGAATTCGTTGAAACTTGTTTGAGTTCCAAAGATTCTGACACCAAAAGTTAGAAGATTATATTGTAAATTTCATTGCCCTCAAGATGTATCGATAAAATACAGAGTGTAATTATTCTGTATGGGCTTCCAAACCTTTTCTGATCATTCAGGTTTTTCTATTCAAAGTTCTAGTTTCAAAATCTTAGAATACTTGGTCAAAATGGCGTATCCGGGTAGTAGATAATAGTATCAGGAAACCATATCCATTCAACGGCGGATACAGGACTCGGATTTGGGGGCGGGGGGCGGTCGCGTATATATATACACGACCCTACATACTCTCACACACACACACACACACAATCATCAATTCAATTCATATTGTTTCTAGACTCCGGTCAAATTCTGCTATTAAGCAGTTATTAAGAGATGTACTCCCGAGGAACCAACTCTTCCATCCATCCTGATAGAGAATGCACTTTGGAATGTAAGTTTCAAAAGAGTCAAATGCCACAAGAGTATAATCTCCTCATATCAATTGTACTTCAACTTATATATTTTCACCAATCTCTTCTGATTCAATTCATTTTTATTGGCTGTTTTGAGCTATTATATTCCTGAAGTATCTTGTAATTCATGAATATTGATGAAATTGGTGAACATTCCTGAAGCTTAGACATATTTGTAAACTATTTTATATTATATGATATTATTTTTCACACTGAATATTGCTACCTGTACCACATAGAGTTATACCCCAAGGTACCAAATAAAGACAAATGTGAAAATCTAATCTAAATTCCTCTCTCTGGCGCGGTAAGTGCTTTCACACGCATTTAACAGCGCTCTGTGTTAGAATATCGTTTTAATCATCAAAACATCGTCCCGAGTGGCACTTTTTTGCAGATTGGGCTTCCTCCTGCAGGCTCATACCATTGGAGCATTACTGCATGGCTCCTGATCGAGCCTGGGAGGAATAATTCCAATTATGCAACTCCAACAACAACATGGAGTTGGCAGTGCTTGGCGCCGGGGGTGAGCTCTCGGCGCATGCTCGGAGGTCGTCTGCTACACTGGCCTGTCTCGCTGTCTCGCTGTCTGATAAACGATGAACGACATCACCCGCTGTGCCTGCAACCGCACCTGAAGATCTGCACATGTCAAGTGCTCGAAGTTATCCCGAGGAGCAGTGACATGCACGAGCTGTCTGCAGGTGAGCGAAATTCCAACCGTTAAAATACCATCAAAAGCAGTGGGGCAGACGACTTCTGCCGCTAGTCTCAGCACGCAAACGGCCAAAGAGAGAGAGAGAGAGAGAGAGAGAGAGAGAGAGAGAGAGAGAGAGAAGGAGAATACGAACTTGCAAATTCCCAAAGTAAAGCGGGGCCCCATTCGGATCTTGGGGGGGGGGGGGCAACGATGCAAAACGCGCCACCAGTACACTTGGCTGGTGGAATCACGCGTACAGCTACAAGCGATGAAAATACGCTGCAGGTGGGAGGAGTGGGAGAGAAAAACTTACACCATGCAGAACCTGAGCTCACCCTTAATAGGAAGAGAAAGGAGCCGAGTGACGGATCAGAGAAGCGAGTGCTCAAACAATCAAAGCTCACATCTCCGAGCCAACGAGGGATGAACGCGAAGATTGCAGCAGAAACACGAGTGGCGGCAGAGAAGCTGCTAAAGATCAACCCCGCAATCAGGATCCAGATCACGCAACCCAGCATCGAGGTTGATGACGCCGTCAACTTGAACTCAGGCTCGAGCGACCCCGAAACCACTATTGGTTCCCAGAAGAACAAAACAATCCTGACTCCTGAAAACGGTTTGCTCGAGAGGGGAGTGCACGATGAGATGCCTGATGGGATGGAGATTGACCACATCCCCTCAACCAGAGATGCGGCACGACAGAAGAGTGGAAACGAGGCAGGCGATCTCATGGGGAAATGGAAAGACCTGAAAACGTGCCGGGAAGAGACGGAGAAGAAGACATATCTCCTCCTCGAGCACTTAAACTTGGTTATAGGAATAGCCGAGTCCTTTCCAGCAATCCAAAAGGGACCAAGGGTGACATCTAAGAGCTCAAGAAGATAGGCCACAAGCTCGAAGGCCTACTCGCGACAGACAAGGCGAAGCGGGCTGCTTTCGAAAAATCGCTGCTCGAAACGGAAGAGACCCTGATAGCGAGGAAGAACGTGCAGCCTCCGGCCATTAAAAAACTGGCCGCGTCAGGTAGTGTTTTCCAGGGAAGGGGGGCAGGGAAACCGGAATCGCGACCGGGGCAGCAGCGCGGCACGAAAGGGACGCGATACGGACCTCCACCGGAAGGTTCCAGAACACCGCGCTCGACATCAACGCCCAATCGGCTCGAGCAGAATGAGCCTTGGAAGGAAGTGGTGTCGAAAAAGAAGGCAAACAGCGTGAAGAAGAGTGGTAGAACAAATGGCACCGCTGGGAGGAAGGCGAAGATGAAACCAAAACGGGTAAAGCCCGGAGCCGTCCTCGTCACGGCCAATAAAGGTGGGCTAACCTACGCAGACATGCTGCGCAGGATAAAAACGGATGACCTCGATGAAGGAGTGGGCTCTAAGATCACGGGCATCCGCAAGACCCAAGAAGGCCAAGTCCTTCCTCAATTCGAGAAGGGCGCCGATGTCGCCGCCGTCAAGGCAGCCTTGGTACCAGTCGTCGGGCAAGAAGGAGCTGTCCACTGTCTAGCGAACAGTACGACCCTCGAGGTGCTCGGAGTCGACTAAGATGTCGACATAATCAAGGTGCGGGATGACCTCGCAAAGGCCATACCAGAGAACGAAAAGGGAGCTGTTGTAGTCAAGTCCATCCGGAGTGGCTACCGCGGTACTCAAACTGCTGTTGTCTCGATCGCAACGAGACTGGCCCACCATCTCCTCGACTGGAAGGAGCCCAAGGTTGGATGGGGCAGAGTCAGGATCCGCGAGAAGGGTGGCATCCCGTGGTGCTATAACTGCTTAGAGTACGGCCACAAGGCCTCGGGGTGCAAAAAACAGAGGACAGAGGAACGAAAACCAAAACTCTGCTCCCAATGCGGCGATCCAAGGCAACTTGCTGCGACTTGCAAGGGAAAACCAAAATGCCTAAGCTAAGCGCCGATCGGGTCCAGATCTGACCACAGATCTGGGGCCAGCAACTGCACTGCGTACCAGAAGGCAAGAGCCACATATAGACGCAGAAAGGGAAGAATTGGCTAGTTTCATCCAAGCTAACATCAGGAAGAGCGGGGACGCAGACGATCTCCTACACTCTGTTGCCAAAGAAGGAGGGATCGATGTTCTGATTATCTCCGAACCGACTCGGAAGCGCGAATTCTCTCGATCTACATTCGATCAATGGAGGACCTCTGTAATCCAGATCATGAATCCTGCGATCCGTGAGACTGGACCAGCTGTTGGTGGCCGCGGTTTCGCTCGGAAGACCATAGGGGGCACAGCAATCTACAGTTGCTACTATTTGCCGTCGCTCAAGATGCACGAATTCGAAGACGAGCTCCATGACCTAGAAGAGGAATTGAGGCAATGTGAGAGGGGCTCAGTTATAATCGCGGGGGATTTCAACTCCAAGGAACGAACTTGAAGCGGGGGGCCGCACGATAGACGGGAGGGAATACTCGCTGATGCCATGGAGGCATTAGGATTAGTCCTTGCGAACGAGACGGGGGTACATCACCTATTACCGGCACGACACTCGGTCCTGGGAGGGAGGTTCGTCATCGGTCTTCGACCTGACGTTCATGAGCCCGTCACTCGTGTGACGTATGACATCGTGGGAGGTCCTGGACACGGAAACATTGAGCGACCATCGATATATTCGGTTTCGGTTTAGGACTTACAGACAGAGACAGACGACGAGCAGACCGCGACCGACGGGGTGGCAGGTACGCAAGCTGGATGAGGGAAAATTTCGGGAATCGATAGAAACAGCCGAAGATCTCTCAATGAACATCACCGCGGACGAGGCTGTGGATATAGTGACGACCACCATCACAAGAGCTTGTGATGCATCGATGCCTCGCAAGACAACATCATGCTTTTGGAGGAAACCAGAATACTGGCTCAACGACGAGATGAGAGCTCTACGAAGAACGAGCATTGAGAAAAGGAGAACCACGTGGTGATCAAGGAAGCTGAAACGACCATCACAGGCGGAAGATGACAGGGCATTAGAAAAGCGAGGGAGGCTCTCGTTTGAGCCATCCGGAAGAACAAAGAGAAGTGCTGGGGTGAATTGTGCGACATGGTTAATGAAGACCCGTGGGGTACGCCATACCGCATGGTTATGTCCAAGGTCCGACCCCGGAAGGGCAACCCAGCACCGACCGATGCAGCTACCTTGCGCAGCATCGTGGAAGACCTCTTCCCAGCAGGAGAACCTAGAGTCACATTCCCTCCGGAGAGCGACGACCCATCCCGCTCTTCACTTTGCAAGAGCTACTCATAGCGGCGAAGAGGCTGCCAAACGGCAAGGACCCTGGCCTGGACGGCATTCCAAACGAGGCTCTGAAACTGGTCTTCGAATACAAGCCAGATTTACTCCCCGACCTCTTCAACATCTGTCTGAGCGCGGGAACTTTCCCGGACAAGTGGGAACGCCAGAAGCTGGTCCTGATAACCAAAAGTTAAGGTACGAAAGGATGATCAGCAGGCTCCTGGAGCTTGCTGTCAAGGAGTGCGAAGCATTCGTTGTCACAAGACGCAGGAAGTTTGACTTGCCCCACTTTTACATCAACGGGCAAGAGATCCCACGCAAGATGGAGCTGAAATACCTCGGCGTATGGCTTGACGACAAGTGGTCGTTCGAGGAGCACATCCAGGAGGCCGCTTAGAAAGCGAGCAGGGTCGGTGCGGCGCTCCAGCGGCTGATGCCGAATATCGGGGGACCCGAGGAAAAGAGGCGATCACTTCTCAACACCGTCAGCACCTCTATCATGCTTTACGGTGCACCCGTGTGGGGAAAGAGAGTAGAGAAGACCATCATCGAGAAGAGGATGGGGCCTGTCCACCGGCGAGCGGCCCTGAGAAGTATCTGTGCCTACCGCACCGAGTCAGGAGATGCGGCTTACGTATTGACGAGTACACCGCCCATCCACTTGCTCGTCGCGGAGCGAGTGAGGATCTGGCACCGCCAGAAAGTGATCGGAGCCGAACGAGTACTCACTCCGACGATGAAGGAGATCATCCGCGACAACGAGAAGGAGACCACCCTTGAACAGTGGCTACTGAGTGAGATTCGCCATTTGCAAATGGCAGATGGACGCACCGGTTGATCCGTGACGGAGCCAAGTGGACGGAACGTTCCCACGGAGAGATGGACTCCTGGACGAAACAGGCACTGAGCGATCATGGTTGCTTCGGTTCCTATCTAACCAGGTTCAAGAAGAGGACAATCCCAGAATGCCAGTCATGCGGGGACGACTGGGATGACGCTGAACATGCCCTGTTCAAGTGCAGTGACACCCAAAGAGAGCGCGCCGAGCTGGATGAATGGCTGGGTGATCAACTAACACCTGAGAATCTCGTCCCGTACATGCTCCGCAATCAGAAGACATGGGGAAGACCCACCGGATACATCAAGCTGGTGATGACCCGCAAGGAGGAGCAAGAGAGAGAAGTGAGGCGCCTCGAAGCAGGCGAAATAGAGTGAGTCTGTCAACTGGAACAAAAGAGGTCCCAATTGTTCGAGGAGGAACGTGATGCTTCAAAGAGGGAAGGGAGAAGAAAGAAGAGAGAAGAGAAAAGATCGAAGAAAGAAGAATGAAGAGCAGGGAAAAGACCAAGGAAGGAGGAACAAGACCTGCGTGTGTTGAAGAGAGAGCCGCTCCATATAGAGCGCGAGACGTCGCCGGTCCGCAAGTAATTCTCACGCGGTCCCGGGGCCGGATTGGTAAGTTCGGTGGATCTCTTCCTTGTCCAATGGCCGATGCCAACGGAGAAGAAATGAGAGGGTTTTAATCGGAAGGGGTGGCCGTATCGATGCGGATCTCAGCCCGGTACTGTTTGGGGGGGCCCGGTACTGTTTGGGGGGGGGGGGGGGGCACGGACAAGCCGTATTGACCGAGACCTCACCAACCCGAAGAAGCCGAAGGGTTGCTCCCCGGCAGAATGTCTCAGCGTTGTTTGCCCTACAACCGCTTAAATAAAAAATACGAATTTGCAGAGACGTGTGAGTAATCAGCCCAACTCATACACGCGGCTCAGCACTTGTGCTGCGTCTGGATTACCTCCCCTTGCTCCGCAATATACCAGCGTGCGACGTAGCGCGAAGCTCCCCACCACCAGGACCTCTCAATTCACCGAGAGCCCACAGCTCGCGCTAGCGGGGGGTATTCCGCAAACTGTTGTTTCAATTCCATCACGTGGCGCCACCATCCACGACTCCAGTAAAGTAGAGCCCGCGAATATTCAAGAGCAGCAAACACATGAGCGGCTCACTACTGCCTCCCAGTTGCTGCTTCCTACACCACCTGAGGACAGCCCTGCTGAGATGGAGGCCAGCAACAGCTCCAACTCCTTGGAACATTCTTCAGCATCACCCACATCGATGCCGTTACTTTCTCCGGAGATGAAATGGGTATTTATATCGCAGAGTACCCTGGCGAGTCCGTTCTCTTCAGATCTTTGATATTTCTCTCAGAGCTGAAAGAGATGGCCTTGGTCTTGCCAGCGTTGAGACGCAGGCCAGAACTTCTTGCCCATACAGCAATTAGTCGTCCTACTTCTCCCAGCCGAGTGATGCCTTCCTTGATCTTAGTTTCCTCGACTTCAAGATGAATTTGGGGATCATCCGCATGAAATGGATGATATACCGACTTTTCGTTTGGCAAACCAGGTAAGTCATTAACATATAAGCTGAAGAGTAAAGGCCCGAGAATGGATCCCTGTGGAACACCCAGATTGGTTTCAAGCCAATCAGATCTACCGGATTTTGAAGTGACTATTTGGGTGCGGCCTTGTGAGTATGATTTTATCCACAGGAGTGCCGATCTTGAAAATTCGAAGTTTCGGAGCTTCCTCAACAGCTTCGATGGTGTTATTGTGTCGAAAGCCTCGCTAAAGTCGAATAGTAGGAGTAAGGTGATCTTCCTATCAATGCTCACTCTGATGTCATCCGTCAACTTTAGTAAAGCTGTCTGGGGGCTATGGTTTCGACTGATAACGGTCTGGAAGCGATTAAGAAGTTTCTCTACTTTTAAATTGGATTGTGGCACACGCTGAAGGTATCTCAAGCGTACGCGAAAATTCGACCGCGAACTGATGTAGCACACGCGAAAGACACCTTAAGCATTCGCAAAGTTCCAATTCCGACCTATAGGTCATGCGAAGATAGAATTTCGAATTTCAGGTACTTGCGCACGCAGCAGGTGCCCTCGTATGAGTTTGTATTAAAGCGAGAATCAATTACACGCCATTGTCACGTATGCGAAATCAGTAACTCTTCGCGTACGCGAGAATATACCTGTTCTCCATATTTGGACCGGCACCTTGCAGAGTTTTCACGCACGCTAAACCATGGCCCCTCCGCGTACGCAAAAAACCTCGTAAAGCCGCCTCGCAAAAGTCTTCGCATGCGCGAACCGGAAAATGTTTACGTACGCGAAGAGTGGGCTTCCTCCTTGTACGCAAAGAATTTTCCGGTTTGCGCACGCGGAGACTTTTACGAGGCGGCTCTTCGAAATTTTTCGCGCACGTGAAGAATGGGCCCTTTCGCGTACGCGAAAGCTGGGCCCAGGGGCCGCGGTCTTCCGCGTACGCGATGGATTCCCTAGGGATTGTTTCGGTGAAGACGTCACATGCGTCGTCCACCAGAACCCTTGTTTCCCGTACGCGAGTCCGGCCGTATAGACAAGCCGTTGAATGATATTGATCAGTTAATTTGGAGTTCTTTGAAGCGAAATGCAGAGTAATAATCCTTCTCCTGCTTGCTTGTGAATCACCTCTTCGACTTGAGAGTATTTTTTGAGTGATGGTGGATTTAAAATGACCATTTTCTTGAGCTTTTGAGGTCAACGAAGGTCTCAAGACGCCAAAAATTGTACTCTAATTATCTTATCCATCCTTGTTAACTTGGAAGGCTAGTTAAATGGATTGGAAACATCGGATTATGAACAATGGGGTCGCATTTTCATGGTAATTGAGTCATATTCTCAGTACAATATCGAACACAGCCTCCAAACGGATTCCTTCCATTTCATGCCTCGAAGTTCAGAACAATCAATCTTCGACAGTAGTGGAACAGAATGACCTTCCTATTTCCGAAGAGACCACATGAAAGAATGATGCTTTCAACACTCTTTGTATCATTCCTGTCATAGGGAATCATTTAGTTTGTCGCTGGGATACGTGCAATGAAATTTCAATTACAGTCTTCTTGTAGGCGAAATGTTAACGAGTCATGAGAATTACCCATATCGGAGATTGTAATTACAGAGATGTGATGTTTTCTCAGAAGTAAGATAAATTGCTTGTCGAAATCACTCTTTGATTATACTGGTCAACAAAATGTAGGGCCCGGAATGGCATATTTACCGAGATATGATTCCTATGTGTATTCTTTGACGTAGATTCGATCCCATAGCTCGTTTTCCTCATAGATGTGAGAATTTTTTTTTTTTTTTTGATCGCGAAAAACTTATTTTCTTAGAAACAGAGTTTTTTTTTCTAATTTTTCAAGTTGATGATCATTCAGCCAGGGAGTACCGATTGATCAAAATGCATGGCGAGATATGTATTTTGGCCTGCTAAACACGATCCCGGTGATTTTAGAAGAATACAATGCAACATTGGAGCCATATGAGCTAATTAATCCACCTGGTATTTGGAAAAAGGCCAATTTTGCAATGAATTTTCAAGAGATTGCAAAACGGGCTGAGATCGACCGATTTGAATGTTCAAGGTCGCATTCTCTTCGTTTTTTCATATACTCATAGCAAAGGATATTCAGGCCTTGTCTTCGTTGATAAATCATTCAAGCTCAATTTTCGAGGTTCCTATTGTTTTTTTTCTGAATCATAAATCTATCTACTGCAGCCTCAAAGCCACCCAAGAACTGCGAAAGAGCGCCGAGTGCAAAAATGGTGACGTTCGATTCGCTATCCTAACCTTCACAATGGCCTTCATGCCCCACAGCTTTCGGGATGAAAATCTCGATAACTGTAACCGATAGAAACTCGACTCCATTTGAACATTTGTCCAGCGCATTTCAATCTATCTGTCAGCCAAGTCTCGTTGAAAATTACAGAGACCCAAAAACAATGAATTCGTTGCGGGATCCTTTCTAGTCTAACGGAGCTATGCTCAGGCTTTCAGAGTACTCTGCAAAAAAGTAAATTCCGAAATGATGAGAATAGTGATGCTGAATCGATTCATCAATCCCCGATTCATAACACTGCCCCTAGGATGGACGAGTCCCCCCACCCACACGGTGGGAAGCAAGGGCAGGGACTAGGCAATGACGGACTTGAGCGCTGTAAATTGATTAATTAATGGTGTATTAAAAGAAGATTTCAAGGCCTCATTAGCACAGATATCTGATATTCCTCATGCAGTGCTCAAGTCTGTTCTCCCCTCACTGGAGAGGCCAGACATTGCTGATGTCCGTGTCCTGCATCCGGGGCGTGCGTCTGGGGAGAGGACTCCAACACGTAATCGTGACTCGGTTCTATTTTCCCGAGCCTCAGCTGCTATCACGCGCAATTTACCATCATGTGTAGTCCAACTCTCCAGTAGTCGACTAGTCGGAAAAGTGATTCGGGCTAAACGTTCAATCACCAATAATTATTTCATGGTCAACAATATCCAGCCTGATTTACTCGACCCAGATACGAAAGTTCATGTACCAGACCGTGAAATCTTCATCAATGAGATGCTCCCCCGTGAAGAATACAAAGAATTTATACGTTTAAGGTCGGTTGCACGCGGTTTCGGTCTTAAATAAGTCCGGCACAGTGATGGACGTTTCTGGGTTAGACGAAAAAATGGTGATCGAGCGCATACCTCCGAATCCCTTGCTGATCTGCAGGTCATTTGAACGACCTGTCGAAGTGGTTCGGAACGCACCTGTGCGTCCTCTAATAACACCCAGAGCTGGACTATCGTTCCGGAGCAAAATAGAGTTCCGGCGGCAGAACCAGCGAGTACTCCCTGACTAAATACGGCTGCTGAAGAGCGACGAGGGAAGGGTAATCTTTGAAAGCGGGATTTATCAACCTTGACTCCCTGACAGATTAGGTTGAGCATCTACGCTTGCTCGTCGCTAACGATCCCTCCTATCATCTATTTGGGGTGGCCGAGTCGAAGCTAGATGAGTGTATGGATGACAATCTCGTTCAAATTCTGGGTTTTTCGTTGTTGCGACAAGATCGCAACATAGAGGGTGGAGGAGTTGCCTTGTAACTGCGCAATGACTTCAAAGTTGAGAAGTTGATTTCGTCGAATACTTTTGGGCTGGGGAAACCCGGCGTGCCTGAATTTCTCTTCTGTAGCGTACAGCAAAGCAGCTCACCCCCAATATTAGTCGTGGTAATCTATAGACCCCCAAGAATCGCCATGCAGAAGGATGATGGGCTGTTTGGCTCGTTACGCCGGCTGTGTGGAGATTACAGTCTCAAAATCATTATGGGTGATCTGAACGCTGACTCGTTGGATACTGGTCATCCCGACACCAAGACACTGGCTGCACTGACAGAAGAACTAGCCTTGCAGACAGTGCAGCATGGCCCGACTCATCAACACAACCCCAAAGTATCTCATACATGGATTGATCACATCTACGTAGATGACAACGACACCGTTACTGACTTTCACGACAGACACCTGCCCAGTTTCGGGGGGGGCACTTGGGCATTGACGTCACCATCAACGTCTTTACCCCTACTTCGCCAAAATTCCTTCAAGATAGGGATTTTTGTAACATCACTTCGGAGATATTAAATGACCATCTGCTTCGCTGTCCCTACTGGAAATTTTAACATACGATCGTGCGCACGATCGTACATACGAACGAGTGTGAGATCGTGCTCTTCAGTTTCGGTGACAATCGTGCCACGATCGAGATAACGATCGTGCCACGATCGTGATAACGATCGAGCATGCTATCGCGTATACGATCGGGTACACGATCTTGACAGCGATCGTAAGTACGATCGTGTACACGATCGTGACACGACGTCTCGTGGTGACGAGGTCGGATCGACACTCGGCCTGCCGCGCGAGATCGTGCGTACGATCGTGACAACGATCGAGCATGCGATCGTGTATACGATCGGGTACACGACCGTGATAGCGATCGTGCGTACGATCGTGTACGCGCTCGTGACACGACGTCTCGTGGCGACGAGGTCGGATCGACACTCGGCCTGCCGCGCGAGATCGTGCGTACGATCGTGATAACGATCGAGCATGCTATCGGGTATACGATCGGGTCTACGATCGTGTAGACGATCGTGACACGACGTTTCGTAGCGGCGAACTTCGTGCGTACGAACATGCATAAGATCGTGCTTACGATCGTGCATACGATCAATTTCACGATCGCAGATACGATCGTGCGTAGAGTCGATACATAGTCCGCCACCGTGGCATGACGTCACCTAGTGGCGAGGAGAGAATGACGTTGTACCTGTGATGCGATCGGGTACACAATCAGGGATGCGAACGGGCATACGATCAAGCTGTATTACTATATCAATATCACTATATTATCATAAGCTATGGTTGTTCAGCTTCATGTTAATACAGTTCAAAGAAAATGCTGAGCATACATAAATGTGCATGTCATAGCCACATGAATATGCCTCTTGATACTAACTCATGCATAAGAAAGGCAGATCACATATGATATACTATCTATTTTATCACGTATGGATCCTATTCCCTTGCTGATGCTTCGCTCATATATATATATATATATATATATATATATGTGTGTCTGTGTGTGTGTGTGTGTGTGTGTGTGTGTGTGTGTGTGTGTGTGAATATTTAAGGATATAGAGAATTAGAATGAACATGGATTGAGGTTTGCCGTTGGTGCACAAAGTTTCCATCAAAAGTTGATGAGCATATATCACCTACAACTCTAATTCCCCAAACTTGTATGTACAAGTGCTGATCAGCACTGGATGAAATCCTTGTGCACCAATAGGAAACCACAGTGAATGTGTTCATATGAATCAAAGCGTATTAGCAAGAGAATGAGATCCATGAATGACAAAGATAAATAGTACATCATGAGCGACCTGCCTCTTCTATGCATATATTAGTATCAGGAGGCATATACATGTGGCTATGACATGTACATCCATGTATGCTCAGCATGTTCTATGAACTGTTCTAATCCTAAGCTGAATTACCATAATCATGATGATCAAGTCATTCAGCTCAAGATCAGAACAGTTTATAGGAAATGCTGAGCATACTTGAATGTGAATATTATAGCCGCATGAATATGGCTCTTTATGTTACATATGCATAGAAAAGGCAGTTTACTCATGATGTACTATTCATTTCCATCATGTATGGATTCCATCTCCTTGCTCATGCTCTGTTTCCATATGTATATCTCAAGACATAGGGAATTTTGATGCAAGGACTGTCGTTTTCTATTGGTGCATGAAGTTTCCATCAAGTGTTGATGAGCATACATCACTGGCAACCCTAATTCTCCAAGCTTGCATGTGCAAGTGCTAATCTGCACTTGATGGAAGCTTTGTGCACCAATGAGTTAGTATCAAGAGGCATATTTATGTGGCTGTAATATGCACGTTGATGTATCCTCAGCATTTTCTATGGAGTGTCCTAATTCTGAGCTGAGACAGTTCATCGTCATATGCTATAGTAAGTCGGCTTAAGATGAGGATAAGTCATGGAACATGCTAAGCATACATGAATGCGCCTGTCATAGCCACATGAATATGCCTCTTGATGCTAACATATGCATGGTGAAGGCACGTCATTCATGATGTACTATTCATCTCCGTCATTCATGGGTCTAATCCTCTTGCTAATGCGCTGTTCTGATCCATATAACCAAGACTAGGCATCTCGGACGCTTCCACTGTAGTTTGCTATTGGTGCACAAAGTTTCCATCGAGTGCTGATTAGCACCTGCACATGCAAGCTTGGAGAATTAGGGTTGCCAGTGATGTATGCTCATCAACACTTGATGAAAACTTCATGCACCAATGACAAACCACAGTCCTTGCATCGAAATTCCCTATATCTTGGGATATTCATATGGGAGCAGATCGTTAGCAAGGAGATGATATCCATACAGGATGGGAAAAGGTACATGATGGATGACCTGCCTTTCCTATGCATATATTAACACCGAGAGGCATATTTATGTGGCTATAATATTCACATTCAAGTATGCTCAGCATTTCATATGGACTGTTCGGATCTTGAGCTGAATCACTTCATTATCATGAGTTTTAGTAATTCAGCTTGAGATTATAACAGTAGATAGAACATGCTGAGCATACATAGATGTGCATGTCACAGCCACATGGATATGCCTCTTGATACTAACATATGCATATAAGAGGCAGGTCGCTCATGATGTACTATTTATCTTTGTCATTTATGGATCTCATTCTCTTGCTAATGCGCTGCTCTGATTCATATAAACAATGTCATAGGAATCTTGAAGGCATCCACTGTGGTTTGCTATTGGTGCAAGAAGCTTTCATCCAGTGCTGATCAGCACTTGTACATACAAGCTTGGAGAATTCGCATTGTAGGTAATGAATGCTCATCAACACTTGATGGGAACTCTGTGCACCAATGGCAAACCTCAATTCATGTGTTCCAGCTCTCTATATCCTTGAATATATTTATGAGAGCGAAACATTAACAAGGAAATAGAATCCAGACGTGATAAAATAAATAGTACATCATCAGTTACCTGCCTTCTTCATGCATGAGTTAGTATCAAGAGGCATATTCATGTGGCTATGATATGCACATCTACGTATGCTCAGCATTTCCTATGAACTGTGTTGATTTGAAGCTGAACAACCATAGCTTATGATGATGAAGTGATATTAATATAGAAATATAGTTCGATCGTGTGCCCGTTCGCATCCCCTATCGTGTACCCGATCGTATGGCAAAGGTACAACTTCGGTCTCCCAACGTCACGAGGAGAGTGCTACCATGTGGCGGACCATGTATCGACACTATGCACGATCGTATGCTCGATCGAGAGCACAATCGCATGCATGATCGTACGCACGATGTCACGCGACAGGCCGAGTGTCAATCTGACCTTGTCGCTACGAGACGTCATCTCACGACCGCACTCTCGATCCTCATCACGATCGTGTGCACGATCGTGTGGCCGATCGTATGCATGATCGTACGCATGATCTCACGCGACAGGCCAAGTGTCTAGTCAACCTCATCGCTACGAGACGTCATGTCACGATCGTATGAAAGATCGTACGCACGATCGCTCTCAATATCGTGTACCCGATCGTATGTACGATCACATGCTCGATCGTTATCACGATCGTATGCACGATCTCGTGTCCGATCGTATGCATGATCGTACGCTTGAACTCGCGCGACATGCCGGGTGTCATTCCGACCTTGTTGCCACGAGACGTCGTTTCACGATCGTTATCACGATCGTGTGCGTATCCGTACTTACTATCTCGCGTGACAGGCCGAGTGTCACTCCGACCTCGTCGCCACGAGTCGTCGTGTCACGATCGCGTACACGATCGTACGTACGATCGCTATCATCGTATACACGATCGCATGCTCGATCGTTATCACGATCGTACGCACGATCTCCCGCGGCAGGCCGAGTGTCGATCCGACCTCGTCGCCACGAGACGTCGTGTCACGATCGTTGTTACGATGGTAAGCACGATCGTGTGGCCGATCGTGTGCGTAATCTCACGCACTATCTCGCGTGACAGGCCGAGTGTCACTCTGACCTCGTCGCCATGAGTCGTCGTGTCACGATCGCGTACACGATCGTACGCACGATCGCTATCACGGTCGTGTACCCGATCGTATACACGATCGCATGCTCGATCGTTGTTACGGTGGTAAGCACAATCGTGTCGCCGATCGTATGCACGATCGTACGCACGATCTCGCGTGGCAGGCCGAATGTCGATCCAACCTCATCGAAACGAGCCGCCGTGTCACGATCGTGTACACGATCGTATACCCGATAGCATGCTCGATCGTCACCGAAACTAAAGAGCACGGTCGTGCACACGATCGAGTGTACGATCGTATGTACGATCTCACACACGTTTGGCTGTGCGATCGTGCGCACGATCGTATGTTAAAATTTTCAGTAGGGGTGACTGGGCAGCTCTTGAAAATGCCGAAATCAGTTTGGAAGACGCAATTCGTTGCTTGAATGAACATTTGAGGATCGTTTCAGATGAACTAGCACCGGAAAAAACTATAAACCCGCGTAAAAATGATGCTCCTTAGAATGGGCCTGAGTTGAGGGTGCTCATGAATGAGCGAGACGCGACGCACAGGCGCTGGGAATGTATGCAACGCAACCAGCGCAAGTGTCCTGAACTTCAAAATCAGTACTTCCGGCTTAGCGAAGAGGTCAATCTGCACTTTGAGCAAGAGCGTAATTCCTTCCTTCAAAACCATCTTTCAGACGCTCTTGATCAGAATTAGAATATCTGGTAGGAGATGCGCAATCTCGGCCTCTTGCCCGAGAGTAAAGAGGAAGGACTCCACGGTTTCACACCGGATGAGTTGAACTCTCATTCCACGGGGGTTTCTGTTTTGCCTCACGAAGATATCAATGAAGCAATGGACGATATTAACTCTGCACCAAATGAGGGGTTTAAATTTGAGCCCACAAATTTCAATGATGTAGTCCTTCATATTGAACATTTCTCCTCGCAGGCCCGCGGGGTGGATGGGATCCCCCAGAGCGTGATCGCGAAGGCTCCCCCGGCAATTGGTGATCTAATCGGATTTATTTTCAATTCCCCTTTTGCTCTAGCATTTTTCCTGAGGCTTGGAAGCAAGCGCAGCTGATTGCATGGAAGAAGACTGCAGCTTCATCGACGGTCTCAGACTTCCGTCCCATAGTGCCGCTGTGCTCCCTTTCCAAGGTTTTGGAAAAAATTGCACATTACCAGATCACGGAATATTTGAAAGTAGAGAAACTTCTTAATCGCTTCCAGACCGGTATCAGTCAAAACCATAGCACCCAGACAGCTTTACTAAAGTTGACGGATGACATCAGAGTGGGCTTTGGTAGGAAGATCACCTTACTCCTACTATTCGACTTTAGCAAGGCTTTCGACACAATAACACCATCAAAGCTGTTGAGGAAGCTCCGAAACTTCAAATTTTCAAGATCGGCACTCCTGTGAATATAATCATACTCACAAGGCCGCACCCAAATAGTCACTTCAAAATCCGGTAGTTCTGATTGGCTCGAAACCAATCTGGATGTTCCACAGGGATCCATTCTCGGGCCTTTACTCTTCAGCTTATATGTTAATGACTTACCTGGTTTGCCAAACGGAAAGTCGGTATATCATCCATTTCATGAGGATGATCCCCAAATTCATCTTCAGGAAACTAAGATCAAGGAAGGCATCACTCGGCTGGGAGAAGTAGGACGACTAATTGCTGTATGGGCCAGAAGTTTTGGCCTGCGTCTCAACGCTGGCAAGACCAAGGCAATCTCTTCCAGCTCTGAGAGGAATATCAAAGATCTGAAGAGAACGGACTCGCCAGGGTACTCTGCGCTATAAATACCCATTCCATCTCCGGAGAAGGTAACGGCGTCGATGTGGGTGATGCTGAAGGATGTTCCAAGGAGTTGGAGCTGTTGCTCGCCTCCATCTCAGCAGGGCTGTCCTCAGGTGATGTAGAAAGCAGCAACTGGGAGGCAGTAGTGAGCCGCTCATGTGTTTGCTGCTTTTGAATATTCGCGGGCTCTACTTTACTGGAGTCGTGGATGGTGGCGCCACGTGATGGGATTGAAACAACAGTTGGCGGAATACCCCCCGCTAGCGCGAGCTGTGGACTCTCGGTGAATTGAGAGGTCCTGGTGGTGGGAATCTTCGCGCTACGTCGCACGCTGGTATGTTGCGGAGCAAGGGGAGGCAATCCAGACGCAGCACGCGTGCTGAGCCGCGTGTGTGAGTTGGGCTGATTACTCACACGTCTCTGCAAGTTCGAATTTTTTTTTTTAGGTGGTTGTAGGGCAAACAACGCTGAGACGTTCTGCCGGGAAGCAACCCTTCGGCTTCTTCGGGTTGGTGAGGTCTCGGTCAATACGGCTTGTCCGTGCCCCCCCCCCCCAAAAAGTACCGGGCTGGGATCCGCATCGATACGGCCACCCCTCCCGATTAAAACCCTCTCATTTCTTCTCCGTTGGCATCGGCCATTGGACAAGCAAGAGATCCACCGAACTTACCAATCCGGCCCCGGGACCGCGTGAGCGATACTTTCGGACCGGCGACGTCTCGCGCTCTAGATGGAGCGGCTCTCTCTTCAACACTCGCGGGTCTTGTTCCTCCTTCCTTGGTCTTTTCCCTGCTCTTCATTCTTCTTTCTTCGATCTTCTCTCTTCTCTCTTCTTTCTTCTTCCTTCCCTCTTCAAAGCATCATGTTCCTCCTCGAACAATTGGGACCTCTTTTGTTCCAGTTGACAGACTCACTCTATTTCGCCTGCTTCGAGGCGCCTCACTTCTCTCTCTTGCTCCTCCTCGCGGGTCATCACCAGCTTGGAGTATCCGGTGAGTGTTTCCCATGTCTCCTGGTTGCGGAGCATGTACGGGACGAGATTTTCAGGTGTTAGTTGATCACCCAGTCATTCATCCAGCTCGGCGCGCTCTCTTTGGGTGTCACTGCACTTGAACAGGGCATGTTCAGCGTCATCCCAGTCATCCCCGCATGACTGGCATGCTGGGATTGTCCTCTTCTTGAACCTGGTTAGATAGGAACCGAAGCAACCATGATCGCTCAGTGCCTGAGTCGTCCAGTAGTCCATCTCTCCGTGGGAACATTCCGTCCACTTGGCTCCGTCACGGATCGACCGGTGCGTCCATCTGCCATTTGCAAATGGCGAATCCCACTCAGTTTGCCACTGTTCGAGGATGGTCTCCTTCTCGTTGTCGCGAATGATCTCCTTCATCGTCGGAGTGAGTACTCGTTCGGCTCCGATCACTTTCTGGCGGTCCCAGATCCTCACTCGCTCCGCGACGAGCAAGTGGATGGGCAGTGTACTCGTCAATACGTAAGCCGCATCTCCTGACTTCGCGCGGTAGGCACGGATACTTCTCAGGGCCGCTCCCCGGTGGACAGGCCCCATCCTCTTCTCGATGATGGTCTTCTCTACTCTCCTTCCCCACACGAGTGCACCGTAAAGCATGATAGAGGTGCTGACGGTGTTGAGAAGTGATCGCCTCTCTTCCTTGGGTCCCCCGATATTCGGCATCAGCCGTTGGAGCGCCGCACCGACCCTGCTCGCTTTCTAAGCGGCCTCCTGGATGTGCTCCTTGAACGACCACTTGCCGTCAAGCCATACGCCGAGGTATTTCAGCTCCATCTTGCGTGGGATCTCTTGCCCGTTGATGTAAAAGTGGGGCAAGTCAAACTTCCTGCGTCTTGTGACAACGATTGCTTCGCACTCCTTGACAGCAAGCTCCAGGAGCCTGCTGATCATCCACTCGTACCTTAACTTTTGGTTATCAGGACCAGCTCCTGGCGTTCCCACTTGTCCGGGAAAGTTCCCGCGCTCAGACAGATGTTGAAGAGGTCGGGGAGTAAATCTGGCTTGTATTCGAAGACCAGTTTCAGAGCCTCGTTTGGAATGCCGTCCAGGCCAGGGTCCTTGCCGTTTGGCAGCCTCTTCGCCGCTATGAATAGCTCTTGCAAAGTGAAGAGCGGGATGGGTCGTCCCTCTCCGGAGGGAATGTGACTCTAGGTTCTCCTTCTGGGAAGAGGTCTTCCACGATGCTGCGCAAGGTAGCTGCATCGGTCGGTGCTGGGTTGCCCTTCCGGGGTCGGACCTTGGACATCACCACGCGGTATGGCGTACCCCACGGGTCTTCATTAACCATGTCGCACAATTCACCCCAGCACTTCTCTTTGTTTTTCCGGATGGTTAGAACGAGATCCTCCCTCGCCTCTCTAATTCCCTGTCATCTTCCGCCAGTGATGGTCGTTTCAGCTTCCTTGATCGCCACGCGGTTCTGCTTTTCTTAATGCTCGTTCTTCGTAGAGCTTTCATCTCGTCGGTGATCCAGTATTCTGGTTTCCTCCAAGAGCATGATGTTGTCTTGCGAGGCATCGATGCATCACAAGCTCTTGTGATGGTGGTCGTCACCATATCCACAGCCTCGTCCGCGGTGATGTTCATCGGGAGATCTTCGGCTGTTTCTATCGATTTCCGGAATTTTCCCTTATCCAGCTTGCGTACCTGCTACCCCGTCGGTCGCCTGCGTGTCGTCTGGCTCTGTCTGTCAGTCCTAAGCCGAAACCGAATATATCGATGGTCACTCAATGTTTCCGTGTCCAGGACCTCCCACGATGTCATACGTCCCACGAGTGACGGGCTCATGAACGTCAGGTCGAAGACCGATGACGAACCTCCCTCCCAGGACCGAGTGTCGTGCCGGTAATAGGTGATGACCCCCGTCTCGTTCGCAAGGACTAATCCTAATGCCTCCATGGCATCAGCGAGTATTACCTCCCGTCTATCGCGCGGCCCCCCGCTCCAAGTCGGTTCCTTGGAGTTAAAATCCCTCGCGATCATAACTGGGCCCCCCCTCCAATTGCCTCACATCCTCTTCTAGGTGATGGAGCTCGTCTTCGAATTCGTGCGTCTTGAGCGACTGCGAATAGTAGCAACTGTAGATTGCTGTGCCCCCTATGGTCTTCCGAGCGAAACCGCGGCCACCAACAGCTGGTCCAGTCTCACGGATCGCAGGATTCATGATCTGGATTACAGCGGTCCTCCAGTGATCGAATGTGGATCGAGAGAATTCGCGCTTCCGAGGCGGTTCGGAGATGATCAGAACATCGATCCCTTATTCTTTGGCAACAGAGTGTAGGAGACCGTCTGCGTCCCCGCTCTTCCTGAGGTTGGCTTGGATGAAACTAGCCAATTCTTCCCTTCCTGCGTCTATATGTGGCTCTCGCTTTCTGGTACGCAGTGCAGTTGCTGGCCCCAGATCTGTGGTCAGATTTGGACCTGATCGCCGCTTAGCTTAGGCATTTTGGTTTTCTCTTGCAAGTCTCAGCAAGGTGCCTTGGTTCGCCGCATTGGAAGCAGAGTTTTGGTTTCTGTTCCTCTTTCCTCTGTTCTTTGCACCCCGAGGCCTTGTGGCCGTACTCTGAGCAGTTATAGCACCGCGGGATGCCACCTTTCTCGCGGATCCTGACTCTGCCCCATCCAACCTTGGGCTCCTTCCAGTCGAGGAGATGGTGGGCCAGTCTCGTTGCGATCGAGACAACAGCAGTTTGGGTGCCGCGGTAGCCACTCCGGATGGACTGGACTACAACAGCCCCCTTTTCGTTCTCTGGTAGGGCCTTCGCGAGGTCATCCCGCACCTTGATTATGTCGACATCTTAGTCGACTCCGAGCACCTCGAGGGTCGTACTGTTCGCTAGACAGTGGACAGCTCCTTCTTGCCCGACGACTGGTACCAAGGCTGCCTTGACGGCGGCGACATCGGTGCCCTTCTTGAATTGAGGAAGGACTTGGCCTTCTTGGGTCTTGCGGATGCCCGTGACCTTAGAGCCCACTCCTTCATCGAGGTCATCCATTTTATCCTGCGCAGCATGTCTGCGTAGGTTAGCCCACCTTTGTTGGCCGTGACGAGGACGGCTTCGGGCTTTACCCGTTTTGGTTTCATCTTCGCCTTTTTCCCAGCGGTGCCATTTGTTCTACCACTCTTCTTCACGCTGTTTGCCTTCTTTTTCGACACCACTCCCTTCCAAGGCTCATTCTGCTCTAGCCGATTGGGCGTTGATGTCGAGCGTGGTGTTCCGGAACCTCCCGGTGGAGGTCCGTATCGCGTCCCCTTCGTGCCGCGCTGCTGCCCCGGTCGCGATCCCGGTTTCCCTGCCCCCCTTCCCTGGTAGACATTACCTGACGCGGCCAGTTTTTTCATGATCGGAGGCTGCACGTTCCTCCTCGCTATCAGGGTCTTTTCCGTTTCGAGCAGCGATGTTTCGAAAGCAGCCCGCTTTGCCTTGTCTGTCGCAAGTAGGCCTTCGAGCGCGTGGCCTATCTTCTTGAGCTCTTAGATGTCACCGTTGGTCCCTTTTGGATTGCTGGAAAGGACTCGGCTATTCCTATAACGAAGTTCGAGTGTTCGAGGAGGAGATATGTCTTCTCCTCCGTCTCTTCCCGGCACGTTTTCAGGTCTTCCCATTTCCCCATGAGATCGCCTGCCTCGTTTCCACTCCTCTGTCGTTCCGCATCTCTGGTTGAGGGGATGTGGTCAATCTCCATCCCATCAGGCACCTCATCGTGCACTCCCCTCTCGAGCGAACCGTTTTCAGGAGTCAGGAACGTTTTGTTCTCCTGGGAACCAATAGTAGTTTCGGGGTCGCTCGAGCCTGAGTTCAAGTTGACGACGTCATCAACCTCGATAATGGGTTACGTGATCTGGATCCTGATTGCGGGGTTGATCTTCAGCAGCTTCTCTGCCGCCACTCGTGCTTCTGCTGCAACCTTCGCGTTCATCCCTCGTTGGCTCGGAAATGTGAGCTTTGATTGTTTGAGCACTCGCTTCTCTGATCCGTGACTCGGGCCCTTTCTCTTCCTATTAGGGGTGAGCTCAGCTTCTCCATGGTGTGAGATTTCTCTCCCACTCCTCCCACCTGCAGCGTATTTTCATCGCTTGTAGCTGTACGCGTGATTCCACCAGACAAGTGTACTTGTGGCGCGTTTTGCATCGTTGCCCCCCCCCCCCCAGGATCCGAATGGGGCCCCGCTTTACTTTGAGAATTTGCAAGTTAGTATTCTCCTTCTCTCCCTACTGAAAATTTCAACATACGATCGTGCACACGATCGTACAGCCGAACGTGTGTGAGATCGTACAAACGATCGTACACACGATCGTGTGCATGACCGTGCTCTTCAGTTTCGGTGACGATCGTGCCACGATCGTGGTAACAATCGTACCACGATCCTGATAACGATCGAGCATGCTATCGGGTATACGATCGGGTATACGATCGTGTACACGATCGTGACACGACGGCTCGTGGCGACGAGGTTGGATCGAAACTCGGCCTGCCGCGCGAGATCGTGCGTACGATCGTGCATACGATTGGCCGCACGCTTGTGCTCACCACCGTAACAACGATCGAGCATGCGATCGTGTATACGATCGGGTACACGACCGTGGTAGCGATCGTGACACGACGTCTCGTGGCGACGAGGTCGGATCGACACTCGGCCTGCCGCGGGAGATCGTGCGTACGATCGTGCATACGATCGGCCACACGATCGTGATAACGATCGAGCATGCGATCGTGTATACGATCGGGTACACGACCGTGATAGCGATCGTGCGTACGATCATGTACGCGATCGTGTCACGACGACTCGTGGCGACGGGGTCGGAGTGACACTCGGCCTGTCACGCGAGATAGTGCGTACGATTACGCACACGATCGTGATAACGATCGTAAAACGACGTCTGGTGGCAACAAGGTCGGAATGACACTCGGCATGTCGCGCGAGTTCAAGCGTACGATCATGCATACGATCGGACACGAGATCGTGCATACGATCGTGATAACGATCGAGCATGCGATCGTATATACGATCGGGCACACGATATTGAGAGCGATCGTGCGTACGATCTTTCGTACGATCGTGACATGACGTCTCGTAGCGATGAGGTTGACTAGACACTTGGCTTGTCGCGTGAGATCATGCGTACGATCAAGCATACGATCGGCCACACGATCGTGCACATGATCGTGATGAGGATCGAGAGTGCCATCGTGAGATGACGTCTCGTAGCGACAAGGTCAGATCGACACTCGGCCTGTCGCGTGACATTGTGCGTACGATCATGCATGCGATTGTTGCTCTCGATCGAGCATACGATCGTGCATAGTGTCGATATATGGTCCGCCACATGGTAGCACTCTCCTCTTGACGTTGGGAGACTGAAGTTGTACCTGTGCTATACGATCGGGTACACGATAGGGGATGCGAACGGGCACACGATCGAACTATAATTCTATATTAATATCACTTCATCATCATAAGCTATGGTTGTTCAGCTTGAAATTAACTCAGTTCATAGAAAATGCTGAGCATACTTAAATGTGCATATCATAGCCACATGAATATGCCTCTTGATACTAACTCATGCATGAAGAAGGCAGGTAACTGATGATGTACTATTTATTTTATCACGTCTGGATTCTATTTCCTTGTTAATGTTTCGCTCTAATAAATATATTCAAGGATATAGAGAGCTGGAAAACATGGATTGAGGTTTGCCATTGGTGCACAGAGTTCCCATCAAGTGTTGATGATCATACATCACTGGCAACCCTAATTCTCCAAGCTTGCATGTGCAAGTGCTAATCAATACTCGATGGAAACTTTATGCACCAATAGCAAACTACAGTGGATGCGTTCAAGATGCCTAGTCTTGGTTATATGGATCAGAACAGCGCACTAGCAAGTGGATTAGATCCATGAATGACGGAGATGAATAGTACATCATGAATGACGTGCCTTCTCGATGCATATGTTAGCATCAAGAGGCATATTCATGTGGCTATGACAGGCGCATTTATGTATGCTTAGCATGTTCCATGACTTATCCTCATCTTAAACCGACTTACTATAGCATATGACGATGAACTGTCTCAGCTCAGAATTAAGACACTCCATAGAAAATGCTGAGGATACATCAACATGCATATTACAGCCACATAAATATGCCTCTTGATACTAACTCATTGGTGCACAAAGCTTCCATCGAGTGCAGATTAGCACTTGCACATGCAAGCTTGGAGAATTAGGGTTGCCAGTGATGTATGCTCATCAACACTTGATGGAAACTTCATGCACCAATAGAAAACGACAGTCCTTGCATCAAAATTTCCTATGTCTTGGGATATACATATGGAAACAGAGCATTAGCAAGGAGATGGAATCCATACATGATGGAAATGAATAGTACATCATGAGTAAACTGCCTTTTCTATGCATATGTGACATGAAGAGCCATATTCATGCGGCTATCATATTCACATTCAAGTATGCTCAGCATTTCCTATAAACTGTTCTGATCTTGAGGTGAATGACTTGATCATCATGAGTTATGGTAATTCAGCTTAAGATTAGAACAGTTCATAGAACATGCTGAGCATACATGGATGTACATGTCATAGCCACATGTATATGTCTCCTGATACTAATATATGCATAGAAGAGGCAGGTCGCTCATGATGATTTATCTTTGTCATTCATGGATCTCATTCTCTTGCTAATACGCTTTGATTCATATAATGAAGGGCATACGAATCCTGAACGCATTCACTGTGGTTTCCCATTGGTGCACAAGGATTTCATCCAGTGCTGATCAGCACTTGTACATACAAGCTTGGGGAATTAGAGTTGTAGGTGATGTATGCTCATCAACTTTTGATGGAAACTTTGTGCACCAACGGCAAACCTCAATCCATGTTCATTCTAATTCTCTATATCCTTAAATATTCACACCCACACCCACACCCACCCACACACACACACACACACACACACACACACACACACACACACACACACACACATATATATATAAATATATATGAGCGAAGCATCAGCAAGGGAATAGGATCCATACGTGATAAAATAGATAGTACATCATATGTGACCTGCCTTTCTTATGCATGAGTTAGTATCAAGAGGCATATTCATGTGGCTATGATATGCACATTTATGTATGTTCAGCATTTTCTTTGAACTGTATTAACATGGAGCTGAACAACCATAGCTTATGATAATATAGTGATATTGATATAGTAATACTGCTTGATCGTATGCCCGTTCGCGTCCCTGATTGTGTACCCGATCGCATTACAGGTACAACGTCGTTCTCCCCTCGCCACTAGGTGACGCCATGCCACGGTGGCGGACTATGTATCAACTCTACGCACGATCGTATCTGCGATCGTGAAATTGATCGTATGCACGACCGTAAGCACGATCTTATGCATGATCGTACGCACGAAGTTCGCCGCCACGAAACGTCGTGTCACGATCGTGTACATGATCGTAGACCCGATCGTATACCCGATAGCATGCTCGATCGTTATCACGATCGTACGCACGATCTCGCGCGGCAGGCCGAGTGTCGATCCGACCTCGTCGCCACGAGACATCGTGTCACGAGCGCGTACACGATCGTAGGCACGATCGCTGTCAAGATCGTGTACCCGATCGTATACGCGATAGCATGCTTGATCGTTATCACGATCGTGGCACGATCGTCACCGAAACTGGAGAACACGATAGTGCACACGATCCCCGCACGATCGTATGGACGATCTCACACTCGTTTGTATGTACGATCGTGCGCACGATCGTATGTTGAAATTTTCAGTAGGGCTCTCTCTCTTTTTTTCCCAAGGTGGTTGTAGGGCGGATACGCTGCGACGTACGAAGGAGAGGCACCGGTCAGCCAAACACGGCTGGCCAGCACCTCCCCAACAGTCCCGGGCTGGAATCCGCATCGATACGGCCATCCGAACCGGGTAAACCCTCTCTTCCTTCTCCGTTGGCGCCGGCTATTGGACAAGGGAGAGATCCACCAACTTACCAATCCGGCCCCGGCACCGCGTGAGCATTACTTCAGGGCCGGCGGCGTCTCGCGCTCAGGATCGAGCGTCTCTCTTCTCACGACTCGCAGGTGTTGTTTCCCTTTCTTCGATCTCCTTCCATCTCTTCATTCTTCATTCTTCTTTCTTCTTTCTTCGATCTTCTCTCTTCTTCCTTCCCTCTTCAGTCCATCATATTCCTCCTGGAACCATTTGGACCTCTTCTGTTTCTCTCTCTCTCTCTCTCTCTCTCTCTCTCTCTCTCTCTCTCTCTCTTCCTGGCCGTTTGCGTGCTGAGACTAGCGGCAGAAGTCGTCTGCCCCACTGCTTTTAATGGTATTTTAACGGTTGGAATTTCGCTCACCTGCAGACAGCTCGTGCATGTCACTGCTCCTCGGGATAACTTCGAGCACTTGACATATGCAGATCTTAAGGTGCGGTTGCAGGCACAGCGGGTGATGTCGTTTATCGTGTATCAGACAGCGAGACAGCGAGACAGGTCAGTGTAGCAGACGACCTCCGAGCATGCGCCGAGAGCTCACTTTCGGCGCCAAGCACTGCCAACTCGGTGTTGTAGTTGGAGTTGCATAATTGGAATTATTCATCCCAGGCTCGATCAGGAACCATGCAGTAATGCTTCAATGGTATGAGCCTGCAGGAGGAAGCCCAATCTGCAAAAAAGAGCCACTCGGGACGACGTTTTGATGATTAAAACGATATTCTAACACAGAGCAATGTTAAATGCGTGTGAAAGCACTTACCGCGCCAGAGAGAGGAATTTAGATTAGATTTTTACATTTGTTTTTATTCGGTACCTTGGAGTATAACTCTATGTGGTACAGGTAGCAATATTCAGTGTGCAAAATAATATTATATAATATAAAAGAGTTTACAAATAATTCTAAGCTGCAGGAATGTTCATCAATTTCATCAATATTCATGAATTACAAGATACTTCAGGAATATAATAGCTCAGAACAGCCAATAAAAATGAATTGAATCAGAAGAGATTGGTAAAAATATATGAGTTGAAGTACAATTGATATGAGGAGATTATACTCTTGTGGCATTTGACTCTTTTGAAACTTACATTCCAAAGTGCATTCTCTATCAGGATAGATGGAAAAGTTAGTTCCTTAGGAGTGCATCTCTTAATAACTGCTTAATGGCAGAATTTGACCAGAGTCCAGAAACAATATTAATTGAATTAATGATTAGTAAATCTTGTGCTGAGTTACAAATTTCTCAAGATCAAGCTTTGTAAAAATTGGTACCAGGGGCTCGTTTTTTGAAGCATTCATGCATACAGTAAGGTTTTTTATTACAGGTTTTTGATATTCCAAACGGACACTAACTGAATATGCTTGTTTGAACGAATTATCAATTTTTTTGGGCCAAAGTGGGTTACAAAATATTTTCGAATCATTGTCATAACAAAAGATATCTCTTACAGTTTTTTCTCACAGTTTTTTCTTTCAGTTTAGATGAGCTTGATATAATTTCATCTCGAACAAGAGTTGACGATAACTGTATAACAAGTGCTCCAGAATCAGAATCATAGGTTTTTGGAAAGTCTGGAGTTGAAAATGGAACGTGCGGATGTGCGTTGCGAAAATGAGGACCTTTCCCTTCTCTCACATTTACAACAAAATTTAGAAGCTGGGGCTCATCTAACGCATTGAACAGCTTAGCTACTATCTCAGTTCTTATGAGATTCAGATCACGAGGGATATTCGATAGAATGATTTCAGCAGAGTCTAGAAGAGTTGCTTGATCTGAGAATTCAGACAGATCATCACGAATTCCAGAAATATCATTTTCAATTGCAGTGATACGAGTTTCTATTCTGGTCTCAAGCTCACTCAATTTTGAAAGAATTTCCTCTTGACTAGCGTTAAAGTGAGGAATAAAAAGTTTAAAGCAATGTGGCATATCACTTGAATGATTAGAATTCCCTGAGCTGTTTTTGGAATCGCATGATTCGTAAGAATTGATTTGATCTTTATTAGACGAACTCACTGTAGGAGAAGAAGAAGAAGTCCATATATACTATGCTTCGAATCATATCTCCCGATGGTATGAGTAAAAATATGAACTATTAAGCCTATGACCGAGATTGTGAAATTTTGTTGATTACGCCACGCCACAGGGATTATCGTTGTTAACTTTTCCTTGCAACTTTCAACTCTCGTAGTGAAGATAAGAGCTTTTCTTACCATCTCGAAGCTGGGCTGGATCAAGAAGGTCGATGTTGATAAAAGGAATTTCTTGATCAGCCATTTTTTCTGAAATTCATCACTCGAAAACTATCAAGCTCGGGGGAAGTTCTGCTTCACATGTACTCAAGAGGTCGCATCGACATCCATCATCCTGACAGGATCCATTAAATTCAAAATAAGGATGACCAGCAGTGTTGGAAAAGTGGTGATCCTCGAAAGTGAAGGCGCAAGGCAGCTTTTGCTCTGCCCAGATTTTGCGACGCATTACGCCGGTCCATCATCTCCTTCTGAGTTCAACGACGTACGGTCGCCTAATTGAACTAGAAATGGTTTCATAGCCTCCTAATCAGAGCCATCAGTTGTCAATTGAAAACACAGATTAAAGCGCCGTGGTTGTATAACTTCACGGACTTTTGGTGTTTCCAATCTCGCTGTTCTTTTGCAAAGGTATGAAGAGATACGAGATGTTAGCATACTCACAAGGGCGACGGTCAGAACGACCCCTTCGCATCTCGGAGCCACCGAAGTTAAAAACGCCCCAACGTCAAATCGTCAAAGAGTTTTGCGATGGTCTTTCCGATTAGCACTTTTACGGTCGGGATTCGTTATTAAGAATTCGCCGAAAAGATTATGAGTAAAATGAAATTTCGAAAAGTAGTACAACACGTGTAGACAAATGATCAGTTTAACGGATCGTTGAAACGATGTGGATTTCTATTTAATTTTGGATGGATAATCTCATTATCGAACATTCGTCAGCATTATCATATGCAGGTTTGACTGTATTTTGTGTCATAACATGAATTCGTTTTAATGAGTGAAATTATCCTCAGTGATTCGACGTTGGGCCAAGACTAGGAAGAATCACATCTTTTTGAAAATTTTCAATTTTTCTCGCGTTTATCTTTGAGCTTTCCAGGATGGAATTGAACCTTCCGTACTTGAGATTTGATCAACCTCAAGTGCGAATCCACATCATCACGAGGATGCGAATAATAGGTTTTACGCCTATCGTTACATGGATCAGAAACGGAGTTTAATGGACTTCGCTTAAACAAATTTACAAAGCAGAATCATTTCTGCGAGAGGTATTGGCAGGGCTTCGATACGGAAAAATACACTCATAAATGAATACACAACTCCCCTTTGGGAGAGTTTTGCAGTGATGCGAGAGAATGAACCGATCACTGTGTGATATCGAACTAGTCATATGAAAATGAAAAAAGAGCAAGGTGACAAGTTCTCATCTTAGTCAAAACTAGTCAAATATATATTCACTAGCCAGTTTCACCGACCTTGTGAAAGTTCCAAACAATTCAGCAATCGCGACTCTATCACAGCATTTTCATTACGTATTGTGCATCATCAAGATTGTTTCGAGACTCGTGGGTTTCTAGCTACTGGAAAATACGACATTTCTGTCGAAGAACAACTTTTATATCGACGAGTATATGTTTCTCAACAAGGAACCCTGCACAAAATATATTGTTGGTGGCTCCCGGTGAATTTTGACGAGATTTGGGGGATTGATAGATCGAGATAGGCTCATCAAAGGTGTGAATGGGAGCAAAAAGAACAAATGGACAGATTTTGAGATAACTATTGGATTATGATCTAGCTTTTGAGATTAAGAGTGCATATTTGGCCAGCGAACTCGTACGCACGTGGCGGGATGCCGTCTCGAAGACTTGAGTATTTTTGCGAGTTTCAACGGATGACTGATGAGTTCATATTAGGACGAACTCTCAACCTCTGAAAGCTGCACATAAAATGATAGTGTGATGCGGCGTGCCGAACATCGAATAATGAGAAAAGTGCACTAATGATCGGAGACGCTCATATCATTCAGATACAGATACAACCAAAAGTGAAATATTAACTTCACGGCAATCCTTGATTTGTACTGCATCCTTGATTTGTACTGCAAGAGCTCGTGTCAATCGAGCTGTCAATGACGTTCACTTCGAGTACGGCTTGAATTCGAATCTACCTGAAAGCCGAAAATATGGTTGTGATGGTTTCATAATCAGAATACATTATTTCCTGATCAACGCGCATTTTTTTCATGGCTTCATTATCATTGGCCGATCTGATGGATCGGGCGGGTGACGAGCTCAGAATGATACGATTCGGTGGTTTTCTTCATGATTTCAAAGTGAATTCAAACTATCCCCTGAATGCTCATCATTAGGTAAAGTTCATGTCAAGATCTATTTAATCACTTTTGGTGATTTTTTTTACTCAGTTTTTTGTTTTTTTCAATGTGCTGAGCTCCGAAAGACAGGAATATAGATCGCGAGATATGTAGATTGCTTGCTAGTGCCGTCAAATATACCGATCCATCTCCGTATCTGCATACAGAGTTGCAGTGCTCTCTCTCTGGCGCGGTAAGTGCTTCCACACGCATACAACATCGCTCTGTGTTAGAATATCGTTTTAACCATTAAAACGTCGTCCCGAGTGGCACTTTTTTGCAGATTGGGCTTCCTCCTGCAGGCTCATACCATTGGAGCATTACTGCATGGCTCCTGATCGAGCCTGGAAGGAATAATTCCAATTATGCAACTCCAACAATAACATCGAGTTGGCACTGCTTGGCGCCGATTTTGAGCTCTCGGCGCATGCTCGGAGGTCGTCTGCTTCGCTGGCCCGTCTTGCTGTCTGCTGCACGATGAATGACAACACCTGCTGTGCATGCAACGGCACCTTACGCACGGGCAGCAGAGAATGCACCATATGCAAAAGATCTGCACATGTCAAGTGCTCGAAGTCATCCCAAGGAGCAGTGACATGCACGAGCTGTCTGCAGGTGAGCGAAATTCAAACCGCAAAATCACCATCAAAAGCAGTGAAGCAGACGACTTCTGCCGCTCGTCTCAGCACGCAGACGGCCAGAGAGAGAGAGAGAGAGAGAGAGAGAGAGAGAGAGAGAGAGAGAGAGAGAGAGAGAGAGAGAGAGAGAGAGAGAGAGAGAGAGAGAAGGGGGATACGAACTCGCAGAGATGTGTGAGTAAACAGCCCAACTCACACACGCGGCTCAGCATGCGTGCTGCATCTGGATTGTCTCCCCCCGCTCCGCAATATACCAGCGTGCGGCGTAGCGCGAAGCTCCCCACCACCAGGACCTCTCAATCCTTCGGGAGTCCGCAGCTCGCACTAGCGGGGGGTATTCCGCATACCGCTGTTTCAACTCCATCACGTGGCGCCACCATCCACGACTCCAGCAAAGGAGAGCCCGCGAATATTCGAAAGCAGCATACACACGAGCGGCTCACTAGTGCCTCCCAGTTGCTGCATCCTACACCACCCGAGGATGGCCCTGCTGAGATGGAGAAGAGCAACAGCTCCAACAACTTGGAACATCCTTGAACACCACCCACATCGACGCCGTTACCTTCTCCGGAGCCAAAATGGGTACTTATAGCGCAGAGTACTCTGGACCTAGTTTACGACCAGAATACCTTGCTCCAAAACCAGCTTGACGAAATAAAATCCCTCGTGAGTCGACGCAACGTTGCCATCCCCCCTCCATCTCTCACGCAAGCGGTGAAAGAGGTGGATGATTGTCTGTTAGCACGGGTGTCTTCTCTCGGGAGACTTATAGAGAAACAGAACTCACAGCTGGAGGAGATCTCTTTAGATCGCCGGCTCCTTTTGGAGCAGAATTCCAATATGAAGGGCCAAATTTCCACTCTTACTGAGCTGCTTGAAGGCTTCCAGAGTACTCTGCGAAATCATGAATTAAGAAATGATGAGAATTGTAATGCCGAATCGACACATCAATCCTCGATTCTTATTAATTCACCTGAGATGAACGAGTCCCCCCACTCACATGCTGAGAAGCAAGAACGGGGACACGGCAGTGATGGTCTTGAGCGCTGCAAATTGATTATTGATTGTGTTTTGAAAGAAAATTCTATGGCCTCACCGGCACAAATATCTGATATTTCCTACGCAGTGCTCAAGTCCATTCTCCCCTCGCTGGAGAGGGCAGACATTGTTGATGTTCATGTCCTGCATCCAAGGCATGCGTTTGAGGAGAGGCCTTCAGCAAGTAATCGTGATTCGAATCCATCTTCACGAGCCTCAGCTGCCGTCTCACGCATTCTACCATCATGCGTAGTCCAACTCTCCAGTAGCCATTTAGTCGGGAAAGTGATTCGAGCTAAACGTTCAATCGCCAATAATTATTTCGCGGGTAATAACATCCAGCCTGATCTACTTGACTCTGGTGCGGAAGCTCATGTGCCAAACCGTAAAGTCTTCATCAATGAAATGCTCCCCCGTGAGAAGTACAAGGAATACACACGTTTGAGAACGGTTGCACGCGGTTTGGGTTTAAGGTACGTCTGGCACAGTGGTGGATCTTCCTGGGTCAGGCGGAAGAATGGTGAGCGAGCACATACGTTCGAATCCCTCGCTGATCTGCAGGTCATTCAAACCGCCTGTCGAAGTGTTCCAAAACGTACTTGTGCGTCCTCTAACAACATTCAGAGCTGCACAACCATCCCAGAGCAAAGCCGAGATCGAGCAGCAGTATCAGTGGAGACTCCTTGACTAAATACGGCTGCTGAGGAGCGAAGAGGGGGTGGAGGTTTCTTAAAAGCGGGATTTATCAACCTTAACTCCCTGACAGATAAGATTGAGCATCTGCGCTTTCTCGTCGCTAACGATCCCTCCTACCATCTATCTGAGGTGGCTGAGTCGAAGCTTGATGAGTATGTGGATGACAGTCTCGTTCAGATTCCGGGGTTTTCACTGTTGAGACAGGATCGCAACAGAGAGAGAGGTGGGGTTGCCTTGTATGTACGCAATGACTTCAAGGTTGAGAAAATGATTTCGTCGAATACTTTTGGGCCAGGGAAACCTGGAGTACCTGAATTTCTTCTCTGTAGCGTACAGCAGGGCAACTCTCCTCCGATATTAGTCGTAGTGATTGACAGACCCCCGAAAATAGCCATGCAGAAGAATGATGGGCTGTTTGGCTCATTACGTCGACTGTGTGGCGATTACAGTCACAAAATTATAATGGGAGATCTGAACGCGTATTTACTCGACACCATTCACCCTGACACCAAAACACTGACTGCTCTGACAGAAGAACTTGCCTTGCAGATAGTACAGCATGGCCCAACTCACCAACATAACCCCAATGTATCTCATACATGGATTGATCATATTTACGTGGATGACAACATTATTACCGACTTTCAAAACAGACTCCTGCCCAGTTCCGGCAGGCACTCGGTCATTTACGTCACCATCAGCGTCTTCACTCCCACTCCGCCGAGAAATTCCCTCACCTAAAGGGATTTTCGTAAGATCGATTCGGAGAAATTGAATGACCGCTTGCTTCGCTGCAACTGGACAGCTCTTGAAAATGCTGAGACCAGTTTGGAAGATGCAATTAACTGCTTGAATGAAAACTTAAAGACCGTTTCGGACGAATTAGCACCGGAGAAAACTATGAATCCGACGAAAAATGATGCTCCTTGGATTGGTCCGGAGTTGAAAGTGCTCATGAATAAGCGAGATGCGACGCGCAGGCGCTGGGAGCGGATGCAACGTAACCAACGCAAGTGTCCTGAGCTTCAAAGTGAGTACTTTCGGCTTAGCAAGGAGGTCGACTTGCGCATTGAACAAGAGCGTAACTCCTTCCTTCAAACCCATCTCACGGACACTCTTGATCAGAAGAAGAACATCTGGAAGGAGATGCGCAATCTTGGACTCTTGCCCAAGAGCAAAGAGGAAGAATTTTACGGTTTCACACCGGATGAGTTGAACGCTCACTTCGCGGGGGTTTCTGTCTCGCCCCACGAAAATATTAATGGAAGAATGGATGATTTCAGTTCGGCACCGGAGGAGGGGTTTAAATTTAAGCCCACAGATTACAATGATGTAGTCCTTGCCGTTAAACATTCCTCTTCTCAGGCCCGTGGGGCGGATGGAATACCCCAAAGCGTGATCGCGAAAGCTCTTCCGAGTATTGGTGATCTTATTGTACATATCTTCAATTCCTCTTTCGCTCATAGCGTTTTTCCTGAGGCTTGGAAGCAAGCGCAGCTGATTGTATTAAAGAAGACTATCAGCAGTCTCGGACTTCCGTCCCTTAGCGCTGCTGTGCTTCCTCTCCAAGGTTCTGGAAAGAATCGCACATGACCAAATCACGGAGTATTTGGAAATTGAGAAATTACTTAATCCGTTCCAGACTGGTTTCGAGCAACATCACAGTACCCAGACGGCACTACTGAAGTTGACATACGACATCAGAGTAGGAATTGACAGGAAGAAGATCACTCTGCTCCTACTGTTTGACTTTAGTAAAGCATTCGACACAATTTCACCACCCAAGCTACTGAGGAAGCTACGACATCTCGGTTTCTCGAGATCGGCACTCCTGTGGATAAAATCGTATCTACAGGGTCGCACCCAACAAATCACTTCGAAAGCAGGTAAATCTGATTGGCTAAAAACCAATCTGGGTGTTCCACAGGGGTCCGTTCTCGGGCCTCTCCTCTTTAGTCTGTATGTGAATGACTTGCCCGGGCTACTGAACGGGGAGTCGATCAACCACTTGGTTTACGCGGATGACCTCCAGATTTGTCTACAAGTCGATAAAAAGAACACCGACCAGGGAATTGCTCGACCAGGGGATATAGGGCGACTCGTTGCTGACTGGGCTAGGAATTCCGACCTGCGCCTCAACGCTGGGAAGACCAAGGCAATCTTTTTCAGTTCCGAGAGGAACGTTAAAGACTTGCGATGCATGAACTTGCCAGGGGTTGAGATACAGGACGGAGTATTCGTCCCATTCAGTGACTCTGTCGTGAGTCTAGGTGTTACACACGACAGCGAACTGACGTGGAAACCGCACATTGATAATTAAACTAAAAAAGTCAACAGAGTCCTCTACGGTTTGCGGTTTTTTAGGGCGTGTATCACCAGACCACTCCGAGTTCGCCTGGTCGAGTCTTTGGTTCAACCGCATTTAAATTACTGCACGGTCGTGTACCTCGACGCCACGGACGAACAGCGGCAACGGACACAACGACTGAGCAATTCATGTGTGAGATACATTTTTGATCTTAGGAGAGACGAGCACATCACCTCGTTTAGGGAGCGTCTGGGTTGGTTACGTACTGATTCGCGGAGAATGTACTTCGCAGCACTCTTAATGCATAAGATCATGCATCTTGGAGAACCTGGCTACCTAGCTGCGATGTTTACCAGGTACCAATCCGAACGCCCCGCACGTGGTGATCTAGAAGAGCGGGTACTCAAAGTCCTCAACATGAGACTTGAGTATGGAAGAAGATCATTCCAAGTTCAACGTGCTCATCTGTGGAACTTTCTCCCTCCGGACTTTCGGCAGCTGAGGGAAACATCGTTACTTAAAGAGGCCTTGAAAGATTTTTTATTGACACAGTCTCCTCAGAGGATTGATGTGGAGAAGGAGCACTATTTTAATCTGTGATGGGTTGGGCTCTACTTTTATTAATATTTTTTATTTTTTTCTATATGTGACCTTCTGTCACCCGACTGATGAAACACAGCTGTGATATGACTGTGAGCCCATATCCCTCTCTTACTATAAAATTTTTGTACTTAGAATAATGAGTAATCTTGCTCTGACTAGTCACAAAATGTGATACTAAGTGTCCTTGACCAAAAGAGTATTTCACTGAAACCATTATCATTATGAGTATATATATACATTATTTTCTATACACGATATTATATTTTCAACGGGCATATGTAATCATATGTAATTTGATCTTTTGTCTGCGGACGAATAAAAGGACATCTATCTACAGTAATCATTGATTATCCATACGCATCTTTAAGCCTAATATGAATTAAGCAGTCATCCGTTGAAACTCGCAGTCAAACTCGCAAAAATACTCAAGTCTTCGAGACGACATCTCGCTACGTGTGTTCGAATTCGCTGATCAAAACATGCACTGTTAACCTCAAAAGCTAGATCATTATCTAATAGTCATCTTAAAATCTGTCCATTTGTTCTTTTCGCTCCCATTCACACTTTTGATGAGCGTATTTCGATCTATCAATCCCCGAAATCTCGTCAAAATTCACCCGGAGCCACCAACAATATATTTCGTGCGGGGTTCTTTTCACTGCATTCCCTGCCTATACATATCAAAGCAAATTGTCGATCAATTGAATTTTTTGGAATTCAATCGCTTTATCTTTCGTCCACCTCACGATTCAATGGAATCTCGCATACGTTACCTCTATCGCTGACCTGAGAATGAAGTTTTACATGTTGTGCTAAAAGAAATATTTGTCTTTGGGCGTGGGAGAAACGAGAAAGAGGAGGCTTGTCAAAACTTATGAGAGTGTAAGAGGTACCAAAATGTGCCATATCATTTCGGTACTCGCAACGACACGATAAATGAATATTTCAGAGAACCGATCATTCGATGAATGAAGCATTGTAAAATCAAGATGCAGTAAGAAAACATCACAACTATTGCAGGATCTTGAAATCAAATTATGTGGGACACTTCTCCCGAATTTGAGTGATATTATTCTCAGAAATAGCGCCTATTGGATTGCTAAGATTTTAAAATGATTATTAATCTCCATAAAGTAGAAGTAAGACCTGACAACAACAATTACTTCAAACATTTTCACAATATTCTTGATAGTGAAAAATTGTAGTGATATTGATTGAGGTAAGTGTACCTGATATACTGACGATCAAATCAAGAGCGTACGTAACAATTTCTTTTTTAAATCCAGAAAAACGACTTTGCCTTTCGAAGAACTGTTGGAATGAATCAGACTATAACGAAACCCTGATCCTACAGTGGATCGACCATCGCCTGTCTACTGCTGCAATGAAGAATTGTGATTTCTTTTCAGACAGTGTCATCTTGATATTTCGAGATTACAGAGTAAGAAAGGCGTAAGTGCACTTGCGTTGCTTTCCCCATAAGTAACGCACGTGCCGAGAATGACTTTGAACTTTGTACGCAAGGGCCTCACTGCAGCTCGGATCGCTCCGGACACAGAACAGGAGAAACATGTAAGAGCACTTGCGTCGTTCTTTTGAGGGTCAAAGTCACATCTTTATACAGTTAGTGTCTCTTGCATCAACTTTCCGTTTTCAAAACCTGCATTATTCATCAAAGTAATTCAAGTTCTTAGCATTTCCAATTTCCTCTGGATCTTTCTATTTACACGACGGTAAAGAGATTTTCACTAGCTATCCAACGATATAAATAACTCCAAATCTTCAAAAATGGCGTTTACGTACACTGTAAAATATTGGACAAATTTTCAACATTCAACCAACTGGTTTGATTTTCAACCAAGCAATTATACTCCGTGATGGATGGTGGATGGATGGATGGGTGGATGGATAGGTGAATAGACGGATGGATGGATCCATAACCCATTCATCCATCCATCCACCCATCATCCATCCAAACATCAACCCACCCATCAACTATCCATTGACCATTCATCCATCATCCATCCACCATATATCCATATCTTGATCCCTTTATCGACCCCATCCGTCACATATATCAACCATCGATCCATCATCCGTCAGTACACCCCTCCACGCATCTTTATCCACCCATATGATTATCCATCATGTTCTACCCCTCACACGTGGGCAACCTGATAAGCAGGAACCAAACTGACAGGTGGTGATAATCTACATTCAATTGAATATTCAACCAAACTGGTTGAGTTTCCAACCAGACCGGTTGAATTCTCCATTCAACCGGTTGGTTGAAGTTTGTCGGGAAATTTTTTTACAGTGTACGTTTTTATTTTGCGCGTCAGTATAATTTAGCTCATTCCCTGTGATTTTGTTCCAATTTTGAAAATGCTTGTTGCGGGATTCCAAAATTCGATTTCTAATCAATTCAACGAGCATACTACGACATATCGCTGAAAAAAGTGGAGTATGCCTAATCTGACCCATAGCATTTTTCTGTATTCTTTATTCACCCCGTGAAAATTCATTTAGTAATCTCACAAACGGAAGAGAGCTTACAAAGGCTGCATTATGATCTGAGGAACGTCTAATTTGGAGGTGTGGGAGCTTGTACATCCCAACTTCACGGAACAGGCCCCTTGTACACGATGAGGGCAAATCAGGCACACACTCTCGGAAACTCATTTCGGCTACCGCACTTCTAACTGGTCGTGTACCTATGTACCAATCACGCATAACTTCACTTCCGCTAAGAACCAACCTCCCCTTATCAGTGCATACACTCTACGCTCGACAGTCTTTTGTTACAGGGCTGTCATGGATAGATTAATTGATCAACCGTATTATTTTATTCTATCTGGTGTGATGAGAAAACTGATTATGAATATGAATGGAATATAAGATTGTAGTTACAGTACCGTTCAAAAGTTCTCGATGGGTGATCCCTCGAGTACCCTGACTTGCAACAGCGATAAGTCGAATTCTATGCGTTGTACGAAAATTTTCAGAAGAGCATCTTGAAGAGCAGAAACAATACTAGCTTTTACTGGGTTTGGATGATTTTCATCGGATATTTTTCATGGTCCTACACGCTGATGAAGAAATAGAAAATCTAAAAATTGTTTACTTTCATTGAGACACCTGCAGTTTTTATGTAAATGAAGACACGGCAATTTTGAAAAAAACATATTGTAGAGCGGAAAAATGCGGTGTGTAACTAGCTTTTGATTATTTTTTACGTTCTGTGTATGAGGACGTGCGAGCTGTCCAAATTCCCAGAATCATGGTTTTTCGACGTTTTCTGACCCCTTCCTGGTAATGAACAGTCATTTTGGGTATCTAGACAGCTCGTACGTTCTCACACGCGGTACGTAAGAAATAATCAAAAAATGGCTACACATAGCATTTTTTCAGAATTGACGTATCTTTATTCGCATCAAAACTGCAGGTGTCTCAATGAAAGTAAACAATTGTAGATTTTCTATTTTTTCGTCAGCGTATAGGACCTTGAAAAATATTCGATAAAAATCATCCAAACCCATAAGAGTTAGTATTTTTTCTGCTCTTCAAGATGTTTTTTGTGGAATTTTTGCACAACGCATAGAATTCGACTTATCGCTGTTGCAAGTCAGGGTAATCGAGGGATTGACCATCGAGAACTTATGAACGGTGCTGTAAGCGTATCCTGTAATAAAGTCAACTGTACATTCAAAAATTGGATTACTCTCATCAGTCTCTCAAGAACGGACCCCTCTACTGGAGATACCACGGGCCGTGAGATATTGAAAGTCTCACTCTCTGCAGTTCCGATTATCGCAGTTGCCATCACTGCCCTGGACTGGGTCACTGCAGTGATTGAAACTCGGACAGCAGGAGCGAAAACCTCAGTGATCTGGCGTGGCTTTACCATGGAAAATGTCTTATTTTGATTCGTAGAGAACCAAGGTGCACATCGTCCCAGGGGTCCATCGGTGTCCGGTTCCCAAGGGACGTTCTCATCTAAATTAATTTCCAGTATGTCTGTTTTGATCAGTCTACTTCTCAAAATATCAATGTTTTCACTACAGCTGAGTCCTCGATGACATAAGAGACGTTTCATTTCATTCAAAGGCAAGCGATATACTCGCTTGGCTATTTCAATGTACCTATAGTCTCTCGATACTAATTCAGCCATACTTTGACTCATTTTGAGGTTGACTACTGGTTTTTCATTATCTGTATCTTTCTCCTCCGTCATGGCCGTGATAAGGCGTTTCGAACAGGAGGGTGTGTATTTAATACACACGGCCTCGTCTCGTGAAGGTTTGGCACTTTTGAGTGCCAGTCACCGAGCTGACATTGAGCTTCGTGTAACTGACAGGAACTCTTCGCAGGCGTGGGAAGTTCAACTGGCTCTTCTTCACCGTGACATCGCAACAGCTGTACACTCTGTTGCTTCGTCAGGCTGGTCAGGGTTTGTCCCAGGCCATCACGATGAGTTGTCTCGACCTCCGTCTGGCGTCTTTCTAATTCGTTCATCGTTTGGCCCAACTTCGGCCTATTCGAATCCGGGGGATCATCAGTCCGTTTCTTACTGCGTACCATCTCGACGATTAGGAGATAAAGCTCAACTTAGGCATCTAGACAGGAGCTAAAGCTCGACTTTGGCGTGACAACGAGAAACTCTCCCCTTCTCAACTTGATCAAACATTCCCAACCCTTCGCTGTGACCTATCGCGGTTCTGTTCGGCGTATCCTTGATGAGAACGTGAGTTCTTGGAATGAAATATTTTAGGAAAATACAGCAAGGATGGGGATGCAGGATTCTCAACTTCCCTCTAATCACAATGACCACTATTAAAAAGAGCATGCAATGAACGGGGGTGGGATGGAGAGTCGTGTATGCGCGGCAGGTGACCGCTATAGGCGTCGATCGCTTCAAAACCTCGCTAAGTGTCACGCCCGATACGCAATCTCACGAATTCTCCGAAATCCGGTCGCATTACGGGTGAAAACTCGTACCCATTAATGGCGGCGTCAGAATCCGTACGAGCCTTGAACCTACTCAGCACACGCTGTCGAACGAGTACCCACACGGTATGGTGCTCGTCGATTGGTGGGTTCCACGCGTGGTGGGTCCGCGGGGTGGTGCGGAATTGGGGCGCACGATCACGTTCCGGAAAATACACTCCGAGCGCTATCCAACGAGCACAAACACGACGTAGTTCGCTCCATTCAGACTCTAAGTCGCGTGGTGGGTCCGAGACGCGTGGGGCGGCGAGCGCGCGGTGGCGTTCCGAGCAGTACTTGCTGAGAGGTTTCAAACGAGTACCCACACGACGGGGTCCGCGTCGATCGGGAGCTAAATCGCGTGGTGGGTCCGAGACGCGCGGGGGTGGCAAAACGCGCGGTGGCGTTTCAAACAGTACTCGCCGAGACGTTTTCAACGAGTACCCACACAACGGGGTCCGCGTCGATCGGGAGCTAAGTCGCGTGGTGGGTCCGAGACGCGCGGGGGCGGTAGAGCGCGCAGTGGCGTTTCGAACAGGACTCGTTAAAAGGTCCCGAACGAGTACCCACACGACGGGTTCCACGTCGTTCATAAACAAAGTCGCGTGATGGGTCCGAGACGCGCGGGGGCGGCAGAGCGCACGGTGGCGTTTCGAACAGTACTCGTTGAAAGGTTTCGAACGAGTACCTACACGACTAAGTTGGGGTCACGGAGCGCACGCGGGGGGGGGGGGTGGGACGCGGTATCACTAAAGCGGGTGTAGATGTCATGATTTAACAAAGCGCATCCGGGAGTAAGCGCACAGGATTGTACGCAAGAGGAATAATATCATCGGCGTATACCGAGGGCCCGACGTTCGCTATAAGGCCGCGTGATATTGCATCGCTAATTATACGCGCGCGCGCTGTGTTCGCAGATTCCCGCAGGTCGCTAACCGGCGTTAACCGAGATCTTGGCAGGATCGCCATGTAGCGGGGCGGTATGGGTCACCTGAAATAGTCTGAACCCACCCGTGTTACCTGATTTATTTTGGCCGGATCGGGGCAAGGACAGGTCCCCCGCGCCACGAAGGGCGGGTCGGTGGGGGAGGATTTGGGAGCGTACCTGAAAATAACAGGGCTATCTGCGGACACAAGAATATTCGACTCACGATTAATAAAAACATAGAATGGGCGTTTATTGCTATTAGAATGTTCATGTTACGGTGCGTAGGCTGATAAACCAAGTTACAGAAGCCGTATGCGGCAAAATGTCTCTCAAATGTTCATCTTGCGTAAAAATCACCAAGTCCAGAATTACTTTGCGGTGGAAACGTGTCTATATATTGACTCAAGCACTCTCACTGATTCGCGTCAGGAATGCCCATATAGCAAGGGGCGGGGCCTCCCTTACTATCACTGCTTACGCACTATTGCTCTGCTGAGCCACTTCCTTCTTCACCGGAAACTCACTTTGGCGTCCCCAAAATGGCGTCTCTATGCTGCGCACGCGGTCAAAATGTCTCAGATATCCGCTAGACCTGTTGCGCGAGCCACGAGGGAGTCCAAAAAGTCGGCGTCAGTCCTGGGCGTTCATGTGGACACCCGAGCTGGCTACGGGAAACAGGTTCGCGAGACAGGCGTCACTGCGGTGCGCGTCGCGAGAACACGCGGGGGAAGGATCCAGGGAAAACGCACCCACGTGTCTACAACTTCATCAGGCGTCTATCGGCGTTCCTTGAGGGATATCAATCGTGCTACGCACATCGTGGCGTGACCGCGCTCACCTACCACGATATAAACTCGGACTCACCGTTACTCGATCGGCGTGCCTCTCCGGTTGTAGCCCGGTGTCTTGTGGCCGACGAGGTTGGCACCAGCGGCTGCGGCGCGCTCGAGCCAGTTCGCGGTGCCCAAAACCTCCGGGCGAAAATGTGTGGTGGGCGAACTGGCGAGCGAAAGGGTGGCACTCACTATCACTGGGATTCAGCCCATAATGCACCCGCGCCGCGGACACTATTTTCCATTCGCGGCACTACCCGGGTTTCACTGATGACGCTGATTCCTGGGACACGAGGCGAAGTAACGGCAACTCGCGTGGGGACGTGTAGCTAGAGCGGCGGCCATCCCTGGAGTCATCTGCTGATGGCAGGATCAACCGGTCCATTCGAATTTCCAAATCGTGCTGCAACGAGCCTCGTTGCAAATTCAAGCAAATCGAGAACCAATGTTGGCGATCGAAAGAGGCACAATCTTTTGACATGTACTAAAAATAAATTTGTAATTTTCAGAAACTTCTTCAAGGTTACGTTGAGGTTTATCGCTCGCGCTCAATCTTTGGATCACTAATCGTGACACGTTTAATTTACGAACTCGTCATTTTTTAATCAGAACATTTGACAGGTATCCGAAAAAGAGTGAGATTGGAACAAAACACAGAACAATTTTAATGTATCGAAATTACATGACTTTGATCCACAGAGGAATACGCAAATCATATTCATGACAATATATTGAAAGTTTCAAAGTCGAACCAATCAAGCACATCCCTCAGCAACGTTTCAGAAAGGCTCTCTTCGATGAATCGCAGATAAATTGGCCACAACTCATCGAAATTTGGCGCATTTTATCTATCTTTGTGTGAACTCAAAGGTAAGCTCGAGTATCTAGACATTTATTTACACATACCGCTCATACAGGATGAGCAAGTTAAGCACGCACAACACCACAGTAGACGTGTTCCACGGTGTATATTTTACAGATTTGAATTGTGTTTTATCCATATAGTATGCCAAAGGTATTAAAACACAATTACATCAGAGAATATATAAACTTGTTTGGAGTGGCATGTCTGACCAAACGTCGATTCTACCACTTGAACGATAATCCCAGATACTAGGCGGGTCGCAACCGAGTCCCATAGCGTTCATGAGACATGAGAATGCCTCTGTCTAGCATTGTGTATACGAAGCACACATTGTACATAGAATTTTTCTAGAAATAACGGAAAATTAATGATACAAAAACCGCGTTTTCAGCGTTATTTTGGTGATTTTAGAAATTGATTGCAGGTGCCAAGGCTTGTAGTGGACCAAAAACTTATCAAGACTACTATTGCCTACGTACTTCGAAGTACTAAACACGATAGCAGTGGTTTCAGAAGGCTAGGATGCGATCGAAACGAGAGGCAAACCGATTTGCCGTGTTGCTACCAAGGAGAATCCTCCAATTTCGCAATAAATTTTAAAATGCTCACAAAATAGACCAGAGAAATCATTTTTGGCCAACTTATGTGGACCTCGACTAACCTTGTGCATGGATTTCAATAGTCTCCTATCATTAAAAAACTCGGATCCGGCCCATACCAGTTTCATGAAACCAAAAGATTTGTGTTCAGGAGACCTAGATTATTACATGAGACAATTTTATATGATTTTGGGACGATGAAAACGAAAGCGGTACGAAATCCCTGCTGGGAATAGCTCCGTGCGACCCCATGGGGTACCACAGAGCCCCATGGAGTTTCGTGGGACCTGGCCCTGGAAAAATTTGCAATCTTGGCAAAGGACACTTGCAGCAAACAGCCTTCGACTGAATAACACACTTTTGGGAGGAATAATGGTCGAAATTTGTATGCTATGCGTCTCCGATGCCAAATTTCGAAAATTTCAAGTTTAAAAATTTTCCCAGGGCCAGGCCCCACAAAGCCCCATCGGGACCCACGGAATTATTTTCAACAAGAATAACAAATCACGGTGAGTCATTCAGCCGAAAAAGGTCGAGTTACATGAAGATGGGATTTTCCTCTGAGGTATGTTTCGGGGTCATTAGTAGATCATTTTCCAACAAAGATCAAAAAAATCGGTCGAGGGTTTTTAAAATCAAGTCGATTTTTCCATTTTTTAGCTGTTTTCCGAGAATAGTCTATTTACTTCATTACACAATCTCGTTTCTTGCTTTGAAATCGACTATTCAAAAAAACCAAAGTACCTTTATTCGACGTGAAAAGGCCCAATGTTCCGAATCCCAGATAAGATCCGAATAATTCGGAATGGTTTATAGTGCAGGAAACCCTCTTTTCACCGATAAAATTCACGGAAAATTGAGGGTCTCCTGAGATTGATACTCAATAAGATAAACCTCATCGAAAGCAGAGATAAACCTCCTGTTGATAAATATGTCAAGACTTTGTAAAGTTTCGAAGAAGTCATGAGAGCTTATTTTGGCATGAATCTCGATCCTCAATATGTTGATATAATAGAAGATTTTCGCAGTTGCTGTTTGAATTCGGGTATTTCCGTTACACCGAAAGCTCGTGCAATTATATATCTTATCGAGGAATTTTGTAGTAGAGCTGGAACTGGTCTTGGAATGTACAGCGAATAAGTATCCGAGTCAGTTCATCACCAATTCAGTGAAGTTTGGAAGAAATATAAAGTTCATTCTGCACACTCTACTTATTCAGATCGTCTTTTCCGCGCAGTATGCGAATTATGTGAATACCTCAATGGATTACATGTATGACTTATTTTTACAACTAATCGTGAAAGGATATAAGATATTTTACCGTTGTCTTGAGATTGAACGGTAAATATTACAGAATATGAAATGCGAAAGTCTATCTTTTTAATTAGTGCACCCTGTGATATTTGTTACAATGATAATCGAGCGAGACTTTGGTTTATAGAATTTGATCATGTGAGAGTGGTCTTTAATATGTTAACAAGATTGTACTTGTTGAAAACTCAATTCGCGTTAGAACAACGGTTCAAAAGAAATTCAACACTTCTTTGTTAGGAAGCTGTTCAGACATAGCTCCTTACTTCCATTCAGAATTCCAATCGAATGATGAGAGTAAGGTCTCGGGCATACCAAATACTAGTGAAATACGTCACTATTGATATGCACACCCCTTCAGTATTTATAAAATCCATTTCCCCCGATGACAAAGGATATCCTTGGATTTTACGTAAATTTTTCGGTGAAAAGAGTTTTCCTTGCTCTATAAACCATTCCGAATTATTCGGATTCTATCTGGGCTCAATTTGGACCTCGGATTTCGAAAGATTGGGCCTTTTTACGTCGAATATAGGTACTTTAGTTATTTTGTATAGTCGATTTCGAAGCAAGAAACGAGAGTGAGTAATGAATTAAATAGACTTTTTTCGGGAAAGTCGACTTTTTCAAAAAACCCTCGACCGATTTTTCCGATTCTCGTTGGGAAATGATCTACTAATGACCTCAAAATATTCCCCAGAGGGAAATCCCATGTTCACGCAACTCGACCTTTCTCGGCTGAATGACTCACCGTGACATGTGACGGTAAATTGTCGAACATAATACAATCTTGTTTCTCACTTCAACTCGTGAGTCACAATTCCTGAGAATTTGCGATGTCTGAGGGAAAATTTTGGAATTCGTGGTCGAAACCACGCGAGAAAGACATTTGACTGTCACAAAAACTCCGGGATCATATCGCTCTTCTTCGAGAAATGATGTGAAAATAGGGGTTCCCAGCTCATAAACTCGAAAATTGGAGGGCGCTCAATTCACGATGAATTCTCATTTTACCTAATTCACAAGAATTCTTCATCATCCACATGCAGAATAGCAGAAACAGTGACCTTAAACGTAACCATCATGAAGAATTTCGATTATATAGGTGAAAATGGAATATATTCTTAACCCCCTTGCGCAGAGTTTACATAGGGATCCTGTGTTATTAGGACGAGTATACTCGGCTTTGTGCGCAGGAAGATTAATATATTTTTTTAAGGATTTTTTGAGAGGTTTTGAAGGAATGCTTGGTCATGTATTTTTAATCTCAAGAAAACCTTATAATAATCTCAATATAATCTTAGAATAATCTTGAAATAATTTCGGAATAATTTTGGAATAATCTTGAAAAAATCTTGAAAAAATTTGAAAAATCAAAAAACAGTTGACGAGTAATTTGTAACCTAACCCTCGTGGAATCGGGCAAGTACAAGTTGGCACCAACTTTGTCAAGTATAAAAATTCTGAAGAGGGATTCAGATGAAAAAAAACCTTATTCCGAAAACGCGTTTCAAAAAAACTCTTCGATACTGTATTTTTTATAATTGATCGATGACTATTTGCATTGATTTCAACGCCGTATGACTTCTCTGTAGCTGGTACCGACACGCGAATAGACTTAAAAAGTTCCAATTCTCCTAGTGAAAACTCCTCCACAGTTTTGAGATTCAATAATTTGTTGTTCTACAATCCATATGATAATTCATCACACCTGAAGTCCAAATCACTAAGTCCAAAACACTAATTCGTGATCCACTCACGTGGATCACGAGATATTTGTCGACTATTTTTTGATGTTTCAAACTTTCCCAAGATATTTCCTAGATTATTTCAAGATTATTTTAAGATTATATTGAGATTATAAGGTTTTTCCAAGGTTTTCTCAAGATCAAAGATACATGACCAAGCCTGCCTTAAAACCACCTTAGAAAAACCCCAAAAAAATATATTAAAGATATATTTTTAGAATGCGCGATTCGACGAAATATATCTTCAGAGGTCGAAATCCTCATGTTTATTCATCTTTCAGTATGAGCTGATAGGCCTGATGATGGGCAGTTTTCACAATTCGCTCAGAACGAACGACCCATTTTATTTAATGTCTCAGGACCCCTAGAATGCGTATTCAGAATTTCAAAAACTTGAATATAAGGCAGTTATGATGTATAGAATACACACTATAGATGAGTTGATCTTATTATGCATGTATGATCTTAAGTATGCATGCAGTACCATACTCCCCACTAGGTTTACGGGCAGGATTAATTTCGTTCAGCGCTCGAAACGATATCTTTCATCAAAGTACGACGGGCGTCCAACTTTTCTGGTTGGTCTTAATTCATCTTGGCTCATCCATTAGGTCTTAGAATATAAACCTTCATATTATCAAGTAGGCTTGAGTGCGTTAAAACATATTGAGATGAGCCAGAGCGTTATTATCAAGAGAGGAGGGCCCACGCTCAGCTTTGGAGTATCGTAACTTTTTTCCAAATTAAGAAAACTAATCAATTTAAAAGCAACACTTTTCGATCCAGGAGACTTCAGCGGTATCTGAATGAAGCCAAAACTGGGTTGACTGTAACGAACACGCCCCCCCCCCTCATGCCATTTTCTCAACAACTTTGGACTTACTCAATATCTTTAACGTGCCTTAGGTCATTCCGAAGCCTGTTTCAACTCTTCGGAAAATAGCTAAGATGGTTTGATTTTGCCAAATCGGAGTTGAGTTGTATTGATTCTCGCGAAAGGTGATCATTTGCCAGTTATGAAGTGGTATACCCAATACATGCTCCCAGAATTTGAAACAATGTAGATCGGCAACAAAGCGCACTTTCTCAACATAAGCTATTTCTGTTGATTTGTCGGATAAAGTGGCCAGGTTTTCACTGGAATTAAGCTACATTGAGTAGAAATCAGGTAAAGTAGCCGATTTTCAATGAACATCCCTATCGGAAAAAATCAGCTGATTTATCAGCTGTTACCCCATATTCTGTGTGGTTTATTATCATAGATGTAATGAGAAAAAACGTGATTGGGCAATTGAAATTTTGTACTTACCGGGATTTGAATCTCGTCCTCCGACTTTGTAGACACGACACCTAGCCAACTGAGCTATCGGGGATGTATCGATTCAGAGTACAAAACACGTATATGGAGCTCTCCTTCGTTGGGCCGAACTTAGTATGTTACCAACAATGTTTATGATGAATAAGCATGCGTACTCACTTGATTAGCTTGGAAGACTATTCATCTTGGGGTAAGTGTACCTAATTTGCCCAATGGGTATAATTTCCCTCTCCATAAGATCGTAGAAATGAGCTCTCGCAAGACTTGGCTCCCGATTTCTTTTTTCCGAAGTTGTTATGTTAAAATGTATACAAGTAAGCGTCTATGCTGGCCTTTGTGTACGAATGCACATTTCTCCTTGTAGGAGAATTTCTCCTCTAATATCGTTCAGCTTCCTCTTGAATGATTCCCAACCTTCTAGGACACAGCATGATCAAAATAAGAGACCCGCGATTTGCTGGACCTCTTAGGCCATATTTTATTGGTCATTTTTGGAAGTTAGCCAGCTGGAATCTTGTTTCTCCAATTCAATATATCTCCCATAAAGCCGTCACGAAAACTTATCCAACATCAATAAGGGTCTTTGAAAAATTCTCTGTCGATCGGTTGATACAGGAATCCAATGTTGTCCGTTTAAATATGGTTAGGATGAAGTTTCCGATAAAAATTTGAATTCATCGAGGGAAATCTGATTTCAGTTGGAAAACTATAGAATCACCCCGTTTCAGAGTGAAGAAGGATTTAAAAACCCTCCCGACCACGGTAATACAAATTCATCGTGTCATCGATGGGGAGCTATTGTATTCAAGAGGAGACAGAAGAGAAAACATGAAACAAAGAGAATCATGAATCATCATTGGGTACTATTGACAGATCTTATCGGAAAGCATTCGTTTGGGATCAGAACTGTAATCGATCATATGCTAGAGACTGCGATTAAGGTGCCTATATTTGAGAGTTCCTAGATGGACCCATTCGACGAGCATGGTCTATGACTCACCAACTTGTCTCTGTACCCAATTTACCCCCATATCCCAGTCTCAGGAATGGGCGCCCGTTGGCCTTCCGTTTGTTATGTTGAAATATGAGAAAGGAAGTAGTTTGCATCACCCTGAATCATTCCTGCATTTCCCAGAAAATGTACAGAGATTCTCCTACTTTTCGTGTTTGCTTACCTAAGAAAGCACCGAGGGAATTGCGTTCACTAAAACCGGTGCGAAATTTTTTTTAATTCAACCAATCTTAACGTACTTTTACGCATTCGATTCCTTGTCTTAAGACCTAAAATCCATTTTTCAAAGGTGCAAAATTCGGATGTGGAGCTATTTTAAGTGCAAAACACGGGGATGATTTATAAGACTAGGGTACCAACAACGGAGTGTACCCAACCTGCCCCCATAGGTATATCTCAAAGGGCGTACAGTGCAACTTCTCAAAACCTATTTATCGCGTCAAAATATGTCGGAAATAGTGACTCGGACAAGCGAAAAGGTCCAAATGTGCAGCGTGCATGGCGATTAAAACACTTTATCGCCGAATTCCATGATTTATATTGGAAGGAGTGAGACAGTTCAGCTCCAATTCATTGAAATTAAATGTAGTTTAATTCATTTCGAAGGTATTGAAACAAGCTTTAGAATGAGATAGTGTACGTTAAAAACTATTGAGGTAAACCAGAGTAGTTGAGAAAACGGCTTGATGGGGGCAAGTTGCGAAAGTTTCTCCAAGTACTCCGAAAACACGTTGGGTTTTTTTTCGATCGACCCAACAAACTTTCACTAACAAGGAGGGACCACGGGGTCCGGATCGCCAATCTCCCCCAAGATTTTCCTACAGTCTTGTACTATCGAGAAGATGAAGAATCTAGAGTAATTCCGTCAAATGGGTCTCCTGTCCAAAGATACAGCCACTGAAATTAACATTACTCATATAGGACCATGTTGAATAGTGATATATATAGATATACAGGTGATCCGGACGTTTTTGCTTGTAGCTCTGTACAAGAGGGCCATTTGACGGAGTTACTCTAGATTCTTCATATTCGAGATGGTACCAAACTGTGAAAGACATTTTGGGGATGATTGGCGACCCGGACCCTGAGCTCCCCCCTTGTAAGTCAAAACGAATCCTTAGAAGTATTCATATAATTTGGGTCATAACTCAAATCTTTGCTAATCAGACTTGAAACGTGGAATCGCAACGGTTCAGGAACTACCGACTTGCCCACATTATGCTATTTTCTCAACAAATTTTGCCCACCTGAATATATTTTTTGCAACTGTGTGCGCGAAGTTGTAAAAAATGAGGGTTCTCTTCATTATTCACAGTGCGAGAAGTAATGCGTAAATGACTTCTCGCATGGTTTTACATTTACGCACTGGTGGAGTATGCGTGAATGTAACTTCTCGCTCTAATGCATTTTCATTCACGCACAGTTCCAAAATATGATGTCACGTCATCCCTCTGAATTTGGCCTTTCTTGAAAACTTCGTTTCCAAGATATTCTTGCTCGGACAGTGGTGCATTTAATTACAACTTCGCGCACAGTTGCAAAAAATAGTATACGCAACACGTGCGAGAAGTTTCCGCACACGTTGCCAACTCGCGCGAGAAGTAACATTCACGCACTTGTTGCGTAATATACTATTAATGTACCTGGGCTCATTTTGGGATGTGTTCTAAGACCTTCAAGGAGCCGAAGTTACAATATTGACCAGCTAAATCCGAGTTATTTCAACTTCGCCAAAATAGTACATTTCGATACAAGGGTGGAAAAATAGGGTTCACACCCGCGTGTATCGAACTGTGTTTTTTGACAAACTGTGCGAGAAAGAGGAAATTCAGTGCGGAAAGGACACTTTCCCGCACAGCGGGTCGAAATAGTAGATTTCGCACCAAGATAATGAGGTTGTAGCTCGCTTCTGAACGATTGGTTTTCGGCAGCCTAGGGTCGAAATAACCGCTCGGAAGCGGGAACTTCATGATCGAGGCGCGAATGCTATTTCATGCAATTTTGTAAACCCCCAAAAATCGGAAAGTTACACCGAAAATTGCAGTGTTTACAAAATTACATAAAACAGCATTCGCGCCTCGATCATGAGGATCCCCGCTTCCGAGCAATTATGTTGACTCTCTTCTGCGACTCGGCCCGAAAACCAATAGCTCAGAAGCAAGCTACAACCTCATAATCTCGATGCGAAATATACTATGTTGAGAATTTACAAAAGAGGGTATAGCTTGCCCCCTTCATTGAAATTACCGACAAACTGCATAAAATCACCCATTTCGCGTGCAGCCACAATTCAAAACTTTCCGATGAAACCAGATTTTCAGATTCTTGATATTCGGTGTGAAATTTTGAGTACGTTCAGGGAAGAGAGAATGGTCCAGAAAATCGTCGTGCTTTATGAATCCGATATCAGCTAAATTTTACAAACCTATCTTCCAGGCGAGTGAAATTCGTCTGTCTCCTGTGAATTTAAATGTTGAGGACATTTTCTCCAAATTGACCACTTGGCAGAGTCAATTCCATGAATTGGAGCCAGATTCACAGTGTCCTGAAGAACACAAAATGTCGATGACCACGGAGAGTTAGGTCCGAGGCATTCGAGACAGCGACGAAGAAAACTTGCCGCGCTCGTGCTGGGAGTTCGAACCATTATACATCAAATTGCAGCTATCGGTTTTGATGCATGAAATTGACTTCACCAAGTAGTTATTCCGAAGGAAACTTTTTTGTCTTTCCATTGACGTTGCTTTTGAGGGTTCAAATTCCTGCGAATGTGCAGAAAACACGATTTCCAGTTACATAAATAATATATTTGTAAAATAGCAAAAATAGCATCAACAAAATGAACATCAAAATGCGGGAAAAGAATTTTGAGACCGCTTTTTTTTCAAAGAATCCAATATTCCTTATGAGATGTCGAATTTCCGAAGATCTGAAGATTTGGGTGTCTGAGAAATTAATACCTTCATGCTAGTAGATACCCCTCACTATGGGCAGACAGCCGCCCCCACTCCTCCCCACTCTTTTGTCTTTGTCACCTTGCGCTATAGCCGGTGCCTGGTGCTTGAATTTCGGCGGCTGTCGCGTATATGGTGGGGATAGCTATATGTGTGCTCCCTGTATGAGTGTGTGCGTAATCGCTCACAGTGCTACACTATCATGTGTTTTACTCGTAATACTCGCGCTATCATTTGCTCTATAGCGCGTATTCACGAATGCATCTGAACGATGCGTAAGCATGTTATACTTGAAATTTATATGCATCTACTGTATACTGTGTATTCGAAGAACGACTAATAATATGCCGATGGCCAGGCCATTCGTTGAGAGTAATTTTGAAATGTTTCGATTCAAATTAAAATTTGAGATGATACTTTCTGCTCATTAGATGAATATTTGGTGTTGAAAAACTTGAGATATGGTGGATGAAGGTGATCAGGTTGAATGAAAAATATCGTTTTATTTTCTCCAATTTATTCATCTGTGTGCATTTTATTTTTCCTCGTGCAACACAGGACTCAATCAAATTTGATGGAGGTGAATAATTTATCATGACTGTTGAAAACTGATATTTCCTTGGTTACACATTATAAATTGAGCGGGGAAGCGGTGCGAAATATACAGTTTCGAGCGTTAACGTGACTCTGGCAGATAGTTGTCATATATCGAGCAATGTGAATGACGCGTAAGCTCCATTTTGCTGAGGAAGAAATATTCGAGTATATTCACTGTGTGTTTTATGCTGCAGATATTCAAGTATGGTTTTGCTCGATCAGTTTATATACATTGAAGATTTATGAAAGTTCGGATTGATATGAAAATTTCTGCAATCTCAAATAATTCTCTGGGCTCTTTTAATGGAAATGTGAATGACTCAAATTTGGGATACGGTGGAGATAGGTAGTATGCATAAATGAAGAAGTGCGATTTTATTTTTCAAATTCATTCACCTGCGTGCATTTTATTTTTTCTATACACCGCAAGATTCAATCAAAGTTAACGAATGTGAACAGTTCTTCGAATATATCGTCGAATAAGTACTCATTGGTTACAAAGTCATATTCATCTTTCATTCTCTCTATAACTATCTCTCATACTGAATTTATCAATTAGTACATGATTATTGTTTGGTACACCATTATCGTTTGATACAATATTATCATTGTTTGGTACAATACTATTGTCTTTGGCGATTTGCTACATTGTATTTTTACATTCACTTAGGCACTTTTGCACTTTTGACAATTCCTCGATTCTGCACACTACTAATTCAGATAGATCCACCAGATTCCCGAAAGTCACATGTTCAAAACTTACACTTGGCACATACAGAGATTTTTTCTTCGCTGGCTCTCCATCGTTTTGCTCAACAGAGATGTTACACTCACCCTTTTTCTCAATTACAATCGTCTTGGAATTATATGTATTTGTGAAGATCACCGCTAATCTGTCATTGATGACGATCGGAGCCCTCCATCTTGTGGCCACGTCGCTCTCGAAGAAAGCTTGCACTTCGCCGAAATTTTCCTGCAGTAGATTCCACTCTGACTGAGTGAGTTCGATTCCTTGCGATAGCCCAAACAAGGAGATAACAGGTACGAATCTATTGTCCTGTTGCAGTTGAAAACATTCTCACAAATTTTGACTCGCTGTTATTCACAGCATAAGTAGAGCCGAGGAATTTTGGTTTAGTGAGAATTCGGGGAGCCATGGTAACGTGAATTTGTAACGTGCCGGAAGCAAGTGCGCTTGACGACTGGTGAGACTATTGAGAATTTGATGAAGCTATATCGATGCATTTGCTGAGACAGCGTATATGTCATTTTGGATCGCCTCATCACTTCTGCACAGTACTTTTTTGCAGCAATCGCCACCGCAATCCAACGTTATTCGTTATTTGTTACCATGTCGATCTTTTGCCAACGGATGTGTCTTCTTCAGTTCAATATAACAATTCCTTGCTATAGAGTCATTCTCTTCACGATTTCTCCTGAACATACTATTGAATTTATTCATTCCAAAACCGTTAGACAAGAAATGACAAAACATCATGCAAAATTGGCCGCATACATCTGATTTTTCACTTTGCAATACCATCGTGTTATATTTGAAACTTTTACAATGTCTCTTGAGTCGATCAATGTATTCTCTAATGAACGGGTGTCTGCCAAAACTGTCGAAAAAATATCCAAAACCGGAAATATCGACGTAAAAAGCAACCCAGTGTGATCCCATCCTTGTATGATCTGAGCAATCAGCAACAATCGCTGCAGGCTCTGCCCATACCATTGCAACCCTGTCCGAAGCAAAAACACCGTACGTATCAACCGAGAGATCTCAAATAGTATCCAATATCTCCAAGGTGTTCATTATCGATAATACAATGATCGCTCGTTGAGCGTTGGTCAAAGTTTTTATATGTAACTCGCAACCATTTTCTCATTTTCTTGACATTATTCAGAGCACATTTGAGGTTGGAACAATCATTCTTGATGAAATGAAGAGTACAGTGCGTATTTGACGACGGCAAGTCTTCGAATGACGGGAATTCATCAATATCAGCTAAATTTATTATCTCTCGGGCTATAACTTGCTGCAAAAACATGACCTTCTCTTTACCGTAAGTGAAGAGAAGGTCATGAGCGCGTAATCGCTCACAGTGCTACACTATCATATGTTTTACTCGTAATACTCGCGCTATCATTTGCTCTATAGCGCGTATTCACGAATGCATCTGAACGATGCGTAAGCATTTTATACTCGAAATTTATATGCATCTACTGTATACTGTGTATTCGAAGAACGATGAATAATATGCTGATGACCATTCGTTGAAAATAATTTAAACATGTTTCGATTCAAATAAAATTTTGAGATGATACTTTTTGCTCATTTGGTGAATATTTGATGTTGAAAAACTTGGGATATAGTTGATGAAGTTGAACAGTTTGAATGAAAAGTATCGTTTTATTTTCTCTAATTCATTCATCTGTGTGCATTTTATTTTTTCTCGTTCAACACAGGACTCAATCAAATTTAATAAAGGTGAATAATTCATCAAATATATCGATAAATATAAATTCGTTCATTACAATCGCACGATCATTTTTCATTTTTCTATCACATCATCTCTCAAGATTTTTCCCTCGGTAGATCATTATTTGTACATTATTCAACCCATGATTCCCATTGGTCTTTATATTTTTGATGGTTGCATACAATTTCATCCTCATAGAATTGGTCTCTCCTTAAACTACGACGGAAAGTTGTAAGTCGTAATTTTAAAACATTATTCATCTGTATAATGTCTATTAATTCAGTGAATGAAGCCTTGATGTGATAGACATCTGGTAAATCGTCAAATCTATCAGAAGGTAGTTTTACCAATTGTCTGTTTTGACAATCAAGACTACATGGAACCTCCGTTGGTAAGAATTTTTTTCCGAAATTACGTCGCGATTCCGTATAAGTACAATTCAAACAGACCTTATATTGAGGAGCAAGCAATAATACCACGTAATGGTCATCGAGGGGTATGATAATCCTTTTCCGTAGCACTTCGAAGGTCGACATGAGCCTAGCGTATTCATCACGACTATTTTTTAATTGGGCATATAATAGTCGGTGAAGTAGCTCATTCATAGCCCTTTCTGCTAGTGTCCGCTGATACAACGGATAGCCGTGGCATTGAGTGTCATTGCACGGGTTTCCATGCGACCCTTCCCTCAGACGCTTGAGCACTGGAAATAATATTCAATTATTCAATGTCTCATGCTGAATCCAACCATGGAATAAATTTTAATTCGAACTCCATACCTGCAAGATCTAAACTTGGGGCCAAACTCTGAGTAATTGAATCTTCCATTCGAATCCACTCTCGCTCTTCTTTCCTGGCTTTGTCGATAGCTGAGGATCAATAATATATTTTCAAACATACTAATGGATGAAACGAGAATGATCTCAAATTTCACCATACTTACATCGCAATTCCCTCATAATCTCCGCACACATCGGCTTCCGATCCAAACCACCTCACACAATACATCCACCAGTATTTCCATGGTATATAACTTGCAGGAAATATCACGCATATTTGATATGTAAAGTTGATCCATTGGCAGGTGTGTTATATAATTTCGCATCTTTCTTCTCAGAGTTATCACTTCGAGAGAGGGTAGTTGCGACGTATCAGACGATATTTTACCCAACCCTCAACCCGATATTTTCGAAAATCCGGAGATGGAAGCTGCTCAAGCTGGCCCATCACAGGCGTTCTGCCCAGCTCCAAAAATAATCAGTGATGCGAGATTAAGTCAACCTATCGATGTAACTAAGTTCAAAAAACTTGAACAAGGCTGTGAATCGCGAAATTCAGCATCTCAATCCCAATCCTCCGGCATTGGTGCCAAATGAAGACGAAGGTCCAGGGTGTAGCTCCGATGTATTGATTTCCAGTCCCAGCGAGAGACCCGGATGCAAATTGATTCCCAATGATAGTGAGTTGGTTTATCACTGTGATCCTCAAATTTGTCATGACGAAACTGAAGTAATTATAAATATTGGTGATACCCAAAATTCTGAGGCTAGTGTCATAACGCTCGAATAAACGTCTGAAATTTACTTTTCTGAATTATGCAATCATTTGCGTGCTTCCCTCCTAATGATTACGCGGATTGTAGTTTCAATCAATCTTGCTCTTAGATATTTCATTCTGCAAAAATTGCTTCTTTTCAAAATTTGTACGTTTTCAACTGATCCGGAGTGCAAGTAAAGAACTTCATCAAAATTCTGAGTTAGAGATAAAATTTCTATCAAATCACTCGTAAAGTATTAGATTTCGAAATTGTTGGCGCATTTGTGACAGACAATGAGATTCTCCAAATTGGTCACGGAAGAGCCAATTTATCAGCAGACGAGGATGCCGAGCCAAACGTCAACGAGCCTTTCTTGGAGATCCTGCCTCCAGGAGAACGTTTCGCATTCGTCGACGAGACGACAAGATTCTACAGGCAATTCCGAATGAGAGGGAGACGAGTGACTCTCCAATTACTGCGACCAAACAATTCCAGCGTAAGTGCCACGATATGGCTGGAAAGCGCAATTTGCGATATACACACTTATATTACTCTGGTGTACTTAGCAGATGACTATATAGGTATATCTTTTTTGGCACGAGTCCTGTCTCGTGGTAGTCTGTGGATGTCCTTTCGGGGAATTAGAGATTTCTATTCCGACGATCTGTGGGGAATAATTCATCGAACCATTCAAAGTAATACCGTGTTGACTCTAGACACGCCAATCACATTGCATACAGCAATAGTCAGAGTACCGCGAGGAGGACGCCGAATACGATTGTCACACGAAAACGTTTTTAAACGGTCTATCTTACGCGTAAGGAACGATGACAATAAGTACCTACCTAGAGCCATCAAAGTTGCCTTAGTGCACAGCAGACGAGGGAAAGAGCGTGGAAAAAACAACATCCTACACATCGAGTGGTATGAGATTCGCCGCTATAGAAGTAAATATCAATCAAAAATGGCTGATAAACTCATTAGAGACGCCGGCGTCAGAATTCCACGGAGAGGATGTGGCTTAGAGCAGATTGGACGATTCCAAAATTTACTCGCAAACGACGGCACTGCTCTCGCCGTTTATAATTTCAAAGGATTAGGTCGTGGTGATAGACCAATATTTGATGGTTCCAACATTGTTGTCGGTTTGAAAGGATGCATTTTACGCACAATTAGAGTAGTTTATATGCCTCGTATGAAGCATTACAAGCCAGTTTCGAACATGTTACAAACTTCTGGCAGTCAAGGCTTTTGTATTCCATGCAATATATCTTACCGCTATGAACATGCTCACAGATAATCTGATAAATGTCCCTCTTGTTTCGGAACCCCACAGTGCGACAATTCAGTAGTAGTGAACTGCTAAAAATGCCGAAGAAATTTTTATGGTCAAGAATGCTTTGATAGGCATATGAGAGCTCTTTCCTATATAACAATTGATAAAAAGCAGCTAAGCATCTGCGAAGGTGTATACTTTTGTGATAAATGCTCTAAAATTGTCAAACTCACCTCAAAAGCAAGATACACGAATGTGGTCATGCATTTTGTAAAATTTGTAATTGCAAGAGACCTTTCAATCATTTATGTTTCATGTCACCGTTGAAAATTAAAAATAATGACGATCAAACGAATCCGTCGAATGGAAAAACGATGTACGTATTTTATGATTATGAGTGTAGACAGGATGAGGAAATGGAGGGTGATAAGAGTGTGAAGAAACATGTACCTGTCCTGGGCATAGCCCAACAAGTGTGCACAGATTGCATGGACAAATGGGAGCCAAAAAAGATATGCTATACGTGTGGTATGCATTAGTATACATTATAAATTAATCCCGTGAAACAGTTGCTCGACTTGGTAAATTCGAGAGTCCACAGCTTTCAAAAATATAATTTGCTTAGCACATTTCAGTAAAGGGTATGACGGACAATTTTTGCTAAATTATCTGGTTGAAAATAGCCATCAGCCGGAGCTGATCATGAAGGGCACTCAGAAAATGTCAATGAAAGTCGGATCTACGATTTTCCTAGACAGTATCAATTTTTTCAGTTGCCATTGAAAGCTCTACCAGAAGCCTTGGGATTCTCGGATATATTCGGAGGTATTTTCTCGCATAAATTTAACACGAAGGATAATCAAAATTATAGGGGAGCAATGCCCGGAGTAGAATTGTATTCACCCGACACCATGTCTGAAACTGATCGTGAAGAGTTTTTGAAATGGCACGAAGATACGGTGCTGAGTGAGTACATTTTTGATTTTCAAAAGGAAATAGTAGAGTATTGTCGGACAGATGTTGACAGCCTTCGCAGATCTTGTTTAGGATTTAGAAAGTTGCTCGTCGAGGTGGGAAATGTGAATCCATTTGGGAGCATCACGATTGCCGGTGCATGTATGAAAGTTTTACGTCGGAATTTTCCAGAGAAAGATACAATTGGAATCATCCCTGCCAGAAGTTACCAGCAAGTGAGAGGGATAAAAGAGTGACATCTGATAGCTTGTCATCATTCGATAGGATGTGATTGCTCCGTCCACATCGACGCCTTTTGGTGCAAAGTATGCCTCAATTTTACGAGCTCTTTGTCACTTGAGCAAAGATCAGAGAATCGCTGTATCGCGAAAAGCTGCGAGTGGTCTCATCAAATGCATATGCGAATGTGCTTTGAATATTTTAAATGGTAATATTCCACTGAATGACTACGAGAAGAGGAAGTTGAGGAAATACGCTGGAGTTCTTCGAAAACTCATTATACCGAGCGGTACTTGGAACAGCAAGAGAGTCGGCATCATCCGAAAAATAGCTGAATTCCTCCCGACATTGTTATTGCCCCTACTCAAATACTTTTCCGAGGAGAAGTGAATCTTTTCAATCATGGAACACGCTCGAAAAATGGTCCTGGTGCCCGAAGCCATGGTTAAAAATATCCAACCGATGAAAAATTCTCAAATACAGCAAAAAAGTGCTACAGGATCGCCCAAATCTGTGCAGACCCCTGGGAATGTGTCATCCAGATCAGACAAGGACATGTACGACATCCTGCGAGCCGATGTCAAAGACAAGCGCCAGAAATGGAAGCTCTTTTCTCAGGCACTTCAGAGGTTCCTCTTCTTCAACGATGACAATCACGAGTGCAGTAATGGCCAAAGTGAGTGCGCAGAAAGTACTAATGACGATGCTCTTGATAACGGAGGAGATGGCGTGACCTTGGTCAAATATTCGGATGAAAATATCATCAACAGCGTTCCGAATACATATAGATGGAAATGCGAGCAGCTACTCGAATGCTTACATGACTGCGGTCAAGAGCACATCTCTTGGGACGACTCAGGCACCGTGCGTATAAACGACACCGCTATCCCTGATTCAGATATTGTGGATCTCGTGAATTTGGCTGTCAGATGGAGGAAATCGTATTCAGCGGTTGGGGAGCAAGAATTTGCTAATTTTTTCGCAGAAATCTACTATTCCGAGAGAATTTATTGGCAATACCTCATTGTTGTTTGATGGATCTGATACACCTCTGACGAATTTGAAGAGGAAGTACGGCATTTTAGTGACTCGGCTGTAACACCTAGTAATTTGGCTGGCCCGACGCAGGGTGGAGACGAAAAGGAATCCGACGACGTAGAGGATTGTAGCGAAGTTTTCAACGAGACAGCTGATTCTACACTTGGATATTGTACACCTGGCACTAGGAAAAAGAAGTTTTTGTGGGCTACTTTGACACTCAATGAATAATGGAAGAGCTACTCGAAAATTATTATTACAATCCAGAAAACCCTGCATCACTCTCTGGAATAGAAAGTTCCCTTGCCGAGCTTAGATCGAGAAATATTCACGTTACGAGGAGACAGGTCACAAATTGGTTAGAATCTCAAGATGCTTACACGCTTCATAAGCCGAGACGATTGAGCTTTCAGAGACGGCATTATAACGTCTCGAATAATGATGATGTTTGATCGTATTTCAATTCTTTCGATCATATTTCATTACGTAGTAATAACCGTGTTCCAATGCTCTTACAGACCGATCAGGGGAAAGAATTCGAGGGAGGCCAATTCCAAAAACTGCTCAAAAAAAACCATATTACATTTCGAGAAGCTCTAAATGCAGAATTCCATTGTAGTGTTGTTGAAAGAGTCAATAGAACGCTGAAAAGTCGTTTGTGGCGCTATTTTACGAGATTTAATACAAAAAAATATATTGATATTTCACAACAGATAGTGAAGTGTTTTAACGGAACGAAAAATTCAAGTATCAGAATGAAGCTTTGTGATGTCACTCTCCAGAATGCTCAGGAAGCTCGTGACAATTTGAGTCGAAAATACGAGAAACATTTCGGTCGTGGTAGGCCTAAATACAGTGATGGAGATCTTGTTAGGATCAGTAGAGCGTCGCACGTCTTTGTGAAAGCATACGAAGCCGGATATTCTGAGGAAATTTCTAAGATTGTAAAAATATTCGGTTCTCGGGCACCATACGCTTATAATCTGCAAGACTTACAAGGCACCGACATCGCTGGTATTTTCTACGAGCAAAAGCTTTCTCGTGTGAGGAAGAATATTGACAAAGACAATTTTATCATTGATAAAATACTTCGGACTCACGGATCTGGACGGAACAAAGAATACTTTGTATCTTGGGCAGGATATCCCGCTGAATTCAACAGTTGGGTGCAAGCTGATCAGATTCATAATTTAGAATGAAGGACGAATTTTACGTTGTTTTAAAGAGCAGCATTAGCACCGGATACTTCCCTGAAAACCGTGCGTCAAGCTTTACAGCACTCTTACCACACGAGCTGCGGATAAGTGGGTCATGGACTGTCGCAATAGTCGAAGTTCAATACCCTCAAACTTGTATGCACCTGCCGCACAGCACTGATTACGTGCAAAATTGTTCGGAATTCTTGGAATCCGATGTCGAAGAGGAATTGAGTGATTCTTTGAGGCGTGAGGTGATGGAATTAGGCCATGAGAAGAAACGCCCAAATACTCGGCGAGAAATTGATCCGTTGCACGGGCTTTACTCGTCTATTGAAAATTTTATCGAAAAACTCAATAGTTTGGGCAATATCATGGGACGATTGCAATTTACACTTGATCACGGCCGATTAGTTGAAATTCAGAAAAATTGACACTTCCCGAGAATATTCGTTTCATCTTGAGGGACGATAGTGAATATAAAATCTATGTTAACGATGAGACAAAATATCGTTTCCATTCACCTGCCTCGCTTGATAATGGCTCGACATCGGTTCTATCCGTTTATTCCGATGTATGTATGCCATACATTGTTGGAAACACGCAGTCTCCTCTCCTCGGTGAATTTCCAATTAGTATTGATGCGAAGAACTTTGGGTCTTATGGAATAAAAACATTTTCTCGTCTGAGATACTTACCTGTGCAGAAAACAGAGTTTCAGACGATAAACATTTATATAAAGGATCAATTCGGGAGGAACGTCTCATTCAATCACGGAACTCTCAGTGTCACACTGCATTTTAAGAGACGTTATTTGTGATGTCGCGTTACGATGAATATTTTGATGCCGAGATTGCTGGCGGTACTAATTTTCTTGACAACTTGGGCTCATTGTGTACCGCTGAGAGTTGTCAGAGAGGATCAGGGATAGGAGGATTGCTAGGTGGTGTATACCGAAGATTCCTGCCTATTCTGAAAAGGGGATCTAAAGAAGTTGGAAAGGAAGTTATGCACGCTGGATACAACGTTGTATCAGATATTGCTCACGGGAATATTCCATTGCGAAATTCGATAGAAAGTCGATTTCAAGGGTCCGGCAATGCACTGGAACGAAAGGCTGAACAAAAACTGAATCAGCTATTTGAAGAGGGAAAAGATAAAGGGATGAGAGAACCCGATGATATTCAGTCGCTTCCTGACAGCGAACCCGAAAGCACAGAGTGTCGGGAAAAAAAGAAAAAATCGAATCATACTCCAAAAAATCAGAAGGAACAGAATAGGAAATCCGTTCCCAAGAAACAGACTGTGAAGAAATCTCAGAAGAAACTTCGAGCAATCAAAGATATTTTCAGCAAATAGAAGAAAATGGCATTCTTTCTTGCACAGTGCTTCGAGCGAGTGTTTGAAAAAAGAGCTGTCTTTTTTTTGAAATAGCGCCAACACAGACGACAATAGAATGCTCTCAATGGGTGAGCTACAAGTCAATATCCACTCTATCGGACGATTCACCCATAGAATTCAGTATCCCTCCTAGCAGAGAGGACTACATTGATTTGGTTCATACATTGCTGAGTTTGAGAGTGAAAATAAGGAATGCTACTGGCGAGAAGTTGCCGGATGACTACGTGGTCGGCCCTGTGAACAACTTTTTACATTCGATGTTCAATCAAGTCGATGTCTTCTTCAATCAGAAATTGGTAACACCTGCAAATAATAATTACGCTTACAGATCATACATTGAAACTCTTCTCAACTATGGCAGTGATGCTGAGAATTCACATCTTTCGAGCTGCTTGTGGTATGACGATACGCCGGGAAAGATGGATTCGATTTCCACAGAAAATACTGGTTTTGCGCAGAGAAGTAGTTCAACAGCAAATGGTAGATGTATTGATCTCATTGGCCATCTACATGTGGATTGCTTCTCACTTGCTAGATACCTCTTGGGCGGTGTGGAATTGCGAGTCAAACTCAATAGATCTCGCGATTCTTTCTGTTCAATGGAGAGCGTGAGTAATCATCACTCGATCCATATTTTGAAGGCTACATTAGTGGTGCGGCGATCAAAAATTAATCCAGGCATACTACTGGCACACGCGAAAGCTCTATCGAAAGCAACTGCAAAGTATCCCCTTACTCGTGTAGAAGTGAAAACTTTAACCATGAGAGGAGGGATTCTCGGCAAAACTCTAGACAATGTTATTCTTCGTCAGTTGCCAAAGCGTATAATAATTGGATTTGTCAACAACAAAGCTTTCAGCGGTGATAAGTCACTTAACCCTTCAAATTTCAAGCATTGTGATATCAATTTCTTCTCGCTCTATATCGATGGAACACAAATACCATCAAAGCCCTTGCAGCCCAATTTCGAGGAGAATTTGTACGTGGAAGCTTATCATATGCTTTTTTCTGGAGGTGGAGTGCATTTTCTAGATCAAGGTAACAAGATTTCGAGAGACAGTTACGCCAAAGGGTATTGTCTATTCGCTTTCGATCTGACACCTGACTTATCTCCTAACGCCTCGAGTCATTGGAATTTGGTGAAAAATGGCTGTTTGAGAATCAAGGTCAAATTCGCTAAAGCTCTGGAATCTACTGTAAATTGCATAGTTAATCCAGAATACGATAACCTACTTGAAATTGATTCAACACGTCAAGTTATTGTCGATTTCAACGGTTAAATTTGAAGCGTCAGCAAATATTTTGTCAAATCTAGATCAGCTGCCGAAAAAAAACCTGCCAGTAACCAACGGGCTATCATTGATACTTGACGTTGAGCATCGTGGACTTTGTAATCGATTTCGAAAGCTTCGGAGACGGCAAGAATTCAGTTTTGCCGAAAGAAATAGCTGTGATCTCTATCCAAGGTTCTTTCATGGCTTATTGGGTTACGAGTCCACTGTGTAAATTTTGTGATTCACCAGAGCATATCCGAAGAGCTTATAATTGGCACACGTTTCGAGGACATGGTATTGAATGGTTCGAGGGTGAGGTTCAGATCAATCAGCTGTTCAAGAATCTCCGAGAGTTATCGAAGAGAGCTCGCTCAATCTTCACTTACGGTAAAGAGAAGGTCATGTTTTTGCAGCAAGTTATAGCCCGAGAGATAATAAATTTAGCTGATATTGATGAATTCCCGTCATTCGAAGACTTGCCGTCGTCAAATACGCACTGTACTCTTCATTTCATCAAGAACGATTGTTCCAACCTCAAATGTGCTCTGAATAATGTCAAGGAAATGAGAAAATGGTTGCGAGTTACATATAAAAACTTTGACCAACGCTCAACGAGCGATCATTGTATTATTGATAATGAACACCTTGGAGATATTGGATTTTCTTTGAGATCTCTCGATTGATACGTACGGTGTTTTTGCTTCGGACAGGGTTGCAATGGTATGGGCAGAGCCTGCAGCGATTGTTGCTGATTGCTCAGATCATACAAGGATGGGATCACACTGGGTTGGTTTTTACGTCGATATTTCCGGTTTTGGATACTTTTTTGACAGTTTTGGCAGACACCCATTCATCAGAGAATACATTGATCGACTCAAGAGAAATTGTAAAACTTTCAAATATAACACGATGGTATTGCAAAGTGAAAAATCAGATGTATGCGGCCAATTTTGCATGATGTTTTGTCATTTCTTGTCTAACGGTTTTGGAATGAATAAATTCAATAGTATGTTCACGAAAAATCGTAAAGAGAATGACTCTATAGCAAGGAATTCTTATATTGAACTGAAAAAGACACATCCGTTGGCAAAAGATCGACAGAAATATTCAAGAAGATTCAATGATCATCATCAAAATGTCTCTCAAAATTCCTTGTAAAACACGAAAATTCACTTCACAATCCTGAAAATACAATGTAAAATACACTTCACTAACGGCCTGGGCAATTCGCTATCGGCCTAGTCAATTGTTCAACGGCCTAGTCGACTTTGCTCACGATGGACTCCAAAATTCAAGGAGCACGCTGCTCCAAAATTTACTCAAAATGGCCGCTCCACGCTACGAATAATTACCGCGTTGGGACAATGGCCAACTGCTCCAATTTGTGGAGCACGAGCTCCGCGATTACCGGATTTTACTGGCCAAGTACTCCGCGATTACTCAGGGTGGTGATCCACCGGGGGTACAGCCTTGCTCGTCGTCGTCCGGACGACAGCAACCCTGCATTTCCAGGCGATTTTTCCCCCAAAGTACTGTCTGGTACGCGCACTACGTCTTCACGAGGGTTCACCTCGACTTATCGGCCTCTGGTCACAATCTCCTCGGCCCCCGGGGCGTGCAATCTTTTTCCCGCACTGTTCGGCCTTAGCACGTGGTCCCCCAGGAGTCCGGATCGGCTGGGAGTCGGCAGGGGTACGCGCGCACGAGGCTCAAGTTTCGGCCAGGACGAGGGAATTCACATTAATAAAATGAGCAATAAGAGGACTCACCGTTTTTTTCCATCACTTTCGATAATGGCAATTCTCTGATTATGATTCAATAGGACTCTTAAAGTCTCGTGTGCTGTCCTCCGGGACTCCTGGGGGACACACGGCAAGAATAATGGCTGCTGAAAAGCGAAGGGCAAAAAGCGCGTGCACTCTGGGCAACTGCTATCCAGCAAGTGGCCTCATGGCCGACTTCTTCTTCAAGTTGAAGTTCCGTCTTCTTCAACGAAGAAGACGCGCTGTGATTAGCCCAATAAATTCCATCCGGAAAACTGGCAGCACCCTCTATCGGGGCTGCGCGGCAAAGTTTGAAGTACATAAGGGCACATTGTGGCAAGTATGCGCACGGAATTCACGGAATTACACGGCCAAACAGCACGGAAATATGTGTACGGCACTGCCTTTGGCCTCCACTCGTACCGTCTTTTATCTCACTTGCACCTATAACAAGCATAGGCCGGCGTGGAGGCGCTGCGCAGCTCGCATTGCCTCCGCTTTTGGCCTTTCACTGCACCCGATATTCGCTACATGGCCTTGTATACCTATATCTACTCTCGGCCTGTAGTACTATAGCTATATAGTACTTCCCATGTGTCAGTATATCTATATGGGCCTGTGCATATTCACAGCATGGCCATATGCAGATAAGATATTCCTATCCGGTAGTATCTCGGCCTCACACACATATATATGTATATGTGTATCGTCTGCGTGATGAATTTTCACCCAGAGACCGAAGTCCGGGTCACCATGATTCCCCATATCAGCCTGTTCAGGTATACCCACCCTGAACCAAGCTACACCGTCAGGTAGCGCCATCACACCGGCAGCATCAAGTTGGCAGTACGTCGTCTGCACGGCCGCACATCAACATCGGCTCCGCGATCCTTGTGCTCTGGTGAGCTACCCGGGCTCATCCGCGTCGGCCTGCGTGTCACCGGTGTCGTGGGTGACCGCCTACGTGGTGTAATGGTGCGCGGGTGTATCTTCGGCCAGGTTATGCGTGGGTGCAGGCAGCAAGTGCTGCATGCACGCACAATCTCACATAACCAAGGTGCAGCTGATACTGGGCTGCTGCGTATGGGACCTAGGTTCGGATGGCAGCAAGCCCAGGATGTGCTGCACGGATCATGCAGCATCACCAGCTGGCCATAATCACCCGTGCTCGTTGTCATCTTCCTCTTCGTCGTCCTGAGAAGGACGCCCGGGCCTTGTCGTATACACCACGACAATCTCACATACACGGTGGGACGCAGATCGTGTGACATCCGGAGGGTGTGCGGGGGATGCAGCACGGGGTCTGCGGATAACGGCTGTTGCCACCGCGCACCTCCAGGTCGGCCTTTGAAAGTTATCATACAAACATCAGCTGCTGTCACTCATACGGGTGAGCGAGAGCAGCATGCAATTTACCCGACCTTTCCCGGGTTAGCGTGCTTTATCCACGTGAGTCCAGAGCCCCGGGACTTGTGCGCGACATCGCGGGTGGTGCGTGGCCCCCGGTGGGTCCCACGAGGGTGTAGCTCCAGTGGCAGGCCTGGGTAACCCACCCTGGCCAAGTCCTGTAGGGAAACATCTTCGGGAGCGACCGGTGGCCTCCTAGCCTCCCGGCCGCAGCGGCTAACGTAGGTGTAGGTGGGGTTGCCTGCCCGCAGGCATAATCGCGGGCGCAACTCTCGTTCGGCCGTCGTCGTCGTTGTTGTCTCGAGTGGCAGCACCTCGGCAAGAAAGAGGAGTATTTTGCGTAAATACTTTGATCTTGGTGCTGCCGGATTGAGACACGACGAGAGTGATTCACTTTTCTCAAACAAAAGGCTGTGACGGTTCCACCGTCACATTACCCCCCGTTTAGGGGGGGGGGCGGTCCTCCGGAAGGGAGTGGCCTTGCTCAAACATAGGCGGCGCACTCTCGCCTTATAGTGAATTCTCTCGTTGCAGCCTCGGCCCGGCAAGATAAATAATCACCATGTCATCAACTGTCATATGTAGGTATTCATGTCATAGGGGACAATCACCCATCCACTCTCTCACACGACCAACCTGAAAGGGTATAAAATTGTAATTGGGGACCTACATCGTTAGGGGAAAGCAAAGACTCTACGGGATGGGGAGCTGAGCCTCCTGGGCCCTACCAACATGGACGACTACTTATACATTCTTTCGGAAACAACAGACAAAAATCATAGCATCTTACTTGTTGAACTGAAGGTCTTTACTTGGGGTTCTTCGGCCGTTTCATACTTGCGGGGAGGGATCCATAATTTCAACTGGGGTACGTGAGCCTCTGGCAGTTTTTCTCCTAACTCTCCGTCTAACACATAGACTAATAGCGATTTTACAGCGATCATTTTGAGCAGCCCTCCGATTTCGGTGCGAGCTTCATCAAGAATTCATTCGCGGCCTGAGATAAGAAACGAGTCTTCCGGCAGACCAAATACCCGACAAAACTCATCGTGATCCCGGCCTTAACTGCAATGCGTGGCCTGTCTTTCGCTAACTCTATCGACGTCTAACCGCACTCAATGCCTATCAGCTCACGCGGCCTCGTCGATTTTCTCTATTGGGTTACCGGCCGTTGATCCTTGTATATCTTCTAAGTATCTTGTCTCACGGGTCTAGTTTCTTCCACTCCTCCCAACGCTCTACGGGAGACCTTGTGCGGATCCTCAAGAGGTCCGTCGTCCTTGCAACCCTCGGCCTAACGGAGTGTGAGTTCGTCATACCTTCTCCAAGGTGCTCAAGTTCGTCTACCCACAATGTTAGCGACTGCTTTTTCCCACCATACCTTCACCAAGGCGCTCAGGTTTCACAACCCATAGTGTGAACAACCGCCTCTTTTGCCATACCTTCACAAAGGCGCTCAGGTTCCTCGACCCATGGTGTACTTGCTGGTTTCTCCACCATACCTTCACAAAGGCGCTCAGGTCCTCGACCCATGGTGTGCTCGCTGGTTTCTCCACCACACCTTCACAAAGGCGCTCAGGTCTTCGACCCATGGTGTGAACAACCACTTCTTTTGCCATACCTTCACAAAGGCGCTCAAGTTTTCTAACCCATGGCATTCATAATTGTTTTTCCACCATAACTTCACAAAGGCGCTCAGGTCCTCGACCCATGGTGTGAACAACCGCTTCTTTTGCCATACCTTCACAGAGGCGCTCAAGTTTTCTAACCCATGGCATTCATAATTGTTTTTCCACCATACCTTCACAAAGGCGCTCAGGTTCCTCGACCCATGGTGTACTTGCTGGTTTCTCCACCATACCTTCACAAAAGCGCTCAGGTCCTCGACCCATGGTGTGCTGGTTTCTCCACCATACCTTCACAAAGGCGCTCAGGTTCCTCGACCCATGGTGTACTTGCTGGTTTCTCCACCATACCTTCACAAAGGCGCTCAGGTCCTCGACCCATGGTGTGCTCGCTGGTTTCTCCACCACACCTTCACAAAGGCGCTCAGGTCTTCGACCCATGGTGTGAACATCCGCTTCTTTTGCCATACCTTCACAAAGGCGCTCAAGTTTTCTAACCCATGGCATTCATAATTGTTTTTCCACCATACCTTCACAAAGGCGCTCAGGTTCCTCGACCCATGGTGTACTTGCTGGTTTCTCCACCATACCTTCACAAAGGCGCTCAGGTCCGCGACCCATGGTGTGCTCGATTGTTTTTTTTTATTCTTTTTTAATTTCTACCACCATACCTTCACAAAGGCGCTCAGGTCCTCGACCCATGGTGTACTTGACTGCTTTCCCGCCATACCTTCACAAAGGCGCTCAGGTTCTCTGACCCATGGCGTTACCAACAGATTTCTTTTTTCTTTCAACTCCTCTCTCACGAGGCATTCGGGTACTTTGACTTTTCACCACTCTGTTTACTTGGACACCTATCACCTGTAGAGTCTCGCATCTCAGGTTCCTCGTCCGTTACCAAGAATCCTTCTAATTTCGTGGGGGCGCAGTGCTTGCGTGTACTCCCGCTAGGCCGTTTCCCGAGGACTCTAGTCTGAATTCACAATCAGGGCACGTTTGCACCGTGACCCCGGCCTTGCTGCATGAATGACACTTTCCACCCACTGACGTGGTACCAGCGGTTGGCATGTGTGCGTCTGTACATTCCGAGGCTGTATGACCAATGGCAGAGCACTTATAGCACGTACGCGTGGGACAACTGTTGGCAAAGTGATCCGGCTTGTTGCAATTGAAGCAAAGGCCTTTTTCTCGTTGTTCATCGGTTCGCATGCGATCTCCTGCTACCCGCGAACGGCCGGTACCGGGTGGTCTACGAGGACCATATGGGGTATACGGTGGATAATGGTACATCATTGGGTAAGATGGCCATTGTCCGGGTGTTGGCACCCACGGACCTACAGTAGCTGGCTGGTTCGGCGGTGTCGGCGTTGGAGCACTCGGCAGAGGGGTACTCGGGGCTGGCACGGCCTTAGATGGAGTGTCGGGCGAAGCGACGGGTGGACTGTTCCGAGTAGGCTTGGCGTCATTTTTACCCCCTTGACCACGATTGCGATTTTGATTCGCGTTGTGACCATTCGGGGCTGGATTTGGCGCCTCAGTCTCATTTCGCTCTGTGCCGGCAATTTCGTTCCACCCTGGCCTGCTCTTTGGCGGCGGCTGCGTGGATCCCTGATACGCGGCTCCAGGTATCCGCGACCGGTCCTTGGGTGGGGGTGCAGTGTACCTGGCATCCAAGTCTTTGCTTCGCTCATACTTCTGGCCATAGTGTTGAATATCATCCAGCGTTCTCACCCTTTTTGACTCTAAGTACTTACGTAGTACCGGCAATAAATTACGTCTGACTATCTCAAATACATCTCGTTCTCTAGGTGGTCTTTTCAAGTGTCCCAAAACTATCTTAACACAGGTCAAATACTTGGCAATTTTCTCGCCTTTGGCCTGAGTACGGTGCTGGAGTTCATCCATGACGTCCTGGCGAACTAAATGGCCCACGTATTGCTTTCTGAAAGCTTGCTTGAAATCCGGCCAAGTTTCAAATTCACCCTGATGAGTTCGATACCAACTCCGAGCGTCCCTTGTTAACGCGGCCGGCGCAGCTGATAGCATCTCAGCGTCTGTTACGGGTAGCATTCGTCGGTAATCTTTTAAGTTGGCCAGGAAGTCTTCTGGGCCATCCCGTTCACCACCACCAAAGCTGATCTTCAAGCTTTGTAGCATCTTAATCACCTGAAACTTCCTCCCATTCACACGACCGGCCTGACTCCAATTCGACTCATCGTCCGAGGTATCATACTCCGATTCACTGCTATCATCTCTCCTACGATTGCGACGGCCTGCCCTACGCCGGGAGTCTCGTGAATCCCTCGATCCCCGTCGTCTACCACTGCGACTCGGCCGGTCTGAATCCGAATCTGACCTTCTACTCCGTTGTGAGCGTCGCGGGGGTGAACTATCCGATGAGCTATCGCGCTCTCGACGGTTGTCGCGCCACCTATCAGCATCCCTTGGCCTACGATCGGAACCATCTCTCGGACTACGACCCGTAGGACGGCTTTCCGGAGTTCGGTCTCGCCAAGGCCGATGGCTATGCGATGAGTATTGTCGGCTTGGAGGTTCCCGAGAGTGATCATTCGCTCTTCGAGTACGAGGATCTCGAGGCTCGGTGCGGCTATGACGGCTTTCCCCAGAGCGATCCCGTCTGTGCGGTCGAACGGTCTGACTCAACTTGCTCATTCTGGTGTGTTCGAGAACGGTCCGGAATTACACGTGTTGGCCCCGGATCAACGCGATTACCATGGCTATCATTCGATCGATCGCGTGGAGGGTGCTCCATGTAGGCATTTTTATTCTGGCCTGGACACTGCTCGAAGCGCCCTCTATTCACTGGCTCTTTACGGCTGGGATGGGTGTCAACTACCCGCTCCTCGGCCTGGCCTTCACGGTCACGATAGCTTTCACCCGCTCTGTCGTGCGGCCTTGGTTCCCCGTGACCAGTTGGACTTCGTCGGGTGCTATAGTTCGTATAAGCAGGGGGTGGTTCATCGTCACCGGAGTCGTCACGACGATTACGTTCAGCGTCGTAATTCCGACATCGACCGCGGCCTGTGACCGGTTTTCTCTGTGGAATTGCCCCGGAACCTAGTTGTTCGAGATCTCCGTCCCACCACATCGTCTCCCCGCGTGATAGTTCGGGGTTGGCCTGCATACGCCTTTCGATTGACCGGTAATCAGTGGCTAAGCATCTATCGCTTGGTGACACCGGTGGTCGCCTTGGCACATATGCTGCTGGGATTTCGTGCTCTCTACTCGGACTGGGGCTCCCACGGTTTGAACTCTCGCTTCCGCTTTCCGATCCCGAACGTTGGTTCATAACATTTCTCTCTACTCCTCGAAGGTCGGCCATGGCAGTGTTCACTCTATGCATAGCAGCCCGCGATTCAGTGATCAAGGAACCGTGCAAACCGGCTCTCACGAGGCCTTCAACCGGTGGCAAGTCGTCCGCTATAGTTGTTGACCTATGAGGCTGTCCCCAACTCGGCAGTGGCCTATCAGGTGTGGAAGCTCCGGCCAGCAGGGACCCAGTCTGGTCCCGCAATCGTGGCATCAACCGAAGGCCCAATGGTGCCGGCTGGAAGTGATATCCAGTCGACAGCAGGAATGAGGCTCGGCTAGCAGCGGGTGATGGAATCGGGCCTGATATACTACTTGTCACTCGGCAGTATGTTCAGAAAATTTTTCAGACGGCCAGAATGCGTCTAAAAATTTTTCAAGTCGGCCTAAGTGCGATCAAAAATTTTTCAGAGTGGCCAAGTGCACTCAGAAAATTTTTAAAGTGGCCAGGGTGCGTCCAGGGAATTTTTCAGACGGCTAGAATGCGTCTAATTTTTCACGTCGGCCAAAGAGTGATCACAAATCTTTCCGAGAGGCTAGGAGCACTCAGAAAAATTTCAAAGTGGCCTAAGTATGCTCAGAAAATTTTTCAGACGGCTAGAATCCGTCTAGAAAATTTTCAAGTCGGCCTAAGTATGATCAAAAATTGTCCAGAGTGGCTAAGTGCACTCCGAAAATTTTTAAAGTTGCCAGAGTACGTCCAGAAAATTTTTCAGACGGCTAGAATGCGTCTAAAAATCTTCCAAGTCAGCCAAAATGTCGCGCACTTAATGATACGGCCAGAAACTAACTACCAGAATTTTTAGAATCGCGTGAGTCCTGTCACGGTCGCCATTTGTGACGTGGAAAATGGTTTACCAGCACAACTAATTTATATTCGTCGGACTCTTAACCTGAATCGCAGGTCTCGCGCGCAAAGTTCGGCGAACGCAATTCTAAATTTTAACAGCAACTCGGCTTCACTGCATCACTCACCGTGATTCTACCTGAGAATCGGAAAAGGGGGTGGGGAACGCTCGCACACGCACTCCAAATAATAATTCAGAATTCTCAATAATATAATTCGGCCTATATTCCGTACACGTTCCTTTTTCGCGGCGATACATGAATCTACATATGAAAATCCCGATAAATAACGGCCAGAAATATTCAAGAAGATTCAATAATCATCATGAAAATGTCTCTCAAAATTCCTTGTAAAACACGAAAATTCACTTCACAATCCTGAAAATACAATGTAAAATACACTTCGCTAACGGCCTGGGCAATTCGCTATCGGCCTAGTCAATTGTTCAACGGCCTAGTCGACTTCGCTCACGATGGACTCCAAAATTCAAGGAGCACGCTGCTCCAAAATTTACTCAAAATGGCCGCACCACGCTACGAATAATTACCGCGTTGGGACAATGGCCAACTGCAGCAATTCGTGGAGCACGAGCTCCGCGATTACCGGATTTTACTGGCCAAGTACTCCGCGATTACTCAGGGTGGTGATCCACCGGGGGTACGGCCTTGCTCGTCGTCGTCCGGACGACAGCAACCCTGAATTTCCAGGCGATTTTTCCCCCAAAGTACTGTCTGGTAAGCGCACTACGTCTTCACGAGGGTTCACCTCGACTTATCGGCCTCTGGTCACAATCTCCTCGGCCCCCGGGGCGTGCTATTATTTTCCCGCACTGTTCGGCCTTAGCACGTGGTCCCCCAGGAGTCCGGATCGGCTGGGAGTCGGCAGGGGTACGCGCGCACGAGGCTCAAGTTCCGGCCAGGACGGGGGAATTCACATTAATAAGATGAGCAATAAGAGGACTCACCGTTATTTTCCATCTCTTTCGATAATGGCAATTCTCTGATTATGATTCAATAGGACTCTTGAAGTCTCGCGTGCTGTTCTCCGGGACTCCTGGGGAACACACGGCAAGAATAATGGCTGCTGAAAAGCGAAGGGCAAAAAGCGCGTGCACTCTGGGCAACTGCTATCCAGCAAGTGGCCTCATGGCCAACTTCTTCTTCAAGTTGGAGTTCCATCTTCTTCAACGAAGAAGACGCGCTGTGATTGGCCCAATAAATTCCATCCGGAAAACTGGCAGCACCCTCTATCGGGGCTGCGCGGCAAAGTTTGAAGTACATAAGGGCACATTGTGGCAAGTATGCGCACGGAATTCACGGAATTACACGGCCAAACAGCACGGAAATATGTGTACGGCACTGCCTTTGGCCTCCACTCGGACCGTCTTTTATCTCACTTGCACCTATAATAAGCATAGGCCGGCGTGGAGGCGCTGCGCAGCTCGCATTGCCTCCGCTTTTGGCCTTTCACTGCACCCGATATTCGCTACATGGCCTTGTATACCTATATCTACTCTCGGCCTGTAGTACTATAGCTATATAGTACTTCCCATGTGTCAGTATATCTATATGGGCCTGTGTATATTCACAGCATGGCCATATGCACATAAGATATTCCTATCCGGTAGTATCTCGGCCTCACACACATATATATGTATATGTGTATCGTCTGCGTGATGAATTTTCACCCAGAGACCGACGTCCGGGTCACCATGATTCCCCATATCAGCCTGTTCAGGTATACCCACCCTGAACCAAGCTACACCGTCAGGTAGCGCCATCACACCGGCAGCATCAAGTTGGCAGTACGTCGTCTGCACTGCCGCACATCAACATCGGCTCCGCGATCCTTGTGCTCTGGTGAGCTACCCGGGCTCATCCGCGTTGGCCTGCGTGTCACCGGTGTCGTGGGTGACCGCCTACGTGGTGTAATGGTGCGCGGGTGTATCTTCGGCCAGGTTATGCGTGGGTGCAGGCAGCAAGTGCTGCATGCACGCACAATCTCACATAACCAAGGTGCAGCTGATACTGGGCTGCTGCGTATGGGACCTAGGTTCGGATGGCAGCAAGCCCAGGATGTGCTGCACGGATCATGCAGCATCACCAGCTGGCCATAATCACCCGTGCTCGTTGTCATCTTCCTCTTCGTCGTCCTGAGAAGGACGCCCGGGCCTTGTCGTATACACCACGACAATCTCGCATACACGGTGGGACGCAGATCGTGTGACATCCGGAGGGTGTGCGGGGGATGCAGCACGGGGTCTGCGGATAACGGCTGTTGCCACCGCGCACCTCCAGGTCGGCCTTTGAAAGTTATCATACAAACATCAGCTGCTGTCACTCATACGGGTGAGCGAGAGCAGCATGCAATTTACCCGACCTTTCCCGGGTTAGCGTGCCTTATCCACGTGAGTCCAGAGCCCCGGGGCTTGTGCGCGACATCGCGGGTGGTGCGTGGCCCCCGGTGGGTCCCACGAGCGTGTAGCTGCAGTGGCAGGCCTGGGTAACCCACCCTGGCCAAGTCCTGTAGGAAAACATCTTCGGGAGCGACCGGTGGCCTCCTAGCCTCCCGGCCGCAGCGGCTAACGTAGGTGTAGGTGGGGTTGCCTGCCCGCAGGCATAATCGCGGGCGCAACTCTCGTTTCGCCGTCGTCGTCGTCGTTGTCTCGAGTGGCAGCACCTCGGCAAGAAAGAGGAGTATTTTGCGTAAATACTTTGATCTTGGTGCTGCCGGATTGAGACACGACGAGAGTGATTCACTTTTCTCAAACAAAAGGCTGTGACGGTTTCACCGTCACAGATGTCTCTTAGACATTCCAACTTACAGTACGTTCATGGATAATGGATCAGATAGGGTCTCACTAAAACAATGATATTCCCAATATACTTTGACGTACGAGAATTTTGAAAAAGGCATCTCAGAGATCACGAAAAAATCTATCGATTCATGTGTTTAAAACACTCCTTGCGTTTTTTTTTGAGTGACCGTAGTCATGATGAAGAGCTAGAAAATTTCTCCTTCAACCAATCACCTACAACTTTGGCGGAAGTGATCCGATCACAAAAATTCTCAAGGGATCTGGGAGATCTTTACAAAATCTACAATTCCCTCTTCTTGAAGTTCTCTCTACGACCTTTCCTGCCCAAAAAACGAGTTCGAAGAGGAAATTCTGTATTACATGGACTGCTTATGAAGATATCGCGGCTGGATCCTGTTCCGTCTCGCCTTGCTCTATCCTCGCGCAAAAATTCATCAAAAAAATATTATGGCATATGATTCTGATGTAGAATAATCTCATCTCTCAGAGTATTTGATCAGATTTTGTCTTGGATTGAAGGCAACCCCAGTTTCTCAAGATTCATTGGGAAAATTGATTAATTTCATGTTTCGCCCCTATAGATCACATTCGAGGCAGAATCTGATGGATATTATTCTGGGAGATGAGATTACTCTCCGTCGAAATCATATGCCATGATATTCTTTCGATGAATTTTTGCACAAGAATGGCGCAAGGGGAAATAAAACAGTAAGCAGCTTCGGTATCTCCTTAAGCAGTCCAAGCAAAGTTTTTTTCCCAAGCTCGTTACTTGGACAGGAAAGGTCGTGAAGAGAGCTTCAAGGAAAGGGAAGTGTAGGTATTGAAAAGATCTACAAGATATTATGAAAATTTTATGTGATCGGATCACTCGCCAAAGTCGTAGGGGATTGATTGAAGGAGGAATTTTTTGGATTTTCATGGTTGACCAAGGTGATCAAAAAGGGCGCGGTGAATGTTTTAAACACATGAATCGATAGATTTACTCGTGATCTTTACGATTCTCTCCTCAAAATTCCTGTGAGTCGAACTTTATTGGGAATATCACTTTTTTATTGAGACCCTACATCATCCATTATTCATGAAAGGTACTGTAACTTGGAGAAAAATCGGGAGCCAAGTCTTGCGAGAGCTCATTTCTACAATCTTATGGAGAGAGAAATTATACACATAGGGCAAATTAGGTAAACTTACCCCAAGATGAATAGTCTTCCAAGCTAATCAAGTGAGTACGCATGCTTATTCATCATAAACATTGTTAGTCACATACTAACAAGGGGAGGACCAGACCTTTGGATCACCAATCTTGTTCAAATTTTTTTTTACAGTTTTGTATTACTTAGAATATGAAGAATCCAGAGTAACTCCGTCAAATGGGCCTCCTGTTCAAAGTTACAGCCCATGACATTAACATTGCCCATATAGGCCCATGTTGAAAAGCGATATATATAGGTATACTGGCAACGCTATCATTCTTGCTCGTATCTTTGACCAGAAGACCCATTGGACGGAGTTACTCTGGATTCTTCATATTCTAGGTGACACAAGACTGTAAAAAAATTTTGGAAAGGATTGGTGATCCAAAGGTCAGGTCCTCCCCTTGTAAGTTCGGCCCAACGAAGGAGAGCCCCATATACGTGTTTTGTACTCTGAATCGATACATCCCCGATAGCTCAGTTGGCTAGGTGTCGTGTCTACAAAGTCGAAGGACGAGGTTCAAATCCCGATAAGTACAAAATTTCAATTGCCCAATTACGTTTTTTCCCAATACATCTATGATAATAAACTACACAGAATATGGGGTAACAGCTTAGGAAATGGGCAAATAATAATATTTTAAATGAATAAATTTTGAAAAATCAGCTGATTTTCCACTGGCCAGTCACGAATAAATATTGAAAAATCAGCTGATTTCTTTCGATAGGGTTTTTCGGTATTTTGGAGTCCGTCCGTTGATTACAGCAAGTGTACACCGCCGAGAACGGCGTAAATATACCACGAATAACACTAATTTCATACCGGTTGAACGCAATTCCTTGATTTCCCCATTGATGTACATTAGGGTGGGCCGAAAATCCATTTTTCTCGGGAATCGCTTCGCGCTAGTGAAATTTCACTGAACTAAATAAGAAAAACAGAGAATTTCTAGAAATGTTATACATCCACTTTCATAAAAACACAATCAATAGAACTCAAGACACCATGTTTTCGAAAATTGCATACAAGTCCATTATTGAAAAGATTTGAATAAGAATGAATCAAGAAAGCTAATTTCTCATCGTATACGACGCCTGATACATAGCAACGGCGCCACACCAAAACGATCTCTACTCTCGTTCCTACCTTTCAATAATCGTCTTCTTACAAGACGAAAACCTGTCATAGCACTAACATCCTCGCTTGACAGTAAACAGTGAAAAAGTTACAAAAAGTTCTAAAGAACAAGTACGTATTGGTAGTACACCACCATCAACATCATACTAGATTGATTCATAAAAAAAAAATTTATTGTTTCAGTGAGCAGTGTTGTGCAATATTTGACCCGCATCGATAAGATGCTAAAATTATAAATCGACATGTATGTAGCCCTGAGGAGGCCCGTGTAGTTTTAACGGGCGAAACGTTGGCGTTTTAGAGAATAAAACCACTTGCTCGACCAATTCACAAGAAGACCATCATTATTTCGAAATTTCACTGTCTTTTGATGAGAAAATACGGAAATCTTTTCGCTGCATGCTTAAGAATGAGTTTTTCAGGTGGAGCAAGGGCCTCAAAGATTGAGAAAATGGAGAGAAACGTGTTTTTCGAACCTTTTTTGCTACTGTTTCGCATGAAACTTCGGTGCGTCTCCACATTTTGATACGTGCTTTAGTTAATTTTGAAGCCTGGTCCAAAACCAATGAAATGAGCTAAGGTGTATCCTATTCGAGTAACGTGGACCAAAGTTGTTGGGAATCTACGGAAGATGGTTTACCGACCTTTTTCTTACGTTTTTCATCCGCGATCATAAGGAAGCTACGGGTTATGTAACCATCCGACGAATGGAACTCTGGACAGATTTTTACGCTTAGGTTTCCACAGTTTGCCTCATCTTGCGTTTGAATGAGGGGAGTCAACTCCATAATGCCGAGGAATGGGATCTTGTAATGGAGCAAAAGTTTGAGAGATCTTGAGAAAATTAAGAAAAACATGGCATTTTGATGGTCCTTCCAAAAGTGATGCGATAGAGCGCAGACTATTTTCTTTGCCTGAGTCGCCATGTGAACGACATATTCTTATGTATTTCCACCGGTAGAACCCAAAAGCGAGGTCCACTTCGGCCTCAAGGATCAAGGGTCTTTATAACTCGCGAGATACCAATTCTGGCTATGGAACTACATTTTCCCGGAAAACACCCAAATTCATTCAAATCGCTGTGCTGCTGAGGATAACATTCAATTCGACCTTGATCGCTCATGGAACTATGTTTTCCTACGTATTCTGTCCTCCTGGAAACGATCCCGGTGTTTTCATCAAGCAGAGATGCGTCGAATCCAAGTAATGAGCAGATGAAGACGGAAGATTTTCGTCCTATCTTATGCATGGACTACCTATGTGACGGGTAAACCGTCACAGCCGAGATTAGGGAAATCTCTCGTCGCCGTCTCGAGCCAGCAAGCGAGAAGTATGAGTATTAATCCGGAATACTTCTCCTTTTTGTTGAGGGCTGGCTCGAGAGGACGACGACGACGAGCGACGAGGGAAATTGTGGATTCTGCGGGTATCAATATGACTGCGCACGGGCAACCCTCCCGGCGCCCGGGTTAGCCGCTGCAATCTGGTCAAGGGGGCTGCAGGATCAGCAGCCGGAGGGTCGCGATTCCTACAGCTGGGTGGCCCGGAGGGCTCCCCCAGGGCACTGAAGCCTTGTTTGGCCCTTACACCGGCCATCCCACACCCCACGGACATGCTGCTCCTCAACACCATACCCCGGGGCAGGTGTGTACACACCGGCGTGCGGACGACGGCGACGATGATGACGGACGAGGCCCTCGCTCCCGGGTGGGCGAGGGTATGCTTGGCACCACAAAATCGCGTTGTGTAACGCACATGCAATTGATGCACGACGTGGGGCAGGTTATGGACCTGGTGCTTCACACACACACACGGCACGCACACTGCTGCAGGACACGAAGAGATGGTGCGGACGGCACGCGGGGCCCGGGTGACGATGACAGCATGCAGCAGACGGGTGGCCCTCCTGGTGCTGCGCTCCCCGGGCTGCCAGCCATCTAGGCATTCACCCCATCCGCTGCAGCCCAGGGCAGCGAGCATGCTTGCAGCAAGGGGGTTAGGGGGTTATGTACCCACGTACTACCCGATACACAGGTACATCGTGTACCTGGTGTATCGCACACCCGCGGACCATGGATATAACACTAGGGTGGCCACCCACCGCACGGGGGACCATCACATGGACGCGGATGGGCCCGGGTGACCCAGCGGACGACGGCAATGACGGACAGGCCGGTGCGCGCGGCTAGAGCAGACAGCTGACTGGCGGTGGACAAGATGTGGCGGCGCTGCAGGCATGTAAATCCGGGCCACACCCGGGTGCTCGTGGCCACAAAAATCTGACGGACGATCACCTGGACAATGGCCACTGGGCAAATTTGGACTTGCGGGCGACATTTACATGTACTTAGGGCTATGCACACATCACATGAGTATGTTGCAATGGGACTATGCGCAGCATATATATATAGATATACTGCGGCCATGCGGACTTGATACTACTATGCTACGGGCGGCCGCGAGTATATATAGATATACCGCGGCAATACGGACTAGATATAGATATACACGGACATGTATAAGGACTATACGAGGTGAAAGCGAGGAGTTGCGGCAAGCGCGAGTGCGCGATGCCTCCGCGTGTATTTAAGCGGCGCATGCGCGTGAGCGGGACAGAATATTCTCTGGGTGGAGGCATCAGGACCATAGATACTGCAATTGATGCACTTGCGGTGAATTTCGTAGGATCTGAGCTACTGTATGGGACATGTATAGTGGACTTGACTTGAATATTTGGCGCGCTCAGCTGCCAGTTGGCGCTGCTAGTGTTCCGGTAAGATTGAACGGACCAATCAGAGGGCTTGACTTCAGTGAAGACGAAGGCGCGGACTTGGTGAAGAAGAAGCAGCCATTGTGACACTTGTGGATCACCTCTTTTGCCGGCCACACGTACCAGTCGCACCCGCGAATTTATTTCGGAGCACGTGCCCAGTCACCAGTCCCCCAGGAGTCCCGGTGGACTCGGACAGACAGCAGCAGTGTGAATTAACCAGGAGGGTTGAAATACTTGTGTATTGACGGAGCAGCACCAGGACTAGGACAATGGGAATCAGCGGTGAGTGGTTTTGCTAATTTTGTAAATTCTCTCGTCGAGTGTGTGAGGAGCCTCGCGAGTCGCGGAGGGCAATCGTCGTGCCCGCGGACTGTTTGGACTCCCGGGGACCTCGTGATCTGGTGCAGTGCGCGGACGTGGACAAGACGTCTCTGAGAGACGGACGCGTGCTCGGAAAATCGCACCTGAGGACTCTGAACTTCAACCGCGTCGCCTGGGATTTTTTCGGAGCAGCGGACTTGTGAATCTGTGACCACGCGCACGAGGACAAGACGTCTTGTGAAAGACGTGCGCGCGTTGGGGATTCTCAGGGCGGACTCAGCGGACTTGTGAGCATTGAGCGCGGTCGTGGACAGGACGCCCCGGAGCCGGCGTACGCGCGGTAACGAGCACATAACGGAGAAGTGAATTAGGAGCCAGGTGTGTGATCGTGCACCTGTTGCTCGAGCGCGTGGGACAAGGGAGCATCGGAGCGCAAGCCATTTTGGGTGCTCGCCGTTGCGCGTGCGTTGTGAGAGCCATTGAGCGGCCATTTTGGACGACAGAATTTTGGAGCAGATTAATTGTGGGGAGAATATCGGAGCAGGGACCGGACAAGCTGCACTCTACGGAGTGCAGGTAGATTTCGCGAGTGATCGGACAGTGTGATACGGCCTTTTTGTGAAGTGTTTTATATTTTTCAGGAATAGAGACATTTTGACAATGTATGTGATTGATTGATATTTTCTTTTGGACAGAGTCATTCGGACAAGTGTCGATTATTAGAGATATGTAGATCTATGTATCGCCGCGCAGAAGTAACGTAAAGAATATAGGCCAGATATTTTTTTGTAATAAATATTCGATCTATCATTTATGAGCGTACGCTTTCCCTCCCCCCTCTTTATTTTCAGGTGATGGCACGGTAAGTGACGCTGTGCTGAGGACGTGTTGCGGAGTAGCTGAATTTTTCCTAAGTCGTTTCGCCGTTCGCGCGCGTATTGCCTGCGATTTTAGGGTAGGAGTCCCGTTGGATATAAATTAGTTGTGATGGTAAAAATACCACGTCACACCTATCCTTATACACAGGTTGGACATATCGGTCATCAACTACTCAGTGCTTCAATTTGACGCATCCAAGCCCGATGGGAACACCGAGATCGTTTCCAGGAGGAAAAAATACGTAGGAAAACATAGTTCCATGAGTGATCAAGGTCTTTCGAAGTGCTCTTCTCAGCAGCACAGCGTTTGAACGGATTTTTATTTTATTTTTTTTATCTTATTCATATATACGGGCAATACTGCCCTTTTACAGTGTATTACAAAAATATAAAAGTGAAATTTATACTAGAAATAATGTTAAAATTAAGATAAACATTGGCGATGCAAGGATATTCCGATCTACGTGCGAAAACAGTTATTCAGTGTTAACTGTCAAGGTGGAATACAGGTCTGTAGAATCAAATGCTGCAAGAATGGAAGTTTTGAAGTGAATCAGCGAATCTGAGTCTCTCAATTCTGAGGGTAGACGATTCCAAAAACGTATTAACCTATTGGTAGTAGAGCAGTGGACCCAATTGGAATTACTAAAATCTTGTTCGATTGTTCTGAATGAACGCAATTCATAATCCACTGATCTACCAGTAAAAAGAGCATTAGTTTGTTCACAGGAAAATTGACCATTTCTTATTTTGAAGGCTGTCAAGCAGTCGAGGAAGCAATGACGAGTGGCCAGTTCAGATATTCTAAACTTGTCTCTAACAGGAGAATAATCATGATCGGTGAAGAGCATTGGATTCTTATCTTTATAAGTCAGGTATCGAAGCATTCTGTTCTGAATCTTTTCCAACTTTAGTTTGGCTTGCTTGGTATGAGGTACCCGAATAACTAAGGCGTATGTTAGAATAGGAATGACTAGGGCCTTTTACAATTATGCTATAGGAAAAGGATTGTGAGAATCAGGAGTCGATCTCTTTAGAAAACTAATCAAATTCAGGAATTTTTTTGAAACTGCCTCAATATGTTGATCAAACTTGAGACTCGTATCAAAGATGACTCCAAGATCTGAAATCTCATTGACCCGAGCTATCTCTACATCATCGAGTACATACTGATAATTCATAATCTCTTTGGATCTCGAAAAGGATATCACAGCACATTTTTTCATATTGATTTCCAACCCGTTTTTCATAGCCCAATTTTTGAGTAACATTAGCGCACGTTGAAGACGACTAGCATCTAACGGGGATTTGATCGAAGAGAAAATTTTCACGTCATCGGCGTAAATCAGGGTTTGAATCGGTGGCAATTCATCAAGAATACCGTTAATAAACATCATGAATAAAACTGGGCCCAGATGTGAACCCTGAGGTACACCTGATGACGCTTCAAATCCGTCCGGAACAAACTCTGACACCCTTACAGCTAGTTTTCTCTCAATCAAATACGATTTAAACCATTCATGTAATTGTCCACTTATACCAAAATTCTTCATTTGGATTCTGGATTTGGGCGTTTTCTGAGGAAATGTAGTTCCTTAGCCCAGTGTAGTCCCAAGTTTTATTTCTATGTAAATATATTCGTTTACTGAACCATATTGAAAGAATGAGCTCACAAATATCCCAAAATTTGGAACCTCGCTCCAAGATTGGTGATTCACATTAGCAGAATCTTAGAAGGGATTCTGTTGCATGGAGATAATTTGAGGTGAATTAACTATGTCAAAATATATATTTTGGTATCTGATGCCCGATTTACCAGATTTTACTGGAGTCTAATCCAAACAGTGTAGATTTAGACTAAGTACTGCTAAGCAGGATCGGAACGGCCTGGAGATGAGTTTTGCTATCGGTCTGGATCCTGCCAGGCAGCATCGAGTCATCTGCGTCAATCGATTTCAATGATGACCCAATCACTCTTTGCGTCATTGACTAATCGACATGAATAATACAGTATCGAATTGCAATCGTGGCTGCATGGTTATACTATCCCTCTCAATACTCAGCATCAGTATTGAACTCCTCTGAATTTCATGTATTCGAATCGAATTAAATACTGCTGAGCAGGATCGGAACAGCCTGAAGATGAGTTTCGCTATCGGTTTGAATCCTGCCGGGCAGCATTGAGTCGACTGCGTCAGTCGATTTCAATGATGACCCAATCACTCATTGCGTGATTGACCAATCGAGATGAATACTACAGAATCGGAATGGGATCGCGGGTGCATGGTTATTCTATCCTTCTCAATAGTCACAATCAGTATTCAACTCTTCTAGATTTCATATATCTCAATCCAATTCAATACTGCTGAGCAGGATTGGAACGGCCTGGAGATGAGTTTTACTGTCGGTCTGAATCCTGCCAGGTAGCATTGAACTGACGGCGTGAATCGATTTCAATGATAACCCAATCACTCGTTGCGGCATTGACCAATCGAGCTGAATACTATAAGATGGAATTCAATTCGTGGGAGCATGGTCTCTATCGTCCTCGATACTTACGATCAGTATTGAACTCCTTTGATTCTGATATATTTGAATCGAATTCAATACTGCTGAGCAGGGTTGGTACGCTCTGAGGATAAGTTTTGTTATCGGTTTGAATCCTGCCGGACAGCATTGAGTCGACTGCGTCAATCGATATCGATGATGACCCAATCACTCATCGCAATTTTGAACAATCGAGATGAATACTATAGGATAGAATGCAGGTCGTGGAAGCATGGTCTCTATCCTCCTCAATACTTACAATCAGTATTGAACTCCTCTGATTTTCATGTATTTGAATCGAATTCAATACTGCTGAGCAGGGTTGGTACGCTCTGAGGATAAGTTTTGTTATCGGTTTGAATCCTGCCGGACAGCATTGAGTCGACTGCGTCAATCGATATCGATGATGACCCAATCACTCATCGCGTTTTTGAACAATCGAGATGAATACTATAGGATAGAATGCAGGTCGTGGAAGCATGGTCTCTATCCTCCTCAATACTTACAATCAGTATTGAACTCCTCTGATTTTCATGTATTTGAATCGAATTCAATACTGCTGAGCAGGGTTGGTACGCTCTGAGGATAAGTTTTGTTATCGGTTTGAATCCTGCCGGACAGCATTGAGTCGACTGCGTCAATCGATATCGATGATGACCCAATCACTCATCGCGTTTTTGAACAATCGAGATGAATACTACAGAATCGGATTGGGATCCCGTGTGCATGTTTATTCTATCCTTCCCAATACTCACAATCAGTATTCAACTCCTCTAGATTTCATATATTCCGATCGGATTGAATACTGCTGAGCAGGATTGGAACGGCCTGGAGATGAGTTTCGCTTTCGGTCTGAAACCTGCCAGGTAGCATTGAATTGACGATGTGAATCGATTTCGATGATAACCCAATCACTCGTTGCGTCATTGACCAATCGAGCTGAATACTATATGGTGGAATTCAAATCGTGGGAGCATGGTCTCTATCCTCCTCAATACTTACGATCAGTATTGAACTCGTCTAGTTCTCCTATAGTGGAATCGGATCCAATACTGCTGAGCAGGATTGGTATGGACTGAGGATAAGTTTCGCTATAGGTCTGAATCCTGCCGGGCAGCATTCAATCGACCGCGTTAATCGATTTCAATGATGACCCGATCACTCTTTGCGTCATTGACTAATCGACATGAATAATACAGTATCGAATTGCAATCGTGGCTGCATGGTTATTCTATCCCTCTCCATACTCACCATCAGTATTGAACTCCTTTGAATTTCATGTATTCAAATCGGACTAAGTACTGCTGAGCAGGATCGGAACGGCCTGAAGATGAGTTTCGCTATCGGTTTGAATCCTGCCGGGCAGCATTGAGTCGACTGCGTCAGTCGATTTCAATGATGACCCAATCTATCATTGCGTGATTGACCAATCGAGATGAATACTACAGAATCGGATTGGAATCCTGTGTGCATGGTTATTCCATCCTCCTCAATACTGTAAATCAATATTGAACTTCTCTAGATTTCATATATTTGGATCGGATTCAATACTGCTGAGGAGGATTGGTACGGCCTGAAGATGAATTTTGCTATCGGTCTGAATCATGACAGGCAGCATTGAATTGACTGCGTCCATCGATTGCAATGATGACCCAATCACTCTTTGCGTCATTGACTAATCGAGATGAATACTACAGAATCGAATTGAAATCGTGGGTGCATGGTTATTTTATCCCTCGCAATACTCACATTCGGTATTGAACCCTTCCTGATTTCATATATTTGAATCGAATTCAATACTGCTGAGCAAAATTGGAAGCGCCTGAAGATGAGTTTCGCTTTTGGTCAGGTGGATGGGTTATGAGGTCTGCAATGCTGAAAATCAGTATTGGGACCGATTGAAGCGGATTGAGATCTCGGGATTTCCAATACTGGAAAACAGTATTGGAATCGACTGAGGCGGAAAGGATTCCAGATCTTCAGTACTGATATTCAGCATTCAATTCGATCCAGGTAAATATGATATAAGGTCTGCAATGCTGAACATCAGTATTGAGATCGATTGAAGCCAATTGAGATCCCGATATTCCCAATACTGAAATACAGTACTGGAATCAATTGGGGCAGATAGGATTCCAATTCCTCAATACTGATATTCACCATCCAATCCCACCCAGATGGAAATGATATAAGGTCTTTAATGCTGAAAAGCAGTATTCGAGGTGGCAAGCTTGCCGTAGCAGACAATGTATTAGAGATAGGAATAGGCATTGCGACAGTTCAAAATTTAACCACCTTACGCGTCCTCTCGTGGTATTGAGGCGCTGTAGTCAGGATTGACACCTCGGATGGAGATCGATCGAAGCGGATTGAGAACCCGATGTCTCCAATACTGGAAAACAGATCTGCAATCGACTGGGGCAAATAGGATTTCAAGTCCTCAATACTGATATTGAGCATTCGATTCGATTCAGGTAAATATCATAAAAGGTCTGCAATGCTGAAGATCAGTATTGAAATCGATTGAAGCTGATCCAGATCTCGATGTTACCAATTCTGAATAACAGTACTGGAATCGATTGGGGCAGATAGGATTCCAGGTCCTCAATACTGATATTCAGCATTCAGTCCTACCCAGATGAATATGGTATAAGGTCTTTAATGCTGAAAAGCAGTATTGAGATCGATTGAAGCGGATTGAGAACCCGATGTTTCCAATACTGGAAAACAGATCTGCAATCGATTGGGGCACATAGGATTTCAAGTCCTCAAGACTGATATCCAGCATTCATTCCGATTCAGGTGAATAGTTTATAAGGTTTCCGATGCTGAAAATCAGTATTGAGATCGCTTGAAGCTGACCAAGATCTCGGTGTAACCAATACTGAAAAACAGTACTGGAATCGATTGGGGCAAATAGGATTCCAATTCTCCAATACTCATTTCCAGCATTCAAATCGATCCAAGTAGATAGGATGTAAGGTTTCTAATGCTGACTTCCAGTATTGAGATCGATTGAAGTGGATTGAGATAGCAATCTACCCAATACTGAGAGACAGTACTGGAATCGATCCAGGTTATTAGGATATAAGGGCTACGATACTCACAGTCAGTATTGAGATCGATTAAAGTTGGTTGAGATCCCGATATTCCCAATACTGAAATACAGTACTGGAATCGATTGAGGCAGATAGGATTTCGGAATTCCAATAATGATATCCAGCATTCAAATCGATTCAGATAAATAGGGTTTAAGGTCTCCAATGCTTCCAGTCAGTATTGAGGTCGATTGAGGCGGATTGAGATCTCGATGTTTCCAATTCTGAAAAACAGTACTGGAATCGATTGGGGCAGATAGGATTCCAAGTCCTCAATACTAATTACCAGCATTCATTCTGATTCAGGTGAATAGTTTATAAGGTTTCCGATGCTGAAGATCAGTATTGAGATCGATTGAAGCTGATTAAGATCTCGATGTAATCAATACTGAAAAACAGTACTGGAATCGATTGGGGCTAGTAGGATTCCAATCCTCCAATACTGATTTTCAGCATCCAAATCGATCCAAGTAGATGGGATATAAGGTTTCTAGTGTTTTTTCTCAGTATTGAGATCGATTGAAGCGGATTGAGATAGCGATCCACCCAATACTGAGAGACAGTACCGGAATCGATTCAGGTTATCAGGATATGAGGGCTACGATACTCACAGTCAGTATTGAGATCGACTCAAGTGAGTTGAGATCTCGATGTTCTCAATACTGGAAAACAGTACTGAGATCAATTAAGGCAGATAGGATTCCAAGTCCTCAATACTGATATTCAGCATTCAATTCGATCCAGGTAAATATCATATAAAGTCTGCAATGCTTGAAATCAGTACTGAAATCGAGTGAGGCTGATTGAGATCTCGATGTTCCCAATTCTGAAAAACAGTACTGGAATCGATTGGAGCAGATAGGATTGCTAGTCCTGAATACTGATATCCAGCATTCATTTCGATTCAGGTATATAGGATATGATATCTGCAATGTTGGAAATCAGTATTGAGATCGATTGAAGCAGATTGAGAACCCGATGTTTCCAATACTGAAAAACAGTTCTGGAATCGATTGGGGCAGATAGGATTCCAAATCCTCAATACTAATATCCAGCATTCAAATCGATCCAAGTAGATAGCATATAAGATTTCTAATGCTTACTTTCAGTATTGAGATCGATTGAAGTGGATTGAGATAGCGTTCCACCTAATACTGAGAGACGGTACTGAAATCGATTCAGGTTATTAGGATATAAGGGCTAGAATACTCAAAGTCAGTATTGAGATCGATTAAAGTGGGTTGAGATCTCGATATTCCCAATACTAGCAAATAGTACTGAAATCGACTGGGGCAGATGGGATTCCAAGTCCCTAATACTGATATTCAGCATTCAAATCGATTGAGGATGATGAATAAACTCGTCAATGCCCATAGTCAGTATTGAGACCGATTGACGTAGTGTGAGTTATTGAAATTCCCATTGCTGAAAATTAGTATTGGAATCGATTGGGGCCGATAGAATTCGAGTGGCTGATGCTAGGTGGCGTTTCGATGACCATCTCAGTTTGCATCCAAATATCATGGGATTGCTTTTTCGCAAGCGACGAACCATCTCTCCTGTTCCTATATAAGACTGATGAGTGACAGAACCTCCAAATAGCGTATAGTTATGAAATGCGATGATATGTTAATGCGATCATGATTAGAATAAGTATTGGATTGTATTGAAACCTTAGCTGTAATGTAAGTGATGTATATATACGACGTTAGTTTGTAATAATGACTGAAAGTCAGTATTGAGGTCGATTGAGGCGGATTGAGTTCTCGATGTTTCCAATACTGAAAAACAGTATTGGAATCGATTGAGGCAGATAGGATCTCAAATCTCCAATATTGATATCCAGCATTCAAATCGATTCAGATAAATAGGATATGAAGACTCCAATACATCCACTCAGTATTGAGGTCGGTTGAGGCGGATTGAGATCTCGATGTTTCCAATACTAGGAAACAGTATTGCAATCGATTGAGGCAGATAGGATTTCGGAATTCCAATAATGATATCCAGCATTCAAATCGATTCAGATAAATAGGGTTTAAGGTCTCCAATGCTTCCAGTCAGTATTGAGGTCGATTGAGGTGGATTGAGATCTCGATGTTTCCATTACTGAAAAACAGTATTGGAATCGATTGAAGTAGATAGGACCCATAGCATGTCAGTGCTTTTCAATGGCATTGACATAGATTGGAATCGCGAAATTCTATCAAGGGAATCAGCATTCATACAGATAGAACATCGACTTCCGAATACTGGCAGTAAGTATTGAGATTGATTGGCAAACTCACTTTCAATGCGAAAAGTCTGCATTGGTGAAGATTGGTCTATACTGTTCGAATCATGATCTACATCATTGAGCGTCATTGAACTCCAATCTTCCTCAATCCTGAAAGTCATGTTTCAAATTCATCATAAGATTCTAGATTCAGAACGATTGGATGTATTTCAATCGAATCCAATCGAACTTTTATAGTGATTTGAATTACCACATCTACGGCATGTATGCTTACTTGTACTTTGGCTTGAGGTACTAGGCTTTGGCTCATTTTTATTCGAGCTTTGTGTATTTTTATTGGGCTTTTTATTCTGCTTCTTAAGTGCATTTTTGCCCGAATGTAAATAATTCACAGAGTTTGGAGCTTGGTGTGAAAAATTTGTCTCTTTCTCAGAGACACATGTTTTACTTCTCTTTCTTTGAGCATAAATTAATTTCTAGAGCACGGAAAATATCCAATGCTGCCACTCAAAACTTTCCTCGTAGATCCTAAATACTGGTGTTCAATGCACGAAATTTTTTTATTGGACCTATCTTACACCATTTGATGGCAGCTCAGGACATCAAAGTTAACACTTTGCGCGGAATCGCCCATATGAAGAAATCCCAGAAACTTTTGACTTTCGCTGTCACTCCTCGATCATTTGGGCTGTACGACGTCTCCCTGCTGAGAATAGGGACGTCCCTGTGCATTCCCAGTGCAGAAAATTTTCTATCATTTATTCACGCGCATGCTAACATAATGCATGAGGATCATTATCTGCTTGTGGAGAAACTGTGGGGTTAGGAGATGATCATTCATGATAACAATGGGAGACCACGAGATTCTGTTGTTTATTTTCACTTGAATCTCGCATATCTCGTAGAGTATATCAATATTCATGGGACTGAATTAAGATAAAATTAGTTGATGTGAGATCTTGGATCCATTTCAGATATTCATCAAGCATAGAATGTTGAAGTTTTATTTCTATGTAAATATATTCATTTACTGAACCATATTGAAAGAATGAGCTCACAAATATCCCAAAATTTGGAACCTCGCTCCAAGATTGGTGATTCACATTAGCAGAATCTTAGAAGGGATTCTGTTTCATAGAGAAAATTTGAGGTGAATTAAGTATGTCAAAATATATATTTTGGTATCTGATACCCGATTCACCAGATTTTACTGGAGTCTAATCCAAACAATGTAGATTTCTTCAGATGAGTCTGAAAAACAACTCAAGCAGAAGTAAATGGAAGTCTCTTTTAACAGAAATTGATCATTATTGGAACAGGTTCACCACATACAACCACAAAAGCGAATGGAAATTAATAAAATTATGCTTAATAGGCATCACACTTCTATGTAGATGGAAACTGGAATTTTAATCAGTTATTGTTCACTGAGATGGTTCCATGCGAAAAAGATCTGTTGGAATCCCCAATGAGCTAAGATATTCGGAAGAAAGTGCTCAAGTAAATGCATGGAAAGCATGGCATAATTTTAAGACAGTGTCTTGGTCAAATTTTTGGATCTTGATGTAAGGAACAAGGAAAGTTCATCATGAATGATTCACTGACATTGGCAGACGGTACTTACTCTTCTGCTGGTTCAACACTTAGTAGGAAAAATACCTTGAGTAATTGATACATGAGACGTCAGCTAAAAGAAGCTTGTCACCTATGGTTGAATAATCTAGCTGGGATGTAGCGTAATAAGGTGAAAAAGATGTACATACAAATGTACCAGTTCTCTTGCATATCTGGAATCTCGCAGGTAGAAGTATAAGAATAATTTCATACTTGAGCTTGGCAGAGTAACTGTGCTCTTGAATGCCTTCGTCATTGGGGATTCTCCATCTTAGCACTGACCTAAGGACCCCCAAGCCATTACATTGCTGGAAGAAGGGGTTGAAAGTGCTTGCCACCTTGCAAGTATTGAGTTTTAGGGATATGGCCATGCAATATAAGGGATTCTCCAGTTTGGTTGATTGAAACGTTACACCTAAAAATGAAATGAATCCTCCACGAAGTCCAAGTTGAATTTCCAAGGGCCAGGAGAATTTCTAGGAATATACTTATCTGTAAGTCTTGGTGCAAGAGCTTTCTCATTTCTGCGTTATAGGATATCTCGAGTTTTTTCTGATCCCAGCGGTTAACTGCGGAAGTTGAGCAGGTGACCAAGTTACCTCAAATGGTTAATTGTTGATGGTGATTGAGTTGATATTGAATTCCACAGGTTGAAGATGGTTGAAAATTCAACTCCTGTACATTTTTGCTGGTGGTGTATAGGTATATTCCTAGAAATTCTCCTGGCCCTTGGAAATTCAACTGGTACTTTGTGGAGGATTCATTTTATTTTTAGGTGTAATTTTTCAATCAACCAACCTGGAGAATTGCTTATATTGCATGGCCATATCCCTAAAACTCAATACCTGCAAGGTGGCAAGCACTTTCAACCCCTTCTTCCAGCAATGTAATGGCTTGGGGGTCCTTAGGTCAGTGCTAAGATGGAGAATCCCCAATGACGAAGGCATTCAAGAGCACAGTTACTCTGCCAAGCTCAAGTATGAAATTATTCTTGTACTACTACCTGCGAGATTCCAGATATGCAAGAGAACTGGTACATTTGTATGTACATCTTTTTCACCTTATTACGCTACATCCCAGATTATCCAACCATAGGTGTCAAGGTTCTTTTAGCTGACGTCTCATGTATCAATTACTCAAGGTATTTTTCCTACTGAGTGTTGAACCAGCAGAAGAGTAAGTTCCGTCTGCCAATGTCAGTGAATCATCCATGATGAACGTTCCTTGTTCCTTACATCAAGATCCAGAAATTTGACCAAGACACTGTTTTAGAATGATGCCATGCTTTCCATGCATTTACTTGAGCACTTTCTTCCAAATATCTTAGCTCATTGGGGATTTCAACAGATCTTTCTCGCATGGAACCATCTCAGTGATCAATAACTGATCAAAATTCCAGTTTCCAACTACATAGAAGTGTGATGCCTAGTGTCATGTATTGGGTCGGTGGTATTTTCGGGTTTGTGAATTGAGAAGTCTTAAAGTAATATTCACTACGATTACTTCAATATCACTAGATACTATTTACAATACAGTGGTGTTACAACTTGTTGGCTCCGTGCCGCCATCCGAAGTGTCGTCGTCCTTCCCCTGCCGAAAAAAATCGGGTGATTAATCAGCTGATTAAGCATGCCAAAATATCACCCAAAAATCAGCTGATTAATCGGCTGATTAATCGGCTGATTAATCAGCCAACTTATTAGGGGATCGTTCACCCAGAATTGCAAATTACCGAATATTCATTTTACTTCCTGGAACGCACCTGGAAGAGTCTGAAGGAGAAAAAAAAGATGAGAATGGCTCAAAAATGAAAAAAAAACTGTCACCGGCCTTTCCACTGTTGACACCCGTGGCCGATGGTGGGATTCGAACCCACGACCTTCCGGTTAGAAGTCGGACACTTTATCCTCGTGGCCAGCGAGTCAGGTTGCCTGGTAACTCATAAAAGCCATACTTGAAAGAGTTATTCCGATCCGTCGAAGATTTCGAATGGGACGATTTTTCGATATTCCTTCCCGGTCTCGGTGAACAATAAGGAACCTTGAAAAATATATTCCAAAGCATCTGCATGAGAGCCGCTCAATCCAATGAAAAATTATTTTTGGCCTTGGTGAACAATGGAAAAATGCGGAAAATCATATCTCGGGGGTTTTGAGGGTCACTGGACTCGGACCCGGTGGAATTATTCCTCTACAGTTTGTTTAAACAAAGTTGTGTAAACAATTCAAGCGGAAAAAATGTTTTCGACCTTGGTGGAAAATGGAAAAATCTGAATAAATATATTCTAAGGGTTTTGAGGGTCGCTGAACTCGAATCCGATGGAATCATTCCTCTACAATTTGTTCAAACAAAGTTGTGTAAACAATCGAAGCGGAAAAAATGTAATCGGCCTTGGTGAAAAATGGAAAAATCTGGATAAATATATTTAAAGGGTTTTGAGGGTCGCGGAACTCGGATCCAATGGAATTATTACTCTACAATGTGTTTAAACAAAGTTGTTTAAATAATTTAAGCGGAAAAATTCTTTTCGGCCTTGGTGAACAATGGTGAGATCCGAAAAAATATAATTCGGTGGTTTCGAGAGTCACGGAACTCGAATGAAATGAAAATATCTGAGCTCATTTGATTTGATTCGTGACTATAAATACCAGTCTTTTCGGGGCATTATGTGTTCCGGTAACTCACTATTCGTATATAAGATAAAGATCTTCATTCATGTTTATGAGAATGATGAGACACTCTTTTTCGAACATTTGGAAAGGCTGGCACAACAAAACCACAGAGAATCGCATTGATTTTTTTTATTTTATTTTATTTTAATAACAGTACGGGCAATCCTGCCCACAACAATGTAGCTCATATGTGGCACATAATAAATTTTGATATAAATGCTTAACATTCTATAAGTTACGTGATACCAAGAGAATACATACTCGTGAAATCAAACATAGTAGGCTAATGTTCTATTTTTCACTACACTCCTAAAACCAATTTTGCTCTCAATGGCTTGAACATTGTTTGGAAGAGAATTCCAGGCTTTGATACACCTATTCAAGGCAGAGTACTGAAACCAATTTGATCTAGCCATAATATTGCGAACATCTATTGGATTTCTGAGATCATAGCTGATATCTCTATTCTGTATTTTCTGATCAAGCTCTGGGACTTTTAGCTCTTTCCGTAGAATGCCATACATCAGAACTTGGTCATTTACCATGTGCTGAGAGCTTATGGTATGTACCTTGAAGTAAGACGATACCTCTGAGTAATTGTGCTCAAAACGATGAAGAGGGAAATTGCCTTTGAAAGCTAATGTTCTGAGAAATCTATGATTCACCTGCTCTAGCATTTCCATCAGATATGCTTGATGTGGTGACCAAATTTGTGAAGCATAATTAATAATGGGACTAACGAGGGCTTTATACAAGTATTTAAAGGTCTCTACATTCCTGAACTCACTTGTGACTCTAGTAATATATCCAAGTAGACGATAGGCTTTACTTGTTGTGTATTCTACCTGTTTATCGAATTTTAATTTAGAGTCAAAAATAACTCCGAGATCTTTAGTAGCAAATACTTTTTCAAGGAAATGATCACCCATTTTGTACTCGAATTGGCACTTCTCCTTTTGTTTGCAGAAGCGCATATACTTACATTTTGTAGCATTCAAACTGAGATTATTATTAATTGACCATTCGATGATTGCATCAATGTCTCTTTGAAGACTGGAAGCATCCAGAGGAGACTTAATAACTTGAAATATTTTAATATCATCAGCGTAAATCAAAACTTTGGAAAATTTGACAACTTCAGCTAGATCGTTCACGAAAAGAACGAATAATAATGGCCCAAGATGAGAGCCTTGAGGAACCCCTTTTTGATTTTGATTGGTTTATGTAAAGATTGGACATTGGAAGGATCAGAATTCAATCGCCAATTATCGATAGAGTCGCTTAGTTTTTAAAACAGTAAAAGAGACCGTGAAAATGTCTTTGAGTTACTCAAAAACCAAGCGACGTACTCGATATTTTCCGATTCAATTTTTATGCTTCCAATGTCCCATCTCCACATAAACCAATCCAAATCAATGAATTTTCAGGTTCTTTTTGGGATGACTTTTGGGAATGTTCGAAGAAGAGGCTTTCATCATTCTTATGAATATCGATGAAGATGTCTTTTAGTTATTTAAAAACTAAACGGCGTACTCGATATTTTTGATTGAATTTTCATCCTTCCAATGTCTGATCTTCACATAAACCAATCCAAATCAATACATCAGTTTTTCATGGCTCGGTTGGGCTAACCTCTGTGAGTATTTTGAGGATAGTATCTCATCATTCTCATATGAATATAGATGAAGATCTCATCATTCCTATAGATATAGATGAAGCCTTCCAATGTCCGATCTTTACATAAAAAATCAAAATCAATGCATACCTTTACGGTTCTTTTGGGATAATCTCTGGGAATGCTTCGTGGTCAGTACTTCATAATTCTCACAAATATAAATGAAGATGTCTTTCAGTTGTTTACAAACTACTCTGGAAAAACTCCTTCCTGTTTTTCAGTACGATTAATACGACACAACAATACGATTTTGTGAAAAAATTTACAATACGTGAATTTTTTTACTGGACATATTGAATATTCAATGCGCAATATTGAATTATTCTTCAGCACAGCTGATTAAAAATTAACAATTTATATTGAATATTAAATGATTACGTCTCGAATACCGTAAAAGTTTGTAAAATGAACATTTTCGATACACTGTGCGTAAAAGTGCACTTTGCGCACAGTTTGTCGACTTTTACTCACAGTTTATCGAAAAGTATAGTTAGATACACGGGCGTGAAACCTATTATTCGCATCCTCGTGATGATTCCGACCCTCGCCTGCGGCTCGGGCCGGAAACCCATCACTCGGACGCGAATAAAACGTTTTACGCCCTTGTATCAAAATGTACTATTTTTATGTTAAAAAAGTAAAAATTTGGTTGAGCTTTTACGAATCTTATACTTCATCGCGTGAAAGCGACGCCCTATCAATATTTCTCTGAAAAACGTATCTCAATTTTGCAATATATCGTTGGTGGGGTTTGAACCAGGGACACTTTGGTTAGTAGTCTGGAGACATGACCACTGCGTTACTGAAACACATGTCTGGGAACCGGCCGGTCTCAAAACGCCAATATTCCACACAGCATGGGAGTATTTCAGAAAAACATTTCAATGAAATGTTCCAATGAAATCTTCGAGAAACCTCGCAGGAATATTTCAAGAAATGTTTTTGTAAAGTTTCATTGCAATATTCCAATGGAATCTCCCACAAACCTCGCAGAAACATTCCAAGAAATTTTCTTGTAATATTTCATTGCAATATATTCCATAAATACTTTCTGGAAACCTCCTGGAAACATTTTATGGAATATTACTCGGAATGTTTGAGGTATATTGATCTGAATGATTTTTGAAAGGTTTCTGGAATATTTCAGTGCAGTGTTCCATGGATAGGCCTTCAAATATTTGTGGAATACTGCTCAACAGTTTCACATCAATCTTGTATTTAAAGATCTTTGCGGAGTTACTGAAAGCTTTCTGAAAGATTTTCAAAAGTTTCGTGACAGCTTCCTCGGAAATTTCGGCCCAATCCGAAATTTCAAAAATATTTTAAACTGATTCTACAATATTTCACCAGCAACCTGTCAAGAATCTTGATTCGGAGAAGTTTATTCCGTGATGTGTATGAAAGGTTGCCAGAAAATTTCAGAACAGTATTCCAGATGTATGACTCTCAAATATCGCATCATTATCCCCTTGACAATTTGTAACAGCCTCGCGCTTGAAAATGCTCAAAGGTTTCTGAGGACTTCTAATGAAAATTCCAGTGTCACATTCCTAATGAACCATTTCCAAACATCCTTGCAATGCTCTACACAAGGGTATTATCGCGATGACTTACCCGGAACGTGTTATGACCTTGCCATTCAACGAGCAAGCTCCAAATCACCCCACTCAAATTTTCCTACACATATGGTATTAAATATACTTGGTTGTGAAGTTTCAGTTCGGCCCGTCAACTCATCTTTTTTAGTTTTAAAGAATAAGGGTCGAAATGTCAATTTCGTGCATTGTTATATTAGCAGTTTGACGTATACCTCCGCCGCGGCGCCAGCGTTGGAATTAGAGATGGCTGTGGGTATCCTCGAATTCTTCCGTCAAAGTACAATATTGAACCAACAATTCTTCATAGGTTTCATGTCCAGAATATTCAGTTTAGTCTCCTAGTTATGTGCCTCAATCTTTTTATAGGATTTTCACTGAAAATGAGACATTTTTTAAAGTGCTCACCGCGCCTGGATTCACTCGAGGTCGCTTTGTCGCGGACGAAATTTTGAGGAAAGATGTCAAAGAATTAGATCGGAACTCGAGAAAATGCCCAGAATGAAAGTTCTGAATACTGCATGTACATTAGGGTGAGCCGAAAAAGGGCTTTATTCGAGAGTCTATACGCCCTAGCGTGGAAATGTTGTGTTTGTACATATACATGTGAAAAAAATTTCGGTGGACGCTGAGGAATGAGATTTTAGGTCCCAGCAAGAGCCATCAAGCTTTTATCAAAAATTAACACAGGTTTGAATGGGAATGTGCCTAAGTCGGCACTCTCTTCTTCCTAACTTTTCTCGCATTTCTGGCGTATCCAAGCATTTTTCAACGTACTTTAGCTCATTCCAAAGCTTGTTCCAAATTCTACAAAATGTGCTAAAGTACGTCCAATTTCAGACGACCAGAGGAAATCTATCTCAACTTCTCTAAAAAGTGATCATTATCAGAAATTCCAAAAATAGGGCGATTCTCTCTCCAAACTTTGCTTGTATTTCAGGTGCATCTGAACATTCTTCAACGTGTTTCAATCCATTTTTAAGCTTGTCACCAAACCTACAAAATGAGCTAAAGTACGTCCAATTTCGACTAACCCGAGCCAATCTATCTCAATTTTTCTAAATAGTGATTGGTTTTGAAAAATCCGGAAATAAGTGACTTCTCCCCTCCGCCTCGCTCCTTCGAAAACTTGAAATGGAAAAATTGAGATAGATTGGCTCGGATTAGTCGAAATGGGACGTACTTCAGCTCATTTTGTAGGTTTTGTGATAAGCATAGAAATGGATTGAAACACGTTGAAGAATGTTCAGATGCACCAGAAATATAAGCAAAGTTTGAACTGAGAATTGCCCTGTTATTGGAATTTTCAATAATGATCACTTCCTGGAAAAATTGAGATAGATTTCCTCTGGTCAGTTGAAATTGGACGTACTTCAACACATTGTGTGGGATTTGGAACAAGCTTCAAAATGAGCTAAAGTACGTTGAAAAATGCTTGGATGCGCCGGAAATGCTAGCAAAGTTAGGAAGAAAAGAGTGCCGAATTAGGCACATTCCCATTTAAACCTGCATTAATTTTGATAAAAGCTTGATGGATCTTTTTGGGACCTAAAATCTCATTTCTTAGCGTCCAGCAGAATTTTTTTCCCATGTATATGTACAAACACAACATTTCCACGCTACAGAGTATCGATTTTCGAAAGAAGCCCTTTTCGGCCCACCCTAATGTACATTCGTGACCGAAAATTAGCCATGTAATTAACTTTTTCGCGATTCTGTCAGTTCATACCATGTTACCCCCTAAAAGTCAATTCATCTAGGCGGAAACAACTTTCAAGTGTGATGGAAATAGATAGAATCTGCGCGAGGAAATTTCTACGTCAACTTCATTATTTTTGCGGAAGAATTTAAGGGCAAAATTTCAGTTTCATGCATGTCAGTTCCATGCATTCTGAAGTCGTCCCCTGGGATACTCAATAGCACGAAAAGGAGATAGGAATGAAATTGTCTGCTCCAGAGCATGTATATCCTACTCAAATCAACCATATAAATACGAATTTCTAGGCCATTTGGTCCCATTGGGTCAGGATTTCTCGCTAGACAATAAATTGTCAAAAACCGCAAATGTCAGTTCCGTGTACTACTTTCCCGATGTCTTATACACGTGAAAATGGCATATACCATTCTAGCTCGTTGCAAAAAAAATTCTGCATATGTTTCATCGCATATTATCACTCAATGAACGTAAAGGAATGTGACAAGTTGGGATAGACATGCGGGGCATCAATTTTCAACTTCTGAATTTTTGGGTACAAAACGGGTAAGTTATCGCGATAATACCCATATATAAACCTTTAGCAAGCTTACTTCGAACATTTTTGGAAGTTCCCTGAAAGCTTTTTCGAAAGTTCCTATGTGGAAAAGCTCCTTGGGATATTACTAAAAGATTTTTAAAAGGTTTCTGGCACGTTTTTGGAATGTTCCTGATTTGTTTCTGAAGTTTTTAAAAAATATTTCTGAAATGTTTCTGGAACGTTTTCGGCAGGTTTCTGGGAAATTCCTAGGAGCTCTATCGTATAGCATCTTCGATTCAATATCATTCTCAGCTATTCCTGCAATATTTCACTGGCAATATGTCATCAATCTTGATTCAGAGAAAATATTGTAAGGTTTCTGAAAGGTTGCTAGAAGATTTGAAAGCAATATACCAAAAGGATGGCTTTCAAGTATCCCATGAATATTTGACTGCCAAGTTAAGCAACCTCGCGCTAAAAAGTTCAGAAAGATTCCTCAAATTTCCCAGAAATATTACAAATTCGTTTGAACAAATTATAGAGTAATAACTTAATTCGATTCGTGTTCAGCGACCCTCAAAAACCCCGAGTTATATTGTTCCGGGTTTTACCATTGTCCACCAAGGCCGAACAGGATTTTTTCGCTCAGATTATTTAAAGAACTTTGTTTGAACACATTGTAGAGTAATAATTCCATCGGATTCAAGTTCAGCGAACCTCAAAACCCTTTGAATATATTTATTCAGATTTTTCCATTTTTTACCAAGGCCGAAAACATTTTTTCCGCTTAAATTGTTCACACAACTTTGTTTAAACAAATTGTAGAGGAATAATTCCACCGGATTCGAGTTCAGCGACCCTCAAAACCCCCGAGATATAATTTTCCGCATTTTTCCATTGTTCACCAAGGCCAAAAATAAATTTTCATTGGATTGAGCGGCTCTCATGCAGATGCTTTGGAATATATTTTTCAAGGTTCCTTATTGTTCACCGAGACCGGGAAGGAATATCGAAGAATCGTCCCATTCAAAATCTTCGACGGATCGGAATAACTCTTTCAAGTATGGCTTTTATGAGTCACCAGGTAACCTGACTCGCTGGCCACGAGGATAAGGTGTCCGACTTCTAACCGGAAGGTCGTGGGTTCGAATCCCACCATCGGCCACGGGTGTCAACAGTGGAAAGGCCGGTGATAGTTTTCTTTCATTTTTGAGCCATTCTCATCTTTTTTTTCTTCTTCAGACTCTTCTAGGTGCGTTCCAGGAAGTAAAATGAATATTCGGTAATTTGCAATTCTGGGTAAACGATCCCCTGATAAGTTGGCTGATTAATCAGCCGATTAATCAGCTGATTTTTTGGGTGATATTTTGGCATGCTTAATCAGCTGATTAATCACCCGATTAATCAGGCGATTTATCAGCGGATTAATCAGCTGATTAATCACCCGATTTTTTCGGCAGGGTCGCTTGCTCCAGCGCACTTATCTCGTGCGCAGGCTCACTCATACACACACGCAATGTACACCGCGTACAATAAGTATAGCTATATGTATACCCAACATCTCCCCCTGAGGGAAAAAAATCTTCTTTTTCTGATTTCATTTTTCAGTATGTACGGGGTGTAAGAATTCAAACGTAAAAATCTCTTTCTTTTATGACAATGAAAATTCCTGTACAGAGAATCGTATGGGATAAGGAAAAAAAAATCTAATTTTTTTCCGTATAGATCTTGTAAATAGGAAATGTAAATGAAAATCTAAGGTTGTACGTTCACATCAAAGTCGCGCAGATGTCCGGGTAGACGAATTTCACGTCGTGGTCTAGCCAACGGCGCACACTGGGAACATATACAAATTTTTTCCGGACCATCTCTCACAACCGAACCGGACAAGCTTTGACCAAGTGAGTTAGCTCGATGACTTCGTCAACTCTTCTTCTTCAAAGGAAAAGTTCTCAAATTAGTGACGGATCAAAATTTTTCCCGTGATAGTAGCGAATCTAAAGGAAAATCTGCACCCGTTACACTATCTCTTCAAAATCTCAACTTTGCTAGTAAATCCGCTTCAATTGGCTTCATCAGCTATCGAGATGATTCAAATGGGCTTCTCTTTGGAATTTCCTCAGCTACACGATGCGCGATGCCTTTTTTGTCCTAAACTCAATGGGGAGGGGTGGGGGGCGATAAACGCCCCCCCCCCCCAATAACAACGGAATTTCACCGAAACAAAACAATCACGTGATGAGTCCCTCGTTCTACTGCCAACTTTAACACACTTGGAGTACATTCTAGGACCCTTGAGTTAAAATTTGGGCCTATCCCCGAACCTGGGAATCACTGCTATGAATTTCGAGAGCGATTTTTAGCCAAAAACATGTTATAGACACTGTATATTTGACCAAAATCGTTGATTCTGAATCAATGATCGTTCTGCTGCCTCCTGAAAAACAATAGCGATGAATTCTGGGATAAATTTACGAGATTTTTAGCTAACTCTCGAATTTAGAAATTGCTGTTGAGATTGTTGGGGTAAGTTTTGAGCTAAAAACGGTTGAAAATGCCTTACCGCCTGATCAAAGTCATGGATTTTAGCTCGGATTTTCTACTACTGCCAGCTCAAAAACACTCGGAGTGCACTCTAAAATGACTGAACATGATTTTGACGTCAATCCCGAGTCTCAAACTTACTGCAGTATTTTTATGACCGATATCAGGCCAGAAAAGCTACAAAAAAAATTGACGTTTGGGAAAAAACTATGAATTTTAGATGGAGAAGAACTCTACTGCCAACAAGTTAAGGCTTGACGTACATTCCAGTCCTCCCTCACAAAATTTCAAGCTCAAGCCCGAATCTGGGAATTGCTGCTGAGAGCTCTGAGATCGATTCTGAGCGAAAAGCGTGAGATGAATCGGGCAAATTTTTGCGTAATTATGAATCATAGGTTGGAAACCGCTCTACTGCCACATGAAAAATGGTCACATCACAATCCAGGGTTGAACAGCAAAATTTTAAGCCTAATCTGAGATCTGGGGATAACTTCTGAGAGTACTGGGATCGATTCCAATACGGCATGTGCCAGGAGTGTGTCACTAGCGTTGCAAATCATCCCGATTGGCCGATTTTAGCTCGGAATTCCTATTTTTGCCAGCTTAGAAATACTTGGAGTATACTCTGTGATCACTCGGCAAGATTTTGACACTGATACCGAGTCCGAGAACTGCTGCAGTGAGATCCAGTGCCGGTATTGGGTCGATAAAGGCTCAGAGATACGGCATTTTTGGCGCAAAATGATGATATTTAGGTGAATAAAAGAAGTACTGCCAACTAATCAACAATTGGAACCAATTCTAGATCTCACTCACAGAATTTTGCGCCCAATCTCACCCCCGAGAATCGCAGCTAAGAGCACTGAGATCAATCCTTATCCAGCAGCATTTCAGAAAGGTAGAGAATTCTCGCATGATCGTGGATTATAGGGCGGAAATCGTCCTACTGCCACCTCAACAGCAATCGAGAAACATTTTGGGATCATTTGATGTGATTTTGAACAGAACCTCGATTCTTTATATATCTGCTGAGAGCTTTGACATCGATTCTGAGGCAGAGATTGCGAAGTGGCACTAGAAATGAGCTAGATCTAATGATTCTAACTCCCAATAAGTACTACTGCCACCCCAAGGATACATACAGCGAAATCTAGGATCATAGACGGGAATTTCTAGCCAAATCCTGCATCTGAAAATTGCTGCAGAGAAATTCCAGATGCATATTGAGCCCAGTATTGTCGTGAATTACAGTCGATCTGATGAAGAATAGTTGAATATTTTCCTTCAATTCTACTACTGCCAAGGTAAGTACCATTCCATCTCGTTACAAGTCCAAAAGTGAATATTTTGAGCCCGGTGTCGTGCCCCCGAATCACTGCAGTGTGATCTGCAATCAAGATTGAGCCGAAATCATTGGGAATCCGTCCGGATCCCACGGAGAATGACGAGTTTCAGGAGGGGAACCATACTACTGCCAACTCGAGAACGATCTTATCGAGTTCCAAATATGCCAGTGAATTTTTTGGGCACATTCCCGTGTCTCAAAACTACTGCAATCCGATCTGAGAACCATATTCAGGCCAGAGTACTCGCAAATCAGCGCGGGTCATACAAAAGAAGACGGAATCTAGGTCGTAAATCCTACTCCTTCGAACTTGAGAATAAATACAAGACATTTTTAGTATAGCTGCGGGTATTTTGGGCCCGATCCTGAGTCTGGCGATAACTGCAGTGCGATCTGCGATCGGTATTGGGCCCAGAATTGTGGGAAACTTCTGCGGATCCTACAGAAAATGGCGATTTCTAGGGGGTAAATCGTACTACTGCCAATTTCATCAGAAATCCAATTCATTTTTGAATCGACTAGAAACATTCTAAGCCGAGCCTCGTCGCTCAGAATCACTGCAGTGCGATTTAAAACCCGAATTAGGCCCTGAAACGTTGGAAATTCATGCGGATTCCACGGGAAATGATGGGGTTCAGAATGGAAATCGTAATACTGCTAAACCGCGAGCGATCCCACCGTATTCCATGTTTGTCGGTCAATATTTTGGGCCCGTTCCCATGGCTCAGAGTTACTGCAGTGCGATCTGAGATCGGTATTGGGCCCAGAATCATCGGGAATGATCACAAATCGTATTCAGAATCATGAATTCTAGGGGGTAAATCCTATTCCTGCCAACTCAATGAGGAATCCAGTTGATTTTGGGATCGGATAGGAATATTTTGAGCCCAGTCCCGTCACTCAGATCCACTGCAGTGCGATGTAAAGCCTGTATTGAGCCCCGGATCGTTTGAAATCCGTGCGGATCCCACGGAAAATGATCAATCTTAGGACGGAAATCGTACTACTGCGACCCTTAAAAGCAACCCAGCACATTTGGAATTAGAAAAGGAATATCTTGGACCCAGTCCCGTTATTCAGATTCACTCCAGTGCGATCTGCGATCGGTATTGGGCCCAGAATCGTCGGGAACTCCTGCGAATCCTACAGAAAATGACGATTTCTAGGGGACGAATCGTACTACTGCCAACTGGATGATGAATCCAGTACATTTCGGGATTGACAAGGAATATTTTGGGCCCGTTCCCATGTCTCAGAGTTACTGCAGTGCGATCTGAGATCGGTATTGTGCCCAGAATCGTCGAAAACTTCTGCGGATCCTACAGAAAATGACGATTTCTCGGAGGTGAATCGAACCACTGCCAACTGGATAATGAACTTTGTACATTTCGGGATTAACTAAAAATTCTTTGGGCCCAAGCCTATCACTCAGATCCACTGCAGTGCGACCTGAGATCGGTATTGGGCCCAGAATCGTCGGAAACTCCTGCGGATCCTTTTTGAGTTTTGTTTTTGATAAAGCTCAAACATTGAGACAAAGTATCTTATTGAATGAGAGTGAATGTACTCAATTGTTGATGACGATATTCTTTCCGAATAATTAATTCAAAAAACTATGTACTGACTCGGAAAAATATGTGGAAGTTTCTAGAATAATATGGTAGGATTCATGTTGACCACTGTCTCAAAAGTAGGATACTTCTCAATCAAAAAAAATGTTGAATATTGAAAATATTACAAATTTGTATAATAAATTGTTAGACGGATTCTGTGTATTCCATTTCGAAATCTTATCCTAATCACACTGTATTTGGATGATTATTCAAATCTTGAGATTGATGCCTGTATAATGATTTGAGATTCCTCTCATTAAGACTCTTGAGAAGGAATCTCATCCAAAATTTCAACACTAATATACTGAATCACGAATATTCAAATGACTTGAGCTTCAATCTTTAGTCATAGAATTTGACGATGATACTTTCCATGGAGTCTGTTTTTTCACCTTGGAAAGGACCCCGCCATAAATCATAGAATTTTGGGTTTCAGCTGATCCTGTCCATTTGGTAATCGAACGATAGATTTTGACGAGCTGAATAAAAGACTAAATGGGCGCAAGAACCGATAACGTATCATTTTTGAGTAATTCGTGATGAAAGTTGCTTGGGCTTGCAAGCTAAGGTATAGGGTTATGCGATGTTTACGAGATACTGTACGCATTAGAATTCTATGTTAGCCTGCTGATTCCATCTTGTGAAACTCGCAATACAATTGCAAAGGAATTCATCAGTTGTTTAATATTATTTTACCTTCGCTTTTCGTAGGTCTTAGCAATGAAAATAGTCCAAAAACGCTCGAGTTCGAAAGAGAGAAGTCAGAGGGATTTTCTGCAGAGGTTTAGCAGGACTGTGAAATAGCTCGCCCTTGCGCTTCAGAGAAGCTTTTCCGAAGAGAGCTCCTCCAAAAAGAGTCAACATGTCTTAGTCAAAGATTCGCAGGCATTCAACGAATGCCGCACGCATCGATTGGAAATGAGTGCTGGAAAACGTTTCGGGGAATTCAATAAATCGATCTATTTAAGGACACTGTTATTTCGCATAAGATGGTTGCTCGGGGATTGGCAGAGTCTGTTGATAATGAAGAACCGATTTTAAGACTCTTCTTTGAGTACTTTTCTGTGCAAGGGCGAGCTATATCACAGCCACGTTGGACTTGCAGGCAATCCCTTCATTTGCTCTTCCAAACTCTAGCGATTATCGACTATTTTGAAATGCAATTTTAGAAGAGCGAAGTCCGAATAATCTCGAATTACTCATCAACTGTTTGCAAATATATTGCGGGTCTCACAAGATGAACAATGAGCAAACTAACAAGGAAATCGAGTGCGTGGCGCATCTTGTGAACATGACATAACCCTATTTGAGCTTGCAAGCTCGGGCGACTTTTGTCACGATTACTCAAAAACGATACGTTGTCGGTCCTTGCACCCATTGAGATTTTTATTCAGCTCATCTTAGTACGATTTCCGTCCTAAGATTGATCATTTCCCGTGGGATCCGCACGGATTTCCGACGATCCGGGGCCCAATACAGGTTTTACATCGCACTGCAGTGGATCTGAGTGACGGCACTGGGCTCAAAATATTCCTATTCGATCTTAAAATCAACTGAATTCCTCATTGAGTTAGCAGGAATAGGATTTACCCTCTAGAATTCATGATTCTGAATACGATTTGTGATCGTTTCCGATGATTCTGGGCCCAATACCGATCTCAGATCGCACTGCAGTAACTCTGAGCCATGGGAACGGGCCCAAAATATTCTTTGTCAATCCCGGAGTGTACTGGACTCATCATCCAGTTGGCAGTAGTACGATTCGCCCCCTAGAAATCGTCGTTTTCTGTAGGATTCGCAGGAGTTACCGATGATTCTGAGCTCAATACCGATCGCAGATCGCACTCCAAAGGATCTGAGTGACGGGACTGGGCCCAAAATATTTCTCTTTTAATTCAAAATGTGCTGGGTCGCTTTTGAGAGTCACAGTAGTACGATTTCCGTCCTAAGATTGATCATTTTCCGTGGGATCCGCACGGATTCCCGACGAGCCGGGGCCCAATACAGGTTTGACATCGCACTGCAGTGGATCTGAGTGACCGGACTGGGCTCAAAATATTCCTATCCGATCCCAAAATCAACTGGATTTCTCATTGAGTTGGCAGGAATAGGATTTACCCCCTAGAATTCATGATTCTGAATACGATTTGTGATCATTTCCGATGATTCTGGGCCCAATACCGATCTCAGATCGCACTGCAGTAACTCTCAGCCATGGGGAGGGGCCCAAAATATTGACCGACAAACATGGAATACGGTGGGATCGCTCGCGGTTCGGCAGTATTACGATTTCCATTCTGAACCCCATCATTTCCCGTGGAATCCGCATGAATTTCCAACGTTTCAGGGCCTAATTCGGGTTTTAAATCGCACTGCAGTGATTCTGAGCGACGAGGCTCGGCTTAGAATGTTTCTAGTCGATTCAAAAATGAATTGGATTTCTGATGAAATTGGCAGTAGTACGATTTACCCCCTAGAAATCGCCATTTTCTGTAGGATCCGCAGAAGTTTCCCACCATTCTGGGCCCAATACCGATCGCAGATCGCACTGCAGTTATCGCCAGACACAGGATCGGGCTCAAAATACCCGCAGCTATACTAAAAATGTCCTGGATCCATTCTCAAGTTGGAGGGAGTAGGATTTACGACCTAGATTCCGTCTTCTTTTATATGACCCGCGCTGATTTGCGAGTACTCTGGCCTAAATACGGTTCTCAGATCGGACTGCAGTAGTTTTGAGACACGGGAATGTGCCCAGAAAATTCACTAGCATATTTGGAACTCGATAAGATCGTTCTCGAGTTGGCAGTAGTATGGTTCCCCTCCTGAAACTCGTCATTCTCCGTGGGATCCGGACGGATTTCCAATGATTCCGGCCCAATCTTGATTGCAGATCATACTGCAGTGATTCGGGGGCATGACACCGGGCTCAAAATATTCACTTCTGGACTTGTAACGAGATGGAATGGTACTTACCTTGGCAGTAGTAAAATTGAAGAAAAATATTCAACTATTCCTCATCAGATCGACTGTAATTCACGACAGTACTGGGCTCAATATGCATCTGAAATTTCTCTGCAGCAATTTTCAGATGCAGGATTTGTCTAGAAATTTCCGTCTATGATCCTAGATTTCACTGTATGTATTCTTGGGGTGGCAGTAGTACTTATTGGGAGTTAGAATCATCAGATCTAGCTCATTTCTAGTGCCACTCCGCAATTTCTGCCTCAGAATCGATCTCGAAGCTCTCAGCAGACATATGAAGAATCGAGATTCTGTTCAAAATCACGTCAAATGTTCCCAAAATGTTTCTCGATTGCTGTTCAGGTGGCAGTAGGACGATTTCCGCCTTATAAACCACGATCATGCGAGAATTCCCTACCTTTCTGAAATGCTGCTGGATAAGGATTGATCTCAGTGCTCTTAGCTGCGATTCTCGGGGGTGAGATTGGGCGCAGAATTCTGTGAGTAAGATCTAGAATTGGTTCCAATTGTTGATTAGTTGGCAGTACTTCTTTTATTCACCTGAATATCATCATTTTGCGCCAAAAATGCCGTATCTGTGAGCCTTTATCGACCCGATACCGGCACTGGATCTCACTGCAGCAATTCTTGGACTCGGTATCAGTGTCAAAATCTTGCCGACTGATCACAGAGTATACTCCAAGTATTTCTAAGCTGGCAACAATAGGAATTCCGAGCTAAAATTGGCCAATCGGGATGATTTGCAACGCTAGTGACACACTCATGGCACATACCGTATTGGAATCGATCCCAGTACTCTCAGAAATTATCCCCAGATCTCAGATTAGGCTTAAAATTTTGCTGTTCATCCCTGGATTGTGATGTGACCATTTTTCATGTGGCAGTAGAGCGGTTTCCAACCTATGATTCATAATTACGCAAAAATTTGCCCGATTCATCTCACGCTTTTTGCTCAGAATCGATCTCAGAGCTCTCAGCAGCAATTCCCAGATTCGGGCTTGAGCTTGAAATTTTGTGAGGGAGGACTGGAATGTACGTCAAGCCTTAACTTGTTGGCAGTAGAGTTCTTCTCCATCTAAAATTCATAGTTTTTTCCCAAACGTCAATTTTTTTTGTAGCTTTTCTGGCCTGATATCGGTCATAAATCATCCTGCAGTGAGTTTGAGACTCGGGATTGACGTCAAAATCATGTTCAGTCATTTTAGAGTGCACACCAAGTGTTTTTGAGCTGGCAGTAGTAGAAAATCCGAGCTAAAATCCATGACTTTGATCAGGCGGTGAGGCATTTTCAACCGTTTTTAGCTCAAAACTTACCCCAACCATCTCAACAGCAATTTCTAAATTCGAGAGTTAGCTAAAAATCTCGTAAATTTATCCCAGAATTCATCGCTATTGTTTTTCAGGAGGCAGCAGAACGATCATTGATTTAGAATCAACGATTTTGGTCAAATATACAGTGTCTATAACATGTTTTTGGCTAAAAATCGCTCTCGAAATTCATAGCAGTGATTCCCAGGTTCGGGGATAGGCCCAAAATTCAACTCAAGGGTCCCAAAATGTACTCCAAGTGTATTAAAGTTGGCAGTAGAACGAGGGACTCGTCACGTGAATGTTTTGTTTCGGTAAAATAGTAGTGGAGCTATGAGAGTTCCAGACTCACCTTTTGCAATCAACCTTCAACATCAGCTATCGTCTCTCCTAGGAGACGATGACTCTGACAATCTATGTTTGACGAGCACTCTTCCAACCTCGAGGTTGGTAAAACGATCTCCGATCAGCACCTACTTGACCTCCAGTAGACGATCATCATCTCCAGATCTCTCCAAGGTCGAGTATGCCCCGCCCGCGCAATGAGCACAGCGTAAATGTATATCTATATTCACGTATCGCGATACGCCTATATAGGTATACATCGACTGTACGAATCACTCCGCATCGGTCTTGATGCAGGGTTATTGTGTCCCCAGCAGTCTCGCCTCTCACATGTACAGACTCGCGCGCAGCAGAGCTCTCCCTTCCCTCGCTCCAGCGCCTCTCTCTCTCAGCATTTAGATGGAATACGATTCATTCACCTGTGTCGCGCGCAACGGAGCTCTCTCTTTCCTTTCTCCAACATTCCTTCTCGTTCAGTTCAACTTTGTGGTATGGAACGATATAAGCATACATCTTCGATATATGCAATGGAGTTGCTGCTCTTCCAACAATTGAAACTACACGATATATATGCATCGAGTATGCGGAGTACTATAATTGAGAGTTTTTTTGAATCGATCAATGAATTTTTAATCATTATCAATTGTATTGATCGTACAGTTTCGGCGTGTGGTAAGTTTCCATAAGTATATTAATGAAGATATTTTCGACACACTTCCTTCATAATTCAAATCTTTATTTTCAGAAAAGTTTGAAACATAACCTTATTGATTACAGAAGATACAATTTTCCCATGGCTCAGTTACTTTATTGTTGAAAAGAAAAAAAGCAATACATTACTTCTTCCCATAACCTAAATGATACTGAATATACATTTATCTCATAGTTCAGTTACTTTATTGTTAGAAAACAAATACATAACCTAGATCCCATAACCTTTATCATACTCATTGATAATACTTTGAACTAATCATTTTTCTTTTGCTTCTTTCGCATGTATCTTCTATCTTCCTCTCCATATTTCAATTCCTATATCATTTTTACAGCTTTGACTATAGCAGAATCTAAATGATAGCTTAAAAATTCACTATCTCTCAAACTCCATTTACTGATACATTGTTGATCTTCCAAGTAATCAATTATTGATAATCGATCGGACATTTCGTATAAATTTTCCACACGCCCCTCAACAATTTTCAAAACAACATTTGTCATCACATTTTTACGTACTTCAACATTGGTATCGTAATTCAAGTATGCTAAATTTATTAGATACTTATTCGATATAAGACAATCGAATCGGCTTTTTGTGGAAAATATGGTGACTTTGTCAACGTTAAGGATTATAATTCTATGTGAAGATATTGGTTTATATGTTAGATTGATTTTATACTCAACACTTCCAATCTCTATCTGCTTGCAGTCTCCATCTAGTTTTTTTATTTCACTCATCATTGTCTGATAGATGACAATGATCTCCAGCCATTGATCATTAGATAATCTAATCATCTTACGGTCACTGCTGATAGTGATGCTGAATGGTTCCCCTTCATCTCCAGCCGTGTTAATTCTGAGAATGTACTCCTTCTTGCATAATTCGAAGTGTCTTTCAACTGATTTCATCTCTTGAATACTAAAATCATTAAAGTTTCCAAAATTTGAGAAAAATCAAAGATGGCTCTTCTTGAGTAAAATATAAAATACTCACTCAGGTTTCATTATCAAAACTTGACCACTTGGTAGGATTGGTTCAGGAGGAGTAAACGATTGTTCAATTTCGTCATCTGATCTAAGTAATAAATCATAATTTTCACTTAGATCTTTGAGTTCCATTCTCCTTCGTTTTCTAGCAGCTTTCTTCTCATGTTGTATGGATTCTTGACTAGATGATGCAACAGGTTCAGTGTTTTGAGTTGGGGAATTCATCTTTTTTTTAGTATTTTGCGTATCGATCTGGATGGATTGAATATTTGAAGATGATGTTTCATTCTGTGGGATACTTAGATCCATAACTTCTTCTGATTCCATCTCGGTATTTATCACTTCTTGCACGAGATTTTCACTGGACATCTTTGAATTCGATAGTATTATACGATTTAAATGGGACGAAATGAAGAAGAGTTTTACCAAGGTTGAATTTCGTTGTATAGTACTCTTCGTTCCTTGAAAGTTGAGCTGAGGTTCCTTTTGGAGCAAAGACAAATTTTTCTTCTCTCGAATGAGGATCCTTTATTCTCAATTTTAATCTTCTTCCATATTTGGTATCTAGGAAAGAGCAAGATATTATACTATACCAAAGTTCTTCACCTAGCGTCTTTAATGCCACAGTCTCGGGGAACCCACGAGACTCGTTGATTTGTTCCCACTCGTTATGAACGTTAGCCATAACTGATTTCAAACTGAATATGGTAACGCTCTCACATATATCCTAGAGAAGATCCGAAAAAAAGAATGAACTTGATCAGAGTGATTGAATCACATACTATAGCACATGTGAGTTATGTATGATATTCATGTTTATATATTTTTTCTTTCTACTGAATTAATCCTGGTAGTTTCAAGTATTTTGATCATGACATTATGCAAAGTTTTACTAGCAAAAGTTCGAGAGATCATTCTTCATTTTAATTTGAATTTTCTCTCACTCAATCATATGTCAAGGACGACAAGACTAGCAGAACTACAATCTTACGAAAGAACTAGTACAAAGCTATTTACCTCTACATTTTTCATTTTTTTTTCCTTCTCCTTTTATTCTCCTTTCATCTTCTATAAGAGAGGTGAACTAAGACATTCCAAGAACGTGCGCTCGAGTTAACATTCAGCTCCAAGATTCTCATCAAGTCACTTCAATCCATCCATTCAACTTTCATATCTCTATCATGGCGAGTGCACTCAATACAGCTAAAGCTAAGTACTCTCAATTATTATTCGAATATTCTGGTTTTCGCGAAAGTGAACTGGGTGATTTAGATATAGAAAAAGCTAAGACTCTCCGCAAAGATTTCAAGACGTACATCCATGATGTTTCGTATTTATTAAAAACTCATATAAATTCTTATCCGCCTGGTACAAAAGCGAATCTAGAGGTTATACTAAACGAATGCAGAGTGAGAGAACAAATTCTGGAAAACATTATATATTCTCATGGATTTCAAGGAAGTAATGAAGTTATTTTCTTCAAGGGTGAATCTGCTTTCAAATCTAGAATTTCTACTGGGGTGGTGGGAAACTGTACAGTAACTAATATTCAAAAATTCTTTACATTAGCCAAACCATTAGTCTTATGTTTTGTTAAAGATGTAATGAAAAAACATAATTCTGTTAAAGTATGTTTGATTTTTAGCGCTCATTTCAAAATTAATGACAGTGAGTCAAAAATCAAACACTTTCAATCACCTTATAGAAATCGATTGAAATCATCTAAACTCAATTCCTGGTTCTCCGAGAGTTACAAATGTATACTTGATAAATTATCAGAATTTTCTGATTCTGGAAGTGGATTTACTTTGGATGAAATTCTTTCTTTAAAGGTGAATACTGCAAAAACAGATCTGATTAGTGGATCATCATATATAGAACTTCCAGAATGGATAAAGAATAAGAATGCTGTGATAAATATTAACACACAGAACGATGATTGTTTTGCTTACGCAATCATGGCAAAGATTTTTCCTACCAAACGAAAACGGTTTTCCAAATCATCGTACCCCAATTATAAAGATCATCTAAAATTCGAAGGCATTAAATTTCCAATGAAGTTGAAATCTATTCCAAAATTTGAACGTATGAATAGATCGATTTCCGTGAATGTTTACGGAGTTGAGAAGAAGAAATTCTACCCTCTGTATTTGACTGATAATGAAGAAGTCAATCATGTAAATCTTCTACTTCTAGAAGGCGATGATAAAAATTCACATTACTGTTTGATAAACAACTTGTCAAGACTCATTTCTATGCAAATTTCTAAACATAACGGAGCAGTGTTCCCATGTAATAGATGTTTCCATGTTTTTCACTCAAAGTATAAGTTGATTCAACACAAAAAAGCATGTGCTCAAGGAAACTCATGTGTGATCACGTTACCGACGGAAAAAGATAAATTCATTGAATTTTCAAATTATTATAAGAAGCAGAAACTTTCGTACGCAATCTATATGGATTTTGAATGTTTTTTGGAAAGAGCTGAAGAATACTTTCCAAAAAATAGTAGCGACGAAAATCTTCAAAGACTAAGTCACCTTCAAACTATTAAAAATGCTTATCAAAAACATACAGCTTTCAGTTGTGGCTTCTTTCTACAGAATTCAATAGACGCGAGTCAGTCGAGATACGAAAGTTATTATGGACTTGATTGTGGTACCTGGTTTGCGAAAAGACTTTATGAAATCGCAATGCAAATCGAACAGGTGAGTTGCAAAGAATATCATATTCTTTTTTAATCATACTAATGCTGTCTATTCTATTATTAGGAACTAAATAATCCAAAGCCTCTCCAGATGTCTGAATTGGATGAAGAGAATTTCAAATCAGCAATATTGTGTCACATCTGTCATGGAGTATTGCTGAATGATCGGGTTCGTGATCATTGTCATATCTCAGGAAGGTATGTATCAGTGAAGAGGAAGAGATATTTGATATTCATTCCCTTCTTTAGAGAGTAAAATTCATTCTTCTCTCCGTTTCAGTTATAGAGGACCGAGTCATTCCAAGTGTAATCTGAACTTTCGTAAGCAGTATAACATTGTGATTTTAGCTCATAATTTATCTAGATATGATATGAATTTTTTGATAAGCGATGTAGCAACTTTGATACCTGGAGATGTCCATATAATTCCAAATGATATGGAGAACTATATTTCGTTCATCAAGTACATCAAAGGTAGTCGAATAAGACTTTCATTCATAGATTCAATCAAATTTCTAGATTCAAGTTTAGATAATTCGGGTAACATCTTATCGAATCACGAAAAGAAGTACTCAAAACTCAGTTCCATGATGAGATTGAAAGTATACATCGAGAGAAAAACATTAGTCGAGAACAACTTTATAACCTTATTATGAGAAAAGGTATTTTTCCATATGATTGGTTGAGTTCCATCGGAAAGTTGAATGAAACTTCTTTACCAGGTAGAACAGATTTCTACAATGCATTAACAGAATCGGATGTTTCCGTAGATGATTACATACATGCTCAAAAAGTTTGGGAGTATTTCAATTGTGTTAATGTTCTTCAATATTCAAATTTATATCTTAAGATAGACGTTTTACTGTTATGTGATATATTTGAGAAATTCAGAGAGACTTGCTTAGAGAGCTACGAGTTGGATCCAGTTCACTATTTTACGCTTCCAGGTTTATCTTGGGATGCGTTCTTAAAAAAACTTAGAGAGCAAGGTAATGTAAAATTAGAAAAACTGACGGATATCGATCAAATTCTTTTCACAGAATCAGGGATTCGAGGCGGATTGAGTGTAGCGTCACATCATTACGCTGTAGCTAATAATCCGTACATGAAAAATTACGATCCTTCTAAGGGTGAATCATATATAATGTATTACGACATGAATAATTTATATGAGTCAGCGATGTTATCTAAATTACCTTATGGTGACTTCAAATGGGTGGAAGTTGTTGACAACTTCAATTTACAAGATATTGATGATGAATCAGACATTGGATATATTTTAGAGGTAGATATCTTATATCCACATACTTTACATGAACTCCACAGTGACTATCCTTTTTGCCCCGAGAAAATGATACCACCAAATTCTGATGGTAAAGTTAAAAAATTGTTAGCCACACTTAACGATAAGAATAATTACGTGATTCGATGGTTTGAATCTTTTTCTCAAAGTCTGCTGATATAGTATTGGTTTTATCTTTTAAAAGTCTTACTTTTCTATCAAACGCTCTAATTTTCACTCCAATCTCTACGTGTTTCAAGTCGTGATGACGACTACCTCCGAATTTGTTGACACTCATCGTGAAACTGAATGGAAAATGAGTTCAGAGATCATTTTTATACTCAATCTTTGAAGTTGCAGGAAGGAAACATCCAAATGATTGACACATTTTTTTTTCTTTTTTAGAGAATGAAAGAATTTTTATTGTTCCAATAACATCATATCTTATCCCATTGATTAGCATTACATTTCATGTGATACATCCATTGTACATTACGCAGTGCACATCTATATTGTATGTTGAGGTGATGTCTACAATCTGAAAATTTGTAATCCGGAGAAAAATAACATTTTTCTGTCATAATGTAATCATCATTAATATTCTTTAACCAGTAAATAGATTTTTGTTTGAAAAATTTGGGAAACGTTTTACTCAGACAATATTCAGTATTGTCGGAATTTACGTATACGTAGCACATACGAAAAATTGAATGTGCATCTTCTATAGCTCTCTCCAACTGTTGAAGACGATCTTGACAATCAATTTCTCCATCAGTCCACAGAAGACCATGCTTATAATCGGTGGCATGTAGAACATCATCCATATCCTTAGTTGTAAGATTCTTGAACTCGTAGGGTGGCTTTACGGTGTAGTGAAGGATTCTGGACTCTGAAAGAACTTCTTCGAATTCTTGATTCAACAATGCAATCTCTTTGGGGATGAATCGATTTTTTACGTAAAATCCTTGAATATCAATGAAGATGTAATTTCCTTTCATTGGATGAGTCTTCGCTGTCTCGTCCTCTTCACTGCTACTGTTGGAATCAAAGAGTCGCTGCTTATTCATCTCAACTTTTTTCACAGGATGATCCTTATTGAAGAGAAAAATTATATCACTCTTTGGACGAAATCCGTAAATGGATTGTATTGTACGATTCTATCATGAATTATGAGACAGTACGCTGATGTTTGCTTCGGAATATTCTTCTTGAATTCCAAATCGAGTCTAATATCGATAACACCTGATTTTAAAGCATCATTCTGATGCATACAATCAATAACAACGATAGGAGCTATATCTTCAAACTGTGTTCTTGTGAACAGAGTCTTATCATCATTAACATTGTAATAGCTCCCTCGGAATGATTTGTACATTTCGAATAAGACAGCAACGTTTTGATTTTTCCAATCAACATTCAAATTCTCATAGGGATATTGCTCGTCATTTAGATAAAGTCTGACATTATAAATATCACAGTGATCAAATTCAGTACTATGCTTTGTTTTTGAATCTAGTCTAGCTGTTTGGAGTCCAAAAATTATGAATCGCGGTCTTTCAAGTGTATTACTAGTCTTGATTGGCCAAATGAGCTGACTAGTATTCTCAGGGAGTGTAGCCCATTGAATTAATTCCCAACTCCGAAATGCCATGGTCAGGAGAACACCTTTTTCCAGAGTCTGGAGCATACGCAATCGAGTAATGTCGTTTAGAAATACATGCATAGCATGTAGCTGAACTCTTGTCAAACGAATTTCCACTGTTATATCATCTTTTGTAGCTTTATAACAATTAGTATCATTCCCAGAACGAACCAAAATCAATCCGTACTCAGCATTAGCAACTATTCCTTGAAAATCTTCACAAAAACCAAAGATTTTGTTCAAAGGAAGACAGAAATTGAATGTATAATTGTTTGCTACAGAATAATGCCCAATATTCCAACCAGCATTAGACATAGATTTATCTTGGTCGTGAGAAAGAGAAACATAGTTTTTTAGAGTGGATGTCATTCCAAGGTTCTTGACAGAATCGATTTCTTTACCATTTATATTATAAATCACATTCGAAAATAGAAAAAATGGAAAATTATTCGTCATAACAATATTTTGTTCCTTATCAAACGTTATGGAACCTTGAACGTCTATGTAGCTCTCACACGGGAGAATGTACGAATCTTTTGAATTTATTTTTATTTGAATCATATCATTTTTATCTAATTCCATAAATGTAGTAGCGTTATACTTTCTCAGCACCTTTTTTGAGATCCTGGAGTCCATAATAGTGTGACGTGGTAAATGGATTGCCAGCACAACTAATTTATATTCGACGGACTCTTAACCTAAATCGCAGGTCTCGCGCGCAAAGTTCGGCGAACGCAATTCTAAATTTTAACAGCAACTCGGCTTCACTGCATCACTCGTTCTTTTCCTACCTTATTCACCTGAAAATCGGAAGAAAGGGCGGGGGAAACTCACACACGCACTCCAAATAATAAATCAGGATTTTGCAATAATATAATTCGGCCTATATTCTGTACACGTTCCTTCTACGCGGCGATACATGAATTTACATATGGAATTCCCGATAAATAACGGCCAAAAATTTTTTTAAAAAATTCAATAATTATCATCAAAGCGTCTCTTTCTCAATGAATGTCTCTTAAAATTTCCTGTGAAACGCGAAAATTCACTTCACAATCCTGAAAATACAATGTAAAATACACTTCACTAACGGCCTGGGCAATTCGCTATCGGCCTGGTCAATGGTTCAACGGCCTAGTCGACTTCGCTCACGATGGACTCCAAAATTCAAGGAGCACGCTGCTCCAAAATTTACTCAAAATGGCCGCTCCACGCTACGAATGATTACCGCGTTGGGACAATGGCCAACTGCTCCAATTTGTGGAGCACGAGCTCCGCGATCACCGGATTCCACGGGTCGAGTATTCCGCGGTTACCCAGGGTGGCGATCCACCAAAGGTACGGCCTTGCTCGTCGTCGTCCGGACGATGGCAACCCCAAATTTCCACGCGACTTTTCCCCCCAACGGCACTATATGCTCCGCGCACTATGTCTTCACGAGGATTCACCTCGACTTCGGCCTCTGGTCACAATTCGCGGCCCCCAGGGCGTGCTACAATTTTCCCGCACTGTTCGGCCTTAGCACGTGGTCCCCCAGGAGTCCGGATCGGCTGGGAGTCGGCAGGGGATACGCGCGCACGAGGCTCAAGTTTCGGCCAGGACGAGGGAGTTCACTTTAATAAAATGAGCAATAATAGGACTCACCGTTATTTTCCATCACGTTCGATAATGGCAACTCTCTTTCTCTATAATTTAGACTCTTGAAGTCTCGTGTGCTGTCCTCCGGGACTCCTGGGGAACACACGGCAAGAATATGGCTGCTGAAAAGCGAGAAGGCGAAAAGCGCGTGTACTCTGGGCAACTGCTATCCAACAAGTGGCCTCATGGCCGACTTCTTCTTCAAGTTGAAGTTCCGTCTTCTTCAACGAAGAAGACGCGCTGTGATTGGCCCAATAAATTCCATCCGGAAACCTGGCAGCGCCCTCTATCGGGGCTGCGCGGCAAAATTTGAAGTACATAAGGGCACATTGTGGCAAGTATGCGCACGGAATTCATGGAATTACACGGCCAAATAGCACGGAAATATATGTACGGCACTGCCTTTGGCCTCCACTCGTACCGTCTTCTATCTCACTTGCACCTATAATAAGCATCGGCCGGCGTGGAGGCGCTGCGCAGCTCGCATTGCCTCCAGTTTCGGCCTTTCACTGCACCCGATATTCGTTACGTGGCCTTGTATACCTATATCTATTCTCGACCTGTAGTACTATAGCTATATAGTACTCCCCATGCATCAGTATATCTATATGGGCCTCTGCATATTCACGGCACGCTCACATGTACATAACATACTACTACAATCAGTATCTCGGCCTCACACACACATATGCATATGCGTGTGTGGTCTGCATCGCGGACTCTCATCCAGAGATCGATGTCCGGGTCTCTGTGTTTTCCCATATCGGCCTGTTCAGGTATACCCGCCCTGAGCCATGCTACACCGTCAGGTAGCGCCATCACACCGGCAGCAACAAGTTGCCAGTTTGTCGTCTGCAAGAACATGTGTCAACATCAGCTCCGTCGTCTCGTCCTCTGGTGAGCCACCCGGGCTCACCCACGTCGGCCCGCGTGTCACCGGTGCCGTGGGTGACCGCCCCAGGGTCTGTGTACTAGTGCGCGGGCGTGTGTGTGGCCAGGTTAGACGAGGGAAGCATGCAGCATGTGCTGCGTGCCTTCCTAACCACAACACGAAGCAGCTGATACCGGGCTGCTGTGTATGGGACCGTGGTCCGGATGACAGCTAGCCCGGGGAGTGTGGCACCAAGCATGCAGCATCATCGCCAAGCCATTGTTGCCCGTTCTTATTATTCCAGCATACGTCGCCCTGAGAAGGGCGCCCCGGCCGTAACATCTCCGTCGTCGTCTGGTGCGCGATGTGCGTGCACGTCTTGATCGATTGAATGCGGATTCAATCGTCAAAACGTGCACTTTTGATTAAGTGTCCCCAAACTCGCGTGCGTTTACCAGGGGGTGACTGGTGGATGCAACACGGGGTCTGCGGGCCCCGGTTGTTACCACCAGTACCCTCTGTCCGGCCCGTATCCAGGTGTACCACAATAGGTACACCATGGAAAAGTCACAGCGGTGATTACGGCGAGGTGAATGCGCGCGGCCTCATATATCCGGGTAGCCCAGCCGGGTTATATGTTCCCCAAGTCGTTGTCGTCGTCGTCGCCTCCGGCCTCCTAGGAAGTAATACCCGCGGTGATCAGCGGTGCAGGTGGGGTTGCCCCCCTGCAGGCACGGCCGGGGTCGCAGCAGCCCGTGCGCGGCCATCGTCGTCGTCGTCGCCTCGAGCAGCAGCACCTCAACAAAAAAAAAGAAGTATTCCCCGTGAATACTTTGTCTTGAGGTTGCTGCTCGAGGCACGACGAGAGAGTTGCTAAAATTTTGCCCCAAAAACGCTGTGACGATTTATCGTCACATTACCCCCCGTTTAGGGGGGGGGGGGGTTGAGTCCGTGTTCTCCAGAAGGGAGCGGCCTTGCTCAGAACATAGGCGGCGCACTCTCGCCTTACAATGAACTCTCTCGTCGCAACCTCGAACAGCAAAATGAAATAGATTCCATAATCCATGAATATATATCATCATCATAAAAATAGATTCTTATAATTGGGGCAATCTCATCCACTCCCTCTCTCACACGACCAACCTGAAAGGGTAAAACCGTAATTCGGGACCTACATCGCTAGGGTAAGAAAAGATTCTGCGGGATGGGGAGGTGAGCCTCCTGGGCCCTACCAACATGGAAACTTCTCAAACAATCTCTGGAAATAAACAACAAAAAATCATAGCATCTTACTTGTTCAACTAAATGTTCAAACTCCGCGGGTCCTTCGGCCGTTTCATACGTGCGGGGAGGGATCAATCGTTTCAACTGGGGTATGTGGGTCTCTGGCAGTTCTTCTCCTAATTCCCCGTCTAACTCATAGACTAATAGCAAGTTTACCGCGATCATTCTGAGCAGCCCTCCGATTTCAGTGCGACCTTCATCAAGAATTCATTCGCGGCCTGAGCTAAGAAGCGAGTCTTTCGTCAGACCAAATACCCGACCAAAGCTCATCGTGATTCCGGCCTTAATTGCAATGCGTGGCCTATCTTTCGCTAACTCTATCAACGTCTAACCGCACTGAATCCCTCAACGCGTCCAACCCATTCATCCCGTCGGCTCACGCGGCCTCGTCGATTTCCTCTATTGGGTCACCGGCCGTTAATTCTTGTATATCTTCTAAGTATCATGTCTCATGGGTCTAGTTTCTCCCACTACACCCAACGCTTCACCGGAGACCTTTTGCGGATCCTCAACAGGTCTCTCGTCCTTGCAACCCCCGGCCTAACGAAGTGTGAGTTCGTCACACCTTCCCCAAGGCGCTCAGGTTCGTGTACCCACAATGTTAGCGACTGCTTTTCCCCACCATACCTTCACAAAGGCGCTCAGGTTCTCTGACCCATGGTATCCTCATCCGCTTTTCCACCATACCTTCACAAAGGCGCTCAGGTCCTTGACCCATGGTGTGCTCGATTGTTTTTTTTTCCACCATACCTTCACAAAGGCGCTCAGGTCCTCGACCCATGGTGTGATCAACCGCTTCTTTTGCCATACCTTCACAAAGGCGCTCAGGTTCTCTGACCCATGGCATTCACAACCGCCTTTCCACCATACCTTCACAAAGGCGCTCAGGTTCCTCGACCCATGGTGTACTTGCTGGTTTCTCCACCATACCTTCACAAAGGCGCTCAGGTCCTCGACCCATGGTGTGCTCGATTGTTTTTTTTTATTATTATTTTTTTTTTTATTTTTACCACCATACCTTCACAAAGGCGCTCAGGTCCTCGACCCATGGCGTTACCAACAGATTTCTTTTTTCTTTCAACTCCTCTCTCACGAGGCATTCGGGTACTTTGACTTTTCACCAATCTGTTTACTTGGACACTTATCATCCGCAGAACCTCGTTCGAGGCCCTCAGACTTCTCGTCCGTCACCAAGAATCACTCTAGTTTCTGAATTGACAATCAGAGCACGTTTGCACCGTGACACCGGCCTTGCCGCACAGCTGACACTTCTCACCCACTGATGTGGTACCAGCAGTTGGCATGAGTACGTCTGGACAATCCGAGGCAGTGTGACCAATGGCGGAGCACTTATAGCACGTACGCGTGGGACAACTGTTGGCAAAGTTATCCGGCTTGTTGCAATTGAAGCAGAGGCCCTTACTCATCTGCTCTTCTCTCGGCATCCGATCTCCGCCTACTCTCGCACGACCAGTACCAGGTGGCCTACGGGGACTATATGGGGCATACGGTGGATAATGGCACATCATTGGGTAGGAAGGCCATTGTCCGGGTGTTGGCACCCACGGACCTACAGTAGCTGGCTGGTTCGGCGGTGTCAGCGTTGGAGCACTCGGCTGAGGGGTACTCGGGACTGGCACGGCCTTAGGTGGTGTGTCGCGCGAAGCGACGGGTGGACTGTTCTGAGTAGGCTTTGCGTCATTTTTACCCCCTTGACCACGATTGCGATTTTGATTCACGTTTTGAGCATTCGGGGCTGGCTTTGGCGCCTCAGTCTCATTTTGTTCTGTGCCGGCCATTTCGTTCCACCCTGGCCTGCTCTTTGGTGGCGGCTGCGTGGGTCCCTGATACCGCTCCAGGTATCCGCGAACGGTCCTTGGGTGGAGGTGCAGTGTACCTGGCATCCAAGTCTTTGCTCCGCTCGTACTTCTGGCCATAGTGTTGGATATCGTCCAGCGTTCTCACCCTCTTTGATTCCAGGTACTTACGTAGCTCCGGCAATAAATTACGTCGAACTATTCCGAACACATCTCGCTCACGAGGCGGCCTTTTCAAGTGTCCCAAAATTATCTTAACACAGGTCAAATACTTGGCAATTTTCTCGCCTTTGGTCTGAGTACGGTGCTGGAGTTCATCCATGACGTCCTGGCGAACTAAATGGCCCACGTATTGCTTTCTGAAAGCTTGCTTGAAATCCGGCCAAGTTTCAAATTCACCCTGATGAGTTCGATACCAACTCCGAGCGTCCCTTGTTAACGCGGCCGGCGCAGCTGATAGCATCTCAGCGTCTGTTACGGGTAGCATCCGTCGGCAATCTTTCAAGTTGGCCAGGAAGTCTTCTGGGCCATTCCGTTCACCACCACCAAAGCTGATTTTCATGCTTTGTAGCATCTTAATCACCTGAAACGTCCTTCCATTTACACGACCGGCCTGACTCCAATTTGACTCATCGTCTGAGGTATCATACTCCGATTCACTGCTATCATCTCTTCTACGATTGCGACGGCCTGCTCTACGCCGGGGGTCTCGTGAATCCCGCGATCCCTGTCGTCTACCCCTGCGACTCGGCCGGTCTGAATCTGAGTCTGACCGTCTACTCCGTTGTGAACGTCGTGGGGGTGAACTATCCGATGAGCTATCGCGCTCTCGACGGTTGTCGCGCCACCTATCAGCATCCCTCGGCCTGCGGTCCGGACTACGTCTCGAATTACGACCGGTGGGACGGCTTTCCGGAGTTCGGTCTCGTTGAGGCCGATGGCTACGCGATGAGTATTGTCGGCCTGGAGGTTCCCGAGAGTGATCATTCGCTCTTCGAGTACGAGTATCTCGAGGCTCGGTGCGGCTATGACGGCTTTCCCCAGAGCAATCACGTCTGTGCAGTCGACTGTCTGACTCAACTTGCTCATTCTGGGGTGTTCGAGAACGATCCGGAATTACACGTGTTGGCCCCAGATCAACGCGATTACCACGGCTATCATTCGATCGATCGCGTGGAGGATACTCCACGTAGGCCTTTCTATTCTGGCCTGGACACCGCTCGAAGCGCCCTCTATTCACTGGCTCCGCACGGCTGTGATGGCTGTCAACTACCCGCTTCTCGGCCTGACCTTCACGGTCACGATATCTTTCACCCGCTCTGTCGTACGGCCTTGATTTCCCTTGACCAATTGGACTTCGTCGGGTGCTATAGTCCGTATAAGCAGGAGGTGGGTCATCGTCACTAGAGTCGTCACGACGATCACGTTCAGTGTCGTAATCTCGACATCGACCGCGGCCTGTGTCCGGTTTCCTCTTTGGAATTGCCCCGGAACCTAGTTGTTCGTGATCTCCGTCCCACCACATCATCTCGCCGCGTGACAGTTCGGGATTGGCCTGCAACCGCCTTTCTATCGACCGGTAATCAGCGGCTAAGCATCTATCGCTTGGTGTCACCGGTGGTCGCCTTGGCACAAACGGTTCTGGGATTTCGCGCTCCCTACTCGGCCTGGGACTCCCGTAATTTGAACTCTCGCCTCCACTTTCCGATTGAGACCGTTGGTTCCTTGAATTCCTCTCCACTCCTCGAAGGTCGGCCATGGCAGTATTCACTCTATGCATAGCAGCCCGCGATTCAGTGATCAAGGAACCGTGCGAACCGGCTCTCACGAGGCCTTCAACCGGTGGCAAGTCGTCCGCTATAGTTGTTGATCTATGAGGCTGTCCCCAACTCGGCAGTGGCCTATCAGGTGTGTAAGCTCCGGCCAGCAGGGACCCAGTCTGGTCCCGCAATCGTGGCATCAACCGAAGGCCCAATGGTGCCGGTTGGAAGTGATATCCAGTCGACAGTGGGAATGAGACTCGGCTAGCAGCGGGTGATGGAATCGGGCCTGATATACTACTTGTCACTTGGAGCGAAGAGACAGTACTAGTCAGGACCGGAGTGATGACCGTCGTACTGACGGAGGTGGGCACAAAATTCGTCGCCGCTGAGGTATTTGCCACCACTGATGATATGGGTGACGCTGAGGTGACCCCGATCGCTGGAATTGCGGATACCAACGGTTCCACAGGTAGTCCGGCCATATCGGCACACTGGAGCTCACCCGGTAACACCATCATAGGTGTCTCGGCCTTCTCCTTACCTTTGGCCATCGTTACTTTTACTCTGCGCTTTCAATTTACGAACGAAGAAACTCTAAATCGACCTAACACTTCCCAAAAATCCCACTCTGCGGCCTTCTAATCCCCCTAGTTTCTCGGCAAATTCTCCCCAACCGACCAAGAAGCGTCAAATTCCGACCAAAATCCCAAATTTCACGTTCACGGCCAGTTATCATACACACCTGTCAGGATATAGTCCACCTGAGCTGTAAAAATCAACACAAAGAATCCTCGGAAACCCTAACAGTCACGCGTATGCCGCCATATCCAATTAAATAAGTCTCGGCAATCCCTCTTCGACTAATCACGGCCTGGATTCTATGAAGGAATCCCCTAAAGCCCCTAAAACTATCTGCCAGAGTCCACCAGGGATAGGGGTGAACAAGAGAAACTCCGTAGAATTTCTTCAGCCGGGTAATAGGTGCTCAAATGGGATATGGTGTGATTAGGATAGGTAGAATTCCAGAGCTATTCTTGGGAAATATTCAAATCATATCCACACACATGCACGGGAGGATAAATCAGCAACCAGTGGTTCGGGAATTTTTCTCAAGAGGGAAAATACACTTCCAGTGGCCTATACACAAGTAAGATGCCAATGGAGAAGTCTACTTGAGGTCAACAGGCCTCAAAAAAAATTCTCTAAGGGGAAACTCGACCAGATCCTAGGTGGCAGGGCTGCAGAAGGGACAAGAAAAAGATTCACATGTGGGGAAAAATACTCACAATCAGGTTGACCAGGGTATGAGAGAGGGTCACTCACTACAACTACACGCGATGAGCCTCGTACGCACGCAACGATAGGAAATTCTCAAATTTCCTCGGCCGGGGTACACCTATAACGTCTTTGTAACAGTTACGACACGTCCAAAAATTCCTCAGAGCGGCCTAAATGCGGCTACGACGGTTTCAAAGCGGCCTAAGGGTGATCACAAATTTTTCAGAGTGGCCAGAGTACGTCCAGAAAATTTTTCGAACGGCTAGAATGCGTTCAAAAATGTTTCAGATCGGCCAGAGGGTGATCACAAATTTTTCCGAGAGGCTGGGAGCACCCAGAAAAATTTTAAAGTGGCCTAAGTATGGTCAGAAAATTTTTCAGACGGCTAGAATGCGTCCAAAAATGTTTCAAGTCGGCCAAAGTGCGATCAAAAATTTTTCAGAGTGGCCAAGTGCACTCAGAAAGTTTCTAAAGTGGCCTAAGTATGCTCAGAAAATTTTTCAGACGGCTAGAATGCGTCTAAAATTTTTCAAGTCGGCCTTAGTGTGATCAAAAATTTTTCAGAGTGGCCAAGTGCACTCAGAAAATTTTTAAAGTGGCCAAAGTATGCTCAGAAAATTTTTCGAACGGCTAGAATGCGTCCAAAAATGTTTCCGATCGGCCAGAGAGTGATCACAAATTTTTCCGAGGGGCTAGGAGCACTCAGAGAAATTTTAAAGTGGCCTAAGTATGCTCAGAAAATTTTTCAGACAGCTAGATTGCGTCTAAAAATTTTTCAGATCGGCCAAAATGTGACCAAAAACTTTCCAGAGTGGCTAAGTGCACTCTGAAAATTTTTAAAGTGGCCCACGTACGTCCAGAAAATTTTTCAAACGGCTAGAATGCGTTCAAAAATTTTCCAGGTCGGCCAAAATGTCGCGCACTTAATGCTACGGCCAGTAACTAACTACCAGAATTTTTAGAATCGCGTGAGTCCTGTCACGGTCGCCATTTGTGACGTGGTAAATGGATTACCAGCACAACTAATTTATATTCGCCGAACTTTGCGCGCGAGACCTGCGATTTAGGTTAAGAGTCCGTCGAATATAAATTAGTTGTGCTGGTAATCCATTCACCACGTCACAACAGGTTGTGATAGGATGTTCAATGGATCCATTTTAGAAGCCATTTTTACTTACTTTGAAGCCTAACGATTTGAGGAAAGCCACACTCTTTCTCGTGAGAGGAAGACGCTTTGATTTCACCTTCCTCTTCCTAGATTCCACTCTGAACTGAGTGGAATGGGTTGAAGGTGGTTGATTAAATACAATCATCTCCCACTCTTCATTTATCTCTTTCTCGTAGATGGAATTCCAAAACAACCTCTTCATTACGGAAATTAATAAGTTTTCTCTTTTGATCACAAATTCTGATGGAGATATTATCAATACAATTCGTTGGAATTGGTAAATAAATGAAATTCGAAGGTTTTATATTAATTTTATAACCAACTTCAACGTCAGGTGAAAATTCATAAATGACGTGGTTCAGTTTTCCATTCACGTATGATCCCGTAGTTATACTACTCTCAATCACAATCCAATCTGTATCATTGATATTGATCTCTTTACTCGATTCATGCCATTGAAATGCTGGAATTTTCCTTCCTGCTCTAGTTATTGGATCATAAAATCCCAGAACTGATCCAAGATTGTTCTCTTGTGTAAAATCTAACTGATAATGTGAAAATATTTCTGTTCTCAGTGTGTTACGATTCCCTCTCAATAACAATGGATAATCTTCATCTTTCGTTATGGATGAAGGATTTTTGATTTGCATATGACGAGCTATTACACCTCGCAGAAATTCTTGAATGTCTGTTAAATCATAAGAACCAATAGGTAATTCAATAACTTCTTTTTCGTCAAAATACAACTTGTTATTATTCTCAGTTACATTTGGAATACTGTTATAACACTTGAAGTTGATCAACGCTAATTCATAAACTTTTTTTTCGTTATTACAGTACACTTTTGGTTCGATCACTTGATTGAATTCACTACCTATTCCGGAAATTGTGAATGTAAAAGACATATCCGTATCACGGTTCACTTAGTTTTAGTAATTCACACATTCTCCTTAGGAAAGCTACACTCAACTCTCCACAGTTACTTTGTCCGAGAGTTTGATATGGATGTCTATTGTAAAAAATTTTACAGTTTGGTGAACTATCAATCCAATATTTTACAAGTTCTTTCGGGGGAGGAAGGGAACCAAAGGAATTGAAGTAAAATATTTCATCACCATACTTCAAGACAGCAGTCCAGTGCGTACCCTGACCTCTTGAATCATCGAGATTCACTATAAACGACTCGTAGAATCTAGGTGGAGGGGAAGGAAGATTAGTACGTGAGAAAATACCTCCGAAATATGGGATATCATGTGCAGCTTCGTATAACTCTTTTCCACTAGTACCCTTCACTTTCTTTTTTTTTCCCCTTGGACTTTTTCTTTCTCTTGTTATTAAGTGAACCTCCTCTTTTTTCTCGGGGATATGGATTCAGGTATAGTCCTTTCCCCTCTAGAGCTCTGTTATGTCGTTTTAATTCTTCTAATTGTTTCTTATCAGTTTTCAACGTATTTATCGTCTTTACAACGTTAGCGGCGCCACCTGCCAACGAAGCAATTGCTCCCAATACTCCAAGAGGAGGTAAAAATCCACCGCGTTGGGCGAGAAGCAAATCTCTCCGATTGGAGCTGTTCCTTACAGACCTCTTTTTCTTACGATGCCGCGCTTTCTTCACAAGTCTCTTACGATTCTTCAGACCCATTCCAAATAAGCGCTTACCGCGCATTACTCCTGCAACACCTGTAGCTGCTATCCTTCCGAGGAATGTACCATTTCTCATCCGTTCTTGAGCAGCTCGCTGTAACTCGAGATCTGCTTCGTGTCGTTTTTCCAAATCCTTGTTTAAGTGATAGAATATATCATGTCGGTAACAAGCCTCATCTAAGGAGTTTATAGGTTGATCATTACGTGCTAATCGTTCCTGTAACCTGGTTCCTGGTCCACAAAAATTATAACCGGGTATATGAATTTCGAATGGAAGTTTGTTGATTACTCCATTAACGAGTCCTCTTCCTTGCAGAGGATACATGTGACATGTTGAGCACAGTACAGTACACTGAATATAATAACACGAACTACACATATTTATAGTCTTTTGATTCTTTGATGAGCAGTAGTCTTGATTAAAACAGTGAGCAATCATGAGATTCATCAAGCAAAAGGACGGTATTTCTATGATTGATGTGAATCAATGCGGAATCGAAGAACCTAGTAGCAAGCACGGGAACCTTCTTCCAGATTCAATTCGCTGTTTGATTTGTGGACCTTCAGGTAGTGGAAAGACTCATGTTTTGTTATCGCTACTCATCGATCCGAAGGGTTTATCATTCAAGAATATATATATTTACTCAAAAACTTTGGATCAGTCTAAATATCAATTCTTGAAACGTGTTATGGAATCGACACCAGCAAAGGAAAGTGGAATGAAGTATGCTGAATTTTCAGAAGAATCTGACGTTATAGATCCTTGTGAAGTACTTCCACACTCAATAGTGATATTTGATGATATTTTTGGAAAAAACCTAGATATAATACAAAAATTTTTTACAATGTCCCGTCATAGAGAAATCGATTGTTTCTTCCTTTGTCAGTCGTATGCAAGGATACCTAAGCATTACATAAGAGATAGCTCCAATTTGATAATTATTCATAAACAGGATTCAACAAACTTGCGCTTGATCTGGCAAAATCATGCAATATCAGATATGAACTTTGAAACCTTCAGAGATATCTCTTCAGCCTGTTGGAAAGATGATTTCGGTTTTTTAGTTATCGATAAAACTCGCTCACTAACGAAAGGTGGAAAATATCGGAAAGGATTCAACGTATTCATTCAATTCGATTGATTTGAATCTGCTTTGCCTTACGAAAGAAAGAAACATCAAGAATGGATAGAACCAAAAAAACACCAGTCAAGAGGATCCTGAAGAAAAATTTTTTTAGAAGAAGTGATTCAAATAACGGAAAAAATATAAAGAAAAAGATTCAAGAGAAAAGTGAAGATTCGCTGATCAAGAAAAAAATATTCAATACTTCCGAGATTCTCCGTAAAAAATATCGTGATTTGAAGATAGACAAACAAATACACGATAATGAAAATTCGGAAGTATTACAGCCCCTAACAAAACAATTACAGGAGATAATTGACAACACTGAGATTTTGCATAAAATCAGTGATAAAGTGGGAATCAAAAGAGAAAATTCAAATGAAGATTCTAATTCTTCTGAGGAAGATGATGACGAAGAAGTTTTCAAAGATGCTCAAAAAGATGATGATTTGGAAAAGAAATTTGAAGAATCAATGAGGGTTGTAGACCTACCCAGGAAATCAAGTTATAACCAAGAAATCTTAGGTATTCCGGAAGTTTTGAGAAAAAATAAGAGAAGATTAGAATCTCCATTCATCTTACAGAAACCAAAGAAAACCAAAAAAAATCTAAGTCTGCTTGGTTCTTTTAGAGAAGCATCATCGTCTCAAATGGAAGTCGATGAGCCAGTTAATTTAGAAAAATCCGTGCATGAAATGATGAATAATCCAGAAGGATGGCCCAACTATTTAGACTTTGTTCATAAGAATTTAGGTTCGTTGAGCACTGAATACTTCACAAACTTTTTTGTTAGAAAAGATGGTTTTGACAAATCCTATGGCCCATTCTTTGATGGAAATATTTTGAAAATTGGAAGGTCTACACTGATGCTAGAAAAAGAAACAGATCGTATTTTGATTGACTCGATCCATTCTTTCCGAGGGACACGAGGACTTTATGAATTACTATTCATGACAAGACCAAACAACTTCGACGCAGCTGATTCGAGAGCATACAAGCAAATTTTAGAAATCTGCTGCGCTCATAAAATCGATTACGATCCAAAGAAAAAAACCAAAAGTTCGAGAGGATTCCAATATAAGAAAATTATTCGTCCTCTAATTGAAAATATACCTCCTGGAATGACAGATTCATCTTCAGAAAATGGGAGCCCTAAAAAATTGTCACATATTTTGAACTCATCTGAGGAAGATATGAATGGAACTGGTCTAAAATCTCTGATGAAACATATAGAGACAGATGATTTCTCAAGATTTCATAATGAGAATAATATTGAATATCTGTGGTTCGATGATCCAAACGAGTTAACTGACCGTTTGTACTTAATACTAGCAGCCATAAAATCAAGTGATAATAACCTCTTCAATGAATGTCATTCCATCATAGAAGAATGACGTGAAGGGGGGTGGATTAGAGACTAATTCAGGAGGGGCTATAAAAGGAGTAGACAAGAGCCAATAGCTTCATTCATTCATTATTCACTATTCATTAATCAAGTAGCATAATGGATAAGATATCAGAAGCCACACCTGCTTCGGCAGTCGCATACAAAAATGGAAAGGGTTCGCTTACTCATTCAACTACAGATTCTCAAGCTCGGAATTTACTTGATGATATTGGAGGATCAGATACGCAAGGAACAACAAGTGCAGAAGGAAAAAGAGGAGGAGGAGGAGGGGGTAAGATGCAAGAAAAAGAAATTATGTCACATCATGTAGGGGGTAAGTCCTTTTCTGATCTCAGATTTTCATCATTTCATTTTGATATGGAAGATGTTCACAACTTTTTTTGATTTTCAGATGATACAGTAGATGAAAAAAAAGTTTTGGACAAAACAAAACATTATTTACGCTCTCTCCTCGATATTTCTCCAAAAACGAAAGATTCTGAGCTGGAGAAACAGGACCCTTTCGATATATTTGTTAACTTCTACAACAGTATCAAGGATGATGAAAATTTGAGTATCCAGGAGAAAATGTCAAGATCCATCAAGTACACAGTTTCTCAGACAAAAAGAAATTTATCAGGAAATGAAGAACTATTTATGTCCAATGTATATGGAATTATGGATGTCTCTTTCCGAGCTATGGATCTAGATTCTCGCATTAAAAATAATGAAACTGAAGGATTCTACAGGAAAGTTGAAAATGAAATTGAAGTTATGAAAGCAGATGCCAAAATTCAATCAGAATTTGTGGAACGTAAAATTCAAGAATTCTCAGTTCGTGATAAAGCTAGAGAGGCTGAGATGATGGAAATGAAGAAACAGCTTAGGGATGATACTCGTCAAATGCATGCGGTGAAAACTGAGGTTAACAAATCTCTATCAGATTTAGTTCAATACAAATCTTGTGTAGCTGATTTATCTAGATTAGTAACTACTCAAGCTGAAACTTCTGATTCTAAATTCAAAGAAGTACACAAACATGTTGATGAAATTGATACAGAAATGGAAACTATTTCGAACGAACAAGGAAATATGAAGAATGAGCTACGAAAAACTATAAAGAAAAATGAAAATCTACAGAAATCAACTTACAGTGAAATGAAGGAATATCGTGCAATTTCGAATGGACAAATAGCAGCAGACTTACACAATTTGAATAAGAAGTATACTGATCTAGATAAGAAGATTACAGATGATGTAACCAAGATAGAAACTCCTCTTGTACACGATGAAGGTGTAATCGACGATGCAATTACTGAACAATCACTTATTCAGAAGAGAATTACAGATAATGAATATGATGCAGATAAAAATTTTGAAGCACTCAGTGGAAGACTTGACTCTTATAGAGATGAATTGAATGAACTGAAGATGAAAATGAATAGAGTTGAGGATGCTGTCAATTGCGAGCCAACTGAGAACAAGGGAATCATTGCAAAGACGGAAGAGAATAGGAAACTTATCACAGATATTCAACAAAATTTGAAATCAATGGATACTGAGATTCGTAAGCATCTCAATTTTTAATAATAGTGTGATGTTCTTTAATTTTCTCATTCACAATTACTTTTATGAGATAGTATTTGTCTACTTTCATTTCTTCTCTTGAATTTTTCATCATCAATTGTAAAAATTCTCTTTTCAATAAATTCTTCACTAATTTCAGAGAAAAAGAATTGTTCATTTCCTCTCCTCTCGTATACTCTGAAGGTATCATGAAAATAAGAAGATCTCGATTTTACAATATCGATTTTATTAATCATTTCTTTCCACAATACAGTGAGATGAATTCAATATTCCTGAGTCAATTCTCATACAGGATCTTTCTGCTACTTTTCTCGTAAATGTACAAATTGTATCCGGTCGATGAAATTTTCTGGTATCAAGTCAACGATTTGAGATAAATTTCCCACTGCATAAAATTCTTCATCAGGGCAAGAACCACACGTGTAATCTTTTGATTTTTCTAAGTCCACTTCGAATGGACTATCATGAAGCCATTCTATATTATTACTCTGTTCAAAATCCTTATCATCTGCATATCTGAATACCATGCTCATTATAATGTCATCAGTGAACCGTTTCTTCTTCTACATGAATAGGTATTTTGCTAAATAAATTTGATAACTTGGAGACTCTTCTTCTTTCATTTTTGCTTTTGCTAGTTCAATAATGAAGCTCTTCTGATCTGGATAAAAATTATATTAATTCATGAGAATGATCATTAATCGTTTCTTTTTTTATTGTGTGGATTCTGACTTACCACGTTCTGTCCAATTCTCTTCCATCAGGAGATCGATGAACATTGATCGTTGAGATTCAAGCGGAGTCATTGTAACTTATGATATCTATGATTTAGAAAACTATTTTGAAGAGACTTGAATGATAGATTGAAACAGGAGAAAAATTCAACAGGAAATACCATTTTCTCTTTTCTTTCTGAGTACGACAAAGTGTATGTCAGTGATATAATTTTCCTCAATTATGTTAACTATGTGATCAAGATCACCAATAGCATAAAAAAGTTCTTCATCATCATCATCGAAATAACTCATACCTAACCTTGTATTATGTACTTCATACGGACTCTCATTCAGTAATTCTAATCCATTACTTTGACTTAGATCATGGGTATCAGAATATCTGAATATCACTTGAAATATAAAATTTAATCTGATTTGTCTCTTAACTTTCAAGAATTTAAAATGAGTCAGATAAAGTTGATAACAGGATGATCTATTTTCATTTAGTTTTGCTTTCGAAAGCTCGTGAATAAATTCTTCTTGTCCTGAGATTAAGAGAAAAAAAATCAAATGAATAAATAAATGAAATACAAACGATATTATACACTTGATAATATTTATCACTCTGAAGATAGTTTATGCTTACTATTTTTGTTCTAATATGATGTTATCAAAAGGTGAACGATAAGTTTATATTGAGATTCGAAAAACAAGGTCATGTTCTAGAAATTTACCTTACCTAGAAATTTTTTCATCTTATCAATGAGGTATAAACAAATGATGAAGATGAATTGTAAAAATTAAGAAATAAAACACTCACCCCGCTATATGAGAGAGAATGATTCCTGTGTTCGAACTTCGAGTCTTTATTTATTGAATGAATGGAATAAAAAATTCTTGTGAAACTAGAAACTACATGGATGTATAAGAACAAGTTATGCTAATAAATCCATCTTCTCCTTGAATGTAACGAACTGGATTTTCTCTAAATAATTCAAAGTAATTATCTCTACGATTGATTCTAAATTTCCTATTGCATAAAATACACCATCATAAAAAAGTCGTCTCCTGTAAGGTAAACAGCTAGAGTCGATCTCAAACGGACTGTTGTCGAGTAAATCTAGGCCTTGACTTCGATTTATGTCATGATTACTTAAATATTCAAAAACTAACTGGGATACAGTATCGAAACTGATCCAGGCTTTTAATTTCAAGAAATTATAATGTGTACAATATAATTGAAATCTGGAAGAATCATCTTCCTCTAGTTTTGCCTTTGCAAATTCAATGATGAATTCTTTTTGTTCTGAAAAGAATAAGAGAATTCAACTCAACACTGAAACATAGATTTTCCTTGTTATCCAAGATGATATATACGTACGAGTTTCATTCTAGTGTGAAGTTGTTAGTATTTGCAACAAAATATCTGCTCTATGATGAACAAAGAAATTCATGACGAAAATTTGTCTTCTACTAAGATGAAAATAATATTCAAATACGACTGATACTTTTGTAAATATTATAACTTACTAGATGGCCTCACTTCTGAAATCTACTCACTAACTAATTTCCATGAATCTTTTATAGGAAAAGTCCGTCACTTTAGTTTGATGAGGAATAGAAGAAGGGAGGTGGGAGCACAATGCAAACTACAATCTCATGTGGGTTGTCCTTACGAGCTCCAGTGGGTTGTCCTTACGAGTTAAACTTACTCAAAAGATACAGTCATATTGTGTAAAATGTGCTTGGTTTGAAGAAATGTTAACTGCAATCTCATGTGGGCTGATCTTTCGATCTCGATGTAAGCTTACTCAAGAGATACAGTTATAATATGTAAATAAGTGTAGTTTGGAAGAATAATAATTTCAATCTCGTGTGGGTTGTACTCGCAAACTTCAGCTGAGGAGAGGTTCTTTCAACAATTGATTCTGATTAGACATTCGATCTCCGCATACTCGATGCATATATATCGTGTAGTTTCAATAGTTGGAAGAGCAGCAACTCCATTGCATATATCGAAGATGTATGCTTATATCGTTCCATACCACAAAGTTGAACTGAACGAGAAGGAATGTTGGAGAAAGGAAAGAGATCACAGGTGAATAAATCGTATTCCATCTAAATGCTGAGAGAGAAAGGCGCTGGAAAGAGGGAAGAGAGAACTCTGCTGCGCGCGAGTCTGTACATGCAAGAGGCGAGACTGCTGGGGACACTATAAGCCTGCATCAAGTCCGATGCGGGGTGATCTGTACAGTCGATGTTTACATATATAGGCGTATCGCGATACGTGAATATAGATATACATTTACTCTGTGCTCATTGCGCGCGCGGGGCATACTCGACCTGGGAGAGATCTGCGGATGATGATCGTCTACTGGAGGTCAAGTAGGTGCTGATCGGAGATCGTTTTACCAACCTGGAGGTTGGAAGAGTGCTCGTCAAACATAGATTGTCAGAGTCATCGTCTCCTAGGAGAGACGATACGCTGATGTCGAAGGTTGATTGCAAAAGGTGAGTCTGGAACTCTCATAGCTCCACTACTTAAAATTTCGTTGTTTTTTTTGGGGGGGGGGGGGCGTTTATCGCCCCCACTCCTCCCCATTGAGTTTAGGACAAAAAAGGCATCGCGCATCGTGTAACTGAGGAAATTTCGAAGAGAAGCCCGTTTGAATCATCCCGATAGCTGATGAAGCCGACTGAAGCGGATTTACTAGCAAAGTTGAGATTTTGAAAAGATAGTGCGTTAGGCTCACGTCAACTTTGGGTCGATGTAGAGACCCGAATTTTCACTCGATCGAGGTGAAATTTTGAACACTTTCCCAGTTCGATAGGGGAAAAGGGGATAATGCGGTCAAAAATGGGATTATAATGATAGTTTTATCATTATAAGATTTTTCCATTTTTTGGCCAAAATTAATCAAATTTTATATGGTCCGATAGAGGAAAATTTTTTCAATGCAGAAATGTAATGGGCTAGACTTTCTGACTATTGGATGATATTATAAAAGGACTTTTAACCCTCTAAGAAAAGTCGACACAGAAGTAGTTAACCTTGCAGTTCAACTTTTAGAGGCACATCGGACCGATACCATCGGTAAATCCCGCCGGAAAATATGAGTCCGCAGCCAGGCTCGGGTTATAAACAACCCTCATAAAGCCGCTATGAACTATTACTTTAATAAACGACCCTCATAAAGTCATTACGGAATCTCCTATCCAATTTTTGACTAGTCAAAATAATTGGATTAACCACACTCTGATAATGGAATATGCTTACTGATATGGAGCCGATCATTTAGAAACTTGAATGGTCGAAATCGGCCAATATCTGATGAGATAATATCGATTGTAGTGATATCGCCGATTATCATTTTTCATAGTTAATCTTATCCGATTTTTCCCATTCAAGTTTGTAAGTGATCAGCTTCGTATCAGCAAGCAGATTACGCAATCAGAATGGCGGTAATTTGTTTATTTCGATTACCCAGGAATTGGCTGGAGTTAGTTCGTAATGGCTTTATGAAAGTTATTTATAACTCAAGCCTGGCTGCGGACTCATATTTTCCGGCGGGATTTACCGATGGTATCGGTCCGATGTGCCTCTAAAAGTCAAACCGCAAGATTCACTACTTCTGTGTCAGCTTTTCTTAGAGGGTTAAAAGTCCTTTCATAATATCATCCAATGGTCAGAAAGTCTAGCCCATTACATTTCTGCATTGAAAAAATTTTTCTCTATCGGACCATATAAGATTTGATTAATTTTGGCCAAAAAATGGAAAAACCTTATAATGATGAGACTATCATTATAATCCCATTTTTGACCGCATCATCCCCTTTTCTTCTATCGAACTGGGAGAGTGTTCAAAATTTCACCTCGATCGAGTGAAAATTCGGGTCTCTACATCGACCCAAAGTTGACGTGAGCCTAACGGGTACAGATTTTTCTTTAGATTCGCTACTATCACGGGAAAAATATTGATCCGTCACTAATTTGAGAACTCTCCCTCTGAAGAGGGAGAGTTCTCAAATTAGTTGACGAAGTCATCGAGCTAACTCACTTGGTCGAAGCTTGCCCGGTTCGGTTGTGAGAGATGATCCGGAGAAAATTTGTATATGTTCCCAGTGTGTGGCGTATTCGAGGCATCAATACCTGTACGAATTTTATTTTGTGTAGTCACAGATAGATTCTTAAATCGACCCCTACCCCTACCTGCAGATCTGTAGACCTGGTCTTGAAAAGGACCCTGAGGAGAAAGTGAAACACGTGGCAAAACTTGATACTGCTCTTCTGGAGCTACATCATAATAGTCAAAATCGGTTTCACAATTTTCTTGTACATTAGTTAAGCGTAACTGATCTACATGTCGCCGCCAATCTCTACCATCATTCAATTTTACAATGTCATGCAATTTGCCTATGCACTTCAAAATTTTTCCAAAACACCATTTTTCATTACCGTAGTAATTTCGCGCAGCTACTTTATCCCCAATTTGATATTTTGTACAGACTTCATCGCGATTTACACCATTGATACATTGTTTTGATGGTCGCATCACATCTAGTTGAGTACGTATTTTTCTGTTGAAAACAAGATCAGCTGGCGCTTTACCAGTTGTTGCATTCCATTTGGGTTAGGGTAGAATTTCTCAGTGATTCATAGCCGTTAATTTGGAATGATTCGGCTAGCAGAGTCAATATATGCCCATTTTTTCTAAGGGACAAAAAATATGTCACATTCCATGGCATATGAATTAGAGCGTGTCAATGACTCCAATGACTCAATTCTGCTCTTTTCTTACGTGGTTTGATGGTACTGAAGGGTATATATTCGGCCGAGTCAATCCGAGTTGATCCGAGCTCGTGAGATGGATTCAAAGGTCGAAATGTCACATTCCATGGCACACGAAAATGTCACATTCCATGGTACTCGATAAAACGCAATATCGATCTACCGTCAATCGCATGGATGATAAGGGCACCGCTGGGCTCAAGATAATTTGTCATAACGATACCCCACCTGGTATGATCATCATTTTGACTCCGAAGTGACCAGGGGATGAGTAGAAATCGAATAATCAAAAGGGTAGAAAATGAGCCAAAAGGACAAATTTGACCCCTAGAGTTAACACTTTGCGCGGAATCGCCCATATACCGATGACGTTATCAGTCCTGTATATGATATATTTGGGTCATCCTGGACCAAGGTGAACATTTTGAAAATCGACGAAATTTAAAAATGCCCCAAACATTCTTCTTCCGTTAGTACTACTAGAATATAGTTGAAAAAAATTTTTTTCAGGTTTTTTTGGGACCCATAGCGGGCCCTACGAATTTTCCAAGTCCCATTTTTCAGCAGTTTTTCGCCTATTTTTCGCTATCTTGGGAAATTCGTAGCTCGGACCCAAATGCATCTTTTTCATCCTAGCTGGGCGCATTTTTTTTGGTATGACGTACACTCTCAAGAAAGAAATTGGCCGGTCTGAAAAATTGATATCTCGTAGGTCCCACGGTTGCATCAAAAAAGGCCCAAAAATACGACTTTGCACCACCTTTGGAGGCGTATAGGTCAGAATAAAAGCCTCGTAGCAAAATTTTGCAGGAGAAGAAACTTGTAGGCCTTGAAGAAACCTTCAATTTTCTTTTTTGGTACGTGTCATTATCTTATCTCACGTACGATCTACAGCCGATTCAAGTTGGACATTTTTGTAAAAACGTGAAACTTCAAGGCCAATTTAAAAAATCGCTTGATTTTCATCGACCCCAAACCTATGAGAAAATGTTCTTTCAGGTGTCTTTTTGAAGGCCCAACAATAATTTGGTTATTCCTTTAAAATCCCGATTTTATACGAGCTGTTGAAATTAGTCGAGAATACCGAAAATCGTGTCGAATTCGGGCCTTATCATGAAGCTTCGTGGACTCTGATTTACTGCACTCGGCATGAAATATTGCGGAAGATGAGACCTAGAGCTGAGAAATGGCCTCTCGTGCGATGTTTTACGATGGAACCGTCCAAAACTAGAGTGAATTGAGTAAATACAAGATAAATCGAGGAAATCGATTGTGATGCATCTCTCACTTAACTAGCCCGCGCTCACTAGCCCAACCGGCCGCTTTGGCACTCCGCGTATGCTCCGCACTGCATGCCATCCTCCGTTTATGCGGAAGTGATAAGTGATATTAACAGCTGATGCAGTATTGTCAGGTATTATCCAGTATAGACAGAGATGAGAAGGTTCTCTAATCTCCGTTATAGACTGTAGACTGTACGAGGTTTCGGTTGTTAGTGACCACCATGGAAGAATTGTATGTGTCAGTCAGCGTCCCGATCAGAAATTTTGGTACCTTCCCCGCGGGGTTCGCCCCGAAGATGGGCCAAATGTATTGTGAAGCATATGAAGTGTAACGCCTTCCCCGCGGGGCACCCGCGAGATACCATCGGGGCAATATTTGCGCAAAAATAGTGCAGTTTCTGTTGAGACCTTTAAAATAATTTCGGATATGTTTGTAATGTTATCACTATTATGTGATTGTTTAAGTAAAGTATGTTTAAGTAGAGTTGAAAATTCATTTAAGACCTGGGAAAGCCTCATAAGAGCTACTAATATCCAGCCTGTGTTCACTTCTACTGAGGGCAAATAGTCACTTGACTTTGCAGCGTGTGACGAAGAAATTAATTTTGCTGGACTGAGATTTGTGTGGAAAGTGAGTGGTGCTCATCAATGATATTAAAATACAGTATGTTCACGTTCAATGCCTCTGTTGAAATTTCCATCATACACCCACAGAAGTGAGGTTAACTCTGAGACACTATGCAGGAATGTTGTGGAAGTGATCAGATACTTTGCGGGGGCCCTGCGGGGGAGGCGTTACACTTCATATGCTCCACAATACATTTGCCCTAATACCCGCGATGTTCGGGGCATGGCGTAAAACTAACAAGGTGTGTGACCGCGCAGGTTTTCGATGTGTCTCCACTCGACGCCATTTTGATATTCTTGACCGCGAACTTCCAAATCATGCTCCCTGTATAGTACTGTACAAACGAGTTGCAAGTAGGGCTTATTTTGAGGAAAGTAAGAAGTCCTAGCGTGAACAAGCAAGTTTCAGCGTAATTATAGGCAAATACGTAAATCTAGAACGATGCCGCAATGATATTGCAGTTGGAATGAAGAATAAAATCATGAATTCATTTCAATCAAAATGTGTATTCATTCTCAATTTAACTGTCCACGAGACTAAAATTTTGAGGGAATCGGTGAAACTGCACATTCTTAACATCGATAACTGATCCTGTGCTTTTTTTGCACTTCGACAGAATGATCTGGATAGCGGGACAACAATTGTCGGTAAGCCAAGCCATACACGCTTGTCGGTCACCAACACTTACACGCGGCTCGAACTAAAGTACGTAAGAAAGGCGAGTGGAGACAACTGGAGACTTAGAGAATCTCCACTCAGAGATTAGAGACCCTGAGTGGAGTGTCTCTAGTGGAGACAGGGCCACGTCTGCGCAAGAGTAGACGAGTTTTGAGGCTCCGATGTCACACACCTCGTTATTCTCCCGCCATGGTTCGGGGCAAACACCACGGGGAAGGTAATGACGGTCAGCGGCCATTCGAGATCTCCCATCTCACTCGCACCTAATAGGTTATCCCATGAGTGCGAGGGAGACGACAGATCTCGAACGGTCACTGACCGTCATCCCATTGCAGTTCACCTCATGGCGTGAAGATAACAAAAGTTATCTTCACGCCATGGTTCACCTTGTTCTCGAGTGTACCAGAATTTCTGATCGAGACGCTGACTGACTCATACAATTTTTTCGTGGTGGTCACTAACAACCAAAACCTCGTACAGTCTACAGTCTATAACGGAGATTAGAGAACCCCCTATCTCTGTCTATACTGGATAATACCTGACAATACTGCACCAGCTGTTAATATCACTTATCACTTCCGCATTAACGGAGGATGGCATGCAGTGCGGAGCATACGCGGAAAGCCAAAGCGGCTGGTTCTCGATTTATCTTGTATTTACTCAATTTACTCTAGTTTTGGACGGTTCCATCGTAAAAAATCGCACGAGAGGCCATTTTTCAGCTCTAGGTCTCTTCTCCCACAATATTTTATGCCAAGTGCTGTATAATTAGGGCCCCGACAGAAAGTGAACATTTGCTCTTCTTCCCCCTTTTTCCCCTGTGGGAGTAGCGCCATTGCGCGCCCGTGGCGGCGACTGCAACTACAGGGCCTATGCTTATACACGGGGGAAAAAGTGGAGAAAAGAGCATTGCGCACTTTCTGTCGAGGCCCTTAGAGTCCACGAATCGAGAAAATAAGTGATCCTGGCACCGAAATTGTCAGCTACAGGAATTCCAAAAAGAGGAACCGATACTTCAAGAATTCCTCCATACGAATCCACGCTGAGAGAAACTCCTCCAGCCTCCGATTTTCCAAGATTATTGATAAACATGCTGGAACCAAGCACCCCAGTACGCTTCTTCTACTGCACGTGGAAACATGTTCGTAGTATAGAAATACTCGCCTTAGAAAAAGAAAATACCCGTCTCCTTGGAAATCTCTTGCTTTCTATTAGTTTTTCCACACTCGGAATTGCTCGGTATTGTTGTCCATAAGCATGGAAGTCCGGATCACTCACCGTCTTACACAACGTCCACGCGTGACTTACACAAGACAGCTGGTGATCTGGACTTCCATGCTTGTTGACAACAATCCCCAGTGTGGAAAAACTAATAGAAAGCAAGAGATTTCCAAGGAAACGGGTATTTTCTTTTTTCAACACAAATATTTCTATACCGCGAACATGTCTCCACGTGCAGTAGAAGGGACGTACTGGAGTGCTTGGTTTCAGCATGTTTATGAATAATCTTAGGGAATTGGGGGCTGGAGGAGTTTTTGTCAGCGCCGATTTGTATGGAGGAGTTTATGAAGTATCGATTCCTCTCTTTAGGATTCCTGTAGCTGACAATTTCGGTGCCAAGATAATTATCCGAATCGAGAGCAAGGGAAGACCCAGTCCACGAAGCTTCATGATAAGACCCGAATTCGACACGATTTCCGGTATTTTTGACTGTTCTTAACAGCTCATATAGAATCGGGATTTTGAAGGAACAACCAAATTATTGTTGGGCCTCCAAATAGACACCTGAAAGAACATTTTCTCATAGGTTTGGGGTCGATAGAAAATAAACGAATTTTTGAATTGGCCTTGAAGTTTCACGTTTTTACAAAAATCCCCAACTTAAATCGGCTGTAAATCGTACGTGAGATAAGATAATGACACGTTACAAAAAGGGAATTGAAGGTTTTTTCAAGGCCTACAGGTTTTCTCTCCCGCAAAATTTTGCTACGAGGCTTCCATTTTGACCGATACGCCTCCAAAGGTGGTGCAAAGTCGTATTTTTAGGCCTTTTTTGATGCAACCGTGGGACCTACCAGATATCAATTTTCCAGACCGGTCAATTCCTTTCTTGAAAGTGGGCGTCATACCGAAAAAATGCGCCCAGCTAGGATGAAAAAGATGCATTTGGGTCCGAGCTACCAATTTTCCAAGATAGCGAAAAATAAGCGAAAAACTGCTCAAAAATGGGACTTGGAAAATTCGTAGGGCCCGCCATGGGTCCCAAAAAATCTGAAAAAAAATTTTTTCAACTATATTCTAGTAGTACTAACGGAAAAAAAATATTTGGGGCATTTTTAAATTTCGTCGATTTTCAAAATGTTCACCTTGGTCCAGAATGACCCATTTGTAATATAATTGTTTGTATGGTAAAAGAGCCCTTGTGTTCTGATGAACTGAAATACGTTTTGACAATAATTGTTGAGAATTTCAGTGAAAAATACGCCTCATTATTCATCATAAATCAACTTCAGACATTGACTGAGGCATGTCAGTCAATCCTGGGATTAGCTAGTCAATGTCCGAATTCCACCTTTATTGTGCGACATTGACTACTTTCTTCAGTCAATGCTGACATTGACTAGTTAATGTCCGACATTGACTGGTGGGCCCAGTCAATTTCAGCATCGACTAGTCAATCCTAGGATTGACGGATTTCGGACATTGACCGTAACATATACACGGGTCTATAGAACTAGGTCTAAATCCATGGTGCAGACCACCCAAGGGATTGTTGTGGGATATCATTTCAGGCCCCTGTGGGATCATTTTCCAGCTAGTATAGGAATCGCCACTTGGGCCGTTTTCCAATGAAGCCCAAAAAACGTGATTTTTCACGACCTTTCGAATTCTTACGCTCTATAGCTCGGACTGGACGCGTTTTTTCGAAAAATGTGTACAGAACTTTCTTGTAGATCTTGAAATATTGAGGAAGAATATGTCCTTGTCTGATCCCGTAAGACTCATCTGTTGAAGAAATTATTGCTTTTTTCATGGAAAATTATATTTTTCCCGCTCTCTCGGCCCACAGCTCAAACGGGACGCATGTTTTCGAAGAATGTGTACAGACCTTCTTTGTAGATCTCAAAAATTGAGGAAGAATATGTCCTTGTCTCATCCCGTAAGACTCATTTGGTGGACATGTGAGAGGGTTTCCCACCAGAGATCATATTCTCCCCGTAATTTCCCTCTGTTTTATAAACATAATTATAAAATAGAGTGTCCCACCGATATTCCTATGGGATAATTTTCTATGAACCATTGAAAGACAAGCACAAGAGTAACGATCACTCTCTCCAGAGCATCCCGTCTATTAAAATATAGAACCTTCGTCGCTGACTGCTGATTTCGATGAACTTTTCCTCCAATTATATCTGAATATCTTGGAGAGAATTATACATACATGAAGGAAAACGTATGTTTGCAACAAATGGAACTTGGAAGAATCCAATGTTCTTTTTCTGGCAATTTGAATTATCCTCGGCAGGCAAAAAGACCATGTAGTCATCCACGATGCCAGAGAATGGTGCATTGTGAGGAAAAAATCGAAAAAATTTGATAAGCGTGATTAGTAATGGTATGAGAAAGAGAAATTTACAAACCAATTAGAATGAATGTTTGTCTCGACCGATATGAACGATCGAGACTTTATCGCTCGCGGGAATTTCAAATCATATTATTACATGACTCGGCTAATGCAGGCTAATTTCAATCAACGGATCTGTTGATTAAGTGACTTAGATCGATATTGGATTATTCCAATTCGATCTATGCACCTCCAAGGCACCTCGGAATTTAAGTGTCGCAACTTGAAGGATTTTGATGGAATTTCAAATACATGAAAAATGAGATGAGGAACGAAACTTTTTTTGACTCTACGCTAGATGTTGGTGCGTTCCGTCTTTCCTCTCGGGTTCATACTCTTCAGGGGAGCTGAAGAGATCAGAGTAGAGGTTGGCCCACGACGTCACCTAGCCAACGTGGCTTGATGGTCATGATTTTGATCATATGTTACACGAGGGCTTTTACAGCCACTCGCGAGAAAGGTTTTCATCTCGGTTGTATATTCGCCGACAACCGGTGACAATTAGAATGAATTTCTGTCTCAACCGATATGAACGATCGAGACTTTATCGCCCGCGGGAATTTCAAATCATATTATTACATGACTCGGCTAATGCAAGCTAATTTCAATCAACGGATCTGTTGATTAAGTGATATAGATCGATATTGGATCATTCCAATTCGACCCATGCATTTCCAAGGCACCTCGGAATTGAAGTGTCGCAACTTGAAGGATTTTGATGGAATTTCAAATACATGAAAAATGAGATGAGAAACGGAAATTTTTTTGACTCTACGCTAGATGTTGGTGCGCTTCGTCTTTCCTCTCCGGATCATACTCTTCAGGGGAGCTGAAGAGATCAGAGTAGAGGTTGGCCCCCGACGTCACCTAGCCAAAGTGGCTTGATGGTCATGATTTTGATCGGGCTTATATGTTACACGAGGGCTTTTACAGCCACTCGCGAGAAAGGTTTTGATCTCGGTTGTATATTCGCCGACAACCGGTGACAATTAGAATGAATTTTTGTCTCAACCGATATGAAGGATCGAGACTTTATCGCTCGCGGGAATTTCAAAGCATATTATTACATGACACGGCACGGTGTGCCTGAACGAATTTTTTTTTCAAAGTGACAACTCCCTCTGAGATTATTTTGGTTCCTGATTCTACATATTTGGGCATCATTTTCCGACAAGAATTCAAATCGCGGGCTGAGCCCTTTTGAAGGAATATCGTTTGGAACATTTTTCGGACCCAGTCTAGAAACGCCCAAGTGATATTGCTCATCCCTCGTTGGATATGAGCCCAAAATCAAGTTTCTCCACTTTCTAACACTAGTTTTCAAAAAATGTGACCGCTTTGGATACTTCTGAGGCTTGTTGAGGTTGGGCATGTATCCTAAAAACTCTCCAAAAATGCAAAACCAATCTCTTGATGTCTCAATACCGTTTGGGCTCTCCAAGACGCCCTATTGGAAATAATCTTGTGATGGACATTGCAATGTTCATCACGACGTCTTTTGTGATGGAAATTGTAATGTACATTATAACGAATTCCAATTAAATCATCATGTTTTTTTGTGATGTTCAGGTCATAGCGAGGAATTTGTCACGTCAATTCATCACTATTTCACGGTGAAGAAACTGTAAAAAACTCTTCTACATAACTCTCAAATTTTGCCGAGAGTGGGATTCTAACCCACGATCTTTTGGTTACGAGACCAAGCACATGTCTCGGGGTCAGGGAGTCATATTGAAGGTAGACGTCTAATAAGCTTACTTGACGTTTGACTGATCGAAACAATCTGTTCATTCGCTCAAAATCTGATCATCCGTTCACTCAGTTCATTATACAAACAACTCAGAGTAGATCAGGTGGATGCTTTGAAATGGTCCGGTTTCAATGAAAATCCACGATTTTGACTATTTCGGGAATCTCATCAGTACAACGTGAAAAGTGATTGGAAAAACAGGAAATAACTCCTTTCACGTTCCTACATGTGTTATAAGGTAAGAGGTGCATAAAATGCCCCCATTCCTTAATATGCCCTGACACAGGTTCTCAAATGTACCAGCTTGCAGACCTCGACACGCATTTTTTTCATGTATGTTACGTTGAAATGAGAGGAAATCAACGGTTTGGGCCGATCCGAAATGACCCGCGCCTTTCTTACAACATTACTAGCGATATTCGGTACTTTCGACTTATTTTATCTAAATCACTGAAAGCTATGCCAAATGAGATTGATTCAATCAATTTTCTACGTCGTTCTCCTCATTCTCTTTGTCTTCGTCCGAACTTTGAAATGCTTCTCATAAAATATAGAAAATTCGATTTCTAGCCGATTCTACGCCTATATTACTAAAAAAGTGCATTTTTGGCCCCATCTACCCAAGGGCTCTTAAGGTATGTCTCCGAGTTTTTTGAAATTCAGAGAATCTTCTGGGAATTCGTGTGGTGGTTCAATTATTCATAACACACCTTCTGCTGAGATTCCAAGGAGCCTGTTCAGTTTGTTTTCAAGTTTTCCATGTCAAAAGTTCGAGCTCGTAACACGCGGAGGATAGGAACGGCGCAGCAGAAGGCAACTTTTTTGGGCCGTTCTCACGGATGCTTTGCCAATTCTCCAGAGAACTCGCTGAAAAATTGATATGTCATTGATTCAAGTCTTGTCTTCATCCTTGCAAAAAATAGGGACCCGTGCCCATTTATTTTGTTCATACGAGAGCTCGAATCTTTGTGATTCCCGTCTGCGCGCGATGTTAATTCCCTGCCTCGCGGAGAGCGTTTGTGTGTGAGCGTGTGCACGTACGAGCTGCTTTGTCATGTATACGCGATTGTACATAAAAAGTCGGCGAGGTCGCGTTGCTATCAAAACAACACGGCTGGCTCAAACTTTCCATCTTGATTGTCCCAGGAGACATACCTTAAATGAGACATCAAGAGATTGGTTTTTTGCATTTTTTAAGGGTTATCAGTGTACATGCCCAACCTCAACAAGCCTCAGAAGGATCAAAAGCGGTCACATCTTCTGGAAACTAGTGTTAGAAAGTGAAGAAACTTGATTTTGGGCTCATATCCAACGAGGGATGAGCCATATCACTTGGGCGTCCCTAGACTGGGTCCAAAAAATGTTCCAAACGACATTCCTTCAAAAGGGCTCAGCCCGCGATTTCAATTTTCGTGGGGAAACGATGCCTCAAATATGTAGAATCAAAAACCAAAATAATCTCAGAGGGAGTTTCTACTTTGAAAAAAAATTCGTTCAGGCACACCGTGTCGACTAAGGCAAGCTAATTCCAATCAACGGATCTGTTGATTGAGTGACATAGATCGATATTAGATTATTCCAATTCAATCTATGCACCTCCAAGGCACCTTGCAATTCGAGTGTCGCAACTTGAAGGATTTTGACGGAAAATTTGTTGACTCTACGCTAGATGTTGATGCGTTTCGTCTTTCCTCTCCGGATCAGACTCTTCGGGGGGGGGGGGGGGCTGAAGAGATCCGAGCCCCCGACGTCACCTAGCCAAAGTGGCTTGATGGTCATGATTTTGATCGGGCTTACATATTACACGAGGGCTTTTGCAGCCACTCGCGAGGGAGGTTTTTTATCTCGGTTGTATATTCGCCGACAACCGGTGACAAATAGAATGAATTTTTGTCTCGACCGATATGAACGATCGAGACTTTATCGCTCGCGGGAATTTCAAATCATATCATTACATGACTTGGCTAATGCAAGCTAATTTCAATCAGCAGATCTGCATACCAAGTCAATTAACTCACTTTGCATAATATTTCAAGCATTACGCGAACCCAATTGTTGGCATGAATGCAGTACACTTCAAATGAATGATTAGGTGCTCTCTACAATTGAATCGATTCCTATTGCAGCTCTTACATAGTCGCAAAGAGTAAGTTTCATTAAAATTACAAAAATGTAAAGCATGATTCGTGAAAAGACAAGTATCACATCACAGTTCTCAATCAATGGTAGAGAAGAAAATTCATTCCGAGTGCACGTGCACAATCACATATCCTGGGATCTCTTTCAAGAACATGGTAGCTTCAGACGTGGTGGCCATTATAGTGATAAACTGCCTCCGAAAATCTCTGAGGATATTCTGGGTTTGTTTTTCCAAACTTGAAGTTGTTCCAGGTACCTTTGATACCCGCGTGGGCTGATTCAACACTCTGTTAACTGTAGAAACCGAGTCTCGCGGGAAGGATATGATTTTTCTGAAAAAGAGCTCCAATTTCTCCAACAGATGAGTCTCACGGGATAAGACAAGAAAATATCCTTCCTCAGTTTTCTAAGATCTACAAAAAAAGTCTCTACACATTCTTCGAAAAAATGCGTTCAGTTCGATGTGTGGATCGAGAGAGCGAGAAGGATGTAATTTTTCGTGAAAGAAGCTCTAAGTTCTTCAACAGGCAAGTCTTACGGGATTGGACAAGGACACATTCTTCGTTAATTTTTCCAGATCTAGAAGAAAGATCTCAAGGAATATTTCAAGAAAACGCGTCCCGTTCGAGCTATAGAGCAAAAGACGTCGAAAGGTTGCGAAAAACCCCGTTTTTCGGACTTTATTAAAAAACGGCCCAAAAGGCATTTCCTATGCTAGCTGGAAAATGATCCCACAGGCACCTAAGATGATATCCCACAACAATCCCTTGGGTGGTCTGCACCATGGATTTAGCCCTAGTTCTAGAGACCCGTGTATATGCATGAACGAGTCGTCGATTCAGCAACGAGCATCCCAGCGAGCGCAGCAGCAAGCGCGGTTACTGCAAGGAGCGCTCGTGTGAACGCACACAACCACGCGCGCGTTCACTTTCCCGAATGCATTTGGACTGTACAGCACGCGCTGCCGCGCTTGTTGGAATCGACGAAATCCGAGGACCGCTGTGGCGCTTGCTGCATTGCTCACCACAACGCTCGCTGTGACACCCGCGTCAGCTCTCGTCTAATTTCAGTTGGGTGACGGTATGCAATAATGTGGAATTCAAGACTAACACATGAACATATATTCAATAATATAGAGATCTGGACCATGAACACAGTTCCTCTCGCGATAAAACGTATGAACTCACGTTAGAGTATGGTAGAAGAAATTCATGGGAAAGGGGGTTTATCATCTTCCAAACAATTTTGGAATTAATAGATGAGCTGAAACCGAGAGAGGATTTCGAGGAAAGAGATTTTGATGTTGATGATCCCAATCATCACTACCACGATTCTGAACTGAGAGAAGGATAGAGAGAGGCGAGATTGAGTCTTCGATGAGCACCGACCGACTCCCATAGCAATCTCGAGACAATCATGCGTGTATACCAATCTTATAAGGTATCGGACAAAATTGTAATTGTTTGGAGTTGAGTTGCGTGCGTCAAAAAGAGTTATCGAATCCAAATTGTCACACAATACTCAGCGAAAGTAATATCATGCTGGGATTTCTGGTCGTTCGCCCGAGATTACAGCTGGGGGTTTATTTTAAAAATGCGTCACTTGTAAACGCCGCAAGCTTAGGCGCGCGACTACGGTAAAACGACTACTGCTTACGGCAGTTCGTGCGTTCCTCGCGATCCTGTTCATTGTGCATGATGTTAGGTTAGTCTTTCGAAGTTTGCGGGTAAAATTGAATTGATCCAGAATACAGAATTAGAAAATATATCTCTGAGCATTTCCTTCAAGTTTGGTTATGAATAAATGGATAACCATTCATCCATAACCAAATTCAGAGGTTTATGAACATGTATGTTGAATTTTGATGTTACTGGCATCAAGATAATAGCTCTACAAAATATCATATCAGTACGGAGGAGCTATCTGCTCCAGTCCAATCATGTACAGCGTGTATCTTCACAAGCAGAGGATGCACATCTCATGGTGCAAACATGCAACTGGTTCCTGTGTGCGTTCCTAAGGGATATGTGCTAAAAGTATCAACTCAATAAAATTAGTCGCACAACACTGGAATGAGTTGCTACATACAAATTTCTGTATACATATAGTAACCGAGACTGAGATGACTCTCATTTTCATCACGCTGCACTTTTGAAAATTGTGCTGTATGTAGCTGCAATTTTCACCTATATATTTTCTTACAGTCTGAACTGTCTCAAGTCTGTGAACTCATTCCAAGGGAAAATGAAAATGCATTAGAGTGATCAGACTAGCAATAATAAGGTGTCAACCAGCACAAGCCCTGGTGATGCCATGGTGTTCTCGTGCACGGAGAGAATAAGAGCACTACGCCACAGGTCCACCATGTTGGATCTGCGTTCCCATCTAAATCAACGCAAAGCTTGACTTACAATGTGGTTGGACAGCTGACTGCTCATACTACCAATGGTGTCATTGATTATACACCAATGGGTACACAATGTTACCATAATTATGAGTAAATCAAAGAGACAGGATTAAATCCACTAACGTTCATTCGCATCAATTTCTATTCTATCTTCAACTCCAAAATGCAGACCAACATGGTGGCCCTGCGGCGTGGTTCTCATCTCTCCGTGCATGAGAACCACCTGGGCTAGAGCTAGTTTACACCCTATTTTTACAATTGGGATCATCCCTGTGTCTGATCCAGTCCGTGGGTCTGATCACTCTGATGAATTTCCATTTCCCCATCTTGGAATGAGTTCACAGACTTCAGACAGTTCAGACCGTAAGAAAATATATAGGTGAAAATTGCAGCTACATACTGCACAATTTTCAAAAGTGCAGCGTAATGAAAATGAGAGTCATCTCAGTTTCGGTTACTATATGTATACAGAAATCTGTATGTAGCAACTCATTCCAGTGTTGTGCGACTAATTTTATTGAGTTGATACTTTTAGCACATATCCCTTAGGAACGCACACAGGAAACAGTTGCATGTTTGCACCATGAGATATGCATCCTCTGCTTGTGAAGATACACGCTGTACATGATTGGACTGGAGCAGATAGCTCCTCCGTACTGACATGATATTTTGTAGGGCTATTATCTTGATGCCAATAACATCAAAATTCAACATACATGTTCATAAACCTCTGAATATGGTTATGGATGAATGGTTATCCATTTATTCATAACCAAACTTGAAGAAAATGCTCAGAGATATTATTTTCTAATTCTGTATTCTGGATCAATTCAATTTTACCCGCAAACTTCGAAAGACTAACCTAACATCATGCACAATGGAGAGGATCGCGAGGAACGCACGAACTGTCGTAAGCATGTAGTCGTTTTACCATAGTCGCGCGCCTAAGCTTGCGGCGTTTACAAGTGACGCATTTTTAAAATAAACCCCCTGGTGAATGAAGAGCGCTGAGATTGTTGCGGAGAACACAATATTCTTCGACATAGCGATCGCAGTACTCTGAAACCATGACTGCTGATCTCGGAATAACAACTATCGATTTCGACCCAGATGCATTTCAAAAATGCGGTGAGAAATATGACAATTCCAATCAATTCATCATGTCAATCTCCTAGGTCCTGGATCCTGTGAAGTCTGAGGAACGTTATCGGAGAAGGAAGAGCGTTTTAATCTCGCTGGAAGAGCGGCCTCACATCCTCATGATCAGGCGTATTCCTTAATGACCCCAGTCAAAACCTCCGGGTCTCTCTTCAGGTACAGGATCGATGTGAATTTGTTCGGGGTGTGGCTCCAATAGAACCTTCCTGAGAACATACAGAGACATATTTCAGTCATTCCATGAAGAAATAGTTGGGTTCTAAGGATAAGATACTGAATTTGGAGGAAGATGGAGTACTCAGAATTCTGAACGGGAAACTTTGTACAGCTTTGAAAGAAGGATTGTGTAACACAGAGCTGAACGTTTCTAATTTCACTATCTACGATCGACATACAGTACCCTGCATATAGGATGGAACACGGATACCTTCATCGACAGCGATCACCCCGACGCGTTTGGGTCTACGGCAATTTCAGGAGAGCTATTTGAAATATGAGGGAGTAATCCATCGAATTATATATTTTACATATCCTCTCGATCGAAATTTCACGCCTGCGATCGACGCTTGGAATTGAGAACATTTGCGTTTCAATCACTCACCCTTCACTTGTATGCAAAGCACGCTAGCGTAAAAATGCCTACAGGATCTCATAGCTTTTTTCAAGACCTTTGAAATCCTTTTTTCACACATCTTCCTATGGTTTCTCAAACCCGAGCCACGAGCATTGGGGGAGGAAGAGCTGAGACGCGTGCAAGGTACTGGTAATATGGAGGCAAGCACTCTTCGTTTCCCTCGGAGCTACTTCATTCACGAGATTATCCACGGGAAATATTTGTCGGGAAACTCGTAACACATGATTCTCAGGAAATATTCTTTGAATTTTTGAAATTCTGAGAAACTCATCATTGTGTTGTGATATCGAGTACTACGCGACATCTTGAGAAGGATAGAGGAAGAATGCGAGAAGATTAAGATAAAGAGTGGCCCTGCAAATGAGCAGGACGAATGTGGATGTAGCGAGCGGGCACCAGAAAGAAGGAGCAAGTTGCACCTCTCGGACCAAAACGGTGGGACAGGGTCAGGCGGTGATCCCTTGCCATCCTGTCTACAACCTGCGGGACCGAGACTTGCGACTTTGCCTCTCAAATTTCGAGAGAGAGAGAGAGAGAGAGAGAGAGATTGATTGATTGATTGATAACCTTTATTCGCCCGAGGGCAAAATTAAAAAAGTACAGTAGCATAATTCACATATAATACACCGACATAATAAATAAATAAAGATGTATAAATATTTGGCTTTTTGGTCAAGGAATATTAGAATTATCACAGAAAGTGACTAGTCATTTTAAGGCATCGAACGATGCATAAAAGTCAAGTAAGAGAATGATAAGATACATTTTCATATACAAATATCAGTCTTTACAAGAACAATCGAGGAGGAGAAAACATTTTCATGTAGAAAGGCACATAAAAAGCTTGGGCCAGCAGAAATATCACAGGAATTACAATTTAGTGACGAAGTAGCCACGTATGACTCTTTTAAAATAGGAAACGCTGATTGAAAAGAGACCAAACCTATCACGGTTTAGAGATTAAAGTAATGCCTCCTCTCCACATCAATCCTCTGGGAAGACTGGGTCAGAAGGAAATCTTTTAAGGCCTCTTTGAACACTGATATTTTCCCCAGCTGCCGAAAGCCCGGAGGGAGAAAGTTCCACAGATGAGCACATTGAACCTGGAATGATCTTCCTCCGTACTCAAGTCTCATATTGGGGACCTTGAGTACCCGCTCTTCTGCATCACCACGCGCGGGGCGTTCGGATTGGTACCTGGTAAACATCGCAGCTAGGTAGCCAGGTTCTCCAAGATGCAAGATCTTATGCATTAAAAGTGCTGCGAAGTACATTCTCCGCGAATCAGTACGTAACCAGCCAAAACGTTCCCTAAACTGGGTGATGTGCTCGTCTCTCCTAAGATCAAAAATGTACCTCACACATGAATTGCTCAGTCGCTGTATCCGTTGCCGCTGTTCGTCCGTGGCGTCGAGGTACACGACTGTGCAATAATCTAAATGCGGTTGAACTAATGACTCGACTAGGCGAATTCGGAGAGGTCTGGTGATACACACCCTAAAAAACCGCAATCCGTATAGGGCTCTATTCACTTTCTTAGTTACTTGGTCGATGTGCGGTTTCCACGTCAGTTCACTATCAAGTGTAACACCAAGACTCACGACCGTGTCGCTGAACGGAATGAACTTTCCTTCCTGTATCTCAACTCCTGGCAAGTCCATTCTCTTCAGGTCTTTGATATTCCTCTCAGAGCTGAAGAAGATTGCCTTGGTCTTGCCAGCGTTGAGACGCAGGCCGTAACTTCTGGCCCATTCAGCAATTAGTCGTCCTACTTCCCCCAGCCGAGTGATGCCTTCCTTGATCTTAGTTTTCTCGACTTGGAGATAGATTTGAAGATCATCTGCATAGAATAGATGATATACCGACTTTCCATCTAGCAAACCAGGTAAGTCATTAACATATAAGCTGAAGAGTAAAGGCCCGAGAACGGATCCCTGTGGAACACCCAGATTGGTTTCGAGCCAATCAGAACTACCGGATTTTGAAGTGACTATTTGGGTGCGGCCTTGTAAGTATGATTTTATCCACAGGAGTGCCGACCTTGAGAATCCAAGGTTTCGGAGCTTCCTCAACAGCTTTGACGGTGTTATTGTGTCGAAGGCTTTGCTAAAGTCGAATAGTAGGAGTAAGGTGATCTTCTTCCTATCAATGCCTACTCTGATGTCATCCGTCAACTTTAGCCAAGCTGTCTGGGTGCTGTGGTGTTGCCTAAAACCAGTCTGGAAGCGATCAAGAAGTTTCTCTACTTTCAAATACTCCGTGATTTGTTCATGTGCAATTTTTTTTTCCAGAACCTTGGAAAGGAAGCACAGCAGCGCTATGGGACGGAAGTCCGAGACCGTTGATGGAGCTACAGTCTTTTTCAATGCAATCAGCTGCGCTTGCTTCCAAGCCTCAGGAAAAACGCTATGAGCGAAAGAGGAATTGGAAATATGTACAATAAGATCACCAATTGCCGGAAGAGCCTTCGCGATCACGCTCTGGAGGATCCCATCCACCCCACGGGCCTGCGAGGAGAAATATTTAATAGGAAGGACTACATTGTTGGAATTTGTGGGCTTAAATTTAAACCCCTCCTCCGGCAGAGTTAATATCGTCCATTGCTTCATTGATATTTTCATGAGGCGAAACGGAAACCCACGCAAAGTGAGCGTTCAGCTCATCCGGTGTGAAACCGTGGAGTTCCTCCTCTTTGCTCTTGGGCAAGAGGCCGAGATTGCGCATCTCCTTCCAGATGTTCTTGTTCTGATCAAGAGCGTCTGAAAGATGGTTTTGAAGGAAGGAATTACGCTCTTGCTCAATGCGCAGATCGACCTCTTCGCTAAGCCGAAAGTCCTCATTTTGAAGCTCAGGACACTTGCGCTGGTTGCGTTGCATGCGCTCCCAGCGCCTGCGCGTCGCGTTTCGCTTATTCATGAGCACCCTCAACTCAGGACCAATCCAAGGAGCATTATTTTTACGCGGGTTTATAGTTTTTTCCGGTGCTAGTTCATCTAAAACAATTTTTAAATTTTCATTCAAGCAGTGAATTGCGTCTTCCAAACTGGTTTCGGCATTTTCAAGAGCTGTCCAGTCACAGCGAAGCAGACGGTCATCCAATATCTCCGGGGTGATGTTACGAAAATCCCTATACTTGAAGGAATTTTTTGGCGGAGTAGGGGTGGAGACGTTGATGGTCACGTCAATGACCGAGTGCCCCCCGAAACTGGGCAGGTGTCTGTTCTGAAAGTCAGTTATGGTGTCGTTGTCATCTACATAAATGCGATCAATCCATGTATGAGATACATTGGGGTTGTGCTGATGAGTCGAGCCATGCTGCACTATCTGCAAGGCGAGTTCTTCTGTCAGTGCAGTCAGTGTCTTGGTGTCGGGATGAGCAGTATCCAACAAGTCAGCGTTCAGATCACCCATAATGATTTTGTGACTGTAATCTCCACACAGCCGGCGTAACGAGCCAAACAGCCCATCATCCTTCTGCATTGCGATTTTTAGGGGTCTATAGATTACCGCGACTAGTATTGGGGGTGAGCCGCCTTGTTGTACGCTACAGAAAAGAAATTCAGGCACGCCAGGTTTCCCCGGCCCAAAAGTATTTGACGAAACTAACTTCTCAATTTTGAAGTCATTGCGCACATACAAGGCAACTCCTCCACCCTCTCTGTTGCGATCTTGTCGCAACAACGAAAAACCTGGAATCTGAACGAGACTGTCATCCACATACTCATCTAGCTTCGACTCGGCCACCCCAAATAGATGATAGGAGGGATCGTTAGCGACGAGCAAGCGTAGATGCTCAATCTTATCTGTCAGGGAGTTAAGGTTGATAAATCCCGCTTTTAAGAAACCTCCACCCCCTCGTCGCTCCTCAGCAGCCGTATTTAGTCAAGGAGCCTCCGCTGATTCTGCTGCCGGAACTCGGCTCTGCTCCGGAACGGCTGTGCAGCTCTGGGTGTTGTTAGAGGACGCACAAGCACGTTTTGGAACACTTCGACAGGCCGTTTGAATGACCAGCAGATCGGCGAGGGATTCGAACGTATGTGCTCGCTCACCATTTTTCCGCCTGACCCAGAAACGTCCACCGCTGTGCCAGACGTATCTTAGACCCAAACCGCGTGCAACCGATCTCAAACGTGTGTATTCCTTGTACTTCTCACGGGGGAGCATTTCATTTATAAAGATTTTACGGTTTGGCACATGAGCTTTCGCATCTGAGTCAAGTAGATCAGGCTGGATGTTACTAGCCGTGAAATAATTATTGGCGATTGAACGCTTAGCCCGAATCACTTTCCCGACTAAATGGCTACTGGAGAGTTGGACTACGCATGATGGTAGAGTGCGTGAGACGGCAGCTGAGGTTCGTGAAGATGGATCCGAATCACGATTATTTGCTGGAGGCCTCTCCTCAGACGCATGCCTTGGATGCAGGACATGAACATCGACAATGTCTGCCCTCTCCAGCGAGGGAAGAATGAACTTGAGCACTGCGTAGGAAATACCAGATATTTGTGCCGGTGAGGCCACAGAATTTTCTTTCAAAACACCATTAATAATCAATTTACTGCGCTCAAACCCATCACTGCCATGTCCCCGTCCTTGCTTCCCATCATGTGAATGGGGGGATTCATTCATCCTAGGTGGATTAATTAAAATCGAGGATTGATGTGTCGATTCGGCATTAGAATTCTCATAATTTCTTAAATTATAATTTTGCAGAGTACTCTGGAAGCCTTCAAGCAGCTCAGTAAGAGTGGAAATCTGGCCCTTCAAGTTGGAATTCTGCTCCAAAAGAAGCTGGCGATCCAAGCAGAGCTCCTCCAGCTGGGAGTTCTGCTTCTCTATAAGTCCCTCGAGAGAAGACACACGCGCTAACAGGCAATCATCCACCTCTTTCACCGCTGGCGTGAGAGATGGAGGGGGAATGGCAACGCTGTGTCGACTCACGAGGGATTTTATTTCGTCAAGCTGGTTCTGGAGCAAGGCATATTGGTCGTAAAATAGGTCCAGAGTACTCTGTGCTATAAGTACCCATTTTTGCTCCGGAGAAGGTAACGGCGTCGATGTGGGTGATGCTGAAGGATGTTTCAAGATGTTGGAGCTGTTTCTCTCCTCCTTCCCAGCAGGGCCGTCCTCAGATGGTGTAGGAAGCAGCAACTGGGAGGCAGTAGTGAGCCGCTCTTGTGTTTGCTGCTTTTGAATATTCGCAGGCTCTACTTTGCTGGAGTCGTGGATGGTGGCGCCACGTGATGGAGTTGAGACATCAGCTTGCGAAATACCCCCCGCTAGCGCGAGCTGTGGACTCCCGGTGGAATGAGAGGTCTTGGTGGTGGGGAGCTTCACGCTACTTCGCACGTTGGTATATTGCGGAGCGGGGGGAGACAATCCAGACGCAGCATGCGTGCTGAGCCGCTTGTGTGAGTTGGGCTGGTTACTCACACGTTTCTGCGAGTTCATATTCTCCTTCTCTCTCACTCTGGCCGTCTGCATACTGAGACGAGCGGCAGAAGTCGTCTGCTTCACTGCTTTCGATGGTAATTTTGCGGTTGGAAATTCGCTCACCTGCAGACAGCTCGTGCATGTCACTGCTTCTTGGGATAACTTTGAGCACTTGACATGTGCAGATCTTTTGCATATGCTGCATTCTCTACTGCCCGTGCGTAAGGTGCCGTTGCAGGCACAGCAGGTGTTGTCATTCATCGTGCAGCAGACAGCGAGACAGCGGGACAGGCCAGCGGAGCAGACGACCTTCGAGCATGCGCCGAGAGCTCACTTTCGGCGCCAAGTACTGCCAACTCGATGTTGTTGTTGGAGTTGCAGAATTAGAATTATTCCTCCCAGGCTCGATCAGGAGCCATGCAGTAATGCTCCAGTGGTATGAGCCTGCAGGAGGAAGCCCAATCTGCGAAAAAGTGCCACTCGGGACGCCGTTTTGATGGTTAAAACGATATTCTAACACAGAGCGATGTTGAATGCGTGTGGAAGCACTTACCGCGCCAGAGAGAGAGAGAGAGAGAGATTAGATTAGATTAGATTAGATTAGATTAGTTTATTAATGGTACCTTGGGGTATTACCCTATGTGGTACAGGTAGAAATTTAATGTACATAATAATATAAATAATTTAAATGTGGTATGACATAAAGATAACATGATTAATATATCAAAGGAGAAGTATCAATCATTGCGCAACTATTAATTCTATAACAATATTGAAATGTTGAAAAAGAAGAGATATTGAGGCATTTCAAAACTACAAAATAATTATGTTCATTCAACTCACAGACACGTTTTGGTGGAGAGATTCTCTCAAATCTAGATTTATATGGATGTACTAGGAGTACAGCGAGAGATTGATTGATTGATTGATTAATTGGTTTATTGAGAGCGGGGGGAGATATCCCCATTTGCTCAAAACGCAAAGTTACATGTGAGGTACAGATAATTTTCTGAACTAGTGATGCAATAAAGAGGTAATAAATATATAACAAAGAGTGGTAGTAAAGTTCTTCTGGCGGCGATATGTGAGTGCGGCAAAATTTCGTGCAATCGGTGGATAGTGGAGTGCGGATAGGCGTAATTTGCAGCGTTAGATGGTAATCACTACGCTAACTCACCACTTTACAAATGCTCATTGAAAGAAGCAAAGGCTTCAGAAAGTGACGGGGGTATAGCCACGAGGTGCTCACGCTTTGCACGAGAAAACCACTCATCTCTGTCTAAGACGAGCAGGTAGTCTCGCATGAAGTTTTTAATGTGTGGTGTTGATGACGCAATGAGATCAATCTGGGGGAGCGAATTGAGGAACCGAGCCGATGCAAACGCGAAGGATTGTTTGAGTGCTTCTGTCCGGGGAGTCGAGTAAATAAGCTTGGGTTTGTTACCTCTCTCCGATTGTCTTAGCCCAGGCCAGTCTTGGGTTCGGACAAAGCGGGGACGAAGGTATAAGGGAGAGAGAGAGAGAGAGAGAGAGAGAGAGAGAGAGAGAGAGAGAGAGAGGGCCCATAGGGGGCTTTGAGTGTGACCTTCGGGCTGCACTTGGAGCTTGAGGGAGTGACGCCCCTCCGGATCCGAGTCCTACACTCACACTTACACACACTACACCCTTCATGCACCATACTTACGCATGCTCAAGCATGACACAGACATACCAACATTATACAGAACACGCATCACGCAAAACACCACATCCGTGCTGGTCTGGTCCGGGGTCGGCCAGCATGCGATTCCAGGCCCTGGAAAAAAGAAGAAAGAAGATGATGTCCAGCATTGACGGCAAGAATTCCCCAAGTAAAACCGGGCCCCATTCGGATCTTGGGGGGGGGGGGGGGGCAACGATGCAAAACGCGCCACCAGTGGCACACTTGGCTGGTGGAATCACGCGTACACCTACAAGCGATGAAAATACGCTGCAGGTGGGAGGAGTGGGAGAGAAAAACTTACACCATGGAGAAGCTGAGCTCACCCCTCAGAAAGAGAAAGGGCCCGAGTGACGGAGCAGAGAAGCGAGTGCTCAAACAATCAAAGCTCACATTTCCGAGCCAACGAGGGATGAACGCGAATGTTGCATCAGAAGTACGAGAGGCGGTAGAGAAGCTGCTGAAGATCAACCCCGCAATCAGGATCCAGATCACGCAACCCAGCATCGAGGTTGATGACGTCGTCAACTTGAGCTCAGGCTCGAGCGACCCCGACACTACTTGTGGTTCCCAGGAGAACAAAACAATCCTGACTCCTGGAAACGGTTTGCTGGAGAGGGAGTGCACGATGAGATGCCTGATGGGATGGAGATTGACCACATCCCCTCAACCAGAGATGCGGCACGACAGAGGAGTGGAAACGAGGCAGGCGATCTCATGGAGAAATGGAGAGACTTGAAAACGTGCCGGGAAGAGACGGAGGAGAAGACATATCTCCTCCTCGAGCACTTCAACTTGGTTATAGGGATAGCCGAGTCGGTTTCCAGCAATCCAGAAGGGACCACGGGTGACATCGAAGAGCTCAAGAAGATAGGCCACGCGCTCGAAGGCCTACTCGCGACAGACAAGGCGAAGCGGGTTGCTTTCGAAACATCGCTGCTCGAAACGGAAAAGACCCTGATAGCGACGAGGAACGTGCAGCCTCCGACCATAAAAAACCCGGCCGCGTCAGGTAGTGGATTCCAGGGAAGGGGGGCAGGGAAACCGGAATCGCGACCGGGGCAACAGCGCGGCACGAAGGAGACGCGATACGGACCTCCACCGGGAGGTTCCGGAACACCACGCTCGACATCAACGCCCAATCGGCCCGAGCAGAATGAGCCTCGGAAGGGAGTGGTGTCGAAAAAGAACGCGAACAGAGTGAAGAAGAGCGGTAGAACAAATGGCACCGCTGGGAAGAAGGCGAAAATGAAGCCAAAACGGGTAAAGCCCGGAGCCGTCCTCGTCACGGCCAACGAAGGTGGGCTTACCTACGCAGACATGCTGCGCAGGATAAAAACGGATGACCTCGATGAAGAAGTGGGCTCTAAGATCACGGGCATCCGCGAGACCCGAGGAGGCCAAGTCCTTCTTGAACTCAAGAAGGGCACCGATGTCGCCGCCGTCAAGGCAGCCTTGGCACCAGTCGTCGGGCAAGAAGGAGCTGTCCACTATCTAGCGAACAGTACGACCCTCGAGGTGCTCGGAGTCGACTCCAATGTCGACATAATCAAGGTGCGGGATGACCTCGCGAAGGCCCTACCAGAGAACGAAAAGGGAGCCTTTGTAGTCAAGTCCATCCGGAATGGCTACCGCGGCACCCAAACTGCTGTTGTCTCGATCGCAACGAGACTGGCCCACCATCTCCTCGACCGGAAGGAGCCCGAAGTTGGATGGGGCAGACAACGACCCATGTCAAATTTTATTGTAAATTTCTGGTTTTTGCATAATCATGTTTTTTTTTTACTTTTGTCAAGTAAATTGACATCGGTTATAACTAAATCTGAGGTTGATCGTTCACCCTCTACTTTTTTAATTTCCGTGCACGCCATGTTTATTCCTTTCCTCATTGTACGTCAATGTCACCAGATCCTTTTTTGTTTTTTCACCATGACTACATTGTTGACATGCTATCAAGTTAGTCGACTCATTTAGTTTTGGAACGTTGAGTTTTGTTTCTAATTCAATAACTTAGTCATTATAAATTCTTATTAGTCTAGATTCTCATTCACTATAGTTTATTCCGTTTTTTCATTTTCCAAGAGTACACTTCAAAAATCTGTGTGAGAACACAGCATTCGCTGTGAAAACAGATGTTCCGTACACTGGGCAGGAAGGTGAACTTCAGTGCATCGAGATCTGCTGTCTCACTCGCACTTATAGGTTAGGGTACCATAATCTATGAGTGCGAGTGGGACAGTAGATCTCGATTACAGTTCACTTTCCTGCCGAGAGTCCCTGCTTGGATTCTTATCCGAGCTCGAAACCTTGAATCTCATAGCACCTCGTTGTTAGACCACAGTAGCGCTCGTGTTCACATTGTATAACCTAAAAATGACACTTCTTGAGAATAATAACACGATGTATTATTTACTCCGTCAATTACACAGGCCCACAAAGAGGAAAAAGTACCCGTACCCAGCCACCGGGCCTATGTATTCCTACTTAAAATCGTGCGCTGAATTCGAAAATGACATTAGTTTTTACCGAACACCCTCAAAATTTTGAGAAACTTGGTTTAAAATTTTTCAAAGCCAGGTATCAGATTATTGACCTCGGATTCTGAAAGAGGAGGAAATTTTACGTCCAAATATGTACTTCCGAAATTTTTCATTTGTGTTGGTATTCCTGATCCAGTATCCAGAGTGGTACTCGATCACGAGTACCACATTGAGTTCTCGACCACGGATACCACATTGAGTTCTCGATCACGAGTACCACATTGAGTTCTCGATCACGGATATCACATTGAGTTCTCGATCACGATTACTACGTTGAAATTTAGATCACGAGTACCAGATTGAGTTCTCGATCACGAGTACCACTTTGCGTTCTCCATCACGAGTATCACTTTGATTTCTATATCACAGGTACCACTTTGAGTTCTCGATCACGAGTCCCACATTGAGTTCTATATCACGACTACCAAAGTGAGTTGCAGATCACGAGTGTTGGAGCGTTGATAAAGATACGAAAACAACGGAACTGTGTTTTCACATAGATATTTTTTACGGTATAGTCACTGTATTCATTTCCCCACGTCACTTTCCTAACTTACTCATTTTTGATTGAATTTTCGTTTTATTGACAATCTCTTTTTCTTCCGTCAGTGTCTGAACATATTTTTTTTTAATGCATTAACAATTCTTCTATCCTCAATTATCCCGAGGTATTCATTATATAAATTTTTTGCTGTCATTGTTTCAACTTAGTATTTTCTGAGAGGTTTTGCCTCGCTATTTTTTGCCAGATCAAGGCAGGAATCTTGATAAAATTAGTCACTCTTGGAAGATTGGTTTCTTGATATATTTATTTTTCAATACTCATGTCTTTGAAGGGTCCAAGTCTTTTATTGTCTTTTTCAGTCTTGGAACGTAGTCACTCTACAAAGTTTTTGTCCTTACTTATTTTTTCATCTATTTTCAATGGGAAGCTTACGTATTTCTCCTAAAATGAATAGTCGTAGGGATAGATCTCAATCAGGAGAATCTTTCTTCACTTTTCCTCCAAGATTTTTCATTTCATTGAAACAGCAAAATTTTGGGTTATGGATTATCAATAATGTCAAGCGATGATGAATTTGCTCTTATTTTTTGCTGAACCAGAAATTCATTTAGTTACATTATTATAATGAATTTGATTCACAGTTATTGATAATGTCTAATCAAGATCATATTGGAAACTTAAGAATCAAATATGGTATGAAAAATTACATGAAACGAATTCCTATGGTTGACAACCGTTTTACATCAAGAATGACAAAAGTGAGTCAACAAAAATAATAATATGATAATTACTCATTAACTATGGAAAATTTCAGATAGAACTGAATGAATTTTTCAATAATCGTACATTGCAAAGATATCAACGGTGGAAAATTCGTTATCGAAATTATTTTTTCCGAATTTGTTACTATCCCATAACAGATATTGATCCTTGGGGTATACAAAATCTCTTTTGTAAATACAGCTTGAAGATTATCTCAAACGGAGTGCAGTTAACGATCGTGAGAGTGTCTTGGTATATTAATATATTTATAGGTAATAATCTGATATATGAAGCTTGACTGATTTGCTGTTTCGAGCATTCTTGGTGGATAACGGATATTGATTTTATTAAAAAAGCTCCAGAACTGATTGTTAATTAATTCTTCGCTCAAGAGCATTGCCATAGTCTAGGTTTCTCATTATACTCCATATAATGTGGTGAATGTCTGATGCAATTGTCCTCAAATGATACGTCTCGGTGCATTGATCACCATTTTCCATTAACCCCAAATTCGACGAGTTCCTCGTTTTGACATATTTCATTTCAAAGATGCAGCCAATTCTTATTCCTTAGAGAAAATTGCGTTATGAGTATATCGTTATCGGATATGCACAAAATTCGGATACGAGATACGTCACACACACACACACACACACACACACACACACACACACACGGATCATTCTTCTACAAGCACCGCGTTGTCTGAGATCGTATAATTCCTTGTAAGCTGTTATGTTAAGCTTATAGATTATGGTACCCTAACCTATGAGTTCAACTGAGACAGTAGATCTCGATGCATTGCACTTCACTTTGCTGTCGACTTTACCTGCTCAGGCTCACGGCCCAGACAGCGCCGTGTTGTGGAATGCCAGTGTTCTAGCCTGGATAAAAATTCGACCAGCACGGAACTGTGTTTTCACATACAAATTTTTTACAGTTTAGTAACGGTATTCATTTTCCTTCGTCACTTTTATAACTCAGTTATTTTTGATTTAATTTTCCTGTTATTGACTGTCTTCGTTTTCTCCTGTCAGTGTCTCAAGGTAGTTACTTTTGTGAAATGTAATCACCTTTGAGTAATGGTAATTTGGCACATTTTTTTCTTCTTGTTTTTTCATTTTGTCAATGTCCACAAGGTAGTCAATTTCTGGGGGTCAGTTACTAATCATTAAAATATCCCAATCATATCAGGATTTAATTGAATTATCCCTCTATAACCTATACAGTAGTATTGCAACTACTATGCTTGCTTTAATAATCCTTCAGTTCCAAAATACCTTATATTGTATTTTATGATGATGGACTTTTGTATACTAAATTGAATCTTCCATAAACATAATTCTTTCACCTTTCTGATCATAACATTGTATGCTACAGATCTTGATGACATTCGTAAAATTTGTGACATGTATTAAATTTGTGAATAATTTGGTATTCATTAATCAACCCTTCCTCTCCCTATACAACATAATAATCTTTTTTGCTAGCCTTACTTACTTTTCAACAACAAGTGGAGACTCTGTGGTTTCTTCACGTTTGATTTTGAGAAGACAAATTCAGCTTCAAATCATATTATTACATGACTCGGGTAATTCAAGCTAATTTTAATCAACGGATATGTTGATTAAGTAACATAGATCGATATTGGATTACTCCAATTCGATCTATGTACCTTTAATGCACCTCTCAATTCGAGTGTCGCAACTTGGAGGATTTTGATGCAATTTCAATTATATGAAAAATGAGATGAGAAACGAAAAATTTCGACTATATGCTAGATGTTGGTGCGTTTCGTCTTTCCTCTCCGGATCAGACTCTTCAGGGGGGCTGAAGAGATCAAGACCCATTCTAATTAATCAACAGATTCGTTCATTAAAATGAGATTCCATTAGCCGAGTCGTGTAATAATATGATTTGGAATTCCCGCGAGCGATGAAGTCTCGATCGTTCATATCAATCGAGACAAAAATTCATTCTTATCCTCACCGGTTTTTGGCGAACATACAAACGAGATGAAAACTTTTCTCGCGAGTGGTTCCAAAAGCCCTCTTGTAAAATATAAGCCAGATCAAAATCATCAACATCAAGCCACTTTGGGTAGGTGACGTCGGGGGCCAACCTCTACTCCGATCTCTCCAGCCCCCATGAAAAGTCTGATCCGGAGAGGAAAGACGAAACGCACCAACATCTAGCGTAGAGTCAAAATTTTGCGTTTCTACGTTCAATATTTCAGTCTAGGAAGGTACTGAAGATGAGATATGAGGGCTATATCGATCCTTAGAGGAAATTAACTGTGCATACAGTGTTATTATAATTACTTATAATTTTCTCTACACTCCTTTTGTTCCAAATACTTCATCCTCTAGTGATCATGCAGTCATATGAAAAAATTAGAACGTTATACTGGACCTTCTTGGAAATTACAATGTCGCATGATTTTCCCTACTACGTGTACCAGCAAAAAATGACCCTTTTTGTCGCTTATTTCAAAACGACATCTTTTAAATTTTTCTCACTAAGACTTTAACACACTTCGTTCAACCATCCTATAATTCGTGTCACATTCATCATATTTACGTGTTCATTGTAAAAATTGAAATTAAAATATAAATACCTGATAGAAAAATTACGAATTATCTGATTAAGCGATAAGATTTGATGAATGTTTTAAGGAAAATTTGGGGGATATGAGGAACTGGTTGAATTCATACTATAACCGATGATTGAATGGTAAAAACAACCATTGTGTTAAAATTTTCCGGGAGAAATTTTCAGATTATGTGTCAGAATTGATTGTTGGTTCAAACATGATTTTAATTACAAACTCTTGAGGAATCGATATCTATTAGACATATTCATCCGCAGATTATCATTGAAATTGGAAATGGATGGAGGGAAAATCAGAATCATTTCAAAAGGAATAACACATGCAATTCCATCAATGTTACATTCCATAGAAAGGTAACAAATTTACTCAATAATTATGAATAAAATGCGTTCATCATTAACATATTTCATATACCATTCTTAAAATATCCCTATACCATTTCTTTCGGTTTGAAGTATCAAAATGAAATATTTCTTGAACTTGTAATTCGAAATTTTTTTCTCTGTCCTATATTCAACTATTGCACCCATTACATTTTATATATGGAAACATGTGTGGAATTCTCATGATAGTTATCTTATGGAAAATTAAGTATGAGTTTTTTGGGTATTACGGCATTTATAGGCAAACGAGAAAATTTGTCTCATCCCACCATCCACTTTTTTAGTTGTCCGTACTTCCACCCATCTACAAGCACGAAACTACGACTATAAAAATATCATAGTATACATGAAGATGAATATATCTGCATGCCTCAGAACATATTTAGAGGTAGGGTCTTTTGGGCGTGAAGCGGGGAAAGCCAAAATCACGCGACGCTCCATCCACGAAAATGATAAAAATCGGATATCATCAATTCTTTTCCATCCCGATACCTCCGTATCTAGGGCCAAATACCACTACTTATAAATTATAACTATCACCATGCATGAGCGCGTGGTGACGTATCAATACGGGGCCCCTTGCTGAAGGCACAGACCTCTCCAGCTCCTCGATACGCATTGGCCGTGACTTATGCATGTTTCGAGCTCACCGACATCCAAAGCGCGCCCTCGCGCATGCGCACTATGGTCGAGCGTCTGCTTCGCTGACGTTTCTCGAAGATGCATTGTTTGTCACATGAATAACTATTTATTTTGGTCGGCTTGACATATATTTCCCAACGTCAATATTTTTTTTGAGGTTTTATACGAGTCTATGAATATTTTTGGATTTCTAGGGTTCTTCGTCAGGGATCTATGAATTTTTCTGTGTTTACTCCCGTAAGAAGGTGTGTATAAGGAGCTAATTTCCATAATTTTTTTTCTCTCTCAAGTTATCGGCAATGCGCCTTTTTCTTAATGGCTATCGATTTCTTGCTCGTTCAAGTATATTCGATGATTTTTTCGGCTCTCTGCTATTCTTCGTCTCTACTCGCTCATGGCTCCCTAAGAGTTATACTTGGGTATTTTTTTTTGTTGACGTACTATTGCGACAAACGCGCCCGATCCCGGGTACCCACAATGTTAACAAGTCGTGAGATTTACAAAAATATCCTTCATTCAGTTAAAATGTATATACAATAATTACAGGAATATTCTTCAATTTAATGAAAGAAATATAATATTATACTATAAGTATTATCATATGATACTATGAGTTATAAGTGCTGTCGATTTACCAAATAATCATATAATTCATAGACTTGAAATGAAAGTGAAATTATTGAGGAAGGAAAAAGTTTACTCAAGCACGGGGATCGTTGATTCCATAAACTTTGACTTCATTGATTTCAACCAAAGGATAAGAGCTGTTGTTTATCGCAAAAATCAAGAAAAACTTGATCATTTATTAAAGGTCAGTTGAATATATTCTAAATTGTTCCAACTGAATTTTTGAACTCATTATTTATTGAAGGTTGGCGGAATTTACAAAATTCGCCAGTTCTACCCTAGTCTTTTGGACAAGAGAATGAATTCTATAAAATTCAAGTTGATTTCCAATCATGATACAATCGTTGAACAATATTTCGATATCAATTTGGATGTTATTCAAGAAAAATTCAATTTCATACTTCAAAATGATATCTATATCAATTTGAATTTAGATCCTTATGTTGGTGAGTTCGAAAAAAATTGGTTACTTTGTTATTGAGCATTGGAAAATCATTGATAATCCAATGAACATTGATGAATTTCACAAATTAATTCAGATATTCTGGGCAGAGTGGAAATAATCGACCAACCATTCGCAATAGACTATGATTCGAGATTTCATGCAATACACGTTGCTGGGAGAGATAGAAAAATGGTAATCGTGATTTTTCATCATGACATTACAATCTTTTTGATAACAATACATTCTTGAAGAAGTCCGTCATATCTTCTGATGAGTCTATTGAGGCTATATCATCGAAATTTGAAGTTGGTCAAGTCATAATATTGGTTGATTTGAAAATCACAAATATATTTGGAGCGCATGAAATGAGTTTCATGAATTTCTCAAATGTCATTCTTGATTCGGATGATTCAGAATTTTTGCAGTGAGTATTCGTATTTTGATAGCAATTGTTTCAATGGTCATGTGAATATGATGAATGTTACAAAAATTACAGGATGAGAAACGAATAAACTAAATTCAATGCAACGAGTGACTCCGATGTTCTTCAAACAAAAATCGCTAAAATCGTATGGTGTCATCCGGAAATATCTTCATCTACCAGGATCTTGCGGGGTCAAGATCACCTCGGATATGTTGGAAATGCATACATTTTTTCATTTCAAACACAACTCTACTATTGGAAACCTATATTCTCTCTTGCTTATTCTCATAGAATATCAGTAAAAATACTATAACAGTATTCAAATATCATCCAATTAGTTGTCAACTTTGAAAAAGTTTCAGACATAATTTTGATTGTTTGGCGATCTAGAAGTTCCTATAGTAAAACTATGTCTTAAATATTCATTGTATCGTCTGCTACAACATCGCCTTTGAATCGCAAATTTTTTTGCGGCATTCAAAATGAATTCATGTGGAATGATTTCTCTTCGTAAAGAAGTCTCTTGGATCAACGGATTTCATTGAGCATACCCACATTGCAATATTCAGATTGTAATTTTCGACATTCTTGCAACGCTAGAACTACGGCATCGCCGTCGTGATTCGTACATTGCCGTTGCGAAAACATCTACCGTTTCATTGTAATTAGCACAATCGATTCATTTTGAATGCGGCAAAAAGAATTCGCAAGTCAAAAGCGAGGTTATAGCAGACGATGAGTAAGCCCTTACGGACTAATATCAACTTAGCCAGTTTTTATTTCTTACACAACAACGAAAGTGAATATTTTCTTCATAATTCACTTAAATGAAATGAAGCGCGAGTTCTTCCATAGTCATTTATGATATTGTTACACTCACTCGTAACACAATAAATTAGAGCCACCGAATTATCAAAATAACGCGTGTCTTTATTTCTTTGACACAACAAGAGCGTCTTATCCTCGTGACAGCCACGAGCAGACTAACTTCAAAACATAACAACACAAACAAACACACACTAGCAACCGACCGATCGATAAATACCAACGGTTGCGAACGTCAAATATTTACATATGTACAGATACAACACTATCCCCCCCTCGAACAATTGACGTCCTCGTCAATTAGGCCCTGCAATGGAGAATCTTCTCACATCCACGTCGGCTCCAGGATGCATCACGGCTCCAACCGTCGTTCCAGGACGCGATGAAGGTCCATATTCGAGATTGTTGAACGAATTAATCTCCGTTGCTCCAACAGCAGCTCCAGGACTTCCAATCCAACTGCTGATTCCAGGGGTTTCGAAGTATTCGTGATTCGATGGTGTTATCTGTTCGAGGGTCCTTGGGTGTTTGTTCTTCGGGTTTGTGATAGAAGATGTTGAATGCTGGATATCACAACCCTTGCCCCGGCATTTGCCAGAACACCTGAAGGGAAAACCAGCCAAAAACCTCAGGTGGGGCAACTCTTGTCTCTGTCCAAGTAAGGTGCGAGCCGATCTCCATTGACGATCCGTCTCTTGTGTCTTGGTGTTTTCTGGATACAGAAGACGTTGTCGTTGATTCTCTTCAGGATTTGGTACGGTCCATCCCAAGATGATTGTAGTTTGGGTGTTTTGCCGACTGATCTTTTTGGGCAATAGAACCAAACTCTCTCTCCTGCTTCGAACTTCTTCGTCTTCGCGTCCAAGTCGTAGCGTGCTTTTGTTTTCGCCGATTTGGTTGTCATTCTCTCTCGAGCAAGATGGTGTACTCTCTGTAGTCTCCTTTGCAATTCTTGGCTATACCCAGGCGTAGATGTTCGAGCGCTGTCCGGTGGTACACCGCGAATCATGTCCAAAGGAAGACGAAGGTCTCGGCCGAGGTGGAGTTCGGCAGGTGTGAATCCAGTGCTCTCATTCTGGGAAGATCGAAATGCCAGTAGGAAGAACGGTATCAGCTTATCCCAGTCTTTTTGGTTTTCTGAAACGAACAATGAGAGATACTGAAGGATTGATCTATTTAGTCTTTCAACCATACCATTGGACTGTGGGTGTAATGGAGTGGTTCTGGTTTTCAAAATATCCAACCTATCAGTCAATTCTTTGAACAATCTTGACTCGAAATTCCTTCCCTGATCTGTATGGATTTCTAGAGGAACGCCTGACTCAGGAATGATGTTATTGACCAGCGCGTCAGCTACAGATTTTGCTCTAACATTCGATAATGCGACAACCCAAGGCCATCTCGTGAAGCAATCGACAGCTACTAGCAAGTACCTATTTCCCGATGATGATTGTGGAAACGGTCCCAGGATGTCTATTTGAATTCTCTCTGACGGCGCACCCACATTATAAATATTCAAATTCCCTTTACCACTGCCTTGTGGACCCTTTTTACTTATGCATACATCACACGTTCTGCAGTACTCTTCCACATCCTTACGACAACGGTCCCAATAAAATAAACGGCGTATTTTCATCAGAGTCTTCTTCTGACCGAAATGACCACCACCAGGAGAATCATGGGCTTCTCTCAAAACGACAGAAACTTTTGATCTAGGCACTACCATAAGATCAGTACTCGTTTTGAGGTCAGTGGACTCCCATCGTCTATATAAAATTTCGTTTTTGAGAACCAATGAATCCCACTGTTGGATATAGAATTTCAAACTGGAACTCTGGGAAGATATGGTTTCCCATGTCGGTTTCTCATTAGATTTTTTGTATTCTATGACTTTCTGTAGAACTTGATCTGTATGTTGCGCATCTCTCCACTCGATTTCGTTCCCCTGTGACAACTGGATCCGACCTAAAGTGTGATGTGAGTCATATCTAGCTTCTAGATTATCACAATATTTGCACGATGATTCTTCGCACGGTCTGCGAGACAGCGAGTCTGCGTTGCCGTGAGATGCGCCTTTCCTATGAATTATTTCAAAATCGAATTTGCTCAGCTCTCCAACCCACCTCGCGAGTTGTCCATCTAAATCCTTAAAAGATAGCAACCATTTCAAAGCACTATGATCAGTTCTTACTGTAAATTTCTTTCCTATCAAGTAATGTGCGAAATTTTTAACAGATTCCACAACAGCCAGTAGCTCACGTCGAGTCACACAGTAATTTCTTTCCGATTTGCTGAAAATTTTACTAAAATAGCTAATAACTCGTTCTTTTCCTCCTTGTATTTGAGACAGCACTGCGCCCAGCCCATGCCCCGAAGCATCAGCATCCAGAATGAACTCGGCATCCATATCAGGATATCCTAAAATTGGAGGAGAACTTAACGCTGTTTTGAGTTTCATGAACGCATCTTCACATTCGGGTGTCCAAATAAAAACGGCTGCTTGCCCTGTCAAAGCATACAGAGGTTTAGCGATCGCCGAAAAATGTCGAACGAATTTCCTGCAGTACGACGCTAAACCAAGAAAACTCAAAACCTGTTTCTTATTTTTCGGTGTCGGCCAGTTCACGATGCTGGAAACTTTGTCAGGATCTGCTCGCACTCCTTCTGCTGAAATGATATGTCCTAAATACAAGACTTCACGTTTGAAAAAATGACATTTTTTCGCGTTCAACTTTAAAGGACCCCGCCATAAATCATAGGATTTCGGGTTTCAGCGAATCCTGACACTTTGGTAGTTACTAGATAGATTTTAACAAGCTGAATAAAAGTCTCAATGGGCACAAGAGAATCTAACGTATCGTTTTTGAGTATTTCGCGATAAGAAATGCCTGAGCTTGCGAGCTAAAGTAGGGTTATGCAGTGTTTACACTTGACGCAGGCGTTCGAATTCCATGCTTGCCTACGCACTCTACCTCGTAAGACTTGCACCTTGACTGCAAAATAGCTCATTCGTTTCTTAGAACTATTTTTTATTCTCTTCTTCAAGATCTTTTCATCGAGTTCTAGCCAAAAACTGTTCGAGTTTGAGAGTGCGACTTTCGAGAAATCGTTGAGCTGTGAAATAGCGCATCTTCGTCCAGAAAAGTACTCTTAGAAGGGATTGAGAATCTTTTTCATAATCATCAGAGTGTGTCGACCCCTGAGCTACTACACCATATCAGTTTTATATTATACACCGACCAACACAACTCTCAAAAACATTCTCATTCGCCTAGTTCTTACTGGCGAGTGGTATTCGTTACATCTTTGCAAATCTGTTATTGAAAAGACGTGGCTCTCTTTGAGAGAATTCAAGATACGACGGTGTACTTTTCTGGACGAAGATGCGCTATTTCACAGCTCCGTTGCACCTGCAAACGATTTCTCGATAGTCGCACTCTCAAACTCGAACAGTTTTTGGCTAGAACTCGATGAAAAGATCTTGAAGAAGAGAATAAAAAATAGTTCTAAGAAACGAATGAGCTATTTTGCAGTCAAGGTGCAAGTCTTACGAGGTAGAGTGCGTAGGCAAGCATGGAATTCGAACGCCTGCGTCAAGTGTAAACACTGCATAACCCTACTTTAGCTCGCAAGCTCAGGCATTTCTTATCGCGAAATACTCAAAAACGATACGTTAGATTCTCTTGTGCCCATTGAGACTTTTATTCAGCTTGTTAAAATCTATCTAGTAACTACCAAAGTGTCAGGATTCGCTGAAACCCGAAATCCTATGATTTATGGCGGGGTCCTTTGCATCTTTGAATCGAGAGAAAACGATCCTAAGGTTCTCAATCATTCTTTCAAACGTGTTTGCTTTGACAATAACGTCATCTAGATAAACCATGCAAATTATGTTGATCAGATTGGACAGCACTTCTTCCATTAATCTTTCGAAAGTTGCAGGTGCATTACAGAGACCAAATGCCATAACTTCGAATTCCCATAATCCATTGCCTATTGAGAACGCGGTTTTTTCCTTATCCTCTGGCCGAATCCGGATTTGCCAGTATCCTGATTTTAAATCGAGCGTAGAAAACAAAGAATCGCCTTTCAAAGTATCCAGAATCTCGTCGATTTTCGGCAATGGGTAAGAGTCCTTCTTGGTCACAGCATTGAGTCTACGGTAATCAACGCAAAATCTAATAGACCCATCTTTCTTAATTTTTATGACCACTGGCGAACACCAAGAACTTTTGGATTTGCTTATCACCCCGTGTCTCTTCATTTCCTCTATCACTTTTTCTACTTTGCTTCTCAAATGCATAGGAACTCGACGAATTTGCTGTTTGATGGGTTTTGAATCCACCACCTCGATTTTATGCTCTCTCAAATTACATCTACCTGTTTCCTCACCGTGAGAGAATTGCGTCTGGTGTTCTAACAAGAATTTATAGAATTGATTTTTCTCATCCGGAGTCAACCCAACGGAATCGCGTTCAAAAACTGCAAGAAGAAAAGGGGGAAGTTTTTCTGGAGCCTGAAACGTCCTATCAACCTCCGGCGATTCCGATAGAATCCTACCTATAAATGTTCCTCCAAGATCAACTTCACGCGACTGGCCTGAGGATGTAGATGTTCCTAGAATAACCTCATCAATTGCCTTCGTGACGCCTACTCTCTCAAGAAAATCTGTACCCAGAATGCAATCATCTTCCATATCAGTAACATAAACTGATAGACTAAGCTTGTGAATACCAACTTCTACCTGAACCGACGTTCTACAAATAGTTTTCACTCTCTCTCCCGTTGGATATCTCAAAATCGGAAAATTACTGGTTGTTCGAATTTTTCCATTCACCATGAATCTCTTACTAATGATTGACGCATCTGATCCAGAATCAATTTTGAAATTACAAGGCATGCCGTCCAATGAACCTAGATAGCAGTTAGCCCCGCTAGAACTCCCAGTAATTCTCCTCATTCTCCCAAAACCAGAGCCACTCATCGAGTTTTTGCCGAGGACTGGAGTCAATGTTGTCAAGCTTGCCTCGTCTAGCTTGACGTGTCTCAGTTTCCCTTGTCAGCATTCGTTGGGCAGTTCGAGCGGATGTGTCCTTCAAGACCACACGACCAGCAAGTGGGGAGTTGTCTTTTTTGTGTCGTGTTATTTGAATTTGGTTTCATGTACTGTGAAGATGCCTGACTGAACTGATTTGAATTCAACGAGTTCCTATAACCATGCTCTCTACGATTCTCATCCCGAATAACCTTTATTTCCATAGCGCGAGCTAAAGCTTTTTTCATTGAAGATATACCTTCGAGTTGCAACATTTCCCGAATTGAAAGATCATAAATTGCAGATATAAACTTCGAACACGCGATCCGATCCTGTTCTTCAACCGGCGAATTTTTAAAAATATCCCGAACTAATCGAGAGATATCGGAAGCTAGAGATGAGAAATCCTCGTTAAATTCCTGTTTTCGATTCTGGAAAAGTGAAAAATTGATAGCCTGGAGATGAGAATCGCCAAAACGTAAATCCAAACTTGAGTGTAAAGATTCAAAACTGATCGTCTCTGGATCCACATTGTCAAGAACAGATTTTGCTTTCCCTCGCAGGCACGATGCCAGCATGATGCCCTTAGCTCTGTCATCCCAACCATTCGCGAGAGCAACTAATTTGAACTGATTGATGTACTCCCGTAGAGGTGTCTCTCCGTTATATTCATCTGCCTTTGGTCGAAATGATTTGTGAATTTGTGCAGTGAGTGGAATTGTCTGTGAGCCCGTTTGTAATTCATTTGTGTGAGAAATGTTGGGGATCGCGTTATGTGTTATGGTGTGAGAATTGGTTGAACTCAGCTGTTGTGGTCGTTGCTCAAGGAGCTCAATCCGCTGCATGAGTAACCGTCGCTCCTCCATCCAAACCCGCTGCTCTGCTTCCCATGCTCGTCGCTCAGCGATGAAATCGCGATCTCGTTGGCGAAGCTCAGCAGCCATGTTGTCAATCTCGGGATCGTGCCGTATTTCACCGTTTGTCACAGCAGCGCAGGACGATCCCGCTGCGCCGACGGTTCGTTCGACGGCAGCGACTTCTGCAAAAATGCCGCCCGCAGTCGCAGTGCCTCGGTCCGCAGCGTTGTTGAGAACAGCACCACCGAAGACACCAGGGCGAGCGAAACCACCGTTGCCGATTGCTGCAGGTGTAGAGACAGCGGCGGCAGAAGGCTCCGTATCCGCAGGCATGACAGACGCAGCACCACCGGTAGGCGCAGTAGAACCAGGGTCACCCGAGATGTCAGGCTGCAAGCCATCACCAGCCGCATCACACGTGGCGTTGCCGCTGTCACCGCGGGTTGCCCTCGCGTCGATCATCTCAGCCACGGAAGGAGCCGCAGGGCGATGAGTGGTCGGCTCACGCATGACAACAGGGCCTTGGTCACTGCACTCACCTGGAAATCCACGGAAACCAGATGCAGCATCAGATGATCTTGGGCTTTGTATCGGGACATAAAACGATACTGACCCAGCGTCCGTGCGATCTCCCGGCAGCAAATACTCGTTATTCCGGGTCCTCATTTCGCTGCTTCCCACTACCGTCCTTGGTTGTTGAATCCCGGCTGAGCCCCCAAATTGTTACACTCACTCGTAACACAATAAATTAGAGCCACCGAATTATCAAAATAACGCGTGTCTTTATTTCTTTGACACAACAAGAGCGTCTTATCCTCGTGACAGCCACGAGCAGACTAACTTCAAAACATAACAACACAAACAAACACACACTAGCAACCGACCGATCGATAAATACCAACGGTTGCGAACGTCAAATATTTACATATGTACAGATACAACAATATTATATTCTTTGATCAACTTATGGAATGAAGGTGTCAATGAGAATTTCCTCCAATATACAGTTTATTTGATGTCTAAGATAGAATGGGATCCTCTCAATCACAAGACTGTTGAAATTCAAGACGTACAACAAGAAACGGAGCTTTTGAAATTGAACAATGAAATCGACGAACACTTGAGAGATGAAATTGAGTATCAGAATCACACTCTGTTCCTTTTTGATTTAAACGAGTCTCATGATTTCGGTCAAAGATTTGGGAGTAATAAGATGACTGATAATGCATATGAGGGATATGATGAATGGGAAAATTGCTTGACGAAATCGAAAGAGAAGAGTGTCGATTCGTCCAGTTCGAGATTTCATCCGTATCAAATTGGAACAAAATATATTACAAATGAAAAGAAATTTTCAGTTACTATCTCCAATACGAATAAAGAGAGGAATGAAATGGATAAATTGAACGATATTAAGAAAATTTTCAAGAAACTCAGGATTTTATTATACAAAGCATAGTATACAAAATTTTCATTCATATATCATGTACGAATGAAGAATAGAGTGAATTGATAAAATATTAAATTATTGGTTTAATGTGTAGATATTATACTTTTATGATGAAATCATCAACAGAAATGTTCCACATTACATGATCATTCCGATATACTTCCTCCGCCGTTGATCGTGTATATTTTCCATTCTAATTGTCGGACTATTTTCCGAATACAAAAATAAACTGCTTCAAGACATGAATGAATAGTTGGACATTATTTCCGATGCAGTTTCACGCACTGGATCCAAATATGTATTCATATTTGCTGTATGACATTACTTTTTCGAGATTCTCGAGGTTACAACTTCAAAGTACGCTAATGTGTGTGTTCGCCAAATGTGGGAATGAGAAAAAACTCGTAGAATTTCTTTTGAACCTGGAAATCAAGGGGAACTCAGTGAATCCCCAGTAGGGACCTTGATTATTTCACAAATGTGTTATTTGAGTTAACTTTAATTTCAATCTACGATCGTCAGTTTTTCCATTTCATTCGGAGCAATCCATTCAGTAGCTTGTTCCACGTCAATCGCTTAAAATATTCTCAAAGCATTTTTTATTCATCCATATGTCTTTTTCGCTTTCATAGTATTAGAAAAAGATGATGGTGCGAAGTTTCATTCAGAAATGATTATTTTACATGAAACAAAAACACTCAAGTTATTTCACTATTGATTGAAAATTTGAGAAATTGACTGGCCAATTCCCCCATAGCTTCGAAAGAGGCACCGCCGTCGACTCTCCAAAAGTATAGAACACATGTGGAGGCCAGCTCCACAGTACAAATTAGCAAATGTTATTTCGAAGTTACCCAGGAGTCAATTATAGTAACAGATCTAAGGATCATTGTTAGCAATAAATGGGGGCGTGAATTATATTCCCAACTTCATTTGATTTTCATTTATTTTGATTTCAAGGATAAAAATTCTGACTTAAGGGAACTCTAGAACTTGAGATATTCAGGGAACTTTTGTAATCATATTCCGTGAACACCATCTTCATGAAGGCTCTCTGTTATAGATCTGTTATATGGGCAAATCTCAGGAACTATGCGATTTTGACTTTGAAATTTCGAGAATTTCCAGAATGGCAGCACGCCTCCCATGAACTTTTGTTTGGTCCAAGTAATCCTCAAACAATGATGAAATACTTGGGTATATAATTTTGGAGCTCCGCCGTGGATTTTCGAGGAAGTAGAAGATTTTCTCATGTATTTGCATGGGAGCCTCATATTTGCGTGATTCTAATTGTCTCATGTGTATGTGAATACATGGCATCCTCGGTGTTGGAATAGAGGGAAGGAGATAAGTTTGATAGTTTACAGTGTCTCCTGAATGTCTGTGGTACAGAATGAAGATGTGCCACAACCGGCAAAACGCTCATTTTCGTCCTTTGTCAATCCTCACAAGCTTCGCATCACGACCGAGATGAGGCTGTAGTAGGGGCGATTCTCATAATCATTCCTTGAAGTACAAATATCAGTTTACACGGGGTTGCAATCCCAACGGAATCGAAATTTTTGTGTGCTACACGAAAAATGATTTTTTTGACCCCATTTACGCAAAAATAACTTTTCTCATTTTAAGCCGCATCGTCGTGCGGGATCGAACACACTATCGTTCTTGGGATAGATTTGTAGGTTTTTGCATGTTGAATAAGATGTCGTTCTTACAGATACAAAATATTCACCGCCCCGAGTGCTGCATCCATTAGAAGAGCGATACAGGAAAAATTGTAAAATCGCAATTCGCTCCAATGAATCATTGCCACTCTGACGCACTGATAGGCACAGCCTCGGGCGAGAATTATATGTTTCCCTATATGATAATCCATCACATATCCAATTTCCAGACCTATTGGTGAACCGCCCCGCCTGTGGCGAGCTAAGGCGTGAGAGAATTATGGCCCTGTTCGGTCGAAAATTGCGAATTTGTCTCAAAGAACCGTCTCCCAGTAACTTTCTATAGCAAGTAATAGACTCCTGGGTGATGCAGAACTATTAAATATGAGTGAATCTTCGGAATGATCTAATGCGAGCGGTGAAAAAATGCGACTGTTTTCCTGAAAACGTGAAAATAAGCCTATTCGGCCAAAGAGCATATTTCGTGAGATTTGCCCATATATTGAACAATGATTCGTAAACATGTTATTGATGAAGTGAGGTACCGCTCTCGCCTGTTTCTTTTTTCTCATACGAATTGAACCTTGATCATCAGGATTTTTTCAATAGATCATTGAACAATATTATGAATTTCATTACTTCCAAAATTATTTAGGATGTTCTTCCTTCACAAAATATTTATGAAAAACAATTCCTTATAGGAAATTTTATAGTTTTTCATTATATTTATTGTTATATTCTAGGATATTGAGAATGGATGGATACGATAACTCGCATGGAAATTTGGAAAAAAACTTGGATCCCATACACAGAAATGAATGTAGAAGAAGTAACACGGTGATAGAATCAATCCAAGATCGATTTTCTCTTCATACTCCATCAATGACACTATCTATTTCAGGAGTTTTTGATGAATTTTATAGTAAAATATTGTATTATATTATAGATACTGAAATTTTCGGAAGAGTCCTGAGTTTCAGATTGAATTTCGAATTCAATATTCTCTATGGGAATCAAATGCACTAGAAAAAGAACCAAGTCTTGAATCTATAAAATCTAGTGTTAGGGGATCAAAACTGTTGAGAGAATTCTTCAAAAGTCTTGGGACTCCTCGATATTTCGAGTTATCAAAATTGCGCTGTGATGAGCCGAAAATGATACGAGAATAATAAAAAAATCTTATTTGGCAAGCTATTCCTCTCATAGTTCTTGATGGACAATTCACCTGAAATGGAAGAGCTCGTGTACCATAATAGTAGGTAAGCTACAAGGAGGCGAGCCCGCCTCCTTGTAGTATCCTACGCGTGTTGGGAGGCGAGCTCGCCTCCTTGTAGTATCCTACAATGTATAAGAGTGTGCTCGGATCCTTGTAGTATCTTGGGTGTGTATAAGAAAGTGCCTCGAATTCCGAGAGGCAAAATCGGAATCGACCACCAGTGACCGGCATCCCTTTTGGAATTTCGAATGCATACCCAAGTTTCTACACAGAAATAGTCGAGCTCATCGCTCGGGAGAAAAATTAAGCACAACATGCATCGGTTTCTTGTCCCTTTAACTCGCTTCTCACGGTGCACCTTCCTATGACGCGGATGATCGGTCTGTTTCATCCTGATGCCGCAGTGGCGAGACACGTGCACCCTCCTACAGCGTTTAGGGTTCGCATAATCCCAGCGGCTATTTAAACATCTGGAGAAGGTAGAATGATGCAGCATCAGATGCACTCACATCTTTCGGAGGCAGTATTGTAAAAGATGTACCTTCTTAAAATAGGGATTGCCACTTGGGAATAACCCTCTGAATATTTCTTCCGATGCATTCAAAAGTCTTTAAAAGCAGTCAAAGTGGTATTATTTTAGGACCATGCAGTCCATCGCCCCAGACTATTGTGATTGTATCGCATATGCTGCCTGCGGATGCGGCTCAATAATTTTTGATGAGTCAATGGGAAAATTCCTTCTTAGGCCGAAAACTTTGCAAATGTCATATAAACATCAGGTCTCGACCTTGAGGAGAAGCTTTACTATTCCGGGGAAAATGCACAGACCCTCCTGTATTATATGTGCCATGAATATTATTCTGGCAGCTGTGAGAAAATCTAGCTCCAGGGATCAAAGGGTCCTATTCCGAGCTTAAGATAAAGAGTGGTACATATATTTTCTTAGGCACAGTGAACGCCGTTGCAACTCAGACGGAGGTCACAAGGGTCCTTTTTCAAGGAGCTTCATTGATGAGTCGGGTGGCTAATACCACCGTGCGAACCAATTCAGATCCGTGGGATCCTCTCTAGGAGGGAAACTTCTTTCTCACGCTTGAAACATATAGACTTTTCAGAAAAATCAAGTATCTGGCGGAGAATTCAAATTTGGCCGTTTTTCCGAATCCCCCACCCCATCGTTAGAATTTCCAATATTCCCCTCGAAGATGGGTCAGGATGACCATTGTCCAAAGTCGCTTCTGATTGGCCCTCCCCAAATTTGGGGGTAGAAGAGTTTTTGAGCGAGGGCGTGGATTCAACCATGGAATAGCGCCTTTATAAGTTGATGCACGAGCCACTCTTGGAGTCAGTCTCACAACCTGGAGTTCACAAGTTTGTTCGTGGTCCGTGTATCATCTCTTGGCCGTCGGCGAGTACTCCAGCTTCCCTATTGACGAGTCCTGTGCGGGTCTCCATCTCCATCATCATCATCTTCTAGAAGCCACTGAGGGCCCCAGTCTCTCTCTTCCAAGGCTCTCCACATCGAGGAATCTCTCACTCCTCTCTATCTAATCACAGTGAGTAGTAACTTATTCATATATAAGTTTTTCTTCCACATTTATTTGATTCAAATTGCGGATTATTGTTCATCAAATTTCGGCGCGTGAGACTAGGAGTCAACAAGAAGGCTCGTCTAGCATAATCGGTCAATTATTTTATTCAACTCGCGGGTTATTTGTAAAAATTTCTGGGTGCGTTATACCAGGAGTCCATGAGTGAATAGGAGGCTCGTCTCAGCATGATTTGTATCCATAATATCTCCTCTCGTTCTCGCTGTATAGCAGTTATGTTGCTGAAAGACCATCTATTCGCTCATAGGCTCCTAATACATCGCGCAAATTTTACACTAGCAATTCCGTATTATGTTGATAGTTAAGGAATAGAGTCTAATTGTTGTCCAATTTATTCGTAGATTTCATGGAACCTACAACCCGAGAGTTGAATAACCAGGAAAAAGAGGCCCTAGGGGTCTCTATTTTTTGCCGAGCGTTCCTGCTTATATTGCAAGAGCCGGCGGGGTCACCCTTGCCGGCTTACCAGCCGCCACCACCTCCACCAAGACCTTCACCGGAAGTGATCGAGATACCGGGGACACCACCCCAGTATTTCATTAATAGTAGGTGGACATCACCTGAGTTGACCGAGTTAGGTCGGCTCGGGTGGTATATACCTCCACCGAGTCCGAAGCTGATAGATCTCTCCTCCCCGCCGCCAGCGAAGCGCCAAAGGACGTCATCGCCAGCGGTGATCGACCTCACCGAAGGATCACCACCGCTGACTTCTATCAGCGGAATTGATACTCCGTTCAGCCCGGACGGGGTCATAAGTATCGCTGACACGCCCCAGAAAATTCGGCCTCTAGCCCCGTGTTGCCGTCGGCTGGACTTCGACGAGTTATAGAATATCAAATGAGCGGATACGTAACCCTCCACATAAATGTGCATCATGGGTTACTATCGGGTGGATCAATGACGATCCATCCAAATATCACATCTTTAATGGTGAGTTTTTTCTTCTTATCTCAGAATACATAATATATATGACATTTATACTCAAATAATATTCTTCTTTTTCAGTCCTGGGAGATGAATAACCTCATTTCGGAGGTTTCTGAAAAAATGGACAGAATTGCAATTAAAAAAGTTGAGTGTGAGCCAGAGCTCCACATTTATGAGGATATAGATCCTCTGGTTCCCCAATCAGTGATGGAAAAACTTTGGCCTCCTGTAGGGGACCATTTATCTGAGGAAGAGATACGAGAAATTGAGAGGATCATCTTCCAAAGTTTGGAGCCAGCGCCTATCAAAGGCAAAGCATGGAGAATGCTTTGTCAGGAGAAGAAAAAGACGAAGAAGAAAACTGCCCTCGGCAGATTTAAAAAAATATTGAAGAAGGATAGTAATAAGGGAAATATTTCGCCACTTCGGAAGAAGCTTGGCGAATTTTTGAATTTCCAGTAGAGTCATATGTAAGTCTTAGGAATAATGTTCTCATTTCCATCATCTCTATTTTTTATCATCAAAATAATTTGAAATGTATTTGAATATATATAAGTACCATTCATAAAATATTCCATTCATAACTTATATTTACCTACATATATACATTCGCTGTATTTAGTATAATTATGATACTATATACTCATACACATATTAGTTTTGATGTTATATTATAGGTGCATGTATGGAATATTAATATATTGATTATATGTTAAAAAATGATCCATGGAATCATGAAAGCCATATCTCAATCAAAAAATATCTTCAAATATCAATATTATAGGGAATCTGAGTATGTATTGATAATATGTTCAATTTAAAGAAACTATTTCATTAAAACTCGATTTACGATAATCAAGTCTTATCCTTACAATCCCATCCAATCCACCATCTCAAACTATCGATTCAAAGAAAAAACTATAGAATGACGGAATTTCAAATCAATTACGTAAAAGTATACAAATCTAAAGTTCCAAGTTTCCAGTAAAAGTACTGATGCACATGCACTTAAACATTAAAAATTTGTATTACTTCCCATTTATGCATTCATTCAGTAAATTGGTTGAATATAATACTTGAATCAACGTATAATATGCATTTTATATTTATTGCAAATGTATAGTTCGAATAACAAACTCGTTGGCTGCCGCTGAGTATTAAGATCCCATGATCGAATAGGAGTTTTACCGAGAGGAAGAGAGAGAGAGCTCTCATCCTATGGCATACCGCAGACGTTACCTTCTACGATCTCATGCTATCCTAATACTCAGTATGCCTCTACGCATCTTATTTTCGTTGCTATTTATATTGTTATTCGAAATTTTGCGACGGAACAGTGAGTTCATACTATAGTATACATAGAATATATATATATATAGCAATTGGGATCATGAATAATTGAGATCGAACATTTTCAAATATTGAACGGGATCCACATTGATCCCGATCGGTAGCTTGGTGCAGACGTTACCTTCTGCGATCTCATGCTCTCCTAATCCTTGCTGTGCCTCTACGCATCTTGTTTCCGCTGCTATTTATATTGTTATTCGAAATTTTGCGGCGGAACACCGAGTTTATACTATAGTATATATAGAATATATATATATATGCAAAAAAAAAAAAAAAAAAAAAAAAAAAAAAGCATATATAGGATGAGATATATCTATAGCTTGCTGCAGACGTTACCTCCAGCAATGTCATACTCTCCTAATACTCAGTGCGCTTCCGCGCTCAATATTTTCGCGAGCCCTCATCCTATGGCATACTACAGACGTTACCCTATGCGATCTTATGCTCTCCTAATACTTGGTGTGCCTCTACGCATCTTGTTTTCGTTGCTATTCATATTGTTATTCAAAATTTTGCGACGGAATGTCGAGTTTATACTAGAGTATATATGTATTCTATCATATTATATACATATATATGTATATGTATAATATATTATATATATATATATATATATATATATATATATATAGGATGGAATATATCTATAGCTTGCTGCAGACGTTACCTCCAGCAATGTCATACTCTCCTAATACTCAGTGCGCTTCCGCGCTCAATATTTTCGCGAGCCCTCATCCTATGGCATACTACAGACGTTACCTTATGCGATCTTATGCTCTCCTAATACTTGGTGTGCCTCTACGCATCTTGTTTTCGTTGCTATTCATATTGTTATTCAAAATTTTGCGACGGAATGTCGAGTTTATACTAGAGTATATATGTATTCTATCATATTACATACATATATATGTATATGTATAATATATTATATATATATATTATATATATATATATATATATATAGGATGGAATATATCTATAGCTTGCTGCAGACGTTACCCCCAGCAATCTCATACTCTCCTAATACTCAGTGAGCTTCCGCGCTCAATATTTTCGCGAGCCCTCATCCTATGGCATACTACAGACGTTACCTTCTACGATCTCATGCTATCCTAATACTCAGTATGCCTCTACGCATCTTATTTTCGTTGCTATTTATATTGTTATTCGAAATTTTGCGACGGAACACCGAGTTTATACTATAGTATATATAGAATATCATATATATATATATGGATCGTGAAAGATTGAGATCGAACATTTTCAAATATTGAACGGGATCCACATTGATCCCGATCGCTAGCTTGGTGCTGATGTTACCTCCGGCAACCTTATACTCTCCTAATACCCAGTGTGCTTCCACGCACCGCGGTTTTTGTTATTATTCATGATATTGTTAAATTTTGTATCGGAATACTTAGTTAATACTATATATAGAACAATTAGGTCATATGAAACTCAGAACCAGAAGTTTTGAGGTATCAAAAGGGTTAATTTAGGAAATTAGCTATACATAGTCAAGATTGCGTCATCCATTTGAGCAGGTCGCTGATCCGCTGCAAACGGGACCGTTTCATTGATCCTGAGGTTATAGTCCACCTCATCCTCCCCCTCATGGGTTTCTAAGAAATTTCGTCTCTTCAGGAACCAACCCCGAAGGCTATAAGCGTTTTTTACTGCACACACCCCATCCTCTCGGAGTGTGTGGTGGTGGCATGATATTCGTTGTTCCGCAATCAGTTCTCGTAATGGAGGGCAACGTATATCCTCCATGTTGATAACCAATCTGGAATCAGATATGATGTGGATCCCAATCAATCTACATACAGAAGTGGGGTATGAAAAACTTACTTTCCGGGAAGTATTTCCTCGATCCACTTCCTCTTTTCCACCCCTTTAACGTAAATCTTCGAGGCACATCTCAAATTATCATGTAGAATTCGTACGTAACAACCTGGAGCAATTGAGCCAGAATTCCAAGAAATGCCCAAGAATCTCTCCAACCATTGATTGTATTTCCGTTCTTGAGGGAGCAACTTAGCCCACTTACACGGGGCTTTGAACAGACATATTGTTGGTAAGAACGTTTTTTCGAGTGGGACAATGGCCAGTTCTTTGAGTTGGAATAGGTTGGTGAATCTCCGAAAGCCTTGAATGTCAACAAAAAAATCCATTTCGGACTCGAACTGACCTCCCCAGTTGCTCGAACTCAACTGATCCGAAATGCGTCTAGCTAACTGTTAAATCATATAACCGGAAATCTCTTAGGAATTTGTGATGGGAAAGAACGGTCGATGAGCCCCCCCCCCTTCTTCCCGGAACTACAAGTGATGTTGATATTTCCACTTCTTTTGGTGGATGAATATTTTAAAAGTTTCTTTCGAGAATTCGTAGACGCAGCATCCTCAATGTGGGTATAAGAGCCGCTGTGGTCCGTAGCTCGACAGTCCAGTGCTTAGCATCGCGGAGGTAGGAGTCTCCAACACACAGGTCGTATGTGTTGGGGCGATAGACTGACTTGAAGGCTTATGAGGGTGTAAAACAGTTGATAGGCGGTCGTGAGTAGCTTGCAGACTCGGTTGATCTATCAAGGGGTTTGATTGAGCCCCCCCCCCCCCGCTGACCGGTCTTGCAAAGCAAGATGGAGTCACTAGAACTTTACGAAGTGAATATATGGATGCTGATGCACTCTCTCCAGACGTATGCTCACGATGCTCCATCGAGTTTGATCCAGCGCTGGCTAGATACATGCTCACTCATGGTTGAAAGTATCCAGAAATTAGCCATTTCAGGGAAATTAACAAGACATGAGAAACAAAAATATCAGACATGCCTCTCAAAGCTTGCAAATATCAAAAATAGACTCGCACATATATATGAGTCAAAATCGAGAAAATTTGGGGGAGGGTTAGAACAACAACCTGACCCACCATCAGTACAATGGGATGATATCTCTTCAGTTTTTGAAAATCGTATCAGCTCCGGTGTCATAAGCAACTTACTCCACAAAGACATCAAACAATTCCTGGAAGATGCTCGAGTATTATTCGAGGAAAAAATCAATGCTGCCTTAGAATCGTTCTCTTCATTGAAAGTAAATGTCGAACTTTCAGCAGAATATGTGGTATTGAAAGATGACGCTGAAACAATCGATGTAAAATATTTTAATACTGCGAATCAACCCATTTTCGAATCTACTGAGCTGAAAGAGTGGTATGATGATTACGTCATTGAACCGATTCTCCATCAGATAGAAGAATTTGAAGGCAAAGGTTCTGGATGGAGTCTGAGAGAGATTTTAAGTTTGATTGTCAATATGAACCACTATCAACCTATACATGGGAGCTCACACCTACCATTACCAGCGCCTATACAGAAAAAACAGGCATGCGTCAATGTAATGAATCGGGATGAAGAATGTTTCAAATGGGCCATCCTGTCCGCTCTACACCCCGCAGAGAGTAATCCCCAACGAATCGGCAGTTTTAAGCCGTATGCGAACGAGCTCAACTTCCGAGGTATCGATTTCCCAGTAACACTCAAGCAAGTGCGGAAGTTTGAGAAACAGAATGATGTGTCGGTCAATGTTTTCTTACTAAAGAAACGGAACAACTCTTACTCAGTCTGTACAGCTCATTTGACTAATTCACACAAAAATAGGCACGTGAATCTATTACTCATTCAAGATCATTATATCGATGAAGAAGAAAGTATAGATGAGGGGCAGCATGCTGATCAACCTCCCAAATATCATTATTTATGGATCAAAGACTTATCCAAGCTATTGAGAAGTCAAGTGACACGATTCAAAGGACGAATACATATCTGCGATCGATGTTTACATTATTTCCTGACAGAGAGGCAGCTGATTGATCATCGCATAGATTGTATTCAATTGAGTAGATGTAAAATCCAATTACCCAGTATAGAAAATAGTAAACTATTCTTCAAAAATTATAAAAATCGTGAAAAAGTCCCGTATATTTTATACGTAGACTTTGAAGCCATACTAAAACCTTCGACCATTCGAGGCACTCTGCAGAATCATCAGGCCCTCAGTGTTGGGTACTACTTGAAAAATAGCTTCGATGATACAAAATCATATTATAAGAGCTATCGGCAAGAAGTGGAGCATGATGGTTGTTTAGGGATATTAACACCAGCCCAATGGTTCGTGAAAGAGCTCAAGAAGATAGCTTTTGAGTTGGATGCACTCTATAAGAATCCTAAGCCCATGATTTTTACGGACGAAGATGAAAGAGACTTTGAGTTGGCTAAAAAATGTCACATTTGTCAAAAAGCCTTTACGCAAGCAGACAAAAGGGTTCGCGATCATTGTCATTTGACAGGTAACGCTCCACTCCATTTTTCTGTATTTATCTATTAATGATGTAATAAAATCAAGTTTCGATTCAATTCCAGGCCTTTTCAGAGGGGCTAGCCATTCCAGATGCAATCTTTCATATCAGTCCTCAAGATATATTCCCACCTTGTTCCACGGATTATCTAATTATGATTCGCACCTCATTATCTCAGAACTCGCTTCAGATGAAATTCTGAAAGGGCGTGTATCAGTTCTCGCAGAGAACAAAGATCGCTACATCAGTTTCACAAAATACGTTGATGGAACTGTCATAAACTTCAGATTCTTAGATTCTTTCCGTTTCCTGTCATCATCTCTAGAAAAGTTGGCCAGCTATCTACCTCATCATACCATCACGAGAAAAACCTTCCAAGCTGACGGACTGACTGGTGATCAAATCAAACTCCTCACGAAGAAAGGAGTCTATCCTTACGACTATACTAGTTCTTTTGAGAAATTGAACGAAACACAGCTACCAGATAAGCAAGATTTCTATAGTAAATTGAATGAATGTTCGATAACTGATGAAGATTATGCGCATGCTCAAGAAGTATGGGAAAAACTCAACATACAAACACTTGGGGAGTATTCAGATATTTACTTAAAAACTGATGTACTACTGCTGGCAGATGTTTATGAAAATTTCCGATCGAACTGTATGGTAGCATATGGGCTCGATCCAGCACACTATTATACCACACCTGGTTTCAGTTGGGACTGTGCTCTCAAAATAACTGGAGTACAACTGGATTTGATAACAGATATTGATATGCTTTATATGGTGGAGAAAGGTGAGATATACTTATGACTATCTACAGACGAAAATATGATCAACGTTCTTTCGACATCCTAATTCCATGATTCAGGTATCCGCGGTGGGATCAGCATGACTGCCAACAGATATGGCAAGGCCAACAACCCATTCATGAAGGAAGGCTATGATCCAACTCAACAACAACATTATTTAATCTACCTAGACTGTGTGAATCTCTACGGGTGGGCTATGACTCAGCACCTCCCCGTAGGCGATCTCAAATTTGTAGAAAATATTCAGGAAAAAGATCCAGATTTTTATGCTGTAGCGGATGATAGTCCAATCGGCTACATATTGGAGGTTGATTTGGAATACCCCAGATCAATTCATGATGAGCATCGGGATCTACCTTTCTGCCCGGAACACAGAGCGCCCCCAGGCTCTAAACAAAAGAAATTGCTCACGACTTTATATGATAAGGAACGCTATGTCATTCATTACAGAGCACTGAAACAGGCTCGTGAACATGGTCTCAGAGTCAAAAAGATCCATAGAGCTATTCAATTCAAGCAAAGTCCATGGCTGAAGTCTTATGTGGATTATAACACACAGAAACGAGCTGAAGCCCAGAACGAGTTTGATAAGGCGTTCTTTAAGGTAAGTCAGGAATGCTTTGTTCACCAATCAGGAATGATCCCAACACTTTTTGATTTTATAGCTCCTGACAAACTCAACGTTCGGCAAGACGATGGAAGATGAGAGGAAGCGGATAAATGTGAGGCTGGTGAATAAATGGTTCGGTAGATACGGCGCCGAAGCTCAGATTGCTAGCCCCGATTTCCATAGCGTGTCGATCATTTCAAATGACCTCGTTGCCATACAGAAACTCAAAACTGAGATTACTATCCAAAAACCTCGACATATTGGGCTCAGCGTTTTGGACGTTTCAAAGGTTCATATGTATGATTTTTATTACTCAAAAATGAAGCGATGGCTTGGGTCAAGATGCAAGCTACTCTACATTGATACTGACGGAATCGTCCTGGACTGTGATCAAGTCAATGTTTATGATGTAATGAAGAATCACTCAGAATACTTTGATACATCAGATTATAAGGATGATAATCCTTTCGGATTGGAGCGAAAGAATAAGAAAATTGTAGGTCTTTTCAAAGATGAATGCAATGGTGAAATTATGACAGAATTTATTGGTCTTCGCAGTAAAATGTACAGTCTTCTCATACAAAATAAATCACCCGTACTCAAGGCAAAAGGAGTCAAAACGGGTGTCGTGAAGAGGTCATTGACCTTCGAAGATTACAGGGGTTGTCTTTTTCAAGGCAATGTCTTGCGACGTTACCAAAACACGATTCGTTCCAGAAATCATCAAATTCACACGGAGCGTCATGAGAAAATTGCTCTGAGTCCATACGATGACAAGCGCTATCTGATTCCTGGAGAAACTGATACTCTCCCGTGGGGACACAAAGACATACCCACTGAAATTCCGAGAAATCCTCCCGTTGAAGAAGGGTTTCCCCCTCGAGGAATGGATCAAGGGGAACCGATCCAAACAGCTGTTGATATCGAAGTTGATACGCAGAAACAGCAAAATACTGCGGATCTCATGGACTTCTTCATGGACGAGGATTTGCTCAAGGAATTCGGAGAACCTTTCCAATTTGGAGGGGCTGAGGTCAATGAGCAGCATCAGAGATCTGATGAAACGAACTATGATTTGGAAGATATTTTCCTGGATGTGGAACTGCAGAGAGAATTCGAAGAACCTTTCCAAGGCGGAGTGAGGAGAGGTCTACAAAACGGCGGTACCTCTGAGCAGGAGCTCATTCGAGTCCAAGTTGAGCTAGAGAGCGGAGTTCCCCCTGCCAAAAGAATTCGTTCATAGATTTCAATCTCGTAAGTATAACCATGTATTACCTAAGATCTCGTCCGTGAGTATGTATGCTCTTTCTTAATTATAGATTGATAGAACTTTCATTCATTTCCAGAAAATGGATCTTGACAAATTGAATGAGATAGCCAGTACCACAGAAGAGAAAAAACGCTGGAAGGAGCTGGATAAGGGTGCAACCTACCAAGTGGTTGAAATAAGAAAACTTAAAACAACATACGGCCCGCGTATGCTTTTTATCATTGAGGAAATGAATGGGAAATTCCAGATTTGGCTCCCCAAACGAACCTCAGATGCCTTATACGATGATAATCTAATGTTTGAATACTTATCAGCAAAAGCCAATAAGTTGGAGCTGAATATCTTAAACTTAGGTGATAGCAAATTCAAATTTGTATAACATGTGTTCGAAAATAAAGAGATAGAGGAAGCCTAATGGAGGGAGAGATACTGAATGACTCATGATTTTCATACTCAAGGAAATTTTTTTTCCAAGTATACTAATCATAAGTATTTCACTGGCTGATCTCTACTGGGAAAGAGCGCAGGTGGGGGCTTTTTTCCCTTCCTCAAATTATAACTGATCTTTGTCTATCCATGAATTGTGTGAACTATCAAATCCCAACCACTTAACATAGACTTGATTACCACGTTTTTTCAAAACTTTTTCAACCAAGTATATATCAGGATACTTAACTTTCAAAAGCTCTTGCTCATAGAAACCTCCGGCTACTGGTTGATTCTGATAATCATGCAAATGATATGTGATTGGTTTTGTTTTCCGAATTTCTCGAACTGTAAATATTTCCGTTGTCCAGTTAGGCGTGTAACCTTTCTCAAATACGTGTTTGAGCTTGCTCACTCTAACTTTATCACCAACTTTGAATTTGGGAGGTTTCAAGACTCTATTATCTACAGGAAAATTCCTCAAAACTTGTGCTTCATTTTCGGGAGTAACATCTTTGGGCCTCATAGATGTTTTGCGATGTTTTCTTTCATTATATGAAGAAAGGAGTTCTGGAAGTATTTTTATCCACTCATAATTCCCCTGGAGACTGAAGGCTAAATACATGTTTTGCTTAAGTGTGCGATTGAAACGCTCCACTATTCCAGCTTTCTTGTTGCTATAAGTTGAGTACAGATTTATTCCATAATGATCCATAAGATCTCGAAAAGTCTTGTTATAAAATTCTTTGCCCTCATCAGTCTGTAGGTTTTTGGGGGCTCGTCCTTGTTGGAATATAGAAGCCATTGCTTTTGTAACGTCAGTGCCAGTCTTTGATTTTACTGGAACAGCCCAAGCATACTTGGAAAAATTATCTATAACAGTTAGCAGATATCTAAAACCTTTATTCTCTCTCGAGAAGGGTTGCATCTCCACGAGGTCGGCTTGCCAGGTTTCATCCAGACCGCGGATATCATATTCTCTCCGCGGGTAGTTTCGACGAGCTGGCTTATGCAGTTCCTCCACCACAGCTCGCTTATTGACCATTATTCTAGTTTATCGAAAGATCTTAGACTTCAAAATTTCCTTGAAAATTTCTGCCGAGCCACTTGTATTGGTATTTGTATCCGCTTTAGATTCAATGATACTCAGTAACTCATCAGTGCTTCTTTGGAGTCCTGCTTGTAATAAATCAATCGTTGATCTGATATGCTGAACGTCGTTTTTCAATTTTTCCGTAGCCTCTCTTAATTTCCGGGTTCTTGATTCTATAAGGTCTTGAAGAGTTCTCAAATTCACCGCATCATGATCGCTGATGGGAGCCGCTACATGACACAACCTTTTATCCTCTAGGTCAAACTGCGCATCCGCAGTCAGCTTGAATCCGAATCCAGGTGGACCTCGAGCTCCCTCAGCCCGAATCACTCTCAAAGTACGTCCGAACACATCAACGCTCATTGTGATACTGACACTGTCTACCAGAACTAGTTCAATATATAGCCCGCCTCTCTAAGCTCTTCAATAATTGAATGAATCTCATTGTCATGATTTCGGTTACCAGCAGATCGTTCAGCAACAAGTAATTGAAGGCGATCAACTAGTTCGTTAGGGTCATCCCAATAAACATAATCTTTCCTCCTACCAATCTGTGCAAATTTATATTGAGGTAATAATCCGGCTCCAGATTTTTTATTCGTCAGTATGAACCCCCCACTTTCTTCCGAAAATAGTGGTTTGATGATATCATGGAATTTTCTGCTCGTGGAACCTCGGAGCGTCTCACTCGCCTGATGCTTCTTCCTATGCGCACTCGTTGCTTGCAGAATCTGACCATAATATTTCTTATCCTCTTCTGTGATTAAACTTATGTTTGGCTGTTTCTTCCAAAGTAGTTCGAGGAGTCCAATTGTAGCCGGATAAGATATATTATGCACTATTATGTCCTTATCTATCTGAATTTCTGAATTACCGAGCATGTATCGGCCCCCTTCTACGTATACTCCATATATTTTATCAATATCATCAGGATTTTTCACGTATGGAGATTTTGATGCAGATTTAGGCTCAGGTTCGCTGTCCGTCTCTATCTCGCTCTCTGATGAGTCGAGTAATGGAGTCGTTTCATAACTTGTCTCAGTCGCTAATGGAAAGTTGTCAGATTCCCCTGAAGACTCAGCTCCAAGAAATTGAATTGATGTCGGTCTTTTGCGGATTTTTGGTCGAGACTTTGATGCATTCTTACGATTGGGTGAGGGGGGTTGTGGTTTACTATTTTGAGCAATTATTTTCTCCAAGGGTTCTACGATTGGTTTAAATGTGTCATCCAACACTTTCTGCTGGTCCGACTTCTCTGATCTTAATAAATCATATTTATGCTTCACAGCTCTCCTTGCTCTTTCGAGCTGTTTGAGTATATTTTCTTCCCTTTTCAGTTCAGACATGTTGATTGGTTGAACCGTAAAAAGAGACTGATAGAGAAAATTATGAATTTGATATATTTATAGCAAAAGAATCAAAACCTTTTCTATATCGACCATTATTGATATTCCTATCTTTGTCAATAACAATGAAGCCATGCTTATCATTCCAGCAAGCGGAACATAAATCTTTGAATGTTTGAAAAGACATATCAGTATTGACGTGATTATCGTAGATGTGCTTCAGATTTTTCTCGTCTTGTCTGAACAAAACCAATAGATTAACATTATCTCGTACAAGGTGTTTTGGCGTCTGGGCGTACGATTGGACGAGACTGATCACATCCACGCTTTTGTGTCTGCCCATGCAAAAGAAAGCTTTAACATTATCTTGCTTTTCGCAAGCTATATCATCAAAAATCATCACTGAATTTGGGCGCGCGTTTTCTGGTGATATGACATCCTCGTGCTCGCTGAAAGGGAAATATTGTAGGCCCTCGATAGGTTCAAGTACATCTTTCAGAAATTGATATTTTGGCTGATTTAGTGATTTAGAATAAACGTAGACGTTTTCAAATCTCAGACCGTTTTCATGGATTAGAAGTGCTAAGAGGCTATTTGTTTTGCCGCAGTTAGATGGACCACAGAAGACCGCCCTAATCGTATCGGGAAGTAAATCGCCGTGACGCCTAGTCTTCCGCTCTTCTTGCACTATGCTATCGAAATTCAACACTGGCAATTTCGTAGAACTTGATGAAAAATCCATCTTTCTGATTCGGATTCCGGCATCACACTGATCCTGCTGATATATAAGAGGTCCATTATATAGCTCTCCAATCAGTCGGTTCGAGACATCCGTAGAGTGATGATCATTCACGTTCAGCGTAGGAAGAAAACGAAAGTTGGTCATGGTATATTGAACGGAATCATCAATCGACTCCCCATTGAACTTCATTTACCAGGCTATCAATTCTGCGGTCCTGGAACAAAATTAGCTAAGCGTTTGGCTCGAGGTGATCGAGGGATCGATAAATTGGACTCCGCGTGCAGAGAACACGATATATTGTATTCGAAGAATCGAGAAGACCTTGAGGCCCGACATCGTGCGGATAAAATACTCCAGGAAAAGGCTTGGGCAAGAGTTCTTGCTAAAGATTCTGGTATTCGTGAAAAAGCAGCAGCTTGGGCTGTCACTAACGCCATGAAGCTGAAGACGAGGTTTGGGATGGGAATCAAGAAAAAAGTTAAGAAGAATAAGAAGGGAGGTGTAAAAAAGAGAAAGAGTAAGGGGGTCTCGACGCTAGCCAAGGTTGTCAAAGCTGCTAAAGCACCAATCCAGAATAAATCAGCTGCTGAAGCTATAAAGACAGCTCTGAGGAGAGCGCGAGCAGCTGTCAAAACGAGTGGAGGACGCTCAGGAGTCAAAATTCCTAGAATACTACCAATTCCTAGAAAAACTGGAGGTTTCTTACCCTACCTAATCCCCCTCTTTTCCGGACTCAGCGCTACCGGAGCTTTAGCTGGGGGAGCTGCGGGAGTTGTGAAAGCAATCAATCAGGCAAAATCTGCGCAACGGCAACTGGAGGAGGCTCATCGGCATAATAAGACTATGGAGGCAATCGCAATAGGCAAAGGCCTATATCTCAAACCTTACAAGACGGGGTTTGGACTCTATCTCAAACCTTACGTGGGCAACGGATTGAGAAAAAAAAAAAGTTCGAGGTAAATTTACCCAAAAGACCATTATCCAACTTTGATATTCTCAAGTACGCTAAGGAAATGGGAATACCACATTTCCGTGGTGTTTTCATGCGCAATGAGCTACCACCTAGGCCGCACTATGAGGAAAGAATGGTTATTAACCTCGATGATTCTGATAATCCTGGGACCCATTGGGTAGCCTTCAAGAAGAAAGGGGATGACGTTGTATACTTTGACAGTTATGGTGACCTCCAACCTCCGATTGATGTCATGTTATATCTTGGGGTTGACAAGGTCAATTACAATACTAACAGATATCAGCAATTCAATACTTATAATTGTGGTCACTTGTGCTTGAAATTTTTATGCGATGAGTTGTAATAGGCTATATAATGAGCAGCCATCTCAGGATTCCCTCATTCTACTCCAAACTGTCATGGACACCACAACTTTACTCTTTTCAGGAACATCTTCCATACTTGAAGTTATATATGATCCTATAATAGAGTTGAAGCCAAATACCCCATACGTCTGCGCCTTGGCTGACTTTCTGTCTTCCTATTCCTTCCCTAACATTGATGAAAGTAATAACAAGCTATACGTTGCTGATAAGGAGATTGTCATACCAACTGGTAGCTACGAGATTTCTGATATTGAAAAATACTTGATTGACGAACTGCTAAAACACAAAATAACGTTTAGATTGAAGCCTAACAATAATACGCTCTGCAGCGTAATTAGATGCAGCGCTGAAATTGATTTCACAAAGAAAGACTCGATTGGTTCATTACTTGGTTTCTCGCCTCAAATTCTCAAGGCTAACACATGGTACACTTCTGATACGCCTGTGAAGATTCTGAAAACTAATGCGCTGAGAATTGAGTGTAATATTATTACTGGTGTTTACATAAACAATCGGAGAGCCCATACGCTTCATAATTTTTTCCCAACCGTAGGTCCAGGTCATAAGATTAATGAAGTCCCTTCACAGCGAATCTATCATTCAGTTGCTGTGAGGGACGAGGTGAAATACATTCAGCTCAAAATAGTGGATCAAGACGATAACTTGGTTGACTTCCGAGGTGAACCAATCACAATCAGAATCCATCTCTGCTCTAACGAATTCCGCAATGGGAATTAATTATCATAATCAAAGCTATAAAAGCAATAGACCATGTCAAAACTCAGTCAGTCGTCATCGTGCTCCCAGAGTGCTAACACGTCATCGGATCGAATTCCTGAAGAGTCTCGGGTTTCGAGTAAGTCCTGGTGGAAAATAACATTCAATCTATTTTGCTGTTCTAAAAAAGATGGGAGACGTTCTCGATATTCAATCTTCCGTCGTTTTCGATGATGATATCTCGCACTATGAAGTGCATGCTCATCAGCCAATCACTGGACCACACTTTAACAACAATGATGAGATTCGTATATCCATCCAACATCAGGATCTATGCGTCCTTCCATCCAAGAGTTCAATCCGCGTTTCTGGACGCTTGACTACCGATGATAATGCTCCTACGCAACATACTAAGTTTGTTAATAATGGAGTTGCCCATATGTTTGAGGAGGTTAGATTAGAAATCAATGGCATTGAGATAGATAAGTGCAAGAATGTAGGGATAACCTCTCTGATGAAAGGTTGGGTTTCACTCACGCCAAAGGAACATTTAGAAAATGCAGGGTGGACTGGTATTGATGAAACTGAGAGTATTGTCGACGATAATGGCAACTTTGATGTTCTCATTCCTCTCAAATCGATATTAGGTTTTGCCGAAGATTATAGGAAAGTTATCATCAACACCAAACATGAGTTGATACTTCGTCGGGCTCACACTGATGATAATGCAATCAATTCAACAATTTATCATACTGGGGCACCCCCAGTTGGGAACTGGGAGAAATGGAAGATTAACTTGACTCGACTTGAATGGCACATGCCTTATGTGACTCCATCCAACGAGTGTAAAATTAGACTCCTAAATCAGCTGCAGAAAGGTAAATCCATCACAATGCCTTTCCGCTCATGGGAACTTTTCGAATACCCTTTACTCCCACGAACCTCGAACCAAGTTTGGACGGTTAAGACATCTAATCAGTTAGAAAAACCACGTTTTGTTATTCTAGGATTTCAGACTGGTCGTAAAGGTGTTAAAAACAAGGATGCGAGTCAGTTTGATCACTGTAATATCAAAAATATCAAACTATTCCTCAACTCCCAGTATTATCCCTACGGAAATCTTAATCTAGACATAAGCTCAAACCAGTACGCTCCACTATACGATATGTATCAAAATTTCCAGAACGTATATTACGACAAATATGATGATTCTGAGCCATTGTTGAGTAGGAGAGAGTTCATAGAAAAATTGCCACTTATTGTTATAGATTGCTCAAAACAGAACGAGTCTTTGAAAAATGCTCCAGTAGATGTGAGATTGGAATTCGAAGCAAAGGATAATTTCCCAGACAATACGACAGCGTACTGCTTAATTATACATGATCGAATTGTGGAGTATAACCCCATGAGTGGGGATGTCCGCAAAGTCGTGTAGAGTCTTCATTCACCAGTACGGTTCACTCCACATATAAACCATAGTTGGATCAATGCGATTTCATTTGCGCCCAACATGGCGTATGTTGTGGACCTGCAAGGTTTTAAACAGCCCGTCAATGACTACCTGTTGAAAGAGTTGGCCATATCTGCTCTTAGTGACAATTCGAAACCATTAGTCTTCCTTTTCAAGGAACCGTTTCCACTAAAAAGACTATCTCAAAAATATGTCCAACAAAATCTATGGCTTGAGCATCAGCATCATGGGATCCCATGGTATTCAGGCAATATTCCATTTACTGAGATTGGAAATGTCCTTCGAGGGGCTCTACAGGACGCTGACGAAGTGATTGTTAAGGGTTCAATCAATCAACAATGGTTGAGCCGTTTTGGTTTCAATGTGCGAGATATCACAGAATCTGGCTACCTAGGTGTGGATGCACTGTACAATCAAAAACATGTAACAGTATGTCCACATCATACCAAGTCACGCAAACCAGTTTGCGCGGCTCACAATGTTGAGCTCATGAAAAAACTTCTGAAGAAACATATGGTTACTACATATGAAACTATGGAAATTGAAACTTGATGTGTTCGTTAACTCCTTAGGGAAACGGGCACATATGCGAGGTACTTTCTTATACACACCCAAGATACTACAAGGATCCGAGCACACTCTTATACATTGTAGGATACTACAAGGAGGCGAGCTCGCCTCCCAACACGCGTAGGATACTACAAGGATCCGAGCACACTCTTATACATTGTAGGATACTACAAGGAGGCGGGCTCGCCTCCCAACACGCGTAGGATACTACAAGGAGGCGGGCTCGCCTCCTTGTAGCTTACCTACTCATAATGATCTTTACCAAACTACTACAAAGTTCAAATTTGCGTTAACAATTCATTGGATCGATCTTTGTATCCAACATCATCATATCCAATTGTGGATATTTCATATATACATATATTGAAAATCTATGTATCATCTCATTTAATTTGAGCGAAGAGTTTTTGGAAAAAAATAGGATTTTTTTCATTTCAAATCGTGTTTAAGCGGTATTTTGACCCCGAAAATCGATAGATATCGCTCTGGAAGCTGACAAACGTGTCATTGGGTCCTGAACTACGAAATCTATGGGCCAGAGAAATTCTGAAAGGTCAATCCGTGCCCAAGATATCGACCAAGAAGGAAAAGTATTTTGAACTCCTTCTCGTCGTCATTCAAACCCTTAAACCTTTACGGTCCCAATTCTAAGCATCAAATATATTCCGGAATAATATCATACGACATGTTTTCGACGTGAAATTCTCTTTTTTTCACATTCCGAGATGAGAATTGGGATAGGTTGAAGTTCAAAGCGTGAAAATACGCATACGCATTTTTATTGAACTATACTTTTTTTCAATGGAAAGATCATTACAAATCCAATTCTCATCCTGAAAACCGATAGAATGTCGCCCAAGACGTCGAATTATCGTATCTGCATGATCTAAAACTCAGAATCAGGCCATGAAGCTTGAATACTATTATACATACTTACGTACGATTATACATATTAAGCCCAGATTGGCCTTTAAAAATTTTCTTGACTTTAGATTTTGTAGTTCAGGACCCAATGCCACGGATTTTTCGAGTTTTCAGAGCCATATCTATCTGTTTTAGGGGTCAAAATGCCGTTCAAACAAGATTTGGAATGATAAAGATCATATTTTCTTGCAAAAACTTCAACGTAGCTCTTCAGGACCGCCTCAAACGGAAATGTCCATTACATATTTTAAAAGTTCAGATAATTTTATATAAGATACATGACTCGAGGATTTTTTTGAATGTTTCTTCGTACTGAATAACGAGCCTGAAAACGATGTCATGAGAGTGTCCTCCTGGGCATTAAGGGGTATTGTTGATGTTGACGATGGAATGATGAAAGAATCAGAGTCACTCTCATTTTTGTGATTTCATATGGAAGTAATATGGAATAATACATATCAATTATATTAATTCAGTGGAATGTGATTCATTAGTTTGAATTCTTTTCAATGTAGGTGCTGTGAATTATGAAGGTTTCTCATAGAAATTCACACATCTCAGATCCAAAGAAGTCTCACTACAAATTTGAGTCCAAATAACAAAATTGAGGTTGTCTATCATCAAGATAATCGACATCCTCTTTCGTTAATTTTCAATTTTTTTTGGAATATAGATCATTTTATCATGAGTTTCAGTATTGAAGAATGTATTGTATTTGTAGTGTTAGATATCTAATGAGTGGAATGACGGATGAAATGTCAAATGTACATTTCTACATTCACAGTGTCATCTAAATTAATATAGAATTTATGATATACCATCACCAATTTATACCATGAATTTCAAAATAATTCATATTCTGAAAGATGGAAATTGTTTGTTCCGTTGTTTTTCTCATAAATTATTTGGATGTCAAAATGCTCACATTACTGTTAGAATCACAATTACAAAATATGTTCGTGATCATTGGTCAGAATTCAAAGATTACATAATCGGCAATAGATACTACGAGATCAATAGAGGTGGTGTTCGACGCTCAGTCCTCGATGAAGGAGAGTATTGCGATTTCATGTCTCGATGCGGAATTTTTGGCAATGAGGTAGGAATCAAAGCTTTCAGAGATTTATATCGTATCAATGTTTTCGTACATTTACAAAATACTGAAAACGTACTACCATTCATTGATGAAGCGTATAATGACAGTGTAAGGCTATTATTATCAGGCACTCTGAATGCAGGTCATTACGATGTTCTTTTGTCAAATTCAGATGTGGGGCAATTCAAAGTAAACATTTCGAAAGATGAGAGAAAAGGGAATGTCCTCCAAAGTGACATCGAAAAACCAAAGAAGGTTAAAATGAGTGAATCATCGGAAAATAATGAAACAAAGCATTCTGTTGAATTGATTTTCACATTGAAAGATGGGAATTCTTAGTTCCGTTGTTTCTCTCACAAGGTATTTGGCAGACAAGATTCTCACAGGACGGTGAGAATGTTAATTTTGGATTATATAGTGGATCATTGGTCGGAATTTCAAGTACTAATATGTGGAAATCAATCATATAGAATAAAAAAAGATGGATTCGAAGGCAAGATTCTGAATAGTGACGAGTACTATGATTATATGTCGAAAGATGGAATATCTGGGACTGAGGTAGAAATCAGAGCTTTCAATGATATTTACCATACTAATGTTCGATTGAAAAATAAAATTTCTGGCGAAGAGTTACTCTTCTATAACCCCAAATATGATGAAGAAGTGACTCTACTCTCTCCTGGAAATGATAATTTAGGACATTTCGACATAATTATATCGGAAAATACAAAATTGTTGCATAAAAACATCAGTCATGAAGAAGAGCAGAGAAATGAATCATCTCGACAATCTGAGGGAAATGAAATTCAATCCCATTAGAAAAGAGAGAGGAAAGATATAAAAAATGTGACTGTTGCATCCGATAAAAGCTCGATGGACAATTTAGATAACTTCGATTATGTTTTCCACGAGATCGTGAAAGGGAAGAAAGTCAAGTAGCAATTGGCAATATTTTCTGATTTTGGTGAGATGGATTATGAATGCCCTCACTGCTTAGCTGTGTATTAGAAAGAAGCGAAATCGAAATCTTTGTGCTGTCATGGTGGGACAATATCCCTTCCAACTTTGAGTGAATATGATGAAATCTTGAAAAGATTACTCCTAGACGATCGGTGCTTCAGATATTTCATAAGATATTACAATAATATCTCCAGTTTTAATTCCTGGAGTGCTAAAGTCAAGTCAATTAATACACAAGCTATATATAACTTGAAAATCCAAGGTCAAGTTTGTCATGTAGCTCCAAATACATTGGTTCCTAAGGATGAAGAGGAACCTAAGTGTGGGCAACTTTATATATATGACAATGATACTGCTTTGGATAAACGACTGAAGGCTAATGAGAACTCAACGGAAGATCATATAACTAAACTAACAAGAATAATGGATAAGAATCCATATGCGAAAAAATATAAAAATCTCAACTTTTTATCAAATGTGAAGAATCTTGAAAATTACAGACTTTATTTCATGAGAAAGTCGGGAGAACAGAAGCATACCTATAATAAACCTCTAACATCAGAATGTGGTGCAATAATAGTCTCAAAATCAGGTATCCCAGGAGAATTTGATTTGTGCGTCTATCCTAAACATGGGGATTCTCCTACAGAGCAAACATTTTTGAGTAAATTATCTCACCACGTTGATCCCATGGTATTTCCAATATTCTTCCCCGGTGGTGATCTTGGGTGGAGTACTGGATATTTGAAGAATCCAGACAAACAAGGAATCAAGGATAAAGACCTAACGATTCTACAATATTATTCATATCGACTGGCTTACAGACGTCATCCAGATACTTTCAGCCCTCTACTCTATGGGGGTAGACTAACCCAACAATACTCAATTCATTCGTACATAATGGTAGAGAGTAACAGAATGAATTTTTTCCGGAAAAATCAAAAACAATTGAGGATTGAGTGTTATCAAGGATTGTTGGACGCTGTGAAGAATAGTGAATTGAATGATCCAAGAAATTTCGAAACAGAGGAGAAGTTGGGTAATCATTTTGTATTGCCTTCAACATACATAGGCGGTCCTCGATACATGCAACAAAATTATCAGGATGCGATGGCTATCATGAGAAATGTGGGTAGACCAGATTTATTCACACTGACTTGCAATTCAAAATGGGAAGAGTTGGACAGAGTTTTTAAGAATTTCCCGCATGGAACAACACCTAATGACTTTCCTAACATAACTGTTAGACTATTGAAGATGAAAATAGACAGTTTGATCAAAGATGTTATGGACCATGAAGTTTTTGGTAAAGCCATAGCTCACGTTTGGACAGTTGAGTTCCAAAAAAGAGGTCTTCCGCACATACATCTCTTAGTGACATTACATCCTAATCATAAACTTCTAACACCTGAAGCTATCGACAAGTACATTTCGGCAGAAATTCCAGAAAGAGAAGACAGTGGAACTCAAAAATTGGTTATCAAACATATGATACACGGTCCTCACACTAACAAATCACCCTGCATCGATAAAAAACTAAAGAATGTTTCAGGAAATTCCCTAGATTATTCAACTCAGTGACGACCATAAAGAAAGACGGTTATCCGGAGTACAAGAGATCAGATAATAGCAAAGATGGTTATACGTACAACAAAAAGAATACGAATCAAAACATACCTCTCGATAATTCAATGATAGTTCCATATAATCCATTCCTGTTGAAGAAATACACGTGTCACATAAATGTAGAATATTGTGCATCAATCTACAGTATAGAATATATTTTCGACTATCTTCACAAAGGATCTGATAGAGCGTACTGTAAGTTGAGCGAACATGAAGAAGAAAAGAAGAAGCGAATTGGAGACGAAATTTCAGATTTCATAGACGGTCGTTATTTGAGTCCAATGGAAAGTGCATGGAGATTGCAAGAGTTCCCATTATGTGGGAGAAGTCATAAAGTGGAAAGGTTGGCAGTTCACTTGGAGAATCAACAATCAATAGTTTTCAGAGAGAACGAAGAGAAACAAGCTTTGAAAAAATCTAAAACAACTCTCACGGAGTTGTTTGAACTTAATAAATTGGATAGCTTTGCAAGAAAATTGAAGTATGTGAATATTCCAATACATTATAGATTTGATTATCCTCAGGAGAAATGGATTAAGCGGGCAAATATGAAAAGATTTCCAACGATAGGTAGAATAAGTGTAGTATCACCTAAAGATCCTGAAAGATTCTTCTTGAAACTAATTCTCAACAGAGTTAGAGGGGCGACAAGGTATAGCGATTTGAAAACTTGGGAGGGTGTCACTTATGATACTTCCAGAGAAGCTGCAGTCGCCATGGGTCTTGTTTCAAATGATAGAGAATTCTATAACATTTTCGAAGAAGCGTGTGCAATCATGTTCCCAAATCAATTGAGGAAGTTTTTTTGATGGTTTCTGCTCTCAAAGGATATTCAAGGAAAGGATATCTGGGAGAGATTCAAGAGCTCATTCATTCAAGACTTGAGTAATAATGGAGAAAATTTAGCTCTAGAACACATGGAAGAAATTCTTGAAGGTGAAGGTAGAACACTAAAAGACTTCGGGTTACCTATTCCAGACCCTGATCTCATCCACGCCACTAATCTCATTCATCAGAAACTTGTAAATGGATGTTTTTCTATATTTGAAGAGTTGTACAGCCACCTGAATATTGATCAAAAGTCTATATCCGAAGAAATAAGAGAGATGAAGTAGAAAAATTGGTTCATAGATGGTCCAGGAGGATCGGGAAAAACATTCCTTTACAAAGCTCTAATCTATTACTATTTATCGGAACGTAAAAATGTTCTGTCAATGGCATGGACTGGCATAGCTTCGATACTCCTACCAATAGGCCTGACGAGTCATAGACAATTCAAATTGCTTTTGAACTTGGAGGATGTTGAGATAGTTTCCTTAAAATCAAAGTACGACAAGAGAATACTACGAGAAGCGGATGTCATAATTAGGGATGAGGCATCTATGATACCCAGAGAAGCTCTGGAAATAGTTGACAGGAGTTTGAGAGATATTTGTGATATTGACGTTCCCTTTGCCGACAAATTGATAGTTTTAGGGGGGGATTTCAGACAAATACTACCAGTAATGAAAAAACTCCATAGGAGCTCAATCATAGAACAAACCATTAAATGCTCACCACTGTGGAATTTGTTCAATGTGAGGAAATTGACAATCAATATGAGGAGCCAAAATGAAGATTTTTCATCTTTCCTGTTGAAAGTTGGAGAGGGACTAATTAACCCATTATCAGTGCCGAAAAAATGTCAGTGTGATGATGTTTGTTCAAAAGTTTTTGGTGACATTCAACAGACAGAGTGATTTTGGCTCCACATAATGAAGACGTTTTGCGATTGAATAAAAGAATCCTCACTTCCTTAACAGGGTCTCCAACAACTTACTATAGCATTGACTATGCAACTCATAGGGACACTGATCAGACGGATAAAAATGTATATTTGGACTATCCTATGGAAGTTCTAAATAATATGAGAGAAGGTCTACCACCTCATGAGCTTCAATTGAAAGTTAATGGTATTGTTATGTTGATAAGGAATTTGAGTACCTCTGATGGTTTGTGCAATGGTACGAGACTTCGAATTTCTAGATTATATAAATATAATGTGGAGGCCGAAATATTGACAGGGGATCAATCTGGAACCATAGTATTCATTCCAAGAATAACATTGGATACGAGGAATTCTTCATTACCTTTCATACTCTATCGGAAACAATTCCCAATTGTACCGGCTTTCGCGGAAACCATAAATGAATCTCAAGGTCAGAGATTCGAAACGGTCGGGTTATACATTAGAAGACCACTGTTTGCACATGGACAGTTATATGTTGCTCTTTCTAGATGTAGAAATCCAGACAAAATATTCATAAGAAATTCACTGACTCAAAATAATGGAATTGAGAACGTTGTTTGGCCAGAAGTTTTTGATCTCTGAGTGGGAATAGTTAATGTGTCTTGATCATGATTTCAAGAACAAAAAGTTGATATTCAAAGCATAATGAATGATAATTCATGGTGTTTGGTGATGGTATAATTCATAATTCGATTTAGTCAAATGAAGATAAGTGATCTTGGCACCGGAATTGTCAGCTACAGGAATTTCAAAAAGAGGGATCGATACTTCAAAAACTCCTCTATACAAATCCGCGCTGACAAAAAATCCTCCGGCCTCCAATTTCCCAAGATCATTGATAAACATGCTGAAACCAACACGCTCTTTTCACTGCACGCGGAGACATGTTCGCTGTATAGACATACTTGCGTTGGAAAAAGAAGATACCTGTATCCTCGGAAATCTCTTGCTTTCCATTGGTTTTTCCGCACTGGGAATTGTTGTCCACAAGCATGAGAGTCCAGATCACCGGCTGTCTTGTGTAAGTCACGCATGGACGTTGTGTAAGACAGCGAATGATGTGGAATCTCATGTTTATGGACATTAATTCCCAGTGTGGAAAAACTAATAGAAAGCAAGAGATTTTCGAGGATACGGATATTTCATTTTTCCAAGGCGAGTATTTCTATACCACGAACATGTCTCCACGTGCAGTAGAAGAGGCGTACTGGGGTACACGCAGAAAAGTGTGAGGAGGTAGAGATGGCGCAGCGGCGGCTTATCTGTTCTCGGCGGCGCGAGTGTTCGGCCGCCGCGCTCGCGGGGCTTGAAACGCCGCGGCGATGTAAACAAACCGTTCGCTCAAAATATCAAAACTAATGAGACGTGTGTTACAGATAAGGGTTTAAATTGTATTCCGTCGTACAGAGTCGTGGCGTAGTGGCTACGGAGTCTGCTTTTTGACCAGAGGGCCTTGGTTCAAATCCCAGGCATGCCAAATTTCTTTTGGCTAGGATTTTTTTTCAATTTTCCTTACTTTACAGAATCATCATATCTTGATATAAAGAAACTCATTTGGTAAATATTTTCCTCTGCGTGCGTTCTATGTTGTTCTGATTTCAACCGATTGAATTCATATGATCAATCTCGGTTAGACATTTTTGAACAGTGTGCAACGTTCACTGTACAATAAACTACTTAAAATGAATTCAATGCTGAATATATCAGATCATTTCAAGACCTAATCAATCTTAAGAAGTTTCTAGTCAAATCGATTTCCAAAAAAACACATGACGATATCAGAAAATTTGTATTAACAATGGATTTTCAGAAATTGTTATCTCTTTTTTTTTCAATGATATTTCAGTTCGACGTTCACCATAGTAGGTCACTTTTCAAATCAATTTGATAAAGATCATTTCAGATCAGTGATGACCTGATCATTTTTAATAAGTTTCAATAAGTAAATTGGATTTCAAAACAAAGACGTAATGATTTCTAAAAATTTACGACTAATTAGGTTGATAACTACAAATTTTTGGACATTCTTGCGTGTTTTCTTAGGAATGGATCTTAATGAAATGGTATTAGAATTATTCCCATACACTGGGCGTAAAAGTGTACTTTGCGCACAGTTCGTCAACTTTTACTCACGGTTCATCGAAAAATATTCGATTTTGCACCGAGATTTCAAAAATGTTTAACCGAGATTGATCATATGAATTCAATCGGTTGAAATCAGAACAACATAGAACGCACGCAGAGGAAAATATTTACCAAATGAGTTTCTTTATATCAAGATATGATGATTCTGTAAAGTAAGGAAAATTAAAAGAAAATCCTAGCCAAAAAAATTTGGCATGCCTGGGATTTGAACCAAGACCCTCTGGTCAAAGAGCAGAATCCGTAGCCACTACGCCACGACTCTGTACGACGGAATACAATTTAAACCCTTATCTGTAACACACGTCTCATTTGTTTCGATATTTTGAGCGAACGGTTTGTTTACATCGCCGCGGCGTTTCAAGCCCCGCGAGCGCGGCGGCCGAACACTCGCGCCGCCGAGAAAAGATAAGCCGCCGCTGCGCCATCTCTACCTCCGCACACTTTTCTGCGTGTACTTGGTTCCAGCGTGTTTATCAATAATCTTGGAAAATTGGAGTCCGGAGTAGTTTTTCTCAGCGCGGATTTGTATGGAGGATCTTTTGAAGTATCGATCGCTCTTTTTGAAATTCCTGTAGCTGACAATTTCGGTGCCAGGATCACTTATTTGTCAAATGATGTCAAAATGATGAAGTATTCATCAATCATCCACTTCATTGAAAATATTGAATAATGTATTCCTATCGGAGTTCGTGAAAATAATGAATAACGATTGGATTCGAGATATACTTTGTCGAAGGGGGACATATTTGAGAGATGTTAACGTTTTTCACGAATTGAACAATATGTGCAATTGATTTCGATCTTTTTAGATTATGGATAATATGGAGATTGATGGAAGGTAATCGAATTCCTAATTCTTGAATAATCAGGATTGATTATGATTCATTAATTGTGAATATATATTACTCAGGGAACCATTATTCGTTGATAAGGACGAAATTACAGTGAAATGTCCTTCTTGCTCTACAGTTTTTGGGGATGTTGAATCAAGAGAAAGTCACAAATCACTCAAACATAATCCTCAAAGGTTGAAAAAGAATCAAATTTGCAAGTATAGAATATGTGGTATGATCATGATTGAGGAGAGATTCAAAGACCACATGTCATCACATTTAGATGAAAGAGAATTTGAATGTGATGCATGCAAAAAGTCGTTCAACAGAACTAGACATCTCACACGTCATATACTCAGTCATCATGAAGCAGGACACATTTGTGAAGATTGCGGACAACCATTCTTTAGAATCGATCCTCTCAATAGACATCGGTTATTGATGCACAAAAAATAGGTTAAAATTCATTCATTCAAGATTCCAGTAGTAATGGAGAAATCGAAGAAGAGAAGCTCAGATAGTAGTTATAGCGAAAACAATACTAAAAGAACAAAGAGGGTCTCTTTCTCCGAAACAGATTTTTTGAAAGAGAAAATGAGTCTTGGAGATAGAACTGCGTATGAACATGGATTGATTGTTGACATTATGTATGGTATAAGAAGATTTAATAAAATCTGTTTACTGTATTATAGAGTGATAGTGGCTTACTTTGAAGAAATTATTGGAGAAGAAACTTATTTGAGCAGGGAGACGAACAATAAATTCAATATATACAAATTCATTGTGAACAATAATTCTGGGGCCAAAATTCAGTGCAACATCTATAATGAAAATATTGCAAAATTTAGTGACAAGCTGAAGTTGAATGACGTAAGTTGAGAGCTGGACTGAATATTTTGTGAAGTGACTGTCTGAAGCCCAGAATATTAATCATAAGATCGCGATGGGGCGCTCGAGGCCAGGGCAGTGGAAGCGTAAATCTATAACTCTCGATTTCTGTGAAAATAAACTGTTTCATTTATTCACTTTTCGTTTCACTACACTTGGTTAAAGAAAAAAAGGCGCGAGGGAAGTGAGGGGTGAAATCGCGACGCGGAGAGATCAATTCGCTAAGAAAATGCGATGGAGCTCGCGGCACTTGAAATCGCGAGTTTGAGCTAGGCTTACAATAATTAGCCTGCTCGGCGGTCGGTGGTCAATTGCCGGTTCGCCGAAGCGAGATCGCCGTCGAGGCCGAGGGGGATTGATTGATTGATATCCTTTATTTGCTCAGAGGCAAAAATTAAAAATTCTGTTACATATGGTACATATGTCACTCATAATAAATATATATCACATTCGTGAAATTTGTCGTTTTGGTCAAGGACATTGTATTATCACATCAAGTGACTAGTCATTTTGAAGCACTGCAAGGTGCGTAAAAAGTCAAATTACACTATCTCTTATACAGGTAAAGATAGCAAAAAAAAACAAGAAAATATAAAACACTTTTGTACATATAAAAGGACAGTGGGCTCGGAAAATTATCACAGATGTTTCAGTCAATGGCGGGAAGGCCACGCATAACTAAGTTATAATTAGAAGCCTAATCGGAAAGAGCCCAAGCCTATCAGAGGTTAAAGTATTGTTTGTTATCCACATCAATCCTCTGGGATGGTTGTGATAAGAGAAACTCCTTCAAAGCTTCTTTGAAAAATGAGATCTTCTGAATTTGCCGAATGCCTGAAGGGAGAAAGTTCCAGAAGTGAGCGCATTGAACTTGGAAAGATCTTCTTCCATATTCAAGTCTCACTTTGGGGACTTTGAGTTCCTGCTCTTGTGCATCTCCCCGCACGGGGCGCTCGGATTGGTGCCTGGTAAACATTGCAGACAGGTAACCAGGTTCCCTCATGTGCATGATCTTATACATGATAATGCCTGCAAAGTACATTCGCCGCGAATCAGTACGCAGCCAATCCAAGTTTTCCCTGAACGGAGTGATGTGCTCGTCTCTCCTAAGATCAAAAATGTATCTCACAAATGAGTTGTTTAGTATTTGTAGCCGTTGCCGCTGTTCGTCTGTGGCGTCAAGATACACGACCGTACAATAGTCTAGATGGGGTTGTACTAACGCCTCGACCAGTCGAACTCGGAGAGTCCCGGTGATGCATGCCCTGAAGAACCGCAAACCGTAAAGGGCCCCGTTGACTTTCTTCGTCACTTGATTTATTTGCGGTTTCCACGATAATTCGCTGTCTAATACAACACCAAGACTCAGGACTGTGTCACTGAAAGGAACGAAAACTCCATCCTGTATCTCAACACCTGGCAAATCCATCCTTTTCTGATCCCTGATATTCCTCTCGGAAGAGAAAAAGATTGCCTTGGTTTTACCAGCGTTGAGACGCAGGCCGGAGCCCATAGCCCAATCAGCAACCAGTCGTCCGATTTCTCCCAGTCGAGCGATGCCCTCCCTGATCTTATTTTTCTCGATTTGGAGATAAATTTCGAGGTCATCAGCGTAAAAGAGATGATCTACCGACTCTCCGTTCAGTAGCCCAGGCAAGTCATTGACGTACAAATTAAAGAGTAAGGGCCCGAGAACAGAACCCTGCGGAACACCCAGATTGGTTGCGAGCCAATCAGAATTACCATTCTTGGAGGTGACTAGCTGGGTGCGACCTTGTAAATATGATTTGATCCACAGGAGTGCCGAACGCGAGAAACCAAGTTGTCGCAGTTTACTCAGAAGATTTGTTGGTGATATCGTGTCAAAGGCTTTGCTGAAGTCGAAGAGTAGTAAAAGGGTGATCTTCTTCCTATCTATACCTAGTCTGATGTCATCAGTCAATTTCAGTAAAGCTGTCTGGGTACTGTGGTGTTGTCTGAAACCAGCCTGGAAGCCATCTAATAATTTTTCTTTCTTCAAGTACTCCGTGATTTGGTCGTGTGCAATCTTTTCGAGAACCTTGGAGAGGAAGCACAAGAGCGCAATAGGACGGAAGTCCGAGACTGATGATGGAGCTACAGTCTTTTTTAGCGCAATCAGCTGTGCTTGCTTCCAAGTCTCAGGAAAGATGCTGTGAGCGAAAGAGGAGTTGAAAATATGTACAATAAGATCACCAATCGCCGGGAGAGCTTTCGCGATCACGCTTTGAGGGATTCCATCTACCCCGCGAGCCTGTGAGGAGAGATGTTTTATGGCAAGGACTACTTCATTCAAATTGGTTGGCTTGAATTCGAAACCCTCCTCTGGAGCCACCATTACATCGTCCATTGCTTCTTTTATATTCTCGCAAGGTGAGACAGAGACTCCCGCAAAGTGAGCGTTCAACTCGTCCGGGGTGAAGCCGTGAAGCTCCTCCTCTTTGCTCTTGGGCAAGAAGCCGAGGTTACGCATTTCCTTCCAAATGTTTTTATGTTGATCAAGAGCGTCGGAAAGGTGAATTTGAATGAAGGAATTTCGCTCTTTCTCAATACGCACGTCGACCTCTTCACTGAGCCGGAAGAACTCATTCTGAAGATCAGAACACTTGCGCTGGTTGCATTGGTTTCGCTCCCAGCGCCTACGTGTTGCATCTCGCTTCTTAATGAGTCCTTTCAGCTCGGAACCAATCCAAGGAGCGTCGCCTTTACGAGGGCAAATCGTTTTTTCAGGCGCTAGTTCATCTAATACAACTTTCAAGTTTTCATTGAGGCAATTAATCGCATCTTCCAAACTAGTTTCAGCATTGTTGAGCGCTGTCCAGTCACAGCGAAGCAGGCGATCATTCAACTGCTCCGGAGTGATGTTACGGAAATCCCTGTATGTGAAGGAATTTTCAGGCGGAGCAGGAGTGAAGACGTTGATGGTGACGTCGATGACCGCGTGCTTGCCGAAACTGGGCAGTAGTCTGTTTTGTAAGTCGGTGACGGTAACATTTTCATCTACGTACATATGGTCGATCCATTTATGAGACACATTGGGGTTGTGTTGATGAGTCGCACCGTGCTGCACAATCTGAAGGGACAGTTCTTCGGTCAGTGCGGTCAATGTCTTTGTGTCAGAATGAGCCGTGTCCAACAAGTCTGCGTTCAGATCCCCCAAAATAACTTTGTGGCTAAAATCTCCACACAGTCGGCGTAATGAGCCGAAAAGCCCATCATCCTTCTGCATGGCAACCTTTGGAGGTCTATAAATCACACCTACTAGAATCGATGGCGAGTTACCCTGCTGTACGCTGCAAAACAAATACTCGGGGATGCCAGGACACCCCGGACCAGAAGTATTAGACGAGGCAAGCCTCTCCACTTTGAAATCATTACGCACATACAGAGCAACCCCGCCACCGTTTCTGTTACGATCTTGCCGTAACAGCGAATAACCTGGGACCTGAACAAGACTGTCATCCACAAACTCATCGAGCCACGACTCGGCTATCCCGAAAAGATGGTAGGAGGGGTCGGCAGCGACGAGCAGGCGCAGGTGCTCAATCTTATCTGTAAAGGAGTTAAGGTTGATAAACCCCGCCTTTAAGGAACTACCACTCCCTTTCGACTCTCCGGCAGCCGTATTTAGTCAGGGAGTCCCCGCTGATGCTGCTGTAGAATCTGTAACCTGGTCTGGAACGGTTGGACTGTTCGGGCTACTGTCCGATGACTCATGATTTGGTCTTGGGGCTGTTCGACACGCCGTTTGAATGACATGCAGTTCAGTAAGGGACTCGAACGCATGCGCTCTCTCGCCATTTCTACGCCTGACCCAAAAGCGTCCACCGCTGTGCCAAACATATTTGAAGCCTAGACCTCGCGCAAGTGGCCTCAGCTGAATATATTCCTTGTATTTGTCACGAGGTAGCATTCATTGATGTAAATCTTTCGGTCCGGCACATGGGCTTTCGCTTCAGGGTCAAGCAATGTGGGCTCGATGTTATGAGTTGTGAAATAATTGTTGGCAATCGAGCGTTTGGCTCTAATCACCTCCCTGACTAGACGACTGCACGAAAGTTGGACTACGCAGGATGGAACAGAACGTGAGCGGATGACCGAGGCTCGGGGCGATGAATCGGGTGATCTGTAACTACGTTTCGGACTCGTCCTTCCGGACACGTGCCCGGGCTGCAGAACACGAACATCAGAAATGTTCTCCCTCTCCAGCGAGGGAAGAATGGACTAGAGTACTGCGAAGGAAATATTACGCACCTCATCCTCCGAGGCAGTAGAGTCTTTTTTCAAAGCACCAGTGATAATTAGTTGGCTGCACTCAAGACCTTCACCCCTGAGTTCAGTGCTCCGCCGCCTAGCACGTGAATGGTTAGAAAAATCCGTTCGAACTTGAGGATCTGGCCCGGAGGATTGATGTGGAAGCTCAGAAACGGAAGACTTAATTTCATTGCTAACATTAGATTTTCGCAGAGTGCCCTGGTCGTCTTTCAAAAGATCAGTCAGATGTGAGATCTGGCTTTTCATCAAAGAGGGACTGAGGGAGAGCAATGTTGCCAAATTTCTAGGAATTTTGAATGTACCAATCAGCAGGCATCAAAATCATACGATTTTAAGGAGAGAAAAATTCATTGCTCTGCCTCGGCTCTCTCGTTCTCGAAAGCTCTAGAAATATATCCGAACACAACGACTTTCCCGAACATTCCGCCTCCTTTGCTTGCTCATAGCAAGCAGCAAAAAAAAGGAATTCCCACTACATGAAATTATCGACTTGATCTTGAACCAAATGAATGTTGGAGGACGAAATATTCGAAAAACTCAATGTTTCAGGCAAAACTATTCAAAATTTCACAACCGTGATTGAATACGAAGCAAAAAAACAGAGTCGTCAACCTGGATAAATTACTACATAATCATAAGAAAAACTGAATGATTGACGCCTCAACTGATCATGAATGATCTTACGAATGATTTTATCCGACAGTGACCGATAATACTGAAAAAGGTGGAACTATCAACATTTGAAATCCGATAGATCAATGAAAAGGAATTTAAGTGAGCTCCACGCGTCAATAAGATCTCAAGAAAAATGAGTATTCTACTTCAATCTTTCTCAACATGATAAAATCAAACTCAAGTGGTTAAGCTGATCAATTTGAACAAAAAACATAACGCACGGTGATCAGCTACCAACGAAACAATCGAAAACAAAATCAATCAACAAAAAATATTGCACGAGACACAGTTGGTCTCAAAATTGACAACAGTCAAACAACATAGTAAATAAGTACAATTTTAGGACATGATTAAATGATACAAACTCAATTATTTGAAAATCGTAGGCTTCGAAATGACTCTAAGTTAGAAAAAAATCGTCGTTAAAGTGAACAAATTATTCTAATCCCTCCTACGCGTCGGTTTCGCAATGATTCCACTTGGCAAATACGCTACTGTGACTCTAATGAAGCTCTACGAAAACAATTACACAAAATTGGGGCCAAACGAACGACATATGATTCGCGGGTGTCGTGGAACGAGGAAAAGGTGCGTAGTGAAGTGTCGAGATTATGCGGTCATCTTTTCATGATTCTTCTTGTTGTTCCTTGGTTTCTTCTTCGGGTTGACCAGAGGGCTCCCTGCCCTCTTCCCCAGGATCTACGGGCAACTTGATGATCTTGCAGAGTGACCGACGAGAAGTTGTGGTGGCGGTCCTGAGATCGACCACGCGCACCAATCCGCCAGCTCCTGGATGGACGGCAGTGACCCTTGCCATGGGCCATTTTGTAGGTGGCGTAAGCTCGTCCTTCACCAACACGAGATCTCTCACTCGAAGTTGCTCTTGTACTGCTAGCCATTTGGACCTCAGTTGATAATGATGCATGACTTCCATACGCCATCTATTCCAAAAATCATTCCTCGTGCGTTGTATGGCTCTCCACCTCCACTGAGGAGACTGTGTTACTTCTGCATCGTTATATGGTTCGGGTAAAGCAGTCATAGATCTACCAATGAGCAAATGTCCCGGAGTAAGGGCAACCAAATCAGTTCCTTCAGGTGACAAAGGGCAAAGCGGTCTAGAATTTAGGCATGCTTCGATTTGAGAACTAAGAGTTTGCAATTCTTCAAAGGTGAACTTAGAATCACCCACTACTCGCTTCAGATGATGTTTGAATGAGCGCACCGCCGCCTCCCCACGGGTCTCTAGAACTAGGTCTAAATCCATGGTGCAGACCACCCACGGGATTGTTGTGGGATATCATTTTAGGCCCCTGTGGGATCATTTTCCAGCTAATATGAAAATCGCCACTTGGGCCGTTTTTTAATGAAGTCCAAAATACGTGTTTTTTCGTGACCTTTCGACCTCTTACGCTCTATAACTCGAACGGGATGCGTTTTTTTGAAAAATTTGTAGAGACCTTTTTTGTAGATCTGAAGAAATTAACAGAGAATATGTCCTTGTCCAATCTCAAAAGACTGACCCGTTGAAGAAATTAGAGCTTTTTTCATGAAAAATTATATTCTTCCCGCTCTCTCGCTTCACAGCTCGAACGGGACGCATTTTTTCGAGAAATGTGTAGAGACCTTTTTTGTAGATCCTGAAAAATTAAGCGAAAATATGTCCTTGTCTTATCCCGTAAGACTCATTTGTTGCGCATATGAGAGGTTTTTTCACCAGAGATCGTATTTACCCCGTAATTTTCCTCTGTTTTATAGACATAATGATAAAATAATGTGTTCCATCGATATTTCTATAGGATAATTCTCTATGAGCTATGAACTTCCGATGGAACACATTATTTTATAGTTTTGTCTATAAAACCGAGGAAAATTACGAGGGGAATACGATCTCTGGTGAAAAAACCTCTCATATGCGCAACAAATGAGTCTTACGGGATAAGATAAGGACATATTTTTCCTTAATTCTTCAAGATCTACAAAAAAGGTCTCTACACATTTTTCGAAAAAATGCGTTCCGTTCGAGCTGTGAAGCGAGAGAGCGGGAAGAATATAATTTTTCATGAAAAAAGCTCTAATTTCTTCAACGGGCCAGTCTTTTGAGATTGGACAAGGACATATTCTTTGTTAATTTTTTCAGATCTACAAAAAAGGTCTCTACAAATTTTTCAAAAAAACGCATCCCGTTCGAATTATAGAGCGTAAGAGGTCGAAAGGTCACGAAAAAACACGTTTTTTGAGCTTTATTAAAAAACGGCCCAAGTGGCGATTTTCATATTAGCTGGAAAATGATCCGACGGGAGCCTAAAATGATATCCCACAACAATCCCGTGGGTGGTCAGCACCATTGATTTAGACCTAGTTCTAGAGACCCGTGTCCCATAAGCCTCCAAAATGAGGTGCGCGAGGCGGTGAAAAGTGCCAAGTGACTCCTTCTTTACCTAATTCTTCGCTTAGTTCTATTGAAAATGCCGATGTTTGGTCAAATAACTGCCGAAGCTCTCTTTCCGCACCTACAAAGTTTTTGGCGTTGTCGCAATATATATCTGTGCATTTACCTCGTCTCGCAGCGAATCTATGAACTGCGGCTAAGAATGCTGGAGTGGTGAGATCTGGAACGGTTTCAACGTGAGTTGCTCGCGTGAACATACAAACAAAAATGCAAAAGTATCCCTTTGAGGTTTTAGCACCTCTTCCACGAGAAAATAGAACAGATATTGGTCCTGCATAATCGATGCCACAAGCTTGAAAGGCATAACTTGGAGTAACTCTATCCGCTGGCAATGGGGCCATTTGCTGTATGAGCGGTCTACCACCATACCGAGTACATTTCCCACAATTACGATAAACCTTTTGAACTACATGTTGCACTCGAGGTATCCACGCCCATCTATATAAATCTTTCAACATAAGCTGAACTTCCCCATGTGACAAATCTCTGTGTGACTCCTCGACCAAACGTTGAACAAAGATGCTTCTACTCGACAAAACAACTGGATGTATTTCGTTGTGAGACAAGTTTGCATTTTGAAAGCGTCCACCAACTCTCAAAACCCCACGAGCATCTAAAAATGGTAGCAATTTTCCGATGTCACTTTTCATCGACAAGTTTTTCCCTTTCTCTAAATCTGAGATTTCTTCAGCAAAGTGCTGCCTTTGAATGCACCTGAACAATGCAACTTTAGCTGCGTTCAACTCTATAGGACTCAAGAAAGATTTGCGACGATCTTCAGAATTGCGCGAAGCATTGAATTTCCATCGAAATATATATTAGGGTGGGCCGAAAAATGGAAATTTTCGAAAATCGTTACGCCTGAGGGCCAATTTTTCGCTATTTTGCACGTAGATAATGGAACAATTTTTTGCGAATGTTTAAAAAGAACTTCTAGGTTCTGGCAAAAGCCTTGGAGGTTCTTAGAAAATAGGGTAAAAACGTCATTTTCACGCTATTTCTGAAATCAAGGTTATAGCGTGCAGAACCTACGCGGTGGCACCAAACGGTGATCGAACAATGTTTTCTTACGTATTTTTGGCCGTAAAAACCGAAAATCAGGTTCGTTTGAGCCTCAGGAGTTAAGGGCCTTTGTAAATTGCAAGATATCGATCAGAGTGGGAAAGCGACAATTTTCCGGGAAACGCCAGATTCCTGTGAAATTGAAAACGATCCTCCAAAGTCGATTCAATCGACCAAAAAACATCACACACTATATTTCCTTATGTATTTTGACCTGCTGAAGACGGTCTTGGTGGTTTCAGGAAGCTAGGACGCGTCAAAGTTTAGCTATGAGCAAACGTATCAGGACGATTTTTGTAGGGCTCACGAGTGGGCTCGTCGCGGCCAGGGCATAGGTTACGGACACGAGTCCTCTTTCATGCGTAATCCCCAATATCATTATTAGTCGGGGCTGAGTGGGCGCCATCATTGGGAAAACTATTCCCACGAGGTTTTGCTCCGAGATCCCCTCCAGAAGACTGTCCTGATTATGGAAACCCATGTTGCCAAGCCGAGAAATGGTCACAATTTGTTCAAACTGAATTCGTTTAAACAATTGATGAAAATTGATTCTCCGATACGGATATTATTTTTAAGAGGGACTTTGGGTGATTCTAAATCGAAAGTTACTCTCGTCATTTTTCACTAAAATCGATTCTTTGTGAGTTATACGCACTTTTGAATTGAAAAATCACGATATTGCGATTTTTACTAGTGAAAATTAACAACAAAAAAGTAAATACTGCCTTTTCTGGCGATGGGAATCTATTCTTCTAACCTTTATCGACAATATCCAATATCTGGAAGAAATGTTTCCGGGCCAAAACTTCATTTCTTAACTAATTGTTTATGACGCTTCCGCGTGTGTTGGAGTATACTTGATCGATTTTTAGTGTCCCCTGACACGTTAGTACTCAAGTATACTCCAACACACGCGGAAGCGTCATAAACAATTAGTTGAGAAATGAAGTTTTGGCCGGGAAACATTACTTCCAGATATTGGATATTGTCGATAAAGGTTAGAAGAATAGATTCCCATCGCCAGAAAAGGCACTATTAGCTTTTTTGTTGTTAATTTTCACTAGTAAAAATCGCAATATCGTGATTTTTCAATTTAAAAGTGCGTATAACTCACGAAGAATCGATTTTAGTGAAAAATGACGGGAGTAACTTTCGATTCAGAATCACCCAAAATCCCTCTAAAAAATAGTATCCGTATCGGAGAATCAATTTTCATCAATTGTTTAAACGAATTCAATTTAAACAAATTGTGACCATTTCTCGGCTTGGCAACATGGGTTTCCATAATCAGGACAATCTTCTGAAGGGGATCTCGGAGCAAAACCTCGTGGGAATAGTTTTCCCAATGATGGCGCCCGGTCGGCCCCGACTAATAATGATATTGGGGATTACGCATCGAGTGAAAGAGGACTCGTGTCCGTAACCTATGCCCTGGCCGCGACGAGCCCACTCGTGAGCCCTACAAAAATCGTCCTGATACGTTTGCTCATAGGTAAATTTTGACGCGTCCTAGCTTCCTGAAACCACCAAGACCGTCTTTAGCAGGTCAAAATACATAAGAAAACATAGTGTGTGATGTTTTTTGGTCGATTGAATCGACTTTGGAGGATCGTTTTCAATTTCACAGGAATCTGGCGTTTCCCGGAAAATTGTCGCTTTCCCACTCTGATCGATATCTCGCAATTTACAAAGGCCCTTAACTTCTGAGGCTCAAACAAACCTGATTTTCGGTTTTTACGGCCAAAAATACGTAAGAAAACATTGTTCGATCACCGTTTGGTGCCACCGCGTAGGTTCTGCACTCTATAACCTTGCTTTTAGAAATAGCGTGAAAATGACGTTTTTACTCTATTTTCTAAGAACCTCCAAGGCTCTTGCCAGAACCTAGAAGTTCTTTCTAAAATTTCGCAAAGAATTGTTCCATTATCTACGTGCAAAATAGCAAAAAATTGGCCCTCAGGCGTAACGATTTTCGAAAATTTCCATTTTCGGCCCACCCTTATATATATGCAATGATGCGAACTGTTTTTGGAAAAGAACTGACATGCTTTTGAAGATGTTCTAAAACTGGTGACGATTCCACAACCAAATGAGCAAGCGCTTCTGCGCACACGGGTTCTGACGAAACTTTAGGCCATTCATCTTTCGATTGAGTTATCCAATCAGGACCATACCACCAAATGTTCAAATTTAAAAGTTCTTTTGCAGTCACCCCCCGGGTTGCGCGATCGGCGCAATTTTCTTCTGAACAAACATGCCTACATACAGCATCAGGCAGAGTGCTGCTAATCGTATTCACTCGATTGGCCACCAAAGTCTCCCATTTTGGAGGGTGACCATTGAGCCAATCCAGGACAACTTTCGAATCTGACCAGCAATAAACAGCTGATGGTCGAACTTCCAAATTAGTCATCACATGTTTCGCCAATTTAACCAACAAAACTGCAGCATACAGCTCAAGCTTAGGTATGGACAGCGTTTTTACCGGCGCGACTTTAGTTTTTGCCATAATCAAGTTTGAAGTTCCTCCTGGAATAACCAAAAAAACAGCTGCCGCATAAGCCCTTTTCGACGCGTCTGCAAAACCACGAAGTTCCCAATTTGAACTGTTCAGAGTACCCAACCAGCGAGATACGCGAACTTGCGACAAAAGTGGAACTTGTGACCGTATTTCTAGCCATTCCGCGGATACTTCTCCAACGACAGGAGTGTCCCAATCAATTTTCAAATGCCACATGTTTTGCAACAAAATTTTAGCTTGTATCAAAAACGGAGCTAACCAACCAAGAGGATCGAATAATCGAGCTACTTCTGAAAGTATTGTTCTTTTAGTAACCGTATCAGGAGCAGAGGGCATCGATATACGAAAGAAAAATTCATCATCGTGCGGTGACCATTTTAACCCAAGTGTGGAGACAACATCGTCGAGTTCTATCGAAATGTCACCTGAGTTCTCTGAAGAGAGCCCCCTCAGCAAATCCGAGTGATTTGCTGACCACTTTCCAAGTTCCATAGATGCGCACGACATGATAGAAATCAGCTGATCTCGAGCTTCCAATGCGGCTGAAAGAGTATCCCCTCACCCCAAACAAATCATCCATGTATCGACGATACAGGATAGTGAGAACAGCGATGGGAAACTGTTCCTTGTAAATTTCAGCCAAATGAAGGAGAACTCTGAGAGCCAGGTATGGCGCACAAACTGTTCCGTAAGTGACCGTGAGTAGAACATAATCGAGGATTTCCTCTTGCCCCAACGGCTGCTAGACAATCCTCTGCCAATTTACATCATCCGGATGTACCAAAATTTGTCTGAACATTTTAACTATGTCAGTACAAGATCCATATTTGAAAAATCTCCAGCGAATTAATACCAATGTTAAATCATTTTGAAGTTTGGGGCCAGCCAATAAAAAATCATTTAAACTTTCACCATTACCTGTTTTGTGCGAAGCATTCAGAACGACTCGAATTTTGTCGCTGTCCTTACGAAAAACAGGATGATGTGGCAGGTATGATGGCGCTGGCTTTGACCCATCTGGTGGCTGCGTGCGTCTCATGTGACCCAGTGACTCGTACTGTTCCATGAACTCGGTGTATGCTCCATCCAACTTCGAATCTCGATGTCGTTTTTTCTCAGATCGTAGTAGGCATGCGACCGCAACGTCCCTAGATTCGGAAAACGAAGCTTCATGAGTATTTTGTGTGAAAGGGAGGCGCACGACGAAGCGTCCTTCAGACGTGCGCTCGACAGACGACCTAAACAATTTTTCACAATACTCCTCCTCAGCTGTAAGATAACGATTAGCTGGGAGTTCTTCAATTTCCCAAAATTCAGTTAGTTGATTTGACAGAGAACTATCAACGCCCGCATGCAAAGATAAAACGACACGAGGATTTACAGTTTTGACACCCGACTCCGTACCTCCAGTGAGGATCCGGCCCAATGCTGTGTTCTGAGCGGTAGGAGTTTTTGATGGGCCCTTTACCAAACCTTCTCTAAGAATTTCACTATACACTTCTGTGCCCAATAAACAATCAACTTTAGCGGGAATGAAAAATTCCGGATCCGCGAGTGTTAGTCCATCTAAATGTGACCAATCGTCACATTTCAGCGTTGACCTAGGCGAAAATGAGGTAAGTTCCGGAAGAACCAGAGCCTCAATATCGAACGAGAAATTTGAATCGATTTTGGACAGTAGAGTGAGCGAAACTTCACTTGTCGAAACTACTGTGCGTCGATCCCCAATGGTATTTATGCCCAACCTAAGTTTCCGCGACGGCAAATTTAAAGCTTGAACGACCCTATCAGCTACGAACGAACAGTCTGAGCCTGGGTCAATCAAGGCACGAGCTTCCACTTTCTGTCCGTCGGGACCTTGTAACCAGACACGCGCAGTTGCTACTAAACTTGCTGGCTTTGACACTGCGGAAAAACTGTGAATTAAATGGCAACCAGCTTGTTGCTGCGAATTTTGAGAATCCTCTAGCTTTGAAGCACCCGAAAAATCCATATGTAGTTTTGTATGATGTGGCCGTTTACGCTTACTACACTCATACTGAGAACCACATTTATCAGCATAATGACCAGGTTTTAAACAATTTATACATAAACGATTTGTTTTACAAAATTCAAACCTTTGGTGCACAGACAGCGATAAAAACTTTCCACATTCGTGCAATGCATGATCGCCTTTACAATTTATACAACTAAGTGGACTGCTAGACTGACCCTTATTATTTTGTGAATTTCCAAATTTTGAATTTTCATTTCTTCTACTAGAATTGCCTTGGTATCTTCCTGCAGACGACGAACCAGGCTTTGGTTCATTTGTCGCTACCGACCCTGAATGAGCTGCGTTCAATGATTGAATACGATTTTCCAAAAAATTAGATAAAGGAGCATACGTCGGAAAACCCTCAACATTTTCTTGCGCGATAGTCCAACTTTCTCTAGTGCCCGGATCCAATTTTCGAACAATTAAATGAACTAACCAACAATCCCATTCATCAACGGGACACTCTAGATCTCGAACGCCTTGGATAGATTCTTCTGCTTGGTTCATAATTGTAACAAAGGCTTGAGCAGATTTTTTTGTAATTGGGGCTAGATCTATCAATCCGTTCAAGTGTGTGCTGAATCTCAACCGAGAGTTATCGTAACGTCGACATAATTGATCCCAACCAAGTAAAAAGCTTGTAGTACGTGTTTTGACGCCCTTCATCATTTTTTGTGCGTCACCCTCAACTGCATTGAGCAAATGGTTCAATTCAACAGACGATGATAAATCAGGATTTTCCCCAATAACCGATGTGAAACGCTCCTTGAAATATTCCCAATCAGCTTGTTTACCAGAAAATTTAGGCGGTTCAAGTCTAGTAATGGACTGCAATTCCGATGACGCACGTATAAGTTGCTGCGCATCAAAATGTTGATATGGGTAGAAATTTTGATTTTGAGGATGATTGACTGAATGGACTGACGCGTGGACTGAGCCTGGCGCAGAACCATGAACTGAACCATGTTCAGACAGTGATTCTTCTGGTATCGTTAATTCAGCAATTTTATCTAGTAAATCGGATTTCAAAATTGAATAATTTCCTTCGATCTCTACAAAGCCTAATTTAGTAAAATATCCTTCATCCTTCAATTCATCCTTATGCTGTTGTAAATTCAAATCATTTTGACAAAATTCATCCCAATACCTTTCTAATAACTCCAAGCGAGTTTTGAGAAAATTTACAGTGATATTTTCTTTGCCCTTCTTGGCAGTATTTGTATCAAAATTACGAATGTAAACCACAAGTTGCAATTGCCGATTAAAAAGAAGTCTAGCAGCCATGATTTCTCCACTAATTATCACAGTTAGAACCAATGTTCAAGAAATCGTTAAAATTTCAAACTCAGTCTGAAATATAAAACCCACACAAAACCCACTAAATGAAACGCACACTAACGCGCGAGACTGAAACCCCAATCAAAATGTAAAAATTCTCCCAACAGAAGAATAGTTGAGACGGATCAGCTGTTTGACTAACGCAGAGAGATTAGAGCGTTGGGTCGACCGATCTTCCCCATCCAATTACAAAAAGTGATCGATCGCGTCTATCTTCTGCTACAGCATGACCCTAATGCGCCAAACATATACCACTCAACACTAATACGAACACAATTAAAAGAAAGTCGCGAGTTCCAATCCATTCGACTCCCGAACGTGACCACCGACAAGATATTTTAATGTAGTATAATTCTATTAGCCATGATGTGCTACGAGCCGTGCGAACGCCGAATACATGCGCCGCATATCCATCAGCTGGCTCGCGGCTGAGCGAACGAAATTCGTAAGTGCGAGTGAGACCGCTCTATACATGCATATACGTAAATGAAACGATACGCTCACCAATTACTCCGCGATGACTGCGTTGCGCGACAGCCACCTTATCCCCACTCCTTTGTAGTGCGCGCTCTTCCAGCTGAGCGCGCGGCCCGCAGCACCGATGAAGACGAAGCAAGTTTGCGGAGAAGGTAGCGGTGGCGGGGAGCGACGTCGACGTGACGTAGCTCCGGCTAGCAGCAGGTGATGGCGCGATGTGCGGGATAATACCCGGAAGCGCGCATGAAAAATTCCACGCTGATCACCCTGCTGCAGCTTGACTTGAAGATGGTCACCAGCTGCTCGTCCCGATGCCGTGTTGCTGGTTGCTGCGGGGCCGGGGATGTCTGCACCTCGTGACTCCGGTGCTGCACCAGGCCAGTACTTGGGGCCCAAATTGCCTCTTCGATGATTTAGCTCGCGTCAAACACAATGTCCAACGGCCGCGAGCTCCTTTCTCTCCGCGCACTCACATCACTTGCACTCGCGCGACGAGATTCACTCGAAACCCAGCGATGCCAGTATTGAAGAACACAGAACCGAATTCAGAGCCCCAACGACGCTCTACTACCAGAATGACTGTCTGAAGCCCAGAATATTAATTATAAGATCGCGATGGGGCGCTCGAGGCCAGGGCACTGGAAGCGTAAATTTATAACTCTCGATTTCTGTGAAAATAAACTGTTGAATTTATTCACTTTTCTTTTCACTACATTTGGTTGAAGAAAAATACGCTGCTAAAAGTGATTAGCAGAAAGCTTTCTCCAAGCGTCATATGATGATAATTAGAATAACCGGACCATCATCATTCTAAAATTGTATGAAAAATATAATGTGAAATTCCTTTCCACATGATAATTGAAACTATATTATACTTTTTTGTATCTTTATTAATATCAATATATATCTTCCTCTCTCTATTTCTGCTTTTATTCAGCTGGTCTAGCATGCGCGCGGAGCTCTCATTTTTCTAATTATTCTTGTCTGTTTGCTGGAATAAGTTGACAACCAGACAATAGATTTCAACCATATTTTGCATGGAGGTCGATGAAATTATGAACTATAACATACTGTATTTTTAAGATGATAAACAGGAAGCTTTTCGAGGGAGGGGATTTGGTTCGAGTTAGTTGCTATTCTTGCGTTGTGATTTCCATAAGCGCTGTGCAAAAGATAGCATTTTTGGAATTTTTTTTTTCAATTTTGAGACGATTGAAGTTGCTGAAATTTTGACTGCAGAAAGGAAGTACCTTCCTCTAGACGTGAAAAAGAATTGGAGCCAATACACAAAAATCCGTTCCACGACAGTACTACCTTAACAAAGACGGAGACGCAGTGGCGCGCGGCTGAGCCGGGACAACTGATAATAGTATCGATCGGATATCCTGTCGATCAAGCAGAATTTCTTCTTGCTATCTTTATAACGATCTGCTCTTGGTTATGACACAAATAGCACTGATACGCACAATGTACCGTTTCCACTATTCAAGCAAATTTACGAGCCCAAAGTACTTTTACCAACTTTGAAATGCAGTTTGACCTATCCGATCCCATGGAATCCAAATTCTGATACCATATTCTGAAAGAAGAGAAATCTCTGCATCGACTGAATATACCTGAACAATATTTTGGAGTTGATTGAAGTCTGTGAATCAAATACGAACGGCAATCAATCGATAGATCTCGCAGGAAAAATCATATTGAGATTGAGATAAATGAGTCATGAAGGAAGGTAGGAGGAAAAATTGAATATTAAGGGAAATTTTCCTTCATTTTTTGAATTTTTTTTTGGAGTAAGCTTTTTAGAAGGATTTGAGCCATCTAGTCTTAGGTTTTTTCGATGATATCTATTAGTTGGTTGAGACAGAATTTGGATGCGGTAGGTTTAAAAAGGCTAAAAAAAAATTTCTGGTGAAAATTTTGATTTTTTTGAAAGTTTGAGATCTGTAGAGACTAAATGAAATTTCGGTATTAACCAATCGATGAATCTCGCAGAAAAAATCATAGTTTAGGTCATTAAGATTGAGATAAATGAGTCATGAAGGAAGGTAGGAGCAAAAATTGAATATTAAGGGAGATTTTCCTTTATTTTTTGAATTATTTTTTGGAGGGAGCTTTTTAGAAGGATTTGAGCCATCTAGTCTTAGGTTTTTTCGATGATATCTATTAGTTGGTTGAGACAGAATTTGGATGCGGTAGGTTTAAAAAGGCTCAAAAAAAAATTTTTGGTGAAAATTTTGATTTTTTTGACAATTTGAGATCTGTAGAGATCAAATGAAATTTCGGTATCAACCAATCGATAGATCTCGCAGAAAAAATTATAGTTTAGGTGACTCAATTTGTTGTGAGAGTGTGTGGGAAAAAGATATTTATGTATTAAAAGTTGAAATATGAGCACTTTTTGTTCAAAAAGCCCATGGATCAAATTTGACTGGGAGCCGAAAGGTGCCAAATCACTGGGCTCTCAGAAATTGGATTCTCTACAACTTGTAGAAAGCCAAAAGTTGATAAGGCGAATCGTAAAAGAGGAAGCGTGTCCAATATAAAACAACATACATACATACACACACACAAACACGGAAAATGGGGTGGAAAGATGAGTCTTTGGCAGATTTGGGAGGACATTAGGAGGAAAAGTGTTACCTACATTTGATAGCTTTTGGCGCGAGGAAGAGAATAGTCGTTGGCTTTTTTCGACACGAGGGATTTTGTTGAAGGATATGTTGATTTTAATAAAAAATTTGATCAAATTTTCGTTGGGGTGAAAACAAAGCTTTCTCTTTAGAGAAAGCAAAAGGCGCGAGGGAAGTGAGGGGTGAAATCGCGACGCGGAGAGATCAATTCGCGAAGAAAATGCGATGGAGCTCGCGGCACTTGAAATCGCGAGTTTGAGCTAGGCTTACAATAATTAGCCTGCTCGGCGGTCGGTGGTCAACTGCCGGTTCGCCGAAGCGAGATCGTCGTTGAGGCCGAGAGGGACTGAGGGAGAGCAATGTTGCCAAATTTCTAGGAATTTTGAATGTACCAATCAGCAGGCATCAAAATCATACAAATTTAAGGAGAGAAAATTCATTGCTCTGCCTCAGCTCTCTCGTTCTCAAAAGCTCTAGAAATATATCCGAACACAACGACTTTCCCGAACAGAAGAATTCCAGAATTATATAATATTATTGAATTCTATAGAAAGTGATTTTGGAAAATATAAAGATACAAAAATCAAAATCATATACAAAAGGGAACGTTGGTTATGACTGTACACTAAATCACTATTCCAAAATTATTTCTTGTGGAGTTATGGATGAGTTGAAGAATAGAAAGCCATCGGTCATACAGTTCTAGGATATCCCTAAAAAAACTGGACTCATAAGTAATAATTGTTCAATGTTTATAATGAATCATTTGAATATTGCTCACAAATAGAAATCACTGGTTACCTGCGGAGTACCTTTGTTCAGAGAACAAAGAAGAATGATTCAGAATATCTTGGTGTACTAACTGACGGAAATTACAAGTTGGAACTCTTGCTAACTCATCGGGATGAGGAGTCATTATCATTCGAGAGGGGGTGTGAATTAGAAATAATTGGAGATCTAGAAGAAGAAGGTAATTTTTCGTTGATGATTTTGAATATTTACTAATTACATATCGATATGAATCAATTATATTCACGTTGTTCAGGAGAAACTCACTCAGTCAAGATTAGAAATGTTGGCAATATAAAATTATTGGATGATGTAAAAATAACGATGGAAGAAATGCTATCCGGAAATCAGACATTTTTCACCTCGGTATATTCGATTTTCATTATATATATATATATATATATATATATTATTATATCCTCAACCTCTAGACTGCCGGGATTTCTCGTAAGAAAATAAGCATAGCCGAATGGACAATTTTATTGATTGAAAGATTTAATAATTAAGATAAATAACGCTATCAATGTGATGGTATCGGAAATTTTCCAATTTCTACATAGTCTACGGCTGATACATGTACAAAATAACACAATAGTATAGTCTAAAGTTTGAAATGAGACTCATAGGTCGTGACTCGATTTTGAGAAGTTAGATAGAATTCCGTGAGAATAAATTATGAAAGGGACTAGGCGGTTAAGCATGGTGAAGTGGACCTTGTCAGATATGGCCCCGAAAGTATTTTTCCCCACTTTCTAACACCAAATGATGGGGGAAGCAAAGGTTTGTAGGTCCCAAAGTCGCCCTGTTTTTTAAAGCACCCCAGAAACCCTCTAAAAAACGCTAAAAATCGATGTTCCTTCTATCAAATCGCATTCTGACGCATTTCAACGAATCGATCTGAAAATTCTTTGACATACTCTTGGAATGTGGTCAATCATAAAGAAAATATTTTCATTCCGACAACTCTCGATTGAGGCCCTAAAAAAAATTCTTCAAAATTTTAAAGTCAATTTTCTCATGTAAATTGGAAAGAACTATGTTAGAAAACCCTTGCATCGTGTTCATCAGGTTATTTTGCATCGGAAACGGGTATTTTTAGAATTTTTTAGGTGGTGGAACATGGTCAAAAGTGCAAAAAATCGTTTTCAAAGCAAATTTTAATTCAGTAATTTGCATCTTCTGCGCATGCGCGTCCTCCTTCGTCTCTGAAAGTAATCTCAATCGATAGCTGATGCAATTTCCTTCAGAATGACCTCTTCAGGAAGTTGATTTGATGCAGTGAAACCTGAGATCTAGCTGGTCCAAAAAATGAAGAAATCCAAGGTACCAAATCCGTGAAGCCGTGGCTCCTTCAATGGGCCCGAAAAGTGCGAACTTTGAGTCGGACTGTTTCAAAGATGTGAACATGTGTTTTCGATGTAATTTTTGACGTAGAAACCGAATCCGTGGTCAGTTTTGTTCCAAACCTTCAAGATTTTTGATGATTCCCAAAAAACCGACCGGAGGGTGTACGGTCATTTCCAGCCTTTTTCTACACATTTGAGATGTATGATGAGTATCGGCAAAGGTTTGGACTTGTCGCGTAAGAGATGCAAGTATGTTTTTCTTTGTATTTTGACCAGATGATGATGATGCCGATGATTTCGAGGCTTGGGAATGAGTTGGGAGTCAGATTTGGGCTGATGGAGCTACATTTTGTTTTATGATCTCATCAGAGAAAACTGCATCATGCACCTTATATCTCTCTCTCGAGTTATTTCTGTGCCTCAAAACCATCGCTATTGTCTTCAGCTGGTCAAAATACAAAGGAAAACATACTTGCATCCTCTATGCGACAAGTTCAAACCTTTGCCGATACTCATCATACATCTCAAATGTGTAGAAAAAGGCTGCAGCCTTTTTCTACACATTTCCATGGAAATGGCCATACACCCTCTAGTCGGTTTTTTGAGTGTCATCAAAAATCTTGAAGGTTCGGAACAAAACTGACCACGGATTCGGTTTCTACGTCAGAAATTACATCGAAAACACATGTTCACATCTTTGAAACAGTCCGACTCAAAATTCGCACTTTTCGGGCCCATTGAAGGAGCCACGGCTTCACGGATTTGGTACCTTGGATTTTTCCATTTCTTAAACTAGCTAGATCTCAGGTTTCACTGCATCAAATCGACTTCCTCAAGAGGTCATTTTGAAGGAAATTGCATCAGCTATCGATTGAGATTACTTTCAGAGACGTAGGAGGACGCGCATGCGCAGAAGATGCAAATTACTGAATTAAAATTTGCTTTGAAAACGATTTTTTGCACTTTTGACCATGTTCCACCACCTAAAAAATTCTAAAAATACCCGTTTCCGATGCAAAATAACCTGATAAACACGATGCAATGGTTTTCTAACATAGTTCTTTCCAATTTACATAAGAAAATTGACTTTGAAGTTTTGAAGAATTTTTTTAGGGCCTCAATCGAGAGTTGTCGGAACGAAAATATTTTCTTCATGATTGACCACATTTCAAGAGTATGTCAAAGAATTTTCAGATCGATTCGTTGAAATGCGTCAGAATGCGATTTGATAGAAGGAACATCGATTTTTAGCGTTTTCTAGAGGGTTTCTGGGGTGCCGTAAAAAACAGGGGCGATTTTGGGAACTACAAACCTTTGCTTCCCCCATCATTTGGTGTTAGCAAGTGGGGAAAAATATTTTCGGGGCCATATCTGACAAGGTCCACTTCGCCATGCTTAACCGCCTAGTCCCTTTATCTCAAAGTCAAGTCAAGTAAGGATGTAATCATTATCAATCGTCTAGACGATGTTTTGAACCGAATATATTCGATTGAATTTGATTCACAAATGTTTGAAGAAAGAGTTTACGTAATTGTGGTTTTGAAACAGATACACTACCGGTCAAAAGTCTGAGGACACCTGGGAATCAAGCTGATGATTTTCAGAGTTGGAGATCTCAGAAGCTATTAGCCGTAGAGAGCTCTGCGTGGTCGCATTTTGTAGCTCATATCGAGCACTTCCAAGTCTATTTTTAGTATTTTCCGTCCCACGTATAATACTGGAGACACACGTGTCAGAAAAATGGCTTTTTCGCAATTTTTCAGGCTAGGTACGAACGCCTGACGATTTTGGAGAGACGGTTGGATCGCTATGAGACCGATGACATCTTCAAGCCCATGAAGAAACCTTGAAAATCCGTTTTTGAACGTCTCTCAAAGTGGTTCTGGCATTGAGATATGACAGATTGTCTGCGAGTGTTTTTCTCTCAAAACGTTACACGGTCAATCCAAATATGAAGAGAAACAGCTCAGTCCAAGGTTGGTAGCGTTTACTTTCGGTGGCTATTTAGGTGTTGAGTCAAACTCGTGCAAAAATGAGGGTCAGCTGCCCCAAAGTGGGCTGTTTCTCATCATTTCTGGATTATCGAGGGATTTTTTGAAAGAAAAACTCCCTCACTGAATCACTTGGATCTCGGGACCAGAACCACTTCGAGAAACGTTCAAAAACTGATTTTTGAGGTCTTCTTATGGGCTTGAAGATGTCATTGGTCTTAAAGCGATCTACTAATTTCTCCACACTGAGAGACTAGTGGCACATTATGTGCTGCAACACTGGGGCGAATCACGACCGTTTCACTGGTGCCCAAGCTCCGCTGCGCTGGTGCGTTTCTGCCCCAGCGTGGCAGAACGGGTATACCAGAGAAAACGACGGGTATGCCCCAGCCGCGTGGCGCGTTTCTGTACCATGCGAGGGACGTGTGTCAAGCGACCGCTGCACTCTTTATTATTGTGCAGCGGCCGCGGTCTCGGGAGCGTGTTTGTACTTGTTATTGCTTATCTTGTTTGTCGATTTGATTCTGTGACTAATAACTCGATGAGAGGGCGGACAGCAATTTCTGCTCCCCATGAGTATTTGATAGTAAATATCAGAGTCAAAGCTAAACCTAACCTCAAAACCAACGTGTGAAACTGTGTACAACTCAAGTCTCGCCGTAGGGACCGATGAGTTTGTGCGGTTTTTAAGCATCTTCATGTGACAGATTCGGTGGCATAGTGGTAATGTCGTGGCATCCATCATGGTCATCATGACTGCGTCCACCGGGGTTCGCGCCCGGGTGGGAAAATTTTTTTTTGTTGGTAATCTCAATCTTTGAAAAACGTGGTGTATTTTTATCCTTCGCGTTCATTCTATCTCGATTTTTTTATAAGCTTTTCAGCATTTTTGCTAATGTTTTAGCTTGTATCACGAATTGAATTTGATGATTATTAAACAAGTTAACGAAATGATTCCGCTCGAAATAGATGATTAACGCACAGTGATGTAACAATCATTTTTCGACTGTTTTTTTATCAAAAAACTTGTCATGCTTTTAGTAGGTATACATTCCTGTTTCTGGATTTTCGTCGAGAGAAAGACAACTTCTCAGTATTAAATTTGATTGCAGTAAACGATACCGGGGTGCGGTTCAGCGCATTTAGGACCCGATGAAAAAATCAAACTGGTAATACATTATTGTCCTGAACGCGTGCACTTAATCCAAGTGCTAAAACAGTTTATTCACCAAGAGAAATAAGTCCTTTGCGCCCGGATTGAGTCTGCAAGCCAGGGAAATTAAGATTTTTCATCATGAGAACTCTCAAACCGCGTTTTGAACCGGCATTTTAGGTGGAAATGTTGAAAATTCGGTTTTTATCCCCATTTTCATGCAAGAAGACTTGTATACAGAGAATACGAGGAAAACCATTCTTTCACTTCATCTCGAAAACCCTATTTGTTCGTAGCCCCAACACATCATATCGATGGCTCAAAGTAAAAAGGAACTACCTCAAAACGTGAGAGTCAAAAGGAACTATCCAAAAATTTTCGGTAAAAAGAACCATCTAAAAATTTTTGGTTGAAAGGAACTATCCAAAAGTGTCAGATTGAGAAGGAACTATCTAAAAAAAATTGATTTTAGAAAGGAACTATCTATACATTTTTGGTTGAAAGGAACTATCTGTGAATTTTTGGTTAGAAGGAACTATCTGAAAGTTTTTGGTTGAAAGAAACTATCTAAAAATTTCTGATTTTAGAAAGGAATTAACTATAAATTTTCGGTTAAAAGGAACTATCTAGAAATTTCCGGTTGAAAGGAACTATCTAAAAATATTCGGTCAAAAGGAACTACCTGAAAAATTTTTTTCAAAGGGAACAATCTGAACCATTTTTTGTTAAAAGGAAGTATTTGAGCAATTCTTGGCGAAAAACAAGTATCTAAAAAATATGAGAACTATCCCAGAATATGAAATGGTCTTGGCGTTGAGACAATGAATCGTATCAACTTTTCTAGTTTCTTGCTGCAAACCATAGAGACTATGATAATGATTAGGCGCCTAGATACATCGCTTTTACGCTGTGGGGCACCTTGAAAACTCTCTAGAAGAGTTATAACCCGGTCTCTAGGGTGTGGCCATGAATTGATCCGAAAATTTTTAGATATGTAGTTCCTTTTAACCGAAAATTTATAGATAGTTCCTTTCTAAAATCAGAAATTTTTAGATATTTTCTTTCAACCAAAAACTTTTAGATAGTTCCTTGTAACTAAAAATTCACTGATAGTTCCTTTTAACCGAAAATTGATAAATAGTTCCTTTCTAAAATCAGAAATTTTTAGATATTTTCTTTCAACCAAAAACTTTTAGATAGTTCCTTGTAACTAAAAATTCACTGATAGTTCCTTTTAACCGAAAATTGATAAATAGTTCCTTTCTAAAATCAGAAATTTTTAGATAGTTCCTTTTAACCAAAAATTTACAGATAGTTCCTTTTAACCGAAAATTTATAGATAGTTCCTTTCTAAAATCAGAAATTTTTGGATAGTCCCTTTCAACCAAAACCTTCCAGATAGTTCTTTTCAATTCTTCCGTTTTTAGATAGTTCTTCTCTACTAAAATTTTTTGGATAGTTCCGTTCACAGGCACTCTCAGATAGTTCCTCCTAACCAAAAATTTTAGATAGTTCCTTTTACCAAAATTTTTTGGATAGTTCCTTTCAACTCTTACGTTTTGAGATAGTTCCTTTTTACTCTGAGCCATCGATATCATGGGGGGAAATCCGATGATTATCCATAATAGAAAGCTTTTGAATCACTCTATTCGAGGTCTTGAGGAGTACAAAAAAAAAGTGTAGAAGAATCTGCTCTAGACTATTTTCTTATGGAAAACCAGTAAGTCCTACATTGAAATGCGAGGTTTAAAAATGACCTAAATGGGAATTTCGAGAAGTTGAAAGAGAGGTTTCCACGGAATTTCCTACAGAAATGAGACTTATTACACGAAAATGGAATATTCGTAATAACTTGATATTTTGACTTGGGTCTTGACTCTTTTCTGGGCTCTCATTACGTTAAATAGCCTCTCGAAATTTAGCTGCAGCTTCGTGTTCTGTGAAATTCGCCTCTTCTTTCTCAACAAAAGCACAGAGTAAAATTAATAAGGTAAATGTACCCTACTTGCCCATTAAGCCATTTTCTCAATAACTCTGGTCTACCTCAACAATTTTCAACGTGCTCTAGCTCATTTTAAAGCTTGTTTAAGGACCTTCAAAATGCACTAAATTACGTCCAATTTGGACCAATTGGAGCGGAGCTGTCCTAATTTTTCCAAAAAGTGATTTTTTTAGCGTTTACAAAATGGTGTACCCAACTCGCCCCCATTAAGCCATTTCTCCAACAACTGCGGTCTACCTCAATATTTTTCAACGCATTTAAGCTCATTTTGAAGCTTGTCTTAGGACCTTCAAAATGCACTAATAGCTACGTCTCATTTTGATGGATTGGAGCTGAACTGTCTCAATTCTTCCAAAATAAGCGATGAAAGTCGGTGACAGTGTTCTTATTATCGCCGTGCACGCACATTTGGAGCTTTTCGCCGGTCCAAAACACTTTTTCCGACAGATTTTGACGTGATAAACACGCTTTGAGTCGTAAAAAAGTCGTACTGCACGTCCTTTTGAGATAAACATATGGAGTCATGTTAAGTACACTTCTATGTTGGCACCCTTGTTTACAAATCGTCTCCGTGTTTTGTGCATAAATTAGCTCCCGATCCGAAATTTGCAACTTTGAAGAACGGAAATTAAAGGTTTTGTAACAAGGAGTCGAATGCGCTAAGGTACGTTAAGATTGGTTGAGCTCAAAAAATTTGGCTTTTACTGAACGCAATTTCCTCGGTGCTTTCTCAGCTAAGCAATCACGAAAAATAGAAAAATCACTTTGAATTTTCTGGAGAACGCAGGAATGATTCGGAGTCGACGCAAACTACTTACTCTCTCATATTTTGACATAACAAACGTGAAAAAAATTTGCCGGGGGCCAAGGAGTGCTTACTCCCGGGATCGGCATATGGGGGCAAGTTGGGTAAAGAGGCAAGTTCGGTAAACTTACCTTATACCCAACGGATGCACACAATTCTTTTTTAAATGTCTGGTGGGACTTAAAGTTCATCTTTGGAACCACAGACATCAATTGAAATTATTGCAAGAGGAATCTGAAATATGACTGTATTTCAACCATTCATTTGACGGAAAGGTAAACACATTCTGAAATCTGTCTCCTTTGTGATTTTCAAACTCTTATCACTTTTTTGTGAAAATACCCATACATAATTCATACTGGTGATAATTCGGCCATCCTGATATCTCAGATACTTGGAAGAAAAATCCGAAATATGTCCCTATTTGAACCATTTATTCGGGAGAAGGGTAGTCCATGAAATCTGTCTCATTTATGATTTTTGATCTCATGTTACTTTTTATCAAAATACCCATATATAATTTATACTGGTGATAATTTGGCTATTCTGATAACTCAAATACTAAAAATTTAGAGCATCGCCTCAGGAGAGTCCTGAAGATGAAAATACCTAACTTCAAGTTCATTTATGGTTATTCGATGAATATCTGATCTTGGGGATGTATATTCGAAGTGTCTCTGACATTGAGATAACGTTGAAATTCATCTTCGAGATATTTTATTCAGTCATTTATATTTATCCATTAGTATATTGTGAATAAATTTGATAAATCATTCATAAGAATCCTCTCATGAATTTCAATTAATCCATATGCTATCGTTATCACAATGTAAAAATTTGTTAAATGACCCTTTTAATACATACCGTCAAGCTCGAAAGCTTTCATCAAATGACCATGACACAACTCAACTTTGCTTTTTTGAGGTTATGTTCAGCATTTTGAATACGTGGGCCATGAATACGAGATACCTATATGTTCAAGTACGTACTTCCAAGAAACATGGATTATGGGTTTCAAAAACACAAACAATGGAGAAATTTTATGATTTTGTGCGACTTGTCGAATTGCTCAGTTGCAGTTTATCAGCAATTTGTATTTTGTCTTAGATCATCAGGTGATGTGCACTAAGTTTCATAGTAAGTTCTTCCACGGGGAACGATATTTGATTAAAACGGATATTTTCCGATTTCAAGACTACCGCAAAGAGCGTTGATAAAATTTCTATAAAATGGTTCGAAATTGATTGAAATGTTCTCAAGATGAAGGTCCAAGAATTATGAAAACATTGTAGAAAAAGATGATGTGACGCCTGGGGTGATGTCGATAAATAAAAAAAAAAAAAAAAAAACTGATAGTCAAGAGATTTGAGCCCTTCACCTTTAGCGCGCGAGGCAAGAATTCACTCGCTCGATCAACAACCAACTCTTGCGGACATTGATCAACAGCTGCACATGTTCATCTGTCCCCCATAAGAGTCTTGTTGTGATTGAATTGTTACCTTGATTCACTATTTTTTCTACAAAAATATTGGATGATATTGAAGGAGTTGACATATCCTATATATAGGAGCAAAGCGACTCTTGAATATCGTATAATTATACTTATATGATATTCAAAAGTCGCTTTGTTTACGATAACCCCGACGGGCTGATTCTCCGAAGCCGCTGGGCGACGCTGCCGCTCAGCCGTGGGGCCGAAACGCACCACGCATCCGAGAAGGGCCGGCGGATCGCGAGCGGTTACGTGGTGCGTTTGCACACCACGATGGTTCGCCTCCCGCTCATAGCTGGTTCACTTTTGCCCCATAAGCGGCGCGACGCCAGAGCAGCGTTTCTCGGGGCAAAAATGAACCAGTAGTCTCTCAGTGCAGAATCGGCAGGCGTTCGTACCTTGCTTGAAAAATTGCGAAAAAAGTCATTTTCCTGACTCGTGTGTCTCTGGTATAATACGCGGGATGGAAAATACAAAAAATAGATTTGATAGTGCTTGATATGAGCTACAAAATGCGACCACGCAGAGCTCTCTACGACCAATAGGTTCCGAGATATCCAACTCTGAAAAGCATCAGCTTGATTCCCAGGTGTCCTCAGACTTTTGACTGGTAGTGTACCTTGGCTTGGAAAAGAGTAACACCATTCTTTTGAAATGTTTTCAAAGTCTGAGAATGATATAAAACACTTCTCAAACGTGTCCGATGAAGAAAGTTTTCTTCTATTTCCGAGTGGGAATAGTTGAAAATTTCACGCAAACGCTCATAAGACTTTCCGGCAGCCTAAGGGTTGAAGTTGATCATGATATAAAACGAATCTTGAACGGATTTCATACCAGGTGAAGAATACGGATGAGGCTCCTTGAATCAACGAGATGGAATGAAGAAATTATCATAAGCCTGATCGGTGAGGTGGTATCGTTTCTCACAGTATGGAACATCTTGGGGAAGAACCCATGTAGGACATTGCGTTTCCGGTACGCACCTCAAAAGGTTACTGTTGAGAGCAGGAAACTTTCAGCTGAGGTACCCAAACCAGTAGTGCGGCGTCATACCAATGACCGCATTCAACTACGTTCCTGCGAGCTTGTACCGTGGTTCCCGGAACGTTCCCGTGGTTCCCGGAACGTTCCCGTGGTTCCAATGAGTATAAAAACTCCACGGAACCACGGGAACCATCCAAAAACCACAGTACAATCTCGGAACGGGTTTGAGTGCCTCGGCTGCAGATTTACTGGTTCCCACAGCAACCTTATGTGGTACTTCTCGGAGACGAAATGTCCTTTATGGTAAATTTGAATGATAAATTTTCTCGGATTGATCAGCTCCATTAAATTCTCATAGATTTGTTTCAGTTTCTTGATGCACAATTCACTAAATTATAGAGGTTTTTCATAGGGCTCCTGACGATCTTTTCCTCTATAATTTTTTCGATTATGGAAAGGATATGTGCCATTTCGGAGCATTTCAGCCAGAGCCGTCACCAGGGGGGGGGGGGGGTCTGGAAAAAATTCTGAAATTTTTTTTCTGTTAATATTATGTTTAAATAGTACGAAAATTTTTTTTCGGAATTCTTTTGAAGCCCCCGATGAGCCTGAGGACCCATGAAGTATCCATTCAAGGCCCTTTTTAGCCTATTTTGGAAATCATAGATCCGACTAGACTTTTCGTTGGCATTTTCACGAAAATACTCAAATTGTAACGACTGTAACTTTCATGAAAAGTCCGATAATCAACTTTCACAAGCGGTCAAATCGTAGCTTCCTTCGAGACCTTCAAAATGACCACTGGTGAAAGTCGATTATCTCATGTCTGAAGAAAGCTAGATCACTTTGAAGGAGGCCCAAAAATCGCTAAAATGTGCTCTCAGCAAATAGCTCCTAGACGTTTCTAGGCTCAATTATCGCTCTCGGACAATTTTTTTCTTGAAAGTACCAGTTTCGAGGAAGGAAATGCACCGAAGTACGGCCAAAAATATTGGGTCTAGTCGGATCTATGATTTCCAAAATAGGCGTAAAAGGGCCTTAAATGGATACTTCATGGGTTCTCAGGCTCATGGGGGGCTTCAAAAGAATTCCGAAAAAAATTTTTCGTACTATTTAAACATAATATTAACAGAAAAAATATTTCAGGATTTTTTCCAGACCCCTCCTGGTGACGGCTCTGGCTGAAATGCTCTGACATGGCGCATATGTAAATTGTCGAGATATTCAGTGATACTTTGGTTCATATATTACATGTTATCATTGAAAATGTGTAATGATCCGATTCTAATTCAGATGAAAAAAAACAAACAAAAAAAAGAAACGGGCTCAGAACGGTACCTCATTTCATCAATGAAATATCTTGATAAATTGATGATAAGGTAGTAAGGGAAACCGTTCGTAGTATGTGATGCGAATTGCAACGTATTCTAGGAAATCCCCTGAGAATAATGAACAATGTGTGTATATCATCTCTGAGTGAGTGTAAACTGAATAATATGAAGATTGTAGATCTCCTGCATTCATCGTGGACAGAATGGAGGAAGAAATTTCATATTATGATATAATAATCAGTTCGTACTGTTTAATTCCAATTATGATATGATGTCATGGAATGAAAAGAATATAATGACGTATATTTCCACAGGTACCTTCAGAATTGAGAGACCTGCACCGACTGACAAGTAATTTATATCAATTATAAGTATTGTTTGTTTGTGTGGGGCGGTGTGGGGCGCAGTGGGGACGCGTGGGTCTGAGTGTGGCGGTGTGAGGCGGATTTGAGATATGTGTTCAATGATTTTTGTTGTTGAATGATATTTTTACAGGGTATTTATCGCGTTGGAGAGATGAGTTCTGTAGTGAATATAAACGTTCATTTGAATGAGGATTGCCTTTATTCAATTTTCGCCCTACTGAATAATGAAGAAAGGTCAAGAGCATGTCTAGTGTGCAAGAATTGGAGGAATGTGATAAAGAGGTCGGAAAAGGAAGTAGTTATAAAAAATAATAGAGATATGAGGGAATGTAAAAATGACTATTGGGAATTCAAGGAGTTTTTCGTGAATAATTTGTACAGGATAAAAAAAGTTACATTGGAAGACTGTATAATAGATAATAGTTTTTTTGAATTGCTTTTATCATCGAAGAGTTTGAAAATCGTTGATTTTTGTGTTTTCTTTGAAGATGATCAATTATTAAGAAAATTAAAAGATTTTGGGAGAAGAGAGGTGGAATTACATATAAGAAATTTTATCGATACCCAAGATAGGAATTTGTTATTCGTGAAAAATATATTTGAGTTATGAATGAAGTTTGTAATGTTACAAGATCAGGTTAAGGTTGGTAGACTATTGAGTTTCATAGGTTTTGATAATGTATTTTTATCCAAATATTTTTCATTGATAAAGGAATATATAGAGGTTTTTCATAGGGCTCACGGCGATCTTTTCCTCTATGATTGTCAGTGATTAATCAATTCAATGGAATTCAGCTGTAATAATGGTCGAAGTATGATTTTTGTATTAATTGTAATGACATTTACATTATCATTGGAATTCGAGAGAAAAAAAGAAACGGGCTGAGAATGGTACCTCAATTCATCAATGTGATCACATGATTCATTGATGCTAAGGTAGTCAGGAAATCCATTCGTACTGTTAAATTTCAATCATTTCAAAATGTGGCAGAATGAGAAGAATAAAATAATGTTTATTTTCACAGGTACCTTCAGAATGGAGAGAATTGAACACATTGGAAAGTAATTTATATATATCAATTATATATATACATGATGTTTACTTATGTGATGCGGAGTGGGGCGGATTTTCGATATAAGATAGTGTGGGGCGGAGTGGGGCGGATTTTGCGATATCAGACAGTGTTGGGCAGATTGGGGTGGTGTGGGGCGGCAATGGGCGGAGTGGGGCGGAAAGCCATATGTTATGTTGGGCGGATTTTGGGATATCAGACAGTGTGGGGCGGAAATGGGCGGAGTGGGCGGAAATGGGCGGAAATGTGCGGTGTGGGGCAGAGTGGGGCGGAAAGCCATATGTTATGTGGGGCGGTGTGGGGCGTATTGGGCGGGTTTTGGAATATCAGACAGTGTGGGGCGGAGTGGGGCAGGGTGTGAGGCGGAGTGGGGCGGTTTGCAGATTGAAGTGTGGGGCGGAAATGGGCGGAGTGGGGCGGAAATGGGCGGAAATAGGCGGTGTGGGGCGGAAATGGGCGGAGTGGGGCGGAAAGCCATATGTTATGTGGGGCAGAGTGGGGCGTAGTGGGGCGGCATATTCAAAAAGAACTATATAGTATAGGGAGATATCGCTTATATGTAGTTTGGTCATTCTCGAAGCGATAATTTTGGTGGTGATGAACAGTGATGAACCGATGCGATGCTAATCGATGCGCATCTGTTTGCGACGAATCAGGAATCGCGTTCTAGATACTTATAGGTACTCGAGTCGTATCGACTATTTTATTCAAGTGCAGTACGATTGAGATGAATATTGCTCAACTTGCTGGAATGATCTAATTCATGGAAACGTGCAGCATACCATACAGCAGACAGCTATAGGTACTAGGTATTAATTAAGTTTCTTCCTTCCTATGAAAATGCTTTAAGGACCAATACTGTATTGCAAGTCATACTTGAAAACTTGATCCGCAGCTGAAAATATGTTGAAGAGATGGTTTACGGAGTGAACTGTTCCCATTTCAAACAGTTACAGTTAGGGCTGCCACAATACAAGACAATACAATAATTTGCCATATGTCGATATTGGTGCCATGAGAATGTGTTTATATCGATGTCGTTATTGGTTGTGAAAACCAATAATTATTGCGATATTTATCGATATCGTGTCTAAATTATAGTCTCAGGAGGATGGGGCTAATTCACCCAAAGCCGTTGTCTTCTTCAACATCCTTGTAGACAAGATCGAGGATATTATTAGAAACCTCGATCAGAGAGTCGATCGAGATTCAATAGATGAGAAGCTTTTACTGGCATTTCAACAAGGAAGAGATGAGGTATTGAAGCACTACCGTGAATGCAATTGAATATACGCAGCGTCGCTCATCTTGGACCCTCGTTATAAGTTTGCTGGTTTTGACATCACTGGATGGGGTAAGGTGTTGAAATCTGGAGCAGTAAAAAGTTCGAGGAGATCTATAAAGAAAAGTACTCTAATGTTTTCTCTGATCGAACTTGTGCGATGAACAAAACATCAACAAATTGCCATAATGATGATACCTTCGATTTGCCTTCAATCTATGATGCTCCTGAAACAAGTGGTACAGATATTTGGAAAACAGAAATAGAAAATTATTTGGAATCTCCTCGTGCTTCAATGAGTACTGCTATTTTGGAATGGTGGGAACAACATGCTTTTTTGTGTCCAACACTGTCTCGGATGGCCCGAGACATTCTTGCTGTAATGCCAAGCGCAGTTCCGGTCGAGACATTATTTTCACAAGCTGGAGACATCGTCACGCCGAATAGATCTTCTTTAGAGAGTGAGTCTATTAGAGCAATGTTATGTATCAATTTTTGGGCCAATAGCTCATTGAGGAAAGAAATCTGTGAATTGGAAATCCCATGATTGCTGTGATATTGGGAATTCATTTCTGTCGAAGTTCAAATGTGCTTATAATTATTTTTCTCTACATTTACTATCTCTTTTAAGAAAGTTAACTCATTATTATCATCGTATTATCCAACAAAATTCATTTGTGTACCGTAGCCTCGCCAAAAAATAGCAGAAGTGACATCGATATCGATATTATCGCGATATATCGTGATAAAATATCGTTCGATAATTTTTATTGGTCAACTCACATTGTTATTGTCTTGTCCAAAAATCTGACATATCGATGTTGATATCGATATCGAATTTATTGATATTGCGACACAATAACGATAAATTATCGACTATTGCGGCAGCCCTAGTTACAGTAGCCTTACAAGTCTGAATAGAATGAAACTGATATCTTGATTCATCATTAATCTCAAACTGTCTCCTCAGTGTTATCAAAATATGTCTAAGTTCATCATTTGATTTACAGGGAAAATCAGGGTGGAGAAATGGTTGACGTAACTTACTTTATGTAGCGGTCTTATGGATTTCTTTTGGATGATGCTTGATGAGATAGCCTATCTACTTCAAATACTTGGCGTGGCCTTATGTGTTTCAGCTTTCATTAGTTTTAGACTCTAGTATGCCTTTGACCACTTTTGATATCATCACAAAGATGCCACAGTTACCTTGTAACTAACCTTCATGACTCCAACAATAAGTATGGTGTTGTAGAATTGTTTCACATGCATGGAGCCAAGATTTTATTCATATGATTCTGATGAAGCTCGGAAGCTATGCAGCACTGAAGCCAAGGTTTTTCCAACATGATTATGATAAAGCCCATAATCTACATAGCGCTCGCCTTGTAATATTGTCTCCATCAACTAGCAGATTCCATACATCTATTTTTGACTGTGCAACCTTCATGGCTTAATAGGCTTATTTTGGAAAATTGAGCTTGACATTCATTCATCCTCTTATGAACTCTGCTCAGCTCAGTTGAACTGTTTGGAATTGAGAAATATAATCATCCGTGATTATGTTTTGGTGTATGATGAGTTACAGACTGGAAATCGATGAGATATCCAGGGGAGAACAATGCACATCTCCCCTCCCGATTATAATTTGATGATAACCTAAACTTTCTTCAACTTGATAAAGATTTACAAAAACCATTGACTCCATTTCATAAATAATCTCTGATCAACCGTGTCTGATTGATTTGTATTTTACTCAATCCATGATACTCTACACTACTTTGAATCGCTTCTATACGATTATAGCAGTACCTGAGAAACATAGACCCATCTCTCCATGTATATGTATCAATTAGCCAAAGAAACTTTCTCAAATATTGATGTGATCTCGCATATCGGAAGACAAAATTCCAAGTTTTTTTCTTCTTTTTTTGAATGAGTAAAAGATACTAGATTCTGTACGGATTTTGACCAGCAGAATTTAGATTTCCATCATTATGATCCGGCATGATTCCTCAGAACTCAGCTAATTATAAGTCTGCTAAACTCGACTATTATTCAATTCGACATGCAGTTAAAAATCCATTCTTTGGGTGAATATTCTGAAACTCCTCACAATTTTACAGACTCTGAAAATAGGATACACTTCATTTTATCAGTGTTGATGTTGACTTATACATAGAGTTTTTTATGAAGGTTACATGAAGAATGAGTGCAAATTTTAGTTGTGTTGGAGTTTGAAACGGTTGTATCCAAGGAAAAGATAAAAATGGAGAGAAATGGAAGCTTTTTGAGGATTGAGCGGTTGGCCTGTTTCAGAGTTCATCATACAGCGTACGTATGTTCGCTATTATTCAGAACAAGATGAGTAGTCATGCATGTTAAAAGACTAAATTCCAAGCTTTTCTTTTTTTTCCCCCAAGGCATTAATTTCATCTCAAAAGCAATTTTGAATTGATGTGATACTTGAGGAGTGTGCCCTGAATGCTTTGAGAGTTGAAGAAAATCAGAAGACCAACAAATGTATATGGGTACACTGTAAAAAATTTCTAGCAAAATTTTGAATAATGTCGTATTGAAGCTGCGTTTCCGAGACCTTACTGAAAAATTTTCAAAGATTCCTCTTTGAAATTTCAGAAATTATATTGAATATTGAATACGAAATTATTGAAAATGTCGCCACAAGGCCAAATCAGATTGTATTGAATTTTCAATAACCTTGTACTGAAAAGTCTGCACGGCGTTTTGAATGTCTCCACTCCAGAGAAACAAAAGAAATTAATTTTTAAACAACGGGACGATTGCAAGTTCCGTAATAAATGGAAATAGTCATATCTCAAGTTGCTGAAGAGCTGTGATGCTCAGTAACAGATTCTGTAATGAAAAATTATTCGGAAATTATGGGGATCGAACCGACGCACCTTAGATTAGTAGACTGATCGCTTAACCACTACACCAACGCAGAGCATGCTTGACAGGGACTTATAACACCTTTGAATGTGCGATTTGTGTTGCCGAGATCAAATAGTACAGCCGTAATAAATTTGCCAGATCTAATACAGTTTTTTGAATGAATGAGGCTTCAAAATGAACATTTGCGAGATATTTTCCCATAATTACATGAAAGCCGAGTTAGACCCAAGTTCGACAATCTATCACGATTTACGAACCATCCTTGCTTGGTGAAACTGCCTTTACGAAATAAATTTACTGACAAGATCTGCAGGTTTCGCGAGATCGTATTGTAAAAATAGTTAAATTAAGTGTACCCAATTTGCCCCCATATGTCGATCTTAGTAATGGGCACACGTAGACCTTCCCGATGATTTTTTCTACATTTGAATAATTTCTGCGTTTCCCAAAAAATTCAAAATGATTTTTCAATTTTTCATATTTGTACAGCTCAGAAATTACTGACAGTATCATATCCAGTAAAACCGATGTCAAGTTTTTCGAGCTCTATCGATCTAAACGTACTTCAACGCATTTGATAACTTTTTTCAAAACCTCCAAAATCCGTTTTTTAGAGTTGCAAAACTTGGATCCAGAGCTATCTCATGAGCAAATTACGGAGGTGCTCTGTGAAACAAGAAGGCCAACATCGGAGTGTACCCAACATGCCCCCATATGGTTATCTTGAAAGGCCGTAAAGTTACGACTTCTTTACCATTCAGGACGTCTTTGTCACGTCGAGATAGGTCGGAAATAGTGGTTTGGACCGGCGAAAAGCTCCAAATGTGGTTGCACGGCAATGGAAACGGATGAAAACGGTTTCATGCACTTCAGCGCCAATTTACATAGTTTTCAACTATGGGGGAAGTTGTGTATACACTCCTGTAGAGTCCCAAAAATTAACAAAAACTTTCTGCGAAAATTGAAATAACTCGTATCCAGTTCGTTAAAGTTAGACGCGCCTCAGCTTATTCTGAAGGTCTTAAGGCAAGCTTTGGAACGAGTTACAGTACGTGGAAAAATATTGAAGTAAGCCAAAGTTATTGAGAAAATGTCTTAATGAGACAAGTTGGGGACACGTACCTTTTTTCTCAGAACCAAATTATTGATTTTTCATATTCTCGTATAGAATTTTCAATAATTTTCATTCATTAAGCTCTCAGGTGCTCATTATCAATCCAATTTCTTTGAGAAATAAGGAATTGTGTTGACTTCAAGCGTCAATACGAATATTTTGAAAAATTATTCAATATTCAGTACGATTTTGGTTTCAATACGAATAAAATTTCAATATTTTTTTTAATTATCGGGGAAACTTACATATTTTGGATTCAAAAATTCAGAACTGAAAATTGATGCCTCGCATATCGGCGCCGAATTTTTTCATTCGTTTTAGTATACAAAGTGATAATCTGATGAAACTTTGGATAAGCATACTCCTATTTTATTGTGTATGTGTCCTATTGAATATCCCAGGGAGCAGCTTTCGCATGCACGGAAGGGATCTTTCGCCCTGAATCGCTCGTAAATACCATGAACTTAATGAAGAAACTTCTTCACGTGGGTTTCATCTATTTCACACTTCATCGAGAGAAATTGTTTGCGTCCTAATAAACTTCTTTAGTGGGGTGATACGGCATGCACGGAACTAACAAAGTCATTTAAGCTGCTAATGTTCGGCTACAAAAATTCATGTAGCACTCAAAACTTTGATTTTGGGCATTTTCCCGCACTGGGATTTGATTATTTGACATGTTTTTTTTGTCGGCGCCAAAGTGACCTAACAGTGAATTTAGGATATGCTCTTGGTATTTTTTTTATTTATCTCATTTTTAATGGAAACCTCGCAACAAGATTGAGGCGGCTCGGGGACTAAACTAAGCATTCTGGCGAAAAATCTATGGAAAATAGTTGGCTCAATATTGCATTTTGAGGGAAAAATTCGAGAATACTCTCCGTAACGATGACCTAGACGCTGGGATTGACGGTATAGGTCAAACTGCATATATAACAATTCACGGAACTGATATTTTGACCCTCAATCTTTGGAAATAAAAAAGGTGACCTGACGGCTCGATCTGAAACTTCAACACCAAGACATATCTCAGAATACGTGTAAAATAATTTGAATCGAGAGGTTCGAAACTTGCTCGTCGAAATGCAAAGTCATGACATTAACTCGTTTCGTGGCAGTTCTCGCGATAGGAACCATATAGCCCTTGTTTTTCATTATTGATAGAATCCATTGTTCAATCAAACGGTGAAAAGCGTTAATTTTGAGTAGTTTGAATGGGTTGAGTCTTAGGCCAATTCTCACTAGACAACTTCACAGTCACATTATTACAGATCACTGTACATTCACGTAAAAGAGAAAATGTCTTCCTTTTTGCATGAGTAAAGGGTACTAGATTCTGTATGGATTCTTTGCCCTAAGGACTTGAGATTTTTATCATAATTCCTCAGAACTTCGCAAAATTTCTCTCAATTCTACAGACTTTGAAAAAGGGATACTTTCGATTATGAATGTTGATCTTGACTTGTGAATCAAGATTTTTATGAATGTTATATGGACGATTCCGCGCGAAGTGTTAACTTTGAAGGTCAAATTTGTCCTTTTGGCTCATTTTCTACCCTTTTGATTATTCGATTTCTACTCATCCCCTGGTCACTTTGGAGTCAAAATGATGATTATACCAGGTGGGGTATCGTTATGACAAATGATCTTGAGCCCAGCAGTGCCTTTATTATTCATGCGATTGACGCTAGATCAATATTGCGTTTTATCGAGAACCATGGAATGTGACATTTTCGTGTGCCATGGAATGTGAAATTTCGACCTTTGAACTCATCTTACGAGCTCGGATCAACTCGGATCGACTTGGCCGAATATATACCTTCTAGTACCATCAAACTACATAAGAAAAAAGCAGAACTGAGTAATTGGAGTCATTGACACGCTCTAATCCATATGCCATGGAATGTTACATATTTTTTGTCCCTTAGAAAAAATGAGCATATATTGGCTCTGCTGGCCGAATCATTTCAAATTAACGGCCACGGAACACCGGGAAATTCTACCCTCACCAAAATGTAATGAGATGCTACCCGGGAGGGAAGCGTTTGATATCACAGAAAAGCTCGGGAGGGTGTTTTAGGTGTGCCATGGAATGTGACATGGTTTTCCAGGACAAGATGTTCGCCTTGGTGACACTACGATAAACTCGAGCGGGGACTTGCATTTGTGCGTGAGTTTACTCCTACAAATATAAGCTTTCGAATGGTGTGTCGCGAGAATGCAATATATTTCGTTACATAGCAAGATTATGACCATGAAGGGGTCAAGAAAGGACAAGCAAAAAACTGACTCGGGCACCAGGAGACGGTGACAGTCGTGGGAGGTGGGGAAAAGGGAGAGGTCGAGGGTCGTGAAATGATAAGATGAAATTGATAACGGGACATCAGGGCCTCGGCCTCTCACAATAGGTATTGAATGTAAAGTTCACACGTTCCACACACTTTCACACACGGCTGTAGGGAGATAAGGCCACGGCAGGGTCATCTCGACCTGGAGCACGAGTCTAGCCGCGGCGCCGTCGGCACGACACCGGGCTGGGTACGAAGATGATACGTTGATTAATTCTAGGTTACATGATAGCACTGATTCACTTCACTTTTTTAGCCTAAAAAAAATGACCGTAAATTACAATAGTTCCGCGGCACGCGCTGGTCGACAACTGACAACTGATACATTTTGTTACGCCACGGGTCCTTATATACTATGCGGAAAATCCTAAAAAAATGTAATGCTGCCCTGGCATTACAATTGCGCGATTGTAACGTTCACGGGACGTACGAGTCAAATTGTAAAGTTTTCTTGGAATTTTGAATGAAAATTAATGTACGCGAGAGCCACGTTAAATTCGTGTAAATGTAACTCGCGACAGGCGTACGGGGCAGATCGTTGAACATTCTCGGAATTTTGAATGGAAACCAATGTACGCGAGAGCCACGTTACATTTGTGTAAGTGTAACTCGCGACGGGCGTACGGGGCAGGTCGTGAAACTATCGTGGAAAATTATTCGTGGCCCTTTGTAATGCGTGTGTAGCATTACATTTGCAACAAAGTAACGCTCCTGCAACGTGCGGAGCGAGCCGTAAATTAAATATATCCGATTTTCATACAATCCGTTAATTTATGGTTCTATACCGAACGTACGCCAACGGGGCGTACGGTTGTGCTTGTTTACTTGAGCGGTGTGCTAAAAATAGATTTCTTGGAATAATGAGGCGCAATCGTACGCTCGACGAGCGTACGATTTTATCATGCAATTACGGCGTTTGCTTGGACAGCGTACGAATTTACGTGAATTCTACGATAAGTAAGATTATACTTAGATTCTAACTTTTTTGTACGCCCGGCCGGCGTACAAAAACACTCATCATTCTCGAGACTAACAAGGAGAGGTCCAACCTTGTGGAACACGGATCTTGATGAAACTCTGGGAATCATCTTGTTTTGGTGCAAAATGAAGCTATCTCCAAGGGTTTAATCCCATGGGCCTCCTATTTCGAGATACAGCTACAGAGATTAGCATTGTTAGTATTTCTATATATACGAATTTTCAACATGGGCCTATATTGGCAATGCTGAACTCCATAGCTGTATCTCAGGATAGAAGGCCCATGGGATTAAATCCTTGGAGATACCTTCATTTCTCACCAAAACAAGACGATTCCCAAAAATTCATCAAGATACACGTTCCACAAGGTTGGACCTCCCCTTGTAAATACAGCAGAGGGGCTCGATTGCAAAAAATGAAATGCTTCTTTGACAAATTCTCTATTAATATTGAACAATGAATTTAATGAATTGTCAAAACCCTGTTTTTGAGCATAAATTGATTTCTAAAAACATCCAATATCGCCACTCAAAACTATCCTCGTAGGTCCTTAATACTGGTGTTCAATGCACCAAATTCTTCTATTGGACCTATCTTACACCATTTGAAAATGGCAGCTCAGGACATTAAAGTTAACACTTTGCGCGGAATCGCCCATATGTAGAATGGATGCGAATCTTACTTGATGTTGGAGTTTGAAACATTTGTATCCAAGAAAATGAGCAAAGATGAACGAATTTTGAGGATGGGTCCGTTGGCCTGTCCCAGATCACTGTTCGCTGTTACTTAGAACAAGCTGACCAGCTCAGTTCATGATCTGAATACCACATTACAATATCTATTGTTCCATCGGCTTGATTTTAATTGTTCAAAACTCCAACACCATAATCCCAGGGAGTAATCAAAATTGCTATCCCGTAAGATCCTGACCCAGAAATAATCAATTCCGAAACGCAGGGATCAAGCAATCTTGCGAACACTATCATTATTCTTCAGGTGAGAATTTGACAAGAGTACAATCTATCGTGGAACCAAGGGAAGTGATCGACATCGTGAATAACCGAGTCCCAGCTGATGGGTATAAATTCGAATGTCACGACTCAAACTTCTGTCTGGAGAAGGGCCATTTCCAAAATTCAAAAACACCCCGGATTCTCTAATTGACAATTTTGTCAGGACAAGAGTCATTCTCAAAACTCAGAGGAATGAAAAAACTCGTTGATACCCGGATGCTCAGACCAAAAATTCTGTCAGGATGATATTACCTTCAAAACATAGGGAGGCAGATAATCCCACAAAAACATGAAAACTCGGACTGAAAATTCTGTCCGGTAAAGAAGCATTCCCAAAATTCACTCCAAGGTAGCAATTAACCCACAATTATATGGACGCTTGAAGAGGTATTCTGTCGGAGAAGAAATCAATCCCTGAACTCATAATTACGCCATACGTGGATGTTCGACTTGAGAATTTTATATGTGAAAGATTCTTACCGAGAACCCATGGACAGCAGTTATATTGGACAATACCCGATTGCTCGAAATAGAAATTTTGACAGCGGAAGGTCAATCCCTAGACCTAATTACCCGGGAATATTCGGACTCTCGCACTGGGAAAGTTTCACGAGTAGGGAGTTAAGAGATTACAAATTTATCCAATTACACTGGAAGAACTCACTCGGACTGGCCATAGTACATCTCTTCCTAACCTTATTAGGCTTCCTAACCTTATGAACATTCCTGTGACTACTCCCAAGTTGCTGAGAAAGTTCGGATTTGTTCTGTTCAGCCCTTCTGCATATATCAAGATTCACTATTCTAATCCGAGATTGCTCTCACAGCACACTGATTCCCCTGAATTGCTTACAAAATTTCAATGAGAATCCCTGATGTGAGACTGATGCATAATGAAGTGATATCATGTCAAAATAGTTCATATAAGACTACAAGCCGAGATTAACATCTGATCTTGAAACTTCGACGGGTCAAGGTGTATATCATGGCACCATGTTTGCGGTTGCAGAATGTATATGCAAACACAAAATTGTTTCTTTTGTCCGAATTCCGAAGTTGACAACGTCTTTGGGCTTCAATGGTGACGAGTTTTTTCCTTCCTTCTCTTGAAAACTGTTCATCTGCGAGAGCCTGAGCATGCAGTTGCAGGAAGTAAACAGATTCCGAGAAGCTTTTTCCCGAGTCAAAATTGAAAGCTCGCGAGTATCAAACTACACAGTTCCTAAAGTTGACTGAATTTTGATGTTTCTGTATCAAAATTTCAAGAATAATTAGAGACCACGCGCCTAGCTAAGTGAGAATAGAGTCCTCGAATTCAGAGCTTCGCGACTTAGATAAGAATCTTAAATATATTCTCAGTTTTACTCTCAGTAAAAAATGTCATATGAGAATCTTTTTTCTTTTTCCTCAGTATTCCAAGGATGGAAAAATCCAAACTTGCGAATAAAGAGAGTTACCGGGATGAGAATTCTCGGCTAATACTGACAATTCTATGTATGAATATGATTTTCAATCAGTATGTCAATTGGGAGTGCCCAAAATCACGAGAAATGTTCATATTCCGATTTTTCTTGCACATCCGGATGCTGTGAATCCTCATTACTATTTATACGAGCTGGTCGAGCTAAATCATCTTTCTCCGAAAATATTCATTATATCAATAACTTGCTCACATACAAAATATCACAAAATTCATTTCAAAATCAATCAATAAGACTCGGAGGTCAACCTAATCATTCCTAAAACAATGGAGGTTACGCTAATTATTCAAACATTACAGAATTTAAAAATTGGCGAAAGACTGAACAGTAGATCAAGTCGTACATCGGCATATCACAAGCTGTTACGAGAATGCCGAGGGAATTAACATTTTTGATCAGTAATTCGAGCTTTTTTGAGAAAAAGACAGAGTCAATCTTCAAATTGGATAATAAAATCAAGTCCTATGGGGTCAAGCTTCATGCAACGTTTCGTTGGAAAACTATGATATCTATGACGTTTAAGCAATCAATTGTTGATGAGAGACAGGTCAGTTAACAGGACAGGTAAATTAACCAGTATTATCACTTTGAGTCGAAATTTTCTTTGGTCCCATAGATTTAACTCGCATACTGGAATCCAAAGTAAAGATACTTAAATGTTTCCCTTTTCAATGTTTCACAATATATATTCTTTAAAGCTACGCGAAATATTTGCATGGACAAATAGCTGTCATGAATCAAAGGTTATAAATATTTTCGCGTTTCATGTGAATATCTTTTCTCTAGATGTTACACTAGAGAGCACACTGACTCGTGTGAACACTGTATAGAATCATTTGTTTCAAACGATATTCCTAGCCGGACATGTAAAAAAGTGCTGAAATTCATTACAGATCTTATTGGATGTTTAGACATACTAGGAAATCGGATGAAAAATATATACTACTCCGCCAAATATCATCCTCAGGCTTTAGGTGATGAGATCGCGAGATGGAGAGATGTTAACGGCCAAAGGTGGAATGATGGAGTTATCACAACCAGGGAGAAGGGCAAAATCATCTTCTTCCATGGCATCAGCAATAAATCAATAAAATTTTTTGATAGGTCTTCTCAATCTAATTCAAGTTTGTTACACGAGTCTATTTGTATTGTTTATACGTCCAAAGGTATTCAACAATTGCACGAATTCTTATGTTCATTGATATACAATCTTGTATACAAGTGTATCATGGCTAGAATTCATAGTCGTTAATCTGAGATGAGAGTCAGGAGATTTAGGAAGCTACGATCGCCATGGCGAGGTATTTTACACCTGGGCACAGCGATCGCAGCGCTCCTAATCCACCAATCCTGATCTCGGGATTAACGACTATGAATCCGAGACTAATTGCGATCGCTACAAGAGATTTTGATATCTCGTACTTTAAGAATGTAGACAGGCTTGGGTCCACAATCATTGAGTGGTTCAACTGTCTTGGAATAACGATATGCCAAAGAGCAATGCAAGAGATAAAATCGATAAATTGATATACATCATTGCGAAATTGAGGATAATTATAAAGTGAGGTGTCATTGCATTTGCGATGAGAGGAGTTGACTATTTCCTGGGAAATTTTCGAAAATTAGGCGCAACAAGTTCCAACCTTGACTTTGGAGTTCTTCATCTCGACATGTTCTATCATTTTGATGGTTAAAATTTGAGTTATGAAAAAAATATTCATAGAAAATATAACGTGAAATCCGCGCGTACACTATTATATGCAATCCTAACTAGCGACCACGCACGTAGCGCGCATTTACTCGGCTAGTCTTCCGTGTAGAAGCGAGCGAATAAAAAACGAACGAGATTGCGAGTTGATACTAGGCGTAGTATAGCAAACAGGAGAGAGTGGGGGGAGGGGGCGGCACGTTGGTCTCGCTGATTTTCGCGAGCTTTTCACAGACGGTGCTTGTTGATATTGGGAGCCCTCATTATGTGTTAGAGTAGAATATTGCCCAATGGAATCTATCCAGTGATGAGAAATCACAAAGTTGAGAGATCATGCGGGTACTCACGATGAAAACCTATATCCTTTATAATTCTTTTCATCACTCAATAGAATTCACTGGGCAATATTTCAATCCAACACATGATTAGGGCTCTGAATATCAACAAGTACTGTCTGTGAAAAGCTCGCGTAAACCAGCGAGACCAACGTGTCTCCCCCCCCCCCCAACCTTCTCCTATCTGCTATACTACGCCTAGTATCAACGCGCAAATTCGTTTGTTCATGTTTTCAATACGCTCGATCCTACATTGGAGATCGATATTTGAGATCTTCGATATCGATATCGTGTATCTCAGTATGATGAGCGTTGAAATTGACTATTCCGATATGTATTCAATTTGATTCAACGAATCAACGACCCATAGAACTTGACAACTGTGCGCTTATCTCCACGTCATCATGAAAGATCCTCTGCTCGATCATCCGTCTACTTCCAGGCCTTGGTCTGGACATGTTCCAGTACATGACCATCATTCCTCGTCACAATTTCAATGGTGAGATAGAGAATTGAGGATATGGAAAGGGAATCCCTTCGTATGACTCGAAACCGCACGAGTTTATACATTCCTCTAATAAAATTCGATTCTCCAGACTCAATCACCGTTTTCCACGAAATCGGCCTCATAACTCACAACTTCTTCTTTTTGATAACGTATTCTCATGACTATCTCAAAATCCCGTTGGAATCTCGGGAGTTTCTTCTAGTCGCATTTGAAATTGGTTCAGCCCTGCCGTGGTGGAGATGTTCAACGGGTGGGGGACGGGTGATCTGTTGCGTGTGGAATTGGGGATAATTCTTGTCCTCGCAGAGTTCTCGACCCGAGCATCAAGGTATTTGCGGGTGAATTCGCCTCCCTGGGTTTTGAGGATATTTCCTTTCCTGATAGAATTTCCAGTCCGAGCATCGAGGCATTTGCGGGTCATTTGCCTTCTTGGGTTTTGAAAATAGTTCTTTCCCGGCAGAATTTTCGGCCCGAGCATCAAGGTATTGGCGGGGAAATTTGCCTCCCTGGGTATTGGGAATAATCCTCTCCCTGGCGTAGTTTTTGGTCCGAACATCAAGGTATTTGAGGCTTAATTTGCCCTCCTAGGTTCTGAAAGTGAGTCTCTCAATGACACAATTTTTTGTCCGAGCAACAAGGTATTCGCGGACAATTTGCTTTCCTGGGTTTTGGGGAAGATTCTTGACCTCGCAGAGTCTTCCGTCCGACCATCAAGGTATGTGCGAGTGAATTTGCCCTCCTAGGTTTTGGTGGTAATTCTTCCCATGACAGAATTCTCTGTCCGAATATCAATGTATTCGCGGGTAAATTTGCCTTCCTGGGTTTTGGGAATAATCTCTCTCCTGGCAGAGTTTTCGGTCCGAACATCAAGGTATTCGCGGGTCAATTTGCCTTCCTGGGTTTTGGGGATAATTCTTCTCCTGATATAGTTCTCGGTCCGAGCATCAAGGTATTTGCGAGTCGTTTTGCCCTCCTGGGTGTTGGGGATGATTCTCATCCTGGCAGAATCTTCGGTCCGAGCATCAAGGTATTTGCAGGTGAATTTGCCTACGTGGGTATTGGGGATAATTCTTTTTTAGACAGGGTCTTCGTTCCGAGCTCCAAGGTATTTTCGAGTCATTTTGCCTCCCTGGGTACTGAGGATAATTCTCTTTCTGGCAGAATTTTTGGTTCGAGCATCGAGATATTTGCGGGTCGATTTGCCCTCCCAGATTTTGAGACTCATTCTTCCTATGACAGAATTTTTGGATCAAGCATCAAGGTATTTCCGGTTGAATTCGCCTTCCTGGGTGTTGGGAATAATCCTCCACCTGACAGAATTTCCAGACCACGCCTCAAGGTATTTGCGAGTCATTTTTCCCTCTTGGATTTTGAGAATCATTCTGTTCTTGGCAGGATTTTTGGTCCGAGCATCGAGGTATTTGCTGGTTGATCTGCCCTCCTGGGTTTGGAGATAATCCTTTCCCCGGCAGAATGTTTCGTCCGAGCATCAAAGTATTTGCGGGTAAATTTGCCTTCCTGGTTTTCGGGAATAGTCCTTGTCTTCGCAGAGTTTTCGGTCCGAGCATCAGAAGATTTGCGGGTAAATTCGCCTTCCTGGATTTTGGGAATCATTCTTTCCCCGGCAGAATTTCTGGTCCGAGCATCAAGGTATTTGCGGGTAAATTTGCCTTCCCGGGTTTCAGGAATGAATTTTGTCCTCGCAGCGTTTTCAGTCCGAGCATCAAGGTATTTGCGGGTAAATTTGCCTTACTGGGTTTTGGGAATAATTCTCCACCTGACAGAATCTCCAGTACACGCCTCGAGGTATTTGCGAGTCATTTAGCCCTCTTGGGTTTTGAGAATCATTCTGTTTCTGGCAGGATTTTTGTTCCGAGGGTAGATTCGCGGGTAGATCCGACCTACTAAGTTTTGAGAGTAATTCTTTCTATGACTGAATTTTCGCTTTGAAGCATCAAGGTGTTCACGGGTGTATTTGCCTTCCTGGGTTCTGGGAATGATTCTCTTTCTAGCAGAATTTTCGGTCCGAGCATCATGGTATTCACGGGTTGAGATGCCCTCCTGGGTTTTGGAGATAAATCTCCTCCCGGCAGAATTCTCGGTCCGAGCATCGAAGTATTCGCGGGTGAATTTGCCTTCCTTGTGATTGGGAATAATCCTTTCCCTGACGGAGTTTTCGTTCCGAGCTCCAAGGTGTTTGCGGGTGAATTCGCCTTCCTGGGTTTTGGAAATGATTCTAGTCTTCGCAGAGTTGTCGGTCCGAGCATCAAGCCACTTGCGGGTGAATTTGGCTTCCTGGGTTTTTGGAATAATTCTCCACCTGACAGAATCCCCAGTCCGAGCATCAAGGTAGTTGCGGGTAAATTCGCCTTCCTGGGTGTTGGGGATAATCCTCCACCTGACAGAATTTCTAGTCCAAGCATCAAGGTATTTAGGAGTCATTTTGCTCTACTGGATTCCGGGGAAAATTCTGTATCTAGCACGATCTTTGGTCCGAGCATCGAGGTGTTCGCTGGTTGATCTCCCCTCCTGGGTTTGGAGATAATCCTTTCCCCGGCAGAATTTTTTGTCCGAGCATCAAGGTATTTGCGGGTAAATCCGCCTTCCTGGGTTTTGGGGATAATTCTTGTCTTCGCAGAGTTATCAGTCCGAGCATCAAGGTATTTGCGGGTGAATTCGCCTTCCTGGGTGTTGGGAATAATCCTCCACCTAACGGAATTTCCAGACCACGCTTCAAGGTGTTCGCGGGTGAATTCGCCTTCCTGGGTCTCGGGAAGAATTCGTGTCTTCGCAGAATTTCCGGTCCGAACATCAAGGTATTTGCGGGTAAATTCGCCTTCTTGTGTTCTGGGGATGATTCTCCATCTGACAGGATTTCCAGTCCAAGCGTCAAGGTATTTGCGAGTCAGTGTGCTCTACTGGGTTTCGAGAATCATTCTGTTCCTGGCAGGATTTCTGGTCCGAGCATCAAGGTATCTGCGGGTAAATTTGCCTTCCCGGGTTTCAGGAATGATTCTCGTCTTCGCATTGTTTTCAGTCCGAGCATCAAGGTATCTGCGGGTGCATTCGCCTTCCTGGGAGTTGGGAATAATCCTCCACCTGACAGAATTTCCAGAACACGCCTCAAGGTATTTGCGAGTCATTTTGCCCTCTTGGGTATCGAGAATCATTCTGTTTCTGGCAGGACATTTGGTCTGAGCATCGAGGTCTTTACTGGTTTATTTGCCCTCTTGGGTGTCGAGATAATTCTTCCCCAGGAAGAATTTCTGGTCCGAGCACCAAGGTATTCACGGGTATATTTGCCTTCCTGGATTTCGGGAAAAACTCCTGTCTTCGCAGAGTTTTCGGTCCGAGCATCTAGGTATTGGCGGATCAATTTGCATTCCTGGGTATTGGGAAGAATCCTCTCCCTGGCAGAGTTTCTGGTCGGAGCATCGAGGTATTTGCGGGTTAATTTGCCGCCTTAGGTTCTGAGGGTAATTATTCCCCTAGAACGAACTCTTTGTCCTAGCATCAAGGTATTCGCGGGTCGACTTGCCTTGCTGCGTTTCGGGAATAATTCTTGTCTTCGCAGAAATTTCGGCCCGAGCATCAAGGTATTTGCGAGTCATTGTGCTCTACTGGGTTTCGAGCATCATTCTGTTTCTGGCAAGATTCTTGGTCCGAACATCAAGGTATTTGCTGGTTGATTCGCCCTCCTGGGTTTGGAGATGATTCTTTCCCCGGCGGAATTTTTGTTCCTAGCATCAATGTATTCGCGGGTAAATTTGCCTTCCTGGGATTCGGGGATAATTCTCCACCTGACAGAATTCCCAGTCCAAGCATCAAGGTAATAGCGAGAGTAGTAAGTGGGGCACTATAGCCGGACATCTGTGACGTCACGCCAGCTATAGCGCTCCTCTTATCTCATTGTCTCGGCGCTAATTTCAGCGACGATTTTCCTGTACCGGCGCAACGCTGTGCTCGCGGAGGCTCCCCCACCGGTCTTGTTGATCAAGTTCTTACTCATTACTGGATTTTGCTTGCGTACAGAGAACGCTTACGGAGTGCAGGGCGGACGGGCCCTCGAGTGAATAGATTATAGAAGATGCGTGCTAAGGTTATATGAAGGATAGAATTTATTGACGATGACGACGAGTTCTATTGGGAAATTACTCCTAATTTATTCGCAATCCACAAGCGCTTTGTACAAGGTTCTTTTCTCGACAATTGAAAAAGTTTTTTATGAATGACAGGCAGCGTCCATCCCAAGCTGTAGACACGGTCGGCTGTTTTATCGATTTGGCAGGAAGTTGTTGGTACCTACATGGAGATATTGGTAAATTAGAGATCTGTTTTTTTAACTATCGGTAACGGATGCAAAACATACGAAACCGTTGTGCAATGACTGATACTGAGGCTGACAAACCAAACGCTTTAGATTACCGTATTTACAGAAAAAGTGGAATCAGCGGGACTTGAACCGGCGTCCTTTTGGTTTGTAAGCCACAGACACAGCCTCTGCACCACGGTACCGTACGTACTTCTGGTTCTTAAATGAGGAACTAACCATAGTGATGGCGATTTGATTGAGGTAGGTACTCCTGTATTTTTAACGCTAAATCAAAATTTTTTGTAACCAAATTGGTTGGACTTATTTTTTGTATCCGGTGGGATCTTGTCGAAAGTCTTCTCCTTGACCCGATCATCTTTCTTGTTGTTCTTCTCGATCATGCGATCTCTATCGTTTTCAAGTTTTTTATAATTCTTGGAATTGGGAGGACCCATCTTGAGAACTACGACGCTGCGCGTGCTGTCGTCCAGAGGCAACTGGGGTTTGGATCTGATTTTACATCCTTATAAGTACTTTTTGCTCAATACATGCATGGAGTTGCGATCGGGCAGGGCTTGTGAAATCAAATACAAATTACGTTCTGATTCAACGTATTTTATTAACACGTGTTTACAACATTCTCATCATGGGTTTATCATTATATCTCTCAATTTTTTGACAATACCATGTAATCCAAAGGCCAAAATTTCACTCAACACGAGGTATTTGCAAACACTATCGAAACAACCAGCGTCTTTTTCACTGCTCATTTTCTCGCACACGTGACCCTCGACGTCGGCACTATGAGACGCGTAATATTGTTTGAATTTGGCAAAATCACTCAGCAGTAAAACTGCATCCTCTTCTTCTCTGAGTATCTTTTCTTTCAAATAGTCGACTATCGCTTTGACGACGCTTTCTACTTTTGTTGACCACTCTTCCAACTGAGCGAGATGCAGATCAACTAAATGACTCTGCAGACGTAAACCGTCGAAGGTAGCCGGCTGCATAGCAACGGATGGAGGTGCGACGTGCATTTTCTTGTTTGCAGAATCGTGATCATCGTCGGCTTTGCGTTCTTGATACGTAGGGCGCTCGTCGATGAGAATCGTTCGCGTGCCATATGTCGTGGCAAATGTCAGATCATGATTCTGTAGGTAAATTTTGTTACATTTACCAAATTCATCGTTGAACGCCTGTTGATTGCGGAAATAGTTGTTGATAGCGTCGAAGTGATCCTTCAGATGTTGCCAGTCCGCAGCTGTAAGAGTCATCGGTTTACCCGAGCTGTGAAATTTGATTACTCGACGGTAAAGACCATTTTCACCCTCTAAACCGATGCAAATCCTTTTCGTGTTTGATTTGTTCAGAGCGTAGGTGGTGGAGAGCAGCAAATTCGGCAACTCGTTCATTTCTAACCGTTTCTCGTTGCGTGTCTGACACCGGGCCATTTTCTAGCGAAGAGTCCCTACTCGGATAAGGATTGCCAACCAAGCGGTGGACGACGATTCGAATGAAACTATTTTTTCGCATACGCTCGACGACTTATAAAGCTGTACACAGAATGACGAGAGAGTGGGAGAATAGAATTCTGTTGCTACGTGGGCATGAGCTGCAAGCCTTGCACGTCTTGCCTGGCACGAGGTGCAAAGTAGATTCTGTTGCTATGAAGGCACAGGCTGCAAGCTTTGCACCCACTGCTCGGCACAAGGTGTCAGGATTGGTGGCGTTGACCTCTCTCGGAGTCGACAACACTGGGACCAGGCACTTGGTGCATTGATAAAAGTACATGGTCGGAAAGAGATGTTGAAACACCAACAACACCCCCTATATCGTGATAAGAATTTTTTATTCACGCGACGCTGTACCAACACGTGCAGAAATCATGTACACAATGTTTTCTAGGACCACAAATCTGATGAATGCAACCAGAGCCGATCGACTGCTCGAGTGAGAATCCGCTAGGCTCTCGGTATTTTGTCCCGCGTTTCAATCTCCGCGTGATTTTTCGATAAAAGTTTATAGCTATCTCATCATTCTCTCTCTTGTCACTTGTGAAGAACTCATGGAAGGTTCGCAAAGCACGACCACTGCACATATGATATAAAAACATTATGACGTATTGCCCACAACACACCGAATCACAACTCTGTAACACCTTTGTGCTCCACGTGTAGCTCTTGCAGTTACTCTGCAGACGATTGAGATGATGCGTGGAGATCGGTGGCAGGCCGTAGCTGTCGAAGTACGTTCCTCTTCGGTCTCCATCGATGTAAATTCCGATCCAATGACTACCTTTCCTCGTATGTTCGTCGGTGTTGCAACACAGAGCCACCGGGTGACACAGAATCCTTGGGATACGGTCAGCAGCATATACACCAACAGCGTTCGCCCTTACTCCTGCGATAGCTTCCATTATCTCCGTCGTATTCATTATATGAGAGTTTCTTCCACTTCAGCGTATACGCGATCGTTTTCCTCGCTATCGGCAGGGCTTCTACCACTACTCGATCGGATTCCCGGTTGCTTTTTCTTGTCCACCACATCCTCCCCAGCAGCGGTATCGCTCTCGGGGATATCAAAACGTACCGAGCAACGCCTACGCTGATGCGACTGATAATACAGATGCCTCAGGGCGTGCAGCATCGATGTGCCATAACCGACTTTACCGTGATCCTTGCGTGAATCCTCAGGCAGAAGCGATATCAGCCACTTCCCCATCAACTGTGTGAGACGAACAGCGCAGTACTCGCTCTTATACGTATGTTGATACGCCGCGTGGAACCAGCACACATCTCTGCACCTGAACTTTTCCTGCGTATCCAGAACACTGAACGTGGTGTATTCGTCTATGTCAATGACCGTCCGCGCTACTACAGATTCGATATACTTTTTCTTACACGAGCCTCTGACAAATATGTTATCCGAGATTCGCGCTAACTTGTACAGATGATTATTGAGCCGGGTTATGGATATTCCAGCGTCGAACCATTGCAATCCGTGCGTTAGACGGGAACTGTGGCTGTTGTAACTTTTCACTTGATCCGGTAGTTCGTTCCACTCGTGCGGTCGTGAAATTATCCAGTGGGCGGTCACGTGTCCGTTTATCGATCTCACGGCAACTTCTTTCGGCAAGAATTGCGAGTTCTTGTCCAAAAACCCCTGTATTTCAATGATCAGATCCATGCTGGAGGTCTCAAGCGATCCCACTGTTTGAAAATCGTACTGGAAGCGCTCCTTTATATGTCTTGAGATTACCAACATTCTAATCAGCCTGCGTGGATTTCCCCCTCCTGTTCCTCGTCCTCACTCAGTAAGATCTTCAGGCGTTGAAATCAGTGTTCACTATTCTGTTGGAATCTATCTCGAGTACGTTGTCGAATTCAGCGTACACAACGCAATTTATGGTTTCGGTTAGAGCTGTGGCAAAACGTACCTCTATTCTCAATGACCCTGTTCGGACGACGTTCCAATGACTCGAATGATGAGCCGAGAGATCCGGAGTCAAATCAAAAGCGAACAAACAATATCCTTTCGGATAAGATAATCGGTCTATACCTAGACTCTCATTCATGTAATGTATACCTGTACCGGTGTAGATACTATGATATGCATCGACGTATAGCTCGTCATTACCCGTGAAACGTGGCTGTATAGGCCTACTAGGTATCTGTACCCCATCCACGTACAGCGAGAGAAAATTGATGGGGAAATGTTGAAAGTTGAAGGGGTTGAGCTGGCGATTTCCGTTGAATGCCCTATTGAGCACGAACCCGATCACAACTCTCTTCGGCAGCTGACCCAAAATCACATTGTCGAGCGTATCACCGAGAACACCGCGATGCATGGTGAACGACTTGACTTCGACTCTCGTGAGAGGATACTTGGCCGTAGTTCGCGCTAGGGCATTGGCGTGAGCGAGCAATACACTAGGGCTTATCTTGGCTCGTCGCACGATCAAGGATGCATCCTTTATGCGGACGGAATAGTTCGCAGCTTGCGAAAAATCCATGAGGCAAAAAGCATCTTTGCTACGCATCAGTCTCACTCGTACTTCGATATTGTTCAATAGGAAACGGGGCTGATTGAATATGTTACAATGTAGATAACCAATCATATCAACCGTCGCACCATTTGCGGTGAGTTTTCTCCGCGACAACGCACCGTGATTACAGTTGGGTTCGTCCTTCCCTAGATTCGGATTGGAATCCATATATCCGGGTCTGTCGCTGTACCACAGAGCAGCCGTCAAATGGGATTGCAAACTTGGTACCGAATAGTTCAACACTGTCTCGAGATACGCTCGATAAGGGTAAGTATTGGATGGCGGTGAGACCAGTTTCTGATTCAGGAACACGTCGATCTGGTTGAAGAGCGTGTGGATGAAATTATTCACGGGGGCAACTTTTGCATTCTCAGCCTCGACCCCGGCGGGCGTGATTTGCACGGAAACACGTAACATCGTGTGCGCCAGGTCGATGTAGTGATCGGTCGAGCCGGGGATGACGAATTCGAGCGGCGATTCTCCATCATCGCTGAGCGATGAGACAGGGTTGTAATACAAGAACGCGCTGGACTCGATGGATGCCTGCGTGGGTGGTAGGGTGAAGAGATCGAGCTCGCTCTTCATACACTCGCCGCTGCACGAGTGTAGAAACGCCATCCCCCTCTCTCTCTCTTTCTCTCTCTTTCGCCTTTTAACGTGGTCCAAAGATGTCGGTGATAGGTCTAACTTTTTTCTTCGACGTGGTGCACCGTCTCTGTTTTTTCGTGGTGCTTGAAGGCTTGCGGCGCTTCAGGCGTTTCTTGCTTGTAGATCCTTTTCTTCGACTGCGCGATGAGACACTGGTGCCTGCACGACCACGCTTCGACTGTCGCTTTCTCTTCCCTGTGCTGGACTTATAGCCTGAACCTTGCATCATAGTGCGCGCTTTGTTGATGGCTTTTTTACTCAATTTCTTTGCAGACTCGTGCGTTCTAGCGTTCAAGGTTTCCTTAAAACCGATGTCGTTAGTAGCCACGTCGTCAAACACATTCAGGCCAGTGCGTATCGCTTCCTTCCCAACAGCTTTGGCTCCGCTCGTCAGATAGGGTACGACGTGTCTGAAGAGCGACCCCAAGAAACTCCCAATACCCGAACCACGTTGATACGCCGAGCCAACGTAAACATTCCTCACACCTCTGTTACTGCCACCCACTTGCTCGTTGTAGTAGTGTATGTAATGACTCATGATGCGACCTCATGCTCACCGCTCGCGTCGGAAATGAAGCGTAACCGTTAGCGTCCCGTACTCGAATGGCACCCTCCGCCCCAGCTGGTCCCTTATATCCACCACGATGCTCTGGAAGGTGTGATGCATGAGCGGCACATAATGGATAGGGGCGAATTGTCGAACAACATTCGAACCGAACCTGTACTTCGAATTCTCCAACGATACTATTCGTAAGAGAGCCGCCTGTGTGTCACCAACTGTGTAAGGCTCGCATATATCCGTGTAAACGTACAGCTGATCACACAAACAGCGCGAAAGACACGCGGGTCTCTCGCCAATGATCTCTGTTCTCGCAGATGTTGTCTGCATCGCCTCCACTCGCTCATCAAAACCAAAGACTCTTCGCATTTTCTCGCTCAAGATCAAATAATGACTATCCGTGCACGCGCACACGCGTTTGATCATGTAAAATCCTTTAGGGTTGACGGTTGGCTCAATACTGAGATGTTTGCTCAAATCGTGCACGCCGTTGATCTCACCTGCAAGTTGATTAACGCTCTCATACACACCGTAGGGGATAGACAAGGTTTGATCCTCGTGCTCGTCAGTGTCCGAGTACGCGTTAAAGTAAAGATCCGCTTCATCCTTTTGCAAGTGTGTCATGGTGCAGGGAATGTGAATCTCGGCCAAACCAACCAACCAATTGCCATTCAGTCTAATTTCTCTATTCAGATGCGTCGTGAAACAGGTCGTGGTGTTCTCGGGATAATACACCATGCTGCTGTTGCTCGGTAGAACAAGATAAAAGTCGTCCATAGTTGCGTCGGACATTGTTGTTACTCAATTTTCAAATCGCTTTCAGATCCGTCGCTTTGATCCAGCTGTTGAACTTTTCGGGCCAGCCAATCCACTTGACGAAAACTTGCTTCTTGGCACCGTGGCCCTTGCTACGTATGACGCGCTCAACGCGAAATTCCTTATCGGCTCCAAAACGTTCTTTCCCCACGAGAGCCAGCTCTTCATTGTAGAAAAAACCGTCAATCAGTGTACCGTCTAAGTCGTGCAGCTCGTATGTATGAATACCTTGCCTGCAAGATACGCGCGCGATTTTAAAACACTCTTCCGAGAAATTCTTCTCGTAACCTTTCTCGAAGGTTCCTTTGGAGCGACTGATTCGCACAAGGTCACCGACACTGTATTTAGGCGTCACAGCTGTCTTCCTTTTCGTCTTCCAAAGTCGGCCTTGACGCGTGTTGAGGAGAGCTTCTTGCGCATTGAATCGAGTCACGTCCGCCGGTTTCATAGCCGTGATAGAGTGTTTTGTGTGATTGTATCCGTGTATGATTTTTTGTATGACGTCGATGTATCTTTGGGTATTGGCATGAGTGAAGTAACGCCACACGCGTTCCTTGATCGTTTTTTGCACGCGCTCGACTATACTGCACTTGACATCAGGCGAACGGCTCGTCCTGAAGCGTATAGAATGCCTCTCGAGTAACCTCTGCATCGGACTACCCGTGAATTCCGTGCCCTTGTCGGTCTGCAACAACACGGGTTTGCGCCCCCGAGCTCTCTCGAGGATCGTTTCGAACGCTTTAGCGACTACCCTGGTCGACTTTTCTTTGAGCGGTTCAACCCACACGTATTTGCTCAGTACATCGATGACGACGAGTAGATACGAGTACCCGTCATTCGAGCCCTTCAGAGAAGTTAACTGACTAAGATCTGCCTCCCAGACATCGTCAATATTCGTAACGTTGTAATGTAATCGTGGGAATCGATGCCTGATGGGTCTGTGCAACGTGTACGAGTCCTGATTACTCAACCATGCGTATAATCGTTCTTTTTCACGGGTCTTTTCTTTCACGGGTCTTCCCTGAGCATTGACGCGAATGAGATTCCGAGCACCAGCGTAGCCAGCTTCGTGACTCGGGTCGTAGTACTGAATCCCGTAATCGACGAGCTTCTCGCTATTCTTCGAGCGCGGCATATTTAAATATTGAATTTCATCCACCTATTTTTCATGGCACGGTTTCGCGTCAGGAGTCGTGGACTCACGGGCTCGACCACTCTCAATTTCGCACTAGGCTGGGGGGGTCGAGCTGATCACGCCCTGCTGCTGTTGTTGTTGACGCTGGCATTTTGGCGCTTTCCTCGTGGGCTCCGAGAGCCTCTTGGCTGTCTCAAGTACATCCAAGTTCCCGATAAGATTCACCGGTGTCCCGGATGTGCCGATAAACTGAGCAAACTCCAGTTGCCCGACAGGTAACTCACCTCTTCTTCCACTCTTTTTTTTCAGTACGTGCGCGAGCAATTCGACGATATTGGACTGTGGCACAACGCGACCATCGATAATAACATTACCTTTGTCGTTCCACTTTAATCGATCCGGTTCAGAGTTCAGCCAGTGTCTCAGCAAGGAACGAGCCTGCCCCGAGTGAGCCGGAGGCAGATTCTCAACTATCTCATCTTCAGTCAGTGGCAAAACGGTAGCTGCGCCCGTATTGTCACCGTCGACGTTATCGAGAGTCGAGAAGATTTCACTTTGCCTTTCTTTATCTTTGTAGTATAGGTAACGCCGGAGAATTTGGAGATATTTTTTACACTTTTCACGGTCATCGGTGATATCTTTCGAGTTCATGAGTGCAAACATCTCGGAATCCAGTCGAGATGATACGTCCGCACCGCCGAGCGTCTGCATGGATTCACGCGCGCCATTTTCCGGAGCTTTAGCAGTAGAGATCGCTGACACAGCTGTCGCAGTCGGCACGCTTATCTGTAACCTTGAGAGCGTGTCTTCGGGCACGATAACCATTCGCCGCGCATGATTCATGACGACGACGACGACTGCTTATCCGAGAATATTTTCGATAAAAGCGCCTCTAGCACAGGCGCGAGAAGTATGGGTAAGAAGGAGCCACCACTTTGTATGATGACCCGTTTCTTACCCGTCCACGAGGTAGAAGCCGACGGTGTGCCGGGTGACGGCTCGCGCGCGAGTTTCCGCAAAACAGACTTGTGTCGACGCAGACGTTTGCCTTGATTATCCTTGAGATCTATAACACCCTGTAAAACGTTCAGGGCGCACTCACATATACTCTTTATCAATTTTTTATCGGCTGTCCGTATAAGAGCGAGTCTTTGCTGCTGATTGGCGTGACACAGAGCGTTAAGCAGAGCGATTTGCTTCACGGAGAAAGGTCTTGTTGAGGAGTTCTTGTTGCTATCACGCGATGCTTCCGAAGCCATGGTCGTGTTGGAACTGTCAGTCCTTCACGACGAATAGCCGTATTTCTACATTCAGGTAGCGCGCGCACGCTTTTTAGGTAGGTTAACGTATTGCGGGACATCGTCGGGGAAGATGCAGGCGCGAATACGGAAATCTTCCGGTGTTTCCTGATGCAAATCGAATAGCAGATAGCCGTGGGGTCGACTGCAGGCATCCGTGTATGCTTCTACGATGAATTTAGGATCCTCGGGATGAATTTGACGAGCTAGATACCGGATTTGAGAGCGATCTCGAGGGTTCTTGAACATTACGAGGTAACCCGTATTGAGCGATAGATCGCGCTGATTTGAACCTTTGTAGAAGATATTCTGAGTGATGTAGATGACGCTCATACTCCGGTGGTGCGAGATTTTCGTGAATAGATCGAGCACGACGTTGCCGCTCGATTCGCGCATCAAGTCGTCGAGAATCACAAGTTTAGTCGTGTCATTGTCGGTGGAATAGTCCTCGGGCTGGGGTAGACCCTCGTGAAATTCGATGCTCCTACCACTTCCGAGTACAAACTTGGATCTATAGACGTCTTGCCATTCGGTGAAGTAGAACAATACGCGTTGAATATCCGTATTTACCATTAGAGGGAGCTGCGCAAGGAACCGTTGGACCCATACCGTCTTTCCGCTCTTCGTGGGGCCCCCGATCATACAAGTAAAAGGATGGACCCATCTGACGTCCATGACAGGGACTACGCACTCGCGCACGCACGATAAGGGAATACAGATACCCGCGCGAATACAGCCGGATTCCCGGACGCTGTACGTGTCCCCCGCTGCGGGACGGCGGCGGCGGCGGCGGCGTTGGTGAGCGGCACGTAACTCACCAGCTCATAAAGTGCCGCTCACAAGCTTACCATTGCGGTGATGAGCTCTTCCCCCTCCTCCCGCCGTGTGGCGGGGAGTATCAGCTCATCCCCCGCCCTGGCCGCGGGTCTCAGCTGATTCTGGTGCGGTAGCTTTATCAGCTGCGAGCTCGATCGAGCCAATACCTGTGCATGAATAGATTCGAATCCACAAAGAACAATGTATATTCGTGTTTTATTCCGTCTTTATTCATCGAATAATCTTCGATTACAATATGTTATACATGATCTTACATCTAGCCGTGTTCGTTTCCCGATCCAGCGATGTATCCGAAAGGCACAGATTTTGTCTTCGAAACATAACGACGTTTTTTCAGCACGACGCTACAAGTTTTTGTCTCATTCACCGAGACAACCTCGTGAAGGTGCGTGCGTCTGATTGCTCTAAAGTTCAAATGTATACTCGAATTCCCGTTGCGAGCTCCATCGTCATCATTATCATCAACGACCCTGTCCGCGAAAGCGTACTCGAGCAATTGCTCGATGCTGTCGATATTTATCTTCAGAGAGTTCTCGGAATTCATAGTGATACCTTTCACCTTGCAGCATTCGAAAATTGCAGGTTCACCCGTTTCTTCGCTACTCGGAGGGACGACGACTCTGAACGCGTACGATTTCGGCGCGATGGAGATAAACTTGCTAATATAGGCCCCGCAGCCGTATGCCTGTAACTCATCGGTCATGTCACCGAGTAAGCTTCCTAAAGACGGTTCGTATTCTTTACCAGGCTCGCGAGAAATAAATAAACAGCTGTCAGTATCGGCGTAAAGAATACGACTACCGAGTCGTTCCAAATAGTGATACAAGACTAATCGGGCCTGGGCTGTGGTATACGCCGCGATTACTACATTAGTGTGAGGCGCTGGAATCACTGCCTCTTTCCTACGTCGCCAGCTCACGAATAAAACCTCATCGTTTATCGGGAGAATGTCCGAGACTTCTTTCTCCGGATGAGTTAGTAATTTGAGTAATGCTCGTCGCGTTCGAATCACGCTCGTTTGTTTGAGGTTGGAACGCTGTCCAAATTTTCCCCAATGAGAATTAAGGCATAATTTGGACACAGAGCGCAGCCCTGGATTGGGAGAATCGAGCTTATGAGGGTCCAGAGCGATACCCTCATCTCGCTCGTAGTCAGAGAGAAATTTGTTTCGCGTGGCCTCATCGACGCACCAAGACGGCCAGCCGCTAGCCTCTTGTTTGATCTTCAAGAACGTATTGACATATTCGGCAAACAACCCACCCGAGCGCCTCTCACTGTCATATATTGTAGTTTGATATTGCCAGATAACATGAATTTCGATCACACGATAACCGACTTCGATTGCCTTTTTCAACTCCGCGGATACCCACGTGCCGGTAATCACGCGATCGGATATCGCGTCGTGGTGGCAGTCATCTTGAGTTTCACTCTCGCAGCATGACCTGCACAGAGCGAACAGTAAGCGACCGTGCATCCTCATGGGTAAAAGCGGTATGTGAAGATGACGCGGTGGTAGCACCGTACATTTGACGAGCCCTTCGACGCAAGACAAGTTGTTTGGATTACCTGCACCAGTGAGTTGCTCGCTCTCGCGTCCTACGTAAATTCGTGGGTGCCCTACAGGGAATTTCCCGCGCTTACACACGTATGGATAGAGCGAACAAATGTCTGTGTATTTGATTTTTTCCGTACCGCTGACTTGACAATACGGCACGTAATTCTCAGTACGCCCTCCGTAGAAAGCGTCACGCGGATCGAGTGTAATCTTACTTGTGATCGGGTTGGCTCGGATATATTCACGAATCTCGGGGTTTTCCCTAAGAATTTGATCAAACTCGCACTCCCAAACGACATGCACCTCGTAGTGAAGATGGCGAAGCCTTTGAATCTTAGCTACTGTCCGCTCATATGCCTCACCCATCGTTAACCCATAAGCCATTCGTCTACCTCTATCATCGGGGAAGCAACGCGTGCAACCGTGCGTATAGCAACCTTCGTATTCAAAAACTATACCACGGCTATCGAGCATATTTTCAGGCGGTAGGAATCCGTCCACGAGAAAGCCTTCGGGGAGTCGGTATTCGCGTCCGCGACCAGCGTGAATTATATTCCTCCCAAATACGTGTTCACAATGTACGAGCCATTCTATGGCTTTCTGAGAATGGTTTTGACTGCGGCGATAGCCGTTCGTTGGTATGATCCCTATTGTATTCGGTCTTAGGAAGAGTTTTCTGTACACGACGGAGCACGCACCCGCTATGGTGTAGGCTTCGGAAAACGGACAAACCGTACCCACGTCCTCGAATATCCGTTTGAATCGTAAGCATGAGCGCCGCAATATATCCACGTCTTTTCTACAATACTTGTAGAGTTCGTCCCGCAAATTGAAGCGGTAGTCGCGTGGTACGCTAGAATACCACTCCATGAAAGATTCTCGCTCTTTCACGCTCATCTTTTCCGGCGCGTAGAACTCTACGGGTGGCAATCCCAATTCATCGTACTCTTCGTTCGCGCGTGTGTTGAACAAGTGTGGGAAATAACCTTTCTCATCCTCGATCCCGAAAGCAGCTGGGAGTTTACTCAACTTCATGTGGAAGTAGTTGAGACTGTCTATGAATGTAACGCGCTTACCCACGGCCATGCAAATTATCTTCCTCCCATTAAGAATGAGGTGTGGGAGAGCACCTTTCCGCATTCTAACTACTTCGCGAAGAATGAACTGGGCGTCGAATCCCCCAGCGTAGTGACCGATGGCTATTATCTTATCGAACGCTGTTCTTTCGCGGATACAGAGCTCGAGGAGCTCTCGGACGGGCTTCCGCGTAAATCGAAAATCCCGCACACCGCAGGTATCGCACAACTGTGTCGCGTCTTCTATCCCTATGCAATCGTCGCACGCGAGCTGCGCGACGCACAAGTTTGGTTTGTGGATGGTAGTGGTGGGGTGTCTATTGTGACGCTGATCCTGTTGCGTCTCAAAATCGTGGAAAATGAATAATTTCTTCTTGACGAGGCGCTCGCTGGGCAGAGGTCGCATGAAGCAAAGTTTATTGGCGGTATGTCTCGATTTGCAGGCGTTACAATAATGAACACCGCATACATGCTTGATTCGATGAGAATGGTATTGAGCGCAGCAGATGCTGCACAATTTAACTACTTCACATACTTTTTTGTTCCCTTTTTTGTATGAACCATCCGTCTTATGTTTCTGGAAGCATTCGCGGCCGAAAAATTTCCTACCGCAATCTCCGCACAGGATTTCTTGAGCGTTCTCTCGTGGACATGGTGGAGAGACGTAACATCTCTCACATTTTGCCGAACACGTATGATCGTTGATGTAATTATAACATCGATTACACTGGCTACAAAAGAACTGGCTCCCAGCCGCCGCTGAGAGATTAGTAATCGTGTCGTAGTGTTTCGCTTCGTGGTCGTAAGCCAAGTTGATAAAACCGCGTATGGAACCCTCGACCGCGCGACGGCCGTCAAAGAAAGGTCTCTCCCCTCCACCCAGAGTGCCGTGGAAGTAAGCGCATATAGCTATGTTTTTGCGCTTATAGTATGTTTGGAATATCTCAAGCTCGCGATAACCACATCTCCCATCCTCGGGCATGATGACTCCTGCATCTCGGACAAGTTTTTGAGCACGCTCGCGTTGTAAGGGGCGATCGCGGGCTATGATGGCTTTCCATTCTTTTTTAAATTCTTGTGGATCAGTTTGATTTTTCCTAAGGTGGCACTCGCCAACTACGAGAGCGCGCGCGAGACATAAATTATCATTGTTCAAGATTGAAACGATCGAGCGTTTCCGCACCGAGTCGACTGATTTCACGCGTCCCGACCCTCGTGGGTTTTGTACAAATAATACTTCCAAACGGAAAGTTTCGGCGATATTGAAGTTATCGTTACTTTGAGTCAGTTGACTCATGAGGTCCCAGAGATCCTCAAACGTAAAAGCTTTGAGGGGTCTGAAAGAGAGACCCGCGGGTCCGTGGCTCAATAGTTCTGATGTTATCGAAATCCCGACAAAGTCGTCACGATCCCCGAGAGCGCTGACGAAAGCGTGTATATCCCGTATCGCCGCTTCCAAGTGTAGCAGCGGGTTGATATCATCCTCCTCTGCCGACGGTGCATTTATCTTGACATTCAAATTCCTAGCGGTGATTCCGAACTGCGGAACGTATCGCGTGCCCTCCTCAATCATCTCAAACCGCTCCCCGTTCCCACGAATATCGTACCACTCATCGTCCTCGTAATCACCACCCCCTACCTGTTCCGAAACAGTCCTCGCATCCCCAAAAATGCTCCGAGTATCATCGTTGTTAGACCAACTCATAGGACAATCGCTATCGCTATCGCTATTTTCGTCAAACATGTCGATGGAGCTCGCAAGGGATTCAATGTCATCAATTCGCGAATCTGTGTCTTCTGAATTCTCATCGCTATCACTCACATATGTTTTCATTGCAGCATTGGAGGTGGTTGTGGTGATGTCGGTGAGAGGAGCAGCATCGCGAGGTGTCGAAAAGAGGCTCTCGGATAATTGCGAATCGTCACCCTCGGCGTGGAATCGAGAACTAGCCGTACATTCCTCCAGTGTGCTGCCCGATGAGCCCGCAAGACCCGGTGCGTCGGCAGCTGACGTACGTTGAGCCCCGGCATCGGCGTCTTCAGTATTCCTCCCACGATTCTGTACTGAAACAGTTATATCGATCATACAGAGTCTTAATCGTAGAATGTTTATTACTCGTTTGATATTTACCGTCACTGTCAATGTTCACCGATCTCGGCGCCTCTCGTATGCAACTCGCTGGAATGGCAGGGTGCCCCGGCCGTCTAACAGGTGATAGCGGCGGCTGCTGGGAACACGGAATAACGTCGCTATCGTAATCATCCGGTGCAGCGGAGGAATCGATTCTCGGCGTCTCCGAGCACTCAGGTTGGACATTCACAACTCCAGTGGGGCGAGCTGGGGGGCTTCTCAGCTCCACCCGGATCCACTCTCCCATGGCCGATTCTCTCGCGGGTGGTTGTTGGGTGCAAGCAATCACTTCTTCATCGTCTCCATCGGATACATTGGCTACGTCATGTGCGAGAACTGGAAGGGTTGGTTGAGTTCCCGCGTGCCGATTTTCAGGCGTTGTAGGCTCCGCGCCAGATGCTTTGGGATGATTTCCATTAGCCTCGGTATCGTTCATGAGCCAATCCTGGGATTGCGCGCTCCCGGTTTGATTCACCGGTAATTGAGGGGCATCGCCATCATCGCTGTCATCAGCATCGGTCGAGCTACCAGCTAAGCCCGTGTCTTCCAACCATTCGTACGTTTCTAGGAATAATCGAGCGGTGCAATAAAGTAACTGCGGTGGAAGGTTCTGGTTTGTAAATTAAGCTTGGTACATACCCATGATCTCATCCCTTTGTTGCATCAAAGCTCTAAATCGATACAGCGAATGAGCCCGGTTACGCATAAGATACTCCCCGGCGTGGTAAACGGCTCTCTCGCTTGCGTTGAAGATGCGAGCGTAGAGTCTCTTGAGCTGTCCTGTTGTGGAGAAGGCCAATATTCGTTTGAAACACCGAACTATCAGAAGATAGTCCCGAGGACGGGCCTCCAACGCCTCCAGTATCTTCGTACAGTTCACCCGCACAGCTCGTTTAGTTGATATCACATTAAAATACTTCGCACACTTCACAACGACTCTGCGGAAGAGGTGAAGGTTGGTGGAGGTGGCGGCAGGTAGAACCATGGTTGAGGGAGGTGTTGTTCGGTTTGTGTCGAGAACAAGAAGAACGCTCTGATCGAGCTGTGGCGGTATTTTAAAGCAAACGATGAGACCAATATCCATGAACGATAAGAGGGAGAGTGCGCGAAAGATTCGTGAGAATAAATCACGTTTCCCCACGATTCCAGATGAACTAGCCAATTGGGGGGATAAAAAGGTGTATAATACAATTAGCGGACCAAAGATGGCACGTGCAAGTTTGATGACTTGTTCAGAGATGATCGCTGGTTTAGAAGGAGAGAGGATGAGCAAAAATTGTTATGAGACCATCATCAGCATTGAGATCATGAACATAAAGGAATTGTAAAGATAGCGCGCTCGATTATCTCTGCTCAATTGCTTTCAGTGACCGCTGTGGCTTGCGGCTTATATCTTTGCACAGCGTCAGGCTCCCGACTAGAATTTACTGAGCTCGATTGAGTCAGTTTCCAAATTTGATGAACTCATGTGTAAGATGATCGTGACACGTGCAAGATCACCGACTGTATCGCTCGCATGGTTACTTCACAGAAGGTTCGGGGGAGGGGGTGGAATCCCACGGGAACTATGATACAATCGATCTCGGTCCTAGCGTTGAGACCCCGTAGGCACACGAATCCGTCAGCTGTTGATCTAGTCCCTCTCGATGCGTCATATAACTGAGCACCCCGTGCAAGACGGGCACTACGTGCAAGCGATATTTATGATTTGCCCTCTCCTCTCTCATGTAATGTACAACGACGAGCACCCACTGCAACCCTCTTATGAGATACACGACTTCAGTCAGACATCGGACACCGATCTGTTCTCTACCTTTTTTCCAGAATTATAAATGCGCCTTCTCAGTGGAAAAATGGCTGAATCTTACTGCTCACACGATGCGGGCGCTGCGAATGTTTTATTCTCCTTTTTGGATAATCTCAGCAACGAAGACATGGCAAACGAGCCCAGCGAGTCTCACGAGCAAGGGCCTGAAAAGAAACGACCCCGTTTAATACCCGATCTCGACCCCCAAGGGTTTTTGGACGCGTTATTTGAAAATCTGAGACCAGGAGTTGTCGAGGTTCAATCCGAGGTAAGCAACCAACGATCGCGACCATTTTTACACTTGGACAGTATAGAAGTGCACGAGTGCGGGGCGCAGTCGTCATCGCAATCGACCCCTATCAATGATTCCGAAAGAACTTGTGAGCCCGATATCATGGTACTTGAAGCACCGACGACGTCTACTGATCGTCGGAGCCCTCCGAATCTGAGAAGATTGCACACCCCCAACGCAGCAGCAAACCATAGTCCAGTAATAGAAAACCAGGATAGGTGTGATATAACAGGATCGTATGTTCTGGATCCCGATGCGGACTATCCACGTTTCTTGCCAATAGAAAACCAGGCTCAACGTGAAAAGTTTGAGGAAATTATTGAGAATCGTTGGGATTATGAAGAAAAAAAAGGCTGCGGAAGTGCGGGTAGTCATTCGGGTCCGGGTATTCTGACACCGATCGTGGGCCCGTGTCATTCATCCGAAGACGAAGCGATGAGAGTCTCCGTCGTACAGTCAGCAGATCCTCACAACATAGGTGTGCGGAATCCCTCTGAACCCGTGATAATCGAACACACAATGCAAGATAAGATCATGCAGTACTGGTACAACATGAACAAAATATCAACCGTGGGCTTGCTCTTGTGTAACTTGATCGCCAAAGGAGACGAATTTCTTGATTTAAGGAACAATATTAGGAGAATGGAACGACGTCTATACCATCTACATGCTCGGGAGATCTTAGAGAAGAATAAGACCATTCTCAGAACACCTCTCGATGCTATGACGGATTCTAAGTTCTGTAACGGAATCTCTCTCATTAAGGAGCAAAAAATAGAAGCGGCTCGTGGTAGAGACGAGCCGATCCGAAAACGCGACATTGGCGAAAATCAGCGCAATATGCTCGAGTTGAACCTAAAGATGATGCTATAGTGAGTACTCATCCTATTTCATTCTGGCTACGGTAACCGATTTTCTAATGAATCGTCAACTTTTCCAGTTCCGGTCGTATGGCGATGCGACACAGCAAAGAAGCCGTTTCGGATAACATTTTCAGTGCAGCGTGCCGTTGGAACGCCTTGGCAAGATATACGGGTGATTCAGCCTTTGATTTTGCGAAACCATTCGGTGATCCAGCTTTCCGGCGTATCCTAGGCGATGACAGTCTACAGAATGCTGAAGAAAACTATAAAACGATGCGATTGCGGTGAAGCAGTCGATCTTGTCTACAGTCTGGGATACGTGATACCGGTCATTCATGAACAGACTTTTTTCAACTGTCAAAAAGTACCCTGTCTCAAACGCTTGTGAATTACGAATAAATTAGTGGTAATTTTCGATAAAACTCATCGCCGTCATCAATAATCCTATCCTCTATGTATGTGTAGTTACGGAATCGCGTCAAAATTTTACGTCCTTGAAGCATGATAACAATCGCCGCAAGTAATCTTGATATGTAGTCAACGCAAGTAATCTTTATATGAAGTTAACGCACACCAGATACGAAAAGCCAGAGCGTTCCGTATTCACGTGAGAGAGTCTATCCATTCCGAGAGCCTTGAAGCGTTCTCTGTACACGTGCAACATTCGTTAGTTAGCTCGGAATGATAAGACGGATAAACTAGCTTGAGAATAAATTTTGTAATGAGGAAAAAAATTGGACTTCGAACCCTGTAGGAAAGTCTTTCGGATAATGAGGAAAAAGATAACCAAATTTCACACCTTGATTCATTCACACATCGTTACAAAACTCAAATCCATAATTCAAATGAATGAGGCAACATAAACTTGATCTTGGAAGCCTCATTTGTCTCAAGTTCAACTATAAAATGATAAGGAATCAACAAGACCGGTGATGAAGCCTCCGTGAGCACAGCGTCGCACCGGTATAGGAAAATCGCCGCCGAGATTAGCGCCGAGACAATGAGATAAGAGGAGCGCTATAGCTGGCGTGACGTCACAGGCGTCCGGCTATAGTGCCCCACTTACTACTAGCGAGTCATTCTGCTCTACTGGGTTTCGAGAATCATTCTGTTCCTAGCAGGATTTTCGGTCCGAGCATCAAGGTATTTGCTCGTTGATTTGCCCTCCCGGGCTTGGAGATGATTCTTTCCCCGGCAGAATTCTTGTTCCTAGCATCAATGTATTCGCGGGTAAATTTGCCTTCCTTGGATTCGGGGAAAATTCTCCACCTGACAGAATTCCCAGTCCAAGCATCAAGGTAATAGCGAGTCATTTTGCTCTACTGGGTTTCGTAAATCATTCTGTTCCTGGCAGGATTTTCGGTCCGAGCATCAAGGTATTTGCTGGTTGATTTGCCCTCCCGGGTTTGGAGATGATTCTTTCCCCGGCAGAATTTTTTGTTCGAGCATTGAAGTATTTGCGGGTAAATTTGCCTTCCTGGGTTTCGGGAATAATCCTCGTCTTCGCAGAATTTTCGTTCCCGAGAATCGAGGTATTCGCGGGTGAATTTGCCTTCCTGGGAATTGGGAATAATTATTTTCCTAACAGAGTTTTCGTTCCGAGCTTCAGGGTATTTGCGAGTTATTCTGCTCTACTCGGTCTCGAGAATCATTCTTTTTCTGACAGGAATTTCGGTTCGAGTATCGAGGACTTTGCTAGTTGGTTTGCCTTCTTGGGTTTGGAGATGATTTTTTCCCCGGCAGAATTTTTGTCCCTAGCATCAATGTATTCGCGGGTAAATTTGCCTTACTGGGATTCGGGGATGATTCTCTCCCTGGCAGCGTTTTCGGTCCGAGTATGGAGGTGTTTGCGGGTTAGTTCGCCCTCCTATGTTCTGAGGGTAATTCTCTCCATAATAGAAGTCTTTGTCCGAGCATCAAGATATTCACGGGTAAATTCGCCTTCCTGGGTTTTGGGAATAATTCTTGTCCTCGCAGAGTCTTCCGGTCGAGCATCAAGGTATTCGCGGGTAAATTCGCCCTCCTAAATTTCTAGAATGTTTCTCCCTATGACAGAATTTTCGTTTTCGAGCATGAAGGTATTCGCGAGTGAATTTGCCTTCCTGGGAGTTGGGGAAAAATTATTTTCCCGACATAGTTTCCGTTCCGAGCTTCAAGGTATTTGCGAGTTATTTTGCTCTACTGGGTCTCGATAATCATTCTGTTCCTGGCAGGATTTTTGGTCCGAGCATCAAGGTATTTGCGGGTGAATTTGCCTTCCTCGGTTTCGGGGATGATTCTTGTCTCCGCAGAGTTTCAAATCTGAGCATAAAGGTATCTGCGGGTAAATTCGACTTTCTGGGCTTTGGGAATGAATCTTGTCTCCGCAGAGTTTTCGGTCCGAACATCGAGATATTTGCGGGTGCATTCACCTTCCTGGGTTTTGGGAATAATTCTCCACCTGACAGAATTCCTAGTCCAAGCATCGAGGTAATAGCGAGTCATTTTGCTCTACTGGGTTTCGAGAATCATTCTGTTCCTGGCAGGATTTGCGGTCCGAGCATCAAGGTATTTGCTGGTTGATTTGCCCTCCCGGGTTTGGAGATGATTCTTTCCCCGGCAGAATTTTTTGTTCGTGCATTGAAGTCCTTGCGGGTAAATTTGCCTTCCTGGGTTTCGGGAATAATCCTTGTCTTCGCAGAATTCTCGTTCCCGAGCATCGAGGTATTCGCGGGTGAATTTGCCTTCCTGGGAATTGGGAATAATTATTTTCCTATCAGAGTTTTCGTTCCGAGCTTCAGGGTATTTGCGAGTTATTCTGCTCTACTCGGTCTCGAGAATCATTCTGTTTCTGGCAGGAATTTCGGTCCGAGCATCGAGGACTTTGCTGGTTGATCTGCCCTCTTGGGTTTGGAGATAATACTCCCCCCGGCACAATTTTATGGTCCGAGCACCAAGGTATTTACGGGTAAATTTACCTTCGTGGATTTCGGAAAGAATTACTGTCTCCGCACAGTTTTCGGCTCGAGCATTCAGGTATTGGCGGATAAATTTGCATCCCTGGGTATTGGGAATAATTCTTTTCCTCGCAGAAATTCTGGTCGAAGAATCAAGGTATTTGCGGGTTAATTTGCCCTCCTAGGTTCTGAGGGTAATTCTCCCCATTACAGAACTCTTTGTCCGAGCACCAAGGTATTCGCGGGTCGACTTGCCTTGCTGAGTTTCGGGAATAATTCTTGTCTTCGCAGAGATTTCGGCCCGAGCATCAAGGTATTTGCGGGTGAATTTGCCTTCCTGGGTTCTGGGAATAATTCCCCACCTGACAGAATTCCCAGTCCAAGCATCAAGGTATTTGCGCGTCATTTCGCTCTCGTGGGTTTCCGAGAATCATTCTGTTTCTGGTAGGATTTTCCGTCCGAGCATCAAGATATTTGCTGGTTGGTTTACCCTCCTGGGTTCCGAGATAATTCTTCCCCCGGCAGAATTTCTGGTCCGAGCATCAAGGTATTTGCGGGTAAATTTGCCTTCCCGGGTATCAGGAATGATTTTTTTCCTCCCAGAGTTTTCAGTCCGAGCATCAAGTTATTTGCGGGTAAATTTGCCTTACTGGGTTTTGGGAATAATTCTCCACCTGACAGAATCTCCAGTACACGCCTCAAGGTATTTGCGAGTCATTTAGCCCTCTTGGGTTTTGAGAATCATTCTGTTTCTGGCAAGATTTTTGTTCCGAGGGTAGATTCGCGGGTAGATCCGACCTACTAAGTTTTGAGAGTAATTCTTTCTATGACTGAATTTTCGCTCTGAAGCATCAAGGTGTTCACGGGTGTATTTGCCTTCCTGGATTCTGGGGATGATTCTCTTTCTAGCAGAATTTTCGGTCCGAGCATCAAGGTATTCACGGGTTGAGATGCCCTCCTGGGTTTTGGAGATAAATCTCCTCCCGGCAGAATTCTCGGTCCGAGCATCGGAGTATTCGCGGGTGAATTTGCCTTCCTTGTAATTGGGAATAATCCTCTCCCTGACGGAGTTTTCGTTCCGAGCTCCAAGGTATTTGCGGGTGAATTCGCCTTCCTGGGTTTTGGAAATGATTCTAGTCTTCGCAGAGTTGTCGGTCCGAGCATCAAGCCATTTGCGGGTGAATTTGGCTTCCTGGGTTTCTGGAATAATTCTCCACCTGACAGAATCCCCAGTCCGAGCATCAAGGTAGTTGCGGGTAAATTCGCCTTCCTGGGTGTTGGGGATAATCCTCCACCTGACAGAATTTCTAGTCCAAGCATCAAGGTATTTAGGAGTGATTTTGCTCTACTGGATTCCGGGGAAAATTCTGTATCTAGCACGATCTTTGGTCCGAGCATCGAGGTGTTCGCTGGTTGATCTGCCCTCCTGGGTTTGGAGATAATCCTTTCCCCGGCAGAAGTTTTTGTCCGAGCATCAAGGTATTTGCGGGTAAATTCGCCTTCCTGGGTTTTGGGGATAATTCTTGTCTTCGCAGAGTTATCAGTCCGAGCATCAAGGTATTTGCGGGTGAATTCGCCTTACTGGGTTTTGGGGATAATTCTCCACCTGACAGAATTCCCAGTCCAAGCATCAAGGTATTTGCGGGTGAATTCGCCTTCCTGGGTGTTGGGAATAATCCTCCACCTAACAGAATTTCCAGACCACACCTCAAGGTGTTCGCGGGTGAATTCGCCTTCCTGGGTCTCGGGAAGAATTCTTGTCTTCGCAGAATTTCCGGTCCGAACATCAAGGTATTTGCGGGTAAATTCGCCTTCTTGTGTTCTGGGGATGATTCTCCATCTGACAGGATTTCCAGTCCAAGCGTCAAGGTATTTGCGAGTCATTGTGCTCTACTGGGTTTCGAGAATCATTCTGTTCCTGGCAGGATTTCTGGTCCGAGCATCAAGGTATCTGCGGGTAAATTTGCCTTCCCGGGTTTCAGGAATGATTCTCGTCTTCGCAGAGTTTTCAGTCCGAGCATCAAGGTATTTGCGGGTGTATTCGCCTTCCTGGGAGTTGGGAATAATCCTCCACCTGACAGAATTCCCAGAACACGCCTCAAGGTATTTGCGAGTCATTTCGCCCTCTTGGGTATCGAGGATCATTCTGTTTCTGGCAGGACATTTGGTCTGAGCATCAAGGTCTTTACTGGTTTATTTGCCCTCTTGGGTGTCGAGATAATTCTTCCCCAGGAAGAATTCCTGGTCCGAGCACCAAGGTATTCACGGGTATATTTGCCTTCCTGGATTTCGAGAAAAACTCCTGTCTTCGCAGAGTTTTCGGTCCGAGCATCTAGGTATTGGCGGATCAATTTGCATTCCTGGGTATTGGCAAGAATCCTCTCCCTGGCAGAGTTTCTGATCGGAGCATCGAGGTATTTGCGGGTTAATTTGCCGCCTTAGGTTCTGAGGGTAATTTTTCCCCCAGAACGAACTCTTTGTCCTAGCATCAAGGTATTCGCGGGTCGACTTGCCTTGCTGCGTTTCGGGAATAATCCTTGTCTCCGCAGAAATTTCGGCCCGAGCATCAAGGTATTTGCGAGTCATTGTGCTCTACCGGGTTTCGAGCATCATTCTGTTTCTGGCAAGATTCTTGGTCCGAACATCAAGGTATTTGCTGGTTGATTCGCCCCCCTGGGTTTGGAGATGATTCTTTCCCCGGCGGAATTTTTGTTCCTAGCATCAATGTATTCGCGGGTAAATTTGCCTTCCCGGGATTCGGGGATAATTCTCCACCTGACAGAATTCCCAGTCCAAGCATCAAGGTAATAGCGAGTCATTTTGCTCTACTGGGTTTCGAGAATCATTCTGTTCCTGGCAGGATTTTCGGTCCGAGCATCAAGGTATTTGCTGGTTGATTTGCCCTCCCGGGTTTGGGGATGATTCTTTCCCCGGCAGAATTTTTGTTCCTAGCATCAATGTATTCGCGGGTAAATTTGCCTTCCTTGGATTCGGGGATAATTCTCCACCTGACAGAATTCCCAGTCCAAGCATCAAGGTAATAGCGAGTCATTTTGCTCTACTGGGTTTCGTAAATCATTCTGTTCCTGGCAGGATTTTCGGTCCGGGCATCAAGGTATTTGCTGGTTGATTTGCCCTCCCGGGTTTGGAGATGATTCTTTCCCCGGCGGAATTTTTGTTCCTAGCATCAATGTATTCGCGGGTAAATTTGCCTTCCTTGGATTCGGGGATAATTCTCCACCTGACAGAATTCCCAGTCCAAGCATCAAGGTAATAGCGAGTCATTTTGCTCTACTGGGTTTCGTAAATCATTCTGTTCCTGGCAGGATTTTCGGTCCGAGCATCAAGGTATTTGCTGGTTGATTTGCCCTCCCGGGTTTGGAGATGATTCTTTCCCCGGCAGAATTTTTTGTTCGAGCATTGAAGTATTTGCGGGTAAATTCGCCTTCCTGGGTTTCGGGAATAATCCTCGTCCTCGCAGAATTTTCGTTCCCGAGCATCGAGGTATTCGCGGGTGAATTTGCCTTCCTGGAAATTGGGAATAAATATTTTCCTAACAGAGTTCTCGTTCCGAGCTTCAGGGTATTCGCGAGTTATTCTGCTCTACTCGGTCTCGAGAATCATTCTGTTTCTGACAGGGATTTCGGTTCGAGCATCGAGGACATTGCTAGTTGGTTTGCCTTCTTGGGTTTGGAGATGATTTTTCCCCCGGCAGAATTTTTGTCCCTAGCATCAATGTATTTGCGGGTAAATTTGCCTTACTGGGATTCGGGGATGATTCTCTCCCTGGCAGCGTTTTCGGTCCGAGTATGAAGGTGTTTGCGGGTTAGTTCGCCTTCCTATGTTCTGAGGGTAATTCTCTCCATAATAGAAGTCTTTGTCCGAGCATCAAGATATTCACGGGTAAATTCGCCTTCCTGGGTTTTGGGAATAATTCTTGTCCTCGCAGAGTCTTCCGGTCGAGCATCAAGGTATTCGCGGGTAAATTCGCCCTCCTAAATTTCTAGAATGTTTCTCCCTATGACAGAATTTTCGTTTTCGAGCATGAAGGTATTCGCGAGTGAATTTGCCTTCCTGGGAGTTGGGGAAAAATTATTTTACCGACATAGTTTCCGTTCCGAACTTCAAGGTATTTGCGAGTTATTTTGCTCTACTGGGTCTCGATAATCATTCTGTTCCTGGCAGAATTTTTGGTCCGAGCATCAAGGTATTTGCGGGTGAATTTGCCTTCCTGGGTTTCGGGGATGATTCTTGTCTCTGCAGAGTTTCAAGTCTGAGCCTAAAGGTATCTGCGGGTAAATTCGACTTTCTGGGCTTTGGGAATGAATCTTGTCTCCGCAGAGTTTTCGGTCCGAACATCGAGATATTTGCGGGTGCATTCACCTTCCTGGGTTTTGGGAATAATTCTCCACCTGACAAAATTCCCAGTCCAAGCATCGAGGTAATAGCGAGTCATTTTGCTCTACTGGGTTTCGAGAATCATTCTGTTCCTGGCAGGATTTGCGGTCCGAGCATCAAGGTATTTGCTGGTTGATTTGCCCTCCCGGGTTTGGAGATGATTCTTTCCCCGGCAGAATTTTTGGTTCGTGCATTGAAGTCCTTGCGGGGAAATTTGCCTTCCTGGGTTTCGGGATTGATCCTTGTCTTCGCAGAATTTTCGTTCCCGAGCATCGAGGTATTCGCGGGTGAATTTGCCTTCCTGGCAATTGGGAATAATTATTTTCCTATTAGAGTTTCCGTTCCGAGCTCCAGGGTATTTGCGAGTTATTCTGCTCTACTCGGTCTCGAGAATCATTCTGTTTCTGGCAGGAATTTCGGTCCGAGCATCGAGGACTTTGCTGGTTGATCTGCCCTCTTGGGTTTGGAGATAATACTCTCCCCGGCACAATTTTATGGTCCGAGCACCAAGGTATTCACGGGTAAATTTACGTTCGTAGATTTCGGAAAGAATTACTGTCTCCGCAAAGTTTTCGGCTCGAGCATTCAGGTATTGGCGGATAAATTTGCATCCCTGGGTATTGGGAATAATTCTTTTCCTCGCAGAAATTCTGGTCCAAGCATCAAGGTATTTGCGGGTTAATTTGCCCTCCTAGGTTCTGAGGGTAATTCTCCCCATTACAGAACTCTTTGTCCGAGCACCAAGGTATTCGCGGGTCGACTTGCCTCGCTGCGTTTCGGGAATAATTCTTGTCTTCGCAGAAATTTCGGCTCGAGCATCAAGGTAGTCGCGGGTAAATTTGCCTTCCCGGGTTCTGGGAATAATTCTTCTCCTGATAGAATTTTCAGTCCGAGCATCAAGAAATTTGCGGGTTAATTTGCCCTCCCAGGTTCTGAGAGTAATTCGCCCCATGACAGAATTCTTCGTCCGAGCATCGAGGTATTCGCAGGTAAATTCGCCTTCCTGGATTTTGGGAATGATTCTCGTCCTCGCAGAGTTTTCCATCCGAGCATCGAGGTATTTGCGGGTAAATTTGCCCTCCTAGGTTTTGGGGGTAATTTTTCCCATGACAGAATTTTCGTATTCGAGCATCAAGGTATTTGCGGGTGAATTTCCCTTCCTGAGTTATGGGGATAATCCTTTCTATGACAGAATTTTTCGTTCGAGCATCAAGGGTTTCGCAGGTGAATTGGCCCGCCTGGGTTTTGGGGATCATTCTTGTCCTGGTGGGGTTTTCGGTACGAGCAATAGGTATTTGCGGTCGAATTTGCCTTCCTGGGTATTGGGGGTAATTCTTTACCTGAGGGGGTTTTCGGTCCGAGCATCATGGTATTTTCGGGTAAATTCGCCCTCCTAGGTTTTGAGAATATTCCTTTCTATGACAGAATTTTTCGATCAAGCATCAAGGTATCCGCGTGTAGATTCGCCTTCCTGGGTATCGAGAATGATTCTTCCGATGACAAAGTTCTCGGTCCGAGCATCAAGGTCTTTGCGAGTCATTTTGCCCTCTTGGGTTTTGGGAATGGTTCTCTTTCTGGCAGATTCTCCAGTCCGAGCATCAAGGTATTCGCGAGTCATTTCACTCTACATGGTTTCGAGAATCATTCCGTTTCTGGCAGAATTTTTGGTCCGAGCATAAAGGTATTTGCGGGTAAATTTGCTTTCCTGGGTTCTGGGAATAATTCCCCACCTGACAGCATTTCAGCAGTCCGAGCGTCAGGGAATATGCGGGCAAAATTGCCCTCCTAGGTTTCGCCTAATAACGCCTTCCTGGGTTTTGGGGACGATTCTTGTTCTTGCAGATTTTCCGGCCCGAGCATCAAGGTATTTACGGGTGTATTCGCCTTCCTGGGTTTCGAGAATAATTCTCCAACCGACAGAACGCCCAGTCCGAGCGTCAAGGTATTTTCGAGTCATTTTGCCCTCTTGGGTTTTGAGGATAATTCTCTTCCTTGCAGAATTTTCGGTCCGAGCACCAAGGTATTCGCTGGTTGATTTGGCCTCCTGGGATTTGAAAATCATTATTCCCCGGCAGAATTCTCGGTCAGAGCATCAAGGTATTGGCGGGTAAATTTGATCACCTGGGTATTCGGAATAATTCTCTTCCTGGCAGAGTTTTTGGTCGAAGCATCAAGGTATTCCCGGGTTAATTCGCCCTCCTAGGTTCTGAGAGTCATTCTCACCATGACAGAATTTTTTGTCTGAGCATCGAGGTATTCGCGGTCGGATTTGCCTTCCTGGGTTTCGGAAATAATTCTTGGACTCGCAGAGTTTTCGGTCCGAGCATCAAGATATTCGCGGGTAAATTTGCCCTCCTAACTTTTGGGAAGAATTCTTCCTATGACAAGGTATTTGCGAGTCATTTTGCTGTATGAGGTTTCAAGAGTCATTCTGTTCCAGGCAGGATTTTGGGTCCGAGCATGGAGGTATTAGCTGGTTGTATTGCCCACCTGGGTTTGGAGATAATTCTCTCCCCGGCAGAATTTTTGGTCCGAGCATCAAGGTATTCGCGGGTGAATTCGCCTCCATGGGTATTGAGGATAATTCTTTCTATGACAGAATTTTTTTTTGAGCATCAAGGTATTCGCGGGTGAATTTTCCTTCGTCGGTTTTGTTGATGACTTTTGTCCTCGCGGAAATTTTCTGTCTAGGCTCTAACGTATTTGCGGGTGAACGAATTGAAATTCTGCCAGGGAGAGAATCATTCTCAATACCCAGGTTGGCAAATCTACCCGCCAATACCTTGATGCTCTGACCGAAAATTCTGCCGGGAAAGAATTATTCCCGAAACCCAGGAGGGCAAATTAACCCGCGAATATCTTGGTGCTCGGACCGAAAATTCAGCCAGAAAGAGAATTATCCTCAAAACCCTAGAAGGCACAATGACTCGGAAATACCTCGATGATCGGACCGAGAAATCTGCCAGGGAAGGAATCATCCCCGAAACCTAGGGAGGGACATTAACCTGCAAAAACGTCGATGCTCGGACAGGAAACATTGCGAGGACAAGGATAATCCCCAACACCCAGGAAGGCAAATCCACCCGCGAATTTCTTGATGCTCAAACGAAGAATCCTGTCATAGGAAGAATTATTCCCAATACCCAGGAAAGGAAATTCACCCGCGAATACCTTGAGGCTTGGACAAAAAATTCTGCCTGGGGAAGGATTATCTCCAAACCCAGGGGGGCAAATCAACCAGCAGACACCTTGATGCTCGGACCGAGAATTCTGCCGGGAACAGAATGATTCTCGGAACCCAGTAGAGCAAAATAACTGGCGAATACCTTGATCCTCGGACTGGGAGATCTGTCAGGTGGAGAATGATCCCCGAAACCCAGGAAGGTCAATTCACCCGTAAATACCTTGATCCTCGGACGGGAATCTCTGCGAGGACGACAATTGTTCCCAAAACCTTGGAAGGCGAATTTACCCGCGAAAACCTTGATGCCCAGACAAGGAATTCTGTCATAGAAAGAATTTTTCCCAATACCCAGGAAGGCAAATTTACCCGCAAATACCTCAATGCTCGGACCAAAAATTCTGCCGGGGAAAGAATTATCTCCGAACCCAGGAAGGAAAATCAAGCAGCAAATACCTTGATGCTAAGATCAAGAATTCTGCCAGGAACTGAATGATACTCGAAACCCAGTAGAGCAAAATGTCTCGCAAACACCTTGATGCTCGGACTGGCAGTTCAGTCAAGTGGAGATTTATTCCCAAAACCCAGGAAGGCGAATTCGACCGCAAATACGTTGATGCTCGGACCGGAAACTCTTCGGAGTTGAGAATTATTCCCAAGACCCAGGAAGGCAAATTTACCCGTGAATACCTTGATGCTCAAACGAAGAATTCCGTCATAGAAAGTATTCGCGGGTAAATTTGCCTTCCTGGGTTCTGGGGATGATTATTCTCTTGATAGAACTTTCAGTCCGAGCATCGAAGTATTTGCGGGTCAATTTGCTCTCCCAGAATCTGAGAGTAATTCTTCCTATGACAGGATTCTTCGTCCGAGCATCAAGGGATTGGCGAGTGAATTCGCCCTCCTAGGTTCTGAGGGTAATTCTCCCCATGACAGAACTCTTTTTCCTAGCATGAAGGTATTTGCGGGTGAATTTGCCTTTCTGGGTCTCGGGAATAATTCTTGTCTTCGCAGAATTTTAAGTCCGAGCATCGAGGTTTTTGTGGGTAAATCTGCTTTCCTGGGTATCGGGAATGATTCTTTTTGTGACGGAATTTCTTGTTTAAGCATGAAGGTATTCGAGGGTAAACTTGCCTCCCTGGATTTTGGGGGTAATTCTTGACCTCGCAGAGTGTTCGGCCCGCGCTTCAAGGTTTTCCCGGGTCATTTTGCATTCCTGGGTTCTGGGGATAACTCTTTCCCTGAAAGAATTTTCAGTCCGAGCATCGAGGTATTTGCGAGTCATTTTGCCTTCTTGGGTTTTGATGAAATTCTCTGGCTGGCAGAATTTCCGGTCCGAGCACCAAGGTATTTGCGGGTAAATTTGTCTTCCTGGGTTTCGGGTACAATTCTTATCCTCGCAGAGTTTTCTGTCCGAGCATCGACGTATTTGCAGGTGAATGTCCCTTCCTTGGTTTTGGGGATCATTTCTTCCCTCGCAGATTTTTGGGTCCAAGTATGAGGGTATTTGCGGGTAAAATCGCCCTCCTAGGTTCCGGGAATATTTCTTCTCATGACAGGATTTTTGTTTCAAGCATCAAGGTATTCGCGGGTTAATTGGCCTTCCTGGGTTTCGGGCATAATTCTTGTTCCCGCAGAGTTTTCGGCCCGAGCATCAAGGTATTTGCAGGTAAATTTGCCTTCCTGGGTTCTGGGGATAATTCTTCTCCTGATAGAATTTTCAGTCAGAGCGTTAAGGTATTTTCGAGTCATTTTGCCCTCTTGGGTTTTGAGAATAATTCTCTTCCTGGCAGAATTCTCGGTCCGAGCACCAAGGTATCCGCGGGTTGATTTGCCCTCCTGGGTTTTGGAAATAATTCTTTCCCGGCAAAATTTTCGGTCAGAGCATCAAGGTATTGGCGGGTTAATTTGCCCTCCTAGGTTCTGAGAGTCATTCTCACCATGACAGAAATTTTTGTCCGAGTATGAAGTATCACGAGTAAATTTGCCTTCCTGGGTTTCGGGAATAATCCTTGTCTTCGCTGAGTTTTCGATCCGAGCATCGCGGTATTTGCGGATAAAATTGCCTTCCTGGGTTTTGGGGATAACTATCCAACTGACGGAATTTCCAGTCCAAGCATCAAAGTATTTGCGAGTCATTGTGCTCTACTAGGTTTCGAGAATCATTCTGTTTCTGGCAGGATTTTTGGTCCAAGCATCAAGGTATTTGCTGGTTGATCTGCCTTCCTGGTTTTCAGGAATAGTCCTTGTCTTCGCAGAGTTTCCGGTCCGAGCATCAAGGTATTCGCCGGTTTATCCTCCCTCCTGGAATTGGAGATAATTCTTTCCCGGCAGAATTTCCGGTCCGAGCCTCAAGGTATTCGCGGTAAAGTCGCCTTCCTGTGTTCTGGAAATGATTCTCCACCTGACATAATTTTCAGTCCGAGCGTCGAGGTATTTGCGAGTCATTTTTCTCTACTGGGTTTCGAGAATCATCCTGTTTCGGCAGAATTCTTGGTCCGAGCATCAAGGGATTGGCTGGTTGATTTGCCCTCCTGGGTTTGGAGAAATTCTTTCCCCGGCAGAATTTTCAGTCCGAGCATCAAGGTATTTTCGAGTCATTTTGCCTTCCTGGGTTTTGAGGATAATTCTCTGTCTGGCAGAATTTCCGGTCCGAGCACCAAAGTATTTGCGAGTAAATTTGCCTTCCTAGGTATTGGGAATGAGTCTTTCTATGACAGAATGTTTCGTTTGAGCATGAAGGTTTTCGCAGGTGAATTTGTTTTCCTGGGTTTCGGAAACAATTCTTGTCCTCGCAGAGTTTTCCGTCCGAGGATCAAGGTATTTACGGGTGAATTTGCCTTCCTGGGTTTCGGGAGTAATTCTCCACCCGACAGAATTCCCAGTCCGAGCATCAAGGTATTCGCCAGTCATTTGGCCCTACTGGGTTTCGAGAATCATTCTGTCCCTGGCAGAATTCTTGGTCCGAGTTTCAAGGTATTTGCTGGTTGATTTGGCCCCTGGGTTTGGAGATAATCCTTCCCCCGGCAGAATTTTTTGTCGGAGCCTCAAGGTATCCTCGGTAGATTCGCCTTCCTGGGTATTGGAATAATCCTTGCTATGAGAGAATTTGTTGTTTGTGCATCAAGGTATTGGCGGGTTCATTTATCTTCTAGGTTTTTGGGGATTATTCTTGTCTTCGCAGAGTTTTCTGTCCGAGCATCGACGTATCTGCAGGTGAATGTCCCTTCCACGGTTTCTGGGATTATTCCTTCCCCGGCAGATTTTCCGGTCCGATCATCAAGGTATCCCAAGTCATTTCGCCCTCTTGGGTTTTGGAAATAATTCTTTCCCGGCAGAATTTTCGGTCAGAGCTTCAAGGTATTGGCGGGTAAATTTGGCACCCTGGATATTGGGAATAATTCTCTTCCTGGCAGAGTTTTTGGTCCAAGCATCAAGGTATCTGCGGGTAAAGGAGCTGTTGCAAATAAGGCCAAATCTGCTCCAGAGAATTGGGACTCCAGGTTGCACTGAAATGCGTGTTTTGGGTGTCTGAATATGCATATGAATTTTTTCCGCGTCAAACCAAAGCGTCTCCCAGTAGTGGGCAAAAAGGTGTCCCATTTAAAATACACGTGGAACGCACTTTCTAGCGTCCCTCTCAAAATTGGCCCAATGGACTATAACGGCTCCAATGAGGATTTGTTCTTGAACAGAAAATACAACTTTTAGGGGTTTTTTCATGGACGGGGAATGATGTGCTGGTACCGAAAAACCACCTGAGAGATAGAAAATGCGGATCTTTCACGCTAAAACCGGGGAATACTCGAAAGGAGTGGGATTAATCGAAAAGTTGCAGAGGACCAAAGTTGTAGATTATGTTCTAAGCTTCCATTTGGCATCGGTTTTTTATGCATGTATTGGCTGGGGGTTCCCAAAAAACGACCAAAAGTCGTAAAAAACCATATTTATTGGATTTCTTGGCGATCTCGGGGTGGAAATGGACTGACAAACTATCATATCTGGTAGATCTCATCAAAATCCGCATTTTTGGTTCCCATAATTTTTTCGAAAAAACGCACCAGATTCGAGTTTATAGCGAAAAAGTGCCGAAAATAGGCACTCTCCAACATTCTCACGCAAAATACTCGAAAAACGCAAATGGAAACCCTATATAATAATTGCGTGAAAAGTTGCCCTTTTTTGTGTACTTTAAAGTGAAAAAAAATTCATAGCGTTCCGATGTTCCTGCTTCGAGGAATATGCATTTTTATGCCAGATAACAAGTTTGAGTGGATAAATTCATGGTTCCAGCATGCTATATGCAATTCTACGTCAATGAGTCATACAACTACATCAATCGGACATGCAAAATCACCAATTTTCATCCACGATCACCGTTCAGAGCCCTTGAATATCCCGGAAACTAGGCACATCCATCAAAATTCTCCGGTGCTATTGGAATTCCTCATTTGTCAAGGCCCAACACTGGCAAGCTTGCACGCACATAGGTTCCCCGGAAGTCGCAGCTGCCCAAATCTGTTGATATTGTGTGAATTCGTACGTTGGTAGATGTGAATCCCCGATGCAAACCTTCTCCCTCTAAAAAAATCGCAAATAGCCCAAAAATCATAATACCTTGAGTCACTCGCAACAGAGGCTCAAACGATTTCTCCAATATGCACATTCCTGGATACGCATCCGTGGTCCTCATAATTTTGGCGGGTTCCAAAGAATCAGATATCATAGCGAGATATGTCTTAAGACGGCTCCTTTCTTTCTCAAAATCAAAGCTCTCCAAATAATCAAATGGGAACCATATGCCATCTCGTCAGGGAGAGAGAATTGACGTTTCTCGTTCTTCTCAGAATAAAGGAGTCCTTTCTAATGTTATTTGCATATCGCGAATATCCAAATCAATGAATCAAACTTATATCGCAGATACCCAGTATGACGATGATCTAGCTTGACAGGCGGACTACTGTCACGGCTGATTGAGTAGATTTCACTAGTTTGAAAATTTTCGACATCAACTTGTGATATCAATCCAAGCCATAGAGTATGAGTTCTCATGAATGGTTATTTTCGTAGTCTCGTACACTACAATATTCTCATAGTTGGAAAAAGTTTTGAGAAAGACAACAATCCTGGTGTTCAAAGATTCGATCCTTATCATAACCTTATATAGCTCCGAATGATGATCGTGGATGAAAATTGGTGATCTTGCATGTCCGATTGATGTAGTTGTATGACTCATTGACGTAGAATTGCATATAGCATGCTGGAACCATGAATTTATCCACTCAAACTTGTTATCTGGCATAAAAATGCATATTCCTCGAAGCAGGAACATCGGAACGCTATGAATTTTTTTTTCATTTTGAAGTACACGAAAAAAAGCAACTTTTCACGCAATTATTATATAGGGTTTCCATTTGCGTTTTTCGAGTATTTTGCGTGAGAATGTTGGAGAGTGCCTATTTTCGGCACTTTTTCGCTATAAACTCGAATCTGGTGCGTTTTTTCGAAAAAATTATGGGAACCAAAAATGCGGATTTTGATGAGATCTACCGGATATGATAGTTTGTCAGTCCATTTCCACCCCGAGATCGCCAAGAAATCCAATAAATATGGTTTTTTACGACTTTTGGTCGTTTTTTGGGAACCCCCAGCCAATACATGCATAAAAAACCGATGCCAAATGGAAGCTTAGAACATAATCTACAACTTTGGTCCTCTGCAACTTTTCGATTAATCCCACTCCTTTCGAGTATTCCCCGGTTTTAGCGTGAAAGATCCGCATTTTCCATCTCTCAAGTGGTTTTTCGGTACCAGCACATCATTCCCCGTCCATGAAAAAACCCCTAAAAGTTGTATTTTCTGTTCAAGAACAAATCCTCATTGGAGCCGTTATAGTCCATTGGGCCAATTTTGAGAGGGACGCTAGAAAGTGCGTTCCACGTGTATTTTAAATGGGACACCTTTTTGCCCACTACTGGGAGACGCTTTGGTTTGACGCGGAAAAAATTCATATGCATATTCAGACACCCAAAACACGCATTTCAGTGCAACCTGGAGTCCCAATTCTCTGGAGCAGATTTGGCCTTATTTGCAACAGCTCCTTTGCCTTCCTAGGTTTTGGGGTAATTCTTCCCATGACAGAATCTCTTGTCTGAATATGAAGGTATTCGCGGGTAAATTCGCCTTCCTGGGATTTGGGTAAAATCTTTCTCCTGACAGAGTTTTCGGTCCGAGCATCAAGATATTTCCGGGTAAATCTGCCCTCCCAAGTTTTGAGAGTAATTCTTCCCATGAAAGAATTTCTGTTTTCGAGCATCAAGGTATTCGCGGGTAAATTTGCCTTCCCGGGTTCTGGGGATAATTCTTTTCCTGATAGGGTTCTCGGTCCGAGCATCGAGGTATTTTCGAGTCATTTTGCCTTCCTGGGTTTTGAGGATAATTCTCTGTCTGGCAGAATTTTCGGTCCGAGCACCAAAGTATTCGCGAGTAAATTTGCCTTCCTAGGTATTGGGAATGAGTCTTTCTATGACAGAATGTTTCGTTTGAGCATGAAGGTTTTCGCAGGTGAATTTGTCTTCCTGGGTTTCGGAAACAATTCTTGTCCTCGCAGAGTTTTCCGTCCGAGGATCAAGGTATTTACGGGTGAATTTGCCTTCCTGGGTTTCGGGAGTAATTCTCCACCCGACAGAATTCCCAGTCCGAGCATCAAGGTATTCGCCAGTCATTGGGCCCTACTGGGTTTCGAGAATCATTCTGTCCCTGGCAGAATTCTTGGTCCGAGTTTCAAGGTATTTGCTGGTTGATTTGGCCCCTGGGTTTGGAGATAATCCTTCCCCCGGCAGAATTTTTCGTCGGAGCCTCAAGGTATCCTCGGTAGATTCGCCTTCCTGGGTATTGGAATAATCCTTGCTATGAGAGAATTTGTTGTTTGTGCATCAAGGTATTGGCGGGTTCATTTATCTTCTTGGTTTTTGGGGATTATTCTTGTCTTCGCAGAGTTTTCTGTCCGAGCATCGACGTATCTGCAGGTGAATGTCCCTTCCACGGTTTCTGGGATTATTCCTTCCCCGGCAGATTTTTCGGTCCGATCATCAAGGTATTCCAAGTCATTTCGCCCTCCTGGGTTTTGGAAATAATTCTTTCCCGGCAGAATTTTCGGTCAGAGCATCAAGGTATTGGCGGGTAAATTTGGCACCCTGGATATTGGGAATAATTCTCTTCCTGACAGAGTTTTTGGTCCAAGCATCAAGGTATCTGCGGGTAAATTTGCCTTCCTAGGTTTTGGGGTAATTCTTCCCATGACAGAATTTCTTGTCTGAATATGAAGGTATTCGCGGGTAAATTCGCCTTCCTGGGTTTTGGGTAAAATCTTTCTCCTGACAGAGTTTTCGGTCCGAGCATCAAGATATTTCCGGGTAAATCTGCCCTCCCAAGTTTTGAGAGTAATTCTTCCCATGAAAGAATTTCTGTTTTCGAGCATCAAGGTATTCGCGGGTAAATTTGCCTTCCCGGGTTCTGGGGATAATCCTTTTCCTGATAGGGTTCTCGGTCCGAGCATCAAGGTATCTGCGAGTCATTTCGCCCTCCTGGGTTTTGGGAATAATTCTCTTCCTGGCAGATTTTTCGATCCGAGCATCAAGGTATTCGCGGGTGAATTTGCCTTCCCGTGTTTTGGGAATAATTCTTTCCGTGGCAGCGTTTTTGGTCCAAGCATCAAGGTATTTGCGGGTTGATTTCCCCTCCTGGGTTTTAGAAATAATTCTTTCCCCGACAGAATTTTCGGTCCGAGCTCCAAAGTATTTGCGGGTAAATTCGCTTTCCTGGGTTTCGGGAATAATTCTTCCCTGGCAGAGTTTTCTGTCCGAACATCAGGGTATTTGCGGGTAAATTTGTCCCCCTAGGTTTCGAGAGTGATTCTTCCCATGACAGAATCTTTTGTCCGAGAATCAAGGTATTCGCGGGTAAATCAGCCCTATATAGTCAGTGTTTGGCCGTCAGCTGGCGACGCGCGCCAACAGGCTGTTGAAATGACATATGAGATTATCTCGACTGCAGCAGCGCGGGTGTTTTGTCTTTTGCATTCGGCGAAGGTCACCGAATCATCGCGCAGTAACTGACGCAGAGGAGATTCTGTCAGGAAAATAATTATACCCGATACCCAGGAAGGCAAATTAACCCGCGAATACCTTGATGCTCAGACAAAAAATTCTGTCATAGGAAGGATTACCCCCAAAACCTATGGGGGGGGGGGGGGCAAATTCACCGCAGATACCTTGATGCTTAGACCGGAAACTCTGCCAGGAAAGGAACATTCCCAGGGTTACACTATGAAGAGTAGGCCCGGGAGTTACTTTTTGTATAGTAGCAGGTACTATATTAAAGTAGACAATACTATATTCTTCTCTCAGTGTAATCGGAGCTCTGATTTTGCATAATAGGCTAAAACGGGGCCTTACATAGATCTTTCATGGACTCTGAGGCTCATGAGGGGCTCCGAAAGAATTCCAAAGAAATTTTCTCGTACTATTTAAATATGGTACTAGTACTAACAGAAACAAATTCGTTGGGATTTCTTCCAGACCCCCCTGGTGACGGCTCTGATTGAAATGCTCCAAAATCGCTCATGTACAATTCTTTGACATGGTCAATGCTAATATCCATAGCTGTATGGCGGAATGGGAGGCACATTGGACAAAACCGTTCTGAGCATGTTCATTTCTCACCAGAATGAGATGGATTCCGAAGATCCGTCAAGATCCAGGATCCACAAGGTTGGTGCTCCCCTTCTAGAGGGCTAAACTCTTAACAACAGGACGATTTTGGGCTTATGGGGCAAAACACGTCAACTGTCCTGGGTCGCTTTTTGGAGGGTAAAACATCTTGTTTTGAGACATCTGTGGGAGCTGTAGACCTCACGTATAAAAGAATCAATGACATCACTCCTGACGTATTTTTGCCTCAGCTTTCCGATGACGGGGTTTGTTTTCCAGTTTAGTGCTGCCACAACTTCAAAAATTAGCAATCAAGTTTTGAAATGGCAATAACCCAAAATTACCTCTTTTCAGGTTTTTTGACATTCCCAATCGAAAGATCAGGAAATTTCACATCGAAATAGCTCTCCAAAGAACAGAGATTTTTCGATTTTCACTAAGGTAAAGCAACAATGAAAGTACTAGTGGCCATTCACGTGCTGTTTACCTTTCGCGAACGTTCTGAGGCGTTCAATTAGACGCAGGGGAATGATCAATCTACGGCAATCATAGATGGCTCAAAACTACATGTTTTACCCTCCAAAAAGCGACTCAGGACAGTTCACGTATCAAGCCCCTTATCCGCAATATCCATAATATATATTCAGATTGACTCCTCAATCTTTCTTATCAATCCGAATCAATAGAGAAAATATTCATGAGAACCATCGTTCGAAAATTTGGGCGTGATATGAACGAACAATAAAAACATGCCTCCTTGACGTTTTTCCACTTTCTCCACGTTCTAAATCTGTGAAAATCGATTTTTTGGTAAAATCTGTCGAGTAATCTTCTGTTCATCTCGAGGAGACCTACACAATCAAATTCGAGACTTTTCCTGGCAAATTGCATCTCTTCTAGGTTATTCTTGATCAAAATTACGATTGAACTTGTTCATCTGAATTCCTCAAAAACTTCCATAACGCACTCAAACTATTTTTCCAAGATAATTGAGACAATTTCGAGTGAAACGAAGCTTTTGATATTCTTGCCTAGTAGTTATCAAGTGATGAGAATAGTCGATTCCACGGCTCCCAACCGTGAATCCGGTGCTTTCATGACTGCATTTAGAGTTGGGAGTTGTGAAATTGGCTATTTCCATTACTAAAAAAACAATCAGGCCCAGGAAGAAATACCAGGAGACCTTTTTCGTTCAAAATTGGCTCAATTATCTCGGAAAAATAGCTTGAGCCCATTGTAAACAATTCAAGCTACTTCACCCGAAAAAATTCGATCATATCTTTGATCAAAAATAACTCCTGAGGGATGCAACTTGCGGCAACAAATGTTCGAGTAAATAGCGTAGTCCCTCAAAGTTCTATTATTCGACCCTGGACAAAATATCCCGAGAAACTGATATTTTCTTTCTTATAGTGGAAAAACTGGGAAAACGCGACTACTCATTGTGCGGGCTTGAATCAGCAACGCGACTCGATATGCCACACACATCAATATGATAGACTTCATAAGTCATATATTAGGCAAATAAGAGGCGTACATTTCATAATTTATTGGGTGTATGCCTTTCTTGTATGTACGTACCACTCGATTCTATAGCGAGCAGCTCCTCCTTATCCGACTCTCGCTTCTCCTGCCATACTCCTGCCTCGCTACTTCAGCCTTGCACATCACGTGGAACTGCGATCCATCTATCCTTGGAACGTCTCGCACGATCCCACTGGAAAGTGCATATCCATGGCCGGCGTGACGTTTTTTGTCGCCGCAACTGCTTCCACCACGCTGATGCACAATTTTTCGATCCAATCAATTTCCTCAAAATAAATTCGCCTTCACATCGCGATCCAAGCACGTTCGACAGGAATACGATCGGGTTCCGATTCGACCAATGGCGCTTGAAGCCTTAACTCGTCACCTTGCCGAGGATCATCGGTTCTGCCACGTCATAATGATCAAGGTGAGGGATTCCGATACCACAGAGGATCTCTTACGTTTGAGGGGAGAGGGAAGTTCCAAAAAGTGCCCCAGATGACATTCCTTTAAATCGGATCCACAGAAGATCAGTGGCGGATCCAGCGGTCTCGCTGGGGGGGGGGGAATGATTAGTGGCGAAAGTGGTGTGTGACTAACGTATACACGAACGCGCGCGCGCGTGCACGCACACACGCCCACACACCCCACACACCTCACACACACACACACACACACACACACACACACACACACACACACACACACACACACACACACATACACACACACTGCATTCTGGCTCTTCAAACCAAATATATAATGAAAGCTGAGGGAATTTTCAGTAAAATGACCACTAACCAAGTTCAATTTCATTAACTTGGAACGTGAAAATAATGCTACAATGATTTCCATCGCGTTACCCTTATAACGCCGATGAGGTTGCAATCCCAAAGGTCGGGAAACGAAGGATTAAAATTATCAACGAATTTGCCGCTCACAGCCCGCACCCCTGCGATTTTGTTGTTCGGCGCGGAATATTCAAATTCAAAAAAGACCTCATCATTTTACGCCAATAACTTGTGAAAACTTCTGCGAATTGTATTGCACGCATTCAATATAATCTCTCTCTCTCTCTCTCTCTTTTTTTTTTTTTTTTTTTAAGGTGGTTAGAGGGCAAAATCTGCCTCAGGATCCCTCGGATCCGTCCCCAGACACCGGACTGGTTCAGCTTACGCGGACTACGCATAGCCCACGCAGGCCATACCAGGCGGGACACGGGTTTGGGTGGGGCCCACCGAGAGGTGGGCCCGGCCGTGTAATATCCCTCTCCCCTCGATGTCCGATACCTAGGGCATCGGGCAATCAAGAAGGAGATCCACCTGCATCTACCATCTCATCCCGGAACCGCGTGAGCATTACTTCAGGATGAGCGGCATGTCTCGCGCTCGATTGCGAGCGTTCCTCTTCTCCATCTTCTCTCTTCGGCCACTTGTCGGCATCTTCTATCTTCACTCTTCATTGTTCCCTCTCTTTCCTCTTTCTTCTCTCTTCTTTCTTCTTTCTTCCCTCTTCAGTGCATCAGATTCCTCCTGGAATCATTTGGGCCTCTTCTGTTTCACTCTCTCTCTCTCTCTCTCTCTCTCTCTCTCTCTCTCTCTCTCTCTCTCTCTCTCTCTCTCTCTCTCTCTCTCTCGCTAACGGCATTTAGGGATCATCATACTACAAATTCCGACTTTCAAAACTTCCTTGGGGGGGGGGGCATGGCCCCATGGCCCCCGGCTGGATCCGCACTTGCAGAAGATTTCATTCATTCCGGAAGTATAATGTTCGTGTCATTCGAAGACATGATCCAGGAAACTTCAAGGGGTAACAAAAGATTCTATTTGAATTTCCCAGTCAATTTGAGGGTATTGATACTAATCTGGAACAGGAAACAACCTGAGGGGTTGCGAGGAGCCAGAAGGAAAACCATCAGGAAAATGAGCGATTGCGAGCATGAGCATGACTTCTGAATTTCTGGATCTTTTCGTGTGGCTTGCATGATACCGTCTGAACAGATATGATTTCCGTGACCACAGTTCCATCTCCATATTAGTCTCACCCATTTCACGTTGACTTTCCATGAATTCACGCACGGAAGAAACCAAACAGGGGTCTACAGTGGCGTCTCGAAGAAGTCGTTACGCGAAAGAGGGATGAGGAGAACCAAGAAATATATCAAAGCATGAGTAAAGATAAGGGACGCCACGAGGTTTGCTTGACAAACGCAATTATGTTTTGCCCGCTCGGATTTTTCCCCAGCGGCGAAAGATTTTGCTTCGAACGTATAGTGCGTTCATCGGTACATACTATATTGTACTAATATATAAGTATAGTTGTGACGATATTCTTGCCTCAATGATCGGTCATAACGATTTTTTCGGTGCACCTATAGCTTATACTGATGGTCCATCCAACCATGATTTTTCGATTTTCGTAACCATTCGACCCCGTCACAAGAGGGCCTGGGGAAATCCCAAGATCATTTTTCCATGGAAACTCTGCAAAAGTGTGACGAAAATTATTTTTAGAAAATTGTACGAACGTTTTTCGTACTTCGGGTGCAATCCTCCATTGATGTGAGACTGATAATACCAGGGAGGAATTGTCCGAATCCAATAAAAGTGAGTCGAGTGAAATCGGAGAGTTACTAGCTGTATGAGGAAATTTATTCCGTCATATCCAGGCATAGCCTAGTTCAATATTTTATGGGTTCTTATTCTGTACTTATGTATGAGGGAAAGGTCAAATGACCAAAGCATGAGGTCAATTCAAGTCCCGAGGCTTTAATGAAGTAATGAAAAGAGAATGAATATTCAAAAAGATATTTACAAATGGTCGAATGACCTTGGGACGCATTTGAATTCGAGCACGTAACAAGGAGGACACGAGGAAGAAATCATATTCACTGTAGGTCACAGAGAGAGAAGATCGATCTGGCACTTACAGAATGGTCGACTTGGCGACGACGGAGATGTCCACGAGGACAGAAGTATATATGGGCCACGCTTGGCCGACGGCTACTGTCAACTTGACCGGGCACGGTCAGGATGCCCTCGAAGTCCGAGCTCGTTGAATGTGCTGTAGGTCTGCAGGGCCTGTCGCGGGACCGCTGCACCAGGTTATCACGCGCGCACCGAGACTAGTAAAACAGCGACGAGGTTACGTGCGGAAGAGAAAAACGGAGCACGAAAAATGGAGCGAGCTCCGACACGTGCTCTCACTACTCATGATGACGGTATTCTGCCGGCTGGCACAGCGGCGCAGTGGCAGCTTGGTACAGGGCAGTCAAGCGTGGTAGAGTCCTTCCCCTCAAGCCCCTCCAGTCATGTGTAGAGCGCGCCGCGGCACGCACGTTCGTACAATTCTCTTAAAATAATTTTCGTAACATTCCTGCAGAGTTTTCACGGAAAAACGTTCTTTGAATTATAAGCTACAGGTGCACCGAAAAGAAATTGTTATGACCGATCGAGGCGAGAATATCGTCACAACTATGCTTATATATAAGCACAATATAGTATGTACCGATGAAGGCACTATACGTCCAAAGCAAAATTCCTTGCCGCCCGGAAAAAATCCGGGCAGGCAGAACATAATCGCGTTTATTAAGCGAACCTCGTGGCGTCCCTCATTTTCAAACGCTTTTATTGCACTTCATCTCGGTCTAGCGCCTTGTAACTATAACTAGTGGTGCATGAATTTTAAGCTCCCGGCCTACCGCCAACAGCCAACCATGATCATAAGCGGAAATTCGAACCAGCCAATCACATTCATGAACTTATAAGTTCTGGGGAAGTCTCAGAAATCCCCTCGGTCTTGTCAGCGGTCGCGAGTGACTGACACAATGGTCAGATCTTTTAGGTTATATTTACGTCCAGTTGCGTTAGTGTCTGATGACTCTGATCTACCGGAGCTCATGAATAGATGCTTTTATTACGCTTCACCCAGCTCATATAGTTTTTTCCGAACTTGGCTCGTCTATTGTTCCCCAAATTTTCGTACCTGATCACATATTTGTGAAAACGTCTTCGTGCAGGCTAGGGGCTCGGGCGCGCGTGAGCCAGACCGTGAGCTGGAGAGGATATGGGGAGATCGATATCGATACGACTGATATAAAGTGTGCAGCGCTCATCACCTCTGCCTCATTGGCGCCAAAATTCGAATACGAGATACGACACCCATTGATCATTCTTCTCCAAGCACCACGTACTCTGACATCGTACTTTCTTCCCGATGAATTTTATCGTTCTCCCAATCTCTATCTCCTTAATATCATGCCAAGGTTGACAAAGTTTCTTGTTATAGTTCATAAAAGCGTTTCTTAAAAATCCTTTTCACTCTTACTCATATCTTATTACTTATGTTTAGATATATTCTTTGGCTCTTCTCACTCCTCCTTCGCGCAACGACTATATCGAGACGCCACTGTATACACCTGTTCTGGTCCTTCCGTGCAATCTTGTACTCCCCCAGGATTCTTGATACGATAGCGGAATATAGTGTATTATGATTAGACTTACAGAACTCTGGGAGCTTCGAGAATACGAAATCCATCTATCTGATCTGGGAATATATCCTCCGCAAAATAGTAAACATGACCAACTGCCATCCCGATCAGATCAACCCACACTGTATTGCCAAGGAGCACTGAAAATCCCAGAAGTACCCATGGTAGATAAGGTGCCTGTGGGAAGATAAGGCAATTGAATCGTCTTCCAACATCTCACGACCACGATCGCGAGTCCTTGGGAAATGTCACCAGGATTGTATCTCCAATATTTCGGGCGGGCTTTGGGTCGGTATACCATCAAAATATTGAAGAATTGGATGGAGGACATGAGTGCCTCTATATAATCGCTCCATTGGCTTCGAACTCTCGGTACGAGTGAGGTTTTCTCAGTGAGAACTGTCTGTCTTCCTCCACGATGGAAATCTTGACAAGACTTGCAATAGTTTCCCCAAATATCGGAATGTAGATTGCACGTTGAAAGCCCGTGTTATCTGAACCGTATCGTTTGAGTAATTCCAAACTTAGCTTGCAGGATATGAATAGCTGTGGATTATTTGCAGAGGCCAGATCCTTGGATGTGGCAAGATCCACTGCACTTCAGTGATAGTGAATATTTATTTTTAAACGCTTTAATTGCACTTTGACGATCCCATCTAATTTTCCACACTTGACTTTCAATAGTCCTGGAATTTGAGGTTTCCGGTTTCATATTTGTAAACACGTGCTTGGGCAGGCAGAGGCAGGCTCGGCTAGCAGTGAGTGAGTCATTCTTCGGGAGGAAGTGCAAAGATCGATATCGATGCAGCTCAAAGAGAGCAGAGTACTCAGCACCCGTTTTATGGCGCTGAAATTCGAATACGAGATCCGACACCGATACATTTTCCTCCTGGGAGTGCCGCGTCCTCGCACACCATGCATCATTTTCCATGTAGGTTCTGTCGGTCTATCGAACTCTACCTCCTCCACACCATGCCAGGCCCAACAAAGTTAGTTCATAGAAGCGTTTATCAAAAATTCCTCTCACTTTTACTTATTCAACTGATGTTCATGGAACATGTAGCTAGTGATAGAGTGAGATCTAATCTCACTCCATCAATACCAATTCACGCGCCATCTGAGTCGGGGGCTCAAACTCTCAAGCCAATTGGGAACGAGTCGAGATTTTATTTATAACACCGGCAAATGAAAAAAACATGTATCTCTACTTTTGTGAAAATCGTGGGAAATGGGTGAAAATCGTGGAAATAGTACGAAATCGTGGTGAACTCTGGACAAAATATCTCAATGTGCTTATTTTGGACTGAAACGTGGACTCAAGGGTTTTCGGAGTCGCTGATCACGAATATGGAGTCAGGATCTCGATTTTCTTGAATCCAAGATGGCGAAACGAATATTTCTGAAAACTCTTTGTTTGAGCTCAAAATACTTTCTTCGGGGGTTTTTGGGATCGCTGATCACGGAAATGGCATCAGAAGTGCAAAATTCCTCAATCCAGGATGGCGCACACGAGATGGCGGAACGAGATTTTCTAAAACGTGCCTTTTCGAGCTCAGAAGATGCTTTTCTCGGGGTTTTCGTGGTCACTGATCACGAATATAGAAGCAGAAATGCAAATTTCCCGAATCCAAGAGAGCGGGCCCAAAATATTGGGGGCTGAACTAGTAAATTCGAGTTTCGGGACTCTTTTCAATAGTTTTCTGGATCGCTCATGTGATTTTGAAGGTAAGGTTAATGCCTCTGAATCAATTTCTACTATAGCTGGAAAATCGGGAGACGAAATGAGGGAATAGCTCTGGAATTTAAATCATAGGAAGCCAACAAAAACCCAAGCTCCTAGGCCCACGTACGCGTTTTCAGCCCTAAATATACACATTGAGATATTTCGTCCAGAGTCCTCCATGATTTCGTACTATTTCCACGATTTTCACCCACTCCCCACGATTTACTCAGAACCAAGAGGTGAGCCGGTTCAGTCATGTCTTCTGGGACAATCAGGATGAAAAGTTTGAGCAAGCCGTGTTGTTTTGATAACAACGCGTTCTCGCCATTTCTTATGTACAATCCCGTATACACAACAGAGCAGCGCGTGCACGTATACGCTCACACACACACGTTCTTCGCGATGCAGAAAATTAGCATTGAGTGCGGACAGACATCACAAACATTCGAGCCCTCGTATGAACAAAATAAATGGGCATATGTCCCTATTCTTGGGAAGAAAAGAGATAAAACTTGAATCAATGACTTATTTATTTCTCAGCGGGTTCTCTAAAGAATTGTCAGAGCATCCGTGAAAACGGTCCAAAAGAGTCGCTTTCTCCAGCGCTCTTCCTATCCTTCACGTGTTACGAGCTCTAACTTTGAATATCAAATGCTCGAAAACATGATAGACAGGCTCCTTGAAATTCTATCAGAAGGTATATTAAGGATAATTGAACCACCACACAAATTCCCGGAAGATGATCTAAATTTTAGGAAACCCGGGGACATACCTTGAACGGACCTCGGATTCGGTTTCAGCGAGCCAGAAAACATATAGGAACGTAGGTGGGGTCGAAAGTACAGATACTTTCCTCTTTTTTGTGTGCCGGTGTAAGAGGATAGGATGTGAATAAGCGAACCATTATGGCTGTAACATGGAAAGTTTCTGCAAAGGGAATTTCACCTGGGAAAGTGAACCCACCCACATCACTTCACTCATTTTGGACGGATCAGGATATACCCAGGTTCCTGCGCTACGTACGGTGGGACAGCGCGGCGGGGAGAATTCGGGAGCTGAGAGTCGCGGAGGATATTCTGAGGCGGATACATATGTATTGTACACTGAGAAAAAAAATTAATTGGATTGATGAAATATGCATCATTTCGATCAAATCATTTAACCTATATATCGACGTCTCTTACGAAGATTAACACCTCTTTTCTTGTGACTGACGAAGATTAACGTTTATTCGTTGTGAACACGAAGATTAACGGATTCTCCTTAGGTCCACGAATACCAACACTTACTCTTTAGGGGCACAAAGATTAACGCATTTTCGTTGAATCCACGAAGACTAACACTTACTCCTTAGTGGCACGAAGACTAACACTTACTGCTTCACGGCCCATGAAACTAGCACTTACTCCTGAACGGTATGAAGACTGTAACACACTTGCACAAGTTCTCGTTCAAAGGGACGGAGACCAAGTATTTCGACTTAGGGCCACGAAAAAAAAACACACTCTCTTTAGCGGCACGAAAATTAACGCATCCATAGACTTCATTCATGGAGGGACAGAGACTGTAAGTATTCCGTCTAAGACGAAGCACTTATAATCTCCTTCCCTTCAAGAATGAAGTCTACGAATGTGTTAATTTTCGTGCCGCTAAGGAGAATGTGTTACTTTTCGTGGCCTTAAGACGGAATACTTATAGTCTTCGTCCCTTCAAGAAAAAGATGCGGAAATGTGTTCATCTTCGTGCAGTTTGAGGAGTAAGTGTTACTCTTCGTGGTCTTAAGCAGTAAGAGAAAATCTTCGTGGTGCTGAGGCGTAAGTGTTGATCTTCGTGGCGTACACGGTAAGTGTTAATCTTCGTGGCCGTAACAAAGCAAAAGCTAATCTTCAGCCCCCGTGCTAGTTTTCGTGGGCGTTAGCGGATGTGTTAATCTTCGTAAGAGGCGTCGATATATCCATTGAATATCGGATACTCGCTATGAACTCTAAGTGGTTATTTGAAGTGAGCATTTGTTTGAAACGGAATCTAGCTGTAGTTATATCGAAACAATGTTCCTTTGGACCAATGAAATATTTGATGGAAGCACAGAGATCTAACAGAATAATTATTCTACGGGTTCTTTTGTTTCATAAAGAAGATGACGAGCTTCATCATTTTCAATGCGAAAAATATGAGAACGATCAAATATTTGATGAGATCTTATAAATAACACATCCATTCAATGACGATGGTTCGTGAGACTGATGAACAGCTCGATCTGCTAGGAAGAATATTTTTTTGTATGGATAATATGTTTGATCATTTTGAACGAATCTTCGATCAAAATCAGTTCAGATTCTTTCAGACACACTCCTTTGGATCGTAAGGAGAACCAAATTTTGCATATGAGTTATGAAACAGTCAATCTTCACAATTCCCCTGAGGAATTGATGTTATCCTACCATTTGATCAATCTTATCACATTGTGTGATATGAGGGACAGCACGCTTAGTTGTTACAATCACGTCATTCATCATATATCAGGGCAAATTGTTCCACCAATAGCTGAAATGTATAATTTGAGGTGAACAAAACAATTAAATATTTGATTAGTATTTTCGACAAAATTAAAAGTACATTTCGCACGCTGGTTAGTTGATTTATCCGATTTCTGAAACATAGGAGATATGTGTTTGACAGTATGAGGATTAATTGATTAATAGTTGATCATTTTAAATTGCGAACAGTTGACAATCAGATTTGATCGCAGATATGCATTCGTCGCCCTATTTTCCACTATCACATACATCTTCTTAATTCGTTACGCTTACATATACGTTATTATATCGCTAACTAATACTATCATTAATCACATGTGAGTAAAATGCGCTTTTTCGATTCTTATATACTAACCAAGACCCTGCGTAGGCGCTCGCGAGAAAGCGATAGATCGAGCAGCCACCTAGCGGATGATCCATGAAACATGGAGGGAACCGCGAAATTTGAACACATGGCAATCATACCACGATTTCCAACACGGCTTTCAAAATCTGACAGAAGGTTATCGTGAAAGCTCATGAATGTGGTTTCTTGGGACTATCGTCCATTTCTTCATACGACGATTCAAAAAAAGGAGTTCGACGCTCCGATTACAACTTCTTGGGATTCCTATAATTTAATGCCAATTGCAAAGGATGGGCACGGGTCTCTAGAACTAGGTCTAAATCAATGGTGCTGACCACCCACGGGATTGTTGTGGGATATCATTTTAGGCTCCCGTCGGATCATTTTCCAGCTAATATGAAAATCGCCACTTGGGCCGTTTTTTAATAAAGCTCAAAAAACGTGTTTTTTCGTGACCTTTCGACCTCTTACGCTCTATAATTCGAACGGGATGCGTTTTTTTGAAAAATTTGTAGAGACCTTTTTTGTAGATCTGAAAAAATTAACAAAGAATATGTCCTTGTCCAATCTCAAAAGACTGGCCCGTTGAAGAAATTAGAGCTTTTTTCATGAAAAATTATATTCTTCCCGCTCTCTCGCTTCACAGCTCGAACGGAACGCATTTTTTCGAAAAATGTGTAGAGACCTTTTTTGTAGATCTTGAAGAATTAAGGAAAAATATGTCCTTATCTTATCCCGTAAGACTCATTTGTTGCGCATATGAGAGGTTTTTTCACCAGAGATCGTATTCCCCTCGTAATTTTCCTCGGTTTTATAGACAAAACTATAAAATAATGTGTTCCATCTGAAGTTCATAGCTCATAGAGAATTATCCTATAGAAATATCGATGGAACACATTATTTTATCATTATGTCTATAAAACAGAGGAAAATTACGGGGTAAATACGATCTCTGGTGAAAAAACCTCTCATATGCGCAACAAATGAGTCTTACGGGATAAGACAAGGACATATTTTCGCTTAATTTTTCAGGATCTACAAAAAAGGTCTCTACACATTTCTCGAAAAAATGCGTCCCGTTCGAGCTGTGAAGCGAGAGAGCGGGAAGAATATAATTTTTCATGAAAAAAGCTCTAATTTCTTCAACGGGTCAGTCTTTTGAGATTGGACAAGGACATATTCTCTGTTAATTTCTTCAGATCTACAAAAAAGGTCTCTACAAATTTTTCAAAAAAACGCATCCCGTTCGAGTTATAGAGCGTAAGAGGTCGAAAGGTCACGAAAAAACACGTATTTTGGACTTCATTAAAAAACGGCCCAAGTGGCGATTTTCATATTAGCTGGAAAATGATCCCACAGGGGCCTAAAATGATATCCCACAACAATCCCGTGGGTGGTCTGCACCATGGATTTAGACCTAGTTCTAGAGACCCGTGTGGGGTCGGCATGAGCTGTATATAATCATTGCAGTCTTCGAGGGTAGTGTAATACTTGGCTCACGCAATCTTTCGTTTCATTTTCTAAATCCTAAAGATAACCTTATATAGAGAGGATAAGAATATTCAGGCTTGCTGCTGTGTTTCAGTTCTCATTCTACAGCTCGACCGATGACAGAACTGGCATCCACACATCGGGTATACGGGTATCGAGTAATCCACGATGTACACGCCGTACGTGTGACGTAAAATATTCCGTATTAATTCCTCAAAGACGAATATCCATCCTTATTCACGATAATATATGGTGTCATCCAACACGCTGCTTTTGGGGAGAGGCTATAACAGGTTTATTCGATTACGCCGGCCACGCCGGCGTAATCGAATAAACCTGTTATGAAGATGGATTCAATGACGAGGAAATTGATGAAAAAAATATATTCACGATCAGTATATACATTAAGAATATGAATCAGCTTGAAAATCTGCGAGAATACAAATTTCTGAGTGAAGTAATTTGACAATGGTGTAAAATTCTCACTATACGCAATTGTTTTCGAGATTTTTTTATTGATTTTGTTTCGTCACAATAACGATAAAATTAATACGAGCTTTGAACGGTAGGTGCATAACTCACAAAGCGGAAACACACACGAGTAATATCCTTGATATTAAGAATAATCGTGTTTGTACATCAGACTTACATTAAATCTCACAGTTTGCATTAAAAATGATCAGAGTATTCCATGCAACGAGGAATCAAAACTAGTAAACACAGGAGTCATAATTACATTATAAGTGACACTATGCATTAAAACTCACAAGAACTTTTCATGCAACGTAAAATCAGAAATAGGAAACAAAGTATGAGAGCAACATCAGAGATGTTTTTCCTTGCCTTTGAGGCTAACCAAGAGTATGACGTTTATTAATCGAGGCTGTCCTTATCATTTTGATGATTCCTTCATGTCGGCTTTCTAAATGTGATTGGAGAGAGATTATTTTCGAGTAATCGATTATTAATATTGTTTGTCGAAGTTTGGATCAACGACTGTTGAATGATCTCTTCGACTTTCTTGATCAGAAATTGATCGATATGAATATCGTGTTAGAAAGATAGAATAGTCGAATTAAACATTTCGAGGAACATTTGACGGCGAACCTGCTTCATACATTCATGCCTGACGTAAAATTTTTCCTGGGTCAATTCTTAAACCATCGTGTTCCAGGCTAAAATGATGGCGAATAAATCGATGTATACTATCGATATCAGAAGTTTAAGATCACCCGATAGATAGTTTTTTTACCGTCACAGCTCGATATGTCGGAGCAACTGGATCGGAATATACTGTTGCTTAGCTCATATTGAGGTTCTTTTCACCCACTTTCAAATGTTCTGCTGCACTTCTTGCTCCGCGTCTGCAGCTTTGAGCTGTACGAGATAGGAGAAACTCATTTTTCCACGATTTTGCTCAAGTCTTTGGTCCTCTGAATATATTCTATAGAGATGCATAGATTGGAATGTATATCGTGGTATCTTGGAGTGCAATTTGAGAGCTTTGAAATTCATTTCAAGGGAGTATTCTAGCTCGGTCCTGGTCCGAGTAGTCATCGTTTTTGTGCAGGAAGATTTGTCATTGAAGTGAGGCCCATTCTGCGGGAACGGTGTGGAAACGAGACTCATGGTTATGAAATCTCACGTCTTTTGAATTTTCTGGCCACGATTGACGAAAAGGACTAGAGGTAGTCCTTATATACCTCTTTCACTATGAGGTTCATCATTATTTTCTGATAATGACACCATTTTTCGAGAGAAATCTTCGATCACTGAAACAGTCACTACTTGGACAAAGAACACGCAAGAGTAATTATCAAAAATGGATCGGATGCTCTTGAATCGATATCCGTAGAATATGCAGACGATCTAAAAGTGACGTAGAATCGTGGAAAATGGGCACTTCTTATCTGGTACAACTCGGAGCTGCAGGGACAGAGCGATAAGTGCCATGATGCATTTGAATGCATGTAGAGAGAGCTTGAAAAGGAGCTAAGCAAAAGTCCATGGGGATCAATCAGATTCAAAATATCGGTTGGACAGCTTCTTTGGGAATCAAAACCCCTCCTCTCAGCTTGTAATCTTTGGAAGAATAGGGCGAGTTGAAAACGTTCATGAAAGTGGATCATTTTCTAATCATGAGAATAATTAGTGTTCCTATGTTCATAAAGAGATGATATGTTTTATCGATGATGAAGCAGAATTTATTGAGAAATATAGCTAGTTTAGCGGGTTGGAGATATTCAACACTAAGAAAACCCATTGATTATGAACGTACAGTAAGTTCTTTGCCGACGGTGTTAGCTGAGGGATCTTGCTAGTGAATGAGAATTGTGATCAACCCGTGATTACCCCGGTAGTAGCCATCTGGCACACATGGAATTTCAATCGCAACCGAAATCTCAATTTTTCTTTAGAGAGTCTGGAACGTGGGTGTAATTCCATATCTTGGCATTGACTTCTCAATGGACCAAACCCGGAATTGCAAAAAAAATTTTTAATGAAATATCAACAAATATTAACAACTCGTAAATATACTTGAATCGTCCCCGTCGGTTAATAGTTGGAGTGACTCAAATTGATCTTGAAGGACTAAAGGGTGCTCGTGCCAAGAATATCAAGGCACGATCATTTTAGCAAATTTGTATATTTGCAACGTTTCGTCAACGATTTCTGTTGACCTCATCAGGCTGGGAAAAACACATCACAAATAAACGTCGGTTGAAGAACGATCACAATATTTCACAGATTTTACAAATTTATGATTACCACTAGTGAAAGATGTTATTAGTGCATTTTTACATGTACGAATTAGAATATAAGTGTAGACTCAATAGAGTCTAACTTGTCATCGTTCGACTAATATCACACACTGATCGCTGGTGTCACACATACAATTTGATATACACATTACAATTAAGGCACTTGAACGGGAAGAGAAGGAAGGGGGGAGGCATGGAACTCTGATCTCGCAAGCTAAACGAAGATGGAAATCGATTAGCTGTGCGGTTGTTGCTCGAATAGATTACAATATTTTCGATTCGAATTTCTGACGTCCTCTCTGAAGTTGATGTTATGACTGTCAGAATTGATGTATATCAATTCAGAAGAAGTTCTCTTATAGAAATTCGACCCTTCGTCTAGGATTCTAGTTTTAGACCAGTTAAATTCATGATTGAGATTTTTAATATGCAGAGAAACGACCGAGTTGGGATTCTTCAATTTTATGTGCTCTTCAATCCTCACAGCAAGATTTCTTTTTGTTTCACAAACATAACTCGCATCGTAATCTTTACAACGTATCTTATAAATTACACCTGTTTCTTCAAATTTATCCAATCGATCTTTACCTAATTTTATCAGACCTTGAAAATTCTTTTCAACTCTCGGAACTAACTGAATATTATATTTTACAAATACATGTGCACATTTTTGGGAGAAGTTCGTGTGAAAAGGAATACTTATTCGGTAAAGAGGCACACTTGTTTCAGCTATTCTATGAGACGAATGAGCTTGATTTTCCAACTTTTGGAGCCTCGTCCTAGTATATTTTCCCACAAATTCTATAGGATATTCATTTTGAACGAGCAACTTATTTACCTCCTTTAGATTTTTCCTGTGAAATTGAGAATGAGATAGAGAAATTGCACGGTCAACTAAATTGAAAGTCATATTCTTCTTCTGTTGTAAAGAATGATTAGAGGTATAATGGAGGATTCTGCTCGAAGATGTTGGTTTTTGGTGCCAGTCAGTGATGATCTTGTTGTCCTCTCTGATCAGTGACAAATCTAAGAAATTGATCCTATTATTGGTTCCTACTTCGTACGGAGATGGTAGGTTTGGATGATATTCATTGAAAGTGTTCAAAACTACTACGACCTGGTCTTTTTTCATACACATGACCGTATCATTCACGTATCTGTAGTAGAATAATGGAACGACGTTATGTTCTACTTTCAATTTTCTTAGACACTCTACCTCCAAATCCTCCATTACTAGATCTGCAAAGAAGGGTGAAATGGGAGAACCCATAGGGCTTCCTTCTATTTGCTGACAGTATTTACCATCAAACCTAAAGAAAGTATTTTCAAACAAAAACTTCACGGCAGAGCGGATTTGATCAAAAGGAATTCTACATTTCATGTGTATGTCGTGAAACCGCCTGTCCAAGCATAATAATACTAACTGCAGGAGAATGTTGGTAAACAGAGAAATAACATATAATGAAATGAGAATGTAATCGTCAGGGATCTCATGATCACGCAGTTTCTCTATGAGATCCCTACTATTATTTATGTGGGAATCGGGGGATTTTATACAGTGTTTGAGTATATTGTGAAGAATACTAGATAAAAAGTGTAAAGGACTATCGACTGTTGAGATGATGGGTCGTAAAGGAACATCTGGTTTATGAACTTTAGGCAAACCATAGCATCGAGCAATATTCGTATCAGTTTGTGTAAGAGAGTTATGATGGAATTTTCTATATAGATAATTTTGATCATTCCAACTTCGTAGTAGTGACGTGACGTCTTTTTGAAGTTTCTTCAACACGTTTGAATTGGCGGGCTTATATACATTTCGGTCAGACAGTAAAAGATCCATTTTCTCTTCAAACTCAGACTTATTCGTGCAAACTGTGACATTGACCCTGTCTGTCAGTGGGAAAGAGATCTAGATTCAACTCCAAAAAGGACTTCGTTTCATCATCTTTCTTAGTAAATAACATAAAAAATTTTTTTTGCAATTCCGGGTTTGGTCCATTGAGAAGTCAATGCCAAGATATGGAATTACACCCACGTTCCAGACTCTCTAAAGAAAAATTGAGATTTCGGTTGCGATTGAAATTCCATGTGTGCCAGATGGCTACTACCGGGGTAATCACGGGTTGATCACAATTCTCATTCACTAGCAAGATCCCTCAGCTAACACCGTCGGCAAAGAACTTACTGTACGTTCATAATCAATGGGTTTTCTTAGTGTTGAATATCTCCAACCCGCTAAGCTAGCTATATTTCTCAATAAATTCTGCTTCATCATCGATAAAACATTTCATCTCTTTATGAACATAGAAACACTAATTATTCTCATGATTAGAAAATGATCCACTTTCATGAACGTTTTCAACTCGCCCTATTCTTCCAAAGATTACAAGCTGAGAGGAGGGGTTTTGATTCCCAAAGAAGCTGTCCAACCGTATGCCTAATCCGCATAATGAGACTTGCTCAAAAAACATGAAGGTCAGTTTTATAAATCAGTGAAATCAGAGTCGTATCATATTTGATCTTGCGGAGTGAGAACAGTTCAAGATGTTAGTTTTTAAATTTATGATATTTTCTTTGCTTTTAACTTATTGTAACGATACATGCTTTGACATACGGAGTTCTTTTCCCTGTTTCCCTGAATCACAAGTAACTTGCTTGATAATGTTTTCTTGTCCGTTCGGTGATTCAACTCGTTCTTCGAGTGATGGCCTCTTAGGCCACGTTAAACTCAAGCATAAAGATTTGATGTGCTAAGAAACTGCATGCACACATTTCGACTGCAAAAAGAAATTTGTGAATTTTCACGCTTTCAAGAAACATTCGATTTCAAGCCACGCGCAGAGCACTTCGATAGCGTCCAAATCTGCAACTTTGAGTGAAAACAATCAGACTCGTGATTCTGGAATGCAGATCGATGGAAACTCTATTCGTCCCGCGTCCATTTTGACAGAAGAATGCAAACATGATGATTTGATTCCGGAGAGTGACTTAGGACAGGAGGTTAATGATTTGATAGCCAAATACGAAAAGTATTGTGACGATATCAAAATCTTCACAGAAACTGCTTATAATTATGTTGCCTCGATTGCACTCAAGATCTCTGCAGATCCTGCATTGGCGCGAAAGAATGTTGACGATGTCATTGGAATATTGATAGACTTTTACAATTCCAAGGTTATGACGATGATATTATCCAAATGTGTGACAAAAAATATCGATTCGAATGCAATTCTTATTGAGCGGTTATCCATAAGAATTTCAAAATGAGACTCTATTGCCTCCCCGCTCAAATAGTTAAAACCATTCCAAGAACACCTCGTCTTTGCGAGGCATGATACAAGGAAGGTTACGATCGTAAGATCGCAGGCAAAAAATAATTCAAAATTAAGCGTTTCAGTGCAGCAACACCAGAGCCACCTTCAGAGCATCAGTGCCCCTCTGGGTGCCTTGGGCAGACGCTTGCCTCTGATCGCATCGAGGACTTTATTGTGAGCGGATGATCCGAATTTTACTTGCAGAAGCAAGTGAAAATTGGACGCCACCTACTGGTACTGTGCGCAATTTTCACTTGATTTTGCGAGTGAAATTTGGATCGTCCGCTTACAATAAAGTCCTCGATGCGATCAGAGGCAAGCGTCTGCCCAAGGCACCCAGAGGGGCACTGATGAGGTGGCTCTGGTGCTGCTGCACTGAAACGCTTAATTTTGAATTATTTTTCGCCTGCGATCTTACGATCGTAACCTTCCTTGTATCATGCCTCGCAAAGACAAGGTGTTCTTGGAATGGTTTTAACTATTAGAGCGGGGAAGCAATAGAGTCCCATTTGGAAAAAAAACTCGATGTAATGACTCAGATAATCAACAATGCATTTTCATTCTTCAGATCTGAACATAAGGCATTCACATTTTTCATAGAGGATATTTGATGATGCCCGAAACATTCATTTTAGCATCTTTGTACGGTTCGCGGACTAAAGAGGCGGAGTGTGTACCGACAACGATTAGTGATAAATTACAATTTATTCCGATGAGAGAGGTTCTAGAGAGATATCTTTCAATGCCAGGTGTCCTTGAAAAAATAATAAACAATATCGAGCGATTGAAGAGAGACGAGTCTTTCAACTCAGTTTTCAAATCGGAAATGTATGAAGAGATTGAGAAAAGATACGTTGGGAAGTTTCTTCTCCTTTTACTTCTTTATAATGACGATTTTGAGATCAATAACTGTCTCGGTAGTCATCGAGTCATTAGCAAAATTGGAGCGGTATATTGCACTTTTTTGGCCTACCTCCAGAATATGCTAGTCAACTAGAAAATATATTTTTATTGCAATTGCATGATCATCGCGACTACGGGAACAAAATAATATAAAAACGTGTCATTGAGGAATTAACATTTCTGCAAGAAAAGGTATCGAGGTTGAATTCAAGGGAGAAATTTTGAGGATTTACTTTCCACTGTACGCTGTCACGGGCGATAATTTAGCTCTAGATCTCAATTTAGGATTCAGGAAAGGTCCGAACACTGCATTCCCTTGTCGCTTATGTTGAGCTCCCATGGCTTTGGTGGAAAAGATGACTCAAGAGGATGTCGAGCTCTTACGCGATCCAGAAAAACACGATGAACAATGTTCAAAAAATGAATTTGGGCTATTAGAGGTTTGCGTTTTTCATGATGTTCCTCATTAAAGTGCTCTGACACAAGGCGTAGAGGATGCAATGCACGATTTGAATGAGGGAATATGCCGCTATGGCATGGGTTTTATTCTACATCAACTGATATATGTAGAAAAACGATTCTCACTTGATGATCCCCAACGAAGAATATTAGAATCCAATTACACTCATGACAGGAATGCTATTCCATCATTATCAGATAACCAAATAAAAAAAGTTTATCTGATATTATCAGCATCAGAAATGGCTTTCTTAGTAGAGAATTTAACTCTTCTTGTCGGTGATAGAGTACCAAATACTAATTGATCGTGGGAATTGTACCTCTTCCTACGCGAAATCATGAGCATTGTGTATGGTGAAAGTTTTTCTCGTGGAATTTTGGCAAGACTGGAGCTTCTGGTCAATAAGCACCATAAATTGTACAAGATTTTGACAAATAAGGAATTGACCATAAAATTCCACAATCTGCTCCACTTGATACGCATCATCATAAAAATGGGTCCAGCTCAATTCTTCGCGTGTTTGCGATTTGAAGGGAATCATAAAGTCTTCACCGCGTACGCAGAGGCTAACCATAACAGAACGAACCCTCCCTTCTCGCTTGCTTTGAAGAATCAGTTGGGTCTAGCTTATAGATTATGTTTGAACAAAGGCCTCGATGATAGACTGGTGACTAGTGAAAGAAGTCAGCTCGTCGTTGAATCGTCTGACTGCTTCATGTTCAATCATTTGATATCAAAATACGCCTTGCAGGATCATGGAAGAGTTGCGTCCGTTCGTACAAAGGGTACGATCTATAAAGAGAATTACGTCATATGCATAGTGAACGAACAAAACGAACCCGAATTTGGCAAGATAAAGCTTATTCTTGTTCACGAAATGAATGTAATCTTTTTATTCTTCAAACTCGAAGTGAAGAAATTCAATGAACACTTAGCTGCTTATCGCGCCGAGGAGACAAAAGATACTGGTATTGTCAATCAAGATACATTCAAAATTTTCCTACCGCAAGTACTTCATCTCCTACCAGATGGTCATGAGTATGTGAACCACCAAATTCTACCATACTTTGAATTGAGAGTATTCTCCCGCTTTTTTAAGGGCCACCTTGCGGTCTATTATGTTTATCGTAGATAATTAATCAACCAATCAATTTCGAATGGAATTTGATGTCGATGCAAGGTCGGATAACTTTTCTGATATTACAAATTTTTCAAAGAAGTTTATCAAGATTGCTTCAAAATTGAGCTTGTGAATTCACGATAACCACTGTGGCAACTTCAGAAGTAGTCCTACATTCTTCCGCAACTCTGAGAGTGCAATTTCGCATCAATCAAGATAGAACTTTTCTTGAAATTTGTATACAGAGAAAAATCTTGGCAGGTACTCATCACATGCAATTCAAATGATTGATTATTCACAACAGACCCATTTTATGGCGAGAGATTGCGTAAAAAGCTTTTCTGAGCGTAAGGAGCACTCTTAATATTGGTAAATTCGATTCAATTGCAGGATCCAAGATCGAATGATGATTAATGGTGAAATGATTGGAATTTCCAGCTAATTGATCAGGAATTTAGCAAGAAACACCAATCATCTCATCATCAACCAGCACTCCTCATGCAAGAAATCTCTGTTAGTCAATTTGTGGTTGGGTTAGCACTTGCGCGATGTAGAAACAACTCTCATTTCACCGTAGTAAATAAGTTTTGTGCTTATTTCGTATTACAATCTTTTGATTTTCGCGCGCATATATAGCGTGAATTCCACATGAACAAGCTAGAAATAGTTATGTGCGTGAGGAGTCACTGTGTGTGATTTCCACTAAAACTGTTTATCTATGTCAGCAGGTATTCAATGTGCGTCTCGATTAGTCTGAACTCAGTGTATAAGTTTCATATAAAGATCCATACCAAAGGATACAGGTTAAGTTTTGTAACAATAATTATACCCAAGATCTTATATAATGAATAATCCAACAAGAGATTCGTTGTACGTTTTTGGTATGGTGTGAATTCTTAGTATCGCATGCATATTATACTGATCGATGGAATTATTTGCTTGAATACTATGAATATTATACTTGAATCAAAGCTAGCCATGAGTTTGATCAGAAAGGGATTGTTTAATATGGTCCAATTGTATCGAATTGAAGTACGATTCTTCAGTCTCAGAACCCAAAGAGAAGTTAGATTTCAACATCGATACGTGGAGAGCATCAACGATGCTTCTCTTTCTTCGTCTGTGAAAAGAATCAGCATCTTGTGTTCAGATACGTAACACGCAAGACGTCAACTTCAAACCGATCTGCACCTTTCTCGAAAATGAAAATCGAAATCAGAACTTGGTCCGATTTCGAGAAATGTCTGAAGGTGTCTTTTCAGCTCTTTACAATTTTCCTCTTCCGGAATTACGAGCGATTCCTTTTATTAAAGAACGTGTGAAGGCACCTTATGTATAAGATCTTGTAAAACTACATCATATGAGAGTTCCTCGGACTTGAGTTCGTCAAACGCACTGCTTCCGAGATGTATAAGGATTACTGTTCAAGAATCATAAATTTTACTGAAATTCGAAGTTCAGCGAAATTATTTTGTTTCATCAAAATTCATGTCTATTAACTTCCAATAACTTCATCGAGAGATGGTATGTCGTGAGAAGTTCTTAGTTTTTCAATGATTGAAAATTCAGTAATCAGTACTTGCGCGATGGTAATGTATTGATATTTTAGTAATCTATTCAACCAATAGAATGAATGATTCCTCAGAGTTATGTTATTTTTTCACTGGAAACCATCATAGTTCGATCTTATCAGTCATCACTTGAAAAATTCTTCCTCTAAAAGGTATTATATTCAACAGTTTCTGCCAGATTTTCACCCGCTCACTTGAGACCTCAATTCCCAGGCTCGGAAAAATTTCCTGATATGCTGATACAAAAAATATTAATAAATAGTCGAAAAAGGCAAGAAACTTCAACTAACAAAATTGGAAAATTTTCGTGTTTTTCCATTTTTTTCAAATTTAAAGCATATAGAGACTTGATAGTTAGGAGAACATGGTTCAAGACTTGCCATCGATTTTTCAGAATTTTTTCAGATTTTTACCATGCGAAGAAAAGTTATCTCAAATATCGATCTTCGGCCATGTCGACTGTGGTGGACAGAATGAGTAAGGGGGCTGAAGTGATATCATTTTTGGATATCCCAGAGAGTGATTCGACATAATTTTCGATGAAATGAGTTCGATTCGAGCTGCTAAATTAGGAATCCCAGAAGAAATCATGATCCTTGATCGGTAATCCAAGAATATCTTCGATGGAGTGCATTCAAATGTCTCTCGTGAAGGATCCCCTCATGCAGATCTACAAAAGATGCCTCCACACGTTCTTCGATAAATTGTGTCCTTTTAGAGTTTTTCGAGGAGAAAGGTTGGAATAAGTGAAGGTTAAAGAAGAATTTTCAACAAACGCTTTTATTCACTGCGCGAAGAAACGTTGTAGGATTAGGATTATTTTAGTACTTGATCGATATGATCGATCGTGACTTTATCGCTCGCGGGAATTTCAAATCATGTAACATATGAATTGGCCATTGCAAGCTAATTCAATCAACGGATGGGCTGATTTTTGAACATAGATCGATATTGAAATCGATTTATGTACCTTCAAGGCACCTCTAATGCGAGGTTGCAACTTGAAGGCTTTGGATGGAAATGAATGAATGAGATAGAATACTCGAAAAAATTTTGATTCTACGCTTGATGTTGGTGCGTTTCGCTTTTCCTTGACAGATCCGGCTCTTCAGGGGGACTGAAGGGATCTTCTGGTCAGGTTAGTCCCCGACGACACCTAGCGTAAGTGGCTTGGTAATCGAGATCTTAATCGTCCTTATATACGTCACGATCGATCATATCGATCAAGTACTAAAATAATTCTAATTGGCACCGGTTGTCGGCCCATCAACGACCGAGATGAAAACATTACTCACAAGTGCCTGCGAAAGTCTCTGATTCGTATGTAAGGACGATTAAGATCTCGATTACCAAGCCACTTAGGCTAGGTATCGTCGGGGACTAACCTGACCAGATCCCTTCAGTCCCCTTGAAAAGCCGGATCTGTCAAGGAAAGGCGAAACGCACCAACATCAAGCGTGGAATCAAAATTTTTTCGAGTATTCCATCTCATTCATTTATTTCCATCCAAAGCCTTCAAGTTGCAACCTCGCATTAAAGGTGCCTTGAAGGTACATAGATCGATTTCAATATCGATCTATGTTCAAAAATCAGCACATCCGTTGATTAAATTAGCTTGCAATGGACAATTCACATGTTACATTCGGTGCCTGTCCACCGAAGAGCGGCCCTGAGGAGTATCCGTGCCTACCGCACTGTGTCAGGAGATGCGGCTTACGTATTGGCGAGTACTCCGCCCATCCACTTGCTCGTCGCGGAGCGAGTGAGGATCTGGGACCGCCAGAAAGTGATCGGAGCCGAACGAGTACTCACTCCGACGATGAAGGAGATCATCCGCGACAACGAGAAGGAAACCACCCTTGAGCATTGGCAAACTGAGTGGGATTCGCCATTTGCGAACGGCAGATGGACGCACCGGCTGATCCGTGACGTAGCCAAGTGGGCGGAACGCACCCACGGAGAGATGGACTACTGGACGACGCAGGCACTGAGCGATCATGGTTGCTTCGGTTCCTATCTAACCAGGTTCAAGAAGAGGACGACCCCAGCATGTCAGTCATGCGGGGACGAATGGAATGACGCCGAACATGCCCTGTTCAAGTGCAGCGACACCCGGAGAGAGCGCGCCGAGCTGGATGAATGGCTGGGTGCTCAACTAACACCTGAGAATCTCGTCCCGTACTTGCTCCGCAACCAGGAGACATGGGATAGACTCACCGGATACATCAAGCTGGTGATGACCCGCAAAGAGGAGGAAGAGAGGGAAGTAAGGCGCCTCGAAGCAGGCGAATTACAGTGATTCTGCCGATTGGAACAGAAGAGGCCCAAATGATTCCAGGAGGAATCTGATGCACTGAAGAGGGAAGAAAGAAGAAAGAGAGGGAACAATGAAGAATGAAGATAGAAGATGCCGACAAGTGGCCGAAGAGAGGAAATGGAGAAGAGGAACGCTCGCAATCGAGCGCGAGACATTCCGCTCATCCTGAAGTAATGCTCACGCGGTTCCGGGATGAGATGGTAGATGCAGGTGGATCTCCTTCTTGATTGCCCGATGCCCTAGGTATCGGACATCGAGGGGAGAGGGATATTACACGGCCGGGCCCACCTCTCGGTGGGCCCCACCCAAACCCGTGTCCCGCCTGGTATGGCCTGCGTGGGCTATGCGTAGTCCGCGTAAGCTGAACCAGTCCGGTGACTGGGGACGGATCCGAGGGATCCTGAGGCAGATTTTGCCCTCTAACCACCTTAAAGAAAAAAAAAAAAAAAAGAGAGAGAGAGAGTATTTCATATAAAGAGGCAATCACACTCACCGTCGATAACTAGTCAATTTCCCTCGTTCATTCCGACCATACCATTTTCCATGATTTTTCCTGGATTTTTCTGGACTACAGATTGGATTCTTCAGAGAATGTAGGGAAGCAAGGTGGTTCCTGGAATTCGCGAAAGACGAGCTGATCCGTACTCCACAAAGATACTTCCAAGAATGTCCGACTTCCCTCGTCTTCTTCTTCTTCCTCGATCATCCGGCGCAATCACAGAGCCCTCATCAATCAAATTATTCCCGGGAAATTAACCCGCGAGATACGAAAGACACTGAATCATGATACTGGAATTTCATATAAATCCCGCGCCGACACTCCACCCGAGAACCCCGTATTCTACCTACGTTACTGAATTGTGCCTCCACCCGTGTGACGTGCGCACTACTCGCAATAATCACGTATCTCGGCAACTCCACCACTGAGTCAACCCGCGTGCTTTTAATATCACAGATTGTCTCTGTCTCTCTCTCCTCAACTTCCCGCGAGAGCCCGCCTCGTTGCCCCATGATTTTCTGCTTCCGATTTCAACGTCCAGTGAGGGCTGCCACGCTGCGCTCATTCTTGGCGTAACCTAATATACCGACTCTCCTTCCTCTTCGTGACTCTGATGTTCAATTACTCTTCTGACTCCCGCTGCTGCTCCGCTCGCGGCATCCACCTCAGCAAGAATAATATCTTGCACCATCACACGCCTTAGGTGCGATGGCCCAGTGCAGCAGCGGACGGTGGTGACGATGATCTCGGCGACTCCGTCGCAAAGTATATTTGCGTCTCCATTCCAGCCCAATGTTTCATTTGCGAGCTAGAATGAGTAAGACCATGCTCATGGTCTCCTGCACTCAGATGGCCAAAATAATGTTCATTATTGACTAGGCAAATATAACCCACAGCTCGCTCCTGGCTCGAAAACCGTCCCTGCAAGTTTTTATACATGTTTGGGGGTACTTGAGGGAGTACCTATGTCACATCGGGCATTTTGACGCTCTGAATTTCACTCTTTTTGAGTTTCGAGGGACTCCGCGAATAACTCAGGCAAGTAACGTAGAAGAATTGCTAGTTTATTGTTGGTGTGCCTTTTTTGGACGCGTAAATTTGTGTTTGAAGACGTTCAACACAATAACGTCTCGTTCCTTCACAAAACGTCATCCTATTCAAATATTCATGACGTTCCTCACTCGGGATTCCCTTGCCTCAGAAGGACTGTGGCAGAGGTATTACGTGCGAAGGAATGTCGCATTCTTTTATAGTTCAACTTGATCCCAGGAAATTTTTGAGTGTTAGGAAGAATAATTTTCCCACAAATCTTGATCACCTACTGTTGTTACTGCTTCCGTTGCTCCTGCTGTTCCTGTTGCTGCTGTTGTAAGTGCTCTAGCGGAAAACGGGTAATCAGATTTGCTGATTTTTATGTCGCACGCGACGGATAAATGACTTTCAAAATGTTTTTGAAACACGAAAATTCAACGAAAAAAGAAGAAAGGTCCAACTTAAAATGACAAAATGAGTTTATTGAATTCAGAAACACAAGAATAGCCCTTAATTATCCTGGTGCCACGTCACGCCATGCTAATCAAATGGGGGTTGTGCCAAAATACTACCACCAGGGTAACTAAGGGTTAAGATAGAATACAAGATTTTTGACCACGAGATAACTAAACGTTCCTTCTAGTGCGAGACCGAAGTGCGTGATTTTTGAGCGAGCGAGCTCTTTCTAAAAACTATGTTACGGTGGGAGTGAGAGCTGCATCGCTACGCCAGAGTCGCTTGAGTTTTTCATTATCTTCCTTCGGGCGTCTTTGCTGGAGCGCATGCATTCCCCAAGAGGGGGAAATTATCCCAAACTTACAGGTACTAGATGGAGGCACGGGTTCTATTTCTCGATTATTTTTGATCTATTCTATAATATTGTTGACATTCGTACTATTGTTGTTCGTCAGTCTTCTGTTCTGAAGTAGAATTGGGCAATCATCTTTTGTTTGTTTCTCTGGTTTGATCCACCGTGATCTTCTTGATTTACTTGATCATTGTTTAAATATTTCTCATACCTATTTGGCCTGAAAATTATATTGCCAATATTATTCCCTTCTTTTTGTCTGATTATAATTTTCACTCGATTTTTCCCACAATTTAACAAAAGTATGACAAGTGATAATGTCATGGTGAATGAATTTGATGGGTACAAAAGTATGACAGGTTATAATGTCACAGTAAATGAAATGGATAACTACAGAAAAATCATATTTTCGCCATCGTTTTCTGGCGTTAATAATAATTCTAGATTATTCTCATCCTTTTTTAGAGGGAATTTACATTTCCCAAATCACTGCCTGAATAATATTGAGGTTATATAGAATCGAATAATTCTTTGAATATATATTGCTTTTTCAAAAGAGAAAGCTTTCATTTGATGGTAGTAGATTTTTCCTCGAATCTTTTTTTAGAAATTTCTTTCTCCTCCGAGAAAGCTCTTGGATACATGAAAATTGTACTGTCCTCTTCGTTTTCCCGGGATCTATCGATTGTGGGTAACAGTTTTTCTTTTTTTTTCTTATGAAACGCTTTTAGTGAATCTCTATTGAGATTATAAGCAATGTGTACATATAATCATAATACACATATTCTTAAATAATAGAGAAAAAAAATTTCTTCTATGACTTTAAAAAATTACAAATTCATATTCATAGAATTCCAATATCTAATACTACTATTACAATAATTGTTATCGTGTATTCAGTGACAATACTCAGTGCTTTTCATTCATATATGTAAATCACAATTCTTGAGAAACGAATGTAGCAACTCGCAGATAACTGCGGTGACAGTTTTTTTTTGATAACGCCTTGGAAAATTACTATCACCCCATCTTCCGAGCCCTCTGACCGTGTCTGTGTGTGTATATGTATTTCTCTTCCTATGTCACAGCAAAACTCCTCACCATCTTCACCAATCCCCTTCAAATTTCGCACACATATTTGGTGTCATCTGTAGATGGGACGCTACAATTTGAGCGACCCCCGACCATTATCCCCCGAATTAGAAAATTTTCTCTGAAAATTTCTTATTCTTCATATCTTGAAAACTATCTATGAATTTCCCTCCTCCTTTGAAAAATATGAGTTCTTCTATATAAAGGTTTTTTGAGAAGCTGAATCGATTGGTTTATACCTAATTTTGATTTCTTCCAATTTTATTCTAGCTTCCGTGTACTCCTTCCTACATTTGTCTCTAAGACCATGATGATGACATTTTAACAAAATTTCGTATGAACCAATCGATTTAGCACCTCAAAAAGGATAAAAATTACTTCTCTAGAAATTTTTTTAAGTAGGACTAGGAATCACAAGTCATTTTTAAGCTATGCTTTTTTAATAAGGATCGAAAATTTGTCATAAGAAAGTTCATAGGTCACAAAATACTAATCGAATAATGCTCAAAATTCACTGGCCTCAGCGGAAGAGTCCTCCAAACCCACCCCCAGAGTTTAAGAATAATCTATTGAAGCGCTTTTGAATTTTCGTGTTACCTATAAAGCCATATTATTCCGTTTTTCCTCGAATTTTTTTCAAACAATTTGTTTATTCCCCAATAAAGCTCTTGGATACATGGAAATTGTACTGTCCTCTTCGTTCTCGCTAGATCTATCGACTGTAGGTGACAGTTTTCCTTGGTAACGCCTTGGAAAATTACCATCACCCCATTTTTCGAGCCCTCTGACCGTGTCTGTGTATATGTGTTTATGTATTTTCGTTTCTATGTCGCAGTCAAACTCCTCACCGTTTCCACCAATCCTGCCCAAATTGTGCAAACATGTTCGGTGTCATCTGTCGATGAAGGTACTGGAATTTGAGCACCCCCCGACCATTATCCCCCGAATTAGAAAGTTTTCTGTGAAAATTTCTCATTCTCCCATGTCTCAAAAACTATCTATAAATTTTTCTCCTTTTTTGGAAAATATGAATCCTTCAATATGAAGGTTTCTTGAGGTGCTGAATCGATTGGTTAATTCACAATTCCGATTTCTTCCAATTTCATTCTAGCTTCTGTGTACTCCTTTTTACATTTGTCTCTAAGACCATGATAATGACATTTCAACAAAATTCCGTATCAACCAATAGATTTAGCACCTTAAGAAACATCAAAATCTACTTCTCTAAAAATTTCTTTAAGTAGGACTAGGAATCACAAATCATTTCCAAGATATTCTTCTTCAATGAAATTCAAAAATTTGTCATCAAAAAATTTATAAGTCGGAAAATACTCATCAAATAGTGCTCAAAATTCACTAGCCTCAGCGTGAGAGTCTTCCAAATCCACTCTCAGAGTTCAAGAATAATCTATCGAAGCGTTTTTGAGCTTTCGCGTTACCTATTAACCCATATTATTCCGTTTTCTTCGTCTGCTACAACATATCGATAGCTCCTACGAAGAGTAGCACATACGCTAAAGGTCGGCGAAAAGTAACATTTGCGCGATATCCTCCGGCGAAAAGTATTACTTGGGCTCGTCGCCGACGAAAAGTATTACATAGCGCGTACCACCGACGAAAAGTAACATATAGCGCGTACCCCCGGCGAAAAGTATCACTTGGCGCTTGTCGCCGACGAAAAGTAACACATAGAGCTTACCAAGCCACGTCGGCCAGATGAGTTTTCAGAGAGCTATGTGATACTTTTCGTCGCTGACATGCTCTATGTGATACCCTTCGCCGGCGTCAAACGCTAAGTGATACTCTTCGTCTGTGGTACGCGCTATGTGATACTTTTCGTCGGCGACAAGCGCCAAGTGATACTTTTCGCCGGTGGTACGCGTTTGTGTTACTCTTCGTGAATTACAAGTGTACGTATTACTCTTCGCCGGCGGCTGGAAAAGTGTTTTTCTTCGTAGGAGCCATCGATATTACCTCCTTTTCCTTTGTAACTGACCTTCTACGAGAATTCCGTATCAACCAATAAATTTATAACATCGAGATACATTACCATCATGCATCTCACTCATTTTTGAGTTAACAGGAGCAAGTACAAATGATTTTTGAATTTCAAAAGCAGAAATTTTTTTTTCAAATTTCGTAAACCTTCAAAAAAAGAGTCGCATCTCAAAAGAAATACTTTCCATTATGTAACGGGAACTCATTGGCATAATCATTGTACTCCGTTGAATCTTCTGTGATAATTCCTGCTCAAATCCACTCCAATCTGATCAAATCAAACTGCAATATCGTTATCAAAGGTATGTGTGTGTATACATGCAAGTGCTTCTTGGACCATCTCCCATCGTTCCAAATTGACATTCCTACCATGTAGTTAGGTGAACAAATAGAGTTTCATTTATGCTAAACTTTATAACCCATCAAATATTCTGACCGTTTCATCTTCTCCTTCTCCAAGCAACATACTTCCCTTACTAGTCTACTTTTGCTTTCTCAAAAGGAAAAGCTTTCATTTGATGGTAGTGGATTTTTCGTCGAATTTTTTTTCAAAAAATTTTTTTCTACTCGAATAAAGCTCTTAGATATATGAAAGTTGTACTGTGCTCTTCGTTTTTTCTGGATCTATCGACTGTAGGTAACAGTTATCCCTGATGACGCCTCGGAAAATCACTACCACCCCATCTTTCGAGCCCTCTGACCGTGTCCGTGTGTATGTGTATATGTATTTTGTTTTCTATGTCGCAGCAAAACTCCTCACCATCTTCACCAATCCCCTTCAAATTCTGCACACATATTTGGTGTCATCTATAGATGGGACGCTACAATCTTAGCACCCCCGACCATTATTCCCTGGATCATAAACTTTTTTCTGAAAATTTCCTAGTTTTCCAGATCTCAGAAAATATTCATAAATTTCCCTTCTGCTTTGAGAAATATGATTCGTTCAATATGAAGGGTTTCTTGAGGTGCTGAATCGATTGGTATTATACACAATTTTGATTTCTTCCCATTCTATTCTAGCTTCCCTGTACTCCTTTTTCATTTGTCTCTGAGACCATGATGACGACATTTTGACAAAATTTCGTATCAACCATTCGATTCAGCTCCTCAAAAAAAAATTACGTCTCTGAAAATTTTTTTAAGTAGGACTAGGAATTCCAAATCATTCTTGAAATATGCTTTTCCAATGAAAGTTCAAAATTCGTCATAAAAAAATTTATAAGTCAAAAAATACTCATCGAATGATGCTCAAAATCCACTGACCTCAACGTAAGAGTTTTTGTAATCCACCCTCAGAGTTTAAATATAATCTATCGAAGCGTTTTTGAGTTTTTGTGTTACCTATGAAGCCATATAATTCCGTTTTTCCTCGATCAAAAAATTTTTTTCTCCCTCAATAAAGCTCATGGATACATAAAAATTGTACTGTCCTCTCCGTTTCCCCTAGATCTATCGACTGTAGGTAACAGTTTTCCTTGAAAACGCCTTGGAAAATTACTATCATTCCATCTCTCGAGCCCTTTGACCGTGTCTGTGTGTTTATTTTGTTTTCCATGTCTCAGCATAACTCCTCAATATTTCCACCAATTCCCTTCAAATCTTGCACACATATTCAATAGCATCCGTAGATGAGAACGCTACAATTCTGGCACCCCCCTCCCCCCAACCAATACTCCCTGAGTTATGACTTTTTTCCTGAAAAATTGTCATTTTTCCATATCTCAAAAACTGTTTATGAAATTTCCTCCTCCCTTGAAAAATATAAGTAGTTCAATATGAAGGTTTTCTGAGGTGCTGAATCAATTGGTTAATACCTAATTTTGTTTCCTTCCCAGATTATTCTAGCTTCCCTGTACTCCTTATTACACTGGTCTCTGAGACCATGATAATGACATCTTAACTTAATTCCGTATTAACCAATCGATTAAGCACATCAAAGAATATCAGAATTATGTCTCTGAAAATTTTTCGTAGGACTAGGAATTCCAAATCATTTTTAAAACATGCTTTTTCAATGAAAAATTGAAAATTTGTCGTTAAAAAATTTATAAGTCAAAAAATACTCATCGAATAATGCTCAAAACCCTCTGGCCTTCGTGCAAGAGTCTTCGTAATCCACCCACAGACTTTGAGAATAATCTATCAAAGCATTCTCAAGTTTTCGTGTTACCTATGAAGCCATATTATTCCGTTTTTCCTCTGATTGTTTTTCAAAAAATCTTTTTTGGGTATTACTTTAGTGTAATTAATATATTCATATCTGATATCATTTGAGGATACAATAGAGAAGTATATGTGAATGGATTTTATAATGAAATTTGAATAAACATATGGAGTTATTTTCATTAGACAATGAAAAGTTATAATATTTCGAATTTCAGATAATCGATAGATGAATTGTTGATTTCATAAATTTGATTTGAGGAAGCATTCTGCTTATCTCTCTTAGCAGCGTATTTTTCTTGTTTGAAATGATATTCTACCCCTTTCCTCCCAGCCCAAAAAGAATATATACATATACAGTCCCTACCATAAATAATGGAACACGTAGGATCTCACTCAAACAGCGATATCTCCGATTTGATTGGTCGTACGGAAATTCTGAGAAAAGGGTTTTGAAGAGCACAGAAAAATCAATCAATTTATGGGTTTTAATGATTTTTTACGTGCTTTTTAAGTGCCCGTGCACGTGGTTGAAAATCAGAAAAAAATTTCCTTCAATCAATCACCTACAATTTTGACGGGAGTGATCCAATCACAAAAATACTCATGGGATCTCGTAGATCGTTTAAAAATCTAAAAATTTGGTCCACTGTAAAATTTTCGTACGACTCTTCCCGTCTGACTTACGAGCTCCGAAGGAAAACTTTGTAGTAACATAGGGTGTTTATGGAGATACCGAGCCTGGCACCTGTTCAATTTTCTCTCGCTCTATGCTGAGGCAAAATTGGATTCAAAAAATATCATGACACGTGATTTCGACGTAAAATGATCTCATCTTTCAGAATATTTCATCAGATTTTGTCTCAAATGTGACCTATGGGAGCAAAACACGAAATTTATCAATTTTCACATCAAATTTCGAGAAATCGTTGCTATCTCAAATCTCAATCAAAATCTGATGAAATATCCAGAAAGATCAGAATATTTTACGTCGAAATCATATGCCATAATATTTTTCTAATTCAATTTTGCCCCTGAATAGAGCGAGAGACAATTGAACAGGTGCCAGGCTCGGTATCTCCACAAACACCCTATGTTAGTACGAAGTTTTCTTTCGGAGCTCGTAAGTCAGACGGGAAGGGTCGTACGATACTTTTACAGAGGACCAAATTTTTAGATTTTTGAACAATCTACAAGATACCGTGCGTATTTTTGTGATTAAATCACCCCCGTCAAAATTGTAGGTGATTGATTGAAGGAAAATTTTTTCTGATTTTCAACCACGTGTATGGGCACTTGAAAAGCATGTAAAAAATCATTAAACCCCATAAATCGATAGATTCTTTTGTGTTCTTCAAAACCCTTTCTTCAGAATTCCCGTACGACCAATCAAATTGGAGATATCGCTGTTTGAGTGAGACCCTCCGTGTTCCATTATTTATGGTAGGGACTGTATATATATATGGTTATGATATTTCTAAATTCAGAGTTTATAGCTATTCTTGCATATACTCATTTGCTGAACCTTTTCACGTGATTATTATGGTGTAGCTTCTGTTATAAATTATTATAATATACTTTTGATTTGAAACTGGTGCCGAAAGTCGTTAACGACCCAATACATAGATGTGAGCTCTTTGTATCAGAGCCTTTCGTCATCCGACTCTTGTTGCTTTTGAGAGCGGCAAGAAGTGATGCAACGCATATGATACCGAGTGCTATTGGTTCATTTTATCGCTCGCAGCTGCATCCGCTTGTTAATATCTAATCACGTTTTTGGGGTCCGATTTCCATGTATCCTGGATTTCGAATGCAATTCAGGTCACGAATAGCGATGTCTTTTCTCAGCGTCGCTCGAGACAGCTGCGCTATTACGCAATAAGATAGACGCTGCCCCGTCAAGCACTCCGTCCGCTTGTGCCATTGACGTGAACGACCGAGATGTTTCGTTTATCGCCCGATGATAAAAAGTTTTTAGAATAGGAGAATATTTTCGGAACCGAGGCAAGAGAGAGATATGGGCTGCTCGCCCTTGTCTCGTGGACGGAAAAAAATTTTTTACTTACGATGGCTACGACATCACACCCCCACTCTGAGAACACTTGATGGAGTCAAAGCGAACAACAAGTGCTCTCTTGGTGATAGGTGGATGTATTTCGTCCTTTGTATGATTTTTTGAAAACAAGAAAAGGAAAAGAAAATAGGAAAGATGAGTTCTGATTTGAAAATGATTTACGTTACTCCAGAAGGTAGCGCAGATTACTCGAGTTGGGAAGGGGTCTTATTCTGTTTTATTTCCTGCAGTTTCTCATTGACTGAGGCTGTAGGGTAAAAATTCGATTTGGGAGCTGAAGGCTCTTGATTTGAGTGATGCTTGGCGTCGGTGTTGACATGAATTGACTCCAACTCCTCGGTTGGAATTGGTTCACCCGCTGGTCTGGCTTGAGCCATGTAGACTAGTAGATGAGCCAATGATGACCGTACATCGCTCTATGGATGAATTCACCATCCATAGACTGAATGAAGTGCGTACCCATGAATGAGTATTTCAATCACGGATTTGATAACTTGGAATATCATTAGCACGGCTATTATTTCGGCACTGACTGTGCCGGAAGTCATAAATTTGGACCACAGACGATTCCAAGAAGAATCCATAATGCGCTCTACTGCTTCTCCGTTGAGCAATTTAAGTATTGTACCATCCTTGTCTTCGACGGGATGGCCTCGAATCTCTCTAGCCAAGTCTTTTAGTAATGCTGGTTTTTCGAATGGAAACATGATACGTTCGCGAAGTTGCTCGATATCGGATTCCGTATGAATTCCACTGACCGCTAGTTCAGAGGGATTTGCGTATGACCAAGTCGCTTCCGCCGCGGGTTTCATGATAGTAGGGGGTATTGACTCTACTGACGAGGTAACATTTTGTACCAGGTCCCGTCGATGTGATGGTATGGAGGCAATAAATGATTGCATGGCATTTCAATCCCCCTTGATTTTAGGATATGAGTTCTTGGTGTGAGGTAGAAGGTTTCGTTATCTCGCGATACTCGAAGTTTCGCATAGCAGAGCTCGCTATGGTGGACCTTGACTTCTACAGGAATACATTTGACTGTATGTACTACTTCTCCAGCTGTTACGGCCATGTAACCCGGACCCTTGATCAAGTCGAATGCGAACTCGTCAGGTGCTTGAGTGGTAATTGAGAGAGAGTTTCGAATAGTTTGTCGTTCTAGGTTGCATCTCTGAGTGAGAACGTCGCGATACAGTTGTTTTATTTGCGACCGAATGTGCTCCTCCACATGAACAAATTTGAAGTTCACGTAAGCGAATATGTCAATGTTGGCGATTGCGACCGAATTGCCTCGAATGGGAAGCGACTGACTTACGCGTTTCATACATAACAAGTTTCGCATGCTCTGTGAGAGTGATAGTATAACCACAGATGTTTGATCTTCCCTTTACCGTTACAGCAAATGTGATGTCATGAGTTGCTAATGAATAAACTGTCTGACCCTGGCCTAAATCGTAAGCCACCATTTTGTGGGCCATACCTTCGTATAGTATATCCTTCCCCCCTCCATTCACTTTTTTCAAAAGTATAACTTGGCGAGTATGAGTTTGTTCCTCAAAATTTATTGATTTTTATCAGGTTTTCACAGAAAAATGATGATTGATTCAATTCAGCTGTATTACATAGTTCCAACTCTTGAAAGGAATGAAATCAAAGTAACTATGTCGAGTATTTCTGTAAGTTTGAGAGACCAACCATTTTCCGGGCGAAATACTTATGGCATTGTTTCAACTCGTGAAAGGAATGAAATGAATAAGAAACCATGTCGAGAGTTTTTCGAACAAGTTTGATTGTATAAGGTGATGGATTTCGGAAATTTTGCACGGTCTTTCTTATTCGTTGATTATTAAAACCAGAACTTGAATGAGAAAAATTGAAGGAGTCAAGTATAGTTGATTGAAGAATCACGCTAATTATCCTCGAAACTGTAGATTTTTCTTTGAGAATGTGGAGCGAATAATCACTCGTCGCTCTTATATGATAGTTCATATAATACATGAGAGAGCGACGAGTGATTATTCGCTCCACATTTTCAAATAAAAATCTACAGTTTCGAGAATAATTAGCGTGATTCTTTAATCAACTATACTTGACTTCTTCAATTTTTCTCATTCAAGTTCTGGTTTTAATAATCAACGAATAAGAAAGACCGTGCAAAATTTCCGAAATCCATCACCTTATACAATCAAACTTGTTCGAAAAACTCTCGACATGATTTCTTATTCATTTCATTCCTTTCACGAGTTGAAACAATGCCATAAGTATTTTGCCCGGAAAATGGTTGGTCTCTCAAACTTACAGAAATACTCGACATAGTTCCTTTGATTTCATTCCTCTCAAGAGTTGAAACTATGTAATACAGCTGAATTGAATCAATCATCATTTTTTCTGTGAAAACCTGATAAAAATCAATAAATTTTGAGGAACAAACTCATACTCGCCAAGTTATACTTTTGAAAAAAGTGAATGGAGGGGGGGGGAGGATCTAATTTCTTCCTTATGAAAATCAAAACGAAGAAATCAACTCCCTCATCTGATCACAGCTTTTGAGAATCTGTTAATCACATATCCCTCTATAATATAAATAATTATTTCACTCAGATCATCTTTTCGATCAAGTTGACTTGGAGTGGCTCTTGATATACTTGAGGAGTCCCCAAATATTATTCCACCCAAGTATTGATTCTATATTTTTGAACGAGACATTTCTCTTTATCTTATTCTAGAACTTACCTCAATTATAAGGAATTAGAAAATTTCCTCATCACAATCATAACATCAATGCTTGAACAATATTAGACATTCCTCATACAGAGTGAAAGTTGGGATGTTATGATTGTGATGAGAAATCTTCTGATTCCTCATTGTTCAGAATATGTTTTTGAACCAGAAGATTAACATATCCCTAGTTACAAACACGATATCAATATTTGGAGTGAAATAGTATTGAGAAATAATACAAGAGGAGCAAAAGCCGCTCCAAGTCAACTTTGGTGACAAGAAAATTTGAGTGACATAGGTTTTGCTACCCTATATAAATATTTGATTCCCTGATAGTCAAAAGTTGTGAGCAGGATTTCAAGCTTCAACTCCTATAAAGTCCAGAAACCCATATTCCCATCTTATGGAGCGCTTGAATATCCTCTTTACATCACATCTCAACTCATGAATTACAACACATGATTTCAAACTTTCTTGGAGCAGCAATAACTCTGCTAGAACTTTTTAGTAATACTAAATAGACCCATGAGTTGCATGTATGATTGTGACGATGAAAGAGTTATTAATCTGGATCTGAAAGATTGTGGAAGTGTGTGGTAGTTCTATCAAATGCGCTTGACCACTTGCCAATATTTATTGTCACATACATACCAGCTCTCAAGCTTCTTACTTGATGACACCAATGAATAAAACTCAAAATCAGCTCAGAAGCAGTCAAAATAATAAAATGTATTGTCTGGTCCTCACAGCGATATCGACTCTGGATTGTAATATCAATAGACCAAGAGTAAGATAATGACTGCTCAATCTCTATTCATTTAGATTATTCAGTGTATGCATGTAATAACATATAATCATTACTGAAACTTCCCATCCAACTTTTGAGTGAATGTTTACAAAAAATAACCTGGAAAGCAATATCACAAGTTATTACGTAGATGAAGTGACTTATTTGACCACAAAGCAATATTCTCATGTACTTGGCAAACGCTCCTTGATTCTCCTGAAGACATTTAGTACTGCATCACATACAAGACTTCAAAGTTGCATCTATAAACTCATAATCTGATGGGGCAAAGAATCCCAGCATACATCTTGCACAGGTTTCCACAATATATCGCGTTTAAGAATACCTAACTCTTAATAGCTGCTTTTTCCATGAAAACATACACATTTTGCATCTATTTTGTCCAAACAAGATAATAATGCATGCACTAATTGAGATTGCGGCACCGCGATGCATGGCGATGTAAACAAAGCAGACGGATCTTCTCTCTCTCCTCTCTCTCCCTCTCACTCTCTTCCCCTATACCTTCGCCTGCGATTCATGCGTACTCAAGATTGGCCGAACCTCAGACAGTCTGAGCGAGGAAACAAGCCAAAGCTCATGTATTCTGCACCCCGCACTGAGGCACTCAAACAATCGTTTGCTATCGCCTCTGCTCGTTTCCTCAACACACTCCCACCGATCGACCTTGATGACCTACCGCCTGGCCAAATAAAAAATATCATACTCAAACAACAAGTTGAGAAAGATAGAAGCGAGTGGTTTGCTCGCGCGAAGCGTGAGCAAATCACCGCCGTCCCCCCCAGTCTCCTCGAAGCTTTTGCTTCATTCAATGAATGAGCATCTGTGAGAATATTAGTTAGTGCCCGAATACACTCGCGGAATTCAACCACGCCTCAGAAACCAACATTTGAGGACAAATTCAACTCCACTCACAAATTGGAACTGTTACCTGCGATTCAAATGTAATTTCTTGTAATGTAATACCCGATCTAGAACATCTCCTCCAGTTAGTTAACCTTAATCAATATCAGTGCTGTAATACACTTTCTCTCGCCACCAGTTCGTTTAAATTATTATTTTGTAATTCAAGTGTAATACGCTTAATGAGCAAATGGGGAAAATTCCCCCCGCTCTCAATAAATCAGTCAATCAATCAATCAATCAATCTCACTCGCTCATCAACAACTCTCGAATCGGAACTGTGCGTTCAAGGGTCGAAACAAATCGAATGGATAATTTTTTTGAGGTGGTGAAAATTGGCGAAGTGAAATCAAAGTCCCAGCGGTCAGAATCGGAAAATTGATGACACTAATAGTGAGTCCGTATTGAAACAGCGCCAAATAGAGAGGCAGGAGATGTTTGTGCACCCGGGTGGTTGAAATAAGTAAGGTGGGAAAAATGTGTGGGGTTAGAAAACCCCCAATTCAAAGTATATAAGGCACAGCGCCTCCGCTCGATTTTTTGTCTGCTCATACTCGCCAGCGAGGCGCTATCGCGCCTCTTGACCATATCGATCGAACTTACAACTATCTCTGCGAATCGAATCCCAGAACGCATAGCCTCTATCTAGGTCGAGACATTCATTGATTCCGGATGACAAGTGTATCTTGTTATCTTCGATACTAATTTGATCGGTGTAATCTTGCAATGTTATTTTTAGAGAACCTTCAATACTACTTATGATTGAATCTCAATTGATCTTCTTTGCCAGTAGCTTTGTGTCAACAAATTTCGCTGACTCATGTCATAGATCGAGTTGAATTACTTCAACTCGAACGATGCACCTCCAAGCCTCGTATGGTTGCGAGGTTAACTTGGAGGATTTTGATGAGAAGAAGGATGAGAAGAGACATATGGAAAAAATTTTGACTCTACGCTAGATTACAGTGCGTTTCGCTATTCCTCGTCAGATCTGGCTTGTCAAGGGGAGAGACGATCTGCCGAGGTTAGTCCCCGACGCACTTGGCCTAAACGACCAAACGTCGAGCTCTTAAACGGCTTTATATATGAATGTCTTACATGCGCAAGCGCTTGCGAGAAAGATTGAAACCTACTCCTTCCCAACTACCAAACGGATCAGCGTATGACACTGCGGCGCATGTTCCATCGGCATCAATAGTTCCCGCAAGAGTTACAGAGTGAGAGGACGTACTATTGGGTTTCAACCCTCTAATAATAATTAAATTTCCGAAGTTGAATGTTCCTGTTCTGTGCGCTTATTTATATGAACTTCTACTGATCTCATAGATGTATTCGTCGAGTCCGTTGTGTACGGTGGGCACTTGGCTGGACATTCCGCAGCGGAATATGAGTCTTCGGACTTCGATCTTGCACTGAATGACGTGAGTCTCGGTAAACTCGTTAATCTGAAGTAACTGGACATATTGTTCGGTAGCGATGACGTTGAAGTCCGGTATCTCGCATTCTCCGGTATCTTTTAGCGATGAAGTGGTAACATCGTGCTTCCGAGACCCACAATCATATCCGATGAGTCCATGAGCTGATTTCATAGTTACAATCAGCAAGATCACCTTTGCCCATTCCATCTGTAATCAGATTGACGAGTCAAGTTCCTAGCGGTGGTGTTATCGCGAGGACACGGATGTGGCGAATCATGGTTTGATTGGTTAATCTGATTAGTGATGACAGGTAGTCATTGTTAGTGATTTTTAGTAATGTCAGAAATCAGTCTTCCGACTGTTTCTTTTTCTTCCTTTTATTAGGTTTTCCTCGATGGATATAAGAAATCCTAAGTCTATTGATATGGACAATTTTGCTCTTCTTGCCCATTTGAATTCTCACATTCATTTGTCGAGGACTTCTATGATCTTATAAGGCCCCTCATATTGGTCATGGAACTTCTTCATTTCATCGGCTTGCAGTAAAAACACGTAATCTCCAATTTTTAAATTACGAGGATTTAGTACTCGATCAAAATAACTCTTACAACGATTCTTAGAATCGAGTAAATTCTCATGAACATAAACCGTATTACGAGATCCTTGATGTACCCATTATAAGTAGGGTCGAGATCGCCTTCTTGCAACGAATCACCTGAAGGGAGTCTAGCTAACTCCCCAAATACGCCCTCGTAGGGGGTGGATTTTGTGCATTCTGAAATACAGGTGTTACAATTCAGAATGGCGATTTCCAGCCATTCTTCCCAGTCATGATCCTGATCTGTGTAACTTTTGGGAATTCTTCCAAGCCGTGATGTGATCTTCCTAAAGACTCGTTTGATTCTGCATGATATGGACTTGTACGGATGCGTTTGATTCTAAATCGACGTGATATTCGTTGCATGAATTTACACAGAAAATTCCGACCTTGATCGGTAAGTAACACTCGGGGTGCACCGAAGATACAAATGAACTTTTTGATGAATGCATCAGCAATGGTAATTGCTAAGGTATTTTGTAGGGTTACGGCCAATGAAAATTTCGAGCGTTGATCTTCGATATTGAGTATGTACTCACACCCATTTCGCGACTTCGTTAAAGAACCAACGATCTCCATGGCTATCTTATCGGGAGTAGTTCCCGGTGTATCAGTGATAATCATAGGTTGTTTCGTTTTGAGTTGAACTAACTTCTTGAATTGACAGGGTGAACATTGCTGAATTCTTCTTTGAATATCGTCTTTTAAACGTTCCCAATAATATTCCTGTCTGATTCTACTGTAAGTTTTTGATACCCCTCTATGACCTCCAATTGGTAGTGTGTGTTATGTAATTCGTCGAATATTCCATCTCGTTTTCCTAACGGCACAAATTTGAGTGAATTTTTGCAAACAATAATCTCCAAATCAGAGTCCTTGAAAACTAACTCAAGCAAATTACGTAATTCGACCCAATTGATACCTTCTATTTCCTGACTGTATGAGATATTAAAAAGGATGATTTTCATTATCTATTTTGCTCCTATCACTCGTTTTGTAGATCAATATGACGATTTTGTAGATCAATAGGACGAAAGAACGGCTGTTCAACGAGTCAGTCAATTTCATTTAATTCGACGACGTTTTGAAGAGTGATTTGCCTCCTTCTTCATGTCTAAAATACAATATCATAACAGTCAAACATATTGGATGGAGTATATACATGTATATGTATGTTTACTATTCATGAATGCATCAAGAGTGTGTCGGTGTATATATACTCTCTAACACGCATGATACACTTTCAATTACCTGTTAAATATCATAAAAGTTATCCAAACAGTCATCTTTCAGACTGCAGTCATGAGTTAAACATGTTTCTTCACAAATTGTCTCTCAGTTCACCTGTAAATTTTTGTGAACTTGAATAATGAATTTGCAGAATGGACATGTTTTTTAGTCACCCAAGTAATTTGAACATCATACCATGTACTGTCACACTGTTACGGAAATTCGTAACGTGGGTTCTTTTATATTGCACCTGGGGAGTCCTGACTCGGCAGGTAGGTAGGTGGAAATTTGGAAGTGAAATAAATACCAAGGGAATCCCTAGAGCTGCGTTAATTAATCCGGAAGTACAATTACGAGAGAAAGACTTCACAAAGTACTGGGGTTGACTCTACTTGAGTGGAGTCCGTCAAAGGCTGCGGTACTCGACTCGGAATGGCGTTAATGAACGATGTAGTCAGGTCGATAGGTGAGTTCGTACTGAGAACTAGAAGCCCGGCGCGTGATTCTAAGGACAAACGTACGTGACGAGAGCTCGCGGTGTACTGCGGTTCTAAGAGCTCGAAACGTACTCGACGGAGTCTCGCGGTAAACTGCGAATCTAAGCCCCTTGCCAGAGCTTTTGAGCTCTATTTATACTCTCTCAGACCCCGCGTTTCTCCTTCGTTCGTGGCTAGGAGAAACGCAGGTGAGGCGTGGCAGCGCTTTGTCTTCGCACCCCTCGTCTAGACTTGGGCGCTACTCGCGGTTTCTCGAAGCTTCTCCTAGCTTCTCGAAGTCTCCGCTTCTCTGTATGCCTATACATTAAGATACATGGTATATCTATAGCTTACAATACAAGGTACGTCTATATGTTAGAATACCAGCTATGGTGTACGCATATACTCCCATATGCGGAGTACATATAGTACACATTCGCGGTGGCGCTGTGAGTATAGTCAGACGTGTTTCGCTTCGCTCCCGATTTACTCATCATACTCACGTTATATTTACTTCCCCCGTGGAAGCTCTGTTTTCAGGTAATCCTGGGCACCTGTTGGCTCTCATCTACGCGAGCAGAAACGGCACAGGCTCGCATTTTGAGCCAGGGTGTCCCGATTACCTGCAAGTCTTGAGGTTAGGAAGAGCACGCGGTCTCCGGTGCCGAGCATTTGCCCGCGCCGCAACCCACACATCGTTGCGGCAGACGTTGAAGATTCGTCGAGCTAACCTACACACATTCACCTCCCTGATTGATGGGCGTGTTGGGCTAATACATCTACGTGTTCTGCTATATACATCAACGACTACATGAACATTTATCACGTCATAGTGCGCGAGAGCACCGACAGTGACATGTGCGAATTATATTATGCCTAGGACCAAGCTACGATCCACCAGCCCGAAGTGCAAGAAATCTGTGAAAGGTAGTGCTCGATTCATTAGGTGCGCGCAGTGCAAATTTCCATTTCACATCGAGTGTTTAGAATCACCCCCTTCCCTTCCGTCGCCTGCCTTCACTTGTGCCAGCTGTAGTCAAGTCGCGCTCTTGCATTTACCTTGTCCGTCGTCTGCTAGCCCAGCTGTCTCTCCGTGTCGCGGTGTGTGTACGAGTTCTCCTCGCCCCGCGTCTGCCACCAAGCGTCCGCGATCTTCACCGCCCTCCTCCGATTGTGAGCCTTCGCCTAAATCGCTCTGCATAGATCCAGGCCGCGCTGATTCTTGTCCGTTGCCCAATTTTATCGCTATGGAATCCAGTGAATTTGCGAATTTTATCGACGATCCTAATACTCCTCCTTACATAAAAGCGCTTTATTCTGATCTGATGAAAACAACCAGTACCGGGCTGGATCAAATGCGCTCAGAGATCAATACCTTATCGACTGAATTCGATGAATCCCAGACTGCGAACGCGAATGCAATCCGTGATCTTCGTAACGAATACCGGAGTGAGATCCTTAACACGCGTTCGTTAACCGATACGCTAGAGATCAAGTTCAGTGGGATACCTAACGAATTGATGCAATCACCAAGAGAAGCCGCAATGATCTTACACGCTTCTCTCGGTTGTGCCGAAGCAGACCAATTCATTTTTCAATGCCGCATATGGCAGCCCCGGAAAGCAGATGCTACTACTCCTTCTGCTTCCTCACAGTTTCAATCCAATGCGTCGTCTGCTCCATCCACGTCTGGGCAACAAAACACGCCGAAACAAACCCCGTTTTCCTCGTTAGTAGTGAAATACGCATCTTCTGCTGTCCGTGACGCAGTCCGTATGAGCTGTGGCAAACTCAAAGACCAAACTGCTGCATCAATTTTTGGCACGGGCGGAACCAACCCAATTTATGCTTCACCAACTTTACCTGGTCCCATCTACCGCATTTGGCGTGACGCACTCGCAGCTTCTAAATCTTTGGGATATGCCCGTCCCGTCATTCGTGGGCTCGCGATTTATATGAGGCAGCATCGTAATTCCTCGCTCATCCCCATTCTCAATTCAGATGATCTCAAAAATCTCTCCCCTCTTGCTCCTCCTGATGATTCGTCAATGGATCAATGATGTAAACATGGTCTGATTGAGCACACCTCCAGCAACGAGCGGCCTACCACCTCTTCACTCACAATTGGACATATTAATATTAGCAGGCTAGGCACTCATTTTAATTTACTGGAATTTCAATCGTCGCTGAGGCATTATGACATTATTGCTCTGAGTGAAAGATTCCTAAAACCTCAAGATTCCGCAGCGCCCTACAATCTAGACGGATTTACTTTTTTTCGTCATGATAGGATCGGTAAAGTGGGTGGCGGTGTTGGCTTGTACGTTCGTTCTCATTTTGAAGTGAAAATTTTAATGTCATCTGAGCAGTTATTCTGTAATCAAGTCGACTTCGCCATATATGAAATAAGAATCGGTAAAACAAAATTGCTTTTCGCTGTTGTATATAAAAGACCTCCTGCTGCTCTTCCAGCTACCTTTTTTGATGCCATCTCCCCCCTTCTCCCCCTGTACACTCACACTGTTATCACCGGGGACTTCAACATGAATATGGCCCAAAATTGTTCTGATTCGAAAGCTCTTCTAAATTACCTCGACCCATGTTTACTTAACGTCGTGAGTACCAGCCCTACTCATCACACTTTCTATTCCACCGATGGCACAAATCGTCACACCTGCATAGACCTATTCATTGTTCGTTCACTCTCGTCTATTATCGAATTCAGACAATCGCAAGCCCCATTCATCGATGGTCACGATTTTATTGAAATAGACTATTCGCTTGTCACTCCAACCCCACCGCCCAAAGAATTTGCTACTCGCTGCCTATCTCGGCTTGATCCTCTTGAATTGTCTGCAGAGCTCACGAGCAAAATAGATCCAAATATTTTCCCACTCCACCCAGAGCCTACTCGATCAGACCAACCTAATATTTCCAACATCTCTGTAAATACTGTAAATAATGTAAATATGTTTTCTAGATTAAGCCTACCCGATTTTAGCCTACCCGTTCTCTCATCATTGGGCGCAAATGACATCGATGGCAGATCGGTACATATCTCTTCTGTTGCCCTCTCTGCATTTGATCAGCTGTCGCCCACAAAAATCATCAAGGCATCTTCTCAGCATAAACCCTGGGTGACAGCTGATATCAAGCGCTTGATATGGCAGCGTGACCGTATGTATCGTGCCGCATCGCGCTCTTCTTCCGACGCCAAGTACGAGCAGTATCGGTCCCTTTGCAATCAACAAAAACAAATGTAGATCAGCTCGCCTCGATGCCGCGCCCGACCCTAAATCCAAGTGGAGAGAACTGCGTAAACTTGGAATACTGTCTCAAAGACTTCCTTCGCCGCTTACGCACTTCTCAGCTGATGCACTCACTAATCACTACGCTGCGGTCGCATCAACTTCTGAGCCACTCTCGGACACCGATCTTGACCGTGTGTGTCAAAGACCTATACCAGAGCATGTTCCCTGTTTGACTCTCATCCCATCTCACTTAGTGACGTTCTCCGAGCTCATGCCACTAGCACTTCACGCGGTATGGGCGCCGATACCATCTCATCGGGCATGCTGAAGTGTGCAATTCCGACACTTGCCCCATATTATACACAGCTCTTCAATGAATCCTTATCTGCTGGTTATTTTTCTTCCAACTGGAAGAAAGCCTCAATCGTTCTATTAGTAGAGACTACCCCACTTTCGTCTATCTCTGATACGCGCCCCATCGCCCAACTCCTTGAGGCCTCAAAAATTTTGGAAAGATTAGTACATGAGCAACTCATGTCGCATCTGTCGGAGCACAAACTGCTTAATCCCTCCCAATCTGGTTTCCGCCCTTCACACTCTACACAGACTGCTCTAATACAACTTCTAGAAGGAACCTGTCAGGCAGTAGATAAACGCATGCTGACGGTGCTGATATCCTTTGACTTTTCAAAGGCATTTGACACCGTCTCACATGCTAAACTCCTCCTGAAACTTAGAAAAATCGGTTGCACAGACAGAGTAGTGAGATGGTTTGCTAGCTATCTTTGCGATAGAACTCAAGTGGTACGGTCTGAAAATGGATCGCACTCAGAATGGAAAACACTTCCCACAGGCGTGCCCCAAGGTAGTTGTTTGGATCTTCTTCTCTTTGTTATCCACATCAATGATCTTCCCGACTGCTTAAATCCCGAGGTCAAGAGAATAATCCACGCTGATGACACTCAAATTTACCATCATTGCCGACCATCTGAGCTACCAGCCTGCATTGCACTCCTTAATCGTGATGCTAGTGCCATCGTTCGATGGGCGTCTGAGAATGGACTCAAGTTGAATCCCAAGAAAACTACTGCCATTATTCTCGGAAGTAAACCCAACCTCAAGCTAGTCAAACTAGACGAACTGCCGGAAATAGTTGTGGCTGGGTCAGAAATACCATATTCGTCGTCCATCAAGAGTCTTGGAGTCCATATCTCTTCCAAGTTAGACTGGACCACTCAGGTCAATAGTATTATCCGTCGTGTGCACGGGGCACTCTACGCCCTACGATGGCACCGAGGTGCCCTTTCTCGACCGCTTCGACAAAAGCTCGTGCAGAGCCTCGCTCTGCCTCATCTCGATTATGCAGCTCCCGTAATACATCACATGCAACAATACCTCGATGTCAAACTCCAACGCCTTATGAATGCATGCATTCGGTTTGTTTACGGAAATATTCCATGGCGCTCGCATGTCTCGCCGTACCGACTCTCGCTCGGCTGGTTGTCTACCAAGCGCAGGCGCTTATATCTGACAGGCTGTCTCGCCTTCAAAATCCTCACGACCGGAGAGCCCTCCCTTCTTCACTCTTCGTTCAAATTGAAGTATGTCGATGCACCCCCTCCGTACCCTAGAAGACACCAAGCTGAGGTCTTAGAGTGCAGAACTCCTCGTACCGAAACATGGAGGCAGTCCTTCATCATTTCTGCCTCCGAGCTGATCAACTCTCTGCCACCGTTCACCCTTGCGTATGAGTCACTCCCCGAATTCAAAGCCATCCTGTTCAACCACCTCCTGAGCCAAGACAAATCCGATTGGCTCTCTAAAGCACAAGCATCAGGCATTTCTCCTATTCCCCCACCCTTGATTGATACCCTCTTTATCTAACTCCACAGTCCAGTACATCTCCGACTTCTCTTTCTTTATTAAATTGCACTGCACGCGCTACACTCATCATCGACACTTCCTCAGTATAAACCAGTGTACAATATTTATTTACTTCTTTTGTACTTCATACATATTTATAAAGACGTGTATACTCTTTATTGTAAATCCTCCTTAGAGTCTCATGAGGTCATACCTCCAGACTCCAATAGAGTTCATTTCATATCATATCATATCATATAGAGCTAGTTGGGAACCAACTAGGTTCCTGACACGTCCGTTCGCTGCATTCATTGCTCCCCCGAGCAATGTTACAAGGATTCGTTCGTAAAAAAAAAATTTACATTTTTCCTCGTATACTTTCCTCATATTGAGTTGTATTCAAAATACCTTCAAGAATTCGACTTTCTTCTTAGAATTCTGAACTATTGTTCGACAATACCGTGGAATCAAGAGTAGCATATCAGAGATTTCAGTTCCAATAATTTCCTAGTTGAGTCTCGGCCCGATTTTAAAGATTCCACTTGATTCTAAAACGCGGTTTTCAAAATATACAGCCTTGGCTACAAGTCGGAGTTCAAGAAATAGAGTCTGATGAGAATCTCATTGATCTAAGATTGCAATTCAGCCGATAAGAGGCATCTTTCGATTATTGTTATGGAAGTTCATAAAATCTTTGTGAATTCGATTTTCAACATCCCACGGTCAGAATTTTGTTCAATATAAGATTGAAACAATTCAGTGATCTGATAGCTAATATGCTACTCTTAGAGTCATGTTTGGAATGTCAGGATGGCTGATTTATCGAGCGGTCTTAGGCTTCCAAAAAGTTCTCCGACGGACGAGAAGATTATTAAAGATGTGTAATGATTTTACGCACGGTACTCGTGTCGATGGATTCCATACAATTCAAAAGATTGAATGATTTGACGGTATAAGTATAACATGGGATGATCCAAGTAACATCAAGGTCTTATAGACTTATAATTTGCCGAAAAAATCGCAATGGAATGAATGTTAAGCTCAACCAATTAAAATATAATATTCATGATAAATTGTTGAAAAGTTAAGGTATGCTTCGACTCGAAACTCTTGAATAATTACATTACGTCTCTTTGCTACTATTGAATGAATCTAAGATTATCGACTAACTAAGTCTCTCTCTCGCAAGATAGTCATGATAGATTCAAGATAACATTCATATTGCGCCAGTTCTGAGTACATCTTCATTCTGTTAGTATTTCTCCGTTAGAGAGGGTTCTCGATAATATATATCGTAAGTCCTTCAATTGGAAACGTTGTAATTGTAGATTAAGATCTCACGTTCATGGTGTCCGACAATTTGTATGTTGATTTGAATACATTTCCAGTTTGTTACAATAATTACAGTTCCCTCTTTCATCCATTGGTGATCCTTCAAGTTGGTGAATTTCAATCATATTCTGTAGAGTGTCACTGTTCGAATACCGTTTTCATCATGATCATAGTCCAATTATCCAGAGATTTCAATTTAATCCTTGTAATTCCATGCTCCTCCAATCCTTGCTTCCCAGAATTTGATCCATTATTCATTCTCTCATTTTATTGAAGATCAATATTATCCCATTGGTTCAGTTTAATTGGTAAACTTTGCCAAAATTCTCTCTGTGTTCCTTGGAAATCGATCACAATTGAAATTCCATGCAAATTCATCAGAAACAGATCAAATTAGTATCACCCTTCAGTGAAAGATTGAGAGAAATGGGCAATTTTGTGTGTGATTGCAATTCATAAGTTCCAAGTTTCATCATTGTTGCTTGGTTCCTGAAACAAATCTTCTGACAATCAGTTAAGGGATACCCCCCAGGCAACAGACTCTTGCTCCTAGTATGGAAAGTACGGAAAAGATCTCCTTGATATTGGAAGAAATTTTTTGAAATGATGGTGATTTTCATCATCCCGTGATAAGTTGAATTGTTCATCATTGATAATTCTAACTTGAACCTCGCTAACTACCGCTAACAGTGCAAATAATTGGAATCGTGAGACTCGATGTTTGATGCATTCGTCATATAGTGCCCGTGAAAATTGATCTCCAGTCACCCAACAACATTTTGGCTTGATGAAAATTTATTTTCAATGGTCTAAAATAGTTTTCACCATTTAAGTCGAGTTAGGTTAGGTTTCGCGAAAAATTACAGGAGAGCAAAAAGATGCGTCTTGACGAATTACACTATTTTACCTATCTCCATTTTTCCAATAGGAGCCACCTAAACTGAGATATCTTTGATTTCCTCCCAGAATTGCCGTATATTTGGCTCAAAAATAGGTAATATTAATATTATTTCATTCCTCGGGTATTGGACCGGGAGAAAATTCCTTCTGAAATCTCTACAATTATTTGTCAATAACCTTTAATTATTCACAACGGTTTGTGAAACCCCCCGTGATAACTCCTGTCAAGCTGAATTAAACATTTAATGATGATTTAGGTCAAACTTGCTCGAATGCCTTGGTCCCCTATGTTTCTATTCCGGGCTACCCTTAATTTGAAGAGTAATACAATAGTTCAGAGTCTGAATCGGACGCAATCAACCGAACCTGATTGTCGCTCGTTCTATTTGTAAGTATATAATACTTGGCCATTGCGCATGCACGTTATTTCATACATCAGATCCCACCTGTTTATGAGTTTAAACGCCTCAGTGTAGGCCTAACGCGATAGTGAATATTCGCATTTCCACTTGCCAGCTTTAGCGCAATTATTTATTCATTAATATCCCTAATCCCAAAATATTACTTTGAGTCTCATGCGTGGACGTACTCCACTGGACGCAGTGCCTGTACCAGTGCGTTATTGCAGACTTATCTAGCAGAACTTTTAGTCAATGTTTTTTGGTACAGATTAGCAGACAGGAAGAATGTGCCGAGTTCGATTTGAGACACGGTAGAGAGAGATTCATCAGTGCGGCGCTCCGGCCATCGGAGATATATGGGCAAATCTCAGGAACTATGCGGTTTCGACTTTGAAATTTCGAGAATTTCCAGAATGGCAGCACATCTCCGATAAACTTTTGTTTGGTCCAAGTAATGCTCAAACAATGATGAAATACTTGCGTAAATCATTTTGGAGCCCCGCCGTGGATTTGTGAGGGTGTAGAAGTTTTTCCCATGTATTTGCGTGGGACCCTCATATTTTCGTAATTCTAATTGGCTCGTGCGTATGTGAATACATGGCATCCTTGGTGTTGGAATAGAAGAAGAGAGATGAGTTCAATGGTTTACAGTGTTTTCTGAAGGTCTGTGGTACAAAATGTAGATGTGCCTCAACCGTCGAAACGCTCATTTTCGTCATTTGTCGATCCTCACAAGCCTCGCATCGCGACCGATATGAGGCTGTAGTAGGGGCGATTCTCATAGGCATTTCTTGAGGTACAAATATCAGTTTACACGTGGTTTCCATCCCAACGGAATCGAAATTTTCGTGTGCTACACGAAAAACGATTTTTTTGACCCCATTTACGCGAAAATAACTTTTCTCATTTCAAGCCGCATCGTCGTGCGGAATCGAGCACACTATCGTTCTTGGGCTAGATTTGTAGGTTTTTGGATGTAGAATAATATGTCGTTTCTTCAGATACGAAATATTCACCGCCCCGAGTGCTGCATCCATTAGAAGAGCGATACAGGAGAAAATGTAGAATCGGAGTTCGCTCCAACGAATCATCGGCACTCCGACGCATTGATAGGCACAGCCTCGGGCGAAAATTATATGTTTCTATGTATTATAATCCATCACATATCCAATTTTCAGACCGATCGGTGAACCGCCCCGCCTGTGGCGAGCTAAGGCGTGAGAGAACTATGGCCCTGTTCGGTCGAAAATTGTGATTTTGTCACGAAGAAGCGTCTCCCAGTACCTTTCTATAGCAATTTTTAGACTTCTGAATGATGCAGAACTATTAAATATGAGTAGATCTTCAAAATGATCTAATGCGAGCGGCGGAAATAACGCGACTGTTGTTCTGACAACGTGAAAATAGGCCTGTTCGGCCAAACCGCATACTTCGTGAGATTTGCCCATATACAGCAGTCACCTGAAAGAGAATTGAACAGCATAGCAGCCATCAGCGGGCGGCAGCGGTTTACAATTTTCGAACATCGACATTATCAGCAAGTAATAGCTTGTAGGCATTCTTACGCGTTTGACAGATATATAATTTCAACATTTTACATTTTTATTGTTACAATAGACCGGGGTATAACAAACGCCCTCCTTTTTTTGTGTTTTTACTGTGACAAAAGCTAGAGTTCTGTGCCTAGAATCCTGGTATAACGCTATATTATAACTTCAAAACCAGTTCAGTACCGTTGAATTGCAGACTTACCTGCATTTAATTAGAATAACATGACTTCCGGTCAGATTCCAAATCATTTAACGAACCGCCAAGAATATGGCGGAAAAGGACATCGACTCGAAAGTAAGAGTTATGACTTAGAGAATAAGTATTTACTAGAAGCCTTTGAAGCTCAGAAAGAAAACAGATTCAATGAAAACGTAACGTCAGGACCTTTTACGGTTCACATTTTTGATAATCGCGAGGGATATAACTTAGGGAAATATCACGTAACCGAACTAGGTTTAAAACTGTTCAAAGGTGGTGCGAGGATTATTGACCTTTTACCAGCCGGACCAGTCAAATACGCGGCAAAGTTCGCCTGCCCAAAATTAGCAAACCTATTCCTTTCCGAACAATTAGCTAAGATCAACGAACACTGGTGTGCCTTTATTCCAGACAGCAACATATACAAAATAGGCATTATTTACAACATTGGCGAAAGAATTACAAACCAAGACATTCTAGACGGACTACACGACGAAGCAAAAAAACTGATTTGTAGAGTAGAACGCATTTTTACAAAAATCCGACTTGACAATACTACAGTGAATAGACCCACTGACAAATTTAAAATTTACGCGAGGCACGAACTCCCCGAGCACGTTAGACTATTCGGATCAGTTTATAGAAAAGTAGAATATTTTATTCCTGCCGTGCTGAGGTGCTTCAAATGCCAGCGGTTTGGCCATAGTGCTGCATCATGCAGGAACGATCACAGATGCGTAAATTGTGGTACAAATCACGACCGTGAGAGATGCCTTCGCCCTCCGTCGTGTGCAAACTGCAGAGGCAGCCATGCCGCTTCCGATAGACAGTGCGTTCATTTTCAATTTAATAAGGACGTCAACCTCTTGATGACGCAACGACAAGTGAGCCGAGCCGAGGCTATTTCACTAGTTCAAAGCCGCTATAAAAAGAATTTCGAGGAATCCTCAGGTCAAAAAATGACAGACATCTACATAGACACTTCAAATCCTTACGTAAATCGTAGAAACATTATGGAGCATAAAGATATTTTCCTCCTCCTTGAAACAGATTGGCCGGATATCGAAGAGATACAAGTGGTAGAAAAAAATGAAGTAGACCTTTCTCCGCTAGGTATTGCACGAACAGAGGATGTGTATACTGACCCTAAACTCTCTGAAGACATTGAAGACGAATTTCCCGACCTTCCTTCCCCTAAGACCACCCCTCAGGGAAAGGAAGAGCCACCAGGCCTTCCTCTTCCTTCCGCACAAGAACACACAGACCAAAACCAACCGCTCTCAAAGATAAAAGATCCATTAGAAAGTATTAGAGAAAATCAAGCATTTGAATCAATGACAAAAAGCGCACAAAAAGCGTTGCTTAAGACGAGACTGGCTCAAAGCCGCAGTAATTCTCCTTACGAAATACCAGACAACAGCAAACGTTTCAAACATAATACATCGAGAGAAAAACAGACAAACGGCTACGAAATCAAACTTACAAATATCAACTCAGCGAACGTCGCGGCAAGACAGACACAAGGTCTACCGAAACCGACCAAGTAAAGTCTTCGGTCAATCACCTTTCGCGTCATCATCTCAACCAGCTTGTACATACATTAATTATGACACTCATTCCAAAACAAAGTAGGGCCGGCCAGGACCAACACACAAGTGTATGTTATTGGAATGTTCGCAGACTAAAAGGCAAATGGCCTGAAATTCAAAATTTCTGCTATAACTACGAAATATGCTGTTTAGCAGAGACTTTTTCCACTTCAGACGACGAAGTACATTGCCCCTCTGGATACAACTTCATTAACTCCCCTAGAAGCAACATGATCAAAGAAAACGGTGGCGGTCTTTTACTTTTCATTAAAGAAAATATTCCATATCAGAGAATTTATTTAACATCTATACCCAGAGGGCTCGAATATATATGCATAGCGATCACCCACTCAGATGGGTCTATATACCACATTCTATTTGCATACAACCCACCATACAATCCGATTAGCCAGTCAAGATTCTCAAAAATTTTTCACGAGGGCACAAAATTAACCAGATTCCTCCTTATGGGAGACCTAAATGCACAAAAGTCACTTTGGGGGAGCGAAATAAGCAACTTACTAGGCGACAATCTAGCACAAGCAACGTTAGACTCCAACGATATTGGCATTCTTAACACTGGAGATGCCACGAGAATCCACAAAAGAAAAAGCTGCCCGGATATAGGGCTAGCAACCGTTGACATCTTGAGCAACATTTTTTGGGAGACAGACACGAACTCCAGAGGTAGTGATCATTTTCCTATAGTTAGCCATATTTTGAACACAAACTTTTTCTTGCGAGTCTCACAAAATAAAGTAGCCCTATCCAATATGGATTTTGACAAATTTGAAAAATACGCTGAAGAAGTTTTCGACAATTTTGGTAGCGTCAACGGGCAAAATGTCAAGGAGATCTATGAGAGATTCGAACACTTCATCTACCTCGCGATCACAGAGTGTGGCGGCAAAGTCCGCCCGTCGAACACCTTATCACACTCGAGACATACGCGTAAAACCCCAAACAATTGCATTTGGTGGGACGCGGAATGCGACGAAATTTTAAAAATTCGTACTCAATGCATGGAAGATTTGAAAAACAATTTCAACTATACAAACGCCATAGCACACAAAGAAGCAAGCAAATTGGTTTCCAAAGAACTTGCGAAAATCAAGAAACGTAAATTCAAAAATTTTCTAGCTTCACTTAACCCTTTTGTACCTATGATTAACAATTTTAATTTCATCAAGAGATACAAGAAAAGGCATTACCAGCAACAGAAAACTTCCGACGATTGCTTTACGATATCTCAAAATGCCGAACTACGTGACGCCTTTCACAAAATAAACAGAACTTATGACTACCCTCCACAGACTTCCGACGACGAATACGAATACGATCGAGAATCTTGTCTCAACGAAAAAATCACTCTCGATGAAGTCCGATTTGCGATAGATCGATCAAAAGAAAAGTATGCTCCTGGACTTGACGGAATTTCCAATATCATCCTCAAACACCTCCCGGAAAGTGCCCTTATATCCCTGACAGCTATCATAAATTTGATCCTTGACTCGGGTGAATTCCCATACAGCTGGAAGCAGTTTAAGATATCTTTCGTCCCAAAACCCCATAACAATGGCTTCAGACCCATTGCATTAGCCACGAACCTGCTGAAAATTGGCGAACGTGTGATCAACGATAAATTATCTTGGTGGGTGGAAAGACGCAACATCCTCCCTAAATGTTTCTACGGTTTTAGAAGAGCTCGAAGCTGCGGGGACTGTCTCGCGATTTTACAAACGGAGATCGATGTAGCAAGGGGGAAAAAAACCCTTTTAGGCGTACTCGGCATCGACCTGGCTGGTGCGTACGATAACGTGAACCTCATTACTCTCCTGAAGATCCTTAAAAAGCTAGGTGTTCCTCCCAAGATAGTGAAGTTTATTGAAAATTTAATCAACGACAGAGAGTCAACGACAGAGAGTTACACGCATTTTGTAAAAATTGCCACTTTGCTGAAGGCCGAACAAACAAGGGCCTGCCTCAGGGATGCATATTGAGCCCCTTATTTTTCAATATATACATACACGAGATTATTAAGATCATTACTCAAGGAGTTAGATGCCCCACGTTTGCGGACGATATTTTGATCTATTTTCGACACACCAACATAACGGAAATAATTTCAACTCTGCAGAGAAATTTGGAATTATCAAATGAGTGGTTTATAACTCTGAATCTCTCTATTTCCATCCCAGAATGCAGTTTCACCATTTTCGGCGATAACGATTTTCTGGAAGGACAATTTCACATTGAGGTAAATGACTCTAGAATCCCAAATTCCTTCCACCTGAAGTACTTAGGTGTCACTTTCGATCACAACAGTAGATGGGACACCCACATCACAAATGTCTCCCAAAACGTCAATATGGGCCTCAATATGCTGAAGTCGATAGGCAACACAGAGTGGGGTATCCACCCCCAAACTATGCTGTCCTTCTACAAGAGCATTATTCGCTCAAAACTTGACTGGGGTAGTTTCTTGTTTGCTAACGCAAACAATAAACAGCTCCGGAAACTTGATATACTACAAAATGCAGCAATACGACGGTCACTGGGTTGCATCAAAACCACTCCGATCAACGTACTACACCATCTCGCTGGGATACCCAACTTAGAGCTGAGACGAACTCAAATCGCCATTCGATTTATTTACAAGCTCTACTCGTTATACACCAATTCAATTACCCCGAGACTTGAGTTTATAGACGCATATCTGGATAACCGTAGAGACAAAACCGTAACATCCCGTAACTTCAACTTTCTATACTCCATCTGGCAAAACTACAAAGTGAATCAGAATATGCTTAGGACCTGGAACCTACCCTCCTACAGCATCCCCTACCAAGCCCACTTCCTACAAAAACACGTTATTACGTCGCTCCGTAAAGTTTACAAAAAAAAACGAGTCTAGACTAGATAACATGGTCACAAAATTTATAGAGCAAAACTAAAATGAAGGATACGTAATTTTCACTGACGGATCAAAAGACGACAGTAGAATAAGATGCGGTGCCGGGATCTACACTGTACACGACGGGGGGAAAAAGGCCCTCCGCCTACATGAACAAAACACAATCTTTAGTTGCGAAGCCGCCGCGATTCATTTCGCGCTACAAACTCTCCAGAACCTACAGCCGAAAAAGACTGCTATATTCTCAGACTCATTAAGCGTACTACAAAACTTGGGAAAGGACGGACTCAACTCTAAAATGCACCCTACAATCGCCTCAATACGTAAGTTTACCTACGAGCTATCCGCCAAAGACTTTGATATCAAGATTTTTTGGCTTCCCAGTCACAAAAACATCAAGGGCAACGACATCGCGGACACCTTAGCTAAAGACGGTCTGGATAAGGCAATAATAGAGGTCAATAATTTTTGGCACACCGACTACTCATCATCCATCAAATCCATCATAAGTAATAAAATGTTACATTACTGCCGAGATTACAAGTATGGAAAGACTTACATGAGCTTCCAATCAAGATTTAGTCACAAAAATTGGTTCGACAAGACAAAAAGCAGTAGGAAAAATATATGCTTACTAAATAGACTCAAATCTTCGCACAACTTATCCAAATACCACCTTTGTCGTAAAAATATCATACGAGATGACATGTGCGACTGTCAACAAGACGTACAAACTGCGGAACATTTAATCTGGAGATGTCCTAAATTTCAAGTCCAAAGAGAAGAACTCTTTTCGCGCTTGCGAGAAGAAGAATTAGAGATAAGCTTAGATACTGACATATGCACTCTAGCAAATACACTTAGCAAAGAACACATGTTCATATTTACCGATTTTGTGATAAAAAACGAAATCTCTCTGTGATCATATTGTAAGTAGAGTACCTTCATGCAAGTCAAGACAAGTATAATGTATTTTATTTATATTTCTGTATCTTTCAAATCCGACGACTTGTAAAAGAATGCCTATATAAATATACACTGACAACGGTGCACCCGCCGGCCCAGCTCACACAGACCCAACATTAGCAAGAGAAGGACAGAACGCCAGAGCGCCGCCACACAATACCCTCTCTCTCTCTCTCTCCCGTTACAAATATAAGTATACATGCATTGCATAGTCGAATCAACGTATTTCAGATTCAGTAGTCGCTTGGCTGACATTGGTATCGGCCACATCCCAGCAGCAGGCCGGGATAGGCAGAAGGAGAAAAAAAAAAGGATTAGCAGACAGTCATCCCAGTGTTTTGATCATGAATGACAAGTTTTAGCTGTCATTTTGGTGGCTTGTTTATTTATCAGATATATATTTTTTCAACTCTATACATTACTATTATATGCCTATTCAAAAGAACTCAATACTTTGTGTTTATCATTTTCAGGTATTTCAGATAGTAGTGGTGATGGAGGAAAAAAAGTCATTCTCATTGCCAAACTTATGCCAGGAAGTATAGTTGGATAGATTATTTTGAATGGAACTTTATTACTATGGATTCAAGCTGTTTCTGCTTTTGACGCACATCATGGTTCTCATTTGGAAGACTATATATCAGTCACAGAGTGATCCTAGTTCTATGTTCAGGTATGTATGGATCACAATATGGTCATTTTGATCAAAAATATGAGATGAGCTGATGCGACATTTGGTTCCTTTCAGGTCTTATGTATTATTCCAACCAATTATCACAATGTTAGGATTGGTGTATCAAGTTTGTACCATCATAAGCATATACGCCATGTATGGCTCATGTCACTTGGCATCTATTCATTTTTCCTGGTGTAAAGTGAAAAGTAGATGGGACAGCAATCAAGTATTTCTCTCAGGTATGATCAAACTGTAACTGAGAAGGTGATCTTATAACAGTTGAGTTGGACTGATGCGACAACTTAATATTTCAGGTTTTGAAGTGAGCTCTGAGTGAAGTTTGGAATGTTTAGATCAAAAATCGACATTGTGTTCATTTCAACACATGGGTACAATGCTAGTGGATGACTTGGAGAATATATAAGTCAGTGAACTGTGCCATACGACATTAGCATGCAAATGTCGTGCAACTTCTTACACCAAATGAGTGGCACAGCTATCTGATTAGATGGCAGCATGCTCAAGCCTTATACACCAAAACATCAAGATGTGTCTACATGCCCTCACTCGGCCACCCATACCTGTGTCATGCGAATGATGTGGTTATGTTGAGTTTGTGATCAAGTGTGTTATTGGTGACAGAAGACTATTAGTGTTTGTTAAACAAGAATGAGGACCACTTCCTACATCTGACTTTGTTCATCACTCAATCATACCTGTTATTTTAAAATATTTGTCAAGCGCTTTTCTGAAAACCCATCTCAAAATGTATAAAGGTTCTTGTTTTGCTTTTGCTGAGATATTGTGTGTAATAATAAAATGAATGAATATTGTTCTCATATATGCAGCCATCTTGATAGTCAAATGACAAGTGCTATCATAAAACAAGTTGATCAGTCCCATTTTGAATTCTGTTTAACATTTCCATAGCGAATGAGATAATTTCTTAATGAGAGCATCTGTGTGATGACATTTATCTACTTCCAGCTATTCCAAAGCTGTATGGAATTTATACACCTGGAATTTCTTTTATTATTCACAGGTGATATTTTAGAAATGTTTTGATCCTTGCGCCTAAGTTTCCAACAAGCAAAGTGAATATTTTGATAACTATCTCCAGACTTTTCTTGGCATTGACACTCACAGAAGAGTTCATAGACTGAAAATTTATCCCTTTTAACAGAATTGAATGAATTGATCTACAACTTCATCTCGATAATAAGGAAACTTCTTGCTTGAGGCATTCTCAACCCTTCTCAAAAAATATTTGGGATCCTCATAGTTTTGTTAGGTCTGATCTAACTCCAACATTCTATTCACAACTTCATGGCCTTTCATTTTCATCATGAAGCAGCATATACAACAAGAGTGAGAGAGAGGGAGAGAGGGAGAGTTTGACAGGCGTAAGGGAGGGTTAGGTTCTTCCCTCACACAGAGTCTCTGCCCATGACTTGCATCAAGTTGCATTATCCACCAGCAGTTGCCTGTGAGCATCTCTTATACTGCTCATGCTACAGTTTGAGATTGATATATTAGTTATCCTCCTTGAATCCATCATTTCCAGTTCAATGATTGGATCAATGCAAATTCAACATTGCAGTAATTGTGTGTTTATCTGATTAGATTTTACCTGTGTTGTGATTCATTTAAATGTTAGCAATCCAATTTTTCATGCATCTGAGTGATCTCTGAGGGCTCTATGGTCAGCTGATACATATTTGAAGTACAGCGTGCAGTATCTTTGCACTTCATATGAGCTTTCAAAGCAGAAATGGATAAGGTTTTCAACTCTTATTGGTGAGTAGATCCTTACATCTGGTTTTTAATACTGCTTTTTAGTTTTGCTGATAAGAGTTTGAAGTATAAGAATTAGAATTTGAATGATAAGAATTTGAAGTATCATTCGAGTGATGTTTATGGTCTCATTCAGTGACAGAATAATACTGGCTCATACGATAGCAATGATTTCATTTGTCATGGAGCTAGTCTAAGCTCCATGCCTACTAGTTGTAGTTATTGCAAGATTCGATGGAATGTGGTGCAAGTATAGCCGCACGTGCAAGAATCTATAGCTGTGCGTCATGGAGTAGATCTAGAAACACGAGCTCCAGCCATTGCAGTATCTATTGTAATGTGGTGCAACTAAGCGTCACCAACCGCGCGAGCAAGATCCAATAGCTGTGACTCAGAGGCGCCAGTCTAGAGCCTTCTAGAATGTTCGAGAACGAGCGCACTGACGCGAGTAGGCGCGAGAACAGAGGCGCTGACGCGCATTTGACCTCAATGTGGGAACGAGTATAAAAGCGGCGTAAGAACGCTGATCCAGGCTTCTGTCCTAACAGTTGACCGCGGACTCTCACCGCGTACATTAGGCTTCTAGAGTCTCAGTCGACCACGTAAACTCGTAGCGTAGACTCCGCGATTAGCAGCATTCCTGGACGAGTAGTCTCAGTCCTTGATACTCTCGTACCATATTAGAATCAGTAGAATAACGAACAGTTGTAACAGTCTCTCTCTCGGATTTATAACTTACCTTTGAATAAAACCTATACTGCACTCAATATCTTGGACTTGTCACTCAGAGAATACCTTGCACCCCAACTTACTGACCCGACGGTCTGGTAAGGACAGAATAGAACCCATAGCACATGAACCTCAAGAACCCTGGTTCATAACAAACTGGTGACAGCGCTGGGATTCTGTCTGCAAGGATTTAGATTTTTCAAGCAGTATAGAATCAGTCAAAAAAATTTTTTCCCCCGAATAGGGATTTCAGGTCAAATCGCGGCGCGTTTTTGAAAACATAAGCATCCAAGCAACATTGACGAATTTCTAACTACAAAGAAACAGGAAGGATGTTCATCTGGATTTGCGCCATCGCAGTCTTCGCTACTATCGGGTAAGGAAATTTATTTACCCCAATTTTTGTCCCTCGTGGGGAGAGTCGCGAGGCAAAGACTCATTCTTTTTCAAACCATCTAGAAGCCAAAATATTTACAGGTTTGAACTATTTCATCTATTTCAATTTTAACCCCTAAACCCAAAAATTCAAACTCGAGAGAGCTATAATTACTAATTACCGAATAGAAGAGGTGGTCCCCGAATCAAAACCCTTCTCAAGTAACTTTCATCTCATTCACGGGTCACAACCTGCTGAAATTGACCCATTGGAATTGTGTGATAATTTTCCACGCGTCACGCAACTGTGTATACTTGGCATTGTGAAATTAAAACTGTCAACTGTGCACTTAAATCGATTTTCACCGTATACCAGGATCATGGCAAGAGGGCGCCGATTCTCGAATCAAACTTCCGAGACTACGGAGAATAATTCCGAACAAATCGCGGTTAACCAAGTTCCCAAGGAGCAAGAGGAAACTGTAGAAAGAAACGAAACCCAAAACGACACCGAATTCCAAAATATCGGTCAGCTGAAATTAGAATATCTCGGTAGAATGCAAGGAGGTGATATGACGGCTCGTGATACTTATGTAGCGCTCATGACTGCGGATATCGGTTTAGAGCAGCCAGGGGGGATGCACGCGGAAATCGCGATTCGCGATCTAAGCCGAGTTCTTGCAACCGACCCGGAATATTTTTCGGATAACGAAGTGACCTTGTTAGGAAGCCTAAAGGATTATCTCGAAAATTCGCAAATAGCGACCGGTGCGAGACCCAAATTGCCAAGGGGCGACGAAGAGATACATAACCAAAACTATGCGAATTTCGGGGAAGCACGCATGAATGCGGAATCTACGCGCTTAGAGCAACCGGTTCATCCAGCCGGGTTTTTGAACCGAGGCGCTCGAATGACCGAACGAATCACTGACAACTGGATTGATCGCTCAACTCCGGAAAACGAATACGTAATGGCTGAAACAGACCCGTGGCCTCTCGTTAATGTCAATAGTGAAAACTCGCATCCTCGGGTGACGAGTGGAAACGTTCGAGTAGGTCGTTCTTCACAGAACCAGAGTTTCTGCCGCCGACTGAATAGTAAGGACGCAGTACTCACTAGCCACTCGGCTCGTCGGACCTACAAAGGACCTGACACCGAGCTGAGCGAAAATTGGTTCAATAATGAAAAGAGAGAACAGAATCCGAAAAGCCCCCGACTCATTAGTATGGACGCTGGATTCGCTAGTCACTCTGATTGTCAGATACCTAACAATCTTGACACTGAGTTGAACGACAATAAAATGAACTCTCGTACTAACATGATGAAGAATTGTGACCAGCCAAATTATCGAGTTGACAACGAGAAGCCACGCGATACGCGCGAATACTCGCCGAACGGATATCGATCCGATCGTCGATCTCGCGGACATATGCGTCGTACTTATCGGAAGAATTTTGAAGACTCATGCGATGATGAGCAAGAAACAGAAAAACCGAGTCGTCTGAGGCGATCGAGACGTGACCGTTATTTGAATAAAATAAAATACGAGGATGACTTCTGGTCCTCTACTGACCCAGATGCTTCGGACGACGACAGCCCCGGACGTTACAGTAGCCGTAGTGGTGACGAAAATTACGTGAAAGATGGTAGAAATCGGACAATCAATGCAAACCAGAACGAAAAAGCGAACCGGAGTACTCGTTCATTAAACCAGTCTCGAAGGAACGGTAGTAAAGGATCGTCAAGGGAAAGCGACCGTGAGTCAAATACAAACACAAAGGTCAAACGCTTTTCTGCAAAGGACCCGGAAAATCAAGTTCTAGTTGATAGACGTCGTACATCCAAATTTAAACTCACTCTGAATCAAGCTCTTAATAATATCATGCCATACGATGGAAATCCCGACATGTTAGCTTTCTTCTGTCAATCTGTGAGGTACATTGTAGACGAATACGGCCCAGACGCGGAGCCGTGGATATTGGCAACCTTGGCTCGTAAACTCCAAGGCAGAGCCGCCGAAGGTTACACTGCACGATTTACGCAATATACTTCGATCGAAAAATTGTTGTCGGATATGACTACCCAATATAGTGGAGTTGGCGGAGCAGATAGAGTTTTGGCAGAATTGAAATTAGTACAACAGAGAGAGCATGAAGGTGCAGGAGACTACGGGCTGCGTGTCCAAACGCTCCACAACCGTTTGCTCAATGTGTACGACTCGGATCGAAACCTTAAAGACTGGGAGCGAGAAACTTACAAAAACAACGCGGATAACGAGGCACTGCAACAATTTATTTTTGGTCTTTCGGGAGCATTGGAACATCAGGTTAGATCGACAAACCCTAAGACTTTACGCGAAGCCATTTCAGAAGCAGTTAATTTCGAGAACAAAACGAGCGCCCGCTCCGTATTTTCCAACATTAGTAATCCTGACATAAACGGGGACAAAATAATAGCACTCGTGAATACGCTGGTCGAACAGAAAATGAAGGAAATTACCAAAAATACATCTCCACCAATGGAATCGGTAACGATAAATCGAGCCATAGCGTCCGACGAATGTAGATACTGCCACGCGAAAGGACATTTGGAACGGGAATGCCCAGAGAACTGGGAATCCGAATTTTGCAGATATTGTAGGAAGAAGGGCCACGATTTGAATAACTGCCGATTATTGATTGAAGCAATCGACTCAGGCAAATTATTCCAAGACCAAGCGCGACGTCCAGACCGAAGCACGAGTCGACATGACAATCACACGGGTGCATCCGTCAACAAAATGGCGTCAATCTCGGCCAGTAGATTATCTCGGACACGGGTCGAATGTAATTACTGTCTCGGGGAAGGACATTTCGAAGAAGACTGCTCTAAGAGGATCCGGGATTCAAAATTTTGTAACTGCTGTTTCATACGTGGGCACGATTTGAATGAATGCCGTTCTTTAGAAAATGCATTACAACTGGGCTTCATTTCTAAACGTCAAATAGAGATGGCACGAAAAAGGCAGAACATTCCAATGCAATACGACTTCCCACCTGATAGGTCAGGAGAAAGATACAATGCCAAGCGAGACAATTCTAGATACGACACACAACGTAACTACAACAACCGTCATTTTGAAGGCCGTATGAGCAATCATAGCGATAGAAATTCCAACTCTCATGGTAATAACACAAACTTTGATCGGAATCATGGGACTAATCGACATGAAAATTTTGTCTACAGCTATGACAGTCCCAATCAAAATGATTACGGGGGTAATAATGGGAATCAGGTGCTAGGACCACCACAGAATGCCAATAATAACTTACATAACGATTGGGCCACCCAAAGTTATCCAGAAAACTACAGACATCAGAGTAATTATTACGGCCCAAATCACGATAATAGAGAGGGAGATGGCCGAAACCCGCTAAATAGCAATAGGACGAATTTTTCGAATCCCAATGAAGATTATGATCATTGTACGGAGAATCTCGTGAGAGGTAGTTCACTAGTACCTCATGAACAGCATCAGGAAAAACTAATTGATTTTCCAAATACAGAAAATGCTCATTCCAATGGTTGAAAACCTAGTTGAGAAGTAGAATTTGCATATGGCTGGGGCCCACGCATCTCAAGAAATAGCCCAAGTAGAACTACGTTATAACAATCATAAAAATATTAGGAATATAAAAAACGCATCATTTTCTTTTCCAATTATAGAATATTCAAAACACGAGAATTTGGAATTTCATCGTGGTTAGAACCCACATACGGTATTCAATCAATTGAATGAGTTAGTTTCATCTTAACATTTCATATGTGGTTAGAACCCACGCATCTTTTTATAATTCCTAAGGTGGTTAGAACCCACTATACCAGAGCGTAATATGGTTAGAACCCACCCATTTTTTTTGTAATTCCTGAGGTGGTTAAAACACACTATATCAGCGCATAATGTGGTTAGAGACCACGCACTCTTTTTTCCCGAATATTAAAGTGGTTGGAGCCCACTCAGCCAGATAGCAATGTGGTTAGAACCCACGCACTCTTCTTTGTAAACCTTGAAGTGGTTGGAACCCACCGTACCAGCGAGCAATGTGGTTGGAACCCACGCTTTTTTTTTAGATTATTTGAATGGTTAAAACCCATGCACTCCCAATATTATTATAGTAGTTGAAGTCCACTATGGAACTCACGAATGATCAAATTCCTTAAGCGGATTCAAATCTCCTGAACTCAGAATTCCATGCTTGGAATCCACATTTTAAGTTCATTATATGAATAATTAAGTACACATTGAAGGAGATATCACATACGAGGTTAAAGCCCTCAAATTTGAAACCTTTATTCGGTTGGAATTATTCCATTATCTAAATAAGCGTAACCACGAATTCATATTGATGAATTAAATATATCTTAGTTGTCAAATTCACCCAAAGGTGAGATTTTTTTGATAATATCATCAGATATGTTCAAGAATCTAAGCATTGCAGACGTGATAAACTTCAGCTAGGAATCCATTGTTCATGTAAACGTGTTATACGAGCCGCAGTAGGAGCAGTGCTTCAGAACAATAGATGCACATTCGATTCTTTTGCGCGGCCAATGAACGTACTTCGCCGCGCAAAAATAGAAACAGTCTCTAGAGCAATAGTATTGACGAACCCTGCATTTTGCAACGAATAATGACGAGCAGAGTCTTATTTAAATATATATCAAGAATCACGATTTTCGAATTAAACGATTGGGTATGAAGGAAATTGATGTAACTTGCTTTGAATCTTTAATCTAGAATTGCGTTACTAAGAGTGAAATCCAGAAAAGAATCGTATTCCTTCAAATCAGCGAGTCACTGGAGAATGCGCGTATTCATTCGCAAGTGATACAAGAGCGTCAAATTAAAATCATAGAGCACGAAGTCAGGAGTGCCAATCTAAGCCAGTAAGATGGTGAACGTGGGGCAATCTGCGCGTCGTTGAATGATTCATAGTAAGTGGACCCTACTGGTCTCGCAGAGGGTAGAAATTTATTTGCTATAGCCACATCAAGGTGTCTAGATGAAGCTTTGAATAATGCCCTCAGAAGCCCAGGGGTTTCATACGAAAGGTTTTATCCTCCCCCAGTTTCCTAACAGTCCAATGTACGCAAAATTTGCCTCAACAATCCGACACAAACACTGAAAAAGAAGGAAAAAGGGGAATACCAGGAAAAAACCGCAATGTTCAACAGCAAGCATTTTCTTACTGCGAAAAAGGCATTCGTGGCCCAGCACTGAAGTGAATGATGAGCTCTAAGAGATTCAAATTGAATCAGCTCAGAGAATTCCTTTCGTCAACCATTGCGACTCTACGAAAAAGGCTTTACGGGTATGTCCCAAAAGAAGAAAAAAAACGTCCAAAAGCAAGAGGACAGCTGTTATCTGCGGGGAAGTGAGATCAATGCTCCAGAAAAAGAAGTTCGAGGTATAAAACTTGGGCAAAGATCAAGAACTTGATCAAACTAGAAGTAGAGTGTGGAGGAAGTTCGCGAAACATATTTCATTCACAGTTCTTACGAATGATCAAGAGTTGCAGTTCGCTCATGAGGACAAAGCATAGAAGATGAGAATCCAAGTTCACTAGAGATCCTCGGACAACAGTCAATGATTGTAGTTCACTGCAGACTGATAAGCATTCGAAGAATGCAAATACAAATGGGATGAGATAAGAGACCACAGTGACTTAGGAGGCGTGATTTCATTGGATCCAACGTCACACCGAACTTCATCTATCCCGATGGTGGCCATCTCAAATTCCTCAATACACCAGCTCTATCACGCAGACAGCAGAAATCCAGGCAATACGCTGAATGCAAACAAGTCTTTCCCTTATCCATATCCTATCCAAAAACAGAACCGATCGTCTAAAATTTTTGGGCTTGAGAAATTATAGGACAGAAATGAAATAATGGGGCGTAGAAATGTACATACTTTGACTCGAAAAAGAATGACGAGCATACGCATTGATGTGGTTGCTCCAAAGAGCAGCGCGAGTTGACTCGGAAAAGCGAATGATTCATGCTCATCTGCCTGTACTGGTTGCGTTTGCCTCACGGACCTCGTATTTGTTTTTCTCTCGATCATGAAATGTGAGAAGTAGTGCTTTGCTCAACCTTCACTTGATCCACGGTTTACTTTTGGAATAATTTTGAATACGTATTGAACCACGAGAGAATGATGCGGTGGACCGTTTTGGATGCGTTCCCCTGAAACAATTCCTTTTCAGGACTACTCCGCGGCGAGGTGTGTTTTTGAAATATTCCTCCGGAGACTTTCCATATTTCATGGCGCGGATTCGTTTCACAAATTTGGGTCACACTGAAGAAGAGCGAATGAATGCGAGTACTTATCCAGACTTTAAGTTATGCGTGATCTATTTCGTTAGCACAGTAAACTCCCAGAGTGACTAAATTTTCTTCACGTCAAGATACTCAAATATGTTTAGCGCTGCCAATGAACGCAGCGCATGAATTTTCTCCCAATTTCTATTCTCCATTGGCACTGTCGTGATGTAAACATAAGGATAAGCTTCCAAAGCAATACAATTGGAGATAAAAGGGATAAGAGTACATGATGACCATAGTAAATGGAGGTGGAGATGAGAACTAAGTTACTCGCATACGAGCTGAACAGAAAAAATCTGTCGAAAGTTTTCATCATATGTGAACTATGAAACATTTCAGTTACAGAAGCAGAATTGAAAAAATCGGCGAGACACAGTTGGTAGCTGAGGGATATGTATGGAAAATTGAGAAATACATGTCAAAACTAGTAGATATCAAGTTCGTGATATTGATTCATCGATTTTAGAGGTAGTTCCATTCTACCCCACCCCGTTCCATTTTACCCCATCTGAAAAAATACGATAGGAAACATTGATTTCCATGATAATTGAACCTGATTTATCGATGCCAAACGGAATTTGAGTCATTTAGACTAATTTGGCGATTTCAACCCCTTCTCAACCCCCACCCTCTCAATTCAAAAATTTAAAAAGTTTAGAAAATTGGATCATACCGTGAAAGTAGTATCCCCACAGTGAAGTTTCCGCTGTTGGAACATTTTTTTCTCAAGAAACTACCCCCACCCCACCACTTTGAAACACCCAAACCAACCCCAATTAATGTAAAACTCACCCTCGGATCATCCGGCGTCTAAATCCGATGAGCAGTGGTTAACGAAAAAAATGACCCAAAATGCCCCAAAATGTCCCATAATGCCCCAAAAGTAATACCGTATGCGCCATATAGACCGAAAATAACAAGTATCTCACGAAAACCCAAAAACTCCCACCCCCAAGACGTCCAAATCAACTCCACCCAAAACCCGAATTCTTCATCACTGAGACAAAGGAGATGAGTGAATCAAGATGCAAGCTCGTAGTTCCGCACGCACACTAACCTATCGGTGAGCCTGCAAATCGATCTCCAGTGACAGCACATACAGTACGTTTGCTCTGCAGATCATACTATGCGATCGAACACACATACTATCAACCTATTGGTGAGCCTGCGAATCGATCTCCAGCCACAGTATAGCTGCATTCACCGAGCATGATCTTTCAATGCACAGCCGCACGCACACTAACAACCTATCGGTGAGGCTGCGCGAATCGATCTCCAGCCCCAGTACAGCTGCATTCAACGAGCATGATCTTTCAATACAAATCCGCACGCACACTAACAACCTGTCGGTGAGACTGCGAATCGATCTCCACTCGCCATGCATACAGCACGCGTTCGCACTTACCACGCATCGGAGTCTCCATTGGAAATCAATGCAGTTTGACACTCACACTGTTGTACTGTCCGTGAGACTGCGAATCGATCTCCACCCAGAGCGCATACAATTTATATGCGTATATAAAGAGATGATAGGACTGACACTAAAATCACTATTATTCTATGAATTTTTTCGAGTAATACATAAAAATTTTTTTTTTGGCGAACGTCGATCAATACGAAGTCAGTAAGCACGGATCTGTAGAACTAGGTCTAAATCCATGGTGCAGACCACCCACGGGATTGTTGTGGGATATCATTTTAGGCCCCTGTGGGATCATTTTCCAGCTAATATGAAAATCGCCACTTGGGCCGTTTTTTAATGAAGTCCAAAATACGTGTTTTTTCGTGACCTTTCGACCTCTTACGCTCTATAACTCGAACGGGATGCGTTTTTTTGAAAAATTTGTAGAGACCTTTTTTGTAGATCTGAAGAAATTAACAGAGAATATGTCCTTGTCCAATCTCAAAAGACTGACCCGTTGAAGAAATTAGAGCTTTTTTCATGAAAAATTATATTCTTCCCGCTCTCTCGCTTCACAGCTCGAACGGGACGCATTTTTTCGAGAAATGTGTAGAGACCTTTTTTGTAGATCCTGAAAAATTAAGCGAAAATATGTCCTTGTCTTATCCCGTAAGACTCATTTGTTGCGCATATGAGAGGTTTTTTCACCAGAGATCGTATTTACCCCGTAATTTTCCTCTGTTTTATAGACATAATGATAAAATAATGTGTTCCATCGATATTTCTATAGGATAATTCTCTATGAGCTATGAACTTCCGATGGAACACATTATTTTATAGTTTTGTCTATAAAACCGAGGAAAATTACGAGGGGAATACGATCTCTGGTGAAAAAACCTCTCATATGCGCAACAAATGAGTCTTACGGGATAAGATAAGGACATATTTTTCCTTAATTCTTCAAGATCTACAAAAAAGGTCTCTACACATCTTTCGAAAAAATGCGTTCCGTTCGAGCTGTGAAGCGAGAGAGCGGGAAGAATATAATTTTTCATGAAAAAAGCTCTAATTTCTTCAACGGGCCAGTCTTTTGAGATTGGACAAGGACATATTCTTTGTTAATTTTTTCAGATCTACAAAAAAGGTCTCTACAAATTTTTCAAAAAAACGCATCCCGTTCGAATTATAGAGCGTAAGAGGTCGAAAGGTCACGAAAAAACACGTTTTTTGAGCTTTATTAAAAAACGGCCCAAGTGGCGATTTTCATATTAGCTGGAAAATGATCCGACGGGAGCCTAAAATGATATCCCACAACAATCCCGTGGGTGGTCAGCACCATTGATTTAGACCTAGTTCTAGAGACCCGTGAAGATGTGCCTATGAGATGGCCGATTCTTGGTTTTTCGCCTCGAGCAAAAATGATCATAACTAAACAACTATTGGGTGGAATCGACTTTAATTTAGCTCAAAATGTACAAAAAGAAGTGACCTACGCGGCAAATAGCTGTGCATAGTGAGTTTTACGATAATGGTTGAGTTGTTGACAAAACCTGAGTTGCGTCCGATACGGTAGTGGCATCGGCAAAAATGGGTATCGCGGTTGAATATCTTTATTGTAAACACTTGGGATGAATTCGAATCTCGTTATTCACCTACTGGTACCTCTGAACTACTCTGAAAAAAACCTTAATAGCCTCCTGGATGGGTTTACCTTGCAATGAAGTCGGATCGAAGAGAAAAAAATGCAGTTTCCGTCGTTCGGGTCGGTTAGCGAAAAATGGATGATTTCATTCTGCCAGATTGAATATAATGGGAACTTACCTTGTGAATAATCAAAAAGGTAGACGATCTACGTATCTAACTTTTCAAATACTTCGACGAGCCGAAAAATGAAAAATGGAATAATTACGGGTGGTTAATGGTTGAAAATCGCAGTTACTCGCACGAAAAATCAGAAGGTGCGCGAGCGTTGATTACCCAAAATCTAAAGGTCGGAGGGAAGCTCGCAATAGCTTATATTGAAGCCGGGACACTAAACAATAAGACGGTACGGGTAGAATCTTCAATTTAATTAATGAGGGCGGTAGCAAATAAATTTCGGAGGACTCCGAAAGTCCTCAACCGACGCGAAAATCGAACGGTAAAATTATAATGACTTAAAATCATTATTTAACCTGGCACGTTCCTTGAACTTCATTGACCCCATACCTAGTCCAAAGTCGAGGAAACGGCCAAAATTCTAGTTAAATCATGCAAAATAAAAATCAACTCCAGAATTTGATGAAATAAGTTGAAAAAACGAAACAAAAAAATCATATTTTTTTTTCTCTCTTTTTAACTACAAGATATCTCAGGTAATACTAGGGAGGACCCGTTTCTATCAAGTTGCTTTACGAAAGAATTTCAGAGAAGTGAGAATCTCAGTTTGAGATGTTGAAAAATTTTCTTCAAATTACATGAAAAAACGCGTATTTTGACCCATCAAATGACCACTACACCACTGACACCAGTCAAATGACCTTAATACACGTTCATTGTTATTGCAAATCTATTTTGTCAAATATCTAAACAACTACAAACCCCATCAGGAACACCAGAAACATTATGTAAGCATCTGAAAGAGGAAAATACCGGTTTCCGATACGTAAAATAGCCATATGCGTGATCTCAGTTTTCTCATCTCATTTTTCAAATTTGCCGATGTAATCGTAAGAAGTGAGTCGAGTAGTATCATATCATGGAGACAAACTAACAATCAAAGCCAAAACCTGAATAGAAAAAGTCTGGCACCGAAATATTAGGTGGTCCAAATTTCACCCAAAAAGTCACCATCGGCGCTAAAAACAAGCGCGTATCCGACCATGAATCGAACAATTTTGGTGATATTACATTGAAAATTGGTATGAACATTTCTTCAAATGCATACTACTGGAAATGAAACCGATCGACTAACTAAAAATTTTTAAATGGCCACAGTAAGGTGAAAATCTATATAAATCACAGTTTCTCGTACGTAAATAGAGGTACACAAAAAAGTACCATAACTCGGTCAATTTTCATCCGATTTAGACGTGTAAAGGCTTAAATTGAAGGTTTTTTTAAGAACTATACAACCATTTGATAGGAAAAGCTTCAGAAATTGGGAGTTTTGAAAAATGTTAGAGCTGAAAGTTCACAATTTTACTAATCGAGAGAACCCTTTTTCACGCTTTTCTATTTACAATCCCACATAGCATCGGATTAAAAATAATGTAAATAAATTACAATTGAGAATTAAAGTCAACTCGAGAGAGAGAAAGTATTTGTTGTGACTGACGAAAAATGATCCACAGCTGCAGGCGATAAAAATTTTTCTCTCTTCAAGCTGCATGATTACGTCCATATATGGCTATGTAGACTATACCCATTGTATATGCAGGAACGGAGGAGAAACAGTGGGACTGACCGATTGAATCAGGTGGCTGGAAGCTATAGCAATGAGCAACCGCAGGCCAGATCAATGTACGAATATATATATATATATATATATATATCATGCACATGAGTATATGCACTGTGCAGAGAAGCTGACGCGCGATTAGTTCGACCGCATTTCAAGGGATTGTGAGTTCAATACTCGCTCCCCGTTTTTCAGAAAACAACCCTTAAGATCCGGTTTGGCGCTTTGAGTCCTATGATACTCGGACAATCAAGCTTATATGTTATAGACATGGCTTAGGTACATTAATCACAGATATTTCGATGAAATTTGGGTATCCGAACGATAATTTTCGCGGTAAGCAAAAGTACGCGTAACTCGGGAACTACTGGGTCTAATCGACTTCAATTGAGCTTGAATTATATCTAAGGAACCAAACTCAATGATGATCATTCGTGGGAGACGATTCCACGAATGGCCATCGAATGGCGGAAAAATTCTGGGCCGTCTCCGGTACAATGGAATCACGAGCAAAAATAGGTATCGGGCGCGTCTAAACATGTTTCAATGACTCCCTAGGGGTTTTTTCCAAATGAATTACCTACCTACACCCTTCTAATACTGCAAGAAGTTTGCAATACCCGTTTAGATTGAGGTCATTCACAAGAAGCGAGGACCAAAAGAGCAAAGTTGAGATTTTTGTAAGTCGAGCCGACTAGTGAAGAATGGATGATTTCATCCTGTCAAATTGAATATTGCAGGAAATGGCCTTGTGAATTATTCAAAGAGTAGATGACCCACATATCTAACTTTTCAAACACTTCCACAAGTCAGAAAATGAAAAAGGGAACAATGAAGGGTATTTAACGGTGGAAAACTGCAGTTACTTGCACGAAAAATCAGAGGGTGCGTGAATGGCGATTACTCAAAGTCTGAAGATCCAATTGAAGCGCACAATAGCTTATTTCGAAGCTAAGATTTGAAACAAAAATACAATATAGGTATGATCTTCAGTTTAGTTAATGGGAACAGAGTGTGAATAGGCTTTGGAGCACTTCGAAAGTACTCGAGTGATACGAAAGTTGGACGATAAGACTATATCTATCTCTTGTGGTGGCTCGAAAATGATGGTCTAGTAACTCCGGCACCTTCTTTAGAACTTTTCTGACCCTGACAAAACGAAATCCAAGAAGGACTATACGCGTGGTCCAAGTATGCTCAAAAATTTATAGCTCACGGCATAAATTTGGAGCCGTATTTTCACCGAGAAATATAACTAAATCAAGCATGGAATGCAATAAGAACCGGACGTAACGAAAGAAATCAGGTTGCATCGTAGCCATGCAGATCAGTCAAAAGAATGAATACAAATAGGACAACTTATTCTCCCACCTCATTTATTCGGGACTTCATTATTTGTTGATTTGCATCACTGTTCTATGCATCGCAAGAGTCTTTTGCCTGGGGGGGTTCCCTTGTCTAATCATGAGAAGACTTGTTTCAGGATATGTCATGTCTATCCAGAGATGAATTGTACATCAGAAACCATATCAAGCATGAGACAAAAAATGCAACCAGGAGCATTATAAGCAAATGTGTCACATGTAAATGAATATTTGGAACAAAAAGACACGAATATTCACACGGAAGAGAATTCCACCTATGATGAATGGATTGGAAATACCAAAGTCGATGGAAATTTTGCACTGGAAAAATCAAGATTTATAATAGGCGAGTCATATACAGAATACGTTGGCGGAATACTGTGTGAGGATGGCATGCCAATACATGTGAACGGAGATTCTCATGGAAGAGCCAGAATGTGAAACTCACTATCAAAATTTTATAATCCAATTTTGAGACCATTTCTTCATGCGAGGGAGAGAGACTGATTAAATTAAGTAAATCATAACTTTGAGAATAAGATACAGATATTCATGCCTTCAGCAGTAAATGCTCAAAGTATTTCGTATAACCAACACAGCAAATATTTAGAGGAAGAGAGAGAGCATTACGATAAATCAAACAGCATTCTTTCTTGTCGATAATACCATAGTAATAATCGCTCGGTCACGAAATATCTTTACTCCAGCATTTCAAGCACACGCTAACATTTTAGTCAATCATTAGTTTGATGATACGTTGAATATATTGATGCTACCAGATTGATTTCATTTTGAGACTTTCCGGGAGATAGATTTTCACGCCTCTAGTTCAACTGGTATTCGCGTTACTGCACGAATATATGGTCCTAACCTAATGAAATTTCCTCAGTTATGAACTTCCACGCTACCAAAATTAATTATCATACCATTCATACGATATTTACTAAGAGACTCGTGTATTGAATCAAATATCAGCTACTGTAAGAAATTACTTGAAGACTATATATGTAGAAAATACTACCTAATTTTAATCTAACAATGTACCCAAGATATATTTGCGTTGTCAAATGGATGTATTGATCTCATCTTTCATACATCCACTGAGAGTACAAGAATTCCATTTTAGTTGTAATGTCATATGGTGGAAGTATTCTCAAATTTATGCTACCCTAGAAGAATTTATTCTTAAAAATTTCAAAACCAAATGAGACCATACCTCTTCATAACCTTCTGATCCGGGGATCAGTTGCGCGCCAATGAACGTGTCATGGAGCTAGTCTAAGCTCCATGCCTACGAGTTGTAGTTATTGCAAGATTCGATGGAATGTGGTGCAAGTATAGCCGCACGTGCAAGAATCTATAGCTGTGCGTCATGGAGTAGATCTAGAAACACGAGCTCCAGCCATTGCAGTATCTATTGTAATGTGGTGCAACTAAGCGTCACCAACCGCGCGAGCAAGATCCAATAGCTGTGACTCAGAGGCGCCAGTCTAGAGCCTTCTAGAATGTTCGAGAACAAGCGCACTGACGCGAGTAGGCGCGAGAACAGAGGCGCTGACGCGCATTTGACCTCAATGTGGGAACGAGTATAAAAGCGGCGTAAGAACGCTGATCCAGGCTTCTGTCCTAACAGTTGACCGCGGACTCTCACCGCGTACATTAGGCTTCTAGAGTCTCAGTCGACCACGTAAACTCGTAGCGTAGACTCCGCGATTAGCAGCATTCCTGGACGAGTAGTCTCAGTCCTTGATACTCTCGTACCATATTAGAATCAGTAGAATAACGAACAGTTGTAACAGTCTCTCTCTCGGATTTATAACTTACCTTTGAATAAAACCTATACTGCACTCAATATCTTGGACTTGTCACTCAGAGAATACCTTGCACCCCAACTTACTGACCCGACGGTCTGGTAAGGACAGAATAGAACCCATAGCACATGAACCTCAAGAACCCTGGTTCATAACACATTTAAAGAGTGGCTCTCATGTGTTAGGACACATTAAATAGAGGAAACATAAGCTGTTTGGGTCACTCGATAACAATAGTGTAAGGCAGAATGAATACATTCTGCAACACAGAATGAATACATTCTGCAACAAAAATGCTAAAAAGGAGTTTGTCGCTTGAAAGTTTTTGATTTAGGTTTGCAGGTCGAGAGTTACTTCAAGTCTTTATTACTGTACTGTTCTTACACAAACCATAGTAGTATGGTGTGGTGCCTGTAGGAAGAATGAGTTAATCAGTTTAAATGTCGGAAGATGACGCAGGGTTGGCCGGGTCACCTACAAAACTCTCACCCGTCTCAGTTTTGCCGAAAGCAGTTTCGACAAAACTGGTTTCGCCCTTCCTGATTGGTCGAGAGCCCCTGCCGTATGCGCCGTGTATAAGCACCGCTTACCTTACCCTTAAAGGTGGAAGTTGTGTTCAGAAAGTATCCAGGAAAAATCTGCAAAAAATCATGTCGATAGATCTCACTTTTCTCCACCTGAATCCGCAATTTGTTTACTTTCCTCCACCTTTGTTTATTTATGAAAAATTGTTGAACAATAGCCAACTTCTAAGCACGATATCTCAGCAGGGAAATTGACTCCAGCCCCCGGAGATGTCTCAAATGATTCCTCCACGGCTATTTTAATTTCCTCCACCCTTAGAATGACTGGAGCGTAATTTGTTTAAGAGTAATTAGTTAAAAACATATCAGATGCTTTCGGAGCCGCCAATGCGCCTACTGCGCATGCGCTCCAAAACGAGGGAACGCCAGAACAGCGAACCGCGCAGTAGCGGCTATTTTTGAATAGATAGCTAATACACAGCTTGAGATATGCGTTGTTGATTCTCATTGATCCTCTACATTGGCACAGATCACCCTCTGGGGCGATATTCATTGTCTGAAATCCACCGCGTGTGCAGCGTATAGAGATATTATAACAATTATTGGTATAATATCTCTAGTCTAATGGTGCAGCGTGACAGGTGGTTGCGTGCACGAGCGTATACACACACACATATATACACACACACATACACATAATAACACAATATAACATATAACAGAGCGCGTCCGTTGCCCGTGGTTTCGCGGTGCATTTATGCCAGGGTGACCTGAATGTCCAGGTCACCCTGGCCTATGTCTACGAGACGCCGACGTCTCGGCATCCTTTGCAGCAAAAATTACAGGATTGAGGATACGATTGAGGATTGAGGATTATACCAATATACTACAGTGTCTACATAACCTACTCGTGTAATGGCTAAAGTCATGCATACAGGACAGAGATGAATGTTTGTAGAAGAAGAAGACCTGCTCGAACGAACGAGCTCACGATTGACCTCCAAAAGGTGAGCTTTTAAGTACCATAAAATTAATCTTCGCGTTTTATTCACAAACGATTGCTGCGAGACCACTCGAGAGGGCTCATGCTCGGATGCACTTTGATCAGAATCAGACAGGGCAGGTGATCCTGATACAAATAGAGATAAGTACTCTCGACGAGCATGATGATTCGCATGACATCTCGATGCACAAAAACTGCCGCGCGTGAAAATTGTGAATAAGTATATCAAATGGCATCATAAAGTCTCACATCCATTCTCGTTGAGAGTCAGATTTCATTCATGACTGCAAAGTCTATATGAGAAAATGTGATATACTATGGTTCTTTCAAGTGTGAGAAGCTCAAAGAACAAGAAAGACCCTTTTGAACCATGGGTTCTTTCAGGGCTCTCAAAGATAATTGTCGAGTGAGTTGTTGCTTCTTAAGAATTTAGGAATCGGATCCTCTTTCCTTTGTGTTATATTAAATTTTCATGTCAAATCTATCACTCATTGCTCTATGCTCTAGTCTCACTCTATATAGCACGCACTGGTCTCTGATAGTGAGGCAATCTGAACCAATTGACACTAGCATATTGAAAGTTGGACCATCGTCAAATCTATCACTCATTGCTCTATGCTCTAGTCTCACTCTATAAAGCATGCACTGGTCTCTGATAGTGAGGCAATCTGAACCAATTGACACTAACATATTGAAAGTTGGACCATATTGAGACCAAACGATATGGGAAACACAACCAGAATAGCTGGAATTGACCTAATGAATGTCTTCTCCTCATAATTATTGATCATTTGATGAATGATTTAGATAGAGTCACAAACGCACAATTCTAGAAATTGAATGGTTTTTTTTATTGATTCAAGTTCCCCTTTCTCAGATCATACTCAAAACAATGTCAATATATGGAAGTTGTTGTCGACAGATTCTTATAAAGCGAATATTTTGGTGTTTTAGCGAGACCATCCTATGAAACAAGTTGCAACAATGATGGAGTTGAGTCACAGTCTGACCCTTAATGAAGATGCACTCAACCAAATTCCTGAGGCACAATGGCCTGTTTTTGTCTTTGAATGTCTTCGATTTCTAGACAAAGTACTGATTGCTGCACAAAAGGTTAGTATCCTGAGACTGTTCCAACATTGAAAAAGTTTCTTCAACTATTCCTTCATCTGCCTATTTCCTGGATCAAAATCTGTATTGAAATGAGACAGATCATATTTGAGTACTTAGTATTATACCTAAATCTTCTAGAACGACATCAAAGTATGTCAGCAGAAGCTTGTAGAGCAACTAACCAGGCATATGCAAGGGTCTCCTGGACCACCTACTTGAAGATTAATTGCCAGATGCCTTGCTTCTTTATTCAACGTTGGAGATACGTTTTTACTGTTTGATACTGTGAACAAGTGCAATGATATTCTGAAGAATAAAGACAATTCACCTAGTTTCCTACCAACAAAGCTGTAAGTACTATCTCAACTAACACTCATACATCATACCTTGATCCTTGCCTTGATAATATGAGAGAATTTCGTTATCTCACATTACACTGCGCAACAAAATTTTGGGTCTGAAATAATGCATGGACCGAACAATGATTTTTTTGTGTATTTTTCGACGCTAAAGCCGAATCCGAGCTCAGATTTGCGCATACACGTCAGGATTTTTTTCAAATTGAAAAAAACTGATTGTCTAAAAAACAGCATTTTTTACGATTTTTTCTAATTTTGTAAATTGGAAGTCTCTTAGCCAGGGAGTACAGATAGGTCAAAAATTTTGACTCAAAATGCATATCAAAATATATTTCCCTACGTATTTTGACCTACTGAACACAATACCCGTGTTTTCAGAGCACTATATTGCAACCTCGAAGCCGCATGAGCTTATTAGTCCACCTGGTATTTGGAAAAAAGTCTAATTTTGCAATAAATCTTCGAAAAATCATAAAACAGTCTAGATTTGACCGAATTAGACGTTCGCCCTCGCATTTTTTTCGTTTTGTAACATACTTTGAGGAAAAAATTTGTCCAATAGCCGCAGAGGCACTGGTTTGATGTTAGGAAATTTTTTCAAACCCCTATTTTTGTCATAACTTTTGCTGTGCTGAAATCACGAGGAGAAAAGTTTCCTCTTGCACAGGGTACCCCAACATCGTTTTCCAAGGCAAAATGACCGTCTAAACACAATCCCGTGGTTCATTCAAAGCTAACACGTCAGAATTCTCTTCTAGCCGCAAGAAACCTGTTTTTTGAGGAGTTTTTTTAACCTAGACCAAATTTCTGACACGGTATCCCAAAACAAACCACGAGATCATGTTTAGACGGCCATTTTGCGCCGGAGAATTATATTTGGATATCCTGTGCTAGGAGAAATTTTTCTCCTCATGGTTTTAGCTCAGCAAAATTTAAGACCAAAATAGGTGTTTGAAGAACCAATTCCTGACGTAGAACCAGAGCCTCTACGGCTGTTGGACAAATTTTTTTTCTCAAAGTATGTTACAAAACGAAGAAAATGCGAGGTTGAACGTCTAACGGTCCATTCTAGACTGTTTTATGATTTTTCGAAGATTTATTGCAAAATAAGACTTTTTTTCCAAATACCAGGTGAACTAGTAAGCTCATACGGCTTCGAGGTTGCAATATAGTGCTCTGAAACACCATGATCGTGTTCGGCGGTTCAAAATACGTAGGGAAACACATCTTGATATGCATTTTGACCCATCTGTACTCCCTGGCTAAGAGACCTCCAGTTTGCAAAATTAGCGAAAAACGTGAAAAGACACTGTTCTTTAGAGAATCAGTTTGTTTCAATTTAAAAACTGTCCTGACGTGTAGGCGCAAATCTGAGCTCAGATTCGCTTTCAGCGTCGAAAAATACCCAAGAAAATCATTGTCCGGTCCATGCATTATTTCAGACCCAACATTTTGTTGCGCAATGTTATCAGGAAGGGCCTTCATTGTCGTTCAAATATTAAAAGTAAACTACAACCAAGTTGAAATCGAGAAAATCGCAAGAGACTAAGCGACTTTGCATTCGCGGCCATACAATTTTTCAAGTCGACTACTCTTCGGACCTTTTAGAATTTTCCTTCATTTCTGAAACCTAGATATTGGAGCTCAAAATTTCTCAATCTATCCAATAATATCAAGAACTCAATTCCAACCAAGAGTGTAGTTGCGTCCTTTTTATATTTGGACAGTAGTTCAGTGAAAATCTTGAATGAATATGATTACTGCAATGAGAATTATCACAATAGAGTGGCTGTCATAGTTTATCAAAAGTCAGACTATTTGATCTCAAATTTGGGAGTTTGTTTGTGCCATGATCCCTACTGTACAATCATGAACTTTCATATATCAAAAAGTGCATAACGTTGATCGGCTTAGGAGCTCGATTTTCAACAAGGTAGGGATTTGAGGGAACCATAAACATTACGGCTGCCGCTGACAAAAATTGAGTTCCCAGAAATTCTGAGGATGAAAACAAACATGAGGAATTCCACAGGTGAACGACTGAGAAAATTTTATATCATCCAAGGTGTTGCGATCGCTATACAATGAAATGGACCACATGAAGTTGGATTTGAAGCTCTTTTGCAATATTTCGTTTGGTTTTGAATTAATACCAGAGAGTCTCATGATATTAGAGGGTCATTCTAGCTTCGGCCTCACTTGTGACGAGCTCGAGTTCAGTTAACATGAATTAGAGAAGTCTTTAGAGAATGACTTTCTTGAAAATGAACGAGTTTATAGAAGCAGAGAATATTCGAGTAAGAAATCCGGAACACTAGCACTGAGTGTCTCGGTCTTTTGGGGCGTAGTTGACGTCTCCGCGGATTAAACCTAGAGATATTATTTGAAACACTTAATTATCATAGAGGAAATAGTAATAATTTACTTGAATCAATCAATCTTTCTCTCAGTGCTGCTATTTGTTGTGTCGGCTGTATGTACGAGAAATTAGGGAGAATGATGGGCCGCTCTTATGAAGAAACAGTTCAAATTTTGATCAAGTCGTATCCCAACCCACACACGAGGAAGTTCAGCGACCTGTGAGCAAGACGAGCGTCGAGCGAGTACCCGAGGTCACCAGGGCAATTGTGTACCTTATTGCGATACCCGTAAGTACCCACTACTGATTGGTGGATCTAAGAAATAATCAGCAATCTGACCCAAAAGAAGATGATTTTGTACACTAGTGTCTCATCATACTAGGGACTTTTGATTAATCATTGTGGAGAGTCAGGTCAGTGAATTCAGTCAGTAAATTCAGTGGTAATCAGTCTAACCTATGACAACAGCAAAAGTTAAATTTCAAAACAGTATGAGTCGATTTTATACAGTTTTGGTGGAAAAGTTTCGAACGTGCCAGTCAATTTCACCGCAGACAAATATTCGCTACTTGAACTTTGAATTGTTCATAACTATCCTTATCCACTAAATGATTTTTGTTGCCCATTTCATCCGAGACGAGTTTTGGATTACAGCTCAGTACTATCATTTTGAATATTTTGCTGTTTGCGTTTAACATGCCTTCATGATAAGTACGATGAAAATCAAAAGCCATCTAAAAGCCATCGCCAATCGAAACCCATCTTTGATCCCCAAAACATGGGGAAATAACTATTTTTGCAACAATCCTCAATGTTTGAAAATTACGAGGAAAAAAATTCTCGCGTGAGTGAGAATTCGAGCATGCTTTTTCGACGCAAGATAACCCTGTAAATACGATTCCGTGTTCCGATTTGAACCACCACACCAGGATTTTTGTCTATGCCAAAAAAACCTCCGAAAAACAGGTTTTCTGTGAGTAGCAAAAGGTCCTGACGTGGTGGGGCAATACGGACATTGAATTTATTTACAGCCGGTCGATTTGAGTTAAGCATGCAGTACCTCTCAAAATTAATGGATCATGTAAGGTCTCAATAAGACTGGGATATTTTCGATATACTTTGTCGTACAGCAATTCTGAGAAAAGATCCTAAAGACCACAAAAAATCTATCGATTCGTGGATTTTAAACATCTTAATAGTGTTTTTTAGGCGTTCGTAATCAACGTACAAAACCTGAAAAAAAAATTTTTTTGTGGATCACCCACAGTTTGAACGGGAATGATCGGATCACAAAAATTTTAACAAGATGTTGTAGATCGTTTCTAAACCCACAATTTCTTCTGTTGACAGTTCTGTGTACGACCTTTCGTGTCCGAATTACGAGCTTGGAGAGAAAAATTTGAATCGCATAGGCTGCTTATGGAGACACCGAGGCTGGCAACTGTTTTATTTCCTCTTGCCCTATTCTGGTACAAAAATGTTTCAAAACAATATTGAGCCCCCATGATTTCGGCGTGAAAATGTGTCATCTTTCTGAAAATGCTATCAGATTTTGGTTCAAATGGAACCTGTAAACAATTTTTGCTGAAAAATAGGACTTATTGCAAGATAGTCTCTTCAGGTCACATTCGAGCTAAAATCTGATACCATTTTCTGAAAGATGGGACATTTTTACGTCGAAATCACGTAGCTCAATATTTTTTAGGAGCGTTTTCGCATCAGAGTAGGGAAAGAAAAAATACAACAGTTGCCAGCCTCGGTATCTCCATAAGCACCAGCTTTCTCTTCAAGCTCATAATTCGGACGAAAGGTCGCACGGGGAACTTTGAAAAAAGGAAATTGTAGGTTTTGAAACGATTTACAAGATCTCGTAGGAATTTTTGTGATCTCATTGATACCGTAAAAACTGTGAGTGATCCACACTAGAAGAATTTTTCCAGGCTTTGTACGTTGATTACAAACCCTTAAAAAACACTTTTAAAATGTTAAAATCCTAGAATCGGTAGACTTGTTCGACGAGTGATGCAATTTACATGCAGGCACCGACATATTATGAGGCGCCCTTGTCAATAAACTGTCAAACTTGCAATTATCATTTAAGAATAATAGAAGAGCCGAAAAAATGTCAAATTTTTCTTTCTGTGTCTACCTCGTCACAAACTTCCAAAATATGTTTTTTTCCGGAATCGTGCGAGTTCTCAATTCTACATATTCCCACATATCATATGCAGATCATGGCTAGAGTGTTTGTAAGAGTTCATCAATAATCAGCTCTGATCGCTGATTAAAAATGTGAATGTTTGTGTGCGCCGTGCTCTGTACGCACTTGATAGTCAATATATCTTCCCATGTTTCGGGAAGTAATTGTCTCAGGGTGTCGATTTTTCAATGAGCTGGAGATTTGTGTAGGAATAGAAATGCATTGTCTGCCACGCACGCGAACACGGACTGATGTTCGAAAAATGTGAAAGTTGACAAATACGAGTTACGCATTCCAATGAGATTGGGATGAAAAACGTTTTATTACATCATAGGTCTTGCTTTCATTATTTAATTGAAACACATTACGTAAAATTGAATTAGAAACTTACTTGTTATATGGCTCAGTTTGGGTTTCTTTTGAATAAAAAAGTCTGATGGTGTTCGAGGCTTTGAGCTCGAGTCACATCAACTAAACAATTCTTTCAGAATATTTTTTTGCGAAAGTTCTGAACATTTCCTAGAAGTAGGATATGTTCTCATATCAAATTTAGAACACTGCTACTCAATCACTCGAAAAGTTGTTTTTTATTTTTGTGTGGTTGATGCCCCTACGGATTAATCCTAACAATATCATTGAATATTCCAATAATGAATGGTCGTACGGTAAATGAATCATTCTGATTTGTCAGTGCTGATATTTGTTTGTCGGTTGTCCGTGCATACGGAAAATCAGGGGAAATGATTGGCCGCTATTGTAAAGAAACGGTTCAAATTTTGACCAAATTTTTGCGGGCAGCTAAATCTTCTAATATTACCAATGTACGAGTATGGCTGAAATTTATTTACGACACAGCTGTTTACAAGGTCCATTGTAACTGACTTCATCGATGCGGTATACAATGATTCCAGTAATCCAATGATATTGTAAAATTTTCCCCAGGTTCTAATCCGTCGCGAACCGCAAGTAGTAAGTCATTTCGATGCATTCTGCGGCCCTTCTCGGAAGATCCGAGGCCTACCTCGGCTGCGCCAATTTTCGTTCTCGCCACCTGCTATTCTCGGCGACGGGTTGACCAAAGTATGTCTGAGTTGTCGCCGTATACGTGGACGCTTGCTGATTGGCAAGTGATCGAAATGGACCCAGCTCAACAGCTATCATCTTTTCTCGAATGTGTTTTCAAGACTCAACAGTTCTATTCTCAGAAATATACCCATGGCAAAGAATATAATCATTCCAATGCAAAAGGAAAGTACTTTATTGAGGAAAAAACAGGATGCAATACCGATAAGCCCTGGAGAAAAACGAAGATCCACTCATGGATTTTGGTCGAGCAAATACAGATTCCGGACGAGTAATGGATTCCACAAACTCTTTGAACATGATGGAAAAGGAGATTATGAAGAAACTTTGGATTCATCTCTCGAGGTGTTCATCTTTTCAATGAGTATTTTGATTATCAATTGTGGCGTTACAGCAAAGAATTGTGATATGGTGATTTTGCATGACAATTTTATGTAATGAACTATTAATTGCAACACATCCAAGACGGGCAAACCTTGGAACATAATGGCTAGCTAAGAAACTACTCTGATATGATCAGAAAAAACACTTATCCTCTGCATATCTTGATGAGATGCATGAGAAAGAAAGAAAGCTGCTCGAAGAACATTCAAAATTTCATGGAAAAATCGATCTAGGACCAAAATCCCCAGGTTATTCTTGATTCTTTATTGGAAAGAAAATAGCATCGTCAAAAGGTTTGGAAGCTCGTGCTTTCACAAGTTCGGAAGTTATTCGTTGATTCCTAGTGTACCCTCTAGTTGGTCACATTTTTCCATTCAATTCACTCCAAACTCAATTGTGATGTTGCTCCATTTGGTTTTGATTAATATCAATGAATCTGATGGTGTTTGGGAATTAAAACTCCAGTTACATCAATTGATGAATTCTTTCGAAATTTTTCTTTCAAAAGTTTTTTGAGGTCCCCTAAATGAAGAATATTTTCAAATAACAAATCAAGAAAACTGCTACTGAATCTCTGAAATATTCGTATTTTTCGAACGTAGTTTATGTCTACGCAGATATTAACCCTAACGATATCATTTAATATTACAAATTTACAAATGAATAGTTACGCTATACATAAATTACTCGAATTTTTTCAGTGATGCTGCTTGTTGTTTGTTTGGACGCGCGTATTAGAAGTCAGGGATGATGATGGATAGCTACTGTGAAGAAACGGTTCAAAACTTGATCAGCCAGATCTCAAAGTCGCATTAAAATAATGCACACTTTTAAGAGGGTAAATAATTTTTAAACTGACTTGAATATATGTATATCATCAAATATCGTCAACACCAGTATGACTTCCGTCCATTTACGACACGGCTGTTCGCAAGCCTCATTGTAATCAATGCTGGCGACGCGATGAGCCGACGTTTATACAACTTTCCAATTACCTGATAATACTATACGTCTTTCTCCAGGTTCTAATCCGTCGCGCGCCAGACCCATCCCGACGCTTCAACGGCTTTTCTCGGAGGCTGCCTCCGCGGCGCCGGTTTTATCTTGGCCACCTGCTATTTCGAGTGATGGACCGACGAAAATATTGTTGAGATGTGAATAAGTACGTAGACGCTTCCCTATTGGCAAATTAGATCAGCACGGATCCACCCCCAACTCCTACCTGTATGAACTTCGATGGGCGGGCTCACCAACTCCAGAGCAATTGGCGTTGACCGGCAACGCCAAAGTATCGGCAATGGTCATTCTACTTTCGGCAGCCTTCTGGATCACATCAAGATCCACGTATCGTGTAGCAACCTGGATGTGGTTTACGAGCCGATCTTTGCCGTGTTTCCGCTACTGGTGTCTTATTTTGCAACATCCTGACTCACGTGTCGCGTGGCCACCTGGATGCAGTCTGCGAGTCGATCCTTGGAGTGCACTTGCTACTGGTCCCCGAAGATATTCCTCTCAGCAGTGGCTTGGATGAGGGTGAATTAGCTGATAGAAGAATTTGCGTTGCGACCGATGCAGTAGCTGGTTGATGTGTTTGCAGCAACAACAATGTAATGCAAGGTAAGACATAGATTTTTGTATTAGCAGTTCCGTGGAAACTTTCAAATAATGAGTGCCTTGGTAAAAAAATTACACTAGCGACTCTCGATGTATGTTTGGTGCTTATTTTGGTACAATCATTAGTTTTTTTCTTTTTTGTGATCGCAATGATAAGAGAAGAATTTTGTACTGCTTCCTCTCAGCAGGTGTTAAAAGTGGATTTCATTGACGTTAGCGTATTCGTAACTTGCAGAAATTGTTTCTCTCAGACAACTGACAATTCCATAAGATATAAAACCACATGTGAATAATATTTTATTGGTGAATGGGGACGAAGTATAGTCTGGTCTGACCAGTCGCAAAAGAAACTCGAAATTCGAGAGCACAAGAAACATTCGGTCATTTTTTCTCGTGCATGAACTCAATTATTGAATCGAAAAATTTATTTTCCAACATCTATGTTCAGGTCTATCATGACTAATATTTTTCAATCAAGAGAGTATGGTTGATAAAAACTAGACTTTGCAGATATGAGGACGGAGACAATTATTCAAAATCAATAAATGAAACGGTAATGAGACTGGAAATTATACATCAGAAACAAGCCGAATATTTTCGTCTTCCATATCTTCGAATCTCAAATCTTGCAGATGAACGGGCGATTCAGAACCTTGCTAGTTTGCATTTTCAAATCCCATGAATAAATATTCTCTTTTTAGTGAAGACCTAGTGTATCGTTGAAATCATGATAGCGCAGAAATTTTACGAAAAATGATCAAAGTTGGTATTTTTTTCTAACTTTTTCATGGAAGAATCAATTTTTCCAAAATTTTTTCATTTGAAGAATTTCTAAATGAATACGAAGTAATTATTTGTGATATTGTGATTATCTCAAACGTTCATATTTCTTGGGAAAAGCTAGAGATCTCCACGCACTCTTCAATCAGTCACCGAATAAGTTAGTGAGATAATCTCGAAACGAGTATTGGCCATCAGAGTTTACCTAATCTAAATCGTCGTCTGTAAGATCAATGAGTTCTTTCAGTAGTATGCAAAAGTCCACTGTGGGACGCTGGACCCTTAAAAATGATTGGAAAAAGGGTCTAAATGTCAGGTTCGAATTGTCATGCACTTTTTTCTTCTTTTGAACTTTGTGGGTATCGAAAACATTTTTCATGCCTGAAACTTTACTTGCTCTGTAAAACTTGATTTGTCTCACTCTATGCCTTCTGTAGCAATGTTTTCTCGAAGCTCATGGTCAGTAACGGCTTTTAAGTGCCTGTAAATGATTCAGCTTCAAGTATCGAAAAAAAGTCAACGGACATACTCCAGGGAGTACTGTTTGCAATAATCAACTTTTATTGAATATTCTGGTCAGGTCTGTGTCATATCGGTGTGTCCCTTGAATGCGAGCCTCTGTAGATCATATTCCGTTTCCTCTCACAGTCAATCCAAGTAATGCCAAGTGTCTGATGGCCAAATTAATTAAAACCATAACATCTCAAAACTGTAGCTCAAATTATTTCGACGTGAAATGTCAGTTCCATGTAACGCTTGCCGCGTTATCCGTCTTATTTTTCTGGCAATGATGAATAGAAATATAAAAATATTCACATTCGCCCATTGCAGGCGCAATGATTTTGGATTACCACGTTGAAAGTCTGATCTCTGCGCCATGTGATACGGAATGAAGCTGGACTTACTGTGTATTCATCGATAAACCTCCTTGTGATTCAATTTTATAATTACTAATCACAAATTATTTCACAAATCGGCTGTAATGTTCTATAGAAAACAAAAGAATGTTAGGTTCCAGATTCGACTTTACTGTTCTGTAGAACAAATATCCAAAGTGTTGTTGTGTGCTAATCAAATTCAATGTTACAGGTAAAACGGTTCATTCAAGAACGATCTCAGATAGTAGAACGTCACACCTAAATCAAGAACTGAGTTCCATGTCAGTGCTTGCAGGGCTCCTATAGGAGACCTTCCTGAATCCAGTTATTCCATCGAGTCATCAATTCAACTGCCTCCTTGGTCCAACTGTGGCTGTCTCATGGAATTTGATCCAAGAAGACGTTTTTGGAGCTGTGCTTAATGAACATCTTTTGAGCAGGTGAGAAAACTTTTCTAAGATTCTAATAGCACCCATCTTGATGAATTCGGTTTTCATCCATCATCATGTCTCTGATACTTGGATCAAGACATGAATAAAATTTCATGAGCTTCAAAATGTTTTGATGGGAAGACTTCTTGCCTTTCAGGTGAATTGATCCCATTAGACAAGAAATTTTGATATTCGTATGTTAAATTTTTCATATCTAGCTTCACTCGTTATAATATATACATCATAACTTTGGTTTGAAATGACCTATCGACGCAGGTCTGCTCTTTGATTAAACTTACTCATTTTGACTGTAATCCACCTCCTAAAGTTTTCTCTTCCAAACCAAGTTTACATTACGAGTGAAACATTTCCATCGAAAGTCCTGTTTCATCATGCATATCCTGCTAACCGTGTATAAGTTGGTTTTCTTCGTTATTGTTTCTTCATTTCCTCATTTAAGAGTGGACGGTGATTTTATAAACATTTAAATTCAACCAAGAAGAATTCGTAGCGCTGTTTTGAGTGTCTAGTATGTCTTTGAGGTGAATTGACCTGCTCGAAGTATAACTTGGCATTTAGATGCTGAAATTTTTGAATTGATTCACCTGTTCTAAATAGATGCAATATTTATCTATTTATTTATGAAGCTTACCGGGCAGTAATGCCTTTTTACATCAAAATTACGGATAAAGGACTAACAAGTAAGCCAATCGTCTGATTTTTGTTTTTTATGGCACGAAGAACGTTATAGCTCTTCTGTACAATTGAAATGCTTTTTCATAGTACTCGCTGGGTCAAATATTTTTCTTGACTGCCTATGCAGTAAGTATATTACGGCCCAATTTAAGATAACAGAATAACTAAAAAAGACTCTAACAGAATCTTCAGTCCTGATGAATCCTAGAAAAGTGCGAGCACGGCAGGGCTTTTGAAGCAGGAGACACACAATTTATATAAACTGATGACTCGTTTATTCAGGACTCGTTGATTCGTAGACTCGTAGATTCAAAAACACAATAATCAATATATACAATAAGCACGATATACACAGCGGAAAAATTCGTTGAGGTTAACTGGCGGCGTGACTGCACTTGAACAGGGCTCACAACGAAGTGAAGACAGTCGTGGGGCGGCGTAGCAACCAAACCGTTCCGTTGTTCAACAAAAGACGCGCGCTCATTTGAATATATTCGTATGGTTCTATTTAGTTGTATAAGTATATTTCCAACACTCCCTCCCTTATACAAATCTTTGAATCCATATGAATGTAAAGGCCTCTGAATCTAAAGAAACATCATTAAAAAATCTTATAATTGAATCGTTGTAAACACAATGCTGTTTAACTGATGAGAGAAATATTTGAACAACAAGTAGTCAAGTAAAATGAAGAATCGTTTACATAGCCTTGAATTCTAATAAACATATCAATACTCATTATGATTGTCAGAAAAACAAACTTAAATTTCTAAACACTTGAAAATATCTTCTTATTGTTGTTCGTCACCTGTGAACATATAAGAAAACAAACAACACATATTAAGATTCAATTATTTTGATTCATGATTCATAAAGATTCCAGATTCATTCCTAACGATTCCTTGGATTCTTTGTAATCTTACGAGTAAGATATTCATGTGATTCGTATGGCAATGGTTTAGTCATAATATCAGCAACATTTTCTTTTGTTGCAACCCATTTGACTATAATCTTTCCTTGTTCAACACATTGTTTTATGAAATCACCATGTGTTTCAGCCATATGGACTCTATTTCCAGATTTTTCTCTTTGATTCAATTTCTTAGTAATTTCATCAATTGGTTCGTCGAAAGTTTTTAGCTTATGACTGCCATCCATTTGAGTGCAATTACCGGCAGATTGATTATCACACCAAACTGTGACAGGATATAAAGTCTTTCCTAATGTATATCGAATCGATTTATCTATTGAGATGAGTTCTCGACAAGCTTCACTCATTGCTAGATATTCTGCTTCACAAGTCGAAAGAGTAACATATTTTTGTTTGTAACTTTTCCAAGCGATTACATCCCCGAACAATTTAATAACATAACCTCCAGTTGAAGTTGAATCATCACAATCTCGGAAACTAGCATCAGTTAATGCCTCTAAATTTTCACCTAAAGATGTAAAAACGATTCCTAGATTCTTTGTTCCTTTGAGATACCTAAAGACTCTCTTAACATTTTTCCAATCAATTTCAGTTGGATTACTCTGTTTTCTAGCTAGAAAATTTACAGCAAAAGCAATGTCAGGTCGAGTAGCTACTGATAAGTACATCAAACATCCAATAGCTTCTCTGTATGGTACTCTTTTTGATTCTTGATTCGTAATCATAATTTGAGATTCGTTTGATTCGATTTTACTTTTCTTATTTTTGTTACTCACTTGTCTCGTTATCATAGGCGTATTTTGAGGATTGGAATCTTGCATATTAAATTTTTCTAGAATCGTTTGAGTGTACTGAGCTTGGTGTAATAGAATCGTTCCTTTTTCAATATTTCTTTCAATATTCATACCTAGAAATAGTTTGGGTTCACCAAGATCTTTCATTTCAAAAACTTTACTCAGATGTGATTTCACATACAATAATTTGTTTGAATCGTTACTTGCAACTATCATATCATCTACATATAAGAGAACAAGTATCATTATTCCATTTTGCCTCCATGTGAAAAGACAAGGTTCATGTAAATCATTCTCTAAACCTAGTGCTTTCATTTCCTTTTTGAATCGTTTGTTCCATTTTTTAGGACTAACTCTCAAACCATACAATGATCTTTCGAGTTGACATGCTTGAGTCGATAGAATATTTTTATCAACCTCAAGACCTTTTGGGATTTCCATGTATACTTCTTCATCCAAATCTCCATTCAAGAAAGCTGTCTTAACATCGAGTTGACAAGCTTGAAGTTGATATTTATTTATGATAGCAAGAGTTGCTCTAACTAGAGATAACCTTGCTACTGGCGCGTAAGTTTCCTTTAGATCATAAATATTTTTATCTTTGAATCCTCTAATAACTAATCTAGCTTTATATCTGAATTTATCATTTGATTCTATCTTTCTTTTGAAAACCCATTTTGAATCTATAATATTTGCTCGTGTACCATCATTCTGAGTTTTAGGTCGATCAACTAAAGACCACACTCGATTCTTACGCATAGACTCTAATTCTTCGTTAATTGCTTCGATCCAAAATTTTCTTTCAGGAGAAGCCATTGCTTCTTCATAAGACGTTGGGTCTTTGTACACTGATGCAATGAGAATATGAGCTAAAATATCATCTTGACATCGTTTATCAGAATCATTATGAACCTCACTATAGTTAGCAAAACTAGAATCTTGTATTGGTTTCTGAGTTGAGAAAATTTTATTATTCTCAGAATGATCAATCTTTCTTTTGGCTTTACTACGAGTCAAAGGACCTTGAGATATTTGAATCGTCTCATCGCCTTGATGAGTCGTGTGAATTCTTTCGTTTTTCCGAGGTCTGCCTCTTTTTTTATTTTTAGATGAATCATTTACAAGTTGTTTTTCTGGAATACTACTTTCATCATTGACACCATCAAAGTGAATCGAATCGTTGATAGTATCAACAACTTGTTTTGATGATTCAATCGTATCTCCATTTGTAAGTGATTTCTTTTTGTAAATATCACCATAAACTAATTTTTCATTGAATCTAACATTTCTTGATTCTAAAAATTTCCGTGAAGAGGGATGCCAAAATATGTAACTTGTTTCTTTGTATCCTACCAAATAAACTTTGATAGCTTTTGCTTCGAACTTAGATTTTGATTTGTTGACCTTGACATAACTCACACATCCGAATCGTCTAATTTGTTCCAAATGACAACTTGCATTTGGTGCGAATTTGTTGATTGGAATATCATATCCAATAGCTTTGTGAGGAGTCTTGTTATAACAACTTACAGCAACTTCTGCAGCTAATTCCCACATTGAGTTAGGTAAACCAGAATCAATTAATATAGCTAAAATTTTTCTTTGAATCGTTTTGTTGAATCGTTCTGCTGTGCCATTATGTTCAGGAGTATATGGAGGAGATAATTTTGATTCTATATTCTCCTTTTCTAATACTTCTGCAAAATGTCCTCCCATATATTCAAGAGCTTGATCTGATTTGATATAGCAAACTTTCACATTTTCACCTATCAAATTTCGAGCTGATATCAAGAATGATTCTAACGCCTGGCCAGCTTGGTCTTTACTCTTCAAACAATAGACCATTGAGAATCTAGAATAATCATCTACAAACACTATAATAAATACATTTTGTCCAGGATACGACACAGGACTTATTTTTCCCATAATATCCGTATGAATGACTTCAAGAGGTCTTTGAGCTCTTGCTCGTACTTCTTTGGATGGTAATCTTTCCATTTTCGACATTATGCATACTTCACAGTCTAGAATAGAATCGTCAAATTTTACATTTTCTAACAAATTTGTTTTCTTCTGAAGTGTTCGAAGATAACCCAAAGATGCATGTCCTAACCTAGTATGCCATAGTTGTCCTAGATTCAAACTTTTGGAATTTTCACTCGTTTGTTTATCTAAATTCTTATCAATTGAATCATTTGAATTTATCAACGATATCAATTCATCAGAGCTTATAATAAAATTCTTGAGTGAGCTATTACTGGAAAGATTCGTGGTAGACTCTACTGGATTCTGCTGATTGTTGAGAGTTTTCTCTACTAGAACTACATCTTTCTCCCTCCCAATCGAAGAATCAGTATTTATAGATTCGTTAGTAGCTCCCTCCGAAGCTAACAACTCTTCATCGTTATGACTCGTGTTCGACTCTTCTGGTGATTCAAGATGTGATACTACTCGAGCATTACATGAATAATTTTTCAAAGTGGATTCTTTAGAATCATAAAACTCATTATTTTTAACTTCAAATCGAATAATCCAATTCGGTTTCTTATAAGTGCCTTGGAAAAGAATTTTATCTGTGAATTTATCGTAAACTTTGAAGATTTTATCATCTAAATAAATTGAAAACCCTGAGTCAGCTAATTTTCTCAAAGAAAGCAAGTTTTCAGATAAATCTTTAGTAGCAATAACATCAGTCAATCGAATCAATTTTTTATCAGATGTCTCATTTGCTAAACTGAGTTCACCTTTCCCATCTATAACTAAATTTGCAAATTCGTTCTTATTCGCACTCTTAATGATTCCATTTTCGAGTCTTTTAAAATTAGAAAGAACCATAGACTGATTCACTATATGATCAGTTGCACCAGAATCTGCGATAAAATTTATAAAATTTTGTGCTCGATATGATTTTGAGAATAATTTCTTACCTTCACTCTCACTTTCGCTTTCTTCATCTTCATTTTCGCTTGAATTTACAACCATTCGAGCAGCTCGTTTAAAATTCTTCTTACTCTTTTTCAAATTTTCTTTCTTACTAATTTTGCCTAGATTTTTCTTTCCAGATTTTCTTTTTCGTAGATTCTTACTTTGATTGTTAGAATCTGAGTCTTTGTCTTTTATTCTAGATATAGAAGGACTCTTACCTCGTCTAGGATTTGGACAAAGTCCACCCTTTTTGTGTACTGTCTGACAGCGATAATGTAGCCACTTGTCAGTGTTGTGGAGAGGACAATCAACACCAGCTCTGTGACCTCTCTGACCACACCTATGACAAGGATTTGAATCGTTCTCGTTGTAGCTGACTCTATTGACTCTTGAATCGTTGCGTTGATTGCGATCAGATTCGGACTGAAACATGAATGATTTCATTTGATCTATATTCATTCCGATCTTGTTATCGTTTTTCTTTATAAGATTCGTTTGTCTCAAATCTTCATTCACTCCAGAGACTGCATGATAGAATAATGAACTCAATTCTTCATCATCCAAAGGTTTTGATTCGTTAGATAAATTATACTCTCTCACTAGAGAGTCGAATCGTTCGCAAAAATCGAATACCTTCTCGTTTCGTTTCATTCGAATTTCATATCACTTTCCTTTGATAGTTACTGGATCTAAATTCAACTCTTTCCTTCTGAGTTCTTGAAGTTTGCTCAGATATTCTTTTGGATCTTGAATGTTAGTGATTCTACTATGATACTTTTCATCAATTCTATTCATGATTATATCTCTGACTTGATTCTTTCTTCGAATTCTTTGAGTCTCAGTAAATTCTCTAGAATTAGGAGAACTATCATCAATAATATCTATCAAATCATAACTTCGTAATTCAGACTTGAAATAGTCCAACCATAAATCGAAATTCATTTTTTCAGACAGTTTGTATTTTCTGTCAATATGAATTTTTGATGTAAGTGAATCGTTCGCTAATTTCCCTACGAGAATTGATTTCAGAGTCTCTTCTAGATTCAAAGAATCATGAGTCGTGGTTAAATTTTGTAGGTTATTTACCTGTTCAGTTGGAGTCGTTTGATTCATTTGAATCGTTGATGAATCGTTGGTTGCACTCGTACTTGGTTGATGAGTGCGAATCGTTGTAGAATCTTGAGTTGCACTTGTGCTAGGTCTTTGATTAGTGCGAATCGAAGAATATTGAGTTGCTCTCGTACTTTGTTGAATCGTTGTGGAATCTTGAGGCGGGCGATTTATTTGAGAATGTTGTTGACCCATGTTGAGTCTTTTCAATTCTTCAGTCTCCTTCTCAATTTCAGCTCGTCTCAAGCGCATCCTTTCAATATCAGCACTCAACTTCAGACTTTCGTTTAATTTGTCGACAACTTCGCTGGATTTTTCGACCAATTTCTTATGAGTAGTAAGAGCAGAACTGAAATCCCTCGCTGCATTTCTGAATGTCAGTACGAAATCCGTAGAAACGTTGATCGTACCCGGAACATACGTGGTCTGTCTATCTCTTGACGTAGAACCAGTATTCATACTTGTATTTGGCGTTGACATACTCATAGGTCTCGAGTTCAATTCAGGTGGAGTCCTAAAATCTTCTTTTTGAATCTTAGGGTCCTTATTATTTGCTGTAAAAAAGTATTCGTGAATCATTATCTGGATTTTTGATTCGTGTCAGGCCTGACTATTTTGATTCTTAGATTCTTCTTCATAAGTTTATTCATAATCATCTCAAGAAACTTAGAAATTTTTTAACTTTCCACAGCTTACAGAACTTATCAGATGGCTTGATCTAAGAACTCATTTTCATGAACACCTCAACATTTACATGAAATAGAAGAAAGTTTTAAATATGAATCTTACTTTTCTCTTGATCATTTCGAGATTCGTCTACTTCCATTGTTTCAATTTGACGAACTTCATCTGGATCTACAATAACATCTAAAATGTTAGAGGATTGTTCCGATCCACTCAAGATCTCGTCATTTTGTTGAATTTCTTTATCAGCCATCTTAACCGGGATATGAAACAGAATTGAAATGATTCGTAAATATTCGTCCGAGATTCGTATGTTTTCTAGATTCTTTCAATTTGATTCTTATACCAGATATAACTTTCAATAATGTTTCATACTTCCAAGTTAATAGAAAATGCACTGCGATTTTCAGAAAAACTAAGAAGCAGAAGTTTTGGACTCATTTGCCGCATATGCACTCATATGTGCACCTCTCTAGGATATTACCAAGCACTGCTGTGATAAAATCCAGATTTGGGTTGCGCACACACATATGAGCACTGTAAGCAACTTCGTCACAAACTTCTAAATCGATTACAAAAATTCACCGAACATCAAGTTTCAATTTGTAACTGATCCCCGGAATCCAAATTTTAATTGAACCTAGGAAATTTTATTTCAAATATCGACCATAATAAAATCTACCAAAATTCAATAAAATATTTGGATATTTGTCAAATTCTGTCAATTCATAGATTCTTGAATCGTAGACTCTTGACTCATTGAACCGGTAATATGATAACACGAACATCAATGCATCATATATATATTAACATAAACATGAGTGCAGAACATTTGTCTAGATATTTCACGAGAAATCGTAGCGATCGCCAATGTAAGCAGCAACATCCCCACGCAACGAGAATACACATCCGTGTGCCCTGGTTAGAAAACCGCGAACATCTACATGTCTTGAGATCAAGCAAAACATGCATCCTGCGTGCGTACGAGAGCATCAAGAAACAAGGTTATTGCAGCAAACCGCATGCTCGATAAATCGTATTCAATGTCAACCGACGAATCACAAAGAATCCCCTTTGAGTCTGTTTACCGAATCGAATCGAGTCGCGATATAAACCTAACCCTAACACACGTAAACGAGAGAGAGAGAGAGGACGCGCGCGCGCGAGAGCGAGATAGCGCGAAAACTCGTCGTTACCGGTTGGCTTATAGCGCGAGAATATACACGTGCGCGCCACGAACACGCTGTATGATTCGCGATGCAACATGAACTGCAACCTTGATGATGATACTCCTCCGAGATGTCGATAACCTACTACAATGGCAATCCCACACGAAACTTGGAAATCTATCAAACTCTACACTCATACGACTCACCGCACTGTCGTATTTATTTATGCTATGCCGGCGGACCATTCATCGAATCTTAGAATCGTACTTGAACTCGGGCTAAATAAGCTCACCATTGAGACAACGCAATTTTGACTCTATTCGCGATCACACACTTTCACTTACCTCGAATCTTTATATTGTATGAAATTATGCTGCTCCGAAGCTCTGCTCGGCGATGAGGCTCTGGATCTGTTGAAGATTTGCACTTTTCACGCAGTGGAAGCGTGCCCTGGGCCCATAACCTGCGAGCACGGCAGGGCTTTTGAAGCAGGAGACACACAATTTATATAAACTGATGACTCGTTTATTCAGGACTCGTTGATTCGTAGACTCGTAGATTCAAAAACACAATAATCAATATATACAATAAGCACGATATACACAGCGGAAAAATTCGTTGAGGTTAACTGGCGGCGTGACTGCACTTGAACAGGGCTCACAACGAAGTGAAGACAGTCGTGGGGCGGCGTAGCAACCAAACCGTTCCGTTGTTCAACAAAAGACGCGCGCTCATTTGAATATATTCGTATGGTTCTATTTAGTTGTATAAGTATATTTCCAACAAAAAGTTTACGTAAAAACAAATTTGACAATCTTTGATGACTCGAGAAAGAATTGGATTGGTTTTTAGTGACAGCGAAGAAAAATTTTATATTTCTTCGTACCTCAAATAGATTTTTAGTTTGATATGTGACACAATTTGCAAGAAACTGTCAAAACTGAGTGTTCTAGCTTCGACCTGCATATTTTTTACGATTGTTATTTTGATCAATATCAAGTCAATACTCGATTCAGATTGACCCGAGTCAGATGAACATCACTATGATGATTTGAAGATGTATCTTGTATTAGTAGCTAGATATTAATAAGTACAATATTGTTCCAGATGAAAATTGGACGTCGATGACGAGTTGAAAATATTGGAGCAGTGGCTTAAGAACATCTACTGAACACGCAATCAACAGGCAGCTTTTTCACATCCTGAACGACCTTCTTCTCAATGAAATGGATACTTTGAAGACAATCATCAATATCCAAACTCCAACGATCAGCGAGTCAATGGGCTGCAATACTACATCATCAACGAACTCTACTGATCCAGTCGTTAGAAGTAAGAATTGTAGTAATAAGACCGGACGGCCTTCAAATTTGAGCGATCGACAGATCTTGGATGCGTTAGGATCAGGAGGTAGTAGCATTTATCGTGACACCAAAAAAGCAATTTTACATAGCAAAAGTCAACCTGTTTGGACTAATGCCAGTCGAAAGTTAGGAGGCGTGCTGAAAGCTTCTTCTTTATACCATAAGTTTTCTAAAGATGAGAATCCAATTCACTCCATTTACAGACAAGAAAGGAATTTATCGCCTGTAAAAAAAAAGGAAAAAAGAAAATTCACGTATTCTTCAGATTCACTTAGTGAGAGTCCCCCGAATAAGAGAATAAAATCTTTCAAACCCGGCTCTGACCGGTCTTTTGAAATCGAGTTTTCGTCCGAAGAATGGAATCGTTTCAAACCCACTTCGTCCAATATCGTAGGTAAGCAAACTTTGCCTGAGGGGTGGGGCAATTTTGTATATGATAAGTTGTATGAGACCAAAAAAATTCTGTGTGCTTTAGCATTTAGAAATGAAAAACCAACTGAGGTAACTACGTTCCTTCAATTTTCTGCTACTTGCTCTGAATGTAATGGTAAAGTGGTAGGCAAATGTTACCAAGAACCTTCTGCGGGTCAATCAGCTACCTTCTATATAGAATCGACAGCCAAAGTAGACTTCCCTCACTATAAAAAGAGGCAGTGTAAAGGCACTGAATGAGAAAAGATGAAAGAAGCATGTTTACTCACAAAACCAGAAAAGTTAAGGCAAAACTTAGCACGTAAAGTCATGATCGATGGGGACATTGAGCCTGCCACTTTATATAGTTCTTCTGTTATGCAGAAAATACACCAAGAAGCCGTTCTTGAAAAATTAGGAATAGTCGAAGGTATATCCATCTACGATTCCTTAGATAACATGAAAAGTAGTGTAGAGTTTGGAAAATTCATGAGATTTAGAAGCACGGACCATTTCAGCTTAATGTATTGGTCACCCGAACAAATCTCTATTCACAATGAAATACTTAAAGAATACAACAATCCATTGATTTTGGACTCTACTGGGTCCATCGTGAGAAAAATTATACGGGTAAATGGCGTCAGCCATCACATTTTTCTAACAACTTTGGTAACTCACATTGATAATCAAGTTGTTCCACTTGCTCAAATGTTTTCTGAAAAGAACGATATAAATTTTCTTGGGTATTTTTTGGATACGTGGAAACAATCTGGAGCTAAAACTCCAAAAATGATTATATCTGATCAAGGTAAAGCCATTCAAGGAGCGGTGAGCAAAAGTTTCAATGGCTGTGATTTCAAAGAGTATGATGAGTCATGCGTGAGACACTTGAGAGAAGAAAGAGAATTGAAACAATTACAAAGAGAAACTGAAGGAAAGTTGGGAAAAACCAGAGTAAAGAATGGTGAAGGTTTTGGAATATTGAGTAAGGAAATTATGAAAAATTCAAAGCTAAAATGTCAATTGAAAACAGATGTAGCTCATGTCTTACATTTCGTTTCTAAATGGTCAAGCGTGCGTAAAGCATGCATCGGATTTATGACCACTATCAATTCTCTGGATCTTTTCGAGACATTCTTGGGACACTTGTTCAATATTGTGGATACCAAAACATCCAATAGCAGCACACAAGAATCGCTTACATATTTGGTTGAAAAAATTCGTACTTTCAAATTAGAGGATATAGTAAAACACGATGAAGACTCTGAGAATCAAGATGACGAGCTTGTAAGCGCAGAAAATGAAAGTGAAGTTGCTGTCGATATGAATGAAAAGGGTGAATGTGAGTTTGAAAAAGAAAACGAGAACGGGGAATCTGAGGTGGATGATAGCGAGGACGATGAGTGCGAAGTAGCGGAAGCGAATGTAATTGATGCCTGTCGAAATGAAGGCGAGACATTTAGGTCATGTAATAAGTGCGATAGCAGTAAGATATGTAATGAAAATGTTGTGGATGGATGCAATACGAAGAAACAGAAAGCTAAGAGAGGTGCCAAAGTTCCTTATGTTAAAAAGTTTATCGATGATATTAGATGTCGGAAAAATGGAGAATTTTCTGTTAATAATAGCGAGTCTCAATTGAATGATAGTGCCTCGAGATTTTTAATCCATAAAAATGAGTACTATTCTCAAAGTTTTGGAAATGATCTAACAAGGCTCTCGCAAGAATTTGTTTGTTGGACAAATGTTATGAATAAGACTTTCAAAAATCCAGATACTCCATCCTCATCTGCTCGGGTGGAGAATCATATAGGAAAAATCAGAAGAATTATCCTTGATGAAGGAGTCCCTATAAGAGTGGATGCTGCTTATATAAAACATTGTCACCTTATAGAGGCTGAAGTAATCACTTCTCGGAGTAAATTGAATAATCACGAACTTGCGAAAGAGTTTCTCGAAAAACAAGTACATGTAGAGAAAGAGGAGTCGGAAACGTATCCCGATGACGATGAATCTTTAATTCCGTACGAAGACTGGAAGAAAAAAGGAATGCCAGTTCCTCAAGCCGTGGAACCTTTGAATTTCAGTGAGCCTTTGAACTCTAGTGATCATGTCAATTTCAATGAAACTTCGACTCCTCATGATCCTATGACCTTAACTGATGAGTTAGTTGGGAGTCATAATGATCATTCTTATCACTTGCCCATGAATTATTCAAGTTCATTCAATGATTCTCATTTTAATAGTTCTGTCATGGAAGTAGTTCCGGCCTCATCGCCGATTCCAATTAGCACCGAAGTCCTAGATCAATCTTTGTCATCGAATGGTACTAAAGTGATACCTAGTTCAGTGATTCAATCAGGTATTCGTACAGTAATCAAAAGTAACGCCAAGGGTATAGTTGTGAGTGATAAAAAGCGAGGAATTTTTGTTAGACCTGAACCCAGTTATGGTGTAATCATGCAGAGGTCAAATTCTAAGAGATTGAGAATTAAAGATAATATAAAGAACGGAAGTTCATGTTCTGAAATTGTTACTCCAGAGGAAACCTTCAAATTGGAGTATACTTGCCCTGTAGATTCTCTGACAGAGATCATGAGCCATTCATGTATGTTGCAACCTTTCAAAACGTTTGTTGCTCTTAGTACTAATGAACATTTAAATTCAACGAAATCGGACTATGCAAGTGCTGTGCTTCATCATTCTAATGAAGGTTCTACCCCTGAATTTTACAAACATCGTTTCAAAATTTGTAAGGATTTATTTCACAACCAGCCTTCAAGCTTTGTAATAGATTGCTATAACAATATTGGTCGAGTGTTGAAAATGTTGATGAAAAATTGTAAAGCGCCTTTTGAAGAAATGAAATGTTTATCGTGTAAAGTTTGGAGGAAAAGAAAACAAATCATCACTCAGATTCCAAATTTGAATATCGCTTGGAATGGCTACGGTAATTTGGAAAAAGCTATCAATGAAGACCTATCAGATGTAGAAAGAACTTGTCCCACAGAAGGATGCTCCTCTAAGGTTTTGTGTACGTATAATACTGGGCCTTATTTAGTTATAGATACTGAAAGTGCACATACCAAATCTCATTATGCAACAAGTCAGAATGTGAACGGAGAGTTGTTTGAATCCAACTTGACTGATATTCCGGTTTCACTTGTCGTCAAAGGTGAAACTTTCATACTCACTGGTGTTGTTCGGTATCATCCATCAAAAGTGGGAAGCAAGTCTGCACATTACTCTGCTCTTTGTAGAACTCTAAGCGATGACTGGTACATAAGAGATGATCTACAAGACCATTCACAAAAAATCACGGCTAAAAAGCCTCTGTCAAATAGCAATGGTAAGAAAAACCTAGGTTCCTATCGAATTCACTTGCTAGTATATGTCCAGTGCAATCCTTTGATAAGTTAAATATTTGTAGTTTAAGTTGTAGTTTGTAAGATGATAGTATTAAATTGAAGGCGAATCACAATATTTATTTTATTACAAAATGGAATGTCTAATATCTTTCTGGAAGTGATTTTGTACATAATAAAAGAAGGGGACATTGACAGATTTTGAAATTTGGAATTTGTTTGATTATATCCATTTGAACACCTGCAGCTGACCGACACAGATATTTGTATAAATTAATATCCCATAATTAAGAAATGTTCATTTTCTATCAATCATCATTTAAGATGCCACGAATTATCATGGTAAACGATCAAACTACCTTATAAAACTTGTATCATGCATGTCCCACCTATTCCATTCATGACCGTTCAATACACCAGTACTCAATACACTTTCCGTGGTATTATACCCACGACGATAAGAGTCAATGAACTTTCTAGACCAGTGGGCTCCATACCAGCGTATAAATAACGCCATGGTTTATTACCGCAACTCGTTGCCGATGCCCCGGTTTTTTTAGAGCTGGAGACGTGAAAGGAAATCAAAGTGAAGTAAGAAACGAGATTTGAATTGCGCGGGTCCCGTACTCACTATTTCTTCTCCCTTGTTCACATTTAGTAGCCATGTCTGTTCTCAGCTTGCAGCCATTTGTAGTGATGTCTATTACATGAATATTACTTTCAATAGTTTCAAAGCTCTTTTATAAAATTATGATATACTTTGTCACTATACTATAACTTAATTTGCTCTTTTTAGACAATTTGATGATGTACGGTTACAGATTCGAAGTCAAGCATAAGCTACAGCGAGCATCTTTACAAGAGACGGTCGAGATTTCATAAAAGCGTTTGCCTTAAAAATTTTTTTATTTGTTTCATTTTGCTCTTTCTAGTTGAAATCAATCTACCTAAAAGCACCCGTGGACTTCATCATGAGTTTTGTCTAGTCGGTTATTCGACATCTTGAATACTAACTAATTTTCAAGATTGTTACAACATAGTTACTTTGTATGTACATACATGTACATACATTCAGTAGAGTACTTTTCATGTAAATGTCTCATGCAATTTTTTAGGTTTTATCTATATTTGGTTGAATCAGTCTAGCAGACTCAGCAGACTGGCAGAACTTGCTTCCTCAGCATCCTATAACTTTCTTTGTACGACATTTATTTTGGATTAGAAATTGGGTGGGAGTTGTACCAAAATTTGAAAGTACTAACTACTAATTTCACATGTGCATCACACATTCAGTAGAGCGCTTTCTTAATGTGAATATCTGGTTGGGATACTGACAAAATTTGTTAGCGTAATATCTCATAACTTTCTCTACCTAAACGACAATTTTTGGGTACGAGATTAGCTGAGGTCGTGCCAAGGCATCTATTGATATTATTAGAAGTTCATGCGGACTGGACAGAGCTTTTTTGTCAGGAACCACAGATATCAGCATTAGAAACTAGCTAAATTTGCTTCTGCATCATCCTATAACTCATAATCACTTTTGAGTATCAAGATTCTTTCTCAGTACTGTTGTTCTATATCCATTCTACTTTACTACTAATGATGAACATATAACCACTCCCTGTATTTGATTTGAAGCAGCTTGATTGAGGGACTGTGGGACCAAGCGTTGTCCAATAGCGCTTGAGAGAATTCTTTTTTTTAAAACACCTGATAACTGATCCAAAAATCTGTTCATCCGCCGATTGTTTTGTGCAATAGTTAGGTATCAAATAGAATAATCAGACATTTCTCTTAGTTACCCCTCTGAGAAGTGTAGTTAGTGGTGGTCTACTAGGTAAGTTCACACAAGATTACAAGAATTGCTTGGTTCTGATTTATTGCTCCTCAGATAGTTGCCTGAGACTATAGGTATATTCAGTAACTTGACGACATAAGATCCCATAGATTTGACAAAGTTTATCAAATGGACAGTGGAAATGTAGTCTTTCGGTCAATTCCGTGCATTCAACAAGAGATAAAACATGCCAATCTGCGTATATCGATATTCATTACTGGCTGGTCGGATAGCTGTGTATCAAGTGCATTAAATGAGACATTTTCTGAGCTAGAAGTCATTTCAACGTTGCACCAACGGGTCGGCGACGGTTTTTCCGACTAATTTCGGAATGTTTCGAAGTTGCAAACGCAACTTTTTATTAGGAACGTTGTGGCCAGCGATGTACACACCGAAAATTGTGGCAATATGGCGCCGAAGTGCCTCCATCCAATCAGAGCGCTGGATTTTTTTGGATGGAGGCACTTCGGCGCCATATTGCCACAATTTTCGGTACACCGCTGGTTGTGGCAACATTCACTGTTTGGTGGGTGTAGACAATCATAAGGATGTGTTGATTCTGAATTCTTCCTCAAAAAGCTGCCACTGAAGATTAGAACACACGCAATATATGCGGAAATCGAAGGCTAGATATAGTACGCAGCCCCGATATAGGTACTCGGCGGAAAGCGAGAGGGCAATATAACTTTGAAGCCGAAACGCATAAAAGCGTTTTAGTTGAAAACCATTGTCTGTGATGTTGTTGAAATGCATTTATGCGGCCCAAGCCTAGATTCGACCCCGACCGAGCTATCTCGCTTTTCCAAATTGGCCTTCGTCCAAATTCACCCCGGTCTCCCCTACAGTTCTTGTAATGAGTCTCCATCTGTCACGCACTGCGGACGGTGCACGGTGTGACAGCCGCAGAGAAATCAACAACACCGGTCACTCAAGCTCTGTTTTTTTATAATCATATCGACTGCCCCATCCCCGATCTCTACACACTAACTTCCTCTGAGAACTTTCCATTACATATTCAAAAAAAGCCGCCACTGCGCGGTTCGCTCTTCTGGCGTTCCCTCGTTTTGGAGCGCATGCGCAGTAGGCGCATTGACGGCTTCGAAAGCATCTGATATGTTTTTAACTAATTACTCATAAACAAATTACGCTCCAGTCATTCTAAGGGTGGAGGAAATTAAAATAGCCGTGGAGGAATTATTTGAGACATCTCGGGGGGCTGGAGTCAATTTCCCTGCTGAGATATCGTGCTTAGAAGTTGGCTATCGTTCAACAATTTTTTATAAATAAACAAAGGTGGAGGAAAGTAAACAAATTGCGGATTCAGGTGGAGAAAAGTGAGATCTATCGACATGATTTTTTGCAGATTTTTCCTGGATACTCTCTGAACACAGCTTCCACCCGGTGCAAAAGCGAGGAGAGGAGCGCTTTTGCCAGATGACGGCAAAACTGCAGATGAAATCATCTGGTCGTCTGCTCACATTCTTCAGCCGTCACCTGCCGACATAACCGAAGTTTTCTCGAATCCGTAGTTTTAAGGAATTTCTTCAAATAATTTGACCAATTCATCGAATTTGATCAAATGTTTGATTTGATGAACATGTTATCATCTGTCACAGTTCTCAGATTTATAAACTAACAAAACTTCATGAAATTATTGGAATATGGGATCAAGATTGCTGCTTTGCTCAAGCGGAAGAGGATGACGTTCGCCTGAGCAAAGCAGCAATCTTGATCCCATATTCCAATAATTTCACGAAGTTATATGAGTTTATAAATCTGAGAACTGTGACAGATGATAACATGTTCATCAAATCAAACATTTGATCAAATTCGATGAATTGGTCAAATTATTTGAAGAAATTCCTCATCCTCATCGGAAGCATGCATGGTACAGGTATAAAATAAAGCAGAAACTTGGAACTACGAATCCACCAAGCGAAGGGGAATTAGTTGATCAGAAATTGGAAATTCAAATCTAGATTCTATGTTGGACAAGTGATATTCATTTGAAGTGCCTCTGACTGTACTAGAATATGATCGGCAAGCCAAAGTTCTGAAAGTTGTCAGAGCACGGCATCAGTTTGTTGTGACAAGTAAGCAGTGATTTGTATATCCATAGCGGTGCCAAAGGTGGTGCTGATGATTTAATTGGTGAATGCTTGAGTAATGATGGTAATGCCGATATGACTTTAGTGATGAAGATTAGAATGTGGTACTTATAGGGAATAGTTGGAAGATCAGCTATCTTGGAGAGATTTACATTTTTCAGGCTCACATCCTGATCTTCATCACAAAACTTATAGCGGCGTTACCATCATCACCCAAGCATCACCAATTGAAGGATCTAAATCATTCATCACCATCATCATCATCACCTTTGCCACCGCTCATATGGATATACAAAAAACAGCTTACATTGTTACATCTGCCATCCTTGTTGGGGTGATGTATAGACCCCCACATGTCAAAATGCAAAAAGACACAGAGTTTTTCAACGTCTTAAGGGACCTGTCGAGTGACTCTAGTCACAAAATTATCATGGGTGATCTGAATGCTAACTTGCTATCGTCCTCGGCTGATGCAATGACCATTCGGCGTCTAACAGACCAACTGTCTTTACAATTAATCCAGCACGGCCCAACACACCACACTAACACCTCTCACACATGGATTGACTTGATAATGGTAGATGAAAACGACACCGTCGTGAACCATCACAATACTCATCTTCCAAGCTTTGGGAGACACGCAGTTATTGATGTCACTCTGGAAATCTTTGTTCCTGAGCCAACAGAGAATTCGTTCTCTTACAGAGACTACAGTAAGATCAGTCCGGAGCGACTCAATGACTTGCTACAACAGTGTGACTGGACAGGCATAGACCAAGCAGATTCCGATCTGGAGGCGGCCGTGAAATGTTTGAATGATAACCTCAATGCTGTGATCGATCAGCTGGGCGCCACTTAAATCCGTAAGCCCATATAAAAATCGTGCTCCGTGGATTGGTCCTGAGTTGCAGATGCTCGTCAACAAGAGTCGTGCGGCAGAAAGACGCTATAAACGTGCTGGATGTCCGCCGAGGCTTCTTGACGAGTTCCTTCAGCTCCGCAACGAGTTTGAGACGAGGTTGGAACAAGAGCATGATTCTTTCCTACACGACCAGCTGTCAGACGCTCTTGATAAAGAGAAGAACATTTGGAAAGAAATGCGCAACCTCGGACTCTTGCCAAAGAGCAAGGAGGAGGAACTGCACGGTTTCACACCTGGCGAGTTGAACGCTCACTTCGCGGGGGTCTCAATCTCACAACAAGAGACCGATGAGGACACATCAAATATTATTTCTTCAGCTGCCGAAGATGGCTTTTCATTTAAACCAGTGGATTTCGCTGATGTTGTTCTCTCAGTGAAACACTTCTCTTCACAAGCTCGAGGAGGGGATGGAATCCCCCAAGAGGTGATCGCGAAGGCTCTCCCGGCCATAGGTGATCTTATTGTAACGATTTTCAACTCCTCCTTTGCTCAGGGTATTTTTCCGGAAGCTTGGAAGATAGCTCAATTGATTGCGCTTAAAAAGACTGCCGCACCATCATCTGTCTCGGATTTCCACCCAATTGCGTTGCTTTGCTTTCTCTCCAAGGTTCTGGAGAAAATTGCCCATGACCAGATCGTAGAATATTTGCACAGGAAAAAGTTACTAGATCCTCTCCAGACCGGATTCAAGCAACACAACAGTACACAGACGGCTCTACTCAAACTGACAGATGACGTACGGATGACGAGGGATAAGCAGAAGATCACGCTTCTTCTCCTATTTGATTTGAGCAAGGCATTTGACACAATTTCTCCATCCAAACTACTGAGGAAACTCCGCGTACTGGGCTTTTCAAGGATGGCACTCATGTGGGTAAGATCCTATCTGCAAGGGCGCTCTCAGATAGTAACATCACAAAACAGCGGTGATTCTGAATGGTTAACCACCAATTTAGGAGTTCCCCAGGGTTCCGTTCTTGGACCTCTACTTTTCAGTCTGTACGTTAACGACCTACCTGACATACTTCACGGACAGGCGATCAGGCACATATTCTATGCGGATGACCTTCAAATTTACCTTCATATAGAGAAGAGTAAACTGATGGAGGGAATCACTCGACTAGAACAGGCAGCTCGACTTGTCGCTGCATGGGCCGAGCGCTCTGGCCTGCGTCTGAACGCTGGCAAGACCAAAGCCATCTATTTTGGCTCGGCAGATAATGTTAAAGTCCTTAGGAGTATGGGTCTAGCCGGCGTTGGGATGCCGGGTGGGGTGGTCGTGCCCTTCAGTGACACAGTTGTGAGTCTCGGTGTCACACTAGAGAGTAAACTCAAGTGGAAACCGCAGATCGATCAAGTGACCAAAAAGGTCAATAGAGCCCTGTATGGTCTGCGGTTTATTAGGGCGTGTACCACTGAGGCTCTTCACCGGAGACTAGTCGAGACCCTAGTCCAACAACATCTGGACTATTGCTTAGTAGTATGTCTTGATGCACCAGACAAAGAACTCACGCGACTGCAACGTCTGAGCAATTCATGTGTGAGGTACATCTATGGAGTAAAAAGGAGAGAGCACATTACCCCCTACAGGAAACGCCTGGGCTGGCTACGAATGGACCCTCGTAGATTGTACTTTGCAGCTATTCTGATGTATAGAATTATGCGAATGGATGAGCCCAAATATTTAGCTGCATTTTTCACCAAGTCCCAGGCCAGGCCAACAAGTAGGGGTGAAGTGAGAGAGCTGAAGATCCCCAGAGTTGAACTGAAGTCATCTGAGCATTCGTTTCAATACAAGTGCGCTAGACTCTGGAACTCTCTTCCCTCCTTCTTACGCCACGCTCCATCTCTATCATCTTTCAAACGCGCTCTTCGCAATCATATCTTCGAGCTCGACTGCGAGGAAAGACCAACTATTTCGCCCCATGCCCAATGAGTCTCCAGCAAAAGCTTTCATAAACTGACCCGTCGTCTTCGACTGACCAAGATGCTGTTATATTCGGAATGTATATCATTAATATTTTATTACTCTTAAGGAAACCTTAACCAAATTTTTTGAATTCATTGTGATATTATTCTTTATTGTTCATGAGTATTAATTTTCTACCCCTATAGTTCCTCCTATAGGTTAGTACTTCTTTTTGTATTTTTACACTTATGTAAATATTATGTTTTGCTATTGTGCAAATAAAAGGTATCAATCAATCAATCAATCAGACTGATGCCTCGCTCTGACAACTTTCAAACATTTGGCTTGGGGATCACATTCTGGTGGAGTAAGAGGTACTTCAGACAAGTATCACTTGGTCAATGAAGCATCTGAATTTTAGAGTTCCTGAACGTCTGATTTCGCATCATTTAGAGAATTTGTAGTTCCAAGTTATTGCCTATTATTCTGATGTGTTTGTGCCATGTATGCTTCCTCATCCTTTTTCGCTTCAGCGAAGCAGAAATCTTGGTCCCTTAACATCGAATACTTCTATTTAATTATTGGATATTCGACCCACAAATAAGCGTATGCTTGTACTGAAAATTCTATCGGGGTAGAATCAACCCCAAAACCTAGGAAGGCAGATTAACCCGCGAATGCCCGGATGCTCGGTCCAAAAATTCTGTCGGGGGAGAAAACAACCCCAAAACCTAAGAAGGCAGATTAACCCGCGAGTGCCCGGATGCTCGGACCAAAAATTCCGTCGCGGGAGAAAATCAAACCCAAATCCTAGGAAGGCAAATTAACCCGCAAATGCCCGGATACTCGAACCAAGAATTCTGTCGGGGGGAAAATCAACCCCAAAACCTAGGAAGGCAAATTAACCCGCAAATGCCCGGATACTCGGACCAAGAATGCTGTCGGGGGTAAAAGAACCCCAAACCTGTTATTATGGAGTTTAACGCCGTTTGAGGATTGGATGATATCGTGGGCACAAGTTGACTCCAGAATCGTGTTCGGATGGTCATTTTGAGTCGAAAAAACATGTTTGTATCTTTATCCTAGCCACTCGTCTCGTTTGTGGGCAGGAACCCGGGAAATCGCGTCTGGCTTGAGATTCCTGTCTGGGAACTTTTCTATATATTTGGGGGTACTTTAAGGAGTAATTTCCCACAGTTTCGCGCACATTAGATCAGATGGGAGCATATTTGAGCCATCCCTATGGGATCATTTTCAGCAAAAATTCACAAAAGGGTACCGTCAAATCGGGTAACTTTTGTACAGTGGGTGCAACTTCGGTCCCCCCTGAAAAATGACTTTTAAAGCTGCATTTGGCGAGGTGAATGATTCTATCGCTCTTCAATCTATCCTCTCTTCTAGGCACGCACATAAACAATGTGTGAAGCCACCGTAGATCCCGTGTGGATGATTGTAATCGTTTATCGAAGTTTTTTCCAAAAAGGTTGATTTAGCACCGATATGCGCGAGTGATCCAGTTAGTATACCTGGCAAGAAGTGTTCCCGAACGAACTACGGGTGTATGATGCTACATTTCCATCACATATATCACCACATTGAACAAACCATCGTTTCATTAGAGTATTTACACCATTTGGAATTTTAATGAATGAAAAACAGGGGAAAGAACATGAAAAAAACGTACCAAAGCTACCCTACTCTAGGTAAGAAGCATGAGGATACGGTAACTTCGGAACACCTCCATATGACAGCTTCTTTTCAACTTATCTTGAGTCGAGTGATGATCTGTGAGGTTTTAAAATGTTTCAAACAGCTTATGATGAAGCTCTTGAACGATTAAAATTAATTCACTCGCATGATGGTGGGTAGAATTGAGATATTCTGTAAGAGTACCAAAGTTGCTCCATCGGGGTCTAACTTTGGTACACTTCTTCAACTGCTAATAGCTCTGGCTTAGACACATCAAATTGAACTTTGTAGCCCGTCAATCGAAAGCTGAGACTGTAAGCTCTAGATTGACTACTAGTAGGAGTGGATTTTGTCAATGTATATTGGAATGCCGAGCCAAAAGAATGAAAAGCATCGAAAACGTACCAAAATTACCCAATTTGACGGTACTTTAAATCGTCTACCGAAAATCAGGAACCAAAAAAAGCCACCCAGATTATTGTTCTAATTGATAGTATTCGGATCGGACAACATTCGCACAGGTTTGGGGTCGAAAGAGGAGAACAATTTTTTTAAATTGAGCTCGAAGTTTGGCATTTTCACGAAACTGCTCACCTTGTAACGACTGTAACTTCTATAAAAATGCGAAAATCGACTTTTACCGGTGGTTTAACTGTAGACTTTTTCAAGACCTTTAAAATGACTACTGGTGGAAGTCGATTATCAAATGTCTAGTAGGAACTAGATCACTTGGAAAAAGACCCATAAATTGCTGAGACCTGCTACCAGCGAATTCAGAGACGAATTCAATATAAGGTATAATATTGGTTTGGCCCAAGCGGTGTGCATTATATACACGGAAATCGGAATTATCTCGGTGGAGTGGTTGTGAGAATGTTCAAAATGCAATCGTTCATGCAAATCTCCATGATCCGAGTGCGATTTCCCACACATTTCCCTGATTACCATGGCCAAAGTCACTTCCCGAAGAATTCCCTGATTTCCCGATCACTAGACACCATGGAAATTAACCCACAATTGCCCGGATGCTCGGACCGGGAATTTTGTCGGGGAAAAAATCAACCGCAGGACCTTAAATCGTCGGGGTATCAGATGGATTTTCCCCGATAGATTTTCCGTTCTGAGCATCCGGGCATTTGCGGGTTAATTTGCCTTCCTAGGATTTGGGTTTGATTTTCTCCCGCGACGGAAATTTTGGTCCGAGCATCCGGGCACTCGCGGGTTAATCTGCTTTCCTAGGTTTTGGGGTTGATTTTCACCCCGACAGAATTCTTGGTTCGAGTATCGGGGCATTCGGGTTAATCTGCCTTCCTAGGATTTGGGTTTGATTTTCTCCCGCGACAGAACTTTTGGTCCGAGCATCCGGGCACTCGCGGGTTAATCTGCCTTCCTAGGTTTTGGGGTTGATTTTCCCCCCGACAGAATTCTTGGTTCGAGTATCCGGGCATTTGCGGGTCAATCTGCCTTCCTAGGATTTGGGTTTGATTTTCTACCCGACAGAATTTCCGGTCCGAGTATCCGGGCATTTGCGGCTTAATTTACTTTCTTAGGTTTTGGGGTTGTTTTCTCCCCCGACAGAATTTTCGGACCGAGCATCCGGGCATTCGCGGGTTAATCTGCCTTCCTAGGATTTGGGTTTGATTTTCTCCCCGACAGAATTTTCCGTTAGAGTATCCGGGCATTTGCGGCTTAATTTACCTTCCTAGGTTTTGGGGTTGTTTTCTCCCCCGACAGAATTTTTGGGCCGAGCATCCGGGCATTCCCGGGTTAATCTGCCTTCCTAGGTTTTGGGGTTGATTTTACCCCGATAGAATTTTTAGTACGAGCATACGCTTATTTGTGGGTCGAATATCCAATAATTAGATGGAAGTATTCGATGTTATGGGACCAAGATTTCTGCTTTGCTGAAGCGAAAGAGAATGAGGGAGCATACATGGCACAGACACATCAGAATAATAGGCAAGAACTTGGAACTACAAATTCTCTAAATGATGCGAAATCAGACATTCAGGAACTCAAGATCGAAATTCAGATGCTTTATTGACCAGGTGATACTTGTCTGAAGTACCTCTTACTCCACCAGAATGTGATCCACAAGCCAAATGTTTGAAAGTTGTCAGAGCGAGGCATCAGTCTGATGTGACAATGTAAGCTGTTTTTGGTATATCCATATGAGCGGTGGCAAAGGTGGTGATGATGATGGTGATGAATGATTTAGATCCTTCAATTGGTGATGCTTGGGTGATTACGGTAACGCCGCTATGAGTTTTGTGATGAAGATCAGGGATGTGAACCTGAAAAATGTAAATCTCTCCAAGATAGCTGATCTTCCACCAATTCCCTATAAGTACCACATTCTAATCTTCATCACTGAAGTCATATCGGCATTACCATCATTACTCAAGCATTCACCAATTACATCATCAGCACCACCTTTGCCACCGCTATGGATATACAAATCACTGCTTACTTGTCACAACAAACTGATGCCGTGCTCTGACAACTTTCAGAACTTTGGCTTGCGGATCATATTCTAGTACAGTCAGAGGCACTTCAAATGAATATCACTTGTCCAACATAGAATCTAGATTTGAATTTCCAATTTCTGATCAACTAATTTCCCTTCGCTTGGTGGATTCGTAGTTCCAAGTTTCTGCTTTATTTTATACCTGTACCATGCATGCTTCCGATGAGGATGAGGAATTTCTTCAAATAATTTGACCAATTCATCGAATTTGATCAAATGTTTGATTTGATGAACATGTTATCATCTGTCACAGTTCTCAGATTCATAAACTCACAAAACTTCATGAAATTATTGGAATATGGGATCAAGATTGCTGCTTTGCTCAGGCGAACGTCATCCTCTTCCGCTTGAGCTAAGCAGCAATCTTGATCCCATATTCCAATAATTTCATGAAGTTTTGTGAGTTTATAAATCTGAGAACTGTGACAGATGATAACATGTTCATCAAATCAAACATTTGATCAAATTCGATGAAGTGATCAAATTATTTGAAGAAATTCCTCAAAACTACGGATTCGAGAAAACTTCGGTTATGTCGGCAGGTGACGGCTGAAGAATGTGAGCAGACGACCAGATGATTTCATCTGCAGTTTTGCCGTCATCTGGCAAAAGCGCCCCTCTCCTCGCTTTTGCCGTGCTTATGAACGGCGCATACGGAAGGGGCTCTCGACCAATCAGGAAGGGCGAAACCAGTTTTGTCGAAACTGCTTTCGGCAAAACTAAGACGGGCGAGAGTTTTGTAGGTGACCCGGCCAACCTTGAAGATGACCCTAATTCAAACTCATATTTTTGTATCCCACTGATCCGCATGATGGCAATACCATATAGATCCCATCCGTGAGGGCGCATGTCTGTTATACACGGGTTTATACAAGGAAGCGCTCACTCTGTCCGTGAGAGCGTGTGTCTGTTACACACGGGTTCTTATGAGGGCTTGTCACTCTATCCGTGAGAGAGCGTGTGCGTTATACACGGGTTCTTATGAGGACTCGCGCACTCTATCCGTGAGAGCGTGTGTCTGTTATACACGGGTTCATATGAGAAGCAGTACACTCTGTTCATATACAGCGTCTTATGAGAATTGGCGGACTCTGACTATACACGGGATCATATGAGGGTCGGTTCCCTCTGATTATACTCAGCGATATAGGAGAATCGGCTCACTCTTTTTGCGAGGGCCAACACATTGCCGCACCCGGGCACCGGATGAGTGTATACCCACGCAGCACCTGCACCACGTTTCAGAAACGTTTCAGCAATGTTTCCGCCGAAACCTGGAAACGTTTCATAGGAAGGTTTCGTACACGTTGCAGATAGGTTTCTGAAACCTTCAAATGTCGGGCATTTCTGGTGCCGAAATGAATGTTTCCGGAACGTTTCCGAGGAAACCTTCGAGCAAGAATTGCTGTGCATCCAGTAGCATGCAGAGTTGGTTTCCTGGGGGTTTCGACGGAAACGTTTCCCCAGTCACGCCAGGTGGAAGCGATCCGGTAGTCGCTGTGCAAGGGCGAGCCCAGACCATTGACCTACATTTGGCCCTCAGATATCGAATTCGTGATAGATGTCGATGGATTGTGGTCTAGGAGATAGGGATACTACAATACACGACAGAAGAAACAGCAGCGCATCAATTCCATGAGATACGAATTTATTCAGGAGAATAATAAACGAAATCCATGGGAATAGACCAAATAGGTTTCGAATTCGTAGCACAGTGACGTGACACGCTAAGAGAAACTGAATGTAATATTTCTCGGCTCTCTTTGATGTCACAAGATTTCTGTCCAATAATACTTGTATGATTATCCTACCGCAGTGTCGGATAACCTCGAATCAGTGTAACGTATAAATAATGTTATGGACGTTATACATCATTATCTCTTGAAAATCGGTTTATGTTTGAACCGATCGCTATTGATGGATCTCGACAACATACTCGTTAGCACTTGCATTCAGAAGTGACGCGATCCGAACACCGAAATATACGCCTCCTGAAACGAATTATTATCTGATCTAAGCACAAAAATGAAGGAATGTAGAGGCTCGTTCGAACTTGTAATTCTCATTCCTAGATCAGATAACAATTTTCTCGACAAGAGATATATTTACATTTCCGAAACGTGTCGTTTCTGAACACAGATGTGGAACACATAGTCTATGAATATCAGTAAATTCCAACAAAAATTATTTCTGCTATTGGACATCAAAGTCAAAACCGAACTTGAATGTTAATCATTGATTAACGATACGAATTTGCATAAGTCAAACTAAAGAATATTTCGAGTGATTTTTATCAACAAAAGCAATAAGTGAGCTTTACATAGAAAAAATTCATGAACCCTCCAGAACGATGAATTTCTGATCATCAAGCACTTAATCTACTCATACGTTGACCAAGCCTCGGCCTCCAATCAGTACACTAATTTTCAACACGAATTCTGTCGAATTCGAATCGATATTCCAATCGTTTTCCAGCCTAGACAATAATCTATCCATTTTTTTTAAACCAAATACCGTAATCATACACAAATAGTCTAATATCTTACAGTTTCAGCGAACTGAAATTGGATTTCTTACTAAGATGAGATAGAAAAATGCTCACTCAATTATAGATACAACCTGTCGGGCTCGATAAATCTATCCCTCTAAAAGTGATTGAGATTGTATGAATTCTCTGACACGATGCAAAGTACGAACTATACTTGAATAATTTCATATTGGCACTGAGATTAATCTTGTAAAGTTAAACTGAGACAGATGTATCAAGCGCTGTCCATTGACTCGATTGCATTTGGCCACAAAATTCGGAAGATCTCGTCATATCGCATCGTAGTAGATTAATTTTAACCACACAAAATCGAACATGATGAATAAATATGTTCGGCTCGAATTTTCAAGTGCGTTGTCATGGGAATGACACGGTAAAAATATGTTGAATACCGCGAGGATAACTCGTTAAATACTCTTAGATCTTCTCTTCATCAGCGAGGCAGTTGATTGTTTGGCGTGTGAAGCTTTCACCAGGATATCCCGTAATACGGAGCTTAGCTTCGGATCTTCCAAGCGACTTCGTGGCACACTTCTAGCCAACGCTGATTTACAAGTGCCGAAGAAAGGTGGATGGTCATCGCCTGTAAAGTATTTAATTACGCATGAAATAATCGGTCTGGACATCTTATGGACAAACTTTGGGGCCAAATCCAGGTTAAGGTGGAGAGATTTCATTGTTGATACTGACCTTGAGTATTGTCGGCTTCTTGCTCGGCCTCCGGCATCACTTCCAATATCACCTCGGAGATAATTCCATCGTGCGTATCAGCCGGCAACTTAAGAACGAGATCTGCAACCACATCACTATGCTCGCCCCGATCGTCCGACGCCAGTCGTACAATTAGACGCTGCTTTGCAATCGGAGCTTTTGACACAGTTGACCCTCGCTCACTCAAGTCGAACTGGTTTCCTGCAAAATGTTGAATCGAATACTTATTGACAATATTATCTCAAAATCTTCCATTATCAACAGGATAGCGGGACTTCATAATATTCTCATCCGCGCAACACCAACAACTGATCATCTCATACCCAGATACACTGTGTTAAATATTTTTATAAGCATCGCATTAGAGGGCTCGCGATTTCGTTAGTATGAATGTTCCTTATTAATTCGTTGCCACGACCCGCGGCCGTGGGAGTTCAATCAACCTAAATCACTATATATATTACAACTTGTTTGCGAAAGACTCAAAATTAAAGCATTGCAAGGAACGTCGTTGCTCGGCAGATCCAAAGTCATGAAATTCTAGAGTATGAAAGAAGGTATCAAGTTATGCACATATTCGTACCATCATCGGCAGGCTCATCCTCACTCAGCGAGAATTCCCTCTTTTTGTGGCTGGGTTTGTCGATGTCTTGTCTCTCGTTTAAGCGACCATGTGGGGCGGCGACGAGCCTAATCCAGAGTCTGCCGAGTCTCCGCTACTTGAACCGGTAAGTGCTGCCACCTCGATTCCTCCATCCCCTTCGTCCTCCTCGGCAGAGCTCGGCCTAGATGAATGGGCTTTTTGGACCGCTGCCACCTCTGCCTCTGCATCGTCGTATTCATCTCAGGAACAATGGAGCCAAGACAATTTAATGCATGGAGCGGTTTGGCATGCTTCGTACATCACTCATTCATCAACTCCACATGCGAAGTTTATGACTTCAAAACTTTCTATTGTGACACCGTATTTGCAATCGATATCTCGGCAGCATGGCAAACAGGTAAGAAAACACCTCTGCCCTCTCAAAAAATCCCAAAATCATCTCCCCGCTCCTCTCTCCACTCTGTGCCCATGATCGATTACACTCCTGCATTCCCCTGTTTCTATGTGTCCAAATCACACGTGTATATCGTTCCCACCAAACAGTGAATGTTACCTCAACGTCTCTGGATCGTTGAAATTGGAACCTTGGAACGTTCCGTAAATAGTCGGAAACCCCATTGGTGGAACGTTTGAGCAACGTAAAATGTCTACGAGATGTCTGTTGTCTCAACGTTTCCAGCACGTTTCTGGGACGTTTCAACAGTTTTTCAAACGTTTCCGAGATGATTCTTGTGCACCCAAGACTTGGAAAATTTTTTGTTGAATAAATAAATAAATTGTTCATAAAATTCTGTGTCTCGCAAGCTATCAGCTCCATCCCAGTTCCATCCCAACGATTGCGCTCAATCAGAAACATACCCACTTGGTGCAAGGAAGACGGTGAGATTAAGCTTAAATGCAACACGTGCCAATTGATAACAATTTATGAAAAAAACCATTCATTTATTTATTTATATTCGCAATGTCCAGAAACGTGCTAGAAACGTTGAGACGACGACATCTTGTAAACATTTTACGTTGCTCAAACGTTCCACCTTCGGGGTTTCCGACTATTTACGGGACGTTCCAATGTTGCAATTGCAACGTGTTCGCTCATGAGGAGCTAATGGATGCGATGGGGTGGGGAAATAAACACTCACAAATACAGAGGGTTATGCTCGATAAGACTTTAATTATTTAAATCAAAACTGGGCTCATTGCGCGAGCCCTACAAAAAGCGCGTGTGTGTGCTGCGACGGTAAAACGAAGAAGAAGGAAGTGCGTGCGAGGCTCCGAATTCTCGCAGCGGAACACTCGAAACGCGACGCGCCACTCAGGGCCGTATCAACTGAATTTACACAGATCATGAATGATTATATTTAAGCAAACATTCGCCAAGCGCACACTTAGAATTATCATAATTTTCAATAATCAGAACCATAGATATATATATATAAATATAATGATAGAATTATGAATCGGAACATTCCGCCCACCTTTTTTTTGCGAAGCAGAAAAACGACAATTGATTGAGATTCATAATGAACAAAAATCAACAAAAAGCACTTTTCGTTAATCAAACTCAGATTAAAGATCATAGGCTGAAACAAATGAAAAAATCTCTCCTCATTGAAATCAGATAAATCACGAAGAATTGGGCGATCAAAAATCAATGATCTAGAATACAAACTGATTTGGATGGAACTACTTGAGTCATATAAAGCACAGAAGGTGCTGCCTTAGAGTCTCATCTTGATTCACTGCACTGGATCACTTTCACTGAACAGCTTCACAAGCTTGTGAATCGGTCTCTGGAGCTGGTTGGTGGCGGTGCGAAGAGTGACAACGCGAATGCGTCCATCCTTGCCAGGGTGCACTTGGAGTATGCGGGCTAGTGGCCAGCGAGCTGGGGGCGTACGCTCGTCCTTGATGAGTACAATATCGCCCAAGTGCAGATCTGGAGCGCCAGCCGCCCACTTGTGTTGTTTCAGGAGCGTTTGCAAGTATTCCCTGGACCATCGCAACCAGAAATTCTGCTGCATCTGGTGGACTAGTCGCCAACGTTGGAGTAGAGGGATTTTCTTACCTGTCAGGTCGGGTTCGGGAATCAAAAATGAACCAGTCTGGATGAGGAAATGCGCAGGTGTAAGGGGCCTGGCATCCTCAGGATCATCGGTGAGAGGCGTGAGGGGGCGTGAGTTTAGAATAGCCTCAATTTGACATAGAAGGGTACTGAGCTCTTCAAATGTCAACTTGTTTTCCCCGATCACTCGATATAAGTGATACTTCATAGATTTTACGGCTGCTTCCCAAATCCCACCAAAATGAGGAGCAGATGGAGGATTGAAGTGCCAGTTAGTCGATAGTTCAGACAATGAGCCAGCAATCTCATTGACCTTTTCCGATGTTTTCGAAAACAGTTCTTTCAATTCATTTGCTGCACCTTTCAAATTGGACCCTTGGTCACAATAAACGTCAGAACAGTGTCCACGTCCTGAAGTCATTCGGCAGAATGCAGCCATAAATGCTTCTGAAGTGTAGTCTGACACGCATTCGAGATGCATAGCCCGGGTGACCATACATATAAATATCACAATATAGCCCTTATAGGATTTGTGCCCTCGACCAGGTGAGGTGCGGAGCAACAGAGGACCAGCATAATCCACACCGACCTTGGAAAATGGGCGAGAAATTTGCACTCTACTCACTGGGAGTTGACCCATGAGCTGATAAGAAGCAGTTCCGCGATATCGTATGCAAACATTGCACTGGTGTATCACGTTTTTGACAGCCTGGCGAACCTTGATAATCCAGAATTCTTGCCGAAGGGTGGCAAGAGTGACTTGGGTACCGCCGTGCAATGTCAAGGCATGATAACGCCTTATGATCAGTTCGGTGAGAGGGTGTTTGTAAGGGAGTGTTATGGGGTGCTTTTGATTGTAAGAGAGGGCTGGATTTTGGAGCCTTCCCCCAACCCTTAGTATTCCCTCAATAATGACAGGGGTGAGCTTGTGCAACTCGTGATTTTTGGGAAGAAAGCCGCCACCAGCAATGAGTCGCTGTTCAGGTGTGTAAAGGGCACTCTGAACATGACCAACCCAAGCTAGTTTAGCGCGCTGTTTCTCCTCATAGAGTAGGTGCTTATCACCTACAGGCACTTGAGCCCAAGGCTGATTTTGTATCAACTGCGAATTTCCAGAAAGTTTGAATAAATTGGGATTCAGCACGGAAAGGAATCTGAATACAAAAGCCGTTGTATTTATGAGTTTTGAGAATGAAGACATCTCTTCCAATAGATGTGACACTGGGTGCAGCACACTAGAGTCAAGAAATGGAATATTTACAGTATTTACAACAGGAATTGTAGACATTTTGACGTCAACAGGCATTGCAGCTTTCAATGGGATGGTTCTGAATTCAGGCCACTGAGCCTGAGGCATGATAAGCCATTGAGGTCCATCCCACCATAACTTCAGATCAGACATTTGTTCTGGGAATCGACCTCTACTGCCAATGTCGGCAGGGTTATCATGAGTTCGAACATGTTCCCAGCGAATGCCTGGTGAGAGTTCCTTGATTTTTGCGCATCGGTTGGCTACAAATGTAGGCCAACGAGATGGTTGATCGTTCAGCCAATGTAATACATCCATAGCATCTGTCCAAGCATGGATTTGCAGATTTGGATATTTCACAGAAGATTGAATCTTGTTGAGTAGCTCAGCAAGCAGAACAGCTGCACAGAGCTCTAGCTTGGGAATTGTAACAGTTTTAATAGGTGCTACGCGCGTTTTCGCTTGAAGCAAGTGTACGTTAATAGTGGAGTCTGAGACTACTCTTAGATAAACAACAGCACAGATAGCGGATTTTGAAGCGTCAGCAAAACCCTGCAACTCATACGTACAATGGTCGCCTGTATAGTTAATCCATCGAGGAATTTTCAGATTTGATATTTCAGCTAGATGAGTATACCAACGTGACCACTCGGCAGCATCATCTTCAGATAATTCTTGATCCCAATCGTACCCAGTGATCCAGAGTTTTTGCATAAAAATCTTTGAGGTTATGATCATAGGCGAAAGCCAGCCTAGAGGATCAAAAACGCTAGCTATTCTTGACAAAACAGACCTCTTTGTCCAGGTTTCAGATTCGTCTACAGAGATTGGCTTGAATTTGAAGACATCCTCATGTGGAAGCCAATACAATCCCAAAATTGAGGAGACGGATTCGTCACTTGACGAGAAAAGATTGCTACTCGATGCAGAGGGAGGTTCAGCAAGAAGGTCATCAGGCAAGCAAGATAACAAGCGGTCATCGCTTGCCACCCACTTGCGAAGGTTGAAACCACCCACCCTGCAAATGCTGATCAATTCTTGTTGCTTGATCAACGCAGCTTCCAAGATGTGATCGCCACAAACGACGTCGTCCATGTATGTTTCAGATTTTAAGGCTTCAGCGCCCAGGGGAAATTGCTCGTGCTCGTCCTCGGCGAGCTGGATTCGGACTCGATTGGCATGGTAAGGGCTGCTCACGATACTATATGTGACGGTGTTCGACTGGTTGACAGATATAGGTAACGTAGGATCTTTGCGCCAGAGGATGGACTGCAATTTCCTATCCTCGTCGTGAACCCAGATCTGGCGAAACATTTTCTCAATATCCGCAGTAAATGCGTATTTGTAAGTTCGCCAGTTGAGAATCAAGCTGGGCAAGTCAGGTAAGAGATTTGCGCCCACGAATAAAAGATCATTTATTGACTTGCCAGATTTAGGTTTGAAAGAACCATTGAATACCGTTCTCAATTTAGTCGTGGTGCTACTCTCTTTCAGTATACCATGGTGAGGTAAGAAGAAATGGCCAGACAAATCAATAGAACGGGAAATATCAGAGTAGCATGACATATGCCCCAGCAATTCATACTCGTTGAGGAATTCATAGTATGCATCAGAAAGCTTTTGATCGGCGGCAAGTCTTTTTTCAAGTTTGAAAAGTAGTTTCTTAGCTGGGTAGAAAGACTCACCAAGATTCAGAGATTCAACATTATAACGTAAAGGCAGTCTCACAGTATAACGGCCATCTGCGCCCCTCGTGTGAGTAGCAACAAAATGTTCCTCACATAACTATTCTTCCGAACGCTGTTCATCAAGAGGGAGTTTGGACGAAGGACAGCCAACCTCTTCTTGTCTCCAAAAACGTTGCAGAAGTTCACCAATTTCGACATCAGCAGCGAAGTGGAGAACCGTCGGCTGCATGATCAGCTGATCGCAATTGGCAGTGGGCCCAGATAATATCCAACCAAGTTTAGTCTTGGTAGCGATCGGTTGATCATGATCGCCTTTGCGGAGTTCATCCTCGACTATGAGGGCGTGCACTGCGGCACTAAGAAGAAGTTCGACTGGCCTCGAGTCTGTGAAACTCGGATCGGCCAACTGTAGTCCATTGATATGGTTCCACGTGTCAACACAACCAATCACTCTTGGACGGTAACCCGAAACTTCTTTGATGACGAGTGCTTGAAGCTTGGCTACGAACGAGGACTCGAATGCAGCTTGGATAGTCACTTCAGTAATGCCCTTGGCGTAAGACTGTCGACCACCAAGTCCTTAAACTGGGACTGATACATGCCTTTTGAGTAAGTTGAGCCGTTGACACAACGATTCAGATACGAATGAGGTTTGTGCGCACTGGTCGATTAGAGCTCGAGCCAACACGACTTCTCCTTTTGAGTTTGACACTCTCACCCACGCAGTTGCCAACAGAATCGCATTTGGCTTGCAAACTTGGGTATTGAGAGCGACAACATGGTTGTGGGAGGGAGGATTAGGCTGAAAAGGAGGAGAACTAGCCGAAAGCTTCGCGTTGGACGCTTGAGTGCCTTCAGTGGCCATTGCCTGAGACTTCTCTACATGGAGCAGCGAGTGGTGCTTGCCACCACAAGTGCTGCATTTGAAAGGGGACTTACAATTTTCATACAAGTGAGAACCAAGGCAGTTGAAACATAACCGCTTGTTGCGAGCGAATTCTCTTCTGCCATCTATCGTCATGGACTTGAAGGAACTGCAATTGGATATGTAGTGGTCTTGGTCACATAACGAACACTTTTTAGGTTTTTCGTTTTGAGTTGTGTGAAGAACTTCAGCTGCAGCCTTTGGAGCATTCGAACTATTCTTCTGAGCGTGCAATTGAGGTTTACTTGATTTGGCATCCGAGCAAGCAGATGGAATACTAAGCAATTTACTATGTTCTAGAGATTCGAGTGTACTCGGCCTTGTTTTCAGAAATGACTCTAATCTCTCAAAAGTAGGGGGATCGGTGGTGTCTCCAATGGCGGTCTCCCAAAGCGTGCGAGACTTTTCATCGAGACGACTGGCGGTTATGAAAACGATTAGATCGTCCCAAGACTCAGTCTTGCGCTTTTCAGTTTTGAGCGCAAGGAGAGGGTTGACTGTTCCATTGATCAGAGCTCTCAGCTCAGCTGCTGACCCGAAAACGAGAGGTTTGACAGAAAAGAATTGTTTGAGGTAATGGTTCACCATACGCCTCTTATTTTCATAATGTTCTTGAAGCTTGTTCCAAGCTTGTTCGAAATTATCCTCATCGAGAGGTATCCCTTGGAGAAGTTGTTCTGCATCACCTGAGAGATGCGTTTTAAGATGGTAGTATTTAACCACGTCTGAAAAATGAGAGTTTACAACAGTGGCATTGAAGAGATCTCGGAATTTATGCCAATTAGACCAAGTCCCATCAAAAACATCAATAGTGATTGGGCTGAGCTGAGCGGATTGAATTTCAGGCATGACAATATTTGTAGTATTGCCACGAGCACCTACAGTTCTAACATCGACATGCTGTGCGTTGAGAAGAAATTCTTTAAAATCGCCTAGAGCTATTATGTGAGCTTCCTCCGCTTTCTCAATAATATCTTCAGCAAAATACCGATGACCTCGATCAAGATCAGGAATTTGGAGAATTTTCTCGTGATTTTCCTTCATTTCCAACCAGGGTTTGTAACTAAACTAAATTAAACGAAATTATTGAATATGTTTCGTTTCGTTTATTGGAAAACGAAACTAAACGAAATCAATCATAATTTCGTTTATGAAAAACGAAACTAAACGTAAACATTATATCCACAGAATTAGGTAAACGAAACAAAACATAATTATTCTGATTTTCGTTTCGTTGAACAGAGATGAAAACATATTCAAAAGCAATTGAGTTTCGTTTCGTTCATTCAAAAACGAAACGAAACGAAATTGATCCTGATATCGTTGATGAGAAACGAAACCAAACAGAAACGAATTACGATTCATTAGTTATGGAAATTGATTCCAACGAAAATTTTGTTGAGATAAACGAAAATGAACGAAATCGAAATTAATTATGTTTATGATAAACGAAACTAAACGAAATCAAAATTAATTATGTTTATGATTAACGAAACTAAACGTAATCGAAACAAATCAACATAATTCAAAACGTTGAGCCAAGCCAACCCCCCCCCCCCCTCCATCAAATCTGTGCAAAACTTCGGCGCAATAACAGTAAAGAACAGTATATACGTGTCGTGTGATACAGTTTGATTTCGGCCAGATCGTATGAACAATGGGGATGGCCGAATGTGTGTCTGTGTGAGTGTGTGTAGGGAGGGGGGTGGATAGGGAGCACTGGGAGGCTACAGTGTGATAGCTGTGGAGTCCTTCCTCGATAAAGGCCTGGAGTCCTCGTGCTGATTTCGTTAGCACACAATTATTATTCGGGGCGCTTAGGTATGCCAAGAGGGGTCACCCAGGACCGAGCCGAGAGTTAGACAGCAATCCATTGACTAAGAAACGAAAAATATCGAAATTCCACGAAACAAATTTGACCGCACAGTTCCTTTCATAAACAGTGTATCATTCCAAAGGCCATTGAACCGGAGATTTTTTCAGGAGGTTTGTCATTAGAAAAAAATCTTGAGTGAAGCGTCCCACACATTGCAAGATATCCCATCGATTTGTGTATCCAAAGGATTTTCTTTGATCCATTTCAGGGTAGTCATAGGGTTCGACGATAAAGAGAAATCCCTTGGGGTGGGCCACTTCTAGATGCGACAAAAATCTTCCCATCCAATGGAATCATAGAAGATATTGTTGTTTGTTCCAAAATCTGCAGAGTTAGGTTCATGCGAATGATTTCAGGTACATTCTACTCCAAGTTGAGATCTCTCGGAAGAAGAGGGTTGAAGGTTCATTAGAAGAGCCATAACCACGCACTCCTGCGTTATGTAGGGGTCAACCTAGATAATGTCGTGGGAATTATGATTGATTTTGTATAACTTCACCGATTTCTCGTATTTTTTTATATTCAATTGCTCTCAAACTTCTACAAGTACGATACATTTACAGACAAATCAACATTTTCTGGAAGACAGAACATTGGGATACAGCACGAAAATAAGTTCTTCAACGAAAATACAAATATTGTTGTTACTGACCTCATAATGAAATTTGTAGAGCTGCATAACTGGTATCAGCTTGATGAATCCACCAATCAATAAACTTGTAGATCTGTATGTCAGTGAGGTTCGATATTGCTCGGATACAATTATTGTGCAGGAATACCTAAGTGGGATGTAAGAAACGCTCTATTGTAGTTACAGTCATCCCTCGTTAACACGAATTTTACGGGACAGGAATTTTGTTCGTGTTATCAAGGAGTTCGGGTTAACCAGAACGCTCCAGTCACTTCTTAACACGAACTAATTCGTGTTAACCCATTAACACGAATTAATTCGTGTTAACAGGGTAATATGCGATAGATGGTGTTGAGAGAACAGATCGGAGTATTTCTGCTATTTTGTAGGTAGTATTGATTGAATTTGGACAACTACAATTCCTATCTAACAAGGGGAGTCCGGAGTCTTCGGATCCTGAAATCTCGCCAAAATTTTTTCACAGTTTCGTACCACCTAGAATATGAAGAATTTAAAGCAACTATGTCAAATGGGCCTCCTGTTCTGAGCTACAGCCAGAAATGTCAACATTGCTGGTAGATCTATAGATATCACTTTTTAACATAGGCCTATATGGGCAATGCCAATGTCATGGGCTGTAGCTCTGAACGGGTGGCCCATTTGACAGAGTTGCTTTGGGTTCTTAATATTCTAGGTGGTACGAAACTGTAAAAAAATTTTGGTGAGATTTCAGGACCCGGAGACTCCGGACTCCCCTTGTAACTTTTATTATTATTATATTTTGGCACCCACGTGGCACTTGTTTCCTCTTAGATTGAGTGTACTGTTGGGGAGAAGATCGTAATGTATCCCACCTTCATCGATATTCAGAGTATCTCGAGGAGCAGATTTCTTCCTCGTTTCTGAAAAATCTTCCCTCCAGTTGTTCGCGTCTCTTTCGTCCACTCTCAGAAATTCACCGCAGATAATTTGGGATAAAATATGTTTATGATTTTGAGAATTCTCCAGCCAACCACTCGAAGCTTCAAAATTTTCGATGCCTAAATCTTTGGCAATCTCTAAAGCTTTCTCTCGAACTAACCCGCCAGTCACTGGAATGTTTTTTTCCCGCCCTCTGCAGAACCATTCAAATAATTCCTCTTCCAATTCATCATTTTTCGCACCACGCAAGCATTTTACTTTTGGCAACTCAATTCCTGATGCTGCGGCGTTCCGAATCTCATCTTTCTGTGATATGATCGTTGATAATGTAGATCTTGGAATTCCAAAATTATCAGCTATTTCGCTCTTTTTCTTAACAGACCTATCGACTTCATCCAGTATCTCAAGTTTGGTGCTCAAATCAATACACGACTGCTTGCGCGGCTCACTCATCACGATGTACTAAGCTGTTCCTCGCGGACATTGACTCTGTTTACAAATTTGAATTCGTATAAACCAAGATCTTGAGTCAGACGGGACCGGAAAATCGTTCGAAATTCGTGTTAACGAAAATTCGTGTTAACTCGAAAAACGTCCATAAGAGCCAATGCATTCTCAACGGGACAAGAATTTCGTTCGTGTTAATGAGAGAATTCGTGTTAAAGGTGTTCGTGTTAACGAGGGATGACTGTATATCTACCTTGCTCGAGATTTGTGAGAATGTTTACAGTACGCATAGCTGGAGCTGCGACATTGTCAGTCTCGTTCTGCTGTTGACATCGAAGAATAAGTAATGTACACTATAGCACGTGAGAGCAAATGAGACAGCAAACTCTAAAATTCAAAACAATATGGAGGCCTTGATGTCAACGTTGAAGCAGATAGAGACCCGCAGAACACAATTCCATTTTTCGATGGAGTTTTGGTAGTGACTGTACTTACCTATCCAAAGCAAATCAGCAAAAATCGTTTCTAAGAAATATCGTATAATCCTATTATACTGATAGTTTTCTAAGCTATCGTCGCATCGCAGCGAACTCTGACAACTGATGCCTTGCTCCGATGCCTCGAATCGATTTTACACTCAGGAGTTCACGGATTCTTCGATCATCCGATACTTTAGTATCCCTCAGAACTTTCAATTGAGGTAATGAGAGTCACGTAATCTGTCTGCAATTGACGAAGGCATAACGATGTGAGTGGATGCGAGTAGCACAGTAGCACATTGCGGCGGCCACCTGTGACACTGTCGGACCTGTGTCTTTGTGGCGTGCTGCGTATACGGCTTGTGAGAAACTGTAACACCAAAGTTACTAAAAGACTGAAGGAACGATACAGACTAACTGATCACGTTGAGCGCAATCGGAAACCAAGTTTTTCATAATTTGTACACACCTGAGTTCTTTCAAAAAGAGATTGGGGAGTTTTTGGGTGCTAAGAAAACTCGGGCGATTTTTTTTGCAGCAATCGTGGTGTTACTATCCGTACGAGACTTCTGCTACCGTGGAGTAAGTTCTCTTATGTCCCCAAAATGATCATTATTGTATGAGGTGCTCGATAGAAAAGCTCGTTAGTTGCCGCGGAGCACGAAATCATACAAGGTCCAGTCAGGTGGTTTCACTGAGACCACAATCATATGAAGAAGGTCTGCTCACTCCGGCGCTCAGACTCAGCTCACTTCCTCGCGCAGCCACCGGAATCCAACATGGCTAACCCGGAGGGCGCTCGCAGATTGGCCGGTCGCTTTCACCGTCTCTGCTCTCCTTCTTCTTTGCGTTATTGGCCTGTGGACTTCAATCCTCTCGCCTAGGGAGGGTAGAGAGACCCTCCCCATCACCAAGTGTTGTGCCGTTACTAATGCAACGATCGAACGGAGATGGTGCAGTGGAATGCAAATTCGCGTAACTGCATTAATGCTGAAATAATAGAAATGTGTCCAATACTGATCCCATATCCTATCCTCACTGTTGGTTCCCAAAGCACTCAGGTCTGTGTGAACCCCAAATTCCCAAATCCAAAGACTCCTCTGGGAGCTGGCAGCTCATACGCGCTGTTTAAGAAAATTTCTGAGATTTCACCAATCATCATATTTACTTGACAGCCCTTGTTTGAATGGAATACTATTAGATAGTATACTAATCAGATAGTACATTTCCCATAATTTTTTTGCAAACTCGGGTGCCACCGTCACGAAGCCTTGTGGGTCATAGGGTTAGGATCGTCGCCACCATCGTCGTCTGTTGTTGTAAATTTTTCGGATGCTCAGACATGCACGTCGAGACATTTCGAAAGAAATTCCGATCGACTAGCATGGGTGTTGTCCATTACCTACCACTGTTCTGCCGAAGTCTTGCCGAAAGCGGATGAGAGGCGGGGGGGGGGTGGAGGAGAGAATTTGCGTTCGCTCATGCAACCGTTCCTGTATATCAATACGCTCGGCTTCCGTTCCAAATGATGTTTACTCATATTGATTACGTCTGATGTCTTATATCATAATTGAAATATATTCCGTTTAGTTTCGTTTATCATGAACATAACTCAAATCGATTTCGTTTAGTTTCGTTCATAATAAACATAATCCATATCAATTTCGTTTAGTTCCGTTTATCATAATCATAATCGAAATTACTTTCGTTTACTTTCCTCCCCTCAAACGAAATAGTTTCGTTTGATTTCGTTTGGTTTTCTAACGAAACATATCGATTATGTTTCGTTTCGGTTATTGTAACCGTAATTATGCATGATTAACGTTTCGTTTCGTTTCTCTCACCGACATTTTTGTTGGGATTCGTTAAGTTTCTAGCTCAACCATAATTCGTTTTTGTTTAGTTTCGTTTCTCATAAACGGAATGAAAAACGTAATTCAAATCAAATTATTAAGTTTAGTTTCGTTTATGGGAAAAACTAAACTAAATTCTGGAATTGTGATTATGGTTATTGAAAAACGAAACGAAACTAAACATGATTGAAATTTCACCGAAATAAACGAAACGAAACGAAACATAAGTTTCGTTACAAACCCTGTTTCCAACCAATACTCCTCTATTTTGGTCATACGAACCTCAGCGCCACCTACTTTCATTTTCTTCTTACCCTCCTTTTCAAAATTAGTCCAGGAGTTTGTAATTTTCCTCAGGATAGCTTCCTGATTTTCAACAAGTTTATCCATTTTTTTTGGATATTTGAACAAAATACTATGAATGTGAGAGATGAGAATGGGTACAGCCCGTTAGACAGTGCGTGGGTATTGCAATTAAAGAGAGATTGCACCCTTCAGTATGCACAGTAACTCTCGAAAAGAATTCTCAACTCACCACGTGATTGTATTGAAGAGCAACAATAAAGTTACTGGATCAACCAGTGATAGAGGGAAATGCTCTCCAATGTATTAGAGTGTGACGTAAATGTCACCAATATGAGTGCTTGCACTGGCGCAAAGCGTCTATATATACAGAGTATTTACAATATGTGCAGTAGTGTAAAAACGGAATGATCTTACTTGTTTATGTTGAGCGTGCATCGTCGCGTGCAACTTGCGACGAACAGCAAACAAACGCATCGACTGTATGTTCACAGACAGCCGCACACCAAGACACCAGCTGTTGCATGCGCCGACTGCAGCGCGATCGGAACGGAGCGGCTACCCGAGGAACTGCGTAACAGCAATCACCGCGGCCGTCGGTATGGCAGGCATCAATGTTGCCTTCCCACCTCTGTCCTCGTGACCGCTCCCCAGGTTGATGAGATCTTACGCTGCCCAGCTCCACACGTCCCACAAGACCAGGACGTTTGCGGGGAAGCTGCTGCAAGATCTTTTTTACAGCACACACACACACTTCGAAATGTCACTCACTGATGCGAAAATAAGCACACCCGGTGTTCTCGGCTCCTCAGCCAAAATAGCTGAATCAACACACAGCGAAACACCATCGGGGGCTTTCACAATTGTCACTCGCGTTTTACAATTTCTCCGATTTGGTCACGCACTATTAAGCACACGCGATAGTGGCGTCAAGCCTCGTGCGACCACCAAAATGGTGACATTGGCGTCGCATTTCGGAGCACCGCGAGATTCTCAAGTTTTTGAGCACTGTGCACTGTCTCACACCCATCGCAATCCGGCTCGAAGGACCAAATGTTCGCTCATGAGGAGCTAATGGATGCGATGGGGTGGAGAAATAAACACTCACAAATACAGAGGGTTATGCTCGATAAGACTTTAATTATTTAAATCAAAACTGGGCTCATTGTGCGAGCCCTACAAAAAGCGCGTGTGTGTGCTGCGACGGTAAAACGAAGAAGAAGGAAGTGCGTGCGAGGCTCCGAATTCTTGCAGCGGAACACTCGAAACGCGACGCGCCACTCAGGGCCGTATCAACTGAATTTACACAGATCATGAATGATTATATTTAAGCAAACATTCGCCGAGCGCACACTTAGAATTATCATAATTTTCAATAATCAGAACCATAGATATATATAGATATAATGATAGAATTATGAATCGGAACACAACGTTCCAGAAACGTTGACGAAACATTCACTGTTTGGTCGATTTTTGAATGGGAGAACCCCGAAATTTAATGGTGAACGGCAAAAAATTCCCTTGAACAAGCACGACCAATGCGCGCGATGTGGTCCCCTTCTTAAGGGTATCTATGAGCAATCCGAGGGTGGTAGACAACAAGCACGGATTCCCCTATATGTGTCTTTCTTTCCGGGACCAGATCACGAATCAATCCATTATCCAGCTCAATACTAGACAGTGAATTATCAAGGCCATGAGAGAAGAAGACGAGGGGCACTCTCGAACATATTAAGCACTGTGAGCCCTGCTTCTTTGGAATCCGTGCTATATCTCGCGATAAATAAGATCAATCATAGAATTCCCAGACACGAATCTTACATCAGTGGCTAAGACAAAAGGACTCCCGTTTTTTCAGCACTAGAGAGTCGAGAAAATATCAAGTCATCGAGAGAATAAGACGAGGGGCACTCTCGACCAGATTCACCACTGTGAGCCCTGCTTTTTTGGAATCCGTGTGATATATCGCGATACATTGAGAGAATTACAGAATTTCCCAGGCACAAATTGTACATCCCTGGCTAAGAACAGATGACGCCCGTTATTTTAGCATTGCAAAAGCGAGAGAATATCAGGTCGACGCGGGGAAAAGACGAGGGGCACTCGAGATCGCACGACTGATGCACGAACTGTGGCTCTCGCTATAAGGGTTTCTATAGGCAATCTGAGGGTGATAGACTCCAAGTACAGAATTTCTCTAAATTAGTCTTCCTTCTCGGGACCAAAGCACGAACGAATCCATTATCCAGCTCAACACTAGACAGAGGATATCGAGTCCAAGCAAGAAAGAGACGAGGGGCCCTCTCGGCCAACTTGAGCACATTGAGTCCTGCTTTTTTGGAATCCCTGCTATATCTCGCGATAATTCAGAACAATATCAGAATTCCCAGGCACGAATCTTACACCCGTGGCTGAGACGAAAGGACTCCCATTTTTTCAGCACTACAGAGTTGAGAGATTATCAATTCTTCGAGAGAAAAAGACGAGAGGCACCCTCGACCAGATTCACCACTGTGAGCCCTGCTTTTTCCGGTTCCATGCTATATCTCGCGATAAATTAGAACAATCACAGAATTCCCAGGCACGAATCTTACATCAGTGGCTGGAACAAAAGGACTTTCGTTTAGTTGGCACTACAGAGGCGAGAGAATATCAAGACTTCGCGAGAACAAGGCGAGAGGCACTCTCGACCAACTTAAGCACTGTGGGCCCTGCCTTTTTTGGAATCCGTGGTATATATCGTGACGAATTAAGAAAATCACAGAATTCCCGGGCACGAATAGTACATCCTTGGCTAAGAACAGATGACGCCCGTTCTTTTACCATTGCAGAAGCGAGAGAATATCCGGTCGACGCGAGGGAAAGACGAGGGGCAATCGAAATCGCACGACTGATGCACGAACTGTGGCTCTCGCTATAAGGGTATCTATGAGCAATCTGAGGCCGATAGACTCCAAGCACAGGAATCCCCTGAATTCTCCCCTCTTTGCGGAATCAGAGCACGAATCAATTCATGATTCAGCTCAACAACAGACAGAGGACATCGAGATTATACGAGTAAAAGACGAGGGGCCCTCTCGACCAACTTGAGCACTGTGAGCCCTGCTTCTCTGGAATTCGTGGTATATATCGCGATGAATTGAGAAAATCACTGAATTTCCGGGCACAAATCGTACATCTTTGGCTAAGAACAGATGACGCCCGTTCTTTTACCATTGCAGAGGCGAGAGAATATCCGGCCGACGCGAGGGAAAGACGAGGGGCACTCGAAATCGCACGATTAATGCACGAACTGTCGCTCTCGCTATAACGGTATCTATGAGCAATATGAGGCTGATAGACTCTAAGCACAGATATGTCCTGAATTCCTCTCTCCTTTCGGAACCAGAAGACGGATTAATCCATTATTCAGCTCAACACTAGCCCGAGAATATCCAGATCATCCGAGAAAAAGACGAGGGGCTTTCTCGACCAACGTGGGGACTCTTAGCCCTGCTTTTTTGAATCCGTGATATATCCCGAGATGAATTGAACGATCACAGAATTCCCAGGCTTGAATCTCACGACCTTGGCTGCAAACAAAGGGCTTCCTCTTATTCAGCATTGCAGAAGCGAGGAAACATCAGGGCGACGCGAGGAAAAGACGAGGGGCACTCTCGACCAACGTGGGCACTGTTAACCCCGCGTTCTTGGAATCCGTGGTATATATCGCGATGAATTAGGGAAATCACAGAATTTCCGGGCACAAATCGTACATCCTTGGCTAAGAGCAGATGACACCCGTTCTTCGAGCATTGCAAGAGCGAGAGAATATCAGGTCGACGCCAGGGAAAGACGAGGGGCACTCTCGACCAAGTTGGGCAATCCTGGAATCCGTGGTATATTTCACGACGAATCAAAACAATCACAGAATTCCCAGGCACGAATCTCACATCCTTGGCTAAAACGAAAGGACTTTCGATTATTTAGCACTACCGAAACGAGAGAGTATAAACTCTTCGAGAGAAAAAGACGAGGGGCACTCTCGACCAACTGGAGCGATGTGGTCCTCGCCATAAGGGTATCTCTGAGCAATCTGAGGGTGAGCAGATATTCCAGTGCTACGAGCTGATATAGTACCACTCGTCTTTTCTGCTGATTCCATCATGTTCCACCAAAATTCAGGTCGTGCGACATCGTGACTCAGACGTCGAGTACTGTAGTAGTCTTGGGGAATTTGGTACATTATCACACGATGATATGCTAGCTATAGGTCTGGTGACGGCGAGGATCGAGGCGAGGATCGACCAGTTAAGTATAACCGAGGCGGCGCGCGCCAATCTTGCCGCGTGCCCCTCGGCTTCTTCTCCACCTGTCTCGCTCATCGTACATCATTTTTTGTGTTGCGCTGTTTTGAACTGGCACACACGAACCGCGATGCTGAAGGATATACACGACACATGTGCAGTGTGACATGCACTCCAAAAACTTCTTCCTTCGCCGCGAATCACCTCGGCAAGCAGATATTGTGGTGCTACGAGCTAATAGAGTACCCTCGTCTTTTCTGCTGATTCCATCATGTTACACTAAAATCCAGGTCGAGCGGTATCGTGACTCAGACGTCGAGTTCTGTAGTCATATCCGAAAATCTGGGAAAAGTCAACATGATGATATGGTAGCGATAGGTCTGGGTATGGAGAATCGAACAGCTTAGCTTAACCGATGCAGCGCGCGCAAATCTTGCCGCGTGCCCCTCGTCTTTTTCTCCTCCTGTCTCACTCATCGTACATCATTTTTTGTGTTGCGCTGTTTTGAACTGGCACACACAAACCGCGATGCTGAAAAATATACGGGACGCATGTGCAGTGTGACATGCACTCCAAAAAATTCTTCCTTCGCCGCGAATCACCTCGGCGAACAGAATTCTAGTGCTACGAGCTAGTAGAGTACCCCTCGTCTTTTCTGCTGTTTCCATCATGTTACACTAAAAGCCAGGTCGTGCGGTATCGTGACTCAGACGTCGAGTACTGTAGTAGTATTGGAACGCCAGATGATATAGCCAAAGATGTACGATTTGTGCCCGGAAATTCTGTGATTTCCTTAATTCATCGCGATATCTACCTTGGATTCCAAAAAAGCGGGGCTAACAGTGCCCACGTTGGTCGAGAGTGCCCCTCGTCTTTTCCTCGCGTCGCCCTGATGTTTTCCCGCGTCTGCAATGCTGGATAAACGGAAACCCTGTGTTCGCATCCAAGGTCGTAAGATTCAAGCCTGGGAATTCTGTGATCATTCAATTCATCTCGGGATATATCACGGATTCCAAGAAAGCAGGGCTGACAGTTCCCACGTTGGTCTAGAAAGCCCCTCGTCTTTTTCTCGCATAGTCCGGATATTCTCGGGCTAGTGTTGAGCTGGATAATGGATTAATCCGTCTTCTGGTTCCGAGAGGAAAGAGTAATTCAGGAGAAATCCGTGCTTACAGTCTATCAGCTTCATATTGCTCATAGATACCGTTATAGCGAGAGCCGCAGTTCGTGCATTAGTCGTGCGATTTCGAGTGCCCCTCGTCTTTCCCTCGCGTTGACCGGATATTCTCTCGCTTCTGCAATGGTAAAAGAACGGGCGTCATCTGTTCTTAGCCAAGGATGTACGATTTGTGCTCGGAGATTCAGTGATTTTCTTAATTCATCGCGATATATACCACGGATTCCAAAGAAACAGGGCTCACAGTGCTCAAGTTGGTCGAGAGTGCCCCTCGTCTTCTTCTCGTATGATCTCGATGTCCTCTGTCTGTTGTTGAGCTGAATCATGGACTGATTTGTGTTCTGATTCCGCAAAGAGGGGATAATTCAGGGGAATTCTGTGCTTGGAGTCTATCAGCCTCAGATTGCTCATAGATACCGTTATAGCGGGAGCCACAGTTCGTGCACGAGTCGTGCGATTTCGATTGCCCCTCGTCTTTCCCTCGCGTCAACCGGATATTCTCTCGCTTCTGCAATGGTAAAAGAACGGGCGTCATCTGTTTTTAGCCAAGGATGTACTATTTGTGCCCGGAAATTGTGTGATTTTCTTAGTTCGTCGCTATATATACCACGGATTCCAAAAAAGGCGGGGCCCACAGTGCTCAAGTTGGTCAAGAGTGCCCCTCGTCATTTGCTCGCGAAGTCTTGATATTCTCTCGCCTCTGTAGTGCTAACTAAACGAAAGTCCTTTTGTTTCAGCCACGGATGTAAGATTCGTGCCTGGGAATTCTGTGATTGTTCTAATTTATCGCGAGAGATAGCACGGAACCGGAAAAAGCAGGGCTCACAGTGGTGAATCTAGTCAAGAGTGCCCCTCGTCTTTTTCTCTCGGAGAATTGATAATCTCTCAACTCTGTAGTGCTGAAGGAATGGGAATCCTTTTGTCTCAGCCACGGGTGTAAGATTCGTGCCTGGGAATTCTGTGATTGTTCTAAATTATCGCGAGATATAGCAGGGATTCCAAAGAAGCAGGGCTCAATGTGCTCAAGTTGGTCGAGAGTGCCCCTCGTCTTTTTCTCGCATGGTCTCGATATGTCACGTGGATTAGTCCTGCGTTTTCGAGCGCCCCTCGTCTTTTCCTCGCGTCGCCCTGATATTTCCTCGCTCCTGCAATATTGTATAAACGGGAGTCCTCTGTTCTCAGCCAAGGTCGTAAGATTCGAGCCTGGAAATTCTTTGAGTGTTTCAATCCATCGCGAGATATATCACGGATTTCGGGAAAGCAGGGCTAACATTCCCCAAGTTGGTCGAAAGTGCCGTTCGTGTTTTTCTCGCATGGTCTGAATATTCTCTGGCTAGTGTTGAGCTGAATGATGGATTGATTCTTCTTCTGGTCCCGAAAAGGAAGACTAATAGGGGGGATCCCGTCCTTGGTGTCTACCACCCTCAGATTGCTCATACATACCCTTAAGAAGGGGACCATAGTGCGCGCATTGGTCATGCGTTTTCGAGTGCCCCTTGCCTTTCCCTGTCGTCGCCCTGATATTCTCTCGCTTCTGCAATGCTGAATGAACAGGAATTCTCTGTTCTCAGCCAAGGATGTAAGACTTGTGCCTGAGAATTCTGGGACTCTTCGAATTTATCGCGATATATACCACGGATTCCAAAAAAGCAAGGCTCACAGTGGTCAATCTGGTCGAGAGTGCCCCTCGTCTTTCTCTCTCGAAGACTTGATATTCTCTCGACTCTGTAGTGCTGAAGAAGCGGAATCCTCTTGTCTCAGCCACAGATGTAAGATTCGTGCCTGGGAATCCTGTACTTTTCCAATATATCGCGAGATACAGCACGGATTCCAAAAAAGCAGGGCTCACAGTGCCCACGTTGGTCGAGAGTAGCCCTCGTCTTCTCCTCGCGTCGCGTCGATGTTCGCTCGCTCCTGCAATGCTGAATAAACGGGAGCCCTCTGTTCTCAGCCAAGGTCCTAAGATTCGAGCCTGGGATTTCTGTGAGTGTTTCGATTCATCGCGAGATATATCACGGATTCCATTAAAGCAGGGCTAACAGTCCCCACGTTGGTCGAGAGTGCCCCTCGTCTTTTTCTCGCATGGTCTGGATATTCTCTGGCTAGTGTTGAGATGAATAATGGATTAATTCGTCCTTTGGTCCCGAAAAGGATGAGTAATTCAGGAGATTCCTGTGCTTGGAGTGTGTCAGCCTTAGATTGCTCATAGATACCCTTATAGTCAGAGCCACAGTTCGTGCATTAGTCGTGCAACTTCGAGTGCCCCTCGTATTTTCCTCGGGTCGACCTGATATTTTCTCGCTTTTGCAATGCTAGAGGAACGGCCGTCATCTATACTCAGCCAGGGATGTACGATTTATGCCTGGAAATTCTGTGATTTTCTTGATTTATCGCGATATATCCCAGGGATTCTAAGAAAGCAGGGCTCACAGTGGTCATTCCGGTCGAGAGTGCCCATCGTCTTTTTCTATCGAAGACTTGATATTCTCTCGACTCTGTACTGCTGAAAAAACGGGAGTCCTCTTGTATTAGCCACGGATGTGAGATTGGTGCCTGGGAATCCTGTAATTGTTGAAATATATCGCGAGATATAGCAAGGATGTCGATGAAGCAGGGCTCACAGTCCTCAAGTTGTCCGAGAGTGCCCTTCGTCTTTCTCTCGCATGATCTCGATGTCCTCTGTCTAGTGTTGAACTGAATAATGGATTGATTTGTGTTCTGGTCCCGGAGAGAGAGACTAATATGGGGGATCCCATGCTTGGTGTCTACCACCCTCAGATTGCTCATACATACCCATAAAAAGGGGACCATAGTGCGCGCATTGGTCGTGCGTTTTCGAGTGCCCCTCGTTTTTTCCTCGCGTCGTCCTGATATTTTCTCGCTTCTGCAATGCTGAATGAACGGGAATCCTAATCTCAGCCAAGGATGAAAGACTTGTGCCTGAGAATTCTGGGACTCTTCCAATTTATCGCGATATATACCACGGATTCCAAAAAAGCAAGGCTCACAGTGGTCAATCTGGTCGAGAGTGCCCCTCGTCTTTTTCCCTCGAAGACTTGATATTCTCTCGACTCTGTAGTGCTGAAAAAGCGGGATCCTTTCTTCTCAGCCACAGATGTAATATTTGTGCCTGGGAATTCTGTGATTGTTCTGATTCATCGCAAGATACAGCACGGATTCCAAAAAAGCAGTGCTCACAGCGCCCACGTTGGTCGAGAGTGCCCCTCGTCTTCTCCTCGCGTCGCGCTGATGTTTTCTCGCTTCCGCAATGCTGAATAAACGGAAGCCCTCTGTTCCCAGCCAAGGTCGTAAGATTCGAGCCTGGGATTCCTGTGAGTGTTCCAATTCATCGCGAGATATATCACGGATTCCAAAAAGGCAGGGCTAACAGTCCCCACGTATGTCGAGAGTGCCCCTCGTCTTTTTCTCGTATGGTCTGGATATTCTCTGGCTAGTGTTGAGCTGAATAATGAATTAATTCGTGTTCTGGTCCCGGAAAGGAAGACTAATATGGGGGATCCCGAGCTTGGTATCTACCACCCTCAGATTGCTCATACATATCCATAAGGAGGGGTAGTGCGCGCATTGGTCGTGCGTTTTCGAGTGCCCCTCGTCTTTTCCTCGCGTCGCCCTGATATTTTCTCGCTTCTGCAATGCTGAATTAACGGGAGTTGTCTTTTCTGAGCCACGTATGTAAGATTCGTGCCTGGGAATTTTGTGATTGTTTGAATTCATCGCGAGATATACCAAGGATTCCAAAAAGGCAGGGCTAACAGTCCCCACGTATGTCGAGAGTGCCCCTCGTCTTTTTCTCGTATGGTCTGGATAGTCTCTGGCTAGTGTTGAGCTGAATAATGAATTAATTCGTGTTCTGGTCCCGGAAAGGAAGACTAATATGGGGGATCCCGAGCTTGGTATCTACCACCCTCAGATTGCTCATACATATCCATAAGGAGGGGTAGTGCGCGCATTGGTCGTGCGTTTTCGAGTGCCCCTCGTCTTTTCCTCGCGTCGCCCTGATATTTTCTCGCTTCTGCAATGCTGAATTAACGGGAGTTGTCTTTTCTGAGCCACGTATGTAAGATTCGTGCCTGGGAATTTTGTGATTGTTTGAATTCATCGCGAGATATACCAAGGATTCCAAGAAAATATTTCCAGATTGCCCACGTTGGTCGAGAGTGCCTTTCGTCTTAGGACATCGAAACCGAATAATGCTGATTGCGAATTCGCATGGGAACACATGACACACCTGGTCCGAACCAAGGAACCGTATCAAGATTTCCCGGTAGCATTCATGAATGTTCGCAATAAGTTGTAGAGAATGCCGAGAACAATCCTTGTATATCGATGCCGAGGTCTATTTAGACCGATGTTCTCTTCGACGATCGTGTACACAAAGAATTCCAAAGTTGTGATTGCAATCAGTAGTAGCATCGGTATCCTCAGCGACCTTGGGTGCTTTCTGAAAGCTGCTGTTCGTGTGGAAAAAAAAACATCGCTAGAGATGAGCGAGACAAGCTATGCTGAGTGCGTAGAAAAGCTGCAGGGATGCATTCCCTTTACATGGTGCGCCAAAAGAGACGGCTGTATTGGGGCTTTGTCTGCACACAAAGCTGTAAATGATGACCTCGCGCACACGTGTTGAGGCTCGCGCGGTCTTCTGGGCGGAGTGGATGTAAGTGGGGAGGTCCGCGGCTGTAGTGGGAATGTAGCTTCCACGATTCGCCGAGATAGAGCATTCTTGACCATGGGGGAGGGAGGAAGGCTGGACTGTGACAGGGCCGGTGCCAAGCATACGCTATTTGGCTCCGTTCTTGGGGCGCTCGGTGGAACAACAGGTTCGCTCGCGGTCCTCTTCCGAGAAACATCTGTCGAGTGCCCGGTGTGACTATTGAGCTGCTAGTTCACAATAGCGCGATTACCAAACAGTGCATAGACTTCAACGTGATCCGCGTGTCCTTGGTTCGCGACAGTGTTGCATAATTCAAGTGATAGCCTGGTGGATTGGTGCCGCCCAGATGGCTCTATTCTACGGGATTGAGTTGGAGAACGGCTCGGTGCACGTCGTACCCGGGATCTGGTTGAGGCGGCTGGACCCAGAGCAAGTTCGGATGAGAGTAGCTTGGCCAACAGGTGTTCGAGCCGAGCAAAGGTGGAGCCTGGCACGCAATTAACACAGACCCAAACGTGACTGGAAAGTGATCGCGGTGAAGCAGATTCTAGCGTCGATGGGTGAGTTCGATCGGTTATCGTACTTTCTGACAAATAGACGATTCAGTGGATAAGATGACTCACATGCATATATTGAGGCCTTTTATCATGTTTATTCGAAAAGTAGTGTGAATTCAAGTTCGGATCAGTCCGGGGAGTTTATTCACGTACTGGCTAAGTGAAATGTACTTCTCGTATACCGAAAATGAGGAATATGTGAAGGTTACAACGAACTGTTTTGGTTTGTGTGTAGTTATATTACCGTAATGTGTGAGCATGTCGGGGAAGCAGTGTTGCTGCGATTCTTCGAGGGGATGCTGATAATGATAGTTACCTCGCACACGCATGATAAGCGTCGACAAAGGGGCTATTGGCGGGGAAAGAATTTTTTGCCGTTCACAATTAAATTTCGGGAATCTCCCATTCAAAAATCCACCAACCTTGGAACGTCCCGTAAATAGTCGGAAACCCCGAAGGTGGAACGTTTGAGCAACGTAAAATGTTTACAAGATGTCGTCGTCTCAACGTTTCTAGCACGTTTCTGGAGGTTGCGAATATAAATAAATAAATGAATTGTTTTTTTCATAAATTGTTATCAATTGGCACGTGTTGCATTTAAGCTTAATCTCACCGTCTTCCTTGCACTAAGTGGGTTAGTTTCTGATTGAGCGCAATCGTTGGGATTGAGCGGGGATGGAGCTGATAGCTTGCGAGACACAGAATTCTATGAACAATTTATTTATTTATTCAACAAAAAATTTTGTAAGTCTTGGGTGCACAAGAATCATCTCGGAAACGTTTGAAAAACTGTTGAAACGTCCCAGAAACGTGCTGGAAACGTTGAGACAACAGACATCTCGTAGACATTTTACGTTGCTCAAACGTTCCACCAATGGGGTTTCCGACTATTTACGGAACGTTCCAAGGTTCCAATTTCAACGATCCAGAAAAGTTGAGGTAACATTCACTGTTTGGTGGGAACGATATACACGTGTGATTTGGACACATCGAAACAGGGGAATGCAGGAGTGTAATCGATCATGGGCACAGAGTGGAGAGAGGAGCGGGGAGATGATTCTGGGATTTTTTGAGAGGGCAAAGGTGTTTTCTTACCTGTTTGCCATGCTGCCGAGATATCGATTGCAAATACGGTGTCACAATAGAAAGTTTTGAAGTCATAAACTTCGCATGTGGAGTTGATGAATGAGTGATGTACGAAGCATACCAAACCACTCCATGCATTGAATTGTCTTGGCTCCATTTCTCCGTAGATGAATACGACGATGCAGAGGCAGAGGTGGCAGCGGTCCGAAAAGCCCATTCATCGTGGCCAAGCTCTGCCGAGGAGGACGAAGGGGATGGAGGAATCGAGGTGGCAGCACTTACCGGTTCAAGTAGCGGAGACTCGGCAGACTCTGGATTAGGCTCGTCGCCGCGCCGCATGGTCGCTTAAACGAGAGACAAGACATCGACAAACCCAGCCACAAAAAGAGGAAATTCTCGCTGAGTGAGGATGAGCCTGCCGATGATGGTACGAATATGTGCATAACTTGATACCTTCTTTCATACTCTAGAATTTCATGACTTTGGATCTGCCGAGCAACGACGTTCCTTGCAATGCTTTAATTTTGAGTCTTTCGCAAACAAGTTGTAATATATATAGTGATTTAGGTTGATTGAACTTCCACGGCCGCGGGTCGTGGCAACGAATTAATGAGGAACATTCATACTAACGAAATCGCGAGCCCTCTAATGCGATGCTTATAAAAATATTTAACACAGTGTATCTGGGTATGAGATGATCGGTTGTTGGTGTTGCGCGGATGAGAATATTATGAAGTCCCGCTATCTTGTTGATAATGGAAGATTTTGAGATAGTATTGTCAATGATTATTCGATTCAACATTTTGCAGGAAACCAGTTCGACTTGAGTGAGCGAGGGTCAACTGTGTCAAAAGCTCTGATTGCAAAGCTGCGTCTAATTGTACGACTGGCGTCGGACGATCGGGACGAGCATAGTGATGTGGTTGCAAATCTCGTTTCTAAGTTACCGGCTGATACGCACGATGGAATCATCTCCGAGGTGATATTGGAAGTGATGCCGGAGGCCGAGCAAGAAGCCGACAATACTCAAGGTCAGTATCAACAATGAAATCTCTCCACCTTAACCTGGATTTGGCCCCAAAGTTTGTCCATAAGATGTCCAGACCGATTATTTCATGCGTAATTAAATACTTTACAGGCGATGACCATCCACCTTTCTTCGGCACTTGTAAATCAGCGTGGGCTAGAAGTGTGCCACGAAGATGCTTGGAAGATCCGAAGCTGAGCTCCGTATTGGTGAAAGCTCCACACGCCAAACAATCAACTGCCACGCTGATGAAGAGAAGATCTAAGAGTATTTAACCAGTTATCCTCGCGGTATTCAACATATTTTCACCGTGTCATTTCCATGACAACGCACTTGAAAATTCGAGCCGAACATATTTATTCATCATGTTCAATTTTGTGTGGTTAAAACTAATCTACTTCGATGCGATATGACGAGATCTTCCGAATTTTGTGGCCAAATGCAATCGAGTCAATGGACAGCGCTTGATACATCTGTCTCAGTTTAACTTTACAAGATTAATCTCAGTGCCAATATGAAATTATTCAAGTATGGTTCGTAGTTTGTATCGTGTCAGAGAATCCATACAATCTCAATCACTTTTAGAGGGATAGATTTATCGAGCCCGACAGGTTGTATCTATAATTGAGTGAGCATTTTTCTATCTCATCTTAGTAAGAAATCCAATTTCAGTTCGCTCAAACTGTAAGATATTAGACTATTTGTGTATGATTACGGTATTTGGTTTAGGAAAAATGGATAGATTATTGTCTAGGCTGGAAAACGATTGGAATATCGATTCGAATTCGACAGAATTCATGTTGAAAATTAGTGTACTGATTGGAGGCCGAGGCTTGGTCAACGTATGAGTAGATTCAGTGCTTGATGATCAGAAATTCATCGTTCTGGAGGGTTCATGAATTTTTTCTATGTAAAGCTCACTTATTGCTTTTGTTTATAAAAATCACTCGAAATATTCTTTAGTTTGACTTATGCAAATTCGTATCGTTAATCAATGATTAACATTCAAGTTCGGTTTTGACTTTGATGTCCAATAGCAGAAATAATTTTTGTTGGAATTTACTGATATTTATAGACTATGTGTTCCACATCTGTGTTCAGAAACGACACGTTTCGGAAATGTAAATATATCTCTCGTCGAGAAAATTGTTATCTGATCTAGGAATGAGAATTACAAGTTCGAAGGAGCCTCTTCATTCCTTCATTTTTGTGCCTAGATCAGATAATAATTCGTCTCAGGAGGCGTATATTTCGGTGTTCGGATCGCGTCGCTTCTGAATGCAAGTGCTAACGAGTATGTTGTCGAGATCCATCAATAGCGATCGGTTCAAACATAAACCCATTTTCAAGAGATAATGATGTATAACGTCCATAACATTATTTATACGTTACACTGATTCGAGGTTATCTGACACTGCGGTAGAATAATCATACAAGTATTATTGGACAGAAATCTTGTGACATCAAAGAGAGCCGAGAAATATTACATTCAGTCTCTCTTAGCGTGTCACCTCACTGTGCTACGAAGTCGAAACCTATTTGGTCTATTCCCATGGATTTCGTTTATTATTCTCCTGAATAAATTCGTATCTCATGAAATTGATGCGCTGCTGTTTCTTCTGTCGTGTATCGTAGTATCCTTATCTCCTAGACCACAATCCATCGACATCTATCACGAATTCGATATCTGAGGGCCGAATGTAGGTCAATGGTCTGGGCTCGCCCCTGCACCGCGACTACCGGATCGCTCTAGCCGGGAGAGGCTTGGGAACGTTTCCCCCGAAACGTCTAGGAAACCAACCAACCCCTGCACAGCGACCACCGGATCGCTTCCACCTGGCGTGACTGGGGAAACGTTTTCGTCGAAACCCCCAGGAAACCAACTCTGCATGCTACTGGATGCACAGATATTCTTGCCCGAAGGTCTCGGAAACGTTCCGGGAACATCCATTCCGGCACCAGAAATGCCGGACATTTAAACGTTTCAGAAACCTATCTGCAACGTGTACGAAACCTTCTTATGAAACGTTTCCAGGTTTCGGCGGAAACATTGCTGAAACGTTTCTGAAACTTGGTGGTGCTGCGTAGGACGTTGTGGTGCTGCGTGGGTAGTATCACAAGGTCAAAACAGCGAATAGAGTTTTGTGATTATGATGTGACTGTGGTTTCCAAAAATATCGGATTACTGGGAAATATCGAATCATTTCTGAAACATTCCGTTGAATGAATGCGTTATTGTTCAATTTTGACTCCCATTCACCTGCAGTTTCGTTACTCTAATCATGTCTGCCTTAGCCTTGCTCAAATTTCAGGTCTCCACACATATACAGTGGGACTTGAATTATTCATATTGGATTGGTATAATTCTTTCCACAACAGTGAGATATGCCTCATCGGTACCGCAAACTTTGTTAATCGTACAGATTTGAGATTAAAAGAGGAATATTTATTTCAGCCCAGAATTTACCAACAGCAATAGGAGAACATCTTAATAATTGGTTTTCACTGTTTACACTCGATCATGGTTACCTCATATAACCATTGCCACGCGTAAGTTCCGTGTACACGACGTGCAACACAACTAAGCAATCTGACTTATACTTGCATTTTGAATTTTCCTTTTGTTCTTTATTGTGTGCTATTTGCATGATATTGATTCAATTAACTCCATTCGAGTGTAATCTCGATTTTTCTTCAATGTCTACTTGTCTTTAATAGATGTATATTATAATTCAAAAAGATTGGTTGCAGCATCCTTGACTTGTTTCGTAGGTAATACAGTGAGAATACTCGGCAGATTGCTTCGCATTCGATTATATCGTTTGTGCCATTGCCTCGCTCCACAAAATTCCTACATCATTCTCCATTGTGCACGCTTCAATATCTCATTGGTTGTGGTTTGCATAAACATTCTTGGCGGTTTTGGTTTAATAAGTTAACAGTTTCACACATCCCCATCAAGGTGAGTTTATTCCACAGCACTAACATTTTTGAGCAATCCTAACTCAAACAACCTGAATACCATCCTCACTTACAACTGTACCAGTTGAATATTTGGTCTCGTCGATCTTGAAGGACGGTGGGGAACTAAATCAATTCCCAAAATTTCATGATGGAAATTTTATTGCAACGTTTCGTCCACTAGGTTTTGTGGACCTCATCAGGCTTCAGGTTTCTGTTTTGACATATGTATAAAGATAGAAAATATGAAATTTTTCACAAATGATGGATGTATAAATATTCAAGATGCGCAACTTACGTCATTCTTTAGATCGTCATGATATTTTTTGAACGATCTTGTAATAGAGCACAAACATAACGTCTAGCTCCTGTCAATACAAGTAAATAGAACGAGCCATCGGTCTCATTTTTCACTCATATTTATACTAGCGCGATCGCAGTATACAGTAGGTGATATATATATGAAAAGTAGTGCATGTGGGAGAGAGAAAGAGAGCGGGGGGTCAACGAGCTTTGTCAGCCGTTGCCCACAACGGGTTATATATTCGACTGGGATTTTGAATATCGTCTTTTCTATTGATGCAATTTTCATCGAATTTTATATGGATCATCTCAGAAATCAACCGTTTTTTCCAATTTTTCTCTTAGTCTAAAATTTTGGTTTGATCCCAATAGAAATCGTGTTCATCTTTTAGTCTGTGAACAGAAACTACGGACTTCTTATCTTTGTTTGTAGCATGATCATTAATGCGTGTACCTAGTTGTCTTCTTGTCTCTCCCACATACGTTGCTGGGCAATCTTTACACTGAAATTTATTATCAACACCAGTTTTGCTAAATTTATCTAGTTGGTCCTTACCTAATTTTACTATTGAGCTTAATGACTTGGAAACTTTTGGAAGAGTGTGAATATCGTTATGTTTGAACAGAGCATTACATTTTTCGAATAAGCGTTTGTGGTATGGAATACAAATTTTGTTCTGGCCAGCATATAGAATTTGGTTGCAACGTATTCTTTCTGCTCTGTTCATGAGATCTTTTGAACGATGTAATCTGGATTTTATACATTCGTCAGTGAAATCTTCAGGATAATCATTGTCAGAAAGGAGTTGTTCTATAATTGACAAATTAGAGGAATGAAATTTTTCATGTGAAAGTGACGTGGCTCTGTCGACTAAATTGGACACTATGTTCCTCTTTTGTTTCATGGTATGATTGGATTTGAAATTCAAGATCCTGCCTGATGACGTTGGCTTTTGATACCAATTGGTAATGATTTTTTCATCCTCTCGGATCAGAGATATGTCAAGGGAATTGATGGTATCATTGTTTTCAATCTCGTGTGTGAACTGTAAATGCTCATTGTAACTGTTGAAAACATTGAGGACTACATCTACATGTTCTTCCTTCACACACATTAGAGTGTCATCGACATATCTATAATAGAATAGAGGAGTGCAATCGTGATCATTTTTCAATTTACGTTAGCATGAAGTTTCCAAGTCATCCAAAACAATGTCTGCAAAAAGTGGAGAGATGGGTGATCCCATCGGACTACCAAAGATTTGTTGATAAATTGTATTATTGAATTGAAAAAATGTGTTGTCAAAAAGGAACTCAGTGCATTTACGAATTTTATCAAATGGTATGTTAGACTTATTATGTATATCTGAAAATCTGCGGTCAAGCGCCTCTAGCACTAACCAGCATAGGATGTTTGTAAACAGAGAGCTAACGTCGAGAGAAAGGAGTATATGGTCTTTTGGGATCGTCAAAGTCTCCAACCGTTTTTTTAATTCGAAGCTATTGTCAATGCGTGACGCAGGCGGTTTAATACATTTCTTCAGCTCTTTATACAAAACGGAAGCAAGAAAATGAGTAGGGCTATTGACTGTAGAAATTATTGGTCTGAGTGGAACATTTTCTCTATGAATTTTTGGTAAACCATAACAACGAGATAAGTTGGTGTCCGTCTGTGTGAGAGCATTGTTATGATATTTTCTAGACAAATAATTCAAATCGTTCCAACTTCCTAGTATTATACACTTTTATTACACTTCACCGAGTTGGTATTTTCTCCGTCCTAGATCTAGTAATTTTGGTCATATCACGCGACTTCTGATAATTAACTTCCGGCTAGTCGCTCCATTTGATCTCGTGGGTGTGCACTGTTGTGAGTGATCAGAATACGTAATATCGTGTCATTTCAATCAGCGCAGTGTTAGATTATTTGATTAATGAAGAAAAACCATTGGTGCCGGCCTCGGGCCTTCCACGTGGCAGGCGAGGAATGCCGCAAATCGTCTGCTGCATGTTTGTGACTTCGGGACTTCGTGACATAGTGGCGCCTTAGCTCATTCTCGGGAAACCCGCTGCACACACGCGTCTCAGATGCTCATGTATTGCATTGCACTAGGCACGGTTCATAAAAGTGTAATTTAAAAATTCTTTTTAATTTTATGTACTTTTGCCTGTAAACTTTGGAGTGGATTATTTTTGATCGGAACGTATACTTTGGACTTCAACATGACTCACTCGAGAAACTGATGCGTTGAAGGCGCTTGTTGATGTTTTGGATGTGTGGTGGTAATACATCGTTGCCTCTGCATCTCAAGAGAAAGACTCGGCGCGACAACGCCTTGGCTATACGATATTGTAATTTTGTAGAGGCTTTCATTAGATGTGCTGTTCGATGTCCGAAATCTTCTCTTATGTGTTGAAAGAAACCAATGTTTTTTGGAGAATGTGGTCGTGGCCTCTCTCCGATTCTAGGCCTTGGATATCATAAGTGATTTTGGTAGATTTTTTTCGTCCTTGATGGTTAATATACGAGTTGAATATTTGGTCTCGTCGATCTTGAAGGACGGTGGGGAACTAAATCAATTCCCAAAATTTCATGATGGAAATTTTATTGCAACGTTTCGTCCACTAGGTTTTGTGGACCTCATCAAGCTTCAGGTTTCTGTTTCGACATATGTATAAAGATAGAAAATATGACCCCCCGTTGACCCCCCGCTCTCTTTCTCTCTCCCACATGCACTTCTTTCATATATATGTCACTTACTGTATACTGCGATCGCGCTAATATAAATATGAGTGAAAAATGAGACCGATGACTCACTCTATTAACTTGTATTGACAGGAGCTAGACGTTATGTCTGTGCTCTATTACAAGATCGTTCAAAAAATAACATGACGATCTAAAGAATAACGTGAGTTGCGTATCTTGAATATTTATACATCCATCATTTGTGAAAAATTTCATATTTTCTATCTTTATACATATGTCAAAACAGAAACCTGAAGCCTGATGAGGTCCACAAAACCTAGTGGACGAAACGTTGCAATAAGATTTCCATCATGAAATTTTGGGAATTGATTCAGTTCCCCACCGTCCTTCAAGATCGACGAGACCAAATATTCAACTCGTATATTAACCATCAAGGACGAAAAAAATCTACCAAAATCACTTATGTTACAACTGTACCATCTTCGGTTTAGTGAATCAATTATAGTGAAGCATGGATTTGCTATTTTCGATTTTATTTGATGTTGCAGAATTAAGGTGGTTTGGGACTTTTATCTATAACCGGGAGTCTTATTTGGGTCTGGAGTGTGATTCTTAGTGATCATCATCTGTCTTTTTCGTATAAAAAATTGAGATTCAACCCATGATGAGCTTCATCTCAACCAATCGTTAACGTCGTTCAACCTAATTGTAGATGCCAAAGAGCGGGAGGGAAGTCCATAGATTTCGCCAATCACCTCCAGGTGGTGAACACCAAAATATAGTTGCATATTTTGAGATACAGAATATTTCTGAAGCATTACGAGATAGAGTAGAAAATAAGGGCCCTAAAGCACAATCTGGCGCATACGTTGTAATTTATCCCATATTTATTAATATTACCAATGATTCCACCTATCATTCACATTTATCGATGCTATTCTATCGCATTTCTAGTACATGGGCATCGTGGCCCCTGATGATCCAAGCGTTGCTGCAGAGAGGCGCAAAAAGTTCGCAGCCTGGCCGACAGCTTTTTCACCTCGACAAACTTTAACTCGGACCAATTACAAAGGCGTATATATAAATTACAGGGAGTACATAAAATCTCTAGATACCAGCGACTCTGTTTTAGGGCGATTGCAGGTACATAATGTGTCCCAAATGTTCATAATATTTTACTTTGCAATCATATATCTCTATACATTCTATCTTCTCTGACAAGGTTCCGTACCATGTTCCAAATCATGGCAAAATTGAATCTCTTACAGAGGCCGAAGAGGTGTTTGAGGCCATACTAGAAGCCAACGCAGATAAGAGAGTGAATCCAATTTATTTGAGGAACGAAAAACTTCTCCAACGTGACATGAATCCATTCAAGGGAATTTTGCCCGGTTATATTGCGCACAATGGTCCTAAGGATCTCGATCCGAATAATGAAGCTACCCTTGGGGCGCTACATCCTTCAGTTTATTATGCTGGGGAGTATTCGTTCTCAGAAATTCATCCGGAAGATGGATACGCTGAAAGTGGCCTTATTATACGTAGTTGCAGAGGAACAGGCTTAGGAAAAATATGGATCCTGATTGCCAAAGATCACTTCGCGGGATTTAATTCCATAATGGTGAAAATAGCACAAGATCTGATGAAAGATAGGGCAGGTTTCCACGAATGGGAAACGAATTGCGCGGCTCCCGTCAATCACAAATGCTCCGTGGTTACGCCTACATTTTTGAAAGAGAATAAAATCCGAAATGAAGTCATCTGTCAATACGAAGGTGACATGATTGTTGTTGATCAGTTTGTGCTTCATCAAGTAGTGAATGTCGAAGAAAACGGAAGTATAGCAATGAATTTTGAAAGCAGGCGTTAGAGAGTCAGCACAAAAGTTTTTTAGATGTGCGTGCAGAAAGAGTGCGATCAGATTCCTATCTTCTGTATCCAAAAACGGTCATCCGTGTCCTGCACGAGAATGTCCCTGCATTTTCCATACCAAAGCAGAGATGCAGCGTCATTTGAAGCTTCTGCACAGGAAATCCCCCGTCAAAAGTTTGTTCGTGTGCCACAGATGCCAAGGCAATTACGAATCTCAAGCCCATCTGACTGCTCATTTGCAGACTTGTGGCTCAAAACGGAGAAGAAAGAAGGAAGAAGATGTGTCATAAATGCAATAAGAGCTTTGTCGAATTAAAATATCACGAGAGAAAATGCCAGAGACCATGCCCTTTATGCGATAAGCCACAGTCGGCCAGGGGCTATGCTCGTCATCTAGCCTTTTGTGAATTTGAAAGAATCCAAAATCTCACGAGCAACGCTACAATCCATGGTCCAAGTCGAGATAAATATGCGCAAACTCATATTGAGGCGGCTCACTATCGGAGATTTTATTCTTTCTCACTTTTTCGCGAGCAAAACCTCATAACTCTGGATAGATATGAGCTTTTGTTATGATTTGAGAAGGAAATGAAAGGTAAGACCCACACGCATACGTGGGAATTGTTTTGCTCGACCGATTTTCATTTTCCGGGTCAGGAAAACCTGTAGGAGCTGGAAATGAGAAAACTACCTATGTATGAAGATCAGGTGGACTATCATTCCAGCCTGGAATAAAATTTCACTGTCATGTAAGAATCTGCAACCATATATTTCCATGGAAAATGATTTTCCGGGCCCGGAAAATTTGGAAAATCTGGAAAAACCTGAAAACCCCGGAAATTCTCCAAAAATGCATTTTGGTTTTGAATCAATTTTTCTCAAGCATTTTCCAAATAAGCGCTCACCTGCCGTGTAGTGATGCTCGATGAACCTCCAAAGAGAAATAAAGAGAATGGCTAGTTAATTCTCAAACGGAAGTGATCGCAAGATTATTGGTAAAGATGAATGAAACTACTACGACGAACTTCTAGTGGAGAACTTGGTTTATATTCCAAACCCACAATTCTTGAAAATCATCCACTTTGTACTGTTGTCCGAGACAAATTCGTGTCTATCGATTGCATCAGAAGTAATTAACAGTGCTGAACTTATACAAGAAGATCAATGGAAAAAATATGAAATTCGGAATGTGTCATTATAAATGTAAATTAATGACCAGCACTTTTCATGCTCAACTTAATTAGGGTAATATAGGTAACAATGAGTTTTTTGATGTACTCCTCCACTTCAGTCGTTATAAGATGCTCTTCATGCCTAGCGAATTTCAGGTCAATATCTTGTCGGGAGATGACTAAATCACTCATGAAATAAACCAAATGCTCACACCGGGAATTCTGTGAATAAATAATCTATCCTCAAACACCAGGAAGGCTATCAATCCGGTAAATAACCAGATGCTCGGACCGGGAATTCTGTCAGTATAACAATCAATCCCCAAAACCTAGGAAGGCAATCGAACCCGCAACTAACCGAATGCTCGAACCGGAAATTCAGTCGATAAGAGAATCAACTCTCAAAACCTAGGAGGCTATCACATTGGTAAATAACCGGATGCTCGGATTGAAAATCCTGTGAGCTCAAAAATCAACTCCCAAAACCTAAGTAGGCTGACAAAACCGGATGCTCGGACCGAAAGTTCTGTCGGTGACAAAATCAACCCCTTAAACCTGGGAAGGCTGTCAAACCTGCAAATAACAGCATGTCCGAGTCGGAAATTCTGTCAGTAAACAATCAATCCCCAAAACCTAGGAAGGCAATCAAACCCGCAAATAACCGAATGCTCGGACCGGAAATTCAGTCGATAAGAGAATCAACTCTCAAAACCTAGGAAGGCTATCAAATTGGCAAATAACCGGATGCTCAGACTGAAAATCCTGTGAGCTCAAAAATCAACTCCCAAAACCTAAGTAGGCTGACAAAACCGGATGCTCGGACCGAAAATTCTGTCGGTGACAAAATCAATCCCTAAGACCTGGGAAGGCTATCAAACCTGCAAATAACCGGATGCTCGGACTGAAAATTTTGTCAGCTCAACAAGCAATCCTCAAAACCTAGGAAAGCTCACGAACCCGCGAATAACCGGATGCTTGTCCGAAAATTCTGTCGGTGACAAGATCAACCCCTAAAATATATTATTGTAGATTCCAGACTTGGCAGAGCAATCAATAGAATCGCCACCGAATTCGTAATGGTGTCGTAACATATCAGTAAATACTTACCTATAGTCATTCCTATAACTTAACTCTAGTTTATTATTCTTCACCGCAGTCTGACCCATTGCAAAGTTCATCTCAAGATCACTCAAATGAGTGAAGATATGTTCAATTTCAACCAAGCCAAGGTGAGTCAACTGAATTTTTAGATAAACAGATCCCTCATGATACTGCAAAATTGTGCCTTCATTTCAGTACCGTTAGGTATCAGAGGCCTCGAACAGAAGGTGGGCTTCACAATCAAAACAATTCTTTGATTTTCCCAGCACAATATCGAAAAGGAATCATTCCTGTCACGGATTCTCGCTTTTTGTGGTTTTTTCATCATAGGTCGAGAGGGATGAGTTTCATAAAAGAATGTCTGGAATAGTTTTTTGCAGATTCTTCAAAGATCTACGAGGTAATGTGTCTCCATTCATGAAGGAATCATGAACCATAGCTATGAATTTCTCAGACAAGAGAGGAAATCGCAGAAACTTGATGAATTTCTTGAAATTTTTTCAATTACGAACAACGAATGCAATTCCCCATATATGTGACTACATTATCCCGTACATACTTGAATTATCTACAAAATACTATTCATACATTTTCCGATAAAAGTCATCCCTTCCGACCTATGATAGAGAAACAAGAAAAGAGGCGAGAAACTGCGATAGAGACGATTTCTTGCCTATCTTTTGTAAGGGATTACCGAAGAATCGACTTCATTTCAAAATCCACTGACGAATTTGACTGATCCTCGATAAATACCATCGTGAAGACACCCAGAATCAAACCCAGAAAGAATTTCTTCGTTTCATCGCCTCTCGACTTTCTGTCCGTTCGGGACCCCCATCCCTCATCCGCAATTATTTGTTTAAATCGATGAGCCCATGGTTTCGTGAAAACGCCACTAGAGGGAATCGGGATTCTAACAACCACAACTTAGTTGATACGCTTAGATCAATAAATATGCAACGAATTCTCCATTCTCGAAACAGTGTGCCTTATCGATATCCTCGCAGAGTGCATTGCGCATCCAGATATCAGTTACGAATTGATAGTGACGGAAATGGTTCTGCCTGTGAGAAGAATTCAACGAACTCATCGTTTGCTACCAGTCATTGCAACCCTCATCATTCAATTACGGTAAGTATTCAAGTACAACTTTGTTCTTAGTCTATGATCTCTATCGTCATCAAAGATTTCGTGAACGCGGCAAGTGTGAAGGATCTGCTACTTTAGACATTGAGATTTCTTTTCGAGTTCCAAATTTGTCGTGAGCAACTCAGTTCTACCGATCCCAATCTGTCAAATTGGAAAGAATGCATACAATCGACTGTCTCCCTCTGGACGAAGCTGTTGGTTGTTAAAAGTGTATTGAAATCTCTCTCCCGAAGAATACCAAATGGTTTCAAGCTAACGGGTCATGACCATACTTAAATCATTTCACTGTAAACTTCCTAAAATCATCCAATGCAAGTTTTCCAGAATAAGTAAATGAATACTCCTGGAAATGAGTAGAGATTTGGATAGGAATGTCATCTTTATCTTTTCCAAAGTCAATCAGTTTGTTTTACTTCAATGAGGTCCTTTCTTAGTATTTTTCAAGGATTGATTCATGCAAAATTCATTGAAATCAAGTGTTTTCGTGGAAATGTGGAAAGACTGAAAAATGTTCATTTCCATCATATTTCGACGGACTCTAATCAAGCTGAAGATCGACCGATTGATGTAAATTGACAGAAAAAGATCTCTTGAGGGCATTGCATATTAGAGAGATGAGTTGTGGAGGAGTATATGAAGGGAAGAAAATATTGAAATATTATCCTATCTTTGAGTTATTCCTCTGAGGAGGCTCATCAGAAGGATTGGGTTTATCCACACAAGGGATTTTTGCGCAAGACATATCGTTTGGTTGAGACGGAATTTGAATAGAGTTAGTCGAACGATGATTGAAATGGAGTCCTCATTTGTCCATCAAAGAAAAACTATGTTTTCACGAATTTGAATGGGATTCGATGTATTTGGGGTCAACCAGTTGATCTAGGACGCCGAAAAATCATAACTTTAGGTCATTTGAAGTTGGGAGGATTAGTTTTAGAGGAAGGTATGAGAGAACAATGAATAAAGAAAAATATTCTTCGATATTTTCATTCAGTTTTGGAACGAGTTTTTTGACATTCATATCCTGAACTCGTCTTCATTTGTGAAGAACTAGGAGTAATCAAATCAGTGTAAGATCTGAAGCGCAATTTTTGTATAGAGTCGGTTCGATTCATTTTGTCTGATGATTTAGTCCTTATACATTTCCAGACGATTGATTTCACTCGGGCACACTGATTCATGGATCGTTCTGATTCTTCCTAGGAGTTGGTCTTGGCTTTTGAGGAAGAAAAGTTATTGGAAGAAAATAGATATCCATTTCGAAATTTTTCTCTTCAAATACTCAAAATTCAAAGAACTAAGATTGACCTCTGAGAGATTTTCATGAAGTCGTGTACGGTCGATATAGAAGTATCCATGCTGTACCCCCTGTGTTCTAGCTTATGCCAATGAATCCCCCGAAAATACAAAAAATTGAAAAACTAGTTAATAGGTTATGATACTTGGCAAAAGTGTACTAGGACACCATGTTCATATCTGATAAGATTATCCTCACTTTTATATGGGTAGGTACACTCGCTCTCCCGCTTACGATCTAATGTCATCAATGGTCTTGAATTTGTTTATATGACTCGATTGACGCCGATAAAGCCATGTTATCTGTCATAGACTGATTCAGTCACTATTTCTCACCAAGCTTACAAGGGGAGGTCCAACCTTGCGGGTCCTGCATTCGTCCCAAACTCTGGGAATCGTCATGTGAATAATGAAGGTATCTCAAAGGATTTATCCCATGGGCTTCCTATCCTGAGATATAGCCATGGACATTAGCATTGCCCATATAGGCCCATGTAAAAATGACATGTATATGGATATACTGGCAATGCTAATCTCCATGGCTGTATCCCGGATTGGGAAGCCCGAAGCCCATGAGACTGAATCCTCTGAGATTCCTCCATTCTCACAAAAACGAGACGATTCCCAGAGTTTGGGATGAATCCAGGACCCGTAAGGTTGGACCTCCTCTTGTTGGATCAGAACAGTATACTTCGATTGTTTAAGTATCGGGAGTAGGAAAATTCACCTGTAATCAAAGTAGAAATCTGGTTCAATATGAAAAAATTCATCTGTGAACTCGTTCGATCGAATACATTTCTTCGTCTCTCGTTACTGGTGCAAGTATGTCTCATCAGTCGCATATAACTATGTCGCATCAGGGAACTGTTATTTTTAATTTATTTCCCTAGAAAAACAAGAAGAGGAAGTCAGATTCAAATAAGGTTATTCAACTCATTACTGAGACAGTTGAGAATATTCAAGCTGCTGTTCAGGATCAAGAAGTTAATCGGAATCCTGTTGAAGGGGTGAAGAATAAAGTAGGTCGCAAGGCCAAGAAGGTGAAAGTCTTCAATGGAGGAAGTAATAAAGGAGGTAGACCTAGGAAAGAAAATACATATGCCAGTGAGTAGAGAATCATAAGGTACCGGTTTTTGGAAAAAATAGTAGTAGATGTTTCTTTTTTTTCTGGTGTGGGGTACCATATAGGATACTAAAACATAAAATGGAACAATTTTTGGCCATGGCCGAAAATTATACCAACAAAATAGTGGAAATTTGAGCACTTTTTTCACTTTCTCGATTACACATTATATCGTTTATGCCTTGACCACATTGTAGCTGGTTCAATTCTCTACAGATTGGGAGAAAAAAACATCTCTCTATCGTTTTTCCAACCTCCGTTATTTAGCAACAAAGGAAGGGTTGAGTCGAATTCCACCCCTACCTGTAATTCCACGGAAAATGCATGAATTATCCTGTAAGTCCTAGAATATATGTATTGTATGTTCCACAATACCCATACCAAATTCCATGAAGATCGGTCCATTAACAACGGAGCACTTGCAATTTGTTTATAAAAATTAGTCGATTTTGCCATAACTATGAAAACGCTCCGTGACCAGATAGAGAAAAAATTCAAAATGGAAGACCTTTCTGAAACCTTCAACAACAATAACCAACCATAAAATGAATTTTTTTTTTGATCATACTCAGCCCCAAGTGCAATTGTTTATAACTTTCGGATTTTTGACACTTTCTTTTGCGCACAGGGCCTCGAAGAGTCAACGAATCGAAAAAATTCTTTCGGATTCGTGTAGTTCTAGTCTTTCCCTGAATTTTGAGAAAAAAACGTTGTCCTAGGACGTTCTGGGCCCGAGTTACATTTTTAAAAAAAAAATCATTGTTCTCAACCAATTGGGCCTGGAAGGCTGTCTGTTGGGGGAAATATGGAGGAGACCCGAAACTTTGATAGAAAAAATATTGGAACTACGTACCTCGGCTTTCCTCGTCACTGTTGTTGTTAGCAGTTGTTGTAGATTTCGGCTGTAGCCGAAGCCGGCTAGTGGCGGCGGAGTGGGGGTACTCTCTCTCGGCGCCGCGCGGCCCCGCAGAAAACGAAGCGCGCTCTTCAAAGTCGAGCGCGCTGGAAAATTTTGCAATATCTCGGGTTCTACCCAACCTTTTTCGTTCATTCTTTTTTTAAATAGGGGTAGCTCGTCAAAAAAACATAATGCCGTCTGTTTCAGGGTGATTGGATGGATTTTTGTATGTATGAAAATATTGAAATTTTGAGTCAAATTTTTACCTCTACTTTTTCTATCCGTTTTGGTGTTACGAAGTCTTCCAAAGCTTTTATACTTCGTGAATCATCCACAGAAAGTTGTTGTCAAATCATGCGACAACTCTTCAATTTTTCTATCTCACTAGAAAAAATGCTATTTTGAAATTTACATTCATAACCCGAAAATTTTGCGAGATATTCCAGTAATAGTTGAGTTGAGATAGCAGGAAGTACCGTCAACTGGGGTAACTTTGGAACACGGGGGGTAACTTTGGAACAACCCATGGAAGAGTGGTTATCACGCACAGTTGGCTAGGCAGATGATCGTGAGACATTAATACCGATTTCTCCTACTTGGGGCACACATAAACAATGTTTTGCATTGGCGCGAGGGCCTAACAGATTTCAACCCGTTTATAAGCTGACTCCTCCAGAAGTATTTTTCGACCTAGCAAACGGTCTCTAGGAAAAAGTGGTGTGGTTCCGACTTTAGTAGGTCGAATTCGAGGTAGCTGAGCTAGAGATCACTTGTCTGTACACATATCTAGACGAATCCCCTGTTACATTGGAGTAATTCCACGAAGATTCAATTTTGTAGAGTAAAAACTGACGAGTACGTATTTTTCTTCAGAAACTGGGGTAACTTTGGAACATTTCTTCATGTACTCTAAATTATCTCCCAATTTCTATATCATCATCAAATTCTACTTACTTAAGTAGTCGTTGATGAGAACTTTAAAATGAAGAACGTCTCATTTCGATCCACGGAAGCCGAGTTAAGGCAGTTTTTGCCAGAAACCGATTGTGACGGTATTTTCCTCCTCGAGAGTGAGGTCAGTGAGCCGTGGTGCAGAGAGTGAGGTATGCTGAAGTCGTCCATGCTCGATTGTAGAAGTTGTATTCAACCAAATGTACTTTTACAATATGTCAACGGAAAGCTAAGACACTGAACTTTCGATTACTAATGGCGAAAATCGATTGCGTGACTCATTCTATGAATGAATTGATGAATAAATAATGATCACGGTTTCTGTTCCAAAGTTACCCCAGTCCGTGTCTAACTTTGGAACACGACTTTTAGCGCGCATTGCTCCAACCAGAGATGTCTAAATAAACCTTTCAAGCACCTCAATCGAAAGCTGAAACTGTAAGCTTCCGTTTGAGTACAGATACAATGCGCTTTTGATGCACGACGTACAAATTTCGCGGGGTTGAAGAAAAAAAAGCGATTTTTGTTCCAAAGTTACCCCGGTTGACGGTAGATATACTTTCATTATCTTCATGGACTTTATTGATAAATACTACCCGACAATCCGACAAAATTCTGTACACCTGGTGTTTTCGGGCTCTTTTCGGGCACGCTTGGCAAATCATATCAACTAAATTAGGACCAGAACGAGCGTGCACCTTTTTCAACGGCATGATGAACGGCTCAATTAGACTCTCCAGCGGACCCAGTTTTTCCCACAACTATTATCGAGGCTCTTTTTATAACTGGGATCACAAAGAAACGTCACTGGATCATCGTGATAAATTTGATGTTATGGGTGGCATCGTGAGTACTCAGGCATATTCAGAGCTTCCTGATTCGTCGTAATGAGGCAGACTATTCCTTATTTCTTGGGTATAGATGTACTTGCCAGCTTATATGTCTCATTTTGACACATGATGTCACACTATTGTCTCATGATGCCGTGAATGGATTTGGAAAGAAGACAATTAGAATTATTGAGTGATAAAATGGAATTCTAATTGAAGATATACCCTTCAATTGAAAATCGTTATGAAAAAGTGTCACTGAATGGATTGTTTCAATTTTTCAAAGACAGTGAGCAACATTCATTTCTGTTTTGTTATTCAACAACAACTTTCTGTGCAGTATCCACGAAGTATCAAAGCTTTGGAAGACTCCCTAACACCAAAACGGATGAAAAACGAAGAGGTAAAAATTTGACTCAAATTTCGATATTTTTATACATACAAAAATCCATCCAATCACCCTGAAACGGACGCCATTATGTTTTTTTTTTTGACGAGCTCCCCCTATTTAAAGAAAGAATGAACGAAAAAGGTTGGGTAGAACCCGAGATATTGCAAAATTTTCCAGCGCGCTCGACTTTGAAGAGCGCGCTTCGTTTTCTGCGGGGCCGCGCGGCGCCGAGAGAGAGTACCCCCACTCCGCCGCCACTAGCCGGCTTCGGCTACAGCCGAAATCTACAACAACTGCTAACAACAACAGTGACGAGGAAAGCCGAGGTACGTAGTTCCAATATTTTTTTTATCAAAGTTTCGGGTCTCCTCCATATTTCCCCCAACAGACAGCCTTCCAGGCCCAATTGGTTGAGAACAATGATTTTTTTTTTAAAAATGTAACTCGGGCCCAGAACGTCCTAGGACAACGTTTTTTTTCAAAATTCAGGGAAAGACTAGAACTACACGAATCCGAAAGAATTTTTTCGATTCGTTGACTCTTCGAGGCCCTGTGCGCGAAAGAAAGTGTCAAAAATCCGAAAGTTATAAACAATTGCACTTGGGGCTGAGTATGATCAAAAAAAAAATTCATTTTATGGTTGGTTATTGTTGTTGAAGGTTTCAGAAAGGTCTTCCATTTTGAATTTTTTCTCTATCTGGTCACGGAGCGTTTTCATAGTTATGGCAAAATCGACTAATTTTTATAAACAAATTGCAAGTGCTCCGTTGTTAATGGACCGATCTTCATGGAATTTGGTATGGGTATTGTGGAACATGAAATACATATATTCTAGGATTTACAGGATAATTCATGCATTTTCCGTGGAGTTACAGGTAGGGTTGGAATTCGACTCAACCCTTTCTTTGTTGCTAAATAACGGAGGTTGGAAAAACGATAGAGAGATGTTTTTTCTTCAATCTGTAGAGAATTGAATCAGCTACAATGTGGTCGAGGCATATATATAATATGTAATCCAAAATCACTGCACGCAGAATAATGAAATAAGTGCTTAAATTTTCACTATTTTGTTGCTATAATTTTTTGCCATGGCCGAAAATTGTTCCATTTTATGTTTTAGTATTCTATATGATATCCTACACCAGAAAAAAAAGAAACATCTGCAACTATCTTTTTCAGAAACCAATGTTCCACTTACTGGCTTAACAGAAGAACTGTCTAGATGGACCATTTCAAGGAGAGCTTTCGATTTGGCAGAAGAGAAGGGTTTTGATGTGAGGCTGTTCCAAGCTGCGCTCAAAATGAGCCTGAAGAAGGAAAAAGATAAAGCTGATGACGCGGAGCGTATTTGAGCTACACAGGAGAATTGGGGTCTTGCATTTTTTTTGACCCCCTCAAAAAAAGATTTGGCAAATTCGAGCAAATTAGAATGAGTATTGTGCAATTAGAGAAAAAATTCCCAAAATTTTTCTTCACCTTGCGCAAATTGTTTGAAAGTCGGACGACTTGAGAGTGACCATAGTGGGTGAGCGCCGTGTGACGTCACACCGATACAAATTGAAACCAGTCCCATGCTCAAATGTATGAGATTGATGAAAAAGTCTTGGACTACAATTTTTTGAGAATAATTCACTAACTTATGTCGCAAGAGTGTGCAGTAGCGTCTTAATTCTGTCTAGGAGAGGTGAAAAAATCAGTCAAGAACGTCAGTATATCAACAATGGACTCAGAGGTTGGTGTCCCAATGCTACATAAATTATACTCCTAAATGATGTGAAATTAAAGTCATGATCACTGCTTGATATCAATTTCAAGTCTAATTTTTATCCTCTTTGATCTAGGAATCCCTCACAAGTAATGAGGTTACCACCACAGATTCTGAGAAGCCCAAAGAACTACCATATAAGACTTGCTTTGTTCTTGAGATTGAGGATTTACCTCTGTGCTTTTGCTCCTCTGACTTCTGGGGCGTTGAATCAGCTTTCACGAAACCTTCTATTCTATTAGCCATGACGATATATTTATTCACTCAGAAATTTGGAGATAATAAGAGAAAAATCTGGCAAACCATACGTTTACAATAGCAGTAGCCGACGACTGTATCGGTGTGACGTCACACGGCGCTCACCCACTATGGTCACTCTCAAGTCGTCTGACTTTCAAACAATTTGCGCAAGATGAAAAAAATTTTTGGGATATTTTTTTCTAATTGCACAATACTCATCTTAATTTGCTCGAATTTGCCAAACCTTTACTTGAGGGGGTCAAAAAAAAATGCAAGACCCCAATTCGACAGGACTACAACTTGTGAATGATGATGAAATATCACAGGATGATTCAAATGATATGAATCCTGCGCCTGATATCGAGCTAGATATCGTCGCCGATGCCTTGGGTGTGAGAGTGAAACATCATAGCAATCAGGTGACACGTACGTACTCGCGACACACGCCTGAATCGGCCGCCAACCTCTATCTTACCATGGATCTGTCTAAGGAAAAGTACTCGTACTTGGTGAAAGAGCTTCGATCAAGGAGCTGCAATATCTTACCAGGTTATGACGCGATGAGGTAATTGTAAGAGGAATCCCTCACGATAAGAAAAGAGAAGCTACTATCTATAAGTGGCTTGCCTGTTCCATCAGCCTGATGTGTCTGAGCTGGTATTCGTTGAAAGATCTTTCTCAATCGGAGATAATCAGGGCGTATTTTTTGGCATGACTTAGAAGAGAAATTACCTCAAAAATTGAGACATCTTGATGATGTTTATTCAAATATCAAACGTTGACTTCTGATCTGGCCCGTTTCAATAGTTCTATAATCTGCATTCTTTGAAGTTCACTTGAAGGAATCAGAATCCTATAGGATTCTTCAACTACGGTGAACTCTCCTTCAATGGAATTCTTTCAATCACGGCCAATTTTCTTACGATCGGCTGGAAAATAACCACAGAAATGGACCTCCATTCAGCGAACAACTCCAAATAGCGAGCAGATTTGATACGAACGAAGGTGTCCGCTTTCGGGAGATTTCACTGTAAAACTATTACGAGGAGCTTTGTATGATGCCTCTGTAATAATCTTTGTTGTGTAAGAGTGTTTTATTCAGAGAAATTAATTGACTTTGATCATTTCCTAAGAAAAACTCGATGATTCACAATTTCTCAAGAAACAAGGAGTTATAACCTGACATGCTGTTGTATCTCTCACAGATAAGATGAGATCAGTAGGGAATCCATGTGAAAATAGTTCCCGACAACAGCTCCCATATAGGATCGCCCAAAACCATAGTTCAGGGAACTTTCAGAAACAGGGGTTCTTTTAACATACTTGTCGTGCGGGAAATACAAAAAAGGGATCTCAAAATCACAACAAATCAATCAATTTATGTACTTCAAATATTTTCGTTGAAGTCACCGTGATCAACGTTGGAAATTTGGAAGATCTCTCCTTCAGCAGATCACCTACAACTTTGACGAGAGTGATTTGACCACCAAAATTCTCACGGGATGTTGCAGATCGGTACAGAACCTACAATTTCCTCTTTTTTGAAGTTCCCTGCAAGACAACTTCCGTCCAAGTAACGAGCTTGGAGAGAAAACTTTGTATTGCACAGACTGCTTATGGAGATAGCTAGATTGGCACCTGTCCCTTCTCCTGTAACTCTATTCTAGTACAAAAATGCACCCAAAGATATCACGACACATGATTTTGACGTTAATGATTTCATCTTTCAGAGCATGTTATGAGATTTTCTTTCAGGTGTGAAGTGACAACGATCCCTACATTTCCATCGAAAGAGTGATTGATCACATGTTTTGTTCCCACAGGTTACGTTTGAGGCAAAATTTGTTAGCATTTCCAGAAAGATGAGAAATTTTCACGTTGGAATTATTTGGCGCAATATTTTATTGATGCTATTTTACACCAGAATTGAGAAAGAGCAAGTGGAACAGCTGCTTGACTGGGTATCTCCATAAACAGCCGACGTAATACAAAGTCTTGCCTCCAAGCTCGTTCCTCGGACAGAAAAGGTCATACTGGGAAGTTTAAAAAAAGGAAATTATAGGTTCTGAAACAATCGACAGTATTCCGTGAGAATTTTTGTGATCGGATCTCTTCCGTCAAAGTTGTAGATTGATCTACGGAAGAGAAGTTCTTTCAAATCTTCAAATTTGATTATGACGATTAAAATTCCCGTACGGCGAGCTATATCAAATATAACAATTTTTCTGAGGTCCTACATGATCCATTACTTTTGATAGGTAGGCTACCTAAGAGAGATGAGTTCAGAGCTATGATGAATGAGTCGTGTTTTTGCTTCATAACATTTACCCAAGTCCTGTCACTATCTCAAATATCCCCTCCAAATCTGACACCTCTATGATGTTCATGGTTATCGTATATTAGGAAGTTATACAACTCATCAGTTTGAATTTTGTGAATGATTTCAACTCAAACTCTTTACAGTCTACATGTCTGAATCTGTAATTGTGAGGTTATGGAGGTATCAGTTGATGACTTCCCGAGCATGAAATGCTCTCTATATTGTTTCATGATTTTTGAGGGGTCTATCGGAAAATATGATATGTATGTTCCCTGCAGGAAAGCTTTACAAGAATGCTTGCCACCCAAGACGGTTTCTACTGAAACAGAAGTACGATCGAGCCTCCAGGATATGCTCAACATAAGTGGCATGAGGTTGGTTTTGATGTTAATCCTCCATTATGGCTGGACACCAGAGGATGTGAGGAATCTCATGCTCACCGTGGCTCGGGGATTCGACAGTTCAGATGGCCACAATAATCCACATCAGAAATGTCGAGACAAGACTCTAGAGTCCAAGAGTCCTCAAACTTCACTGTTGGTGACTAGTGTGACAATTATTGAATTAGCGTCCTTAGACACTGGAAAAAATTGGTTGAATCCCACATCACAAAGCATACGATTCTGCCGTACTCTGAGGATGTCAATGGAGAAAGAGAGCAGTGATGCTATAAGAAATGAGTTCGATCGCGTTGAGAGAGAAGACTTCTCTTGTTCCTTACGAGTTCAAAACTAAGGACGATTCAGATGTGAAAATCAGTTTTCACGTAGAACACACGCTCTTCGATGGAAAAGTGCTAAACGAGCTTGTTGGTAACTCCTCGACGTTGAGATGTCCTATGTGTTTCAAAAAGGATAAAGATTATAAGGTTTCTGGATCACCTTGTCAAGCACACGAAGAAAAATTCCTAAAATTCGGTCCAACACTTTTGCACGCAGAGTTGAAAATGTATGATTGCGCACTCTGGGAAGGAAAACCAGGAAGAGAAAGGTAATGATTTCCTGAAATTATCGTAATTTTTGTACACAAATGAATTAGCTATTCAGATTCCAAAGTCAGAGGCAACACGTGATTTTTTCGATATGAATTGCAAATCAATATGAGTAGAACTATTTTGATTGAATCTTGAGTGATCTTCAAAGCTGTTCCTGGAATATGATAACAAATTGAGTATGATATGGAAGCAATGAGGGGAGTAATCTTCTCAGAATGCGAAGATGAAAATCAGAATAATCCGATCTGGGAAGAACTCAGGGGAAAATAAGAGTCCAGCACTCATAGGGTTTGAATTTCATTTCGAGTATCCGCTCTCGAATCAAGTGTTATATCGTAGAAACTTTGAGAGCACTCTCCGCTGTTCTAAAGCTTCTGTTGTAGATGGATCGAGGACTATGGAATAACGTTAGTTGACCTCTCAATGGACTCATTCACTATTATTTCAATTCTCGGTTCGAATATCCGCAGATTCGAGGGTTTGATAACCATTTTGGATTCTTATGAAGATCCATTCTTCAATTCGGGAAAATTTGTGGTTCAAACACTTGCGGTTCTGGGTGCCTCCCTAGTCTATTGGGATTCATCCCAATAGATAAATTTCGGTCCGAGCATCTAACCGATTGCGGGTGACTCCCTGAGTTTTGGGATCGGCTTGTCTTCCGATTGAAGTTCTGGGCCGAGCATTCAGTTAGTAGCGGATTCGATAACCTTCGTTTTAGGGATTGATTTCGTCACCGACAGAATTTTCGGTCCAAGCTTCCGACTATTTAGGGTTTGACAGCCTTCCTAGGTTTTGGAGGTTGATTGTTGAGCTGACAGAATTTTCAGCCCGAGCATCCGGTTACTTGCCAGATTGATAGCCTCCCTGGGTTTTGAGAGTTGACTCTTTATTGACTGGATTTTCGGTGAGAGAATTCGGTTATTTGCGGGTTTGATTGCCTTCCTAGGTTTTGGGGATTAATTGTTATACTGACAGAATTACTATACTAACATAATTACCGCTTCGAACATCCGGTTATCTACCGGATTGATAGTCTCCCTAGTTTTGAGGGTAGATTCCTTTCATCCACAGAATTTCCGGTGCAGACGGTTATTTACCGGTGTGATAGCCTTCCTAGTTTTTGAGGACTGATTGTGATACCGACAGAATTTCTAGTCCAAGCATCCGATTATCGCGATCTTGAAATGTCCTAGCTGAATGATCTAACATTGAATATGATTCACCCCTCATATAGATGATGTTGAAGTTACTACAATAGAGGTGCGATTGGAAATTCATGACAACTTCGGGGTTAGGCCTGACCGAGTTCTCCAAGGCCATGGTACCACCAACACTGGCAATCTGGCCAGACGGTGTTTTGCAGATCCGAAAAAGTTCGCCGAATGCCTGAAAGTTGATGTTGAACTAGTTGAAAAGATGGCCTTTAGTTTAAACCTAGCCAAATGCAAGAAACCATTGGTTATCGAGAAGTATAGAGATCTGTGTCATGGAACATACAATCTACATTTTCAGCTGTATGAGTGGGCAAGTTTGAATCCAAGCTTTTACAGATTCTTGATGCATTCTTGGGAGGTAGCTGAAGTTTTTTCCTCACCTCTGGTATATTATGCTGAAGATGCTCAAGAGTCTTGGCATAAATTCCATAGAAAAAACCTCACGGACCATGCGAGGCAGATTAATAGGAAGGATAGATTAAGTGATGCTTTCAATCGAGCAAATTTCATGAGTGATCCACTCATCTCCCTACAAGATATTGACCTGAGACTCGCTAGGCATGAAGAGCATTCTATAACGCCTGAGATGGAGGAGTACATCAAATAATTCCATTGTTACCTATATTACCTTGATTGAGTTGAGTATAAAGAGTGCTGGTCGTCATTCTACATTTATCATGACTAATTCCAAAGTTTATATTTTCTTCGTTGATTGTCGTATATTAGTCTAGCACTGTTGATTAGTTATGATGTTATCGATATATGCGATCTAGTCTCAGAGAATAGTACAAAAATGGATGATTCCCAAGAATTGGATGCTTGAAATGTAAACCAATTTCTTCGCTAAAAATTCCTCGCACTAGCTTCACTCATTTTCACCAACAACTTTGCTATCACTCCCATCTCAGAATCAACTGGCCATTCTCTCCTTTTGTTTCTAGAGGTTCATCGAGCAACACTACATGGCAGGTGAGCACTGATTCGGCGAACGCTTGATAGAAATTGATTCAAAACCAAAATGCATTTTTTGAAAATTTCCGGGTTTTCAGGTTTTTCCAGATATTCCGAATTTTCCGGGCCCAGAAAATCATTTTCCATGGAAATATATGGTTGCAGATTCTTATATGACAGTGGAATTACATTCCAAGCTGGAATGATAGTCCACCTGATCTTCATACATAGGTAGTTTTCTCATTCCCAGCCCCTACAGGTTTTCCTGACCCGGAAAATGGAAATCGGTCGAGCAAAACAATTCTCGCGTATGCGTGTGGGTATTACCTTTCATTCCCTTTTTGAATCATAACAAAAGCTCATATCTATCGAAAGTTATGAGGTTTTGCTCGCGAAAAAGTGAGAAAAAATAAAAACTCCGATAGTGCGGCTGGCACTGCTAACTTCACGGTACGGCCCAGATTTCCTTCAGAATTCGCGTGTGATGTTCGAGCTCACATAATACCTTAAGTGTCCAGTTACAGAGCTTCTGTCTCACACGGAAAGGATGAATGGGATCATCCGAAGGGTTTAAAATTTGCTGATCCACAGTTTTTAAAATCCAGATTGATTGATATCTTGCTCGGTGCCAAAATTGACCCTCAAATCGTTCTTGGAGGCGTGAAGAGGGCGAAAATCGATCTCGCGAATCAGCCGATTGCTACGAATACGGAATTCGGGTGGATTGTTCCCTCGTCAGTTGGAGAAAACGGAGAAGCATCACCTTCTTATTTGCATTTGGTTGATGATGCAGTATTGGGTTCGATTTTGGAACGTTTTTTCAAGCAAGAAGAAACTCCACCCGTTTAAAAAACGCTATCCGAGGATGATAGGAATCGCAAATAACATTTCCAGCAAACTCATACTCAGGACCCTAGCGGTCGTTACATGGTTCGGTTGCCAGTCAAAGAGGATCTATTCCAAAGTTTGAAGTTTGATGTAGGTGATTCTTACAATTCAGCCTTGGAAACTTCATTTCCCATGGAACGAAAATTTAAAAAAAAATCCTGAGTTTGCAGCGAAATACAGTTCATTTATGGCAGAATAAGAGCAACTTGGGCATATGGAAAAGGCTCCGAAATTTCCGAATGAGGAGTGAAACGTTGTCATGTTCTTTCACATCACGGCGTGCTTTGAGGGTCTGAAAAACTACGGGTTGTTTTCAATGGATCAAATCCTATTCACGGTACGTCTCTGAATGATCCACTCACTACTGGAGAGAACTTGCTCCCAGAATTGATTGATCTGATCTTGAGGTGGCGTAGATATGAGTTTGTTTTCGTTGCCGACATAGAGAAAATGTTCCGGCAAATTCTGGTTAATCCTAGGGATCGTCATCTACAGATGATTCTCTGAAGGAAGCATTCAGATTCAGACGTTCTTTTGTTCCCTCTAAGGACAATCACTTACGGGTTAAAGTGTTCGCCGTATCTAGCCATTCGAGTTTTAAGGCAATTAGCGCAAGATTACGGGCACCTATTCGCCTTAGCTATTAAAATCATCCAAGATGAATCCCACATGGATGAGTTTCTGTCGGGGGGAGAAACAGTAGAGGAAGCTCAAGAAAGACAAATACAACTGATCCAGCTCCTCAAGGTGGGAGGTTTCGAACTAAAGAAATGGGCAGCAAATGATGTAAGGCTCATTGAGTGAATTCCTATTGCTCATCGAATCAACGGTTCAACTTCTCTTAATCCTGAAAATAGTTCTATTTCTATATTGGGCCTCTCATGGGCTCCAGGAGAAGATTGTTTCCATTTCAATATCAAGCCTGAAGTCTTTGATAGTCAAAAAATGACGAAAAGAGTGGTCTTATCTCTTACTGCTAAGATTTTTGATCCTTTGGGTTGGTTGGCTCTGGTTGTCATTTGGGCGAAGATATTCATGCAATCATTGTGGTTATTGAAATGTAGTTGGGATGAATTTCTCCCAGATAGTTATTCAAATCAGTGGCTTGATTGGTACAGTAAATTGTCAAACTTGGAAGAAATCAGGATACCTCGATGGATAGGCTGTTCAGGAAATGGGGTAAGAATTGAGTTGCACGGGTTCGCAGATGCATCATCAAAAGCTTATGGGGCGGTCTTTTATCTGAGGATGACTATGAATGAGGAGGTCATAGTTTCGTTGCAGTGCTCTGAGTCGAAAGTAGCTCCCGTCAAAACTATCAGCATACCTCGCCTCGAGCTATGTGCAGTTCATTTGTTAGCTGGTCTCACTGACCATTTTTTTGAAAACTATGCCATTAACGATTGAGTCAGTACATTTGTGGTCCGATTTGCGAGATGTGTTGTATTGGGTCAAAGCTCTACCGGGTCGGTGGCAGGCTTTCGTTGCCAATCGTTGTACGATCATTTAGGAGTTGGTACCTCAGGCACATTGGAATCACGTCAGGTCCAAAGATAACCCCGCTGATACGGTTTCTCGAGGTTTGAATCCGGAAAGTTTATCGACATTCGAATTGTGGTGGGAAAGTCCTTCGTTCCTTACAGAGTCATGTAATCCGTGGACCACTGAGGCTGAGAATCTGCAAGTTAATCCTCTTGAGGAGAGAACTCCTTCTGACGCCAACAAGGGGAGTCAGTGTCCGGATTCCATGACTCAGAACGATCTTGTAAATAGGTACTCTCCCGTTACAAGGCTTCTACAGATTACTGCAATGTGTTTCCGCTTTTTGACAAAGCTAAGCCTCGGTCTGAGCAACGGAAGAAGAGACGAGATTAGATTTCTGAAGTTGAAATTCATTGAGTTTGACGCTATTTCAGAGGTTTTGTTGGAACCTAGAGAACTCAAAAATGCTGAATTGCTATGGATTCATATCGACCAGAAGAATAGTTTTGGTGATAGTTTCAGATGCCTCGAGCAGGGGAAGGAACTCAAGGATACCAACCTACTAACGTTACGGCCATTTCTAGATCAAGGGCTACTGAGAGTTGGTGGCAGACTTCGGCATGCTTTTCTCGACTACAAGGCAAGACATCCTTTGATTCTACCATGTCACAGTCCGCTGACTGTTCTATTCTTCAGGCGAGCGCACTTGGAGAGCCAGCATGGTTGGACGCAACTGACATTGACTCGTCTACGTAATCAGTTTTGGATACTTAAGGGCAGGCAAGCAGTGAGGGTTGCTCTAAATCAATGCACGGTATGTCTCCGATATTCAGGAAGATTGTCAACTCAATTGATGGGAGATCTTCCTAAGGTTCGGGTCACTCCCGCTTATCCTTTCGAGTATTCTGGTATGGACTTTGCTGGTCCGTTTAAAATACGTCTTACGAGAACTCGTGGTAGAGGCACCATGAAAGCTTATATCTGTGTTTTTATATGTCTAAGCCAGCCGCTCATTTGGAACCTGTGGAGGATTGCACACCAGAAGCCTTTATTGCTGCCTTCAAACGCCTCACTGCACGACGAGGGCATTGTCCGAGATTGGAGTGCGACAACGCGCTGAACTTCGTTGGTGCAGAGGCTGAGATCCGAAAGCGTTTCACTGAGGCTTCCGAGGAATTCAAGGAGATTGCGATCGATCTAACCAATATGGGAACTGAGTGGAGATCCAACCCACCGTCTGCTCCTCACTTCGGGGGCATTTGGGAGGCGGCTGTCAAGTCCGCCAAGCATCACTTTAAAAGGATAGTTGGTAATCACGTATTAACCTTTGTTAAATTCTCTACTGTCCTCAGTCGAATCAAAGCATGCATAAATTCAAGGCCCTTGCGCCTCTCAGAGATGATCCTTCTGACCTAGCTGCGCTCACACCTGCGCATCTTCTCAAACAAAGGCCCTCCTTCATAATTCCAGAGCCATCGGTTCCATCAGGGCCAATTTTGGTTGGCAAGCGATACCGGTGGATGACCCAGCTAGTTCAAGAATTTTGGTCGTCTTGGTCCAAGGATTATCTTCAAGCACTGCAGAAACGACACAAATGGTCGAAACCTTTGAGAGCTTATAGAGTTGGAGATGTCGTCTTGATTCGAGATGAGCGTCGAGCACCTGCTTCTTGGCCTTTAGCTCTGATCACAGAAACATTCCCCGGTTCTGATGGAGGGGTTCGAGTAGTCAAGCTTCGTACTGCCACATCTGTGTTCACTCGACGAATCGTTAAGCTTTTGTTGTTGGTACCAGATTCGTCGGAAGAAGTCAGCGAAGAGAATTAAGAACTCATGTTGGACTTCAAGTGATTAATAGTGATCAATTTAGTGCATAATTTGAGTGAGTTCCAAGTCAACGAATTGGAGTAGATCAAATCTCATCCCTTTCGGTTGAGTTAGAGTCATTTGAAGTAGTATGAGCGTCTTGTAAGCCTTCAGGCGCTAGGTTAGCGTTCCGTGGGCTTGCGAGCACTGTACGAAAGTAGAATCAATTACGCGGTTGCTCAGGACGTTCATCTCCAAGAGGAATGAACGCGCCTTCTTCTGGGACTTGTTTCCCAAGTAGCCGGAACTTAGTCTGTTCTTCTTCAAACCTTTGAGATAACTCAAGAGCTCAGATTCTGAAACTTCCTATCTTAAAGAATTCGTTATTTCATCATCCAAAGTTTTATCTTGATATTGATTTAGTAGAATTTTTCCCCTCCATCTTATCAGCATAGAGGTACTTATCAAGTGTGATAAATTGATAAGCGTTTGAGATTTCCGGTTCTCCTCAATTCAGAGAGAAATACAGTGTCCCTTGTTATCCGCGGATTCCGTTATCCGCGGTTGCCCGATTTGCGACCATCCCTTGCTATCCGCGTGCCGAGTCTTGTTATCCGCGGGCCCATGCCCGTGATTGATATAGAATAAATCCATTTCTGTGCAATTTCACTCGTGACGAGTGATGCGCGACCTCTCAGAATACCATCCGCCCCTCATAAGTTACGTTTGGATGATACTTTCCTACCTGAAAAGGCTTGAAACATGAATTGGCAATACATATTCTTTAGTCAGTCGAACTTTTGAAGTATAGAGGACTGTCGAATTTGTCAAAATTGGTTATGCGCAGGTTTACACCATCATTTCTGCAGTGATTCTATATATTATGCTCTGGCATTTTTGATTAACCGTACGTTTTAATATTTAGACAAAGTTCTCGATATTTGAATGATTCTCTACATGTGAATCTAATGTTGACATCCTTCGAGCCATTTTCATCAATATTCAGTCTGCGTGCAATGTTGACACACACTGTTTGCTATTCTTGACCTTTATTCCTTTATATGCAAACTTTTTTTGAATCCTCGTTTACATTCGCTAGAAAAGATATGGCTCCATCTGAACGGAACAATTCAGCCGCAACGCTGTGCGAGCTTCAGGTTTGGCGATGGCTCGTGATCCAATCATGATTCGGAGTCTGAGCTTCAAGCATTTTCTCGATATGGGTGTGAAGATTTACGAGGAACTCCACAGAGATATTTTGAGACGAGCGAAGCAGTCGAAGATGACAGATTTTTTCGAGAAATAGATTTACTTTCGGATGAATTTTACGAAATTTCGTCATTTTTATCCATTGTATATCATCCTCGTGTACTATTTTACTCGTCATTTTGTGACAACAATGTTGAATGAATGAAAACCATGCATGCATAGCAATTTTTCTCGTGATTTGCACAGATGGTCGAACGTAACCCCCCATTTCCCATAAGACCAAGGTCTTATTATCCGCGGTTTTGTTATACGCGGTACTTCTTCCAAACGTAACCCCCGCGGATAACGAGGGACTCCTGTAGCTCTTGAGACTATTGCTCTTTTCGAATTCTATCTTTTTCGGCAGTGCCACATTTGCATTATATCCGTTTCGTATTCAAGTCAATTATCGATATTTTGTAAAATGGAGTTACTTGAGTCATCGATTGCTAAGGTATAATCAATCAAGGTGGGCGGAAGTTCAGTATTACTCTCATTGCGCTTATACCTATTTCGAATCTTGGCGCGCCACCGCCATTTTCTTGTTCATTCTCAAGTTCGCCGTCGGGCTCGTCACCTTCAGTGGCTTGCGCCAGTTTCCGTCCATCAGCCGACCGCACCACCTCGTTCATCATGTAATGAGCCTTCAGTTTGTTTTAATATAGTTTATTTGTTTATTCAAACTATGGTGTCGAAATGACTCAGTTCACCTGCTCCCTCTTTAAACACTGTCCTTACCAGGCCGTCAGACCAGTAAGTTCGGGTGCAAGGTATTCTCTGAATGATAAATTCAGGATGAGTATAGTATAGGTTCATTCTAACGTAAGTTATAAATCTGAGAGAGAGAGTCCGTTACATGTACTCTTGAGTTGACTGATTCTACAGTGGTACGAGAGAACCGAGGACTGGATTCGCTCGACCTGAAATGCTGCTGGTCGCGATTTCTGCGCTACGAGTAATGTGGTTGACTGTGATTCTAGAGGCCCGCTTTTATGATTTTATGCCGTTTATATACTCTTTCTCTTGCCTGGCACCATGCGATTTGGCGCTTATATCGGAATACGTTTCCTCCACGCTTGGACGTTCGTTGCACTTTGCCGCCACCTTTTTCTCGCATACGCGATTGATGATAGTCACTCGTATTGTGCTTACATCGTTTCGAAATTCTGAGTTCAATGACATAGAGCTAAACCTGATCCATGACAATCGATTGGTCTATAAGATATTGCGTTTTGATGAATAAAACATGATTGGTACGTGATTTCCCGTTGGATGATGCGAGATTTATGTTTTAAATTATGGGAATGGGTGGATATTAGGCCTAATGAATATGGAATATTCGAATCAATCAAGTCACGGTGAATCACCGAATGGTGTTAGTTCAGGTGACGTAAACTTTTGTAAGAAAATTGTGGACGAGAATATTTGTGAATAAGATTATCAGTTTCTCGACGATATTGACTTTTTTATATTACAAAAGGCATAAATCGGAAGTTATCCAATGAATTTAGCTGCAAAGTTCCTTCCAGATCATCAGCGGGTGGTCATCTACCTAGCAGATGAATTTTATGAAGATTAATTGAAGGGTTGGGGAGAATATGAATGGGAAAGGGTACAGACACACAAACAAGGACAAAGACCGTGAAAAATGAATTTCTAGTGGGCTGGGAATGATCTTGAAGGAAAGAAGGTGACCTACAATTAGAAGATATTGACGAGGAGAACTTAGTGATGGATTCCAACTCTATGTGAGCGACGATTTTCACAATACAGATTTGTTTTGAGTTGAAACATCCAAGAAAAATCTCTCATCACGAGTAAAACTCTTCCTATTCGAGGAAGCGAACGGTGGAACTCTTCTGTCAATAATTATTGATAGCAGAGTAGAATTCCATCTTAGCTGGTGATTGTAGTTGGAGATCGTTCGTGCGTATGCGAGACTGTGAGTTCTTTATCTGAGTGTGGGTATAGGATATGTACGAGATTAATGTGGGGATTATCGCCTCAGATGGATTTTTCGGTTCCCACCATTTTAATTCTGACATCAAGATTTTTCGATTGTTGGTTAAATTTTCTGTGTAGGTATCCGGTGGTCACGGTGAATGATGATTTGCAGAGGGATCCCATGTTTTGACATGTATCTTGTTCTTTCGTTCGTTCACGAGTTCTACTCAATCCTTCGATCGATCTCTCTGAAATGTCCATGAGCGATAGATGACCACGTCAAGGTGTGCTCGAAGGCTTCAAAGATGGTTCTATGGAGCAGTTTTCGACATTTGCGTCCTTGGAAATAAAAATGGCAGAAAATCCCAAAATTTGAACAAACCCTTGTTCAAATTATTGTTTGATGATATATGCGGGAAGCTTGATGCTGTATCGAAACGCCATCAACAAATTTGATTCCGCCAGGAGGCGGGAAGTAGCAGGTGTCTTTGTAATTCACGTCCACAATTAATTAGTATTTTATGTGCAAAGTCTATGTGATAAAACTTCAACAGTGCTGAATCGCCAATTTTAGGTGTTATGTACAAGGAGACTGATGAGTTTTCACTGGAGGCACCACCATTAAACTGATTTCTGCAGTTCTAATGTGTAGTACACGCGGCAGTACGCGGGAATTTCAGAGCCGGCAGTGTGATTGTGTTGGTGCGTGTCATCTGGTATTTGAGTGAAATAGCTATTACAACTTAGAACAGAGTGCAATCATCAATAACTTCTGGTTGCTGATACATTGACCTCAATCAGTTTTCCGGCTTGTGACTGATCTGGATTCCGTGGTCCTTATCAGTTTAGTGCACGTGGCAGTTCATGCGGATCTATCCTGTGCTGGCCGTGTAATTGTGTCTATGCGTGCGGCATACCTCTACCAAGAGTGTGTGTGAAACAGTCAGCTGTTCGGCTGATGTTCGTATTCGGCACGATGTCTCCATGTAATAAGTGCGCTGATGGTTTCTCGGAGGGTCAGCTTATTGTCACGTGTAATACGTGCATCAGCCATTTCCATGCTTCACAGAAGTGCGCGGGAGACTCGGAATCTGAGATGAAGGTGCTCGAGTTCAAGAGGAAAACCCCGATGCTTGTTCATAAATGTGAAAGCTGTACCTCGAAGGGAAACATGCATCCGAGTATAGCCGAATGCATTTATTCGTTCCAAAAATCGATTGAAGAGTTGTCTGGTGTAGTTGCGACTCTGAAGAATGTCTCATCAGATGTCGATAACATTCGATCTCGTGTTGATGAGATTGGTCAAGTTGCAAGTCAAATCCCAGCGATAGTTGAGGATGTTGCTAACTTGAAAAATTCGTCATCAAGTGAAAAATCTGAAATTAAGGATCGCGTGAATGAACTAGAGCACAACGCTGGATCTCCATCTCAATCTGCTTGCAATGTTGATGCACTCACACTCGAAATACAAGCCAGAAATTCAAGGGTGAAGAATCTTATCATGTTCAATGTTCATGAAAATCGAGAGCAAGACAGCACGCTTGACTTGGCCGCAGTGAAGGACAATTTGAAGAAAATAGAGGATATGAAGCTGGACAAAATTAAGGTTCAGCTGTAGGCAAGGACGAACCTCGACCTATACTGGCTGAATTGAGCTCCCGCTCAGAAGTAATGAAAGTCTTGGGGAACAAGAGGCATCTACCCAAGCCCATTGCGGTCTCTACTGACCGAACCAAAGCTCAGCGTGAGCAGCTTAATTCCGTGAGGGCTGAGGTTGAGCGCATGAATGGAGAAAAGGGATCACGCTGCAAGACAATCAGGTATGTGGGGGGAGTGCCCACCATCGTGGATTATTTTCCTCCACCTCAAGGATCGGGTGGGAAAGGGACACCTCGTTCTCACCCTCAAGGCCGTAAACGTAATTCACCACCGAAAAACCGAAGTCTCGCAAGGACAAGTTAATAATCTACTATCAAAATGTTCGCTCGTTAGTCAACAAGCTTGATATAGTGAGAAATAACATTCATTTATTTACTACGTCTATAGATATCATTGTAATCACTGGAACGTGGTTGAAGCCAATCATACTAAGTAAGGAGCTAGGGCTTGATAAATTCATCGTATATAGAGCCGATAAGACACCAAGACGTAGAGGTGGGGTGCTTGTTGGTATCGCTAGAGATCAGTCGCTAAAATCAGAGATAATATATTGTGGTGAAATACTAGGCGCTGATGTGGTGATTCTAAGTGTAACTAGTCCAAGCTTCAGGACTGTCATTGGTGCCGTATACATCCCTCCAACGTCAACACTCGAGGTGTACCAAGCAGTGGCTAACTGTCTTGAGGATGCGCTCACGAAATTTCCAGACCACAAACTGATCATCAGTGGAGATTTCAACTTGCCTCATATTGAATGGATGAGTGACCCTCTAAGGAACACCACAGTAGGTGCGGCAATTGATGATCGTCAACAGGAAGCGGATTGGTGAAATTTTGTTGTCTAAATCTTGTGAGTGTCTGAGTGAGAATAGTGTTCAGTTCGATTTCAGGGCAGCTGATTATGATAAAATTTGTAGTGTTTCAGACGAAGTTGAATTGGACACGATTATGAATCATGAGGATGTGAATGAATGTGTGATGGAGTTGAATGGTATTCTGGTTGATACAATTAAGGACAATGTTCCAACCAAGCATATAGTGCACTCAGATTTTCCTAAACGGTACGACCGTAAACTTAGATCTCTAATATTTGAGAAAAAGAAGATGTATACAACTTGGAAGGAGAGTTAACTCACATCTGACTATATTGCGTTTAGAAAATTACGGGCTCAATGTATCAGGCTTTCTCGAATTAAATATGCTGAGTATCTTCAATCAGTAGAGGATAATCTCTCGACCAACATTCGGCACTTCTGGTCTTACACAAAAAATTTGAAAAAGACTAATAGCCTCCCTAATAATATGCATTTTCAGAGGAAATCGGCAAGTAATGGTATAGGCATAGCCAATTTATTCGCTGAGCACTTCAGCTCTATCTATAAAGACGGTAATGTTGATTCATTGGGTGATACGGATTGTGATGATCAATTGAATTCATTAACTATATTAGAGGAGGATTTGGACTTGCTGGTAAAGAATCTTGATGACAACACAAGACCCGGTCCAGATGGTATACCTTCTTTCTTTGTTAAAAAGTGTTGGCCAAGTATTAGGAGAAGTGTTCTTGAAATCTTCAGAAAGTCTCTCGGAACAGGACGGTTTCCGTCTTCATGGAAAAAGGCTTTTATACAACCAATATTCAAAAGTGGTGATGAGAGCAAAATTGAAAATTGCAGACCAATCTCAATTATTGGATGCTTAGCTAAGTTGTTTGATGCCTGGATGGCAAGTCAATTATCAGGATTTCTATGTGAGAAAATTATTGACCATCAACATGGGTTCTTGAAAGGAAGATCGACTGTCACCAATCTCATTTTGTACCATGAATTCTCAACTAAATGTTTAAGTAACCATGAACAAGTAGACTCAATAAACATTGATTTTTCGAAAGCTTTCGATTCAGTGAATCACGTGCGGTTGCTAAATAAGTTGTGGAATATTGGTATTCGTGGGAAATTACATGAGTGGTTCTCTTCCTATTTATCTGGGAGAGAATCGGCGGTGAGGAACTCTAATTTTGTCTCCGAATATTCTGTAACGTCCTCAGGGGTACCTCAGAGTTCCCATTTGGGTCCTATACTGTTCATTATTTTCATTAATGATGTGCCCTTGGGTTTACATGGTAATCAGACTTTGATCTATGCTGATGATGTAAAAATCTTCACGACTTTAAAGTCACCCCTCGATGCTAATCGTTTACAGAAAGCGTTCCAACAGATTCTTGTATGGGGTGAAGAAAATGGTCTATCAATCAACGTGAAAAAATGTGCAGTCATCTCCTCCTCAAAATCTCGTAATGTTTTGAAGAATGAATATCCGATAAATGATGTGAGAATTGAACGTGTTGAAAGCATTTCTGACTTGGGAGTGATATTTGAATCTAGTCTCAAGTTCGACACACATATTGAATCAGTTGCAGGAAAGGCCCTAAAGATGGTTGGATTCATCACAAGAGTAACTTCTGATTTTCGTAATGCCAACTCGATCTCCTACCTATAAAGAGGCTCTAGTCATCCCAGTTTCAACTTATGCGTCGGTCATTTGGTCACCATTCACTAAGCAAGCACAACTCAAGTTAGAGAGAATTCAGAATAGAATGCTTCGCTATTTATGTTTCAAAAGCAGGGATCCTATGCACTACACGGATCATGAATATGATCCTGCCAGGGAGAAGTTTAAAATCTTGAAATTGTTGTTACGGTTTTGCTACTTGGATCGCTCAACAGCATTTAGAATCAAGAATCGTTTGTAATCTTCCAGTAGTGTGAATGATTTATTTAGTGAACGCTCGGTAGAATATGAACTGAGAACAGTGAGAACAATTGAACAGAAATCTAGTAATCTGAACTCGGTATATTTTTCACCCACCCATAGGCTTCGGCGTTTCTGGAACAAATTGCCAGACCACATTGTCAACCAAGACTCGCTATTCACGTTTAAGAATGTCTTACGGTTAGCACTCATGGGAACATCATTGTATGATACCTTAACTACTGTTGCTCGTTGAATAGTTGTCTTGCCAATTCTGTTGATAGTAGGAAGTTAAGAAACAAGGTCGGTAATCCTTGCTTACACCTTAATTTTATGGTTTAATTTTAGTAATTCTTTTGTGAATTCATGTATAAGGGCAGTATCGCCCGTAAACATTAATAAATAAATGAATAAAATGAACAAATCCATGAAGAAATTCAGAACATACATCGCTCGACTCTACGTCAACTATGCATTATCGAAACAAAGCTTTCTAACGCCTCCAATCACGTAAGAGTTATTTTTTTTTCATCGAAAATCTCTCCGAAAACGCCAGCCCACTAAACCATAGGATAACTCATAGGTTGGTTCCACAAATATTAAAAGGCTTGGCTGAGGACATAGTCAGACTCCTCAATAGAGAAGGAAGTGTCACAATTTACTACGAGGAAGGTTATACTACTCCTAAGGGACGTGTGAAACCTAATGGATTTCGTGAAAGAGTATGGGAGTACTACAGAGATTTCACATTTGACGCCGAGTTAGAGGACTTTTTACCAAATCGATATCGAAAATAAGAAGGCTCTCGATAACCCTTGGGTAATCCTATACTTGTATTCCACAAGGTATTCATGGATATTTTTCAATAACTTGCATAATCCATGACCGGTTTGCAGCTCCTCTAAACGAAAATACTGATCTGGCAATTCTGATAAAGCCGCCAGAAGTTATTGACGCGACAGCCAGAAGAGACATTATCGAGGCCTGGACAGATTCTTTCCCTTACCAGAGTAAAGGGCCGCCCTCAGCTAGAAAAGGCCTGCAACTCATGAATTATCTACAAGTGCTTTTAACTGAACTTGCCCCCAAATTGGTATGTACTTATTACAAAAAGTCCGACATTGGTTCCCAATCCTAATATATCGTCTGACGATTTTACTCTTTTCTCTTTCCTCTCAACAGGTTGGAATTGACTTCAAATTCATATATGACTTGAACGAAGGTGCAGACGGCACGCTGTGTTCAGAGAAGCTCAAGGCATCATGGCATGCTGACTCGAAATCACTGATTACCCAGGCCGAAGAAACTGTACAGAGAACTGCGCAAAAGGCTCGGAAGCGAGGAAGAAAATCAAATGAGACCTCCGCGCAAAGTGGACCCGTATGTTCAAATTGGCACCAACTGGGATCATTAACTTACGTTTATGAGGATCTGAACAGTATATTATCGATAACTCCAGTAGAATGCCATGAAAATGAGTACATAATACTGGTTCTTACATCATAAGTCAATCCATTGCACTCAATCGTATACGATGAATTCCACGCCAAAGCGACCTACGGAAAGGGGTCATCTCTCAGATTCTTTTTTAACCTTTTTCATTCGATTCTATGGCCCAAAATAGGAACTTCGGACCACCTATGGGGCCCAAAAAGAATTTCTCCTCTCCATTGCACGGAAATCCGTCAACAGACCGAAAACTTATCGTGTAAAAATCGATGCTCTTTTATTCACGAAAATGGGAATATTTCGAGTTTTTGAATAGCTGTCGATTTGCGGGTTGCGGCATCTGAAGGGACATCAAAAAACCTATCGAAAACGTTGTCGGAAATTCCTTCTCTGTGATTTGGGGGCCTCCTGGAGGCAAAAGAGTGTTTTTCACTAAAATGTTGATTTCTCAAAAAGCCATTTTTTTTATCTCTTCAAAATCATATATTTGACGTAAAATTTTGTGTTCTTTCGAAAAAAATGGGTTTCAGAGAAGTTTGGGATGATCCAAGTGACTTATGAGCCATTTTTTAAAAATTCGATTTTTCGGGTTTCAGAAAAAGGCGATTTTCTGCGCATGCGCACAAACGTAGACTTTCGGGACCACTTTCAATGGAAAGCTGACAAAATTTCCTATAGAATGACCACCCGCAAAAATGAAATTCATGCACTGAAACGCGATCTGCAAGGATTAATCATGTCGAATCAAAATCACATGAAAATTCAGCCCATTAACGCCTTCGTGGCGCCTGCTGAGATGACATATTCACGAGATCTTCTCGGGACTCAATTTTGAGTACGAAATTGACCTGAAAAAAATTCGGACCACATGGTTTCAACGTAAAATTGTATGAACTTTCAAAATATGCGATGAAAAATCCCGTTTGAGGCGAACCCGAGGTGCTACATTTAATTTTTTTCCAGAAAATACGATATTTCACATTCGAAATTGCGAAAAATTGAATGTAGCACCTCGGGTTCGCCTCAAACGGGGTTTTTCATCGCATATTTTGAAAGTTCATACAATTTTACGTTGAAACCATGTGGTCCGAATTTTTTTCAGGTCAATTTCGTACTCAAAATTGAGTCCCGAGAAGATCTCGTGAATGTGTCATCTCAGCAGGTGCCACGAAGGCGTTAATGGGCTGAATTTTCATGTGATTTTAATTCGACATAATTGATCCTTGCAGATCACGTTTCAGTGCATGAATTTCAACTTTGCGGGTAGTCATTTTATAGGAAATTTTGTCAGCTTCCCATTGAAAGTGGTCCCGAAAGTCTACGTTTGTGCGCATGCGCAGAAAATCGCCTTTTTTGAAACCCGAAAAATCGAATTTTCATAAAATGGATCATAAGTCACTTGGATCATCCCAAACTTCTCTGAAATCCATTTTTTTCGAAAAAACGCAAAATTCTACGTCAAATATATGATTTTAAAGAAATTAAAAAAATGGCTTTTTGAGAAATCAACATTTTAGTGAAAAACACTCTTTTGCCTCCAGGAGGCCCCCAAATCACAGAGAAGGAATTTCCGACAACGTTTTCGATAGGTTTTTTGATGCCCCTTCAGATGCCGCAACCCGCAAATCGACAGCTATTCAAAAACTCGAAATATTCCCATTTTCGTGAATAAAAGAGCATCGATTTTTACACGATAAATTTTCGGTCTGTTGACGGATGTGCGTGCAATGGAGAGGAGAAATTTTTTTTGGGCCCCATAGGTGGTTCGAAGTTCCTATTTTGGGCCATAAAATCGAATGAAAAAGGTTAAAAAAGAATCTGAGAGATGACCCCTTTCCGTAGGTCGCTTTGGCGTGGAATTCATCATACATGACTATAATTTTTCAGATCATGAGGAAGCAGTTGGATTTCTTCTCTTATCATTCTTTCTGAAACTCACCAATTTCAAAACCGATGCAGACAAGTGGCGGCCTAAACCAAAGGATATCTTGTTGTCTTTCATACTGCACTCAAAGGTGAGATGTAATGTAATGTGATATTTCCAGTGCTCGATTCTAACATTCAAAATATCAATTCCATAGGATCATACGAAATTGGACGCAGTACTTGAAACTGTTAGAGATGAACAAATAGATCGGTATGGTGAAGAATGGCCGTACATAATATATTGCGGCGAGTTACAAAATTCGACCTGCTTCCATGCTGTTTACCCCGGTAAAACTCACTATTTTAACCTAGCAGTAGATGCCATAGATTTCTTGTCCAAATTCTTCCTGGTGACAGATTATGATTGGCCTCCGGCATGCGGCCAAGTCTGGAGTTTCTTGATGAAGCGAGGTGATAGAATTCTAGATAAAGGCGAAAGACAAGTATCCCCAGCATCTGTCAATGATTTGATTGGCGATTTGACTGCTATGCTGAAAGTGAATTGAAAATTTCACTTATTATATTTTCAACTAGACGTTCCAATTTCCAAACTAACATATTCGTACTTGATCCCACTTCCATCCATTTTCAAAATGGATCTCAGCGACTTAACTATTCAATTCACTTGTGATTTGTATGCTAATTTAGATTTCAGTAGATCTGATATCCAATATCTTATACAAAAGTTCTCTTCGTATATCCATGACGTTGACAACCCATTCCTGTTGGGAAGGATTAATGAGAGTCTCAAAGGAGCTGTGAGAAAGGAAGTTTCCAGTGAAATACTACGAATTTTTGGGAAATACAAGCTTCCTTTCGATAGTTTAAGCTCAGAGGCCAAAAGATTACAAACATACACAAAGTCGGGTATTTTTAAGGAACCACAAATCAGTCCTGCGAGCAAAATTTCCGTTTCTAGACTCACTGGTAATAATTTGGAAATGTTCCAAAAAAGTGTATCCATTGTGAGATTTCAATCAGCCGATGGACTGCAGAGACTGTTTGAGATCGACGGTCTTTTTCAAGCTACATTAGATCGTTATGATTACTTGCGAGCCAACAAGTGAAGGGCTCCGGACCAGAGCGGTGTAAGTCCATTTTTTCCATTCCTGGGAAATTCAACTCAAAGTTTTTTTGCAACAGAAAATTCTAATCATCATTTTGAGTCTCAGTTCCTTTTTTATCATATAGTAGGTAAGTATTCACGATAATTGTTGTATAGGGAGTAATGATTCTCAATTGTTCACTCTAATTACTCATTACTTTATAATGAAAAATGGACTCATACCGTTCTGGACCGGAAAATTTTTCGACTTTTTTCCCGGACCAGAACGGTATAAAGACACTATTTCTGCTTTTTACCGTTTTGAACCAGAAGAGATGGAGAAACGCGTTGACTTTCACTATTTTAGATCGGGAAGTGTGGAGATATTGTGAATTTACACCGTTTACAATCAAAAAACGTCCGCTTTTGGGTAGAAAAAAAAGTGGGAAAATTTTCCCGGCCAGAACGGTATAAGTCCACGTTTTTCCGAATTGTCGACTGAGAGTATCTCCATTAGGTGTCGATGAAGGCATTTGCTAATGTTCAAGAATCATCGTCGAGTTACATCGACAGATTTTACCGAACAGGTTCTATTTAGAGTACCATGACTGTAATCGATTTTATTCATGATATTGCGGGTCCACAGGTGCACAGAGAGTTTCATCGACAAGTATTCATTCAATCAGTTTGGTCTATAATTTTTAATGTTTGGTAGGTCGCAAAGTACAGAACTTCTACTTGAAGTATCTAATCCAGACAGCTCGTACTGGAAAGTTCAGCATTTAAATACTTTTATTCGAATGAAGGAGTGCGAATAGATAATCAGAATCTCTCAAATTCATGAGTCTGGCAACACTGATATTGATAAAAAATTTGATGTAAATCGAATTAGTTGCAGGGGGATCAATTGGAGAGATCTAGTATTCCTCCACACAATATCCTCTACAGTGAAATTCACTCGTAACTAATAGAGGAATTGAGCTAACAGTCAGGTGACTACTGATACTGAAAAAGCGAGTTAGTAATTTTCAAAACTGTATTCTGGATTAATTGTGAATGAGATGTGTCTCTTCGGCGATGAAGCTATAGGTAGCCACAGACATTGAAATTGTCCTTCAAAAAAGCAATATGAATGATTTGAACTTGCCCGTATCTTAGGTTTAATGATTCGGTCTTCTGAAAAGATCTCTGAGGACACGATAAAAAACGAGAACTATAGCAAGTTCATCGATAGGTCTATCGACTCATTTTAGGTTTTTTTTGAGTGGCCACTGCTCGGGCCACTGTCATTCTGGTCTCATTTCTGACGATGTGAGATGGCAAAAGTTCAATTTAAAGCTTCAAGGAAAGTCACAATATTTTCGCGAACCCTCACGGAACGCTGTTGAGCGAGTTTCTTTTCGATAGGGCTCTTCTGTATGCAAGATCGTGAAATAGGTAGCGACGAACTTCGGCTTGCAAACATCTTAACGACTGAATGCAGCCCCCCCAAGGAATATGGGGTGTCCAAATCCTATATTCTGGGGTCTACTGCCACTTTGCGATACCTAAAAGAATGCAATGGTTGGAGATGGAAGGCGTCAGAGCAGTGTTTTAGTGTTCAAGCATGGACTTATACCGTTCTGGTCCGGAAAAAAAGTCAAAACTTTTTTCGGGCGAAAAATGGTCGAAGCGCTTGTGACGCACGAAAACACGTTTTCACTTCCGGAATGGTACGTACATGTTGATTGATTGATTTATTAGTATTTGTGTGTGGGTAAGTACCCATTACAAATCGTTGAGATTGCTCAACTATGAGAATATTCTACAGTAATTTGTCTTAATTCTATAGGTTGTGGGGTATTCTGGTGCCCCTTTGGTTCTCAGGACATTATGGTACTTATAATACATCGAGTCGTACTAGTGAGTGTTATTGGGAAACTGTCAGGGCCGCGAGATTGTGCTGCGATTTCTTAGTCTGTATAATACTCGTTGAGGATAAAGGCTCTTAAGTTAATGACATCGCGTATATAAAAAAATAGATTTTTTATTTTGTCCGAGTCATATGATTTGAAAAGGTCCATCCTACCAGCATCATCTAGGTACTTTGTTCTAAGATTCGTATACATTGGGCATTCAAAGATAATGTGTTCAATATTTTCAAGGGCGTTGCAGTTGCTGACTTGGCAATTCTCTGAAGGGTTGATTTTGTATTGGATTTTGTTCAAGTAGAATTTCAAACTGTATCGTCCTGCGAGTCTACAGTTTGCGAAAACGCGTATATACGAGAGAGGCAAGGCAAGTGTTAGGTAGGGTTCAACATGGAGGGTTTCGAGGTCTTTAATTTCTTTGAACGTTTGATTGTACGTGGAACCTAGCGCTCGTTTGATGTCTTCTTCAAAAGCTATTTTCCTTGTGCGACCTTCTATGGTTGGCAGTGCTTGAAGGATTGCTTCTGGTGACTCTTGTTCGAGGAGGTACACATGGTCGACTTTCTGTAGCATCTCTATTAGTCTTGTGTACCAACTGGAATTCGCCGGAATACTAGGGTTGGTTAAGTACGCGTTTCTCATGTTTTCGTATGCTAATCTTGGGAGCCTGTTTTCTTTCATTCTCATTATTTTGATCCAGTAGTGAAGCGTGCTCTTGATAACCTCCCAGTCTAGTTTTGCGCAGCCCGTTTCTAGTCTTACCATATAGCCAGGTGTGGATTGAGGTAGATGCAACAGATTTTTTAAGAATCTCGTCTGGATTTTTTCAAAGTCATTTGCGTGCGGAAGTCCCCACACGCCTGCACCGTAGAGAACTGTGTCCTTCACCGTGATATGGAATAGTTTTTGGGCTGCAAACCAGCTAGGGAGGTTCCCAGTGTGCAAGACTTTCCAGATTGCGCCGAGAGCTGCTCGCCCTTTGGAGAGGGCATAGTCTAGTGCTGGACGAAAAGAGCCGGAGGATGAAAACTGCACTCTTAAGTATATGTAGTTCCTAACTACTTCTAGATTCGTTCCTTTGTACTTGAGTCGTCGATCTTTTTTGGGTCTGCCAGATTTCTTACATTTGAGGATTTTTGATTTTTGTTCGTTGACCGTTAGTTTTTTGATATCTGCATATTTTGCAAGGGTGTCTAACTTATGTTGTAAGTCCACGGGATTCTTAGCTATGATTGTGAGATCGTCGGCAAATAGTAGGATTTCCATTTTTTCTTCGATGTCTGTGTGCCCTTCTTTTTTGAAAAATTCAACAATGTCGAATAGAAGAAGAGCGAACAGGAGAGGGCTGAGCGGATCGCCCTGCCAGACCCCTTGTGTGATTTCTATCTCGTCTGTTTTCTCATTTTCGCTCAGTTTCACCTGCATTCTGGCCATTCGGTACAGATTTTGGAGAAATCTAGTCATTTGAGTACTCAAACCTGCTTCGTACAGCGTTTTCCACAAGACTGAGTGGTCCACTGAGTCGAAGGCTCTTCGAAAGTCGATAAATGCAATGTAGAGCTTACCGTTGTCTTTTGCGAGAGTCTCGTCGATTTTAGCTTGGAGGCAAAAGATGTTATCGTCACAAGACCTTGATTTCCTGAATCCTGCTTGACACTCAGGAAGTATGTTGTTTTCTTCACACCATTCACTTATTGTTTTGGCTACGTAGGTAGTGAGAATCTTCATGATTGAGTTGGTGAGGGCTATACCACGATAGTTCAAGGCATCCATTCTATCGCCTTTTTTGTAGAATAATAAAATATCAGAAGAGCACCAAGCTTCAGGAATCTGTCCCGTCTCCAATATGATGTTGAATAGGTCTTTCAGGTGTTCAATCCAATTCCCTGATAGGTTTTCATAGAATGGATTTGGGATTCCGTCCGGCCCTGGAGATTTTTTCCGTTTGAGAGCCTCAAGGACTTCCTCTAAACCATCATGTGTGATTGGTGCATCGAGGATGGGGTGTCTTGCGTCTTCGAATGATTCTGAGCTGTTGTTTCTTGGGAGGTAAATGTTAGAGAAGAATTTCTCTAGGTCCGATCGTGGGATTGGGCATCTCGGGTTCGGGCGGTTGGACATTCTTTTTATTGTGGCCCAGAAAGATTTTGGATCTTTCACGTTGGAAATTTTGTGTTGCTGGATCATGAGATACTCTTTCTTAGTATTCTTGTACAAGTTTCTGTAATCTCGTCTTGCTTGGATGTACTCTACTCCATACTTGGATCCATCTTTATTGCGCCAGTTATGGAGAAGTTTTTTTTGTTTTTGATCTGCTAGTCTGCGTTCTTTCGTGTACCACGGTTTTTCTCTGGCTGTAGGTTGGGGATTCCGCCTCAGTGTCTGTATCATGCCCGGGTGCTCTGCTGTGTCTTTTATGGTTTTGATCAAGATCTCACTCTGTGTATCAACGTTGACCGGCGATGAGTTGGTTGCGGTGAACCTTACTGCCATTTCGTTGATGTACTCTTCTCTTTTTGCTTGGTCCCATACCATCTTTTTGACCACATATTTGCGGCCGCTGTTGATTTCCCCTCTGTTGGCCTCTTCACGAAGGCCCACTCTAGTTGGAAGATGGTCTGACAGGCCAATGCTAAGAATCTGCATGTCGGTGAAGTAGTGCAATCCTTCTTGGTTTGTCCAGATCAGGTCTATTGTACTGCACCCTCTCTCTCCTACAAAGGTGAAATTTCCAGATCTGTCTGAGGCGCTTCTCCCATTCAGTAAAATTAGGCCTAGGTGTTCAAAAGTTTCAATCAGCGTCGATCCTTGTTTGGTGATGGTGGTATCTCTTGCGTTTCGGTCGGCTGAAAATAGTGATCCGTCGACTGCTTCTTCAGTGGCTTGATTTAAAGTTCCGACCCGGGCATTGAAATCACCCCCAATCAGCACAATTCCTTCTGTCTTTTTAACGCTGGTTTCAATAAAATCGGCGATGTGTTCTAGATTCTGAAAGAAGTCTTGAGCGTGATCTTTAGGGGGTAGATATATATTGATTATCAAAAATTCCTCTCCTTCAATAAAACCATTAAATGCTAAAAACGAGTCGCTTGTTCCACGTACTTTCAAGTCAGTCACTAATTTTGGATCATAAAGAATACCCAATCCTCCACTTGCCCTACCTCTTGCTTTGTTTTTTCGTGCTGGAACGTCTATTAATCTGTAATCATCTAAAGTAGATGGGAGTTTGGTTATTTTTTCGGCTACCCAGGACTCTGTGAAACAAAATACCGCACAGTTTTTGAGTAAAATTGCAAGGTCATCAACTGGTAGACTCGTCAAATTGCTAAAACCATGGAGATTCCAAAAGGTTACATTATGGGGCTCTATACGGGGCTCAATGAGATCTGCTTTATTACAATGTTCTACTGGATAATCAATGGAGTGATTTTGCTTCTTATGTTCTACGGTCAAATTTGATAAGGATATTAGATTGAAGTTAGTACCATGGGAGGCTTGTGTGGTATAGTCAAACACTACCCTTTGGTCGCAGCAGTTGCACGTGTGTTGGGCTAGTCAGCCCGATGTTGTTGTCGGCGTACGGCTCCTTTTGGCTCTACCACGCGGGCTCCTGGTCTCTCGTGGCGAAACCATTCCATCGGGGTGCAAGTGCCACGGAACCCCGTCGACTATCAGTTTCCTGTAGCCAACGATCACGTCTTTCCCTTCTCGCTTCATTTCATCCGCAGTGATCTGGAGCTGTCTCTGGTCTTCCCGTTCTTTCTTCGTTCGATCGCTGGTAATGGATATTGTGGCATCTTGGAGTTTATTTTTGTTTTTCATGATGCTAATCTTTTCTTCTAGGCTCAATAATTTTGCAATTACTAGGTTCTTGCCATTTGATATCTTCACCGTATTCACTTCGGACACGTTGGCATTAACTTGCAGTTTGTCGGTAAGGAAATCTTCGACTTCTTGTTTGCGATTGGCTGATGTTACTTCGAGCCCTCGGATGACGATATTGTTCTTTTTTTCATGTCTCTGCCTGTTCTCTTCTTTTTGTTCCAGATACTCAAGCCGTCTCTGAATAGATGTTCTTTCTTCGTTCCACTGTGCCTCCCTTATGTCGAGCTCTTCTTTGACAGCGGCTTGGACGATTTGCTTGTAGTCTTGAAAATGGTTACTTAAATCTTGAATTTCCTTCGTCTGCTCGTTGAGTTTCTGTAGGATTTGCTGGAGCATATCGTCAGTTGTGGGCGTTTTTGTATTTTTGTTCGCCATTGTTTTACTATCGCGATCACGTGGCCTTAGAAAATTTTTGATCGTTTGCGTATCTGGACCAGTTGATCCGTTCTTAGCATTACCTCGGTTCTGTGTCTGCTGCTTATTTTGTGGTTGGGCAGGTAGTGGAGCAGACAGCTTGATGTTCGCTGGTGGTTTATTGCTCATTCTCGGCTCGCTGTCGATGTTAGCGACTGCGGTCGGTAACGCGGCTCCCTAGCTATCCCTAGCTATCGGCGAGACTTTGGTTGTTGTTATTGCTACATAACCTCTCGCCCACGCGGCGTAGAAATGGGTTAATTATGAGTCCACGAAGTCTAGGATTATCGATCTTTATAGATCACACTGATCGTACACTATATTAGATCACTGACGTACACCCATATCACTCGCGGGGGTCCCGAAATGATAGGACACCATTAATATTCACTGGGTAGCATTGCTCACGATGTGAGCACTGGAGCGCGCGAACCGGAAGTCTGGTACGTACATGTTTTCACACGCATTTTCTACCGTTTCCCGTCAAAAACTCAATTTTCACCAGAATGGACTTATACCTTTCTGGTCCGGAGCCCTCCAAGTATCCTATGACAGACTTTGTTCAAGGAGATCGTGGCAAGATTTGAGTGAATATTTCAAAGATGATGAGATTGTGCTCCCTTTATTTGGATATTATGACGAAGTTCAAACCGGTAATGCAATGGGCACACATGCTACGGAAGGAAAGCTCGGTACATTCTATGCTCAACCCGCGGTTTTACCCCCTAATTTCAGCTCCAAAATGGAAAGCATAATTGTCACGGATATTATTCTCTCAAAAACAAGGAAGGAGTACGGTAACCATGCACTCCCGTTTCATACAGGATGCAAATAGTTTGCACAGAAACGGGATTGTTTTAAATATCAAAGGCCAGAAAATCAGAGTTCATTTTCTCATAGTGTTGATACTTGGTGATAACCTGGGGTTGGACCAGATTTTTGAGTTTGTAACCTCATTCTCTAGAACGCGCTTTTGTCGCATTTGTTATTGTGGGCCTAAATTGATGTGCGTCTTGACTGAGGAAGATAATTCGCTATTGAGAACCATAGATGAATACGAAGAAGATATTACGCTTCTCAAAGATCTGCAAGAAACCGGTTTTCAAGGTAGATGTGTCTTCAATGACCTTGATGAATTTCATACCATCTCGAACTCTAGCGCCGACGTAATGCATGATATGTTCGAGGGCATTTGTCATTACGTAATGTCATCGATTTTGTTATATTTTGTCACAACTCGAAACCGCTTCGACATGAATTATCTGAATAGAAGGATGCATCCTCTCAATTTTGGTTACGGATCCAGTGATGTTCGGCCAAAAATAAATCTAGAATACGTGAAGAGAAACAATCGTTTTAGAATGTCTTCACCAGAGATGCTATTTTTTGTGCGCTACTTCAGTACCCTCGTTGGCGAGATGGTCCTACCAGATGACAAAACGAGAACTTTGATGGATGAGAAAGTATGGAATTTGTATTTGAAACTGAGAGAAATTGTTCATCTACTCACGAGTGTATTTGTCACAGAGTCTATGCTTGCACCATTAGATACTGTCATAACGGAGCACCACTTTTTGTATATTGAGCTGTTTGGATATCTAAAGGCTAAATTTCATTTACTTCCGCATTATGTCCGAATAATTCGTAGAACAGGTCCTGTCATCAAAATATCTTCAATACGGTTCGAAGCTTACCATCAACTTATAACAAAATGTATTAGTTATTCTAACTATCACAAAAATATTCTTAAAACGATTGGGATGAGACTTCAATCAAGTTTTATGGTATTGAATTCTACTAAATATGAAGAAGTTTTCAAAACGTGTGGCATGGAAATACAGAGTGAGCTTGCTAATGCACTTTTCTATGATACTCTGAGGAGAAGAGAACTAAAGTCTGTCACTTTGAATGGAATCACTTATTCAGAAAATTCAATAATTGTTGTAGATTTCAATGAAGATGGCATTGTTTTTGGACTGGTCAAAAATATATTTGAGGTCGATGAAAAATCATCTTCAGATACTTGGTACTCAAACCGTGTGGTTTCGATAGTGATTTTTTTGCCTATAGAGTCACCATTGAGCATGAATGTTCTTGCACCATCCCTTTTGAGGACTTACCTTCATATCTGATTTGTCTATTATTTGAAATTGGACGCCAAAAATTGATTGTGACGAGAAATGCCTTGTAATATAAGTTTCTCAGGAATCACTTGAATCCCCCCTGCCCTCATTGAAAATAACCCGTTGCATCCCACTCGATGCGCTACCAATATTGATTTACTGAAAAAATTGATCTTTGATATTGTAACATTTGTTAACATGTTAATGTGAGAAAGAACGTTAATGGGTCATTCTCCGTCAGAAAGGCCACCCCCTCTGTCCAAAAATTGGGGCAAGGTACAAATTCCACCGAGGGCTCATTTTGAAGCTTGGACCCTGTAGTTTACGATGCAACCTGGCCTTTTTGGGAATCTCGACAACCCGACCCGAGATGGCACTCACCAGCGATCGATTGTCAGAATCCTTATCATGATTCACTCGTCAATTTCACACTTGACCTCAGAAAAATCTGAAAAAATTCTCGATAGTGTAATTTAGCATGCTGAATCAGATAGTCAACTCAAAAATTTGATTGAGGCCCAAATAAGGGGCCCAAATCACAATCAAGCCCTAATTCTCTACCGAAATCCCGACAAAATACTCGAAATGATATGAAATGATCTCGGAGGTCTATTTTTGAGAATCGTTGATCTGCCTCCAATCCTAGGAAGGCAGTCAAATCCCCAGATGCCCGGATGCTCGGACCGAAAATTCTGTCGAAGGAAAAATCAACCCCAAATCCTAGGAAGGCACCCAAATCCTCTAATAACCGGATGCTCGGACCGAAAATACTGTCGAGGAAAAAGTCAATACCATGTTCTGGGGAGGGATCAGAACCCGGAAAAATCGAATGCTCCCTAAGTTTTGAGATTGATTATTTCCCAACACAATTTATGGTCCGAGCATCCGGGCACTTGTGGGTTCGATTGCCTTCCTAAGATTTGGGGTAGATCCCCCCCCCCCTCGACAGGATTCGCGGTACGAGCATCCGAGCATTTGCAGATTTCATTGCCTTCTCTGGTTTTCGGACTGATTTCCCCCCCCCCCCCCCCCCGACAGAACTTTCGGTTGAAGCATCCGGGCATTTGGGGATTTGACTGCCTTTCTACTCTCTCAACATGAATCAGCTATTATTTAGCTGAAAAATCAGCTAAAATCCCCCTGGTGAGCCAAATAGCTGACACAATCAGCACTTGCTCTGAGGTGCTTAAATGAAAGGTTCCAGTCAAAATGCACAAATATGGAGTCAGGTATCAGGCGAATCATAATTACAACGTTTGAAAACGAAATCGGGGCAAGTAGACCTATTTCGATTTGAATAATCGATAGAATTCTCATTCTTTCTCTCTACATAGCTGACAGAAATCAGCTAGATATATCTGAAAATCAGTGATTATAGCTGATTTTGTCGGCTCAAATTCATCAACTGAAATATCAGCTAATAATAGCGGATTTTTTCAGCTAAACGAGAACCGTGCGGGTTGTCATCAATAGCCGTCGTGTGAGCGTGCAGCGTCGAATATTGGGGCCAGTGACCCCTCTGTTTGCTGTGTATTGGAGACTCGCATATACTGAGAGCATGATATTATCATAGAAACGAATACAAAACACCTACACAAAGAAAGGATGAGCTCAGAATCAATGGTCCACCATAGGGTCATGTACAGGAGGCGTGGCCTACCATAGGCACACGGGTGGCCCACTATAGGGGCATAGCTCAAAAAGGTGGCCTCATAAAGCAAACACTCGGATTACGCTCAATACTTGCACTAAAGTCGTGTTCAGAAATCAAAGATGAAGCTTCTATCAACTACACTTCTTTCCAGACCGATAACGAAGCTTTAGTACGGAGTAAAGAATGCGGGGAATACCGTGGCCTTCCATAACATACAAAGGTGGCCCACGATGAAGACATGGGTGGCCCACTATAGGGACTCGGGTGGCCCACTATAGGGGCATAGCTCAAAAAGGTGGCCTCATAATGCGAGCACTCGAATTATGCTCAAAGACTCACAACTTGCACTGTACTCAAGCTCAGGAGTGAAATACGAATTTTCCAACGACTTCACTCCTTTTCAGATAGATAAATAAGCTCCCTGACTGTTCTATACTGAGTTTTATCCAGAAAATACCGTATGTGCAAAAGAAGCCCACTATTGGGACACTGGTGGCCCACAATTAGGACACCGGTGGCCCACTATAGGGGCACTACAGGTTCTCAGGGATTGGATGATTAATTCTTATCCAGCGCATTAAAAGTAGTTTTGAAATTTTATCTCTTTTCCAGAGACAATTATTCATCCAATGAGTCGCAAGAAAACAACGACACCTGCGGAAAAGCGTCCTTCATTGGGTCTTTCATGCTATCAGACTTTGTCAGATAGCTGATTCAATCAGCTTTTTTATGCTGATTTGGTCAGCTAGAATTCATCCATGTTAGCTGACAATATCAGCGTATATACGCCGATTTGCAGCTATTTTAGCTGATTCATGTTGAGAGAGTAGGATTTGGGTTTTCCATTCTCATGAATGATGTGTATGTTCACTCATCCATCTGTCATTGAGTTGGAGCTTCTGCACCAGAACTTGGTTGCCATGGGGACCAAGAGTTCGAATGTCGTTGTTGATTGATACTATACATGTAATAGTCATTAGTTTGAGATTATTTCACCTCGTGTTCTCATTTTATATCTGTAGCTGACCACTCAAAACCACTGAGAGTAAAACTCACTTCGAAAATATGCCCGGGAAGGTTCGCAAGGATCGCTGTGTCAATCCCTATTTGGAAGACGGTGTACCTTCCCATCAAGGGTCGAATCTCAGAAAAGTCACGAAGAAAATCTTGGAAGAGAAGCCACACCTGCCCAAAACTGCTATGGTGTGCAACGATTGTAGATTGAAGCGTTCATTTACACGATCTCATAGCATATCATCATTGGATGATTCTTCAAGAAATTACGATGAGATACATAATCATGGAGCTCCACCTACCACTAACAATAGTACAGGTTAGAACGTTCGCGTAATTCTCGAGCATACTCGCATGACAGAAATTCATCCCACGCTTCATTCTTCGTCTCACTTCTGCCCATCCTTCACGCTGAAAAAATATCACTCAGAATATCCCTATGCTTGGCTGAAATAGGATTTTTCGATTGAAATCTAATTTTCTATCGAGCTTGTGCGTGGATGGATGATTTCCTCAAGTTCTCGACAAGATATGACTCTGGTGGTTTCAAATTTTTTTTATTCTGGCAGCTATGGCTTTTATACTCACCCAACACGAACACCTACATAATAGATGATTTTTGGGTGATTTTCAGCTCATTTGGCTCAGTTGTGGCTGACTATTCCATATTTTGTCATTTTAAATCAAGGAAAATCATGGTTGCAGGAAATTTTTTGTGCGCTAACAGTTATCGACTAGAGAGATGGCCTTCTTTCTTTTGTAGTACACAGCATATCCAACAAAAGCGTAAAAGTAGTGAAATAAACTTTCTATTTGATGGAAAATTGCTTATCGAAAATCACTCGTTCAGAACACGATAATAAGAATAACGGCTCGGGAGATGTCAATATCTTTCCGAATTAGTTCGAAGAATAGAATAAAAACTTTTGAAAAATCGTTTTTTTGATCAAAAACCACCAGAGTCATACCGTAATTATCTGGGTGAATGACTCTCATTCTACACTAATCATGTGAGGAAGCCATTTGTGCGAGGATTTGAGGGGCTCGTGAAATAGACTCAGAATAGATCATATTCAATTTTTCTCGGGGTTATAACAGAACCTATTCAAATAATGTGCAAGAGTGAGCAGATGTCATATCGTACATCCATCGATATTTAAAATAGATTCTATGTTACCCTAACCTAGAAATTGGAACATTGAACACGATTTTGAAGTACCTGTAACATGAAGTAGTGTATGACACTGCGGGCAGATGGCTAGTTTTGTTACGGAGGACTTATAACACTTCCTTCGCTCGTGACACAACCAGTCCTTCCTACGGAACTACCCGTCAACGTGCAGTGTCATAAGCTACCATGAAGAGCGATTTGTTTGCATGTGGAAAATATTTAACATATAGAGGAGGGAGAGGGAGACACTTGAACACCTCGACCGATTCATACATTTTCCATCCACTCCATTCATAAGTTCCGTCTGCACACTCATCGCCATTCCATTCTCAGCCATTATAAGCCAGATGTGGGTGTTTACTGTGTTTGGTATAGGAGCTAACCGTAGTATATCATCTTGACCAAGCCCAGTATGAGGCGTGCTGTGCCAAAAAAGTACGAATTGAGTATATCGATCGAGCCATGCAAAAAGGGACCAAAGCGCGATTTCAGTTGAATTTCAGCACCATGATTCTAGTCAAACTTCACGATTAATGACACAATGCGTTCTAAAGTGTTCAAGGTAGCTGGTTACATAATTGATCCATTTCCGGCAATCCAAAGATCGCATTAGAGTTTTCCCATATTCTACAAACTCGTGAAATTAATAACAAAGTCATTTCCGCTCCTTCTCAGTCTTCTGATGAAGTGTATTCATGAACGAAATGGCATTTCACGATAGAGGAATCATCAGCTGTCCTTTCTAGTTCTCACAGACTCAATTCATTCTGCCTCAGCACAGCGAGTTGTATACCAGGTCTGATATACATACCAAACAAGGTATTACCCATCGATCACCACTCCTCCATTCTTGTTCAGTCCTAAATCACCCTGTCCCCCTCAATGTTCCTTGTACTCCCTTCCAGGATCCGTTCATAGTGACGTTATTAATTGCTCGATTGATAATGGGAGTGAACTGGCGTCAGCGAGACTAGTCGAATTAGAAGAACTCTTACAAGGATTGAAAGACAAATTCAGAAGCTTGGACAGGTATGATCCTCTCAAGGTCAGGATACTGACAATTGCCCCTGTTACATGGAGCGTGAGGAAAATTGCGACAGAATTCGGAACTTCTAGGGCATTGGCCGAGAAAGCTAAAAGGTTGAGGTCTACTGACGGAGTCTTAGCTGAAGCCATCGCTAGAACTGGAAAGACCCTGCCAGATGCTGTGATTCAGAATGTGGTGAATTTTTACAATGACGATAGTATAAGTAGAGTTATGACAAGCATGAAGGATGTTGTCTCAGTAAAAGTTGACGAGAAACGATTGAGAATCCAGAAACGGTTGCTGATGATGGATCTCAAAGAATTACATGAGCTGTACAAGAAAACGTATCAAAACATGTCGATAAGTTTCAGTGAGTTCGCAAAACTCAGGCCTCAGTATTGCGTTCTGATGGGAGCAAAGGGTACACACTCAGTATGCGTATGTACGATACACCAAAATTGCAAAATGATGCTAGATGCAATCAATCTAGATAAGTTGACAGAAAACGATCAAAGCCCGATCTACACTTACCGTGACTGTTTGAAGATGATGATGTGTGAAAATCCTACTACTGACTGCCATCTGATACAATGTGTCAAATGCTCAGAAATAACGCACTTTGGAGAAAAAATTTTTAGCATCTTAACCAACAATTCCATCGAAACAGTACAGTATAGTCTTTGGACGGCAACTGATAGAGCGACGTTAAGGACTGTGACGACAAGTACCGCTGATTTTGCCGACGAATTATGCGAGAAGTTGCAAATTTTGAGGCCCCATTCGTTCATTGCAAAACAGCAGTCAAACTTCTTGGCTACAAGAAAACAAAATTTGTTAGATGGAGAAGTGATAGTTATGTTCGATTTTTCAGAGAATCTCCCTTTCCATGTTCAGAACGCCGCTCCAGCTTTCCACTTCAATAATGATCAATGTACAGTGTTCACTGTAATATTTTACTACATGGAAGGTACAGAATTGAAGCACAAGAATTGCGTATTCATATCTGAGAGTTTGAAGCATGACACAGCAGCAGTCTACACAATCCAGAAGCAGTTGATCCCAGAGATAAAGAAAGTAGTCAAGAAAGTGGAAAAGGTGATATACATGACAGACGGAGCAAAACAGCATTTGAAAAATCGTTTCCAAATGAGTAATTTATTGAAACACAAAGAAGATTTCGGAATCGTAGCCGAATGGCATTTTTGTCCAACTGCACATGGCAAAAGTGGTTACGACGGTCTTGGAGCAACATTCAAGCGCGAAGCAATCAGAGCAAGTCTCTTAGCAAAGCCTCATCAAGCTATGCTCACAACGAAAACTCTCTTTGATTGGGCAAAAGATCATTTCAAGAATATTCAAGTTTTCTATTACTCTAAGGTAGAACATGACCGGACAACCAGACATTTGAATAAGAGATTTGATGGAGCTCTAGCAGTTCCCCAGATTATGAAGAATCATTCATTCACAATCCTATCCAATACTGAGATGATAATCAAAAGGTTCTCTAATGACACTAAATATGAGATCTTTGTTGCCAAGCGGTAATTAATGAATATGACCACATTGTCGGACAACTGGAGTTCGATGTTTTCGATGACTTGTAATTGAAGTTCCATAAGGAGCGATTTTTTCATGTTAGTTCTCATCTATAGTTCGCAGCCCATGTACATTTATGAATAAGAGTAATGCACCTTTGAGACTGATGTGACTGTTTTACGTTCTTTTTATCTTTAAGATTCATGACAGTTCTTCGATTTGGAGTAGAGTTGGTCTTTTTTCGATGAATTCAATTTCAGAGCGGGATGATTCAACTTGCAGTGGCGATGTCACTAGAAGAGAACGGTATGGTGTGAACGATGACTTTCAGAGTGGATATAACGGGAATATCGATATGGCCTCGCTTAGTTGAGGCTTAGAGGCAATCCTGTAATAATCACGTTCGCTCGAACATCATCCGAAAAACTAACCCGCAGGCCCAAAGTTCTCTAATGGACGAGGTCCATGAGACAGGCTTCGACCGAAATTCAGATACAAGCATTGAGTTGGATTATATAAGGACCTTCCCTACCTCAGATAGTCACAGGTAAAGCCCCTTGGGGTTCATCAGGCCTTCATAGTGGGCCCAAACTGACTCTCAATTCTCATGCAACTTCATCAGTAACAATGAAAGTCACTGCTTGTATGATGAAACCCAAGCTTTCGTCGATTGATTCCTGTATCACCTCTACAAATGAGAGTGGGTGGATGAGGACCAAAAAATCTCCTGTGCGGATTTGTATCAAATTGCACCGTCGATTCTCAAGAATAGACCTCCGATATATGATTCCATGGTTCGATTGGGCCCACAATGAGTGTAGTGAATAGACTCACAGTGGATTGCTCAACAGAAACTCGGGATTCCACCTGTGGAAAAGAGATGTTTCCGACTCCATGTTGGGAGATTGACGGGAGGCTCAGGTTCATCTGTTGGATTGGGCCTACTAGACGAACCTTGGCCGAGAACCATACGAACATTGAGCGAGACTATTTGAGGAACTCACTCCAGACATCCGCAGAACATTTCGACTACATATAGCTCAGAAAGTCACAATTAAGGGCCCTACGGTTCATCAGGCCCTCGCAATGGGCCCAAATTGAGTCTTTATTATCATGCGACTTCATCAGTAACAGTGAAGGTCGCCACTTGTAAGCGAAACCCAAGCTTCCGGCGATTGATTCCTGTATCACCTCTACAAATGAGAGTGGGTACGTAAGGCCCAAAAAATCTCCTGTGCGGATTTGTATCTAATTGCAATAACGATTCTCAGAAATAGACCTCCGAGATCATTTCATATCATTTCGAGTATTTTGTCGGGAATTTGGTAGAGAATTAGGGCTTTAATGTGGTTTGGGCCCCTTATTTGGGCCTCAATCAAATTTTCGAGTTGACTATCTGATTCAGCATGCTAAATTACACTATCGAGAATTTTTTCAGATTTTTCTGAGGTCAAGTGTGAAATTGACGAGTGAATCATGATAAAGATTCTGACAATCGATCGCTGGTGAGCGCCATCTCGGGTCGGGTTGTCGAGATTTCCAAAAAGGCCAGGTTGCATCGTAAACTACAGGCTCCAAGCTTCAAAATGAGCCCTCGGTGGAATTTGTACCTTGCCCCAATTTTTGGACAGAGGGAGTGGCCTTTCTGACGGAGAATGACCCATATATATATATATATATATACATACACTTCTTTAACTAGAGATTCCGGGACGCGATGACGTCATTTCAGCGATATTTTGCCAAATTCCGGGACGCGTTCTAAATTCTAGGACGTCCCGGAAGGCCTCCTTCTAGATTCATATATTCTGGGACGCGGCGAATAATATATTTTGCTATTTTCTGGGACGCGTGAAAATTTCGTGATATTTTGAAAAAAACCACTTTCTAAGCAAAGTTCTGTTATCTCCTCGGCGGTTATCTCCCACGAGGGATGGTTAGTGTTTTGAACGCAAAACGAAGTCTAAGCACACGTCTGTTATCTCCTCGGCGGTTATCTCCCACGAGGGATGGTTAGTGTTTTGAACGCAAAACGAAGTCTAAGCACACGTCTGTTATCTCCTCGGCGGTTATCTCCCACGAGGGATGGTTTAGTGTTTGAATAAAAAAATACTTTCAACCCAAAATTTCCATTTTTACACGTTTTTGGAAAAATCCCAGTATTTGGGAAAATATACTCTTTTTCGTCCCAGATTTTATGAATCCATATCGGCGTCCCAGTATTTATAGCTATATGGATGTATATATATATATATATATATATATAGCATACTTTTGTACTCTGAATAAAACTGAATCGATGGAATCCGAAAATGAAATCTTCCCTTTTCATCATTTAAATTCTGTATAATCATTTTTGGAAATCGATAGCAAATGAATTGCATAATCCGAGACGGATTTGGATTCTCTAAACTAATTCTGGCAGCTAATACCAGACTATTCTCCGGGCACTTATTTTAAGAGATTCGCAACTTTTGTAGCCTTTGAAGGGAGTCTATATGATTTATTCCTGTCAAATCATCGACTGTGATCTCCAAAAAACCCAAAAACCATTCCATTTGCAGCTGTCAAGTGCTCGCACATAATCTAATATGTCGCGTGTCACTTATATATCATCCCAAACTTTATACGCCACTTATATAATATACCTATATGATAAGAACGCGGGAGACCGAGCGAGCGAGATAACGCAGGCTCATGCTCGGATATCCGAGCTGTCCTCGTCTTCAACTCTTGCTCACATCTCGCATGGGATTTTTCGGGACGAATAGCGAGACTCGGCTGGCATCAGTATATAGCTGGCGCGCCGCACGCGATTATACCGTACCAAAGGTTTTGCGTAAACGTATCATTTTGCAAGACCGGAGCTGCAAGGGGGTATTTGGAACCTTTATCAGTAGCTAGTTGTGCCAAGACTCTCAATGCTGGATAAGGTGAACGAGCTAGTCCATACACGACAGTTATGAAGATGTCGACAAGCAATTGCTCATTAGGAGGCTTTCTCCAAAAAATATCTTGGACATGTCGATCGTTCGGATGGACAAGAATTTGCCGAAACAGTTTTGCAATGTCGGCACACAATACAAACTTATGCTGTCTCCAGCGTAAGATGGTGGAGGTTATGTCCTTCTGTAATTTAGGACTGGGGTGGAGGATTTTATTCAATGAAAGTCCGTCTCTAGTAGGGGATGATCCGTTAAACACAACGCGTAGAGCAGTAGTGAAACTATCTGCTCGGAGCACGGGATGATGGGGAATGGAATACAGCAACGGATCACCCACTTGATTGAGGGGTAATTTTACCATGTGACCTAAGCTCTCATATTTTCCTAAAAAATCGGCATAAGGAATCATCAGCCCTGGATTTTTGACGAGGCGTTTCTTCAGACACTGAAAATTTTTGAGCGCCTGGCTGCGCAAGTCGCCGAGAGAGCTGGGTGACTGCTTGAATGTCAGTCGAACCATGTATCGGCCGTCTGGTGAACGAGTATGTGCCGACTGAAAGTGAAATTCACAGTCGAGATCTTCTGGGGTGAGCTTTGGCGAGGCACAAATGCGCTCGGCGTCCAAAAAGCTCGAAATTCCCTGATGCTCTGCGGTAGCAGTATGATGGGTATGCGACGGGATTTCGGGTGATTTGACTCGAGGAATGGGTACAGTGAGGATGAATCCGAGGATAGTTTCTTGGGCGACCGGTTCATTAGGTCGACCGTGACAAGTGTTTCCAAGCAAAATGCTCGTGAAATAGTCAGCACCGATCAGTACGACTTAGTCAGCATCGATCTTGCGCGACTTTGAGGGGTTGGGGTCTGCTAAATCAAGCATCTGCAATTGAGGGGAAAAGTCACGAATATTGAATTTCGGGGGGTTATAAGCTCTCATCCGAGACAGCACCATCGCTTGGATCGAGATTCGCTCATCACACGAGGCAGTACGACTTATTCCGAACGACGTCACGTGCGAGGCATTGCGTGAATGCTCGCCACCAAGACCAGCGATCGATGAATCGCATCGAGTTTTGCGTGATTTTAACGTCTGAACTAAATTTCCGGACAGTAGGATCGCTCCGAACACGGGTCAATCAACGCGCGAGTGCTATCGAAGTTTCCATCAGGCGATATTATAATCATACGCGCTGTCGCAAAGAGAACTGAGCATTTTTGCTCTGTCACAATAGCACTAGAGGTATGAGTATTTGTTAGATCACTATTATTCACCACTGTATCATCACTAGGATCGATCGAATTGCCAGATCCATCCCTAGATTTTTCAAGGGTTTTAGCACCTTCAGCCGCAGGGGCTTTCAAATCATTTTTCGGTGGTTCCTTATGGAGAAATTCATGATGACGCGAATTAAAAATTTTACAATTATATAAACTTTGGCAATCTTTGACTCCATGACCCTGAGCTAAACAACTAAAACATCTAAAGTCTTCGGAAATAAGTGGCTCACGTTGGTCGATGGTCAAGCTTCCTAATCAAAACATTGGGAAGGATTTTACTGGCGTCACCAATGAACGCGGCTCTCAAATATCGCAAACGATCAGCATCGGATAAATGAGGATGTGAAATAATAGTTGATGGAAAAAAGTCTTTGAACGAAAACAACTCAGCAGGATTTCCATCGAAGGTCGGCATCGGCAACTCTGGGAGGTGGAACCCCACGCCTGGCTGCACTTGAGCCGGCGCTGGGGCGTGACGATGAGTCTTGGCAGCAATCGCAGACATCTCGGCTCCCTGCAGCCTCTCGAGGATAAAGTCTCTGGCTTGATCATAAGCTACTTCGACTACCGTGATATTTTAATCCACGAAGTAGTCGTGCTGCAGGTCCTCGGAACTGACTTCAGCATACAGCTCTGCGTGCAAATTCCGGCACGCATTCCATTTTCCGCCCAGTTTCGACAATTTACCCTTCACCAGCTGCTGAGAACGGTGTGCGTGTTCTTGCATTTGGTCGAGGGTGTTAACTATTGACCCAGTAATGATGTCTTGTTTTGAAAAGAGCTTGGGGTACTCGTTACTCGACATTTTGAGGTTGATTCTGTGTGAAATCAACAAATATCAATAATATCTTACGATTGACGTACAAATTTTGAAGTGCACTCCAGCCCGCAAGTGTGGCGAGAGCGGGTGGAACAATTAGCGCGAGCATATAAACAGGTGAGCGCGGGAGATGATCGCTCGGAAATTGCGATCGAATCACAAGTTGAAAGTCCCGGCAGAAGCTCAAGCTCACGAGGCGAGGTGGAGTCGAGTGGTAAGTAACACGCTCACACTCGCATAAGCATATAGCACACATTAACAGCTTTGCGAAAAGTCCAAGGCAAGGAAGAGCAACTCGAGAGAGTGAATGAGATATCGCACACAATGTGGCGTGCACCACTCGAACATATATCGCCTAAACGGACGATGTCCAATCGGCCGAGGTAGGTGTACTCATCGAGGGAGAGACTCGCGAGAGAGACACTGGGGCCGGATTACGAACAAGCGAGGGCACAACGCGCACGATGCGCACGCCAAGCACGAGAAACGAGCGACCGAAAGACACGGAGCGCGCGAACCGCGAGTACCCCCACTATACCTCCCCAATGTAAAAGGCTCTGGTAAAAGGTATAGGGGCCGGTATAGTGGGGGTACTCGCGGTTCGCGCGCTCCGTGTCTTTCGGTCGCTCGTTTCTCGCGCTTGGCGTGCGCATCTTGCGCATCGTGCGCGTCGTGCGCTCGCTCGTGCGTTCGCTTGTTCGTAATCCGGCCCCTGAGGTGAGGTGAGCGGCGCGGCAAGAGGGGCTTGCACGCGTCAACGGCTGTTCAAACAGCACATCAGGAGATTGACTGCTCTACACATTAAAAGCTCACACGGACTAGAGTGACGTCACGTGTGGCGCAATGAAAATTTGACCAACTCGGCCGTTACAGCGGTGCGAGAGAGATAGAAGATTTCTCCTGTAGATGATCCTCACGTGTAGCTGCAAGCTCACACAGGGTTTATGGGGATCGCGCGACGATGCGGTTGTGACTTGCACACGAGGGTGGTGCTTCACTTTATCATACAATGCTCGTACGTCGCTCAGCTCGTTAATGATGAGCAAAGAGCGAGGGGGAAGGCGCCGAAATTCGGCACGATTTCCGCGCGGGAAATCATGAGAATCGATCTTAAACTTACTGCGAGTGACTCAAAATTCACCATGAGATCGGTGTAAATCTGCTCTTGCCGGCTCCTCATCCGGCTCGAAGGACCAGTGCTCGGGAGCTGAGGTGCTTCCCTTGGGGTTGGACCACGAGGATGAGGAGTTTGGAGCGGGGTTGGTGATCCAAGCGAGTGATTTGTATTTTCGTATAACTTCACAGAAAATCACATTCATTCATTAAAGCTTACGATCTAAATACACAGTTTGTCAATCGCGTTCAGTACACTGAATCAGTCGTGCGAGGATGCACTTTTCTCTCAATCCGCGGGCACACAAAAGAATCCTTTAGTCGATATGATCGGCCGATGGTCGATATATATGAGTCATTTCGGAGCATTTCGGCCAGAGGCGTCACCAGGGGGGTCTGGGAGAAATCCCAAAGAATTTTTTTCCGTTAATCATCCAATCCTCAGACGGCGTTAAACTCCGTAATAACAGGTCTTGCACCTCTAATGCAAAATGGCGATGATTTAGGGCTGAATTGACCCCGTAATCGTATTCAGATAATCATTTTGAGTCGGAAAAACATATTTGTATCCCTACTCTAGCCACTCGTCTCGTTTGTGGGCAAGAACACGAGGAATCGAGTCCTCGCTCACCTGCCCAATAATAGACGAAATAATGCCCATCTCGGACCTCATGGTCTGAGCTTCCAGCTCGCTTTTGGCTCGAGGCTCGCCTGCGGAAGTTCTTACACATATTTGGGGGTACATTGGGAAGTAATTCCACCCAGATTGGTGCACAATAACTCAGATGGGAGCATATGCGAGCCATGCCTATGTCGGCATTCTAAGCAAAAACTCAAAAAACTGTATCTTTGGACGTACGCCAAAAATCAGGAGATGATTTCTCCACCAAAATTCTTCTTGATATTGTTAGTGCTCGTCTCAAATATTTCCATAGGTTTGGGGGCGAAAAAAGAAAAACGATTTTTGTAAATTGAGCTCCAAGTTTGGGGTTTTTACAAAACTGCTCAACTTGTATCGGCTATAGCTCCTATATAAAGTACAATAATCGACTTCTACAGGTGGTCAAATTACATTTCTTTCTTTTCGAGGAATCAAGGAGAAATCCATATTATAGTGATGGGATTATAACGATAAATCATTGGGGTGGAGCCGATTGCGGTGTAGGGTGGATTTTAGAAGCCATCGTGGATGGATCATAGGGAGAAATGTGTGGCGGACATTGAAACGGGGAGTAAGGCGTATTCAAGAAGGCAGTGTGACGCGGTTCTGAGTAGGCAGTGGGGGACGCATTATAGAAGGGAAAGTAGGGCGGATCTTGAATGGCAGTGTCAGGCGGATTGTAGGAGGGGGTGTGGGCGAATTCTTTGAGGGCAGTGTGGGTCGGAGTGGGGCGTATTTCAGAAGGTAGTGTGGGGCGGACCTTGAACGGCAGTCTGGAGGGGGCAATAAAATGAAAAGTGGGTCGGATTTTGAACAATAGTGTGTGTCGGACTTTGGATGGCAACGGGGAGCGGACAATAAAATTGAGAACAGGGCGGATTCTGAAAGGCAGTGTAGGGCGGATCATAGCAGAGGGTGTGGGGCGGATTCTGAACGGCGATGAGGGGGGGGGGATTTCAGAAGGCAGCGTGGGGCGGACTCCGAACGGCAGTGTAAGGCGGACAATAAAGTGGAGTGTGGGACGGATCTGATTGATTGATAGATTGATTGATCAGGGATTTATTGAAGGCAGAGGGTAGACCCTATTTTCCTTTTCAGAGAAGCACATGTGTAACAATGAGATACAATAAATCTCATAAAGGACCTCATGGAGATTGCTCTCATGCAGGGTTGGTAGTCCATAACACGACACCTTAACTTTGCGATGTGTCACACATCGCACGATGTAGTTTTGACGCGGTGCGCGTGCGCGGGCATCTGGCTTCGAGATGAACGTTGCGCGCCGAAAGAGAAGCAGATGAGATGACAAACGAAAGGCGAAGGCATCGCCGGCTCGGCAGTCAGACGAATATTTTTTGCATTTGTATTCGATTTGAATTTTTGATGAACTCAGAGTCATGAAGGGATATTCTCTGAGGACATGGGAATCGATTCATGCATTGACTTCAAATCGAACCATGAAATTCGATTTCCATGACCACATCCAAGGAGGAAAAGGCAACTTTTCTCGATGTCCGGACTTGGTTTTCGACGCGGATTTTTAAAACTGTCTCGACTATAAATGCTTTCATCATCCCAAAGTGATAAATATTGGTTCTTTATCATTATAAAGGAGCCATTCATACAATGATTCCGAGTCGGCTGCTGAAATTCGATTTTTGTTGCCACATACAAGGAGAAAAAGTCACATTTTTTTGGCGTCCCGACATGGTTTTCGACGAAGATTTCTCAATCTGACTCGAGTAAACATTTCTTTATCAACCCGGACTGATAAATATAGCTTCTTCATCATCATGAGAAGCCATTTATGCATTTATTCCGAATCAAATCATGAAATTCGATTTTCGTTGCCACATCCAAGGAGGAAAAGTCAATTTTTTTCGATGCCCGGACTTGGTTTTCGACGCGGATTTTTAAAACTGTCTCGACTATAAATGCTTTCATCATCCCAAAGTGATAAATATAGGTTCTTTATCATTATTAGGAGCCATTCATACAATGATTCCGAGTCGGCTGCTGAAATTCGATTTTTGTTGCCACATACAAGGAGAAAAAGTCACATTTTTTTGGCGTCCCGACATGGTTTTCGACGAAGATTTCTCAATCTGACTCGAGTAAACATTTCTTTATCAACCCAGACTGATAAATATAGCTTCTTCATCATCATGAGAAGCCATTTATGCATTTATTCCGAATCAAATCATGAAATTCGATTTTCGTTGCCACATACAAGGAGGAAAAGTCAACTTTTTTCGATGCCCGGACTCGGTTTTCGACGCGGATTTTCAATTTGACACGAGTAAAAATTTTTTCATCATTCCAAAGTCATAAGTATATGTTTTTCATTCTCGTGGAAAGCCATCCGTACATTTACTTCGAATCGAATCGTGAAATTCGATTTTCCTTTCCACATACGAGGAGAAAAAGTGAAATTTTTTCAATATTCCGACTTGTTTTTCGACGCGGATTTCTCAATTCGACTCGAGTAAAAATCTCATGAGAAGAAAAACTCATATTCATCTTCTTGGGATGATAAGAAAATTTATAGTCGAGTCAGTTTGAAGATTTCGCGTCGAAAACCAATTCGGAAGATCGAAAAAATGTGAAATGTTTCCTTTGTATGTGGCATCGAAAATCGAATTTCATGATTTGATTCGGAATAAATGCATAAATGGCTTCTCATGATGACGAAGAAGCTATATTTATCAGTCCGGGTTGATACAGAAATGTTTACTCGAGTCAAATTGAGAAATCTTCGTCGAGAACCATGTCGGGACGCCAAAAAAATGTGACTTTTTCTCCTTGTATGTGGCAACAAAAATCGAATTTCAGCAGCCGACTCGGAATCATTGTATGAATGGCTCCTAATAATGATAAAGAACCTATATTTATCACTTTGGGATGATGAAAGCATTTATAGTCGAGACAGTTTTAAAAATCCGCGTCGATAACCAAGTCCGGGCATCGAAAAAAGTTGACTTTTCCTCCTTGGATGTGGCAACGAAAATCGAATTTCATGATTTGATTCGGAATAAATGCATAAATGGCTTCTCATGATGACGAAGAAGCTATATTTATCAGTCCGGGTTGATAAAGAAATGTTTACTCGAGTCAGATTGAGAAATCTTCGTCGAAAACCATGTCGGGACGCCAAAAAAATGTGACTTTTTCTCCTTGTATGTGGCAACAAAAATCGAATTTCAGCAGCCGACTCGGAATCATTGTATGAATGGCTCCTTTATAATGATAAAGAACCAATATTTATCACTTTGGGATGATGAAAGCATTTATAGTCGAGACAGTTTTAAAAATCCGCGTCGAAAACCAAGTCCGGACATCGAGAAAAGTTGCCTTTTCCTCCTTGGATGTGGTCACGGAAATCGAATTTCATGGTTCGATTTGAAGTCAATGCATGAATCGATTCCCATGTCCTCAGAGAATATCCCTTCATGACTCTGAGTTCATCAAAAATTCAAATCGAATACAAATGCAAAAAATATTCGTCTGACTGCCGAGCCGGCGATGCCTTCGCCTTTCGTTTGTCATCTCATCTGCTTCTCTTTCGGCGCGCAACGTTCATCTCGAAGCCAGATGCCCGCGCACGCGCACCGCGTGAAAACTACATCGTGCGATGTGTGACACATCGCAGAGTTAAGGTGTCGTGTTATGGACTACCAACCCTGCTCTCATGGAGATTGATCTCATGGAGATTGCTCAAGTGGTGCCTAGTAAAGACTGGGAGATGCATCACATATGTTTCAAGATAGCTTACATATAGAGAATTGTTTCAAATCATTGACTATGCTAAGACGGAATAAAAATGGACTCAAGCAGTAACTACCTCACATTACACCAGGTAGAGTAAGTTTACTTAGTAACGCCGGAGGAATTTGATCTAGGTGCTCTCCATGAGCTCCCAAGGACCAATCCTGCGCATCACGTTCCATGAGCGTTTCGCGAAGGTAAGGCTTGAATGTGTCGGGGCTCTGTTTTACGAAATCCACGTCAGCAAGTGAGTTGAAAAGCTTCGACGCAACGTGAGTGGAAGACTGATCCAAAGCTCCAGTGCGGGTTGCTTTGTACGTTAATTTGTGTTTGTCGCGGCGCTCAGATTGGCATATAGACGAGTCATCCAAAACCAACTCGAAACGCGGTTTCAAGGATGATGGAGGATCATGATGAATTATTGAAAGGGCAAGCAAACCGATGAGGTATTCTTTTCGTCGAGCGTCAGATAACCATCCTAGAGCAATCCGGTGCGGTGTTCTATGCGCGCGCCGTGGCACACTACCATGAGCAAACCTAACACAAGTGTTCATAAGCGCTTTCAGTTTTAGTGTTTGAGTTTTGTCAAGTACGGTTAGGAGTGTCGCACTGTAATCAAAGTTAGGGAGTACAAGGTTAACTGTGAGCTGTTGGTTTAGAGGGCGTGAGAGTGCTCGACTCATCATCCGCAAGGAGTGAAGAGTGCCATGTATTTTCCGAGACAGAAGATTGATCTGCTTTCTCTAATCTAGGGAGGAGGAAATCGTGAGCCCGAGAAGCTTGATGTTGTCTACATATGGTATGACTGTGTTATTGATTTTTATGGGTAGGATGCACTTGAGATCAATGGTTTTCAGGTACAATTAGCTACCTAGATAAATAGCAGAGGTTTTATTCGTGTTCAATCTCAGACCGTTGTCTGAGGTCCACGCCGCCACTGCATTAGCATCCTGGTTGATAAGTGTGATCAATCTGTTGATATCAGTGGGGAAGTCATGTATGTGAATACCCATGTCATCAGCGAAGATCTTGTGGGATTAGTGACGTAGTATTTGAGAGAGACCATTGAAGAATATGAGGAACAGTAGTGGACCAAGGACGCTACCTTGAGGCTTGCCTGCTTTAACGTCCATCGATGCTCCATGTGACCCATCTTCGCATCGGGCAGCTTGTGTGCGACCGTTCAAGTAGCTCGCAAACCAGCGTATGTAACAGCGTGATTGGCAGTGTGGGGCGGACGATAGAATGGAGAGTAGGGCAGATTCCAAACGGCAGTGTGTAGCGGGCTGGGGTGGTGTGGGCAGAGTGGGGTGGCAACGCATATGTTATGCGGGGTGGCGTGGGGCGCCGTGGGCGGATTTCCCTTTATCCGACAGTGCGCGGCGGTGTGGGGCGTTGTGGGCGGAATAGGACGGCAACGCATATATTTTGTGGGGCGGAGTATGGGGGTGTGGGGCGGAAAAGGGCGGAGTGGGCCGGCAACGCATATGTTATATGGAGTGGGGTGGGACGGTTCTGGGTGCCACGGGGCGGATTTCTCGTCATCCGACAGTGTGGGGCGGAATGAGGCGGAGTTGGGGGGCGTGTGGGGCGGTTTCCGTAGCCGTGGGGCGGACTCTCCGTCATCTGACAGGGTGGGGCGGAAATGGGCGGCGTAAGGCGCGATGTGGGCGGAGTAGTGCCGGAATGGGCGGAGGGGCGCGGCAACGCATATGTTATGTGGAGCAGAGTGTGTTGGCGTGGAGCGTTGTGGGCCGCCGTATGGCGGATTTTCCGTTATCCTTTAGTGTGAGGCGGTGTGGGGCGTAGTTGGGCCGCGTGTGGGGCGGAGCGGGGCGGATTGAACAATGGAGTGTGAGGCGATGTTTGGCGCTGTGAGTCGAAGATTTTAAAAGCATGTAGTATAGGGAGATATACATACGAGTCATTTCGGAGCAATTCAGCCACGGGCGTCACAAGGGGGGTTTGGGGAAAATCCCAAAAAAATTTTTCCCATCAAAACTATGTTTAAAAGGTACAAAGAAATTTTTTTGGTATTTTTCCGAAGCCCTCCACGGGCCCTAGGGCCCACAGAAGGTCTATTTTAGGCCCTTTTTGGCCTATATCTGGAAAATCATTGCTCCGATTAGACTAAATCTTTTCCCACGTTCTTCAGCACATTTTCTTTGTTAAGACTAGCACTTTTCAAGAAAAATAGTCCGAGATCGATCATGCAGCCAAGTAACTTCTAGAAGCTATTCGCTGAGAGCAGATTTTAGCGATTTTTGGGCCTGCTTCAAAGCAATCTAGCTCCTACTAGACATGTGATAATCGACTTTTGCATAGGGTCATTTTGAAGGTCTTGAAAAACCTACAATTTGACCATCTGTAGATGTCGATTTTCGTACGTTTTATGGGAGCTACAGCCGATACAAGTTGAGCAGTTCTGTGAAAACGCCGAACTTTGAGCTCAATTTGAAAAAATCGTTTCTTTCTTTCGACCCCAAACCTGTGCGAATATGTTCTTCGATACCGATACTATCAATCAAAAGGCGCGGCAGCGCCTTGCTGTCGAGTATATGAAAGAGAAGAACATGTGAGAAAGAGAGAGAGCGCACGCAAGGCTGCCGTGCCTTATATACGCTGAGTTGGGCCGTTTTAACCTCACCTATTTTTTCGAACTTACTTATTTCATGCTTTTCTGGGTTCAGGAGGGTGTCTTTCCCTTTGAACCCGTTATTTTAGTCCTCAACAAGGATATTGGCGAGTCATTTCGCCGTTGACACCGTTTAGTGCCAAAATATCTTACTCACTAATTTCGACCCTTCCGAATTTTTTCGCGTCAAGATTTCAGCCACGTCAAGACACTCGAAGTCGAACACCATCGATTGTTGGGGTCGACCACGCGGGACGATCGACCTAGGCCTAGATCGACCGCAAGAACACGGGTGATGTTTTGATGCAGCCACATGTGTAGCAGACGGCGTTATTCCGCTCCAGCAGTAACATATTGTAACTTTTTGACTATTTCATTATATTATGTAGAGATAACAGCAGAGATTGAATGCCAATCGTAGCACCGCCTGCAGCGAGCTTGTAGAAATCAGCTCTCATTGTTGGAGGAATAAGAGCCACTTTATTGTTGTGGGTTTTCTTGTCTGGAGTGATATAAGAATAATAGGCCAAAGGCCAAAATGTGTGTCATTTTCGCTGTTGTGCAGTGTCAAGAATTGATCTCCAAAAATATTTGGAGAATTTAGGATTTGATCGTGAGGAAAAATGAGTGCCAGTGTCAATCTACATTTCAGCAGTGTATCGACTTTCAGTTTCCTCAATACTTTAGACAGACCCAACCCTGACGCTATAAATTGTGCATCTCAAAGAAAAGGTGATAAACCACTCTAGTTGAAGAAGAGTGCTACCAATAGAATATCCTTCGTGTTAATTTTCGTAGACCTGTCAATGTCCAACACATAAAGAGGGATCGTCTCTCACATTTAGATGTTGTAAGACAGGTCAGTCAATTGACGACTGTCCAAGAACAGTTGTTGTGATATATAAGCACTGATATTTGGTGCTGCTCTGGTTATTACTTTTGAATATCATATGTACATTGCGTAATACTCTAACCCAAAGGTCTCAGCTAGACTCTTACTCTCATATGGTGTATGGATTTTACTTTATTGGCGTTAAATTCTGAATGGGATTGGGAAGTTGTACAGCGTTCACCTGTTTCATCAAGAGCATTATGAAGAAAGAAAGGCACTTTTACGCTCTTGGTAGGGAGTGGTAAGTCCAAATTGAAAAAATTATTACTTGAGTAGTCAATCACTAAACAAACTGGATCCGTACATCTATCTGGAAGTATGTTGAGGATCATTCAAACACATATCACATAATGCTACTGAACCTTCATTCCCCTCAGAATGAGTTCGCATGGATTGATCCAACTTCTTGATGTGTTATGAATTACCAATGTGCTACATGGAATTTGTTTCAGTTTTTGGTCCTTGGAAAATTTTGGATAACAGATGTAGTGTCATAATTCTATGTTTCATTTATCAATTAGTTATTACTTATTCACTTTGATATTTAGCATGCTCTCTTGCTGAAGAGTGGATGTGGTTCATCATTTGGGGAATTTTCACAATCTAAAAGTTCCTTGTGATCCAAAAATTTTCTCTTGCAAGCACCATCACAAGTGGGTTAGGAGTCTTCGCATCAACTCAAGTGAATTCCATAAACTTATTTCGAGAGTCTTGCTATCAAAAATACAAAGTTGTACTTCTCCAGATTTTTCTTTGTTCATGATCAAAAAATGTTCATCTTGGAATGAAGCACTCTAGTGTTGATTAGGAGAATGATTTTTATGGATGAGATACATAGAATTTTTTTTGTTTTCCTACATGCTACTATTTACGGCATGTTTTTCAATCTCAGAATATTTAGTCATTACCATAGCCGAGTGTTGAAATCTCCCCCCCCCCCCCACTTCACTTTTTCCAAAAGTATAACTTGGCGAGTATGGCCATCCTTCCCCCCTATCACTTCATCTGGGATCAAAAATTGAATTTCAACTCTTGAGGGTCATGAAATCAGGGGAAACATGTCGAGTAACTATTTAGCAAAATTTAGCAAAATTTAAACATGAAACGAATGGGTAGAAAATGAAAAATATTCATTTCAACTCTTGAGAGTCGTGAGATCAAGAGAAGCATGTCGAGTAATTGTTTTGCAAAATCTGAACGTGAAACGCATGGAGAAGGATTGATTACATTACGATTTGACTTTCTCGGTAATTTTGACTCAACTTGAGTTACTCACCATCTCTACTGAATTTTAAACTAAACCGATCAATGCTAGATTGAATTCTCTGGTTTCTTTTTCTTCTCAGTGGTCTGAATAAATTATTATTTTCATTATATTTCATAGACGAAGGAGATGGTGAGAAACTCAAGTTGAGTCAAAATTACCGAGAAAAACAAATCGTAATGTAATCAATCCTTTCCCATGCATTTCACGTTCAGATTTTGCAAAACAATTACTCGACATGCTTTTCTTGATCTCACGACTCTCAAGAGTTGAAATTAATATTTTTCATTTTCTACCTATTTGTTTCATGTTTAAATTTTGCTAAATTTTGCTAAATAGTTACTCGACATGTTTCCCCTGATTTCATGACCCTCAAGAGTTGAAATTCAATTTTTGATCCCAGATGAAGTGATAGGGGGGAAGGATGGCCATACTCGCCAAGTTATACTTTTGGAAAAAGTGAAGTGGGGGGGGCAAGAGATTAGGACAATGATCTGGGTGGGCCATTCAATTCTCGATTTTATTCAGCCAATTTAAAACACCCTCTTTTGACTTTTCGCTCAAAATGCCAACACAGGCATGGCTCGCATATGCTTCCATCTGAGTTATTGTGCACCAACCTGGGTGGAATTACTCCCCAGAGTACCTCCAAATATGTGTGAAAACTTCCAGAGGCGAGTCTCGAGCCTGAAGCGATCTAGAAGTTCGAACCATCAGGTCCAAAATGGGCATTATTTCGTCTAATTTGGGGTAGGTGAGCGAGGGCTCGATTTCCCGTATTCCTGCTCACAAGCGAGACGAGTGGCTAGCATGGGGATGCAAACATATTCTTCTGACTCAAAATAACCATCGAAACACTGTGAATGCCAGAACCTCAAAATTTTGAATTTTTAATTTTGAAGAATACCCGATATAATACTGATTTGGTCTGTGAGAAACATTCGAACTGTCGCGCCTCTCTCGAGCCGGTACGGCAGGGAACTTCTCTCCTCTCCGGCCGAAGGCGCGCTGTTCAAGGTGTAAACTCACACAGTCTTACTACATTTACATACTAATGCATTGAAATACCGGAAATTCCATAGGTTTCCATGAGGAACTTTTGATATAAATCATCATAAAATTTAAAACTTCTTTTCCTCATTAATAGGCTCATTCTCCGGGCTTTTCAGTGTACATATTTGCTGTTTCATAAAACGTCCATTTTGGCATCATATTTAATTTTGCAAACTTTATTTGTTTGTCAAATTCTTTAGATTGACAGATACAAATAAATTCTGTTTCTTGGATACATAAGACCGATTTTGGAAGGACTTCCCATCATTCATCTGTTGTAAAAATTACTTTATTTCCGAGAATTCGGTCTCGTTGTAGGAATGTAAATGATGAGTTGTAAAATAACTTTTCCAGTAGAACAAGTTGTTTAAAGGATCAATGAATCGCCCAGGACCTCAATTATGAAGAAAAAATTGAAGTATATATTGTGATTAAATAGTAATTACAAAAAGATAGGAAACCACGTATTTCTAGAATGTCCCAGGAAATTATCTTTTATTCATCACTAAATAATTGAAGCAGACAGTTTTGAGTCTTTCATCATTGTAAAGATATTTTGATGTGACTAATCCAATGATGAAAGAAGAATCTACCAATATCATCTCAAAATATGAATTTCCAAGAAGAATCATCGTTTTTCCATCATTCTATCATCTAAACCATCATCTAACTTACAATATAGATATACTGTACAGCCAGAGCGCCGAGTATAAATACAGGCTCATCAGCCCATTGTGGCAGGCTTGCGCTCATTTGAAAATTAGAGCTGTATCGAGGCTTTGGTGCTCTGGCTGCCCTCAAGCCTGTATATAGAGTTGAAAATAAATGTGGATATTTCATTGGTGACATCTTGTAGTGTTGATATGCCTCGATGCAGGTCCAGGACGATGCTGTGATGGCAGTTCGGGCCTAGGTCCCCGCACTTCTCCAGTATTCGTCTGAATTCCAAATTACGCAACCCGGGGATCCATGTTTGTGTAGGAGCCTCAGTCCTCTCTACACTCTTAGAAACCCGGGTGAGCCAGTCTCACATCTTTCATAAGTCGATCTGCATGAGAGCCTCAGTCCCCTCGGCGTTCACTTATGAAAGAATAACATATTTTTTGAAAGTCGATGTGCATGAGGGCCTCAGTCCCCTCGGCACTCACTTGCAAAAGATAGTTTAAGATATACAAAAATCAGCTTTCTAAGGTCGAATGTATCTGTACCTAAGTACCTATATAGTTCACCTTTGATAGTTGAGGAGATCTTTAGCTTTTGCCGACTCGTTGAAGGGCCTCAGTCCCCGGGTATGGGTGAACAGAGGTTAGGATGATCCGCATTACGAATCCCTAATATCCATAAAAAATAAGGTCAATCCACGAAAGGTCGTACACCTCCATTGAGGTATCCCTATATTCAATTTATTACCAAGCATCCGGCTCTCTCCCGAGATCCAGAGCCCTTTGGTCCCTCACATATGGCGCCCAGACAGGGACCCCAGTACGTGCAAATACGATTTTTCATGGAGTGCGCCCTTGTTTTGATTCGACACTTGTGCCCTCCACACTTCTAGAAATTCTCAATTGAATCTGAGCGCGTTTTGGTACGCTCAATAGTTATTTTCTTCCAAAATTTTGACCATTTCTCAAACAAAATATCAATCCTCCAAAAATGATACCAGAATATCGAGGTGTACTTTTTAGTGAAAGCTGCAGTATACCAATCCAACAAATTCGCGAAGAGCTCGAAAATATTAACGAGACCCAAGACGAGCAGGGGGACGCAATTTCGAATTTCGATGATAGATTAAAAGATTTGGAAAACACATCCCCTGCCCAAGGCCGTCGTATTCAAATCCTGAGAATTGACGTAAAAGCATTGTTGGATCGCGTGCATGATTTAGAACGAAAGTGCAGCGATTTAGAATCGGAAATAAAATTAGTGCGTGAACTACATGGCACGAATATTGTCGAAAAGAGCATATATCGCTCGATGCATACATTTTTAAATACTCATGTGAACAACTTTTCCACTTGGCTTCGGAGAATCCCAATATATATAGCTCAGCTAATGCGAGCATCGCCCCTCCCTCCACATTCCATCTAGAAGAGCGCGTTCAATTCGCTCGAGGGCAACAACCTCACTGGTTTAGTAGCCAGCGTATTCGACTCCCACGCGGAAGGTCCGGGTTCGAACCCCAGTCATCGCAAAATATATTTTATTAGATTGCATTTTTTCGAGTGTACATCAACACTCCGATGCATAAGCATAACATTTCAACTCAATTTCACGAGTACGCACTGAAAATAACTACGAAAACAAAGTAACAAAATTCAAAAAATCTCATCCGCAGAACCCCTTCTGGACAGCAACCACTCCTGCATAGTTGTAGTTCGGGGCTGGCTTCGAGACGTCTTCGAGTCGTGAATCGATTGCGAGTGACGACAGAGCCTATATATTGACCCGCGCCATTCTGACTCGCATCGAAGAGGACGACGATAATAATGAAACCATGCGCCAACGCGACCAAAACATGCGATTATGGAGTACAGCTGTCACAGAGGATTTGAAGATTCTGGATTACGATCAAGCTTTTTTGGATCAAAAAATTCAAGCTCTTGAGAAGCAAAATGAGGTACTTTCTGCAAAACTAGAACTGACCCTCGAAAATTGAACAAGAGTTCAAAAGGAGAATGAAACCCTCCGAGCTCAAAATAGATGCTTCCAAATTGAAATTAAAAATCTTTCCGATAAGGTCAGCCTCATTGACGAGGTACAAGAGACCTTCTCAAATACCCTCTCGGACCTGCGTGATGAACGCTGCGGAGAGATCGAGGAGGACATCGATCTATGTAAAAAAATGATCGAAAGAATTCAAATTACTCAAGATTCTTTTTACAAACAATTTTGTGATTTCGCACGAGGTTCGCACGTGTCGTCTGAACCGATTGCTAGGAAATTAAACTCAAACCTCCTGTTTTGAAAGGAGAACCGTCAGAGCGCCCCATCAAATTCTTGAAAGAGCTCCGTCGGTACGTTGAGACTATGGAGTGAGATAACCAAGAGCTCTCTCTTGTAGTATCAGAATAGTTGGAGGGAACAGCTCTCAGTTGGTTTAGCCTTCATGAGAATGGAATCGAGTCCTTCGTGGATTTTGAATGTCTTTTCCAAGAATATTTCTGGCATAAGCATATTTGTAGGAAATTCAGAATGAAGTTGGAATTCGGAAAATTCAAGTCTGATGTCAAGCTGACTAGAGTTCAGTACGCCATGGAATTATTCAATATGGCTCTCGAGGTTGACGGGGGGCAAAATGACAATGAGATTATCAATCAACTTGGTTTCCACTTCGATCGAGTTGTGAGAGCTGCCCTCCGATCCCAACCTGAAAAAACCAAATCTTCTTTTTTCAACATTTTGGCTGACTTCGACTGCGATGATGCGTCGAATGAAGGTCACCAACAAAAGAAAAAGTCGTCCTGGTCATCCAACAGAATAAACATTGAGACCAAGGAAACTACAAGATCCTTGACAAGATCCAATAAAGTCTGTAATAACGAATCTTCGGATCCGGGAAACGCACAGTAGTTGCATCTTGTTCCTCGGATTCCAAAAACAATTGTCATGTCGACAGAAGGCAAGGTGCAACTGGAAAAATGAATTCCATTATAAATATCTGTCCTCCAATAAAAACGAATGTCGGTACACAAAACCAGGTCTCCGACACCACAAAGCTTGAAAACCCAAACTGACAATATCCAAGCCTCCAGTGCCATACAAAAATCGTATCGAACTCGAAAATTGAGTGATACACCCAGCACAGGAAGTGCATCCGAGAATGACCTGACCTTCCACAAGAAGTCAAACCATTCCAAATCGAGCACCCTCCCAAAGGAAGGCTCTGCTCACGTCATACAATCCTCAAATGATCTCAAGGATCAGGAGGTGATGACAAAAAATAAACCTTGTGAGTTCAATTCCGACTCGCACACTCTAATTAGAGCTGGCAATTCTGCGGAAAAGTCAGTCCATGGGAAATCAACCCTACAACATGATATTCTGGGGACAGACCATAACGAATTAGTTTCGGAAGACAATTCTTTCATCCCTTTCGCACCAACCACTGGAACATTTGAGCAACATGTGGATGATCGGAGCCATGTTCTCGAAGAGACTAATAGCAGACGCTGTATTACCGTGAAGCTCGGTAATATTAATAACACCCGTAAGCACACCCGATCCAAAAAGGGCAGTGGGGGGCACAAGTGTTGAATTGAATCCTGTAGTGTGGAAAATTTTGAGTGTCTAACTTGTCACTTTTGAATTAAAATTCTCATTTCTATGGAAGAGAATTCGAATTTTAATGGGGGGCATGTGAGTGCCATAACCTCAAAATTTTGAATTTCTAATTTTGAAGAATACCCCATATAATACTGATTTGGTCTGTGAGAAACATTTGAACTGTCGCGTCTCTCTTGAGCCGGTACGGCAGGAAACTTCTCTCCTCTACGGCCGAGGGCGTGCTGTTCAAGGTGTGAACTCACACAGTCTTACGTCAATACATTTACATACTAATACATGGAAATACCGAAAATTCCATAGGTTTCCATGAGGAATATTTGATATAAATCATCATAAAATTCAAAACTTCTTTTCCTCATTAATAGGCTCATTTTCCGGGCTTTTCAGTGTATATATTTTTCTGCAACTGTGTGCGCGAAGTTGTAAAAAAATGAGGCTTCTCTTCATTATTCACAGTGCGAGAAGTAATGCGTGAATGACTTCTCGCACAGGTTTACATTTACGCACTGGTGAAGTGTGCGTGAATGTAACTTCTCGCTCTAATGCATTTTCATTCACGCACAGTTCCAAAATGTGATGTCACGTCATCCCTCTGAATTTGGCTTTTCTTGAAGACTTCGTTTCCAAGATAATCTTGCTCGGACAGTGGTGCATTTAATTACAACTTCGCGCACAGTTGCAAAAAATAGTATACGCAACACGTGCAAGAAGTTTCCGCACACGTTGCCGACTCGCGCGAGAAGTAACATTCACGCACACTTCGAAACTTCTCGCACACCCAGAAGTACATATTTATGCACGCTCGCTCCGCGAGCTCGCGTAAATGTGTTCTTCTGACTGTGCGAGAAGTTCCAAAGTGTGCGTGAATATCAACTTCCCGCACTCGTTTGGCAACTTGTGCGGAAATTGACCTTCTCGCACTTGTTGCGTAATATACTATTGTTTCATAAAACGTTCCTTTTGGCATCATATTTAATTTTGCAAACTTTATTTGTTTGTCAAATTCTTTAGATTGACAGATACAAATAAATTCTGTTTTTTGGATACATAAGACCGATTTTAAAAGGACTTACCATCATTCATCTGTTGTAAAAATTACTTATTTCCGAGAATTCGGTCTCGTTGTAGATATGTGAATGATGAGTTGTAAAATAACTTTTCGAGTAGAACAAGTTGTTTGAAAGATCAATGAACCGCCCAGGAGCTCAATTATGAAGAAAAAATTGAAGTATATATTGTGATTAAATAGTAATTACAAAAAGATAGGAAACCACGTGTTTCTAGAATGTCCCAGAAAATTATCTTTTATTTATTACTAAATAATTGAAGCAGTCAATTTTGAGTTTTTCATCATTGTTAAGATATTTTGATGCGACTAATCCAATGATGAAAGAAGAATCTACCAATATCATCTCAAAATATGAATTTCCAAGAAGAATCATCGTTTTTGCATCATCCTATCATCTAAACCATCATCTAACGTACAATATAGATATACTGTACAGCCAGAGCGCCGAGTATAAATACAGGCTCATCAGCCCATTGTGGCAGGCTTGCGCTCATTTGAATATTAGAGCTGTATCGAGGCTTTGGTGCTCTGGATTTCCCCAAGCCAGTATATAGAGTTGACAATAAATGTGGATATTTCATTGGTAATATCTTGTAGTGTTGATATGCCTCGATGCAGGTCCAGGACGATGCTGTGATGGCAGTTCGGGCCTAGGTCCCCGCACTTCTCACAACACGATTCCGTGGTCGATGAGGCTATGATATATCGTCATTTCGCAGTAGAGGAGCAAAACCTCTTATTACGGAATTTAACGCCGTTTAAGGATTGGATGATATCCTAAGCACAAATTGACCCCGGAATCGTGTTGAGATGGTCATTTTGAATCGGGAAAACATATTTGAATCTCCATTCTAGCTACTCGTATCGTTTGTGAGCAGGAACACGGGAAATCGAGCCCTCGCTCGCCTGCTCGAAATTAGACGAAATAATGCCCATTCTGGACCTGATGGATTGAACCTCTAGCTCGCTTCTGGCTTGAGGCTCGCCTCCGGGAGTTTTGACACATATTTGGGGGTACTTGGGGGAGTAATTTGACCCAAGTTGGTGCACAATAACTCAGATGGAAGCATATGCGAGCCATGCCTATATCGGCATTTTAAGCGAAAAGTCAAAAAACTGTATCTTTGAACGTACGCAAAAAATCAGGAGATGATTTCTCCACCGAGATTCTTCTTAATATTGTTAGTGCTTGTCCTGAAGGACATATTCGCACAGGTTTGGGGCCGAAAAAAGGAAAACGATTTTTGTAAATTGAGCTCCAAGTTTGGGGTTTTTACAAAACTGCTCAACTTGTATCGGCTATAGTTCCTATGAAAAGTACGATAATCGACTTCTACAGGTGGTCAAACTGTAGGTTTTTACAAGACCTTCCAAATGACCACCTGCAGAAGTTCATTATCACATGTCTAGTTGGAGCTAGATCGCTTTGAAGCAGGCTCAAAAATCGCTCAAATCTGCTCTTAGCAAATGGCTCCTAGAAATTACTAGGCTGCATGATTGATTCCGGACTAATTTTCCCAAAAATGCTAGTCTTAACAAAGAAAATTCGCCCAAGTACGTGAGAAAATATTGAGTCTAGTCGGAGCTATGATGTTTCAGAAATAGGCCAGAAAAGGGCCTAAAGTAGACCCTCTGCGGGCCGTAGGGCCCGTGGAGGGCTTCGGAAGAATCACAGAAAAAATTTGTTGTACTTTTTAAACATATCATCGATGGGAAAGATTTTTTTGGAATTTTCTCCAGACCTCCCTGGTGACGCCTCTGGCTGAAATGCTCCGAAATGACTCATACATATATCACTCTTCAATATGAGTCTATATGGGCAATGCTTATTTCGTAGGCTGGAGCTTTGAACAGAAGGCCCATTCGACGGAATTACTATGGATTCTGCATTTTCTAGGTGGTATGAGATGGTGAAAAAAGTTTGATGAGATTTGGTGACTCGGACCCTCCGGACTCCGGTTATTAGAGTGAATATACGCATGAAAGGTTTGTAATACTTATTTTTATATCTACTGGGAGAGTACATTTGTACTCCATTGACTCTATTCCAAATCTGAATTTCCAGCACTGAAGAAGTGACGAGTAGAGTGATATAAGAATACAAAAAAGGAGAACGTTTGTGTTCAGCACCATTCTGAACTCTAAACAATGGCGACATAAGAAGGTGGCACTGTCTGGATATCGATACAGTACATTTGTCGTTCCTGTTAGAAATTTGTGTGATTCGATAGCCTTGAAAATGACTAGTACAATACATTTTCCAGATGGACTATTTGCGAATGATTTGAGTTGCACAGATCTCCTACAAAATACTTCGATTCTCGGATTTGAATTTCTTACATTTTCGAATGCACTTCGATCTTAGTATTAGAGGCTTATGAGGAATATGAATTCTCTCTTGAACTACTTCGTAGATAACAGCAAAGTTCCCAGAGTAACTGTATGTAGTCTCGAATATCAATTATAAGTAGAGAATTGGATTGATGAACTAATATAGCCATGCCAGTCACTTATTTCGTGGTATACACATATTATAAGTGAGTATATTCGAAGAAATATTGCGCCTCTCGAAAGTTCACAGCGAATAGAAAGATTTGGATTATAATTGCCATATGATATACTTTTCCCAAGGAAATTTTCAGCGCAAGAAAATATGTTGTTTTTGAGGAACTCAACTTTTAGTTCGTCGAAAGAATCGCTCCTTGACGAATTGACCGCTCATTCCGGCCGCGTAACAATTTCCCTGGATCCTTCGTGATGCATTCGACAATACAGATTGAAATTAGTCGAGAAACTCAGAGAGGCGTCAGATTTATCGGCTTCAAGATTATGGAATTCAATTCAATCCACTAGAAAGCATCAGAATTAAAGAATCGATTATCTCTGGAAGAGAGCGGTTCCGGGAGGAACAAGAAAATATGTATCCTATACTTTTGAGTCCGAAACAATATATGAGGATATCTCTGAAACTTTTTAAATTTGCTGTCACAGCTGAGCCAAACTGGTTGTGGGACGTTTCTCCAGGTCTCACCTGTCGAACTACCTTCGTTCGAATGTCCTGAAAGTGGTCAACAAGTTAGAGCTTGAATGGTGGATGTGGGCAGATACTAGAGTCAATCATGTGCGAGATAACACCCGTAAATCGAGGAATTTAAGTGTCAAAGCGTCAGACCCTTGAGATTTGGCAGGCTCTCGTGAGTGGAGCATTTCTGATCAAATTCTGTAACTCCTCGGACTGATTTCTAATGGTCCAAAGTTATGATTCTTCTAGTGGAGAAGGGTGTGCCTCACTCTGCTCAGCCGTGACACGTAGAGATGTGAGTGTCACAGATTTGTGGGAAAACATTCTAGAAACATGTTACAAATACCCTCGAAATATCATACCAATTTCCACCCACCGAGACTTTGGGCGCTCCACGAATATCATTCGTTTGAAGAAGGGCTGTGCAGCCGCGATTTTATGAAAAATGCATCAAGAAACGATGAAACCGTTGTTGGAGCATTTAGTATATTCCAATTCTGACTTTCGTTGCTACAAACTAACACCCGATTGCATCCAATCCTCATACTCGAACCATTGTGCTTGCTCAATATTAGGCTCTAGCCGCATATCTCGATTTCCACCGCTGTAACACTTTCTGAGGCCGAAAATCAAAAGTTTCAGATATATCCTCATATCTCACAGCGGGCCTGATTGGAATTTCATCACTTTTCTGCTCCCTGATCGTTACTAGATTCGGTTTCTATGAGAGCGTTCTCAATTCACGAGTCTCAAGAAACGAATCGTTAGAATTCTAGGGAATTCATTTCGATTCTTTGAAAATATTTTGTGGAGAAGGTTTCCTGGAGGGATTCAGAGTGAACTCATCAAATGTTCATATAGCCATAATCAATCAATTGGTTGATACGGATTTCTGTTGAAAGGAATGAGGAAGTGAAATCACGTCCTTTTTCTCTACATGCTGTGGAACTCATGATCTGAATGATGGAAATTAATAGAAATCAAAAATATACATCAACATGTTGACTGTGGAAGCGAAATCGCAATCCTGGTTGAAGTTGCAGGAGAGTTCAAATATCCATTCCAGCACTTGCGTGAGTCAAACCTCATGGAAGATGATCAGTTTGGTATCTCTCCACTGTCTCTCTATGTAATTTGGTGGGCTAGACCGGTGAGGCCCAGAAATTCTTTCTAACGCGGGATACACTCGGGAGGATGGTTGGTAGTATCGGCCGGACCGGCCAATTGATGTCATCAGCCTCCGGGAGGACCTGCGTTTTGACATCTGGTCTAGGCATACAGTAATTGTAGCCATGGTTTTGGCTCTCATGCATTGCTTAATCTCATTCCTCAGGCTGCAGTCCACGACGGACTTCGAATCGCTCGAAAACGAGGAATTATATAAAAGTCAGATTCTAAGAATGAGCTGAGTATACTCCTCGAATTTGTGTTGTTAGCGAGTGATTGAGTGAAAAAAAAACGGAAATCGTGAGACAATTCGCACAAATCAAGTTCATTATCGAAAGTCTCTTGTACACATGTTCATTAGAACATATACAAGGAACAATCGCGACAAGAGCCAGTAGATACGTATCCTCTACTTGGGCACGGGTTGAAAGTTTGGTATGAAAATTGTGGACAAGGATGAATGTTAATGGAATAATCAATCACCTGAGAAATTCGACATTCTTGCTTTTCGAGACGCAAGGATCGAAAACTGTCAGATAGTGTGATCTGTGGATCTTCCCAACACATTTAGGCTGATCATTCACCACACATGAAGATTTCTAGGAAGATCGATTGACGGGTTGAAGAGAACGCGGACACGAGAAGGAGACATAACACTCAGACACGGCCAATGACCACGATCATGAAGGAAGGTCTGGCTACTGCGTAGGGCGCAAGCGTTGCTCAGGTGATGCCACGGCAGTCGGCTTTCGCCAATATGGCCGCCTCGGGGAGAGGCGATCTGATTGTCTGAGAGAAACAGCAGCTGGCAATTTTGAAACTTCAATATTTACAACAGTACAGCGATGTGTTATGAATCTTCAATAGCCGGACAACCGTCATCCTAGAGCAAGTGTTTGCTCCAGTTTGTTGTTCGTTGTTTCCTTCAGCCAATCAGATCGCCTCCCTCGAGGCGGCCATACTGGCAAAAATCGACTGAGGTGGCATCACCCGAGCAGAGCGTGCACCCCATGGAGTGGACAGACCTGTCTTTCTGATCGTGGCCAATGACCGACAAAAATAAATTTCCAATGGGCAAGAAACGATCGTGGAGGAGGAAGCACAGCCTACAATCGGAAGATCTCGGCGAAAGGAACAGAATGGGGGAAACGGAATCGGAGGAAAGAGAAGATTTTCAGGTTAAGGAATTGATTCGAATTGAAATATCAGAGGAGGATGTCTTGTCACGGATACAACCCATCTTCTCCGAGGAAGCAAAACATCTGCTATGTGAGATGCATCCATAGATTTCCGTCTAACTGTCATCGTTCCAAGGATATTGGCCGGGAGAGTTTCTTCCGAAGTGCCTCTCCATAGCCAGGCTTCCTCAGCTGAAAATTCGTCGAATCCACATTCAGCATGGAGATCATGGATCTAAAATGCATCCAGAAGGTACGCAATCGAATCTGCGCAGGTACATGGACTCACCTATTCACAGATCTTTCAAAGTCTAAGAAGTTATAAACGAGGTCGTGATTTACCTGGAAGTTGAGGAGTCCAAAGAAATTCATTCGAATAAGAGGATTTCTCCTTGACCAGATGTAGACCAACATGATGGTTAATGCATGGCCTAAGAAGAGCAGATTGGTGAAGAAAGCACATACCTACGGGTGACTTAAGGAATAATATCGGAGTCCTCATTATTTGAGGGGGATGGGGACCAAATCCATGAGGGAGGGGGCCTTTACAATAAGTAATGATTGGGGATGAGTTCTGAATCGCCATGGCTCTACTTCCATGAGTCCTCACTCCACCACACCAAGAGTGAGACCATTCATCGATACCTCCAACGAAGGAAAACACTTTCAATGAATGAACATATGGCTCATTTATTGTGAAGTGATTTTTCCCGTAGGAGGTTTCGATACCGTCAACTGGGATAACTTTGGGACAAAAATCGCATTTTGCCCCTTCAAACTCGGGGAACTTGTACGTCTCATAACAGAGGCGCATTGTATGTGCAGTCAATAGGAAGCTTACAGCTTCAGCTTCCGATTGCGGTATTCGTTAAGTACATTTGGGAATCTCTAGTTGGAGATATGAACGCTCAGAGTCGGGTCCCAAAGTTGAACCGGTTTGGGGTAACTTTGGGACAGCGTACTTCGTATAGAGAATCTCACGGCTACCGTCAACTGGGGTAACTTTGGGACAAAAATGCCATTGTTCTCCTTGAAACTAATGTAATTTGTACATCTCGCACCAACCGTATCTGTCACAGCCTTTTGGAATGTTAAAACAAAGTGAATTTTTCGTCGTGCTTCGAGCAGCAGCATCAATACTGAGTATTCATGGGGAATACTCCTTTTTCTGTTGAGGTACTGCTGCACGAGGTGACGAAGACGACGGCCGAGCCGACGAATCGCCGCTACTGCAAGAAGTATGCCTGCGGGCCCGCTACTCCGCCTGCACCGCTGATTGCCGCAGTCGCCACACCCTATGAGCCCGGTGGTCGACGACATGACGACTTTGAAGGATTATACTCCGGGTGGGCTACCCGGGTTCGACATGGGTTTGGTGCCCTCGCATGGGCCAAATCGATGACGTCGCGCATTCGGGACGCAAATCGGGACGCAATATGGGTGTGTGTGCGGGCCGAGGCCCCGCTCACCTAGGTGAGCGAGTGCATACGCGTATTCATGCGCTTTTTGGCCGAACCACACCAGCATCCGGGTATACGAGGCCGCGCACACACGTTTTGATGACAGCATCGCGTTGACGGGCCTATAGCTTACCTTGTTATTAAACAACTAGTTATAGGCCGGACAGAGAATGCTGGTAGTAACAACCAGGGCCCACCGGACCCGTGTTTATTGCTGAATAGTCCTGTAAAAGGGCTGAAAGAGCTTCAATGAAAAAAAAAAAAAAAAAAAAAAAAAAAAAAAAAAAAAAAAAAAAAAAAAAAAAAAAAAAAAGGACCCCGTGTTGCATTTACCAGTCATCTTCTGGTAATCACACGCGATTCTCAGTGTACTAGATCGAAAGTACACGTTCTGATGATTGATTTCGCATTCAATCAGGACGTGTATATGTCGCAGCCTTTTGGTAGAATCAGCCGTTTGGCCAAAAAGCTAGCCTCTTGGCCAAACGCCGCCCTTTCATTTTGAAACGGTTCATTCTACAATCGGGCGGCCTAACACCAGCCTTCTGATCAAACGGCTACTGTTTCCCAGCCATTTGGTCAAATGGCGGATCGCGCGCAGCCTTTTCATATCAGAACTTGCACTTTTCAATATTTCGCGGTAGATTTGTGAACTTCAGCTCGTGAAATTGAGGTAACGGGAATAATCTAAGGAATGACAGATGAGTAATTTCACGTAAAATAAATGATCGGTGAAACATGATGTCCAGATCTTCTGGGCATGATTTTTCACCAATTTCATATCTCAAAATGTGATGAAACACCGACCGCTTGGGATATTTTACGTGGTTGGTGAGCATATTGGCTGAACTTTTGATCTCATTCGATGAAAAAGCACTGACTTTTTCAGATAAAAACAGCTATCGCTCTGAAACGGGACAAGATATCGACAAGCGATTCAGCGCATTTGGAAGGCAAGACAGAAACTTATCAGAGTATACCTTGAAATATATTGTAGAAAGTCATAGTCTCGTATATAGAAGCTTTCTGGAAAATCGCGATTTAGGTTTCCTCCCAGAAAGATATTTTCAGAAAATTTTGAAAACATAAGTGTTAAAGATAAGTGTTATCAGAATTATTCCAGAACGCTGTCCTGGAGAATGGAATTGATTCGCGATTTTGACGGAGTTTTCAAATGCGCTGAACTTATCGTCAATATCTCTTTCCGCTTCAGAGCTATAGCTCTTTCGATGCGAAGACGTCAGCGCCTCGTGTCAGCGCTTTTTCATCGAAAAAATAAAAATTCAAACCAATCTGTTCACCAGCTGGACAAAAAAAATTTTTGGGGTTCCGACGGTCGGTTTTTGATCACGTTTTACGATATAAAATCAGTGAAAAATCATGCGCAGAAGATCTGGACATCATGTTTTACCGATCATTTATTTCACGTGAAATTACTCATCTGTCATTCCTTAGATTATTCCCGTTACCTCATTTTCACGAGCTCAAGTTCACAAATCTACCGCGAAATATTGGAAAGCGCATGAGTTCTAATATGAAAAGGCTGCGCGCGATCCGCCATTTAACCAAATGGCTGGGAAACAGTAGCCGTTTGACCAGAAGGCTGGTTTTAGCCCGCCCGATTGTAGAATGAACCGTATTAAAATGGAAAGGCGGCGTTTGGCCAAAAGGCTAGCCTTTATTCGAGACCTTTCATATCTCAGAACCGATCCAATTCAAATCAAAACGGCTGATTCTACCAAAAGGCTGCGACATATACGAGTCACACACTACACGACGACGGCGATGCGACGGCCGGGGCGCCCTTCTCAGGGCGACGAAGAGCACTACGACGAGTGTGGGTGTTGATGGCCAGCTGACGATGCTGCTTACTTGGTGCAGCACTCCTCGGGCTTGCTGCCATCCAGACCACAGCCTCATACACCGCAGCCCGGTAACAGCTACATCGTATTTTTGTTGTGGTTATGCGTGCATGCAGCACATCGTGCATGCACCCACTTATAACTTCGCCACAGTATGCACTCGCGCACCATTACCCGGGTACTTAGCTGGTCACCCACGACACCGGTGACACGCAGGCCGACGCGGGTGAGCCCGGATGGCTCAGCAAGGGACGAGGACGACAAAGCCGATGTTGACACTGGAGTCGCACAGACGACACACAGACAATTTGTTGCTGCAGTGTGATAGCGCTACCGAATGGTATAGCCTGGCTCAGGGCGGGTACACCTGATCAGGCAGACAAGAAAAATTATAGAGACCCAGACATCGGTCTGTGAGTGCCATAACCTCAAAATTTTGATTTTTTACTTCTGAAGAATACCCGATATAATACTGATTTGGTCTGTGAGAAACATTTGAACTGTCGCGCTTCTCTCGAGCCGGTACGGCGGGGAACTTCTACCCTCCCCGGCCGAGGGCGTGCAGTTCAATGGGTAAACTCAAATAGTCTTACGTAGATACATATACGTACTAATACATGGAAATACCGAAAATTCTATAGGTTTCCATGAGGAATTTTTGATATGAATCATCACCAGATTCGAAACTTCTTTTTCCCATTAATCAGCTTGTTTTGAGAACTATCAAGTGAAAATATTTTTATCCCATGAAAAATCTATTTCAGAGTCCCATTTTATTTTGCCAACTTGATTTGCCTATAAAATTTTCTAGCTTGGGAGTTCCAACTGAATTCTGTTTTTTGGACACATAAGACCGATTTTGAAAGGATTTCCTGTCATTTATTTGTCGTAAAATTACTTTATTTCCGAGAATTCGATCTCATTGTAAATATGTAAATAATGAGTTGTGAAATAACCTTCCGAGTAGAATGAGTTGTTTGAAGGATCAATGAATCGCCTAGAAGCTCGATTATGAAGGAAAAATTAAAGTATATATTGTGATTAAAGAGTAATTACAAACAGATAGGAAACCACGTGTTTCTAGAATGTTCCAGAAAATCATCTTTCATTTTATTACTAAATAATTGAAGCAGCCAATTTTGAGTTTTTCATCATTTGTAATATATTTTGATGTGACTAATCCAAGGATAATAAAAGAATCTACCAATATTCTGATGGATAATTCTTGATCTTGGAGGACTAAATGATAAAGAGTAAAAACACTCTTTTATAGATGGTGATAAGATTTTATTCTTGCAAGAATAAAATCTTATCACCATCTATAAAAGAGTGTTTTTACTCTTTATCATTTAGTCCTCCAAGATCAAGAATTAACCATCAGTATTAAGCAATTGGGGACGAGAAATCAACAATCAGAGTTTAATCTACCAATATCATCGGAAAATATGAATTGCAAAGAAGAATCATCGTTTTTCCATCATTCTATCACCTAAACCATCATCTAACGTACAATATAGATATACTGTACAGCCAGAGCACCGAGTATAAATACAGGCTCATCAGCCCATTGTGGCAGGCCTGCGCTCATTTGAATATCAGAGCTGTATCGAGGCTTTGGTGCTCTGGCTTTCCTCAAGCCTGTATATAGGAATAAAAATAAATGTGGATATTCTATTGGGAATATCTTGTAGTGTTGATATGCCTCGATGCAGGTCCAGGACGATGCTGTGATGGCAGTTCGGGCCTAGGTCCCCGCTTTTCTCCAGTATTCGTCTGATTCAAAATTACGCAACCCGGAAATCCATGTTTGTGTAGGAGCCTCAGTCCTCTCTATACTCTTAGAAACCCGGGTGAGTCAATCTCACATCTTTCAGAAGTCGATATGCATGAGGGCCTCAGTCCCCTCGGCGTTCACTTATGAAAGGATTACATATTCTTTGAAAGTCGATGTGCATGAAGGCCTCAGTCCCCTCGGCACTCACTTGCAAAAGATAGTTTAAGATATACAAAAATCAGCTTTCTAAGGTCGAATGAATCTGTACCTAAGTACTTATATAGTTCACCTTTGGAAGTTGAGGGAATCTTTAGCTTTTGCCGCCTCGTTGAAGGGCCTCAGTCCCCGGATATGGGTGAGCAAAGGCTACGATAATCCGCATTACGAATCCCTAATATCCATAAAAAATAAGGTCAATCCACGAAAGGTCGTACACCTCTATTGGGGTATCCCTATATTCAACTTATTACCAAGCATCCGGCTCTCTCCCGAGATCCAGAGCCCTTTGGTACCTCACAGGTCTCTGGATGAAAATTCACGATGCAGACGACACACGTATATGCATATGTGTGTATGAGGCCGAAATACTGTATTGTAGCAGTACACTAGGTATACATGAGCATGCTACGAATATACAGAGTCCCACATAGATATGAATAATTTCGGAGCATTTCGGCGAGAGGCGTCACCAGAGGGTCTGGGAAAAATCTCGAAAATTTTTTTTCTATTGGTACCATGTTCAAAAGGTACAGAAAAATTTCCTTGGGATTCTTTTTCTAAGCCCTCCACGGGCCCTAGGGCCCATAGAAGGTCTATTCTGGGCCCCTTTTGGCCTATTCCTGGAAAATCATAGCACCGGCTAGACTCAATCTTTTTCACGTACTTGGGCGCATTTTCTTCGTTAAGACTAGCACTTTTCGAGAAAAATAGTTTGAAATCGATCATGCAGCCAAGTAACTTCTAGGAGCTATTTGCTGAGAGCAGATTTTAGCGATTCTTGCGGCCTGCTTCAAAGCCATCTAGCTCCTACTAGACATGTGATAATCGACTCCTGCATGTGGTCATACTGAAGGTCTTGAAAAACGTACAATTTGACCATCTGTAGAAGTCGATTATTATCGTACTTTTTATAGGAGCCATAGCCGATACATGTTGAGCAGTTTTGTAAAAAGCCCAAACTTGGAGCTTAATTTACAAAAATCGTTTCTCTCTTTCCGACCCCAAACCTGTGCGAATATGTCGTTCAAGACAAACACTAATAATATCAAGAAGAATTTTGGTGGAGAAATCATCTCCGGATTTTTTGCGTACTTTCAGAGTTACAGTTTTTTGACTCTTTGCTTAAAATGCCGACATAGGCATGGCTCGCATATGCTTCCATCTGAGTTGTTGTGCACCAATCTAGGTGGAGTTACTCCCCAAAGTACCCCCAAATATGTGTGAGAACTTCCGCAGGCGAGCCTCGAGCCAGAAGCGAGCTGGAGGTTCAGACCTTCAGGTCCGGGATGGGCATTATTTCGTCTATTTTTGGGCAGGTGAGCGATGGCTCGATTCCTCGTGTTCTTGCCCACAAACGAGACGAGTGGCTAGAGTAGGGATACAAACATATTTTTTCGACTCAAATTGACCATCTAAATACGATTCCGGTGTCAATTCAGCCCTTAATCATCGTCATTTTGCATTAGAGGCGCAAAACCTGTTATTACGGAGTTCAACGCCATCTGAGGATTGGATGATATCCTAGGCACGAACTGACCCCGGAATCGTGTTTAGATGGTCATTTTGAGTCGGAAGAACATGTTTGTATCCCTATTCTAGCCACTCGTCTCGTTTGTTGGCGGGAACACGAGGAATCGAGCCATCGCTCACCTGCCCAAAAACATACGAAATAATGCCCATCTCGGACCTGATGGTCTGAGCCTCCAGCTCGCTTCTGGCTCGAGGCTCGCCTGCAGAAGTTCTCACACATATATTGGGTACTTTAGGGAGTAATTCCACCCAGATTGGTGCACAACAACTCAGATGAAAGCATATGCGAGCCATGCCTATGTCGGCATATTATGCAAAAAGTCAAAAAACTGTATCTTTGGACGTACGCCAAGAATCAGGAGATGATTCCTCCACCGAGATCCTTCTTGATATTGTTAGCGCTTGTCTTAAAGGACATATTCGCACAGGTTTGGAGTCGAAAAAAGAGAAACAATTTTTTCAAACTGAGCTCTAAGTTTGGGGTTCTTACAAAACTGCTCAACTTGTATCGGCTATAGCTCCTATAAAAAGTACGATAATCGACTTCTACAGGTGGTCAAGCTGTAGGTTTTTTCAAGACCTTCAAAATGACCACCCGCAGGAGGCGATTATCACATGTCTAGTAGGAGCTAGATCGCTTTGAGGCAGGCCCAAAAATCGCTAAAATTTGCTCTTAGCAAATAGTTCCTAGGAGTTACCAGGCTGCATAATTGATTCCGGACAATTTTTTCCCCCAAAAGTGCTAGTCTTAACGAAGAAAATGCGCACAAGTACGTAAAAAAAGATTGAGACTAGCCGGAGCTATGATTTTCCAGAGTAGGGCAGAAGAGGGCCTAAAATAGACCTTCTGTTGGCCCTAGGGCCTGTGGGGGGCTTCGGAAAAATCCCCAAAATATTTCTTTGTACTTTTCAATCATAGTATTAATGGAGAGAAATTCTTTGGTGTTTTTCCCAGACCCCCCTGGTGACGCCTCTGGCCGAAATGCTCCGAAATGACTCATATACTGATGCATTGGAGCCACTATATAACTATATTGCTACAGACCGCGACTAGATATAGGTATACAATGCCATATAGCAAATATTGCATGCAGTGAAAGAACATAAGTGGAGGCAAAGCGAACTGCGCAGTGCCTCCACTCCGGCAGATGCTTGTTGTGAGTGCAAATAAGATGAGAGACGGTATGAGTGGAGGTAAGAAGTAGTGCAGTACGAATATTCCCGTGAGCTTTGGACGTGTAAGTCTGCTATTTCCGTGCGCATACTTGATGCCGTGTGGCATAATGCACTGCAAACTTTGTCGCGCAGCCACCGATAAAGGGTGCTGCTAGTTTTCCGGTTAAGTTTATTGACCATCATAGCGCTTCTCCTCCGGCGGAGATGAAGCTTCGCAGGCCGGAAGAACGCTGCCAATGATAATTTTTTCTACTCAGCTGCACGTGCTTGCGCTCCGAGCTTTTGCCGCGTTTAAGCCAATTTGCCGTGTGCCCCCAGAAGTCCAGGAGGGACACACGCTAGACTCCAAGAGTCTGAGTTATCAAGATAGACTCCAAGGATCTACAATATTGAAGGCTAGAATATTAATGGAACCGGGTTATCAACAGATGATAATGGAAAACAACGGTGAGTCTTCTTCTTGCTCATTTCTCTAAAAGTGAATTCCCTCGTGCCGGCCGATATTTGAGCCTCGTGCGCGCGTACAAAAACTTGCCCCAGCCGAGACGATCCCCGGGGGGGATAACACGTGCTGAGGCCGACTAGTGAAAGATTGGTTAGAACGCCCGGGCGCCGCGAACTTGTGAAAAAGGCCGACAAGTCGAGGTAGCGACGTCGTGAAAACTTAGTGCGCGTGCCGGGTTATCGTCTCTTGGGGTCGCCGTGGAAATTCGAGTGTTGCTGTCGTCCGGACGACGACGAGCAAGGCCGAGTCCCGGGTGAAGAGACACCCCGAGACAATCGCGGAACGTTCGACGAGCTAGGTAGCTGCCGAGTAAGCTGCGTGCTCCGAATTCGTGCGTTGGACATTGTTGCGTCGGAGGCGCAGTTGGCACCGTTGAACAGCCATTCTGTTCATCGTATGAAGTAGATGATGATTGGGATCGTCCTCTCATTTGCACATAAAATTGTAATTATCTTCAATCGATCTTGGAGGACTAGGTTTGTGTGGATGGAAATACACAATATTTCGCAAATTTTTTCTTATATTTGCAACGTTTCGTGCAGTGAAATTTACTGACCTCTTCAGGCTGGGAACATATAATATAACAAGTTCACGATAATTATGACAAATATTTCATAGAAGGTCCTACGATATAAAGTTAGAATACATACCATAAAAGCCAAGTTCTTTCAAAAGATCACATGTTTAATGATCAATAGGTAGAAAATTGTTCTACCATCACGTCAGGTGTTTGAACAGTAAGTGAGACAACGAGCTAGATCGATGATCAAGCTTCCGTGTACCTATATATATAATACAGAGGTGGGGAATGACTGTGTAGAGAGAGACAGAAAGAACGAGAGACTAGGAAAGGTATATTGTACTGCTTCCATGCTATTCTAGAATGGGACTGTACAGTCTGTTGAGATTACGCGTATCAATCTTAAGATTGATGTTGTTATCATCTGAATTGATGAAAATCATTTCACTGAGTAATCTCTTGTGAAAACGGGGTTCTCGGTCCAATACTTCTACATTCGGCCAATCAAATTCATGACCAAGTTCTTTTATGTGTAGTGAAACGACTGTATTTGGGTTCTTCATTTTGATGTGTTCATTGAGTTTAGTCGACAAAGATCTTTTTGTCTCTCCCACATATGAAGCTGGACAGTTTCTACACGAGCACTTATAAATTAATTCAGTTGCCTCGAATTTGTCGAACGGATCTTTCCCGAGTTTTATGATGTTTTGGAGATTTTGACTGAGCTTAGGTAGAGTGTGAATATTGTACTTTTTTAGTACGTTGGAACATTTTTGGTAGAAACCTTTGGAATATGGAATGCTGACTTTTTGTGACAGTGCATGAAATCGTTTAGTTTGGTCATCTGAATGAGGTCTCTGTTGTTTTAAAGCATGGAGTCTATTGTTGATGCACTTGTTGACCAAAATATCAGAATAATTATTATTTCTAAGTAGATTTTTCATAATGTCCAGAATCTTTTTATGAAATTTTTAGTGAGATAGGGTGATTGCTCGATCTGTAAGGTTATAAATTATATTCTTTTTCTGTTGTGAGGAGTGATTAGAATTGAAATTCAAAATTTTTCCGAAAGATGTGGGTTTTCGGTACCAGTCAGTAATAATTTTATTGTCGTTTTTCATAAGTATAAGATCGAGGAAATTTATCCTGTTATTTTGCTCAAGTTCATGTGTAAACTGAAGTTTTGGGTGATATGAGTTGAAAATATCGATGACTAAGTCAACATGTTGTCTTCTGACACACAAGAGTGTATAGTCTACATATCGATAATAAAATAATGGGCATATATTATGAACATTTTTTAGTCGTTTCAAACACTCATTTTCAAGGTCGGCCTTAACCAAGTCAGCAAACAGAGGTGAGATGGGTGAGCCCATAGGACTACCCTCGAGTTACTTATAGTATTTAAAATTAAACTGGAAATGAGTGTTATCAAAGATGACTTTCACGGCTTCTCTCACTTCATCAAACGGAATTTGACATTGATTATGGATTTGGTTGAAGCTTCTGTCCAGACTTTCAAGAACTGAGCGACAAGGGATATTGGTGAACAGTGAGCTGACATCTAGAGAGATAAGAATATATTCTTGCGGTATATTAAGACCTTCTAATTTTTTCTTAAGTTCTTGACTGTTCTTGGCGTATGATTCAGGAACCTTCAAACAGTGCTTTAATTCTTTGTAAAGGATAGAAGATAGGTAATGAGTGGGACTGTTAATCGTGGAAACTATTGGTCGGAGTGGCACATTTTGTTTATGAATTTTTGGTAAACCGTATCCTTTTGCTAGAGTGGTATTCGATAAAGTGAGAGAGTAAGGATGAAATTTTTTTCCCAGGTAGCCTCGAGTATTCCAATTTTTCAAGAGTGGTGAGACTGTCTCTTGAATTTTATTGAGAGTATTGTTTTCACCGGTCTATATACTTTTCTGTCTGATAAAAGCTCATTCATTTTCGTATTGTACTCAGATTTTCTCATACATACTGTGACACGACCTTTATCAGCTCGAGTGGAAAAGATATCGTTATTGGACTTGAGAAAAGATTTTGTGAAAAAATTGAGTGCCAACGTACTAAAAAAGTACAATATTCACACTCTACTTAAGCTCAGTCAAAATCTCCAAACCATCATAAAACTCGGAAAAGATTGGTTCAACAAATTCGAGGCAACTGAATTAATTTATAAGTTCTCGTGTAAAAACTGTCCAGCTTCATATGTGGGAGAGACAAAAAGATCCTTGTCGACTAGACTCAATGAACACATCAAAATGAAAAACCCAAATACAGTCGTTTCACTACACATGGAAGAACTTGGTCATGAATTTGATTGGCCGAATGTAAAAGTATTGGACCGAGAACCTCATTTCCACAAGAGATTACTCAGTGAAATGATTTTCATCAATTCAGATGATAACAACATCAATCTTAAGACTGATACGCGTAATATCAACAGACTGTACAGTTCCATTCTAAAACAGCATGAAAGCAGTACAATATACCTTTCCTAGTCTCTCGTTCTTTCTGTCTCTCTCTACACAGTCATTCTCCCACCTTTGTATTAGATATATAGATACACGAAAGCTTGATCATCGATCTAGCTCGTTGTCTCACTCACTGGTCAAGCACCTGACGTGATGGTAGAACGATTTTCTACCTATTGATCATTAAACATGTGATCTTTTGAAAGAACTTGGCTTTTATGGTATGTATTCTAATTTTATATCGTAGGACCTTCTATGAAATATTTGTCAATATTATCGTGAATTTGTTATATTATATGTTCCCAGCCTGAAGAGGTCAGTGAATTTCACTGCACAAAACGTCGCAAATATAAGAAAAAATTTGCAAAATATTGTGTATTTCCATCCACACAAACCTAGTCCTCCAAGATCGATTGAAGATAATTACAATTTTGAGCCATTCTGTTCAATTTCCAGAGTCGAGTGTTCTTGTAATTTGGCCATGTGACTTTCTACCAAGTACGTGATTTCTTATTGTATTTTCAGGATTAGTTAAGTGAATTTTCACGTTTCTACAGAAATTTCCAGAGACATTTTGACGATAATGATCTAATTCCTCTGAATTGGCCGTTGATTGTCCGGATTTCTGATATGTCACTTCATGTATCGCCGCAAAAAAGGAACGTGTACAGAATAGAGGCCAAATTATTTTGACGATGAATCCTGATTCATTATTCAGAGTGCGAGTATTCCCTCCCTCTTTTCGAATTCCAGGTTAAGTATACGGGAGGTCAAAGTCGAGAAGCGGTGACGCAGAGATCACCAGAGTTGTGTTTGCCGGCCATTGCGCAAGACCCGCAATCGTAGGTTCAGAGTCCGTTGATATAAATGAGTTGTGCTGGTAATCAATTTACCACTTCATACATCAGAATTGCATCGTGTCTGAAGTCAATCGAAAGCTTACAGATTCAGCTTTCGATTGACAGATATTGGAGTATATTAGGAAATTCTTGGTCAGGAATATGGGCGCTCAAAGTCTTGTCCCGAGGTTATCCCGCTTTGCAGGAGGAAACACTCTCTCGCTGAGTTCCCCTACCTCTGCCGATGGGACATCGTCCGTTTAGTCCATATCTTCGATTGGAGCACTGTATACTGTGTGCGCTATCTCACTCACTCTCTCGAGTCACTCTCTCTCTCGCGCCCGACGTTTTGCATAGCTGGCAATGTGTGCTATGCTCCTGCGTGTGTGAGCGTGTTACTTGCCACTCGACCCCGCCTCACCTTGCAAGTTCGAGTTTCTGCTCGCACTCGCCCCTTGTCCCACGATCGCAATCCAAGAGAGATCATACACTCAACCCGCGCTCATTGTTCCACCCGCTCTCGCCACACTTGCGGGCTTGAGTGCACCTCAAATATTGTACCAAATCGTACGATATCACTGATGTCTGATGTTTGTAGTTTCCACACAGAATCAACCTCAAGATGTCGAGTAACGAGTACCCCAAGCTCTTTGCAAAACAAGACATCATTACTGGGTCAATAGTTAACACCCTCGACCAAATGCAAGAACACGCACACCGCTCTCAGCAGCTGGTGGAGGGTAAATTGTCGAAACTGGACGGAAAATGGAATGCGTGCCGGAACTTGCACGCAGAGCTGTATGCTGAAGTCAGTCCCGAGGACCTGCAGCACGACTACTTCGTCTCTACGAATTAAAATATCACGGTAGTCGAAGTAGCTTATGATCAAGCCAGAGACTTCATCCTCGAGAGGCTGCAGGAAGCCGAGAGGTCTGCGATTGCTGCCGGAACTCATTGTCACGCCCCAACGCGGCTCGAGTGCAGCCAGGCGTGGGCTTCCACCTTCCAGAGTTGCCGATGCCGATCTTTGATGGAAATCCTGCTGAGTGATTTTCATTCAAAAACATTTTCCCATCCTTCATCATTCCTCATTGATCCGATGCTGATCGTTTGCGATATTTGAAAGCCGCGCTTATTGGTGGAGCCGGTAGGATCCTTTCCAATGTTTTGATTAGAAATACCAATTTTGCGTCTTCCTCGCATACTATAATTTATAGTTACGAGAATAAGCGTACCTCAATTCACTTCCATCTAGAATCGTTTATAAATATTCCCGAAATTACGTCCGATCACTTGAATTCTTTGGAATCTCTGCGTGTTGAACCCAATCTTGCATTGGATGCGTTGCGTGACCTCGTGCAACCAGTTGACTGGTGAAGTCATTTGATTGTTTTTATTCTAGTAACAAAATCAGATCAAATTTCTCGTCAGAGTTGGGAACAGTATACTTGTCAAATTTCAAATAAATCAACTTATGACGAATTTGAATCATTCCTTGATGCGAAAATCCATACGATGGGGAATATGTCCAAAGTCAGAAAACCCACTAGTCAACAGTCTACTTACCCCACTATGCGGACGAATACTCCAATAAGATCTGAGCCTAGTCAGTTCTTCACTCATGTAGCAAGTAAAAAGGTTACGTGCCCCGTTCGCCAGGGCAGACATAAAATTTACAGTTGTCCAAAATTTAAAAATTTGATTATCGACCATAGTAAGCGAACTATTTCCAAAGACTCTAGATGTCTCAATTGTTCAGCTCAGGGTCATGGAATCGAAGATTGCAAAAGTTCATATTATTGTAAATTTTGTGATGGGCGTCACCATGAATTTCTCCGTGAGAAACCATCGAAAACTGATTTGAGAGCCTCTGCGGCTGGAGGTGCGAAAACACCTAATAAACCCAATGATGGATCTGGCGATTCGGCCGATCCTAGTGATTAGGGTGACACTTATTTCCCGACTTTTCTGGAACGTACGCTCCACCAACTTTTTTTCAAATTTATGATGAAAGAATATGAAAAGAATTTTTTCCAGATTTTTAGAGACAGTCCATATAGTGCCCATTTTCACCTACTTTTTTGAATTTGAAGGCGATTTTTCGCTTTTCTCGATAAATTGACTGCTCGACTTATCTACCTAGAAGGAATCCCAATCTCACTTGCCTAGATCAGCAAACACATTTCTCAAGTAAAATTTAACGAGGAATACGATAAAAATATTCATTCAATGTACCGAGCCAACCCGGGTGCGATAAAGCTATATCTTTCTCCATAGGAACAAATTTTTCTCGAAAAATGGGGTATATCAGCCATCCAGTCATCTGACTCGTTCCTAATCTAACTAGATAGTTCAGGCAACATGTTCTCCATGTAAAATTGGATCATACGAACGATGAAATAATGAGCTATTCGATGCTCAGAGCCATCCCAAGTCGAATAAATCCATGACCTTTGAGAAGATACCGGGTTTTCTTCAAAACACAGCGTCATGTTAGCATCCCAATTCTCTGACTCGTTTCTTATCGAACGAGATACTTCAGGCAACATGTTTTCCACGTGAAATTCGACGATGAGGAAGATGAGAAGATCAATTCGATGCTCACAGTTGTTCCCAGTCGAATAAATTCATAAGTCTTCGATTGAAACCAGTTTTTTTCTAGAAACGCGGATATATCAATTTTCCAGTCCACTGGCTCATTTCGGATAGTACGAGATGGTTATGATTAGATGTTCTTCCTATGAAATTTGACGGTAAAAACGATGAAAAAATCGCTTTGATACCCAAAGGCATTACAAGTCGAACAAACGAATAATTTTTCAGAAAAAAAAAACAGTTTTTACCCAAGACGCGGGTATATCAGCTCGCCAGTTCTCTGACTCGTTTCAGATCCAACGGAATACTTAAGTCAACATGTTTTCCGCGAGGAGTTTGACAATTCAAACAATGATGATAACTATTCCATCTCCAGAGTCATTCCAAATCAAATAGATGGATGATTAGTTGCAAGAAGTAACACCCTCCCGAAATCACGAGGTTCCTAGCTCTGCGTTCGCCAAACTTCTGTACGATTACACGAAATATCACACACAACATAACATGTGCAAAGGAGAATTTGCCAGGAAAGACGGACAACACTCAATGCAAGGTTACGATTTGAGTTGAATCAATCGATGACACCGCGATAGACAGGTAATCTGTCTGAAAATTCCGTAGAAAATAGTTATTGTGAGCTTCACCATCATTCAAAAATTCCACCTCCGAACCTACTGAATGCATTCGGTCGTGGGCATTCCCATTATCCAAAAATTCTACCTCCGAACCTACTGAATGCATTGGGTCCTTTATGATTCCAAGTGTAAATTGTGCTCAATAGGAGATTCAATGAAGGAGGCTTGTCACATCATGTATGATCCCAAGAGGGCCTATTCCAGAGTCATTCTCAGCAAGAGATATTATTCTCCTCTTAGCTGTCAGGAGCCAGTTGAGGAAGGTTTCCTCGGATTTTTGAAAATCGACCGCGAAGAGTTCTAAGCTCGTGTCACTGCTTGAGTAGAACTGATCAGGCTTGAGTAAATGAGATCACTGATATAATATCTCATGTTACTATGACAAATCATGCTAGATCATCGGTATAACGATACATATAATAATTCATTTTCGGAATCAACTTATCCATCTAAATGACATCTTTGGAATTGTCAAATACAGGTATCCTACATCTCAATCAACGACGATGATCTAGTTTCTTCGCTCCGTCTATGTTGCTCTGCTACGAATATTCTCTTATCCGTACCGCAGAATTGTTTACAATAGTCCTCCACCACCTGTATCAAAAATTGTTCCTGCTCTTCGTCATAAGTGACAGTATCCATGTACTTCTCTGCCAATTTCACCGCTCTCTCAGCAATATCATTGACCACTTTGATGCCTTAAACTATGCGCAAACCTTGCAAGAAATGTTCATTACTCTCCCACGAAGCACAATCTTGTGTCAGAAAATGTCTTCTGATATTGTTACGGGACTAGGTCCGTAACGATTCATTGACCGGTAGAGAATGTGCAGGCTTCAGGTACGTCATGAGTGACCTCAAGCGAGAGGCGGACATTGGCCTCGAGCTGACTCATGTACACCCGCACTCGACTCACGAAGCATCAGCAAAAAGCAAGAGGGGACATGGATAGCAGCAGAATATAAATACGGAACAAAGGCCTGAACGGGGGCTTCTAGAGTCTCAGTCGATTGCGAATCGTTGTCCGGACCACATCGCGGTAGACGCATTTAAGACGAGTATTCGCAGCCAGTGTTGGCCTCGTCGTATCATAGAATCAGTAGAGTCACGAGTTATAGTCTCTCTCGGGATTGTATTATTTATTGAATAAACACCGATTGCATTCTACCACTTGTCTTCTGGATCATTGACCGAACCTTTACACAACCTCCAGCTGCGTCCAGGAGCTCAGCGGAGAACGGATTGAAGGACCCTTAACACGTAACAAATCTGGTGCATCGGCCGGGAATCCGTTGTGAAGGTTACGAAGAATTGAAACGCGTCATCCGTGCCGCGTTTTTCCACTGAACCACCACCAACAAAATCATCAATAACAGTAAGGGAGAAGGAAGGATGTCAATGCAGATCTGCTTCGCAATCATCTTTGCAGCCTCAGGGTAAGTCAATTCGATTCTGCCCTTTCATATTTATCCCTCGTGGGGAGAGTCGCGAGGCAAAGGACTATAGAAGATAACTGATTCGATCGATATTACAACATATACGGCTAGTAATTTCTATACTATAACCACCCTATGCTCTAGAACGCCGTAGATATACGATAAATTTCATCCAAATAGCAGGACGCGTGGTTATTGCATGCTGACCGCATCTGATTGACTCATTCCCGTATGCAAATCATATACCCCAGTTCACACCTTACGATATTCCGGGCATAGTGAGATTTAAAAGGTCGCGACTATCTTAGAATACCGTATCTATGTTGAGCAACGCTCGCTTGCGAGCCAAATAAAGACATCATTGACCATCTAGAACTGATCGACCAACTATCTCCTTGCTCGCGACTGTGCATTCTCGGTCTAGCGCGTCAGAAATTAGCCTCTGTGCAATTAAAACATCTCTTATCGGGAACTAGTAGAATGGCGAAAGGGCAGGAGGTTAACAAAATGACTGCGGAATCACTGCAAGTTATGCCAACTAATACCTCTGACGATCCCAATTTGAACGGGCTAGCAGAAGCCACGGGAGGAATCCCTGAACCGCATGAAGTAGTTATTCTAGAGGCTCAAGACCTTAAAACACGGTATTATGACGAGATGGGCAAGGGAGACTTGAGGGCACGCGCTGCCTATTTTGCATTAATAAGTGCTGACCTTGGGTTAGAACACGCGGGAACTATGCACGCAGAAATGGCGATACGTGATATAACACGAGTGCTGTCGTTGAACCCCGATTATTTTCCGGAAACAGAAGTGGCTCTTTTAGAAACAATAAAGTCACATCTCGAATCACAGCAAATAGCTACGGGAACACGACCTAAAACATCCGGGCTCGTATTTGATAGCTCCACGCAGGGCTACGAACAATTCAAAACCTCGCAAATGAACGCGGAATCCTCACGCATAGACGAATCCAATTCCCCAAAGACACCACCGACAGAAACATATTCACAGACCCTCAATAACGCAGACACTTGGTCCGAATATCCAAGGAAACAAATAAATTACGCTACAGCCATTGACGACGTATGGGGTTCAGAGGATTTGTCAAATCATCGATCGGGAATCGAGGTTGCGCGATCTCGCAGTCAACTCAAGGAAACATCTGGACGTCGCTTCCATAGCTTAGATTCACAATATCGTAATGAAAACGACCGAAGTCCATGCCCCCGACTTCCGAGTATGGACGCTGGACTCCGGAACGTTAACGACTGCAGCCCCCGACTTTCGAGTATGGACGCTCAGTCACGCGTAGGTCTAAAAAATGACTCTAGCCACCGACTTTCGAGTAAGGACGCAGAGTCTCGCGTTCAATTTGACCAAGGTTCCATTCACCAACCGCGTTATTGTAACAATGAGCTACCGACTAATGACTCTAGCCACCGACTTTCGAGTATGGACGCAGAGTCTCGCGTCCGATACAATACAAATTTTAGCCATGAACAACATGGTGGTGACATCGAATTACGCTCCGAAAGAATGAACCCCCGCGTGAACCAACAATTCAACTCACACGCTATATCTCAGAAATCACAAGACCAAAGCAGACAAGATATGAGACTGACCACCGACAACCAGACTGATCGGCTACGCGTTCAAAATATGTATGTGCAACAGAACTTCAAACTGAATCCCGAAAACAGACAATCGCGTGCAAATCAAAGTCAAGGGTCGCGAATGTCACAGAATCCTAGCAATAACCACCAACCGACTGCTTCAAACAATCAGCAATACCAAGCTCGACCCCGGAAAGATAATCGACAAGGAAGAACTTATGAGAACGCATATGTAGACCAGTCCGATTCTTCCGACGACGAATACCCCGAGATGCCTGCACCCAATACCGATGACCAGGGAAACACCGCGCACGGAAACCACCAGGATCCAAATTACGAGACGGTACGTCATTTGCGAGTGAAAATTTCATCTGAGAATCAGAACTTTGAACGTCGCCAACGTTCGAAGTTCCGTCTCTCCTTGCACCAGGCACTCAATCAGATCATGCCGTACGATGGTAATCCCGATATGTTGGCGTTATTTTGTAAATCGGTACGTTACATCGTGGAGGAATACGGGCCGGATTCCGAACCATGGATTATATCGGCCCTAGCGAGTAAACTCAAAGGCCGGGCAGCCGAAGGTTATACCGCGAGGCTCACGCAATACAACTCAGTAGAACGCTTGCTTATCGACATGACCACGCAATACAGCGGAGTCGGAGGTGCCGATCGAGTGTTAGCCGAGTTGAAATTAGTCAAACAAAGACCAGGAGAGGGCGCCGGTGATTACGGATTACGTGTCCAAACATTACACAACCGCCTGCTCAACGTATACGATTCAGATCAGAAGTTGAAGGATTTCGAACGGAAAACATACAAATACAACGCGGATACTGAGGCTTTACAGCAATTCCTGTTTGGACTCGAAGGAGCCCTTCAACACCAAGTTAGGTCAACAAACCCCCAAACCTTGCGCGACGCCATTTCCGAAGCCGTCAATTTTGAAAATAAAACTAGCGCGCGGAACTTGTTCATGGAAAGACCAGTGGGTGATATAGGGACACTATTGCCAGTATTCGAAGCACTCATGGATAAGAAGCTAAGAGAAATACACCCAGGCGCGCTGGGGAAGACAGAATCGGCAAATATCCGTTTAGCAGTGGCTTCGGACGAGTGTAGATATTGTCACGCGCGTGGTCATTTTGAAAGAGAGTGCCCGAAGAAGAAGCAGGAATCTAAATTCTGCAACTATTGCAGCATCATGGGCCATGAAAGGAGTGAGTGCGAAGCACTAGGCGAAGCGGTCGATTCGGGACTGGTTAGGAAAGATCGGGTTGAACGTCCTCGAGAAACTGCGGAAGCGAAAATCGAAACGACAGCAGATCAAGGACACCGACCGGTCGCAATAGCCCATCGCGTGATAGGCACAGGAATTCTGGAATGGATGAATCACAGTATAATGCTACATATCGCGGCGATAACGGGGGTAGACCACCGATGAGGAATTATAACAACCGCAATCAAGACTACTATAACGACAACGGCATACGAGGCCGCGGTAATTATGGGAACGGCAATAGTTTTCGACACAACGGGCTGAGACCGATACGGTAAGACAATTATAACAACAACAATGACCGAAACACCGGTCCCCGCGGTGGATACGAAACTCGTAATTACAATCAGAACTACAATAATAGGAATTTCGAACGCAGATATGATGATACCCGTAATAATCGACTGAATTATACGGATCAAAATCGGAATTATAGGAGCCCATTTCACAATGATCGAGGCGAATACTTTGCGCGAAACGAACGACGTGACCCGAGAACTAATAACATCAGCCAAAATTCGAGAGGAAACGAACAACCCAACTACCAAGGGCCAACCAATAACTCTTCCGGGTCTTTAAACTCGCAGGATGCTCGGCGCCAACCCGCGACGTCGAGCAGGACAAACTAAAGGAACACATGATACCAAAACGACACGTTTCCATACGTTTGCTGGATGCTAATCAGAGGAGACACCCAATAGTTGAATTGAGATGCGAGGATTTCAGTAAAGAGACTTGCCACTTTTACGCTGACACGGGGGCGGATGTAACACTCTTAAAGGCTAGATGTATAAGAGAAGGTACACGTATTGATAGGGAATACGTTATTGCTATCAGTGGGGTTACAGCAGGGGAATGCCTTACTTTGGGGAAAGTCACAACAAAGCTGAACGGGTTTAAATGCGATATACATATAGTTTCAAATGACTTTGCAATTAACACGGACGGGCTCCTCGGGTGGAGAGAATTTGAGGAGCACGGGGGAATTGTTGATGCTAAGGAAAAATGTTTGCACTTCGCCAATGAGAAAATCCCTTTCATGATCGAGGATCGATTCCGGATTCCTCCCAACAGTGCACAAGTCATATATATTCGTGTAAAGAATAATGAAGAAGATGGTTATGTGGGGATACAAGACATGGGACCGGGTATAATATTGGGGGATTTCGTCACGAAGAATATTAATGGAAGAGCATATGCGATATGCACGAATACAAATGATGAAGAAGTGGAAATAGAATCACTAGAAGTCACTTTGGAAGCATACGAAGAGGTGAAGTATACCCAAGCAAAGGGAGAACTAGAATCAAATGAAGCAGTAATATTCGGGGAAGTTGAAAAAAATATATCCATACTGAGGGCGCAAGTGGGAGGAGAAGAAGACAAGTGGTAGAATGCAATCGGTGTTTATTCAATAAATAATACAATCCCGAGAGAGACTATAACTCGTGACTCTACTGATTCTATGATACGACGAGGCCAACACTGGCTGCGAATACTCGTCTTAAATGCGTCTACCGCGATGTGGTCCGGTCAACGATTCGCAATCGACTGAGACTCTAGAAGCTCCCGTTCAGGCCTTTGTTCCGTATTTATATTTTGCTGCGATCCATGTCCCCTCTTGCTTTTTGCTGATGCTTCGTGAGTCGAGTGCGGGTGTACATGAGTCAGCTCGAGGCCAATGTCCGCCTCTCGCTTGAGGTCACTCATGACGTACCTGAAGCCTGCACATTCTCTACCGGTCAATGAATCGTTACGGACCTAGTCCCGTAACAATATTGAAGCGGTCAAAAAATGCCAAAGGTTGGGAACTCACGAACGACTCAATCTCTCCGCCCATGACGTTCTCCAACCCTTGTGCATTTCTATCAAACACTCTCGTGGGCATTTGTTCGATTTGGAATGGCTTTGGGTATCAGAGCGATTTTCTCATTGTTTTTACCGTCGAATTTCATATGGAGAACATCTAATCATAACCATCCCGTACTATCCAAAATGAGCCAGTGGATTGGAAAATTGATATATCCGCGTTTTTAGAGAAAAACTGGTTTCCTTCGAAGACTTATGAATTTATTCGGCTGGGAACAACTGTGAGCATCAAATCGATCTTCTCATCTTCGTCATCGTCGAATTTCACGTGGAAAACATGTTGCCTGAAGTATCTCGTTCATTAAGAAACGAGTCAGAGGATTGGGATGCTAACATGACGCTGTGTTTTGAAGAAAACCCGGTATCTTCCCAAAGGTCATGGATTTATTCGACTTGGGATGGCTCTCAGCATCGAATAGCTCATTATTTCATCGTTCGTATGATCTAATTTTACATGGAGAACATGTTGCCTGAACTATCTAGTTAGATTAGGAACGAGTCAGATGACTGGATGGCTGATATACCCCATTTTTTCGAGAAAAATTTGTTTCTATGGAGAAAGATATAGCTTTATCGCACCCGGGGTGGCTCGGTACATCGAATGAATATTTTTATCGTATTCCTCGTTAAATTTTACTTGAGAAATGTGTTTGCTGATCTAGCCAAGTGAGATTGGGAGAATCGCCTTCAAATTCAAAAAAGTAGGTGAAAATGGGCACTATAGGGACTGTCTCTAGAAATCTGGAAGAAATTCCTTTCATCTTTTTTCATCATAAATTTTAGGAAAAGTTAGTGGAGCGTCCGATCCAGAAAAGTCGGGAAATAAGTGTCACCCTACTAATGATGATACAGTGGCGAATGATAGTGATCTGCCAAATACTCATACCCTCTTTTTGAAGATTGATACCTTTTGAGAAGTGCGGGAAAAGGTCTCTCAGTACTTCATCAACCCCATAATATCTCTGTTCACTCATTTTCAAACATATTATCGTCTACAGAAGCTCTACCGGAGTATCTGAAATTCAAGAGTGGGCTAGAAGTACTCAATAGTTATTTCTCGAGACATGAACATCCTTCCATCAGGGTCTCTAGCAGGTCGATAATCATGACGAAATTGACCTTTTATCATTGTCCATGCATTCCGAATCCTTCAAGGAGATCGTAACCGTGAACCAGAACCTCGAATTGTCCACACTCTGGTTATGTTCACTGGTAGAAGAGTTAACATGGAGAATCGGATTGAATTCGCGATGTTAACTCATTTCAATAAAATGTCTTGGTTGAGTATTTCTGGTTCAAAATGATGAAATCAACTCTGTTCTGATGCCAAAGAGGCATTGTCACTTCACTTCAAACCACGAGACTTGTGATCAACCACTAGAGAGGGAAGATTTTGATGAGAGATTTTCGAATCGTAACCATTCCTTCAAGTGGAGAACTGCCCATATTTTCAGCTCAGATATAACTTTTGTATGATATTTATTCATTCTTCACGCTCATCCACATGGATTGAACGTCGAATGTAGTAATTTAGAACCTTCATAATCACTTTCTGATATCCTGTGCATTCTGAGTGATTCTGTTTGTGATCCCCATCAACTATACTATTATTGCACGTCATATCCAAAACAGCTCGCATGGCAGGAAGAAGTAACTTCTTCGATAACGGAGAGTACTTCGACAATATGTCCCATTGCTACATGGATTTTTGAATCGCGACAAATGGGGAGGAGGAAAATGATGCTAGCAATATCTCTCCAATTTCTACCAACTGGGATTCCGTCCACTCAAAGGCTTTGACTGGAGAACTCAGTCGAGGAAATTTGGAGAATGTCTGCTAAATAACACTTGGTAAACGCTCTCAATGAGGGAATACAAGATATCCAGAGATGTTCGTCGATCTGTCTCGTGATTTGAAAACTCATTTGCTGTGATTCTGCAATGGTTTGCAATTGACGGGAACCTCACAAAGTGATTTGATTCAACCTTCGATCTACTTTTCCAGAGGAATAATCACGAGTTAATCAAAGTATGTTCCTGGAGACGAGTAGACATGGAATATCGTTTCATTTCCTCTTCTCTAAAACGATGACACGAACGTGAATCTCAGACATTACATCGTGAATTTTATGCTTCATCTCTTAATCCTGTCTTGGCATCAATCCACAATGAATTCACCAATAAAGTCCATGAAGTAAGGGGAGCAGGCAACTCTGTGATAGAAGTATCTTCTGTGGGATCAATATCGAGGGATCTTGGGCCCTGTAACTAGCACTGAAACTTGGAATCAATGAGATGAATAAGACAGCCCAACAAGAAAAATTCCGGGTTTCGAAGACCAGAACCTCATATTTCTACGAAATCATGTGCTGAATTCCGAAAATGGAATCAGTTTCCTTACTCTCTTCGGGCACTCCCGAATTCCTGAGATAATCGAAAGGAAAGCTTTGAGATCCAGATATTGAATTATGTCGTTGGAGTCGAGGAGGCAGGATACTTTTCGGTTCAAATATGCGTTCTCGGGAAGTTGAATTCGTGAACGATTGGAAACATTCAGGAATATTTGGTTGTCGCTGTAGGATAGAGTATCAACTGGCACCGTCATTATCATTCGCGGTTGAGTACCCGAGATGACACTCGTGATCCGGAACTTGGGGTAACACTCGTCGTTGAGTAACCGGAGAATTCGTCGTGGTCTAGTACCAAAAGGGAGAGATTCACATCACGATCCAGTACTCGAGTTTACACTCGTAACTGAGTACTTGAGGTGACACTCACAGTCCAATATTCAAGTTGCCTCAGTGCTCGATCGCGAGTGCAGGATCAGCGATCACCTTGAGTACTGAATCAATTAACGTCTCTCCAAGTACTAGATCGTGAGTCTTACCCCGAGTCTCAGATGACGAGCGTCACCTTGAGAACAAGACCACGACGATCACTTCAGATATTCGACCCTTTCGCGATCACTCGAGCACCAGACCACGAGCGGCATTTCTAATATCATGTATCCTAGGTAACACCAGTGGTCCAGAACTTAAAGTGTCCAAGATGGTCTAGTACTCGAGATGATACTCGTGTCCCAGGGATCGAGGTAACATTTCTAGCCCAGTCCTCGGAATCCATGAGTACCGTATCGTTACCCGAATTCCACACAGTCAGAATTCGAATTCTCGTCTCTAGAGGTCAGTAAAGGAGACAAATGGAACGTTTAATCGTATATTCTCAGGAAATCCCATTCATTTATGAGCTCCTAGCATCAAAACTACTCTGTTGTTGATATAAGATGATGTGTTGAGTAGCACTGTCCATACTAAGTATCTGGGATGATACTCATGGTCTACTACTCTGAGTGAAACTTATGGTCCCGTACTTTAGGTGACTCTCGTGGTCCAGTATCCGAAGATATCGGGCACTGGATCATGAGTATCACCTTGAGTACTGGATTCCGACGTTCATCCCGAGTCCTGGACAACGAGTGTCATCTCAAGCACTCAGCTGCAAGGGTCACCTCTAGTACTCGACCATGACGATCACCCGGAGTACCGGACCATGAGTGCCAACTCAGTTACTGAACCAGAACTAATGTTAGGTTGACAACGGACTAGTTCTGAATGCTCCAGTTTGATTGAAGTATTGGATTCTCGCCAAAACGCATACTTGCGTTCTGGCGAGAATCCAAGCGAGCACGCTTCAAGATCTTATTGTTGCACTCTAATGGTTCCTCACTCAAAGCACCACTCGATAGTTCTAGGCTTTCAACTATCTCCCATCCATGGATGAGTGCTTTGTGAATCGAAGGTGGAAGGGTGTACCAACCGTACTCTGCTATTATGTCATCAGCAAGCTTGTAGCCAAAGTCTCTCATTTTATTAGTATCAATTATCTCTTGGCAATTGAGGATTTCCAGAAGAGTTCTGAATCTTCTGATGATATTTTCATCAATTTGCAAGATCTTCGCAATCTTGTCGGGGGACTCGAAGAATCTTCTAGAAGTGTTTCCATCGTTTGTGGTTCCTGAACCGTTTTTGACTATGTCTACACTCAAACCGGTCTCGTTATAGAGTTCCTTCTGAATGACTAACTTCCGAGCAGCTTTGATGATCTTCGTCAATTCAGTCGTAGCATAAAACTCTTTGAAATCCATATTATAAGCCAGATGAAGGAGAAATTCCATGAACCTGATCCTACAATGTAGGGGATGGAGACCAAACTGGAGAGAATTTCGGTTCACAGGGAGCCCTTTCACAAATTCTAAGTGATTCATGTCTTTTGGTGATGCAAAGCACACGTTGCAACTACACGAAGATCTTTGTTCAGTCAAAGCGCTGCAAGTTTTACCATCCATCATTGTGCACTTGAGATTATATGTGATTTTGGACTCAGGTCCAAGAGCTTCCGAGGTGAAAGGTTCCAGCTGTCGAATTTTATCTTCGTAGTGTTCGTACTGACTCATGGTGTACTCAGTGGTTTCTCTCTGGAATTCGAATTGAACTGGCCGACAATAAGAAGTAGAATTAGGTGTAGGATTAATCCACAAGATTTCCCCCTCTGTGGTCACAATCCTCAAAGGCACCATAGAAACTTGAACTATAGAAGCATCCAGTGGTTGGAGGAGATTCTCAATCTGATTAGCTGCTTCGAGCCATTTCTGTTTTATGGTTTGTTGGGCGGATGCCCCATCTAGTCCCCATTTCACGTGAAGTATAAACTGTTTTCCCCGGAATTCAGCTAAGACTGAATCGTCTATTGTCATCAATATCCGTATGAGTGGTTTGGCAAGTCTTGAAGTTCCACCCAAGCTTTCCTCTCTGTGATATAGATATTCTCAGGATAGCAACGCTTCTTCGCTTGTTGAATGTGCTTATAAGGAGGGTAGACTTCGTCGTTCGTTTTTTTCCTCGTATGTAATCGGAGTTTTTCATACTTTCTCTGGGTGCATCCCAAATCCATAAATGCAAGGGCTTGATCATCTTCATCTTCTTGAGAAATTGGGGCTTCGACACGATCATCACTTGTTTCGGGTACGGAATCTACTTGCAAAGAGGTAGAGACTCTCTTCACTTGCTCATGCAAAATATCTAGTTTCCTCTTCTTTGTTCTGAATGAGGAATCTTCAAGAGTTTTCCTAGGTCGTCCGGGTCTCTTGCGACACGACTGTTGTTCTCCAGATAACGAATCAACAGTTACTATGGTTTCGAAGTAGTTGCCCAAGAAGATCTCGTGTTTCCTAATGAAATACGCTTTGGTTCTCCTTGAAGCTTTCCAGTTAAGGTTGTACTTAGTCAAGAACGTATCCTTCAGTTTTTTGCGAATTGCGTCTAAAAATTGTTCGCAGAACTCATTCTCTTCCCTAATCTTATCCATCAAGATATCCAAATTTTCTCTCTCCTGATCTCTCTCCTCCCACATCCATTCACACAATTTTCTTTGGAGGATCTTGAATGTGAGAGATTCTGCTGACCTTTATTCGGGGAAAATGTAATATTCTACATGGTGATTCATATTTCAAAGATCTGTGTGGATATTCATATTTTAGTGCATATCGAATCTCAGAGTGGAACGATTATTATCTCATAAGAAAGAATATTGAAGTTTTGTCGTCCTTGAGGTTGAATAAGATGGAAACGTCTACGATCACATCATCCTCGGCCGATTGAGTGGCCAAGAAGCATTTTTTGAGGATGTGAGGACTTGATTGAACGAAGGTTCCTTATCAAAATGGCTTATCAAAATATAGTTCATGCCACCTGATGCTTTTCCCTGCTTTCATTCGCTATTGATTGTCGGGATTCTTTGTTGGAACTCGAAAATGCAGGGGCCAGCATCAAGAAGCAGCAAAAAGCAGTGTGGTGAGAGACCCAATAGTGGAACACAACACTAAGTGCTCGTTGATCTCTAACGTATTGGAGAAAATCTGTAAGTTCGCTTTAAAATCGAATCAGATCAAATGTTCTAGATGAGCTCTTTGTGAAAAATTTGCCAGAAAGTGAACTTTGGGCAAGGTTATAGAAATGCAACAGTTAGTATTTCAGGGTTATTTGTTCTGCTTCCCCAGTAGAACACCGTGTTCCGACCAGTAGTGGAATGCGCGACAAGAATCTGTTGTGAAACAGTCAGTTATGGTGATCTTGCAGTATTGTAACTGTGTCTGAGAAGGTATAAATATCAGATACAAAGTTCAGAATACTCAACATTATGTCATTCATGACTTCGAACCAAACTAAGAATTTAGAATCACCTGATCCAGTACAGCCCCCACTCTTGAGAGCAAGGAATCTGAGATGGAACGGGTAACCACAGCGTTATCTTACTCAATACAGAATTCTACCCGGATGCAATTCGCAGAGTAGATGATTATAGTACACCACGAATACTGACAATTTACTTCCGAATTCATGTGATTCATGGCGTCAATTCTTTATGGGAGCTAGCTTTTCAGGGAGGTGTGATCCTATTTCCGCAGATTCTCCTTGATGAGATTAGTCGGACCTATACCGTAAATTATTAGTAACTATCCAAAGGTTGAAAAAAAAATCAGTTCCACCCAAAGTAATGTAATTAATCCATTTTTTTGTGATTTGGGAAGTGCGGGGATTTAAACGTGGTCGTCTTGTGTAAGAGTCGGGCCGCTTCTTCACTGGTCTACTACTGCTGTTGACAACGAAGTGTCTGTAGGACTTTCTGGTGAAATGATTTCACCGTGTAACTCCGTGCTTGTCATAAGTCAAAATAAAGATATGCAAAGTAGCTATCGTTTCGAGTAAAGAATTTACTGAAGTGGAAATCAAATTTTCCCCGTGGAAGGGCATTGTTTCTATATGAATAGGGTTGATAGACTTTTTGACAACATGTATTATGATATAATATTGAGCTGTATAAGTTTGAAACTTATGAAAGAGGTCATTGACATTTCTTTACTCAGCTTTTTAACCAAGATTTGCAGAAAACCAACCAGTTTGATCTTTGTGAGCTACGCATTAATCCATCCAGAGAGGCAAAACATAACCCAAAATTCGATTCGAGCATCTCACTCTTTTATCCGAGTGAGAAATGTCACTCGAACTTCCGGGTGAGATCCTTCATTTTTCAAGTTCTCACTCGTTTCCGAGTGAGATGGGCTCTCACTCGGAGAATTCAAGAGAGGCTGTTAATTCTGGAGCTCTTAGTTTGTTGATCGATCTGATCTCACTCGACGCAATGATACAGTAATATAGCATGAATTATGGGAGCTTGAAATATGTTATATGTGTATATGATTCTAAACTTGCCCTTGAATGATGCATTGGCTGTCTCCGGTGAGGATCCTGGATTTTGGATGCAATACCACTTCAATGCAATGAACTAAGGTGGTAGTTTCATCTTCGAGAACAACAGAATTATCGTTCTGTCATCTCATTCCACTTCCGTCAAAATATTTGGGGAACGTCTTAGCTTCGGTTTCTCAAGGACGAAACCGGAAGAATATAGACACACAGTGAACCAAATAGAATTGGTCTCCAAAATTTCTTATAATAGAGTAGAAGACATGTTCGAACGTTGAAATAGTCTCCTTTACTCTCCTCTAGAGACGAGAATTGGAATCCTGGCTGTGTGAGATTCAAGTAATGATACAGTACTCATAGACATCAAGGACTGGACTAGTAATGTTACCTCGATCCATGGGACACGAGTATCATCTCGAGTACTAGATCATCTTGATCACTTCAAGTTCTGGACCACTGGTGTTACCTTGAATACATGATATTGAAAGTGCCTCTCGTGGTCTGGTGCTCGAGTCATCGCGAAAGGGTCGAGTATCTGAAATGATCGTCGTGGTCTTGTTCTCAAGGTGACACTCGTCATCTGAGACTCGGGGTGAGATTCACGATCTAGTACTTGGAGAGACGTTAATTGATTCAGTACTCAAGGTGATCGCTGATCCTGCACTCGCGATCGAGCACTGAGGCAACTTGGATACTGGACTGTGAGTGTCACCTCAAGTACTCAGTTACGAGTGTAAACTCAAGTACTGGATCGTCATGTGAATCTCTCCCTTTTGGTACTAGACCACGACGAATTCTCCGGTTACTCAACGACGAGTGTTACCCCAAGTTCCGGATCACGAGTGTCATCTCGGGTACTCAACCGCGAATGATAATGACGGTGCCAGTTGACACTCTATCCTACAGCGACAACCAAATATTCCTGAATGTTTCCAATCGTTCACGAATTCAACTTCCCGAGAACGCATATTTGAACCGAAAAGTATCCTACCTCCTCGACTCCGACGACATAATTCAATATCTGGATCTCAAAGCTTTCCCTTCGATTATCTCAGGAATTCGGGAGTGCCCGAAGAGAGTAAGGAAACTGATTCCATTTTCGGAATTCAGCACATGATTTCGTAGAAATATGAGGTTCTGGTCTTCGAAACCCGGAATTTTTCTTGTTGGGCTGTCTTATTCATCTCATTGATTCCAAGTTTCAGTGCTAGTTACAGGGCCCAAGATCCCTCGATATTGATCCCACAGGAGATACTCCTATCACAAAGTTGCCTGCTCCCCTTACTTCATGGACTTTATTGGTGAATTCATTGTGGATTGATGCCAAGACAGGATTAAGAGATGAAGCATAAAATTCACGATGTAATGTCTGAGATTCACGTTCGTGTCATCGTTTTAGAGAAGAGGAAATGAAACGATATTCCATGTCTACTCGTCTCCAGGAACATACTTTGATTAACTCGTGATTATTCCTCTGGAAAAGTAGATCGAAGGTTGAATCAAATCACTTTGTGAGGTTCCCGTCAATTGCAAACCATTGCAGAATCACAGCAAATAAGTTTTCAAATCACGAGACAGATCGACGAACATCTCTGGATATCTTGTATTCCCTCATTGAGAGCGTTCACCAAGTGTAATTTAGCAGACATTCTCCAAATTTTCTCGACTGAGTTCTCCAGTCAAAGCCTTTGAGTGGACGGAATCCCAGTTGGTAGAAATTGGAGAGATATTGCTAGCATCATTTTCCTCCTCCCCATTTGTCGCGATTCAAAAATCCATGTGGCAATGGGACATATTGTCGAAGTACTCTCCGTTATCGAAGAAGTTACTTCTTCCTGCCATGCGAGCTGTTTTGGATATGACGTGCAATAATAGTATAGTTGATGGGGATCACAAACAGAATCACTCAGAATGCACAGGATATCAGAAAGTGATTATGAAGGTTCTAAATTACTACATTCGACGTTCAATCCATGTGGATGAGCGTGAAAAATGAATAAATATCATACAAAAGTTATATCTGAGCTGAAAATATGGGCAGTTCTCCACTCGAAGGAATGGTTACGATTCGAAAATCTCTCATCAAAATCTTCCCTCTCTAGTGGTTGATCACAAGTCTCGTGGTTTCAAGTGAAGTGACAATGCCTCTTTGGCATCAGAACAGAGTTGATTTCATCATTTTGAACCAGAAATACTCAACCAGGACATTTTATTGAAATGAGTTAACATCGCGAATTCAATCCGATTCTCCATGTTAACTCTTCTACCAGTGAACATAACCAGAGTGTGGACAATTCGAGGTTCTGGTTCACGGTTACGATCTTCTTGAAGGATTCGGAATGCATGGATAATGATATATAAGATCAATTTCGTCATGATTATCGACCTGCTAGAGATCCTGATGGAAGGATGTTCGTGTCTCGAGAAATAACTATTGAGTACTTCTAGCCCACTCTTGAATTTCAGATACTCCGGTAGAGCTTCTGTAGACGATAATATGTTTGGAAATGAGTGAACAGAGATATTATGGGGTTGATGAAGTACTGAGAGACCTTTTTCCGCACTTCTCAAAAGGTATCAATCTTCAAAAAGAGGGGAAATTTGCATTTGGGCTTGAAGTCAGATTTGACACGGGAATTCGCAAAATATCCGGATTGTGGCAGGTGAACAAATTCGAGCTCAAGAAAACGAATCAGATCCCTTTTGAAATATATCGATCGGTTCAGATACGCCGCGGAGAGACATTATGCCGAAAAGCATGTTTTCGGCCGCACTGTGCGACAGCGCGTATGATTGTAATATCGCCTGATGGAAATCTCGTTAGCACTCGCACGTAAATTGACTCGTGTTCGGAGCGATCCTACGTGACCGAAAATTTAATTCAGACGTTGAAATTACTTAAAACTGGATGCGATTCACCGATCGCTGGTCTTGGTGGCGAGCATTCACGCAATGCCTCGCACGTGACGTCGTTCGGAATAAGTCGTACTGCCTCGTGTGATGAGCGAATCTCGATCCGAGCGATGGTGCTGTCTCTGAAGAGAGATTATAACCCCCCGAAATTCAATATTCGTGACTTTTCGCCTCCATTGCAGAAGCTTGAATTACCGGACCTCAACCCCTCGAAGTCACACAAAATCGAAGTACTGATCGATGCTGACTATTTCACGAGCATTTCGCTTGGAAAGACTCGTCACAAACGACTTGATAAGCCAGTCGTCCGAAACTATTCTTGGATATATCCTCACTCGACCACTTTCTCAGGTCAAATCACCCCAAACTCTGGTGCATATCCATCATACTGCTACCGCAGAGCATGAGAAAATTTCGAACTTTTTGGACGCCGAACGCATCCGTGCCCTGCCAAAGCTCACCCCAGAAGAGCTCGACTGTGAACCTCACTTTCAGTCGACACATACTCGGTTACTAGACTGCCGATACATGGTTTGACTGCCATTCAAGCAGCCACCCAGCTCCCTCGGTGACTCGCGCACTCAGGGGCTTGAAAGTTTTCAGTGGCTGGAAAAACGCTTTGTCAGGGATCCAGAGCTGATGATTCGATATGCCGAGTTTTCAGGGAAATATGAGAGCTCATGTCACATAGTGAAATTATCCCTCGATCAAGTGGGCGACCCTAAGCTTCATTCCATCCCTCATCATCCCGTGCTTCGAGCAGATAGCCTCACTACTGCTCTACGCATTGTGTTCAATGGTTCATCCCCTACTAGAAATGGATCTTCATTGAAACAAATTCTCTACCCCGGTCCTAAATTACAAAAAGACATAACCTCCATCATCATACGCTGGAGACAGCATAAGTTTGTAATGTCTGCCAACATTGCAAAAATGTTTCGGCAAATTCTTGTCCATCCGGACGATCGACATATCCAAGATATTTTTTGGAGAAAGCCTCCTAATGAGCAATTGCTTGTCGACATCCTCATAACTGTCGTATATGGACTAGCTTGTTCACCTTATCCAGCATTGAGAGTCTTGGCAAAACTAGCTACTGATGGTGGTCCCAAATACCCCCTTGCAGCTCCGGTCTTGCAAAATGATACTTTCGTGGACAATTTATTCATGGGCGCGGATAAACTCAATAAAGCTATCGCTATCCGTGATCAGCTGATCAACCTCACTGCTGCTGCTCAGCTTATCCTTCGCAAGTGGGCAGGCAATTCTCCCGAGCTATTATCAGGTTTCTCAACCGGTGATCATGGCGTATCTGTTGATATAGCAAGTCAGCTCGAGACTGATATGAAAGTCCTCGGTATTCCTCGGTCACCTGCCCAAGATATTTTTAAATTCAAAGTCACTGTCTCACCTGTGACGAAGGACACGAAACGAACGATATCCTCATCGGTCGGTAAACTTCTTGATTCGTTCGGTTGGCTGGAACCCACAATTGTTTGTGCAAGAGTACTCATGCAGTCCCTTTGGCCACTCAAAATTGGCTGGGACGAGACCCTCCCCGAGAATATCAGCAGCCAGTGGCGTCTATTTGAACCTCAACTTCCTATGTTGGAAGAAGTATCAATCCCTCGCTGGACCCAATTTCATCCGAATATAATCTTAATTCAGCTCCATGGATTCGCAGATGCGCCCCCCCCCCCAATTTCGTTCAGCTGTTGCGTATTTGCACATAGTCACAGCGGCCGACGGAATAGAGATCAACCTGTTGATGGCTGGAACCAAGGTTGCCTCACTCAAGGGGACTACATCCTCTCGCCTCCATTTGTTGGCAACATTGCTCCTCGTACGGCTGCTAACACAGGTCACAGATTCTTCGAAAGACGATGCTTTTGGACGTGGGGATGTCTTCTGTTGGATGAGTTCTGTGACCGTGTTAGGTTCGCTTAGACAAGATCCCTCAACATGGAAACATTCCGTATCAAATCGAATGTCAAAAATCAATATCATGTTGACCAAAACTCAGTGGAGGTTACTCCCTCCTGAGACTAACCCTGCGCACCACGCAGCCTGTGGTCTGTCTGCGACCGATCCGGTCAACATTCAACTGAGGTGGAATTTCGTGGAAATCTCATGAACCAGATGATGACTAACCTCCTCGAGGTTTGGTGTACTCCCTCGAGTCCGTTCACTCATACATGAGTCGACTACGCAGGACCTTATTACGTCCGAAATCATTCTGGACGAGGAAATAAATCACACAAGGCGTACATTCCAAATTTTGTTTGCTCCGCGACGCGTGCTACTCACCTCGGATTGGTAAATGAATATACCACCGCCACTTTTTTGGATGCGCTCAATCGCTTCGAACCACGTCGTGGACTACCGTCCGATATATATTGTGACAATGGTAAGAATCTTGCAGGCGCCAATCGAGAACTGCGATCGAACTATAAGAAAATCATCCAAGATCCGTCACTTCACGACGGTCTGGCTGCCGAGAGAGCTCGAATAACTAGGACTTATCAACGTGGATGCAGTCATTTGTGGTCCCCCTTGAGATCGAATCTGGTGCTGATCTCGATCCTCATCGGCCCGCAGGAACTTCTCTGAAGATCAGCCGCGTGGCTAACAGGTCGATTGGTGTTAGGATGCACTGATTCACCCACAAGGTTTTGATCACTTCATACTGAACCGCACTGAGACATTGTTTATAGAGCTATTACACTATCTCCGGTTGAATATGGTGTGCAATTTCCTTCTTTGCCCGGTGATGGAATGTATAGACGAAGAAAAGGATTCGTTGAGTTTGGAGTAAGAAAAAATTGTTGAAGATTCGTTCCCTACAAGAGACGGGTGCGAACTGACCAGGCTGTGGAGCGTTGTTGGGTGTAAATGATGTTGGGTTGAATGGTATGTTTGTGTGTATGAGTGTGTTCGTGAATATTTGGAAAAAAGTGGGGTTACTCTGTTAAAGTAGTTCTACACTAAAGCTGAAAATACAGTGAAGTCTCCGGTCGCACGGACACCTTTGGTCGCATCAAAACTGTTCGCTATCCGGAGGTGTCCGCTAATCAGAGGTTCAAAAATATGATTATACTTCTGCTGGTCGCAAAAAATTGTCCGTTATTGAGAGGTGTCCGCTAATAGGAGGTATCCGGCAAGGGAGATTCCACTGTATACCAGAAAATCACCGAAGTTGGGGAGGATTTAGCTCAAGTGTTAATGAACACCTGTGCAAAATTTCAGAATGAGTGACTGTTCTGTTTCGGAGTGGTAGCCATCAAAAACCCGCCACTTTTAACATTGCGTTTATATGGGAGTCGGCGATCCCGCATCAGCGCCATGCTGAAAGGGACGAATTTTGATGACTACCACTCTCAAACAAAACGGTCAATCATTTTGAAATTTTGCACAGGTGTTCATTAACACTCGAACTGAATCTCCGCCAACTTTGGTGACATTCTGGTATATTTCGCATTTCAGTATACAACTATCTTACAGTCTATATTTGAAGAAATTCGTCCGGACTATACTTGTAATCTACATGAGTAATTCCACGCGAAACAGACCGACGAAAAAGAGTCATGTCTCGGGTCTTTTTCTAAGTACTCTTAATCGATTCTATGGTCCAAAACATGCACTTTAACCTTACTATGAGGTCCAGAAAGAATTTTTTCGGCCCATGGCGGGAAATTTCGAAAATGATGTAAAATCCTTTTTTTCAGAATTCCAGCAACTTTTTCTCACTAAAATGCAAATAAGTCGAGTTTGCTCGCAGATAGAGACACGCGGTTTACGGCATTTGAAAGGTATTCAGAGAATCTATCGAAATACATTCATAGAGCTTGATTTTGAGGTTACGTACACTATTGTCGAGTAAAAAGTCGAAAAACACAAAAACATTAATTTCTCGAAAAGCCATCTTTTTTTATTCCTGAAAATTTGAAATTTGATGTAAAATTATGTGCTCTTTCAGAAAAAAATGGTCCCGACCATTTTTTCCGAGTCCTAAGCCTATCTTTGCTACTTTTCACAAATCAGTTTTTCAAGCGGTGAGAAATCGTGTGTTTTCTGCGCATGCGCAGGGATTCGGGTTCTTGAAACCAATTCCATTAGAAAGCCGAGAAAATTTCCTTCGAAATGGCTACTTGACGAAGTCTATTCCATCAATTTGGCTCGGAGCTACAACGTATGAAAGATGGAGCTTCAGCCCGAGTGCATCGATAGGCAAAGGCCATCGTCCGCAGATCTCAGTCACTGCTGTCTCCGACCACTTCTTGGTCGTTGCCGTCATTCAGTGGTCTTCTGCACGTTGTAGCTTCGGTTTCAATCGATAGAATTGACTTTGTCAAGTAGTCAATTTGAAGGAAATTTTCTTGGCTTTCTGATGCAACTGGTGTCAAGAACCCAAATTCCTGCGCATGCGCAGGGAATAAACGATTTCTCATCGCCTGAAAAACTGATTTGCGAAAAATAGCAAAAATAGGCTTTAGGACTCAAGAAAATGTTCGGGACCAATTTTTTCTGAAAGGGCACACAATTTTACGTCAAATATCAAATTTTCAGGAATAAAAAAGAATGGCTTTTCGAGAAATCAATGTTTTCGTGTTTTTCGACTTTTTGCTCGACAATAGTGTACGTAATCTCAAAATCATCTCAAAATCATCTCAAGTTCCAGGAATGCATTTCGATAGATTTTTTAAAGACCTTCCGAATGCCGTGAACCACGTGTCTTTATCTGCAAGCAAACTCGACTTATTCGCGTTGTAGTGAAAAAAAATTGCTGGAGTTATGAAAAAAAGGATTTTACATCATTTTCGAAAATTTTTGCCATGGGACCAAAAAATTCCTTTTAGACCTCATAGTAATTCGAAAGAGCATGTTTTGGACCATAGAATCGATTGAAAATACTTAAAAAAAGATCAGAGACATGACCCTCTTTCGTCGGTCTGTTTCGCGTGGAATCAATCATATGTGATACATATATGCTCGACTCAAGGGAGGAATCGATGTCACACTGGCGTCGCCATACTCGTAAAATTTTGGAGGTCCCGTAGTGCCTGTATCACTCGATTCACAAATTCGTCACTTTCATTATTTTCCTAAGTGAGACTTCTAATGCTTACGGTCGGTTGGAAAGAAAAAAACTTCATGATATAGAGAGGGAAATTGTATAACAAGACATTATACTGTTCGAATCAACGATTTTCTATGGAGATGCAATTAGAATATGTATTGATTTTTGGAGTGGTGACGAGTCAGATTGGCTCTTTCGGACGGTACAAATTGTGTGTATCAGTTTTGAAATTCGCGGGGCTCGTGATCCATATGTGTTCTTCGATTAATATGGTCGGACAGTCCTCGGGAAGGATTTCAATTCAAGCTATCACACTTTGAATTGTACAAAATTTGGCTGAGTTATGGTAATTTCTCATGTACCTTTCCCCACACGTGTAAGACTGTGGTTTTCTCAAATTTTTGCTATATTAGGGTAGAATTATGAATTTTGCAAGTTCGCCTGTCTTTGATTCTATTATTGCACACTATTAAAAATGTCTATACTGAACTTCACATCAATATTACTGAAATTGTTCATTTTGTAACCGAAAAACGCACTGATTTCTCATTCGTGTCGAGTCAATCTGTGACTGGATATATTCAGGCACATCCAGGCAGAGCCTGGTTTAATTTCGTGGGTTACTTACTCTACATTTTGCATGTTTAGAGAGAGCATGAAATGATGAGAGCAAGGTGATGAAGTTAAGCACCGAAGCTTTAATGAAAATAAAGAGGGGAAAGTCGAAACATATTTACAAAGTATTTACAAAAGGTCATTAGACCGCGAGAGTACTTGCGCAAGCTCGAGCACGAGGTCGGGAGGGCACGAAGAGGAATACATTCTACTGGCCACAGAAAGAGAGAGAGAATTCGAGCTAGCACTTACAGAACGTTGAATGTTGCCCTTGGAGACGACGTTGGCTACTGGGCGCAGGATGGCCACGAGACGCAAGTCGGCCTTGGGACGGTCGCTGGTGGGACGCTTGGCACGGTCGGCGATTTGACCTCGTAAGGTCAGAAAGCTGCACCGGGCTCCTTGGATAAGCTGCTGAGCACAGGGTCGGTCGCGAAACCACTGCACCAGGTCAAAGTATGCACGCGCGCACCGTGACTTTTATAGCGGCGACGAGGAAACGCGCGGCAAAAACGGAGCAGAAATCGGAGCGAGCGACGGCGCGTGCTCTCTCTATCACAAACGACGTAAGTCTGCCGCCGGCGGCGTGGTGATCATGAAATGGCGCGCGAGGGGAGGGAGCGCGAGGGGAAGTATGGCTACTGCTATAGCTATAACCCGCGCGAGCCCGTCTCGCTATAGTGTGCTGTCTCTCTCTCTCTCTCTTACCTTAAAAATGTCCTCTCCTTCGCTCAGCTCTTGCTGAAACAGTAACTCCATGATTAGATTATAAATTATATTACTTGGCCCAGGAGAGAGGCAAGACGGATATCACTCATCCGTCACACCCCTCCCCCAGACGCTGGGTAGCCGACTGGCGTACCAGCTCGGAGCCTACCCTCTCGGAATCTGGGCCAAATAAACTGAAAAATTGACCATAGTAGTCATGAAATTGGGATGAAAATTGCAATGATTGCATCATGTTTGGGTTTCTGAAATAAAAAGTTGAATTCTACAAAATGTAGATGTAATTCCTCAAAAACGGTGGGGATATCATACATGCGGACATAAAATCCACTCTTCTAGCAACTATTCATATAAACCTTAGATCGTAGATCACTGGAGAGCGTCTTTGATTGCACTGTTCTGCACATGTGTGCCACAGAGAGGATCACTTTCGGTTTCACTGAATCACTTGGTCTCTTGAATTGACCGTCAATATTGGATCATACTAGGCATACAGTATACTCATCGTTCATTGCGTACAGCACACTGAACATACATCGTACACAGTACACAGATCATATTTAGGACATTTGTCCGTATTCACGCCTCGTGCATTCAAATCATACCATACATCGCTCAATCCATACTTTTCACATGAATAGCGCTCGAATTTATAAAAATAAAATACTGATTGACTGTTCTGTCACATGATTGTTTTGGTCGTAGACCTATACATCGAACATGATTTGTTCTTTGGCACAAAAAAATCAAAAAATACTAAGGAAGTTGTCATTTGACAGGTAAGTACGAACGTTCAAAAAAAAAAACATACTAATTTTAGAAACAATTCAATGGTCATTGACCGTGTAAGTTTTTGCTAACCTAGACAATCGAAAATTTGGTTGTATGACCGTAATGGAATCGAAACTCGAAAAGTTATCAATAGAATTTTCACTATTTTTTAAGATATTAGGTCGTAGACCTTAGTATTACTACTATAAAAATTTGGTCAATTGACCTTAAAAAAGGAAAGAGTATAAACTGAATGGTCGTAGACCAACGCAAAAAATGAAAAGTTATTAAACTATTAATCGGTCGGAGACCACGTGTCTTCGGTCGTCGACCCACTCTTCGGTCTAAGACCTACTGTTCATCGTGTCTGTCCGCGAATGGACAATCTTTTGGGTCATATGACCCTTGGCACTTGCAGATCGGGCATCTAGGGACGTCGTAGAGGGCCCTTTTTCCAGAAGCTTCTTTGCGACGACTTCTACCCTCCTCTATTTCTTGAAAGTGCCTCATGTTCTTTTTCTGGTCGAGCTGACGCTGAAGCTGGATCGCCCGAATTTTGGCGCATTTGGCCTCTATTTCAAGTTGCCGCATTTCCTCTGCTTCACGCCTTTTCTTTTCTTCTTCTCTGCGACGAGCTTCGCGGCGGCGTTCTCTGATTTGGTGAGCCTCATCAACCATGGCTAAGTCCTCCATGGTATCCTCAATGTGCTCAATTCTTTTTTGACCGAAAAAGTCAACGCTGGCTTTTCCATATTTGTCCTGGAATGCGAAGCATTCCGCTATCAAATCATCGGTCTCTACCTTCTGATTTCCCATTTTTAGTATATGGTCGTCTATTCGACCCATGAGGATCCTGGCTTCATCCTCTTCGTTGTCAGCGTTGACATTTTCGTCAGAAGGGGTGTTTGCTGTCGCGGCAGATAATCGTGCCACTTCAGCTTCTTCTTCGGCTCGCTGTTGTTCCCATTCTTCGTTGAATAGGCGCATTTGCTCTATTGCCTCTCTCATTTCCTCTGGTGACTTTTCGGTGACTTCACTGTTTTCATTGAGGAAATCCATTTCCTGGAACAAATTTTCTAGGTTGTCTCCCTATATTTCTTTTTCCTACGGACAGACGTCCACTACAAAGAAGAAAGAGTTTTTTCTACAAGAGTTCTACGACAAAATAGTGTAATTTGGAAAATTGAATCACTATTTTGCCAAGCGACTACTAGATCTGGTGCGCATAGGGGATACATTTGACGCATTCAAGATCTTCTTTTTTGTCGATCCTTTTGGTCGGCCGCGCGGTCGTTTTGGCACCGCGTCGGTCGTATTTGGCGGAGTCACTTTGACTATATGGTCATTCGATTCATGCCTGATTGAGGGCGCGGATTTTACGCGTTTTCTAGTAACTACGATTTTTTTTTCTTCGCGGTCGCCCCCGTGTTTTAGTTAATTTCGGAGTATCTGCTTTTTGCGCAACGTTTTTTGCGGATCTGAGTACCCGACATGGACCTTGGTTGAACGAATCGTCGTCTAACGGGGCGATTATTGATTGTTCGGTTTCAGGTTCGATTGGGGGCTCTTCGCCGTCGATATAGGGTTTGAGGTCTTGGACATGCACTTTTCCGATGCTTTGGCCCGATTCATCGGCCAGTTCGTAAACATTTGAACCGAGTCGAGCCAGGATGGTGAATTTGCCGTCGAATTTGGGTGCAAGTTTGCCTGTGATACCCTGAGCTTGTGATGATAGGACTCTGTTACGTTTCCAAACAGCATCTCCTATTGCGTACTGAACATCACGTCGTTTTTTATTGTAGTATTGAGCTTGATGCTCGTGAGCTTTTTGCGAGTTGGTCATTGCGACCGTATGTAAGTCAGGCAATTTCAGCATGTGTGCTTGCCAGTCACTTATTGCTTGCACTAGCTCTTTTTCAGCAGACGCGAGTTCTTGTTGACGTTTGAAGTTTTTCGGTGGAACTGGATTACGTCCATAGTTCATAAAAGCTGGACTGAGATGAGTCGAGTGCTGGACGCTTGTATTGTAAGCGAACTGGAGTTCGGTCACGTCTTCGTCCCAGCGACTATGTTTGTCCTCTAAGTATGCAATAATGGACGTTTTAATCGTTCTTATTATTCGTTCTGCTGGATTGCAATGAGCGGCGTAAGGTGGTATAGTCATATGTACAATCCCACGCTCCTGCAAGAACTTGTCTATTACTTTGTTTGAGTACTCTGGTCCGTTGTCGGATAGGAAAGTTTCAGGAGTACCAAAACGGAGAATTATTTTGGTGTCCAGAGCTTTACGCACAGTCAGTGCTTTTGCTTTGCGAACAGGTACACATCCCATCCATTTTGAAAATGAGTCAATAAAGACTATCATATATTCATTGCCATGAACACTGCGAGGAAACACGCAAGTGTCGGCTGCTACAACTTGCCATGGTCGTGTGATTGACCGTTTGCCCATGAGGCCAGCTGGTGCAAGTTGTTGCACTTTGCATTGCTGGCAAATTGTGCATTTTCTCACAAAATCTGCCACATCGTGTTATAAATTTGGCCAGAAGTAATGGAGTATAACACGTTGATGTGTTTTAAATCGACCGAAGTGGCCTGCTGTTACTTCTTCATGGCATTCTCTTAGGATTTGTGAACGATTTTCTTGCGGTACTACTAATTGTAATTCAAGTGCCCAGCGGGCTAGGCGTCCTGTGGGATTCCGTAGATTGAATAACCAACGCAGACTACTGTGGTCAGTTATTACCTTGAATGGGTATCCCTCAATGTAAGGCCGAAATTTCCTTATTGCCCATAAAAGAGCCAGGCATTCTCGTTCTGTACAAGAGAAATTCTTTTCTTGGGGCGTGAGTACTCTGCTAGCAAATTCTGAAGGGCGCTCTTCACCATCTACTATTTGGACAAGCAGGGCTCCAAGGCCCGTATTCGATGCATCGGTCTGGATTTGAAATTCGAGATTGTGATCAGGCCGATTCAAGACTGGAGCCGTTGCAAGCATGATTTTTATTTGCTCAAAGGCATTTTATTGCTCGTCTGTCCATAAGAAAGGCGTCCCCTTCTTTGTTAGGCGAGTGAGCGGTTCGGCAATAGTGGCGAAATCGTTTAAGAATTTTCTATACCACGACGCCATGCCTAAGAAGCGCTGCAATTCTTCCAAAGTCTTTGGGGCTGGAAATTCGACAATTGGCTTGATCTTCTCTGGATCTGGTCGAAAGCCATCACGATTGACTAGGACTCCGAGGTACCTAACTTCGTCCTTGCAAAAGTGACTTTTTTCACGATTAATTGTTAGATCGGCATCTTTGATTTTTTTCAAAATTAGCTCGAGTACTTCAAGGTGTTTTTCAAACGTCTCAGTTACTATTATGATGTCGTCTAAATAGCTGAACGCGAATGGCTCTAATTCAGGACCGATTAAATCGTCCATTAGGGCCTGGTAGGTCGCAGGACCATTACAGACCCCATACGGTAATTTTGTGAATTCGAACAAACCTAATCCTGGGACTGTAAATGCCGTAAATTGTTCTGAGCCTCTTTTAAGAGAAATAGACCAGTATGCGGAGCTCATGTCTATAGTGCTGATATATTTAGCATTTTGAAGCTTCCGTAGAATTGCATCCATTTGCGGTATAGGATATGCATTCTTGCGTGACCCATTATTCAATTTTCTGTAGTTAACACAGTAGCGATATTCGCCATTTGATTTCCTAACCATTACTACGGGGCTAGACCATGCGCTCGTCGATTTTCTGATCACTCCGAGTTCGAGCATTTTCCGGACTTGATCATGCATTTCGTCCTCGATCCGTTTGGATACGGGGTAATATTTTTGTTTGATCGGTCGACATGACTCGACGACGATCTCATGTTCAATCTGGTCCGTGCAACCGATACTTGGACCATGAACTACTATATTTCGGTCTAACACGTCATCTAACAATTTGCCCTGCTTGTCAGTGGGATCTTCAATGCCGACTGATGCGAGGTTTGCTGTTTTTAAATCGCCCTGAGTAGCGAATTCAACAGTAAAAGGGTCTGATGGGCCCTTCTCGCCTTTCACTGTCATAGTACTTTCTTCAGGAACAAGGATTGCATTGAAAGAATATGCGAAGTCTGCTCCCAAAATTAGGTCACAGGCCAATTTTTCATAAATGAACATTGCAATGTCTTTCTTTACACCAGCAACCTCAATTGGCAATTTGGTTTGCGCTACCGGTCGCGCTAATTCGCCAGTTGCTAAACGGCAGTGTGGGCCTCGATAGGGCGACACACGAGCTCCAATTGCAGCAGCTAATTGTAGACCGATTGGTCCAACAGCTGTTCGAGATGCACCAGTGTCGTATAAAGCGCGAACACAGGCGTTTCCTAAATTTGTTTTGAGCCACCAGCGAGGATGATCACCAAGTGGTTTTTCATTGTCACAATCAGTTGGTGGACTTGGAGAGCCCGTGGAATATAGTCCTGGTATCGTGGCTGGCTGTTGGTCACTGACCAACCCATTACCAGAGGCCATATCCTCTAGAGAGGCGGTAGAGGCCTTACCTAGTCGCCTCCTCCTCCTTTTTTTGACATTCGGGACAGTCATTTTCCGTGTATCCAGGCCAAGAGCAGTTCCAGCAGAATCTACTTTTCGGACCAGGACCAGGTTCTTTGTCCTTATTGTGATCGCTTTTAATGACCGGTTTAGGTCTAGGGACCGTATCAATTTTGGGTTTGTCATTATTTGAATCATTTCGTTGCTGATTGGATGCAGGTTTATTTGCAGACGTATTCGTATTTTGCAATTCCAATGATTTGAATTTTTCATCAATTATTTTTGCCACTGCATCTGTCATTTGCGCAATCGAAGTTGGCGCATTTGTGTTTTGAGCTTGCCTAGGCACTGGGGGCGCAGCAGGCAATGTCAGTGATTTTAATTCTTTTTGAATTAAATCTTCAATCAATTTTGTTGTTTCAACCAGTGGTTCAACCGAGGTTGCTGCTAGGTTAGGTTGAGATTCATTGTCGTCTGATTTTTTCGTCTCGGGTGGTTTATATGCCAGTTCAGGCAAGAGACACTGATCAGGATTGGGGGGCGGACGATAAAATTTATTGCTATCTCGAATATGCTCTGCTTCTCGAGTAAGCGTGAAGAGGTCGTCGACTGTTTTGACTTTATCGCGAAGGACCCATTGTTGAATTGTGGGATGCAAATTACGATATAAAAGTTCAAGTTGTTGGTCATCGCTCCATGGTGTATCAAATTTGTCAAGTATTGTTAAAAGACAGACAATGTAGTCTCTTGCACGCTCTTCTTTCCCTTGCGTACGAGACTCTGCTTCGCGGATAAGTTTTTGCTGAAAGTGTTTATCTCGACCAAAACATATTCGAGCATCTGTCTTGAATGCTGCCCAATTTGTCCATTTGGACCGCGATTGTCTAAACCATCGCAAAGCTGGACCGGTGAGTAATTCAGTCACTGCATTCATGAGGTCTTCATCCGCAATACTAGATAGGGTCTTGCATTCATCAACGCGTTGTAAAAATTCTCCTATGCTACCATCTTTTAAATCTCCGGAAAAAGTCAATTTCCATTGACGTACTATTTTTCCAATATCGACAGGTTGGCTGCGAATTGAGTTATTTCTCCCGTAGGTATCGTTGAGACCACTGTGCACAGCTTGCGGTGCTGGTAGATTGTTGGTTGCATTCATTGGTTGAATGACTGTTTGGTCAGATTGTCTTGTTCGATCTTCATTTGGATTGAAATACCGAAGATCGTATGTATCTTGAAGATTAACAATTCTTATTCGAGGCGCATCGCTTGCGAGCCTCGGCACGCTCGTTGGTATAACTGTGCTTTGACCTACAGGCATTTGCGTGCCATTTGCGAATTCGCGAGTATCGAAATTGCGCGATTTTTCGATTAATTGAGCTTCAATTGCTTGCGCACGTTTTTGTGATTCTTCTAGCTCGCGATTCTTCTTGGTCCAATTTAATTGTAATGCGTCGACTTGTTTTTGCGCGGCGGTCAACCGCTTCACACGTTGTACACTACCATCATCACAGATGTATGGTACTAAATCAAGGTCAGTAGGACTACCTGTCGTACTAGTGATAGGCCTGTTGTCCATCGAGGTCGCAGAGGTTATGGTTTGCCGAGGCATTGTGCCTGTATATGTCGAAATCGGCATTGATGTTGTTGTAATTGTCGTCGATCCGCTGACTATTGTTGGAAAGATGTCATTTTCTTCTTCTTGTATTAATGACGATGTTAATCCTCCGCTTGCCATTGCGTTGACGTTGCTATCTCCATTGATGTAGTGGTCTCCGCGAACCGATTTATACGCAGTTTGTACTAAATCCCTACGCAGCCTTATCCTATATTGCTTTAAATCTTCATCATTTTCGAATTCATTATTTTCAATGAAGTCAGATTCTGTATAATCACCTAACAGGCAGCGCATAAGCCTTTCTATTTGGATGGTTTCATCTCCATCTTAACTCAAGCATATATGTATTACATATGTTTTACAAGTATAGTTCAACCGCATTTTTTCCTTTTTTCTTCAAATATAGATTTTGACACAGTAACCCCACTTCTTCCCAAATGTTCAAAAACACACTCATACACACAAACATGCCATTCAACCCAACATCATTCATACCCAACAAAGCTCCACAGCCTGATCAGTTCGCACCCGTCTCTTGAGGGAAACGAATCTTTTACAAATTCTTCTTACTCCAAACTCAATGGATTCTTTTCTTTGTCTATATATTTCATCATCGGGCGAAGGAAAAAACTGCACACCATATTGAACCGGAAATAGTGCAATAGCTCCATGAACAATATCTCAGTGCGCTTTAGCATGAAGGATCAGAACCTTGTCAGTAAATCAGTCGATTTCAACACCAATGGACCTGTTAGCCACGCAACTGATCTTCAAAGAAGTTCCTGCGGGCCGATGAGGATCGAGATTTGCACCAGGTTCCATCTCAAGGGGGACCACAAATTACCGCACCCACGTTGATAAGTTTTACTTATTCAAACTCACTCACTCCATTACCTATCCCCACATTAAGTGATATAATTTAACCTGAAGAAGGACCTGATCAGAGGTCCGAAACGTTGTTTCAATAGAAAATTGGTATACCCATGCATGGTCCCTGGGAAGCATTCGAGACTCCCAGACATATTTGAGAGCTCCTGGACATCAGAGTCAAAAGATTGGATTGAATAGGACTGTTCTCAATGATTGATTCCATCGCGTTCATGAGTTATGCGATAAATTGTGATGACTATGCAGTCAGTGTTGTGATACGTGTGTGCAACCTGTTTCAATAGTTGAAGAATTTGCTAAGTCCTAACCTCGTTCTCGTTGATCAATCTGAATATCGAAAATCGGCTTGATGCCTACACATGCGTGATCGAAACCATGAAACTCGATCATGTGGGATGAGAAAAAACACGAGTGAAATGTTACCGTTGATGATGTAGGGAGCTCAATTCCGTATCAGTATGCTATCAATGTATGAAACCATTGCAATCTATTCAGTTCCTCCTGTCTGATCCCGAGTTTTTGAGATGACCGCCAGGAGTGTGAGAAAATGATAGTGAATCATTACTGTGATGAACCCTGTCAGGGTCTCTGTTTTGCCTCGCTTGGTTAAAAGATCTCTGCTCACCGTACTGCTCATCATATCCGATCTCTCTGTGATTGTTTGGAATGTTATCATTTCTCGGATTATATCTTCGCCCGTAACTTTGTACTTGATCGATGCTATCATCACCGTTGATAGGCGTTCCTCTGTATCTACTATTGTGATCATTTTCATCATTAATACCAGAATTGAAGTTATTATTATTATTTGGATTCCTCACGCTCAGATATCCTGTGCGGGAGTCTGAATTTGCAGTTTCATGTTCTCTTCTCTGGGGAACGTCCTGGTAGCGAGCTGCGTAACCTCTCAAGGGTTCGGTATTGCTTCGGAGAGGTGTATCCTGTAGTCGTCGTGCTCGCTCTACGCTTGATTTGGAAAGAAAGCCCAGTCTAAGTGCTTTGTCCAGAGAGCGGCAGGCATCCAAATAGTGCCCGTATATACGACAATAGTTGCAAAGTTTTGAGTCCCTGATTCTTTTTGGGCAATCTTCCAGGAGATGGCCTTGAAGGTGACAATAAGTACACTCGGTCGGAATTCGGGATAACCTAACGCACGCAATTCCCTAAGGTGTTGGGAAACTTTCCTTCCTACTTGTATCTTCTGCTGACTCTTGAGATTGATTCACTCACCGTCTCGCAACCACCCCGGCTTCACTACTGCGTTCGAGCGAGTAGCATTCCTTTTGAGAATGTCCCGACACATCACAATATCGGCAATACTCGAAATCACGTGATTTTTTGAGAGACTCTCTTTCGAAATGTCCTTGTTGTCGGCAATATCGACATACATTCGACATTGGTGCTCGTCGTACCAAAGTGCATCCTTGTTGCATTTTCTTCATGCACTCTTCCTGACATAGCCATCAATGCTTATTTCACTCCCTTGATATTTCGTGACTCTCTATCTGCGGAATTTTCGCCGACAAGCGTCCGTTTTTATTCCTATCTTGGATATTTCTGAAAGAACCTCGTGCGAACTTTCCGGACTCAACGCCCTATCTTGATTGTAGAGAGGTTCATAGCAGCTCGGTCCTTCAATCCACGTTTCTCCCACTTTCCATCGGGTTCCGAGTCATATGCCCTGAGTAATTCGTTATATGGTTTTTGAACCCTATGTCCGTGGACGGCTGCTCTTTCGTTCTGATTTTGTTCTATCAATTCCAGATCGGCTCCAACACTATCCGGACCACCTGCTGCATCGGATTGTGCTCTCATATCGTCTAACAGTCTTTCTACCGATCCGTATTGGTTTTTTTTACCCAAGAATGCCTGCGCAGCCCGTCCTCTGAGTTTTGTACTAATGGCCCTCAGGATGTTCGATGCCGGATCGCTTCTGTGCTGTTTTCGTATGTACCTAGCGTCAATGCAAAATCTGCTTAAATCTTCCGAATCTCACTCAAAACATTGGACTAGGGCTGAAATTTGCCGCAATGTGCATCGTGATCTACGTTCTCGCTCGTGATTTCACTCTCCCGATCTCCTCTTACACTTTCCTCGTCCCTTGTGCTCATCTTTCTGTTGGCGAGGATAACTCTCCCCAGAACGTTCTCGCCATCCATTTCCCGATGCTTCCTTCTCGAGCACTTTTCTGTCGTCTGACCGATCGTGCCTCTTCCTCTGATTGCTTCGTTCTCCCTGCGAATTCGATGAATAGCGTGAGTCCCGCGATCTGGTATTATCATGTTCTGAATCGTCACTTCCCGAATCATAATGTCCCGATTGCCCGTATCTACCCTGTTTGTCTTCGCTTAAATCGCGAGCTTTGTTCCCGTGATGCTTATCCCACGTGTCGCGCTTTGATCGTTTCCCGTTCTCTTCACGCTTCGAATTCTGTGAATCTGGATGTTTGTCTCGCCTTGAAGTCTCGCATGGCTCCTCATCGCTATCATAGTCTGATTGTTTCCGCCCCTTGCCTCCTCCCCATCGCGAGTGCTTATTGTCTCGCCGTGAACGCGATTTCCGTTGATGGTAGTCTTAATCTGAGTCTTCGTAATAAGACTTGCTTTCATATGATTCCGAATCCGAGCTTTCTGTACGATAGCTTCTGCGATACGAGTTAGGCGAATGTTCTCGAGAATTACCGTAATTTTTCCGGGGCTTGCATCCTTGGTCATGTCTCTTTAATGTATTCCCTCTATCCCGATCACGACAATCATCATTGGAGAGTAGTACCAGTAGCGCTTTGGCGAAACGTAAACAAACTCCATCCCCACCCACCTGGCCACCCCCCTCACCTGGCCACCCCCACCCACCTGGCTAAGTCGAGTGGAGCTATCGCACCCTCTCTTACCCAATATACGCAGCTTTAACTGTGCGCATCATTGTACGGTCAAAGTGGTGGCCCCTTCCCCTCTAAGTCAAAGTCTTGAGGTATTGTATGAGTGCGGGAGTATGAAGCGCTGTTGAATGCCGTGCATATAGGAATGTGTAATGCTCACACTTCATGACTGCATGATTCTAACGTTTGGCCCAACTCTGGTGGGCAGGCATCGTTGAATTGACTCATCCCCACGAAGACAGTTTGCGGCAGAGATGCATATTCTCTTTGACAGAATTTCAGTTTTGAGCGCTCTTATTCCTTTTTTTTTCTTTTCATTATAATTGCAAGATTTTTAAGTGAATATTTTCTGCGATCTGAGTTGAAATATTTTTTTCTGATTTTTTTTTTTTGGAATTGGGAGAGAAAAAGAAGTCTTGAGAGAATATTTGAATTATATGTAAATTGTGAATGAAAAGAGCCATTTTTTTCTCAAATTATCCATATATCTCGTTATTTATCATAATGTAACGGTCAGGTCTGTGGAATGAATACAACTATTTTAATAATACAATCATATTTATTCAGCTTTTTACAATGGTGTGGCTGTAGCATGTAATCTAGTATCCAAGATGCTTATCATTTCGGTAGCTCGTGTGAGAGATATTTCGTGGTATAATATTCTCATGTCGCTACTACTCATAACACTCTTAAATACATTCATAATATTTCTATCTTCTAAATTTTCTAAAGTTTTAGATATGTCAGTCATGATTACATCGAAAAAATTGTTATCATCTATACCAGATATGATGTTGAAATAATTGCGATCATCGAATGCTTGAATTTGTGATTCATACTGTAGCATTGCTCTCATATAAGTTTTATCTATTATACTCTCCACAGCATAAGGCATTACAATGGACATTTCACTTAGATATTCAAACTTAAAATCTATAAGTGCTGATATGGTTTTTAGCACATCAAAGGTAACTTGGTGAAAATTGATGGTATGTCGAAAGCGCTTTCTTACGGGTTCTGCCGATGGGTCTCGCTGATCGTCCTCAATCTCTATGCCATATTGTTGATGGGATCGTGTGTAGCGTAATATCCAACCTTCGCCGTATACTTTGACGTCTTTTAGTTCGTCTTCTAAACCACGGAAGTACCTGCTGATGCTGTTGAAAGTGGTTTTGAAGTTGATCCATTGATCCTGTGTGAACTTGACGCCTGTCAAGTCATTCCCTGTGAGCCTCAAGATAGGCTTATACACTTTTTCTTGTATGGAATCAAACTCGATTCCGATGAGAGCTTTCTTTGTAGCGGACTTGTTCAATGAGTAGATGGCAGGGAAGAAACGACCGACTGGTTGGCTAGCCATGGTGAGAGATTCAGGTGGCAGTGAGACTGACAGACTGTTTGATGAATGCTATGGCAGAGCTGCTTATATGCTTGTGGGAGACATAATAGAGGCATGGGCTTGAAAATGCTGACAGAAAAGGTGCGTGAAGACGTCAATGCATCCCTACTCCTCGAATATTTGTCAGCATTAGCTGTGTCAGGATTCCCAAAAATTGCTGATGATCAAACTAGTTTGGTGGAATTTCTATCAGCATTTTCATACAACAGGAAATTTCTTGCAATAATATCATTTTTCCGCGAGTCAGCAGGAAAATTGCTCAAGAATGTTTCCATATCAAGCTCATAGCTCATGTACTTGAGGAACTTAATACAATACTGTCCACATGCATCAGAGGCAGAATTTTGCAAAGTCATCACATTCTATCTAAATTTCCTACAATTTCGCTTCAAACGATCGATATGTTCTGGTACGGTGGGAGGCAGTCCGTAGCTGTCAAAATACCATACACTTTCATCTTTATCCACGTAAATAGCCACCCAATGACCATTACTTTTCTTCGTGTGGTCCAGAGTGTTGAACACAAACGCAGTCGGTTTGGTCCACACCAGTGGAATCCGATCCGCTGGGAAGACACCCACAGTGTGATGGGGTATACTTGCTAAGCTCTCCAATATTTTGAAATTGTTCATCACAAAGCTGTGTCGGAGGCTGAAAAGTGAACTCGCTACATATATTGATGTTGTTGTCTTTTTTCTGAGATAGAAGCCAATTTCTCAATCTTTGGGCGTTATTTAAAGCGCAACTAGAGCGAAGGTAGCAATCTTTCACAGCATGGTGTAGACAATATCTTTCAGACCACGGTAAATTGTAGAATGGTGGGCAGTCTTTGTCATATTCCAAATTTATAACATGACGGCGAATTGTCTTGTGCAAGAATAACCACTTCTGTTTGCCAAGCACATAAATCTTGCCAGCTTTTCTTGTCAGATCACGCAAAACTCGTGACAGAGCTCTCAGTGATATCTCTCCTTGGAAATATTCTAGGCCATGATGGTGTTGGCACAGCCAGTCGTTTTCTCCTCTAATCTCGTCAGGCAAGTCATCGATTGGATTATATGGTGTTACTATCCAATGTGCAGAAAAGTCTTTATCTATAGCTGTGATTGCCACTTCCTTCGGCACAGATCTATCATTGAAAGTCTTGAGAAATTGAATGTCCACAACTAAATCCATTTCGCACATAAACAATCTTTTCACTTCTGAAGTTGATGAATGACTGCTGAAAATTGCCACTTGGTCAATGATCTTCATGTAAAAAATGTACACCACCTGGTGTTAATTACTGAAATCAACCATAATCTGGCGAGCCGCATCAACTTCGAGAATATTATTGTACTCTGCGTATATTATACAATTGATTGTACTCGTCAGAGGTTCATCGAATCTCACATCTATTCTAACACTACCGTGTTTAATGAGATTCCAATGACCACAGTCATTAGCTGATGAATCAGGTGTTAGATCAAATGCAAAAAGACAGTAGCCTTCGAGATAGTCTTCTCGACTGATATTATTACCCTCATTAGAGAAATGTATGCCAGTCCCTGTAAATAGAGTATGGTAGGCATCCACATATAATTCGTTTACTCTAAAATCAGGTTGTAATGGTTTGGAAGGTATTTGAGAACCATCAACATATAAGCATAAGTAATTGATGTTGAAATTCTCAAAATTGAATGGGTTCATCTTTCTATCACCATTGAAAGCTTGATTTTGAACGAATCCCAGGATAATTCTTTTCGGGAGCTGACCCAAGATGACATTGTCCAATGTTTCACCGTGTATGCCGCTATGCATTGTCACAGCTTTGACTTCCACCCGGGTGAGTGGATATTTTGCAGTACTGTGTGCCAGCGCTTTTGCATGAGCTATCAAGACTCCCGAGTTGACACGGACTCGTCGTACTGAAAGATTTGCTTCTGCAATGTGTATGCGCACAAGACCTGATGGATCCATGAGTGGGAAGGCAGCGTCGCGGGATCTAGTCAAGCGAACTCGTACCTCAATGCCATTCAATAATAGCTTGTTCAGACAAAATATATCTGAATGGAGATTACCAATAAGATCGATTGATTTACCATTGCCCAGGAGCTGGCGACGCTTCACGAGACCTTGGTTTGCATCAGCTCTATCATTTATCTTACCAGCAGTATCATCATACTAGAGGCTGCTCGTCAAATGTGATTTTTTGCGGCAGAGCCATAGTTGAGAAGAGTTTCAATATAAGCACTGTAGGCATATAGGTTATTAGGTGGCGATACAGGTTTCTGGTTCAAAAATACATCAACTTGATTAAATAACGAATGCATAAAGTTATTGATTGGTCCACATTTATCTAATAGCGCCAGAGTCTCTGCATCAAGATCATCTTCCTAAGGAGCTTGGAGTGACACTTTGAGGCTGAGCAGCGTGTGTGCAAAGTCAATGTATTCATCACCGTTTCCTTGTACGATGAATTCAATGCAAGAATCGTCTGTCAAACTCGATATCGGTTTGTATTGTACGTAATGAGAAGAGTCAAGTGTTGTTTGAGTAGGCGGTATCTCAAAGAGATTCAATTCTGACTTCAAACACTCCGAGGACTGTGTGTGAAGGAAAGCCATTGCTAACAATCTAGTCGAAAATATCTCTCCTTATACTCTTCTTTATCTTTTTACTTGTTCTCTTCTTCTTCTTTTCCTGAATCTTTTTACTAGCTGCTCTTTTAACTTTCTTCTTCCTCTTCTTCTTCGTCGCAGTGGTGTTGACCGGAGCAGAGTTGTCAAAAGACTGGAAAGATTAGTACAAGCAAGGATACTTATAACCAGAACCCTCCATGAGCTTATCCAAGTGTTGTTCAGCGCTCCTCTTGAGATTCTCACCCGATTCACGGACTCGTTTACGAACCGAGTCTTTGATAGGGATATCCTGAGTAGCGACATCAGTGGCAACGTTGATACCTGTGCCGACAGCTTCTTTACCTATAGCTTTAGCTCCACGGGCTAGGTAGGGTCTTGCACGTCTGAGCAGACCGGCCAAGAGACGCCCCACCCCACCGCCGCTTTGATATGATGAGCTGGCAATAACGTGGCCGGCACCAGCAAGTCCACTACCAGACATGTACTCCGTGATCTCGGAAAAATCCATGTTATTTTTTATTCGATACTCTTGGAATGAAGCGTCACTGTCAATGTTCCAAAGTCGAATGGTAGAAATTCATTGTCACGGTTCTTTATATTGATCTCAATCGTTTGGAATGAGTTGAACAGTAGTGGTAGATACATGAGAGGGGCAAAATTCTTGATCTTGACACCACCATACGCATAGTTATGGGTATCAAGTGGCACAACTTTCAATAATTTTGATCTGGAGCTTCCTGTACAATGAGGTTCGCATATGTCAGCGTAGATCATCAACATATTTGGAAGACCATTAGCCAAACTACCTGGGAATATGCCCACGGTCGATCTGTCTAAGCGCACAAGTATGTCATCCACGTCGGGGTTAAAGCCCAGAATATTTCTTAACCGCTTTGACAGCTGTAATGTATGTTCAAGAGTTAAACAGGCATCATCTGTACAAATCCGCTCGACAGAGACGTAACCTCCCCTCTCCACCTTGAATTTCAAGTGTTTCCCGATATTGTCCAACTCATTTATTTCTGTAACCAAGAGTTCAATGTCTTTATAAACACCTGGTTTAACATAAGAATACTAATTGATTGATTCATCCAATCGTATATTCTCGTTGGTGTCTGTATCACCATGAACCGATGAAGAAATATTCAATAGGACCATTCGATCTTTAGCACTTACAGGCAGGTATTGGAATGTGAAAGGTATGTGAATTTCCGTCAAAACCATGGCCCACAAACCTTGCAAATGGATTTGCTGTGGCAGACTTGTGACAAAGTGTGATGGTCGATTGTCTGGATAGTAACCTTTGCTACTATCACTAGACAAAATTATGTGAAACTCATCCCTCATGGTATTTCCTTCAAATCGCCGGCAAGAACCCAGCTATTGAATTTTTCAGGATCACCTTTCCAGGACACAAAATACTGTTTATTGCGACCTTTACCTCTGGCTTTCAAGACTCTTTCTACTTCGAAAACGTCTCTATTCAGATCTTTGTTCACTCTGCTGAGCTCTTGTTCATAGAAGAATCCGTCAATCTCTTCACCACTCAAATCGCTCAAGAAATAAACACAAGGTGTGCGTGTTTGTGAGATCCTGATGATTTTAAACAGCTCCGTTGACCATCCTCCCGTATATGCTTTATGGAAGGGACTCGAACGTATACTGACGCGTACCAAGTCATTCACTCGATATTTAGGTACTCTGTAGAGGGCGTTGTCATATTTTCTCTGTAAATTTCCTCGAGCTCTGGCCGCATTGAATATTGTCACGGATGCGAGAGTCATTTTTATGGCCGAGTGTTTACTGTGATCGTAGGCGCTTGCTACATCTTGGAGTATATCAATATATCTACGTGTATTTTTATGTGTGAAATAACGGTAAATTCGCTCTTTAATCGTTCTTATAGCACGCTCTGCTACACTGGCTTTTGTTATGTCGTTCTTGGTTTTTTTGAACATGATATTTTCACTTTTCAAGAAATTTTGCATGTCGCGACCGACAAACTCCTTCCCATGATCAGTCTGCAAGTATACAGGACGACGTCCGTCACTCCGAGCCAAAATTCGTTTCAAACCTTCTGTGGTGGTCTTGGATTGCTTATCGTGTAATGGTTCAAGCCACACAAACTTACTGAGCACATCAATTACGAGTAAGATGAAAGTGTAACCATCGTTGTAGGTTTTGAGAGAACGCATGTCCATCAAATCGGCTTCCCAGAGATCATCTATATTTTGTATGTTGTAGCTCCGTGGTTGAAATCTTCGATGGACGAGTTTGTGTTTATTGTAAGCATCCTGACTCTCGAGCCACTCTTGAACTTTCTGACGAGGGAACTTTCGTGCAGACTGTAGTAATTTATGAGCACCTGCATAAGCCGCTGGGTGTGGTAGCCCATGGTATATACGATTCAGAGCATTATTCATTTTTTATCTTTTTTTCTTCTTACCGTCAACGCTAGACGTTTTCACCGACTCCATTTTCTTGGCAGGCTGATTCTTCTTCTTTTTGTTACCTGTGATGGCTTTCGTGATGCGCGAGAATGATTTTCCAAAAGTGATTTTGCTGACCATACAGCAGGCGGTCATGAGAGCGAGTGTTCTTTCGTCAGGGTCCACTTGACTTGCCAACATGCGTGAAAATGCTCGCTCAGCTAAAATACGATCAGCTTTGCGACGGTCCCCGTTTTTGTTGGCATATGCTATATCATCCTCGCGAGCATAATCGTCCATAGGACAGACACCCACTTCGCCACGCTCCAGACGTTCGGCTAATTTTGTGCCAGGTCCTAAAAATCTATAACCTGGGACATTCATTTCAAAAGGTAGCAAGTCAACGAGCGTGTCCAAGACACTATGTTCCGGAGTGTTTACATTTTGTTGAGATCCAGATGCTTCCATTTTGACACGATGATCGGTTTTTGCTTCTTATTCCTCGGTGTTTCAGAGATGTCTTCTTCGTCTTCCCTCTTCTTCTTTTTACCGCTGATACCCGTGAGATACGGATTCTCTCGGTCAAGAGTGCTGTGAGCTAAAGCAATGGATGGGGTTTCTCGTGGTGTGACGAGTGGTGTTAGCAATGACGTATCTGTATCACCCTCTTCAGACGACGACTGATCGATGATGTTCTGCCAAACGGTTTTATTGCCAATATATTCACGCGGGATACCTGCTCGGCGGAGGACGGCTGCAAACTGAAGATGACCTGGTGGTGGACTCTGTTTTCTAGCTCTCATACAATAATTTACAAGGTCGAGGATCGAGGCTCCCCGAATACACGCGCCATCTATCGATACAGTACCCGTAGAATCCCAACTGATACCACCTGCAGCTTTTAGTTGTCTCAAGAGGCGCTTATCCTTTGAATGTAATTTCACCGGAACGCTCTCAATGATAGATTGATCAATATCGTGGTCAGCGCGGTTTTGTTTTTGCTGATCGTTGCTTTCTGCTCCACGTTTGTCTTGCAAATCACTAGAATTTTTCAGATGAAGAAAGCGCTGCAGGACTTGGTTGAACTGCGTCCATTTATCCCTATCATCCGAATACGTAGATGAGTTGAGAATCTCGCTTATTTCTTTATCCAACCTAGTCATAGGTGTACCAGGTGTTTGCACCGTTTGTGGAGGCTCTGAATTTGTTACAGTCAGCCGCTGGAGCGCCTCGAGTTTTTCTCGTGGTATCAATACCATTTTTCTCGCGTGCTCCATTTTACCGGTGGTATTCTTAGCTCAAGACGTTGGTCAAGAGTGGAGATAGAAACGCTGTCAAAAATTCAGGACGTTGAACTATTAACTTCTTCTTGGTCTTGAGCGATCCTGACGAATCGGCTATTTTTCGCAGTAAAACAATGTGCCGACGTAGGCGTGATTTTTGAGCTCTGGTGAGTGGTACGTGCCCGAGGCAAATGTTTAGGGCACACTCGCAGATATAGCGCACAAGTTTATTGTCAGATTTGTACAGTACCGCCTTTCGTTGCTGATTATTCAAATGGTACAATGCCCTAAGAATACAGGTGTTCTTCAGGTCAATAAAGCGTCGACTCTTCGGCTCCATTATTCTGAAACGACTGGTACGTTGTTGGCTGCATCGGCCCCTTTTATTCTCTTCCTTGGTATATGAACGATGGGATATCCGTCTTCCGGGAAGATGTTTGTACGAAATCGTATATTATCGGGCGTACTCTGTTTCAAATCCAAGAGCAAATAACCGTAAGGCTTCGAGGTGGCGTTCCAGTAGGCTTCCTGCAAGAACTTGGGATTCTCGGGCATCAGCTGATGAGCCAAGTGCTGAATCTGCGATCGATCGCGGAGATTTCTGAAGACGACCATGTAATGCGCATTGAGAGAAATGTCTCGCTGCCCTTTACCCTGATGGAAAATATTTTGTGTGATATGAATGATGATGAAGCCTCTGTGATGACTTCCTTTGGTGAATAGACTTGCCAAACTATCACAAGAAGAGGATTCATGCATCAAATCGTCCACGATCAAAAGTTTGGGTCTTGGGTCGCAAGCATAATCGCTCAATTCAGGTAAACCTTCGTGAAATTCAACTCTGTCACCGAATTCTTTGTAACCGTCTTGCCACTCTGAGTAGTGTGAGATGATGCGTGCAAACTGTGTATCGCTGATAGTATCGATATGTTTGATCAGTCTCTGTACGAAGCAAGATTTACCACTGCCTGTCGCACCGCCCAGGACAGCAGTCCAAGGATATTGCCACTTGCCCTCCATTTTACGAACTGAAATTCTTGACCAATACCTACCGATTATATCCCCTCCCGGGAAGCTCGTGCGGCGGCGGCGGAGGGGGCCCCGCGCGCGGACGGTCATTAGTTGATGATGAGCATCAGCTCGTGAAGCGAGCCACGAGCTTGTCGCGTATGTGCTTATAACGCGGCCCGCGAGTTCTCCATTGTGTTAGCAAAAAACTCTTCCAGAAGGCTGTACAGGTGCGCGACAAATGAGCTCTTTCTCCCGCGCATCCATGAGCTTTCGGAGGTGCGCGATGGTCAGACTCTTTCTTCGCGCACCAACAAGCTGATAAAGCTCGCGAGTGGTAAAGCTTCTTCTGACTGATTCATCCAGGTGGCATAAAAACTTGTCGAGGAGCTGATTGGGATCTTACCATCACTGAGGACGAATTAATGATCAAGACTCACTGTATACTTTATTTTCATCTTTATTCCTCACTTTCTATAACCATATGGATAGCTGATATCATCTGCAACTAATCGTCTTTTCGTATATACAGGTTTAAAAATTTTTTCTTCAGTCATTGTTATCACATCATGATGTTTCGTTCGCCTAATTGCAGACGTGGTCACACTTATTTCGCTACTCTCTCGGTTAATTATTGCTCTCACAGAATCATAATTTATTTTTTGACTATTTTCATAGTTCAGCCTGATACCCTTTACTTTACACACATGGCCTTCAGACCCATCAGGAGTAACATATTTGAATACATAGAATTTAGGACCACCAGAAACAAAATTCGTAATGTACGTTCCTAGACCTTTGTCTGCCAACTCATCAGTGAGTTCACCCAACATGGTACACTCCCGAGGAAGGTGAACTGCACAGCCGTGACGGTCAGAGTAGCATTCGAGATCTTCCGTCTCGCTCGCACTCATAGGTTATGGTACGAGCGCGAGTGAGACAGAAGATCTCGAACGGTAACTGACCGTCACGGCTGTGTAGTTCACCTTCCTCGGGAGTGTACCTATAGGAAGATCTGTAGCGCCATCTGGTGGAGATACGTGAAATACTGAATCAGTATCAAAATAGATGGCTGAAGGTCCTAGGGGATGGAGATAATTGAACAGCTGTAATCGTGCATACGCTGTTGTAAATGATGCAAGAACTACGTTACTCTTCGGCGACGAGATCATTACATCTTCAGAATAGCACCAACTTACATACAATACTTCTTCATTTACCGGCAAGATACTATTGACTATAACTTCGGGATTTGTGAGTAACAACATGAGTCTAGTCGGATCATTCACAACCTCTGTTGTTCCCATATTTTCGCGCTGTCAAAATTTCCCCCAGAGACAATTATTCAAGAGCGTAGCGCCAGATCTCAGCCCCGGATTGAAACTGACAGAGTCTGCATCTAAATTTATCCCTTCCGTCCTTGACAGTTCATCCAGAAAATTTTGTTTTTGCTCGTCAGTAACACAATCAGGGGGGAAACCAGAAGCTTGCACTTTTTTCGCATAAAATGGGTTGATGTACTCTGCAGATATACCACCTTGTCGGGTTGTCTTATCATATTGAGTTGATTCTCCGTAATGCCAAATCTCAAATATCTCATCAATCACGTAACCATGCTTAACAGCTGCTTAAACCTCTACTGAAACCCATGATCCAAAGAGAATCCTATCTTTCGGATCTTCGTGAGGACAATCTTCTTGAATAAGAAGTTCTGCGCAACTCCGACAAAGTGGCATGAACATTCTTTTGTGCATACGCACAGGTAACACTGGGTGGTACAGATTCCTCGGAGGTAAAATCGTGCACATGATGAAACCAAACACGTGGTCAATATTCTTATTCTCACCAACTAATCGTTCACACTCTTCTGGTCCGACATGAATTTTGGGATAACCAACGGGGTATTTGGCTGTTTTATTGATGAAGGGGTATAATGAGTTGACATCGACATACTTGATCTTTTCACCTTCCTTACAATTATACATTTTCACAGTATTACCCGTTCGACCACCAAAAAAGGTATCTCGAGGATCAAGAGGTTTCATGCGAGTGAAGTATTCAGTGTTTTCACGAATGAAATTTGCCATGATTGCATTTTGGCTCACCAGACTATCAAATTCACACTCCCATATTTCTATCAGATTGTAATTACTATTTCGAATTTTTGAGAATGTTGCACAAGTACTTTCATATTTCTCATCCATTGAACTACCCTCCATGACACTCTCATCTCGATTAATTCGATGACAAAGTGGACAGCCATGCCAGAAACATCCGTGAAATTGTAGTACGGTACCTTTGTGGGTATCATCCTCACCAGGGCTCACATAACCGTCGACAAGTATTCCCTCTGGTAACCTGCGTTCCCGACATCGACCATTATGCTCAATTTTTCGTTTCAATACTTCTTTTTCCATCCACAATAGCCACTGCTGAGCTTTGACCGATTGGTTCCCGCTTTTTCGATAACCACCAGGTGGCAATATACCTATATGATTTTTTTTCAAGAAATTTTTCCGAAAGACGAGGAGACACGTTGATGCAATTGTACAGCATTCTAAGAAAGGATCAACATCATACTCCAAGAATATTTCTCGGAATGCAACACATGCTTTCCTCAAAATAACAACGTCAAGAGTACAGTACTTTACTAGCTCTCTCCAAAAATTGAACTTATAATTACTAGCTACTTGCTCGTTGTACCATTTTATCAGATTTTCTCTATCGGAATCTTTCAAAGTGTTTGGTGAAAAATCATCCAAAGGTGGCATGTTACCGTCATAGGTCTCATTACCAGGTCTATTAAATAGATGTGGAAAAGTACCTTTATGGTCTGGTAGACCGTATGCTTTCGGTAATTCACATAGAGGCATATGGAAGTAGTTCAAACTGTCCACAAATTTTACATTCCTGAATTTCATCAAAATTATTTTGGTTCCATTGAGAACCACCGATGGCTTGGTACGCTCACCGTGATTTTCAACTGAATATTTAAATATGAATTGTTGGTCAAAGCCAGAACCATAGTGACTAATGGCTACCTTTTGCTTGAAACCCTCTTTCTCCTCGAGCACCAAATAAACAAACTCTTTCACTGGGTCATTCTCAAATTTATACTCTCTCTTACCACACTTGGGACAATCTTTAGAGAGATCCGGATCCTCTTTGTTGATACAAAAACTACACAATTCATGAACAATACACAAATTAGGTACATGAATTTTCTTACTTCCATCACCTACAACCGTTTCCGTCTGCTGTGTCTCATAATCAAAGAAAAAGTACATGGTGCATGGTTTTCTCTTTCCCCTGGGGACTGGCTGCATGTAACAGAGATGACCAATCGGAAGTCTTTCCTTACAGATTCGACAATACGACACACCGCACTCAAGGCCTTCAATTCGAACAAGTTTACAACATCGTCGACAAATTTTGAGTTTTTCACAAACAGTAGATTTCTTATCGAAAAATCCTGTTTTGAGATGATTATCGAAACATGATCTACCATAAAAATATCTGGAGCAGGCTGGACAGAAAATTTTTTCGGAAGACATATCACACTGCAGAATATTCATACATTTGTGACATCTATTGGAGCAACGGTGATCAGCAGCTGCTGTGTAACTCTTATTACATGGTTTACAATAGCCGTTAGACCCCACTGCTCCTGTTAAGTTGAGGATCGGTTGATAATGACGATCTCTCTCAAAATACATAATGTGCAGAGTGTATTCTATTCGACCCCTGAAATCAGCTACGACTGCTGAGCCATCAAATATAGGCAAATCACCGCGACCAAACCCACCAAGAGCGTAATCTACTATAGCAGTACCGTGCTGTTTGAAAAATTCCTGAAATCCTCTTATTTCTGTGATGCCACAACCTGCTTCAGGTATTTTTACGTGCGATTGGCTAACTAATGTTTCCGCAGCTTCCTTTTGCTCAGTCCCTTCATATTGGCGGATTGAATTCCAATATTGTTGCAGCACTCCCGAACGAACTTGACCACGTACAGCATGCGCATATGCTGCGACGAGTGCCCGAGGTAAACATAGATTATCATCGTTCCGTATATTCAAAATGGATTTTTTCTTCACTACTCTCTCAGTCAGCGGTACTCTACCACGGCCACGAACATTCCGTACGATATCGCAAGTAACTATAAGACTATCGTCAATTTCAAAATTATTGTTACTCTGCGCAGCGTTGAATAATAAATTCCAGAGGGTATCCACATGAAATTCACGCAAAGCTCTAAATGATAACCATAAGGGGCCATGCACAAACCTATCAGAACTGATGGTGACTCCGATAAAGTCGTCTTCGTGGCCATCTCTGCACATTCTATCATACAGGTCCTGCAGACAACTGCTGGTCCACACATAAATATTCTCTCCTGGTAAAGGTGTTGGTATTCGACCTCTGATTTCGCGACCTTCTATTCCGAATCTCCTATACCGCCGGGGTGTCACTGATTCTATCAGAAACTGACCTCTTATACCTTGTGCAATCTGTAAATCAACATCTGTAAGATACCAGATAGTTTAAGTATTTTAGCCATGCAAGTATCAATAGATGTTTCCAAATTCAACTCACCATTAGTACTGGACGACGACGAACTTGACGAAGAAGAATTAGATGAAGCCGAGCTTGACGAGGACGAATTTGAACTCGAAGAAGATGAGTTTGACGAAGACGTGCTCGAGGATGAGCTTGAGGAGTAGGTTGAACTCGAGGAGGCTGTCGAGTTGGACCTAGTTCTCTGGCCATCAGTCGGTCCCGTTACATCATGCATCTCACCCGTTGACGTTGCTGTCAATGTAGATTCTGAGTGACTATTCTCGTCCATGGCCACATTGCTTCCTTGAACCGTTTGAACCGTCTCGCTATTCCCATCATTTGAAACATCATTCGGTTGTTGTTGATCGGCAAACTCTGAATTATCTTGCTCGGTCGGGACCGTTTTCGTGGAACCTGATGTTGAGGGACGATTCTCATCCATAACCACATCGTTTTCTTCAACCGTTTGAACCGTCTCGCTATTCTTATCACTCGAATCATCATTTGGTCGCTGATCAGCAGACTCGGAATTATTCTGCTCGGTCGGAGTCATTTGTGCGTCGCCTGATGTTGAGGGACGATTGAGTGTTTCATCCAAATCTGCAGAAATATCAAATGGATAAGATACTGATAAAAATCCCAATGTCCAAACCACAACAGTATCAACACGTTGCTCAGAATGAGGTGGAAAGATAGTGCATATAACACACACACACACACACACACACACACACACACATATATATATATATATATATATAGCGAGTCCGTTCAATTGGAATAATGTATGCAGTAAGCTGAATGTTAGTGGATGGTGATGATTCGATGTGCAGCGCATCATCCAACTCGCACAATGCTAGCGCAGAGGAAGGAAGAAAGGAAAGAGGGGAGAGAGAGGGGGTCCTCACACTGTATGAGCTAAAAAGTGGAGCAAGAACTAAGGAGAAAAAGGGGGAGGAAGATTGATTGATTGATATCCTTTATTTGCTCAGAAGCAAAAATTAAAAATTCTGTTACATATGGTACAAATGTCACTCATAATAAATATATATCACATTCATGAAATTTGTCGTTTTGGTCAAGGACATTGTATTATCACATCAAGTGACTAGTCATTTTGAAGCACTGCAAGGTGCGTAGAAAGTCAAATTACACTATTTCTTAGAGAAGAGAGAGAGAGAGAGAGAGAGAGAGAGAGAATTTTATCGCTCACCTTCGTGATTGCAGGAAGAAATAATTGCGTCACCTTCAGCATCCAGCATCATACCCTGCACCACTGTACATAAACATAGAGAAAATTATCTCTCCAATATACAGGCGGTCAGCAACTATACATCGAAAAAATATGAGCAGCAACTTACGTTCTCGAACTGTGTTTTGATGGACCAGATCGACAAGATCTCTAAAATCACTGTACGATCCATATTTTTTCTTCAAAACATCACAAACGATAGGCACAATACACTCTCTACCTAATACACCTTTTTTGTAGAGATTATTGATGGAGCGATAACTTATATGCATGAGCAAAAAGCGTAACTTCCGCCGCAACACTTCAATCGATAAACTTCTCAAGTCACTTTGCCATCGAGGACTGCACATTGATCTGATGTGTGACTCGTGGGTTTGAGCATAATTGAATACGCATTTGATCGTGTTAATCAACGTGGCTTTCTCCATTTTGGCACTGAGGTACGCGAACTGTGATGTCTGAATACACAATAGCGACTGACCATGGTTGCTGAGGGTATTGTGGTATTTTATAGCAATATTTTCGCTGAGTAAATATTTCTATACCAGGCTATATATCACATGATATTCGTTCATTTGCGAGACTTTCCGATCAGACAGTATCATATACCCGACAATGCGTCTAAGCTAAGTCTCGTGTTACTGATGAGCAAAAAGTTTCCAGACGTCAATTCCATGGATCATGTGGGCAAATTATTGCTGAGGTCATACATTGATCAAAATGTTTCTGGTGTGTGAAAGTGGACAAAATGCCAAAATCAAGAACGCACACTTGACTCTAGTATCGTGTGACAAGCTAAGCCGTTTGTACCGTTTTATGGTGGAGCTCACGTTTCTGTTCAGCAAAATCGTCAAACCTCACTTCTCGTAATTACGTACCAATTGCATGCCTTACTAAAAATGATATTATCAAAATCAATACTCAGCGATTTTTGTTCAATCATCGTCTAGAAGTGTGTGAAAATTCAGAAATATTCAAGATCTTTCGGTTATATTATCCTCAGCCGCATACCATTCAGTCTGAACCACTTCCTTTCTCGAATAGGATCAGCGGTATTTTCATTATCAGATCTCTGCCAAAAAACTCGAGTGTCAAGCTGTATGCTGACCATATAACCAAGTTTCATGTAGCACGTCAGCTCATGAAAAGCTGCAGCGCGTGAGTTCATGGAAAAAAGGTGTATTATGTTTACAACGTATTGAGGCTTAGAGGTGGATAATGCAGCATCAGTAGAAAGATGATGTCTCTAGTCCGAACCTGCTACCCATCTCCGATTTTTCCCACACGAATGAAAAACGTGGTTGAGGTGGTTGTCAAGTAGATGTACTGATTATCACAGTCGTCACTCATCAGTCATGATGAACAGTTCAACATCATCACTTGACTTTTGTGACCGGGAAACCATGATTCTCGTGCGGGCTCGAGTGCATAATAATATGCACGCCGGACCTTCTTCTTCGCCTGATATCTACGATCAGTCGACTATTTCACCCTCAAGTGAAGTGGAAGTTATTGGAATGGATGACTGTGAAGTGCCTGTGCATGTGGTGAGGTTTATAGAGCCACTATTCGACAGCCCGAAATCGCCGTCTCTTGATGAGGATTTACCCCCAGAAGAAGAAGTATCAGTGGAATTGGAAAATCATGAGCCACAGCCGAAACCATCTTTGATACCTTTTAGAGCTGTGTCATTAGACGAGTATGAACAGATCTGCAAGCCGGAGTTGCCGGCCGGTAAGAGAAATAATAAGAAAAGTAATAAGAAAAGAGGCAGACCCCTAACAAGAAGAAGATCAACTCCGAGAAAGGCGAATAATGCATCCAAACCCAAGCGTAGTCGTCTTGAAGATAATTCACCACAGATTGGTGATTTTTCCGATGATCCCGAAATCAAGAATCTAGAAAAAAAGATTGAACAGCTGCATGAACTTGGTAGAAAGTATAAGCTGCAAATTTTAAGAGTATTGAAAAAATTATATTCGATGAGGTGGCCCTTGTCAATATAAAAATCGAGTCACGGAAACGGAGTCTGAAAGCTGCAATACCGAAATCAACACAAAACGAGTGTCCACGCTGCGGCATATTGGTTGATAACTCAAAACGTTCTGGTCTACGATGCAGATTTTGCTTGTGAGTAATAACTTTTTCGTACATCAACGGGAGGGTACCTTCAGTACACGTCAGCTAAGGATATTAATTTTCCAGATCCACAACCGACAACATAAGGAATATTATAGAAACGATGCATTTATAACACGGAAGATTACCGTAAGAAGGAGACAAAACATTCATGTCTTGCATGTTCATTTGCTCTAGTGTGAAACTCGAATTAGAGATAAAACATTTTCCGAGTCACAATTTTCATGTTCATGAACGCAAGAATAAAAAAATGATACTCCATAATTAGACTGTTTCCTTCTCGGTTGCAACAGAATGCCCTCTAGAATTTACAATTTATCGTGTATAATGTACTGCTCTCATGTAACAGAGAAAACCGAAAGGCTGAGACGAAAGATATTTGCATGTGCGCGAATACTATTAGAGAGTTCAAATGACTTCAGGAGTGAGAATCATATAATAGTCGAGAGGCAATACTTCTGCCCGTCGCGAGATCCACCACACGCTTTCGTTTTTTGTTTGTACAATCACACGAGAATCCAAAAAAAGTTTATATCATTCCTTAACCCAAACAGCAGATTGAATTTCGAAGCAAAATCACCGTCCAGCAGCTATTTTTTTTCAGTCACAGCATTTGAGAGAGCATTTAGAAATAGTGTACCATTGATGCCGTGAGAGAGCGAGCAGCCTGCAGCAAGGCACCGAGGTACGTAAAGATGGGCAACTCACACAGTTGCTCGCCCCTCCCACGATCAACTTAGCGTAAGAATCATGTAATTATATGGAGGGAGTCATTCTGGGAGTTGCGCGGTCTACTATGAATGCGCATCAGTCAACGACGCAATACTCCCGTATAAGCGGCTCAGTGAGACAAGCGGAGCAACTGCTCGGGGAGGGGTAATGCTTTGTACACGGAGTAGTGGCGATAGCTCCACTCGACTTAGCTAGCAGCCAGGTAGGTGGGGGCCCTTCCCACGATCAACTTAGCGTAAAAATCATGGAATTATATGGAGGGAGTCATTCTGGGTGTTGCGCGGTCTACTATGAATGCGCATCAGTCAACAGCGCAATACTCCCGTATAAGCGGCTCAGTGAGACAAGAGAAGCAACTGCTCGGGGAGGGGAGGGGGGAGGGGGTAATGCTTTGTACACGGAGTAGTGGCGATAGCTCCACTCGACTTAGCTAGCAGCCAGGTAGGTGGGGTGGGGTTTGTTTACATTTCGCCAAAGCGCTACTGATACTACTTTGGAGTCATGTCGTTTCTGATCTTAATTCCGACGTTTGTCGCTTGGCTCGACTTTGTTAACTTCTGAGTGCCTGCGTAACCTAGATAGATCCTGTGATTCTCGAATTCTCTGTTCCATCCCCTAAGTTTCATCGTCGCGTGCTTCGCGACCTGCATTGGGTGTTACGAATTTATCCGCGGATGCGCGGATCAAATCATTGGATGAATCGGCGGATGATATCAAGCGCTTGACCCCCGAAATGTGAGAATTCTGCGGTACTCACGCGATGATTCTGCGGCTATCTGCTATGGTTGCGAACTCCCGAGAGTCTCTGAATAACTTCCGTCTGATTCTGAGGCTGTCGATGCCTGGGGATTCTTCAGTAAGTCCATCGTGTAAGTCCTCGATCCCCGCAGACGAGAAGTTTCAATCGAGAGATGTGATTCTATCGTCTTTTCGAGCTCATCATCGAGCTATGCCGATGGATACACCAAGGCTTGAATCAAATAATTCTCAAGCTCGTTACTCGGGCCGGAAAGGTCGTATAGGCGACTTTGAGAAGGGGAATATAAAGGTCTTGAAAAAAGCTACAAGATTTCGTTAGAATTTTCACGACCGGATCATGCCTGCCAAAATTACGGGTGTCTAACTGAGGAGAATTTGAATTGTTTTTCCGTCGTCACTTATGACCCTATAAGAAGCATGGAAAGAATATCCCAAAAACATGAATCGATAGATTTTTTTCTGACCTTTAATTTTCTTCCTTTCGAAATTTCTCTATAACGAAGTGGACCAGAGTAATTGCTCATTCACTGGGGCTATCCATGGTCCATTAATCTTGGCGAGTACTGTACGTTTGAGACATTCCGCGTTCTGTAGGAAGAAATGTTATACTAGTTCCTTAATTTCCCTCAATATACTAGCTTCTTTTGTGATGAAAGTAACATTTTATCACAGTTCCCAATCAATTATTCGATTCAGTAACTCGGGGAATTTTGAAAACAGTTGTCTATGTTTTACTTGTGACCGCTGCAAGGATTACAAATCACCCTCAAGCCATAACTATTCCTAAATAATTGGAGATTTGCTATTTAAACATTTTTAAGTAAAAGGATATGAATTTCTGGATACTCGTAATTCATTACCATTGTTAATAATGCCACCTTATAGCTGCGACCTTATGCAGCATAAGACCAAAAGCAGAGCGCTGGTGTCGCCCCTCGTGACAACGAATGTGCGAAGCCACGACGTGCGCGAGCGGGACTTAGTTCGGAGCGAGCGTGCACCGCGAGCACTTCTACTTTGTACATAGTTGTGATGAGTAAAGTGCGTGATTTAAATGTTTTGGAATAATAATTGGAGTCGTCTTGCCTTTGATTTACTCCCCAACCTGTCCCAGTGTTAACATCTGGCGACCGTGACAGGACGGTTTGGGAGTAATTGACGATTTCCAAACGCACGCTCGTGGCCCTAACCTCGAAAATAGATGCCGCAAAGAAAACGCGTAAAGTGCAACGGAGTGCTTTCACTGTTTGTTTGAAGCGATTTCAAGAAAAGTGCGGCAATGTGAATGCTACGCCGACTGAACGTCACGTAGCATTGCAACTTCTAGAATCCAGAACGTCCGAGTTGGACCATGCCCAAGTCGTTTTGATTGAACTATTGATGCAGGATGACAGCGTTAAAGAAGAAGCAATCGAGGCCGAAATGGAGACGCACGAGAACTACAGAATGCAATATTTGACGGCTCGACTGGATTATACCGGCATCGCTAGTGGTAATGAAAGCGGAGCGGCAGCGAGCGCGGTTCATCTGGTCGTAACTCAGTCTTCTGAAAAACCATTCAAACGTCCAACGTTAGAAATTCCCAAGTTTGATGGGCACGTGGGAAAATGGCTGCAGTTCTGGTCCCATTTCCAAAAGATTGACAGTGATGATGCCATAAAAAAGGGAGACAAACTAACGTACTTGAAGCACGCTATGGAGAAAGGCTCACGCGCAGAGACTGTTTTGGAAGGTTATCCGTCGACGGCGGCCAACTACACCACTGCTTTGACGGCGTTGAAGAACAGATTCGGACGCGATGAAATTCTGATTGAGTACTACACTCGAGAATTGCTGTCGCTCGTATTACAGAATGAACGAGGACAACAATCTGAGTGTCGCAAAAACTTACGATAAGGTCTCGGCACATGTGCGGGCGTTGGAGACGTTGGGAGTCGAAACGAAAGAGTGCGCGACGATGTTATACCCGCTCGTGGAGTCATCCTTGTCCGAGGAGATTCTCCGAACTTGGCAACGTTCTTCAGCAAGCAGCGAGGCGACCGCAGCCGCCGCCGGGCAGCAGACGGACGATCGTCTCACGAAGCTGCTCAAATTTTTGGAAACCGAAGTTGAAAACGAAGAAAGGATCAGTCTCGCAGTCAACGGCTTCTCTGTGCAAACAACGGCAGCGGCGACGGAGCGAAGAGATAACAAGAAAGAGAATCGCGCAAAGTCAACGTCTTCAGTGGAAACCGCATCGGCCAGCGCATTATTTTCTGGAGAAAAGAAACGGAATAAGTGGATATTTTGTAATGATCTGCATGAAAACGCGGTGTGTGAGAGTGCGAAACGGTTAGCTTACGACGATAGATTTAAAATCATTAAAGAAAACGGCTGTTGTTTCAAATGCGTCAAGCGCGGGCATCGCTCGGAAAAATGCCATGTAAAATTGACTTGTGCGTGGTGTGGAAAACGCCATTCAATTCTTGTTGGTAAAACCCTCGGTAAACCGCCGACGGATGTTCTACCCGCGAAGAAGCCTCCGAGCAAAGATGTTGTCGAGCAGAGTATGGAGAATCTGTGTAGTTTCCCGGATGTTTATCTACAAACTCTTCGAGTTATAGCGTACTTAGACACACGTGAGCGAGCTGTGAGAGTCATCCTCGACGGCGGATGCACGAGATCGTACATAAAAGCCGATATTGCCAAATTCTTAGGTTATGAGTCCGTCGGTATCCGGAAGACGGTGCACAATCTTTTCGGTGGCGTAACTACGGAGAACCGAGAGCACGAGGTTTATGTTGTTCGTTTGCGTGATTGTGAAGGCACATTCGCGTTTAATTTCCAAGCAATGGAGCAGCCTATAATTTGCGGAAGCGTTCCGAGTATACAGAATGTTGGATGGTACAAAAATCTGATTGAGAAACAAATACTTTTTAGTGACATTGAATTCAATCGCGGCAAAGTAGATGATCCTATTGACATACTCATTGGCGCCGACATTTTAGGAAAACTTTTGACCGGTGAGAAACATGATTTGCCAAACGGATTGACCGCATTGTGCACAAAACTCGGCTGAGTTCTTTTCGGAAAAGCGCCGCCTTCCAACCACGTCGACAGTACTGATCGAGTTTTTTCTATGTTTGTATCGGAAGCAAAAATATCAGGCCTCTGGAGTTTAGATGTCCTCGGTATCAAAGATCCGGCCGAAAAAGTGAGTAAAGAGCTTCGAGAAGAATCAGTAAAGGGAAACTTTTTGAAAACCGTCAAATTTGTCAATGATCGTTATTCTGTAGATTTGCCATGGGCAGATGATCATGCGCCTGTACCGAGTAATTTTGAAATAGCTAAGAAACGATTAGAAAGTACTGTACAGAAGTTGCGAAATCTTGGTAAGCTTGATGATTATTATAGAGTTTTCGATGAATGGAAAATCGAGGGAGTTATTGAAATAGTGCCACAATCTGAGCTGACTTCCTCTGCGCACTATCTCCCTCATCGAGCGGTGATAAAAACTGAAGGCACGACGAAAATCAGACCGGTATTTGATGCTTCGTCACACGAAAAGGGTTTCCCGGCACTCAACGACTGTCTGGAAAAGGGCCCGAATCTGATCGAGTTGATACCCGATTCGTTGCTACGATTCCGAGAGCACGAAATAGCTGTGTTGGCTGATATAAAGAAAGCTTTTCTACAAATCGAAGAGAAACCCGGCAAATCGCGATTACTTGCGTTTTCTCTCGTACCAGGATGGAGGTTTAATTGTGGTGAGGCATCGTCGCCTAGTTTTCGGTCTCAACTGTAGCCCTTTTCTTCTAGGAGCTGTGTTAGAGTATCATTTCAAACGTACTATAGAATTTTTGAGAGAAAATCATTATGAAGATTGGTATATAAGACTTGTGGAGAAGCTTGCTCGATCATTTTACATAGATAATTGCGTTACGAGCGTGGAATCAGACAGTGAATTGAAAAGTTTTATGGCTATAGCCAAAGAGATTTCAAACTTTGGCGGTTTTGACTTGAGAGGGTGGGAGTTCACCCACGATGGCGCGGAGAAGGAAATTACGTCGGTGCTTGGACTTCTTTACAACAAAGCTCGAGACACTCTCTCCGTCAACGTCTCCGCGATCTCTCAAGAGCCAGTCAGATCGATCAGTAAACGCGTGATTTTATCCTTGGCTCATAAAGTGTTCGATCCGATAGGTTTCACAGCACCTGTCATGTTGATACTAAAACTGTTGCTCAAGAGATTATGTAAAGTTAGTGCGGATTGGGATACACCGATGGCTGATGATATCCGCGAAGAATTTTCTACTTGGTTTCAACAATTAGCTTCTCTCGGCAAAATAGAGATCCCGAGGAAATTTGGCACAGGAGACTTCACCCTTCATACCTTTTGTGATGCAAGTAGCCAAGCGTATGCTGCAGTAACGTTCTTGCGCGTTGAGAGGGCAGGGAAGGTCGATATTAAGTTACTTGCAGCGAAATCGAGGGTTGCTCCGGATAAAACTTCCATCCCGCGCTTAGAACTACTTGCGGCATCGATCGGAAGTCGTCAAGCTCATGGCATTATAGGATCCTTGAGTTTCCAAAAGGTACCTAGCTTTTATTGGTCAGATTCAACCACCACTTTAACGTGGATCAACAGAGATGTACAATGGTCCAGATTTGTATGGAACCGGGTACAAGAAATAAAACGATTAACAAATTCAGGAACGTGGCGGTTTGTACCGGGCGAGAAAAACCCCGCGGATCTACCATCACGTGGCTGCCAAGCAAGTTATTTGCTCACTTCGCTCTGGTGGGAGGGGCCGGCATGGTTGCGGGCTGATCCGGTTGAGTGGCCAAGGAACGTTGTCGAACCAAATGAGGCAGAGATTTGTGTCGAAATGGAGAAGTCAGCTCAGATGTGTATGCTGGATGTAGATACAGGTCTAGACATTGTGAATCAATTCTCCTCTTACACAAAATTGATCAGATTTTTTGCAATTTTTTTAAGGTTTAAGGACTTCAAATTGAATAAAATCCCGCCGTGTTATGGTAAGAGATTAACATACAAAGAATTGTATGAGGTTGAAATGAAATTCTTGAAAAATCTACAGGAAAAAATGTTTTTACCTGACAAATTAATTAGAATCAAGACAAAGCTCTCTGAGAGAGTTGATAGTTTCGCATTTAAATTCCCCATTGTGCTCGATTCGAAGAGTAGAATAATTGAGCTTCTCATCAGAGAAACGCAAGAAAGGATGTGCCATGCTGGTGAACAAACAGTGATGTGTCATTTAAGAGAAATGTTTTGGATCATAGGTGTAAGAAAAGCTGTAAGATTAGTTATTGCCAAGTGCGTTATTTGTAAAAAACAGAATGCAAAACACCTGCAAGCACTCCCAGCCTCTGTACCCACCCATCGAGTATCAGATACTGCTGTCTTTCAAGTTCTGGGAGTAGATTTTGCTGGTCCTATAATATTACGCGGGAATGAAAAGGTGTGGATTTGCTTGTTCACGTGTGCTGTATACCGAGCTATCCACTTGGAATTAGCAACATCTCTGTCAACCATCAAATTTCTTGATTGTTTCCGTCGTTTTGTAGGACGTAGGGGTAGACCCTCAATTGTCTATTGCGATAATGGGCTAAATTTCGTCGGAGCAGATAATGCACTCGCAAAGTTGGACTGGGATGCTATTTCCAAGGATAGCTCGGCACAAAGGATAGAATGGCGCTTCAACCCCCCTTCCGCTCCATGGTGGGGAGGCTGGTGGGAGCGCTTGATAGGAATGTTGAAAGCCTTGTTGAGAAAATTTCTTGGAAAAGCATCAGTGACTTATGAGGAAATGCTCACTGTGCTGTGTGATTGCGAGAATGTTTTGAATTCGAGACCCCTCACCTATCTCTCAGAGGATCCCAACAATTTGCAAGCTCTTACTCCCGCAATGTTTTTGCACGACCGGAAAGAAACAGATACCCCCGATTTTGACCATGTAAATAGACGCGTTCTTGAATCTAGAGTGAAATATCAGCAAGAAAAAATGGAGCACCTCCGCGCTAGGTTTAGAAAAGAGTATCTTGGCATGTTGATTATGGCAAAAAATCCTACCGAAAAAAGAAAAGTGAAAATCGGCGATGTTGTACTGATAGGAGACGATGATTGTAAAAGAATTAATTGGCCGCTAGCGCGAATCGAAAGTTTTATCGTGGGTCGAGATGGTGTCCCGCGAGTCGCCATCCTGAAAACGGCTAACGGGCGCCTTAAGCGCCCGATTCAGAGAATCTACCCTCTAGAAGTAGACGACTCAGATTTAGATTTACGTGTAAATGTGATGCATGAAAATTGTGATGAACCAACTGAAAAAGAAAATCGGCTTGAGCCAAGCGTGAATAGATCTTCAGTGATTGAGGGTGACGTGGAAAAACCCCATGAAAACGTCAAGGTCACGCGTAGTGGACGTGCTGTGAAGGAACCATGTGTAATGAATCTGTAAGAGACCAAATGATTGTCAAAATGTATGTGTCTTGAGCCTTCTGATACGTGCTCGAAAGGCTCAAGGTGGGAGGATGTTAATAATGCCACCTTATAGCTGCGACCTTATGCAGCATAAGACCAAAAGCAGAGCGCTGGTGTCGCCCCTCGTGACGACGAATGTGCGAAGCCACGACGTGCGCGAGCGGGACTTAGTTCGGAGCGAGCGTGCACCGCGAGCACTTCTACTTTGTACATAGTTGTGATGAATAAAGTGCGTGATTTAAATGTTTTGGAATAATAATTGGAGTCGTCTTGCCTTTGATTTACTCCCCAACCTGTCCCAGTGTTAACAACCATAATCATCAGAGCTCTTATAATACATTCTCACTGTTTCAAAAGAATCGGTCGGGGCAATTTAGAATCCTTTTATCTCAGAAACGGCCATGTTATCCCATTTTGCTTTTTCAAAGGGAGAAGCTATCATTTGATGGTAATGAAATTTTTGCTGAATTTTTTGTCAAAAAAATTTGTTTCACTTCAACAAAGCGTTTAGGTATACAGAAAATTATACTGTCCTTTCCATTTACGCGGGATCTTTCGACTGTGGGTCACAGTACTTAATGATAACGCCTCAAAAAATCACTACAATTTCATCTCTTGACTCTTCTGGCCGTATCTCTGCGTATGTATGTATTGTGTTGTATTCTATGACTCAGCAAAGCTCTTCCTTGATTCTGTCGATCTTTCATGGAAATGCGATGAATCACGAAAGAAAATATCGAAGTGAGCTACAGTTACTGACGAAATAACTTGATTGGGAACATTTTGGATATATTTACCTTTTCGTCGATTAGTATAGAATCACAAGACGAATCATTGTCGTCTTAGGATGGAACATCAACTCTATTACGTGAAATGCATCTTCGATACACATAAAAAGAATTTGTTGAATTTTCAATTCACTTCTCGAAGATTTGTTCGCAATTTTCCATTGAAGAGTTGGTAACAGTTTTCTCCAATCGGTAGGTTGATTGATCAACTAGATAATTCAATTCCAAGTCATGTGGATTGGGATTGGAAATTTGAACCGAGCAACCTCTCAAGGGTGATCATATCCGGATGGGTAACATCACATTGAAGGCTGTCACGTGTAGGTCGTAAGAATATTGATTTGACTTCCTTCTCAAGGGTATATTATAAAAAATGCATGATATTGTTAGAAAGTAGTCGTCAGATGATGTTCTTGGGTCAGAATAACAAGTTTTTCCATGACCCCTGCGGGGAGATCATTTTAAGTCAGAATAAGAATAATAGAGCAACTCATCCAGGTAGAATGGATGACTGTCTTGTTGGACTCTCTTATCAAGTTTTCGTACTCAAAGTGCCACAGGTTCCTGAGAGAATATTTCAAAATATAATTCGCTTAGAATTAAGCAGTCATGCACATTGTAAAGACTTCCTGTGATAACAACCTGTACAGTGTGCGGAAATCCCAACACGGCATATGTGAGATCCCAGCGAATGTAGGGTTTCATATGTCGCGTTGGGAATTCCCAACACGGTGTTGGTCGGATTTTTGCTTCAGCTCGAACACGGTATTCCCCTCATTCGATGTGGTGTTTCTTCAACACCGGATCGTGAATAACTTATGCCCGCCGTGAAAGTACAGAACGGATCACGATGCTTCGTCGGCAGCTATAGGGCGAGTCTGGGGAATTTAGTTTCATCCACTAATATCTTCGGTTACGAATGATCTTTCTGAACGATTCAAAATACATTTTATATCACTCGTGCTGGAAACCCCACCGTTTCCATGTCGACTGACGCGGGTGGGGAAGCCTGCAAACATGCGTTTTACCAAGCGTCTGCTGCCACGAGCAGACATGGAAACGAGGAGTTTCCACGCTTCGTAAAAAACACCAGATGTTACTAGACAATTTCTCACACACGCACACACACACATGACGACACAAAAACCAATGCCATCACCGTAGGTTATGAAAAAAAAAAAAAAAAAATGCACGCAATAATATTATATTGGCGATTTTGATTATGGGAAAGAGAAAAATAACAGAAGACTAATACATGAACAATATATTATATTTCAATGGTCAATGTATAAAATACAAGCTTCCGCTGTCAAATAAAAAATAATGTGATATTAAAATAGCAAAAATGGAAAATACCTCACACATAAAAATATTCAATTTTGATTATGAGAATGAATGTGAATGTTAATAGTTCCACGATTGTGGATTTTGAGAATAGTAGGACCAAATCTGAATTCAGTCTCTTCAGCTTCAGAATTAGTCGAGTATTCATATTCTGAAGCAACCGAAGGAGCTCTCGAATGAGATGAGAAATTGCTTGTATCATTAAATGATGCTGGTGCTAAAACAGCAGCTTGAAGTAAAGATGATCTGGGTAATGATTGCCTTACTGGAGTAACAGGCTGCTTCATATGAGAATTTGATTTAGCTTCGTTAACCACTTGAGTTGAAGGCTGAGACGCAGGTTCATTCAACTCCACTGCATTTTCCATTACTATAAGATCATGGTGCTGAGACGATACTGAATTTGGTGATTGAGGCTCTTTAACCTCTAACTGACTCTGAACATTTGTATCAGGAGATGGTGGTGCGTAACCAAATACTTCTGACAAATTTTTCCAAACACCAACTGAAGCATCGGAAGGAGGTTCAGGTGTAGATGTTCCAGCCATGAGCCTTTCGTCACCATGAACATCAAAACTATTGACTTCTTCTTGAGAATCACCTAAACACATAAAAAATGAAAAAGCCAATGATTACCTTGCAATAAAAATGAATGTAATTAAAAAATACAACCACTCACCTATATTACTATCCTCATGATCAGGTGCAACTGACTCGTCATCCGATGAAGCATTTAATAAGTCATGGAAATCTGAATCAACTTCACCATCCAATGATGAAGAATGAGATGGTTTGTTGTGTGCTGACAATGTGGATGACTGAGGTTCTAAATTAGAACTTGAGACAGGTGAACGTACAGTATTATCGGTTACTGGCAAACCAGAGCCTGATACTACTGACAAACCAGATGCGGGTGATGGGGTAACAAGTACATTTGATATTACTCTTGGCTTAACAACATGACTGGTAACAGCACTGCCATTAGGAGTAGGTGCATAACTAAAATCCTCTTCAAACATCTGAGACAGCTCCTCGTCAACATCTACTGCTTTAGCTACCAAAGTGCGGTTAGGATTGCTAGATGGAGAAGTGAGAAGCTCATACCTGACACGTTGTTAAGGCTTGGCACAGGTGACAGCTGAATTAACAGATGTTGATGTAGTAGATACCTGCAAGGCAGGTGCTACATGAGGTTCTTGAAAAGAATCAGAAGATTCACTCAACAATAAAGATGTATTTGGTGGATTAACAGGCAACAAACTATTACCACCAACTGAATAGGTAGATCTTGATGACTCGACTGATGTATTTAGCATTGATGAAGTAACAGTAGAATTTATACAGCTTGTTGAACTCATAGAACCCTGAGGTCGACGCCAACTAAGAACTACTGGTGCATGCCTTTGGAAAGAAGAATGTAAACGTGTAACTTGAGTTGGAACCAAATTCTGACTTGATGATGGAACGATGGCATTTGGGCTTGAAATGGTTGCACTAGTACGCCTTGTACGTTGAGGACTTGACTTGTTCATATGGAGATGCTCATTGTTGAAATTATATTGGACTATGGAAGTTTGATGTTGAGGTGGTAAAATAGCATTTGTGCATTGCTGAGATGGTAGTATAGCATTGGTAATTATATGCGAAACTTTATGCTTTCCAAACTTGGTGTCCTCCACATAACCAGAAGCACACTTGAGACTCTGCCAACGACCATGACGCATAAGTTCAACTTCATTGCAACCTGTCTCAGCATAAGCAAATGCGGATGACCTACGAATACTGTGACTAGTATATCTTTCGGGTTGAGATAAGCCAAGATATTCTGCAACTTTCTTTGGAACACTGCCAATGGTTCTATCACCAGCTGCTTCATTGATGAAAGAACCATTACGATAAGTCAAGAAAAATCTGTCATTGTTGATGTAACGTCTAGCTTCCAAATAACGTCTAACCACAAGATAAAATGGTCCAACAATGGAAAATGAATTCTTCTGAAAATTTTTGGTAGTCTCAGCTGGAACATTGATATACACAGCATTCTCAGTTAGTGTGACATACTGCATCAACAAATTCTTCAACTCACTCTTACGACAACACCCTATGACACCGATAATCAATATGACCTGAAAATAACAAAAAAAGATTACAAATATGAATAAAATACATGAACCGTACACCAAATAGAAACATTTCCTTTATCAAAAAATATTCTATATCAGGAGCTTCCACAACAAATTGATTCATGTGCTGCGTTGTAAGAATAAGAGCTTTCTTGGGAATGTGACGTCTGGACAAATTTGACAAATATGAATTCACATTGAGAAAAACACCAATGTCAAAATTGTGATAAACTTTGACACACGCCTTAATCATGGAATGAACTGATCTTAATGTTGAGGCAGCATTGCCTTCAACAACACGCAGAGTCCTCAAATACACAAGAAGAGACTCCTCAGACAAAAGATCAGTATTACGGCTCTCACACCAAGATTTATAATCGTTATAGCGCTTCAAATATTTAGCTTTGGAAACAGGAGGTAAAGTTTCCAATTGAATTGCCCTTGCTTCAGCTCGAATATCGAGCGGCACATTTCGATCATCAGGACGATCGACGATGCGATAATTACGTCGGACCATGATTAAAACAAGAAGTGAACATCCGAAAGTTGATAAAACGCATAAAAAACATGAAACGACACAACAAATTAGCAGCAGAACGAATGAAGGTTAGGCCGGCACACGCAGAAACAATGACGATACATAACATATGACACATATGTCATATATATAGATGAACGAAGGTTAGGCCGGCACACGCAGAAACAATGGCGATACATAACATATGACACATATGTCATATATACATATAGATGAACCACTGGACGCGTAAAAAGAACTAGAGAGGAGGAGACACGGAAACAAACACTAGACAGATGGAAAAAGAGCCGTAGCAGACGACAAGAATGACGATTTGAAAACACACAAATTAATAATAAAAAACAATGAAAATAATGGTGGAGCACTCGTGATATAAAGTAACATATGCAACTTGTGCTGGGCACTGCGTTTTTTCCGCGGAACTCGTGCTGAACGTCGGCTTCGCCGACGTCCAGCACTCGCCGCGGAAACACGCAGTTTCCAGCACTCGCTGCATAATATACTATTCAAGGTGATAGAGTCTGCGGATTGTATGGGAATTCGGTCACATGGAAAGTCGACAGTTATCCTTCTTCAGGGAATCGATAAAAAACCCAAGATAATCGATATTCCAATAATCAAAACCCGAGAAAAGTCGGGCGAACCGAAGGAAATGTTTATCTACGAGTTCTTTTCTTCTTCTTTTACAAATATTGGCTATATCTCTCTGTTTAGCCTGACAGATGTGACTTGAGCCGTTACACGAGTTGATGTAGATGGCGTTAATTATACTGGTAAGAAGTATAAACTTGAAGGTTGTATCTAGGAGTTATCTGAGCGCTGAATCTGAATCTGAGTTCACATTGGAATTTTAACCATTCCAAATAATTGTTTCGAGCACTTTCCCGTGAGATTGACTGTAGCATTTGAACTCCCAATGAATCAAGAATTACTAAGATATCGGAGGAATCATGTTTGTGTATAATAACGTGGGAACAATCAATAACACACATAATCAAATAGATTCAGACAGTTACTTGTCAACACAACCCAAAAATCTTGATGGGCTTTTTATTGACTGATTAATTGATCAAAAATTGCATGACATTGGCAAATTATGATTGCTGTTCCTGTTCTTCACATGATTCGTAACAAACTCAGTATGCAATATGGGGCTCTTGATCCATTAACAACAACTCGGGCATGCTACCTAACTTCGGCGATAGCCTCTGGGTTGACAATAGACTAGTAACCGAAAGGTTCCGGTTTTGAATCCCAGAATGGGATATTTTTTTCTGCAATGTTTTTTCTATACGGAAAAAAAAATCTGATTCGGAGTTTATCAAGGGAGATGAGATGGGAAGTTGATTTCGAAATTAGAAAAATCAGAGAATAAAAAATTGAAAAGCGAAATTCAATCGAATGAGAAATTGAAATTGTTCCTGATAACTCGTTAGGCGACGTGAGGTACTGAATTTGTTATTAACTGAGTCGCAAACCATATCACGACCTCAATCGGATCATGGACAGGACTTGCACATGCATTCTCAAACCTAAATATCAACCTCGGGTATTTCACATATCTGGATGTGGCTTTGATTCAGTAATAATGGATGATTTTGATAGATCCCAATGGGAATTCCATCGGAGTGAAACTTCGAATGAAGATGGGCGAAACTCTGATAGATGAATCATTGATTTCGGGAATAACCAATCAGTCTCAATCGAGTTCAGTGACTTCAATTTCTCATTCAATCTCTCATTCAATTGAATTTGCGTTTTTCGCACTTCCAATAGAGTCATATTTCAGGTTATAAAAGCGCAAGAGCGTGCTGGAGGAGCCCGGAGCGGTGTTGGGAATTACCACTGCTGTGTTGACTTTTCCCCACGGCGTTGTGGAAACCTAGTCTTCAAATCAAGCAAAATTCCAACCAACATCGCGTTGGGTTTCCTCAACGAAACTGTTGACGATGTACAACCTCGCACCTCGTAGATCAGTCATTTCTACAACTTACGGTGTAGGAAGATTTGGGCGCAACCATGAGAACGACGGGATTGTCTCAATTGGTCCCAAAAGAATGACGTGCATTGACCCTTCCGAAGGACTTGGGAGGGTTCTCTGACCCAAATATTGGCCGGAGAGCAAGATGGGGAGTAGAAGGGAAAATCACCGCACAGGATCGGGTCTCACGGATAGTGCTTCTCTAGCCCATGCAGTACAGGAATTGTTGATCGCATCGGATCGAACTGAAGGCAGGTTCGATTGTTCTTGAAGAGGACATATGCTACGGCTTACCTGGATGGTTCGGAATGGAATTTTCGGGCGGATATGGCCCGAAGATCAGGATGGAATATGCGGTGGCTGTGGAGGACTCACGCTGCCTCATAATACAGTACTCCGAGATATAGCGTGAGATCACTGAGATTTATCAGATTGTATTGATGGCTTCGGAATTGAGGTATCTCATAGGCTAGACCGGGATTTTGAATGATTCTCCGTGTCAAGATCGGTCGGAGAGCAGAATCAAACAGTAAGAAGGCGAATCACAGTACAACCTTGCATCTCGTGGATCGGCCATCTCTCAAAGTTACGATAAGAGGGAATATGGTCGCAACCAAGAGAACGACGGAATCGTCTCGATTGGTCCCGAGAGGAGATTTGCTTCGGCTCGTTTGGAGAACCCGGGATGATTCTCTGGATCAACTATGTCCCGTAGAGCAAGATGAAACAGTGAGAGGACGAATTACCGTACAGGATCGGGTCCCGTGGATAGTGCTTCTTTGGCCCATGCAGTACAGAAATACTTGATCGGATCGAATCAAATTACTGGCAAGGTCGATTGTTCTTGAAGTGGACACGTGCAACGGCTTACCCGAATTGTTCGGAATGGTTTTTTTGGTCAGATATGGCCCATAGATCAGGATGGAATAGTTGGAGGGCGGATAGCCGGGAGAGGAAGCTGTGGAGAAGTCACTCTCCCTAGGCATAGATTATACAGAGACATACAGTTGCATCACTGAGATTTACAGGATTGTATAGATTGTTTCGGAATTCGGGTAGCTCATAGACGAGACCGGGAGTTTGAATGATTTTCTAGGTCGAGATCGGTCAAAGAGCAGAATCGAACAGTGAGAGAGTGAATCGCTGTAAAACCTTGCAGCTAGTGGATCGGTCATCTCTCGGACTTACGGTGGAGGAGAATTCTGTCGGAACCATGAGAACGACGGGATTGTCTCAATTGGTCCCAAAAGAATGATGTGCATTGACCCTTCCGAAGGACTTGGAAGGATTCTCTGACCCAAATATTGGCCGGAGAGCAAGGTGGGGAGTAGAAGGGCAAATCACCGCATAGGATCGGGTCTCGCGGATAGTGCTTCTCTGGCCCATGCAGTACAGGAATTGTTGATCGCATCGGATCGAACTGAAGGCAGGTTCGATTGTTCTTGAAGAGGACATATGCTACGGCTTACCTGGATGGTTCGGAATGGAATTTTCGGGCGGATATGGGCCGAAGATCAAGATAGAATAGTAAAAGGACGAGTTGCCGTGAGCAATGGCTGTAGCGGACCCACGCTTCCTTATGCTACAGTATCCAGAGATATACCATTGCGTCACTGAGATTTATAAGATGGTATCGATGGTCTCGAAATTGGGGTATCTCATAGGCTAAACCGGTATTTCAAATGGTTCTCCGTGTCGAGATCGGTGGAAGAGCAGAATCGAACAGTGAGAAGGCGAATCGCAGTACTACCTCTTATCTTGTAGATCGGTCATCTCTCGAACTCACAGTACAGGAGCATTTGGTCGCAGACATGAGAAGGACGGGATCGTCTCGGTTGGTCCCGAAGTGGAGATGTGCTTTGCCTCTTTTGAAGGACCCGGAATAATCCTCTGGAACAAATATGGCCCGGAGAGCGATATAGATCAGTAAAAAAGCGAATCACGGTAAGCGATCGGGTCCCGTGGAAAGTGCTCTTTTGGCCCATGCAGTACAGAAATACTTGATCGGATCGAATCGAACTACGAGCAGGTTCTATTGTCCTTGAAGTGGACATGTGCAACGGCTTACCCGAATGGTTCGGGAAAGTTTTTTTGGTCAGATATGGCCCATTAATCAGGATGGAATAGTTGGAGGGCGGATAGCCGTGAGAGAAGGCTGTGGAGAAGTCACTCCCCCTAGGCATAGATCATACAGAGACATACAGTTGCATCACTGAGATTTATGGGATTGTATAGATTGTTCCGGGATTCGGGTATCTCATAGACGAAACCGGGAGTTTGAATGATTCTCTAGGTCGACATGGCTTGAAGAGCAGAATTGAACAGTAAGAGGGCGAATGGCAGTACAACCTTGCATCTCGTGGATCGGTCATCTCTCAAACTTACGGTAGAGGAGAATCCGGTCGCTACCATGAGAACGATGCGATCGTCTCGATTGGTACCGAATTGGACATGTGCTCCGCCTCTCTCGAAGGACCCGAAATGATCCACTGAATCAAATGTGTGCGGGAGAGCGATATGGTACAGTAAAAGGGGGAATCACCGTAAGGGATCGAGTCCCGTGGATAGTGCACCTTTGGCACATGCAGTACAGAAATTGTTGAACCGGATCGAATCGAACTGCGGGCGAGGTTCGAATGCTCATGAAGTGAACATGTGCAACGGCTCACCCGGATGATTCGGCATACTTTTCTAGGTCGGATAAGGCCCAAAGATCAGGATGGAACACTTGGAGGGCGGATAGCCGTGAGAAATGGCTTTAGAGAACTCACTCTCCCTGGGCATACATTTTCCAGGATTATATGAGTCCATCGCTGAGATATATGTGATTGTGTTGAATGTATCAGAATTCGTTGATCTCATCCGCTAGACCGGGACTTGCGATGATTCTCTGGGTGAAGATCGGCCTAAGAGCAGAATCGAACAGTGAGAGGCCAAATTGCAGTACAACCTTGCATCTCTTGGATCGTTCATCTTTTCAATTCACGAAAGAGGAGAATCTCGTCACATCCATGAGAACGACGGGTCGTCTCGATTGGTCCCGAAGAGGAGATGTGCTTCGGCACCTCTGAAGAACCCGAAATGAGTTTCTGAACCAAATATGTCCCGGAGAGCAAGATGGAACAGTGAGAGGGCGAATTACCGTACAGGAACGGGTCCCGTAGATAGTGCGTCTCTGGCCCACGCGTACAAGGATTGTTGATCGCAACGAATCGAACTACAGGCAAACTATGACCGTGCTTACCCAGATGGTTCGGAATGGGTTTCCTGGTCGAATAAGGCCCATAGAGCGAAATGGAACAGTGAGAGGGCGGGATGCCGTGAGCGATGGCTATAGAGGGACCACGTTCCTCAATGATACAGTATTCAGAGATATACTGTTACATCACTGAGATTTATGGGAGTACATCGATGGATCCGGAATTCGCGTATCTCATCGGCTAGGCCGGGATTTTGAATGATTCATTAGGTCGAGATCGTTCTAAGAGCAGAATTGGACAGTAAGATGGCGAATTGAGATACAACCTTGCATCTTCTAGATCGGTCGTCTCTCCTACTTGCAGTAGAAGAGAATTGCGACGCAACCATGAGGACGACAAACTCGTCTCGGTTGGTCCCGAAGTGGAGATCTGCTTCGGCTCTCTAAAATGACTTGGAATGATTCTTTGAATCAATTATGGCCCAGAGAGCGAGATGGAACAGTAGAAGGGCGGAGTACCGTACACAATCAGGTCCCGTGGATAGTGGTTCTCTAGCCCCTGGAGTACAGAAATCGTTGATGGCAACGAATCGAACTACAGGAAAGTTTCGATTGTTCTTGAAGTGAATGTGTGCAACGGCTTACTTGAATGGTTCGAAATGGTTATGTTGGGTCGGGTATGGCCGAAGAACAGGGTGGATCAGTAAAAGGGCGGGTTGCCGTGAGCAATGGCTGTAGTGGACTCACACTTCCTTATAATACAATATTCAGAGATATACCGTTGCATCGATGACATCTAAGAGAGTAAATCGATGGTTCCGGAATTGAGGTATCTCATAGGCTACAACGGGATATTGAATGATTCTCCGCGTCGAGATGTGCCGAAGAGCAGATTCAAACAGTAAGAGGGCGAATCACAGTACAACCTTGCATCTCGTGGATTGGCCATCTCTCAAAGTTACGGTAGAGGGGAATATGGTCGTAACCATGAGACACGACGGGATCGTCTCAATTGGTCCCAGAATGGGCATGTGCATTGGCCTTTCCGGAGGTATCTGAACGATTCTTTGACTCGAATATGGCTCGGAGAGTGCTATGGAACATTCAGAGGGCGAATTACCGTAAAGGATCGGGCCTCTCGGATAGTGTCTCTCTGGCTCATGCAATACAGGAAACGTCGATCGCATCAAATCAAACTGAAGGCAAGTTTCGATTGTTCTTGAAGAGGACATGTGCAACAGCTCACCCAAATGGTTCGGAATGGTTTTTCTGGTCAGTCATAGCTTAAAGATTAGATTGGAATGGTAAGAGGGCGGGTGGCCGTGAGAAATGGTCGTAGAGAACTCATGCTCCCTAATGATACAGTATTCAGAAATATACCGTTGCACCGTTGACATTTATGAGATTGTATCGATGGTTCCGGAATCAAGGTATCTCATAGGCTGGGCCGGGATTTTGAATGATGCTCCGTGTCACGATCAGTCGGAGAGCAGAATCGAACAGTAAGAGGGCGAATTGCAGTACTACCTTGTATCTCGTGCATCTCCGATCTTTCCAACTTACGGATGAGGAGAATTTGGGCGCAACCATGAGGACGATGCGATCGTCTCGATTGGTCCCGAAGTGGATATGTGCTTCGGCTCTCTTGTAGGACTCGGAATGATTCTCTGAATCAAATATGGCCCAGAGAGCAAGATGAATTAGGAAGAGGGCAAATCGACGCACTGGGTCTGGTCCCGTCAATAGTGCTCCTCTGGCCCATGCAGTACAGGGATTGTTGATTGCATCAAATCGAACTACAAGCCAGTTTCGATCGTTCTCGAAGTGGAATTGGGCAACGGCTCACCCAAAAGATTCTGAATGTCTTTCTGGGTCTGATATGACTCGAAGATCATGATGGAATAGTCGAAGTGCGAACAGTAGAAGGGCGAATCTACGAACAGGAGCGGGTACCGTGGATAGTGTTTCTCTGGTCCATGCAGTACAGTAATTCTTGATCGCATCGAATCGAACTACAGGCAAGATTCGATTGTTCTTGAAGTGGACATGTGCAACGGCTGACCCGAATGGTCCGTAATGGTTTTTGGGCCAGATAGTCCCAAAGATCAGGATGGGGTAGTGAAAGGCCGGGTTGCCGTGAGCAATCGTCGCAGAGGGCTCACGCTTCCTAATGATACAGTATACAGAGATATACCCTTGCATCGCTGTGATTCATGGGATTGTATCGATGGTTTCGGAATTGAGGTATCTCATAGGCTAGACCGGGATTCCAAATGATTTTCCGTGTCGAGATCGGTGGAAGAGCAGAATCGGCAGTAAGAGGGCGAATCGCAGTTCTACCTCGCATTTCGTGGATCGCTCATCTCTCGAACCTACGGTGGAGGAGGACTTGGTCGTAACCATGGGAACGACCGACGGGATCATCTCAATGGGTCCTGGACTGGGCATGTACATTGGCCCTCACGGAGGTATCTGAATGATTCTCTGAGTTGTTACAGTTCTTGCAGAAGCTCATGTCGGGCAGCAAATTGCCAAGAAGTGTTGAGTGATACTCATGGCGAGGACAGTGTACGCGATGAAAATGACATCGATAGGCCTGATGAAGTTGAGTATGTCTCTGATCGAAGTAACGACGAAGACTTGGACTTTGAACCTGATCGGGATAACTTGTGCGATGAAATAAACGAAGTGATATCTGATCCTGATGATTAGATATTACCACTGAGAGCTCCTCCCAAAAATCCAAATTCCTCCAAAGAGCAATACGCGGCACGGAAAAGGAAGCACATTGTAGATTCCTATGTAGAATATACAAGCGAAAAAATATGAAAAATTCACGAAGTTCCTCTGCCTTAAATCACATGTGACCCATGTGAAGAATGGATTCGTTAATTTCCAGAGGCACTTTGAAATTGTTCTAGTAAATCTGAACAGATCCGGCTACTCACAGTATTGACGATTATATTCAGTAGAAAGAGAATTTTGGAGGAGTTCCCTAATCTAACCGAATAGATGATCAAGAAATCCCAAAAATTGAGACTTGCTAGAGGAATTCATCACCCTCGAGATGCATTCACTCGTCAATGTATCAAGGATGAAGATAAAGATGAAGCTTTGCAGTATTACTCAGATGATGATTTTGATTGCTCTCGTCAAACTCCAAATGAATGTCACGTGGAAAATGTTTATGAGGATGGGTTGAAGGTGAGAAGAGTCAAACGATTCATGACCAGAAGTATTGGCGAGACATTCAAACTTTCTCGTGATAATTATCCATTCATGAAGATAAGTAGAGGCATATTTTACTCACTCAGGCCAAAACATGTGATGATACAACCTCCTAAACAGGTATGTTTTTGTACTTATTGCGCTCATTTTCATCTCCTTGCTGATGTGTTCTATGAACTGAAGGGGTTGAAGCGTAATAGCTTCCAAAATTTCAAGAACGAGATGATCGATTCATCAATGTGTCAAAATCCAAGTGAGTTGTGTAAACCCCAAGACTGTGGACACTGTCCTAAATCTTCCGGAATGACACTTGATTCACTTGGTATCTTGGATTCGGATAGTACCAAGAATGTTGGATTCCCTTCAGGGAATAACGGTGAGCTGGAAAGAAGATCCACTGGCATTCGAGTATTTGTTTAGAAATTCGTCGAAACAGTGGCTCAAGTGAGTTCACACTCTTACATCAAGAAGATCCAACAAGAAATTATTGAAGATTACAAGAATATAACGCAAGAAAATCCGAAACTACTCGTTTTGCACGGTGATTTTGCAGAGAATTTGTCAATTCTACTCAAAGATGCAGTTCAGAGCTCTTATTGGAAGAGGGAACAGATCTATATTTTTACTGCAGTGTGCTATCACAGTGGCACAAAAACAGGTTTTGCGATCGCGTGTGACGACACGAGTTATGATACGTCCCATACACTGCTCGCCATCGATAAAATACAAGACTATCTGGAAGATCACATAAACTTTGAGTTGATTGAAGAAATTGTTATTATTACTGATAAAGCCTCCGCGCATTCCAAAAATCGTTTCTAGGCATGGGAGCTCCTTCACTCATTAAGGCGATGCGGTCACCGTGCACGCTGAACTTTGTTCACAGAACTCTCAAAATCTTTTCCATTATGGGCTAAACGACGAGTTATCCAGGCTTTATTATCATCTAACTTGGCCTGGATAACTCTTCGTTTGGCCCAAATCGGACTAGATTTTGAGAGTTTTGTGAACGAAAATGTGCCAATTTGTAGGTTAGAAAGTACCCGCGGGCAAGTTATTCTCGTTTATTAGTGATAGCCTTGTGATTCGTGACAAATAATGAGTTGTCCACCACAATTCAGACTATAATACGTAATGGACAAATCGTCTCCAACTTCGTTTCGAGAATAGTACATTACGCGACAAGGGCCGAAAGTGACCCATCGCGGCCCGGGTAGGTTGCCGCACGAGCCGGCAGGCGAGGGCGGCATACCCGCGGCCGCGATGGGTTATTTTTGGCCCGAGGTGCGTACACTGTTTTTCGGTGACACTTGTATCGAAATTCTATGCTTTCCGACGCGATGTCGGGGCAAAATGCCGCTCCGCCGTACAGGTTAGAAAACGTCGGAGCATGCAATGTAGTGGCCCGAGGGCGCAGCCCGAGGGCTACTGCGCATGCTCACTCGTTTTCTAGCCTGGGCGGCATTGCGGCATTTTCTGCCCCGGGATCGGGGCGGAAACCATAGGCTTTCGATGCCAGTGTGCCGAAAAATTTTTTGATTTACATCCAAATAAGATATAATTTCCGGGTTGCACGGTGACCGCATCGCCTTAATCAAAAAATCGTGGATCTTCTCAGCCACGAGTCATGGAAAAGAAGCATGCGATGGAGTCGGAGGATTAGTAAAAACACTATGCAACTGTGCATTATCTTCGAAAATCTCACTCAGAAGCTATTGACAATGCAAGTTCTTTTGTCGAAAGAGTTGCAAACTATACATCGGCGATTGTTCTACTTGAAATCAAAGTAAACGATTTGATCAAGTTCCGGAAACAGAGAACCAGAGAGTGGCTAGGAGTTCCCGCTGTGCATGGCATCCGGAAATCTCATGCTTGAACATGTTTCAACTCAAATAACAACGGGAAAAGTCCCCCGATAGCCCGGACCGCCAAACATCCATGGGTAGAAGTCGATTCCTAAGTTGAGAGATAGCAGTACAAATTTCACATCCAGTCTGAAATGCGAGTCATATACATATGGGCGTTCCTATGGAACTTTCACACCTGCTGGAATACAGCTATGCATATTGATATAACAGAACAATCGAATCTTTCGGCCCCAATCGAAGTGAGAATGTCATCATCCAAGTCTCAAAATGAGATATCTTTGGCCTCTGTATGATCAGAAGAAGTTGATTCGTTCTAGCTCACTCAAAGAGAGAAAATGTGGGGGAGATCCTGTGGAAATACTTCGTACTCTCGTGCAGTCTTACGGATATTCTGGTGATGCCACGCAACTTCTCGGGTTGATTCAAGCTGCATTTCGTCGGCAATATATTGAACAGGAATGGCCCAGAAGCGCGATGGTGTGCTACCGATTCAGTCAAAACTGTATGACTTCGAAAATTGGGAATAAAAAATCAATCATGTCTCGTTCAACTCAAAGATGATTACGCCAAGCTCATGCCGTGACTCTGAACGCAATTTTTGGAATGCATATCTCAAGTAGATGCAATTGTGAAGATTTTGCGACGAGTCTCGTGTTTGTGCGATATTTCTGTCTAGAATACGACCGTTCTGAAGTGAAATAGAAAAAACGTGACTCACGAAAAAAATTCAGTTTTTCTCATCCCGCATTGGCGGATCGAGATCTATGTTGATACGACCAATTGTGATCGGATACCCTGACCTTACAAAGCTGCGAAAAGTCCAAGGCATTCGTCGGAATTGTCCATCTTGCCAAATAATTGGCAGAGGGACTGAACATTGAGAGAGGGATCGAACATTTTCTGATCGTGTACATTGCAGTTCAAGCTGACATAACGTGTTTCAAGTGGCTGTTCAATCGAAATCTTTCCAAGCATCAAGTTTTCTGCCTAGAGAGTATGTAGTTGCTGCTAACTGGTGGTGCAAGATAGAAGTATCTGAAAGGACTTTCTATTGATATATTTCACATATTTCTGTCTTGAAAACAATTTTTTCGTTTTCTGGAGGAAGTGTTGTTTGCATTATGGCTAAACTTGACTTAGAAATGCGAATCCTGGTTCATTTTTGCGGATAAAATTTATAAGCTCTGTTCTCGCCAATCTTGCGCCTACCGGAACAATTAGATTCTATTTGTCGTGTAACAAGGTACCCCCCAAAAAAGTTGCAGCCCCTCAAACGATGATGTTTTTGAGAAAACGAGTTTTTTGTATTTTCCATTGAATGTCGATTTTTGGACAATGTACGTAATAATATTGACCAGTTCTAGTTTTTTCCATGCATTATCTCACACTTCATCAAATACATCAAGATTCATCAAAAAAGTTGGAGGTGCTTCAAAGTTATTCAAGTGTGATCGACCTTTCGAGGTCATAACAATTTTCTGGGCTTCATCTTAAATATCGAGTATTTCTGAAGAAAAACGGTTTCAGGCCGAACAAAAAAATACGCGTCTCGTTATTTCACTCCTAGAATCATATAATACGGAGCCGAGCAAATCCATTTTTCTTTCATATTTGACTGGGCGATCTTATCTGGATTGAGTCTTGAATTTCCACCGTGTCTAGAGCCATCGGGAATCGGCATCATCTATCATACATGGATAGATAAATAGTTAATCAAGTATCCCTTCCCTACATCAGATGCCATCTCCAGAGTTCCATCTTTTTTCACCGCCCCGATCACAGGATTATACGGCAAAATGTAGACCTCAGAAGTTTCCAGTCGAAGTCGCCAGGTTCGAGAAATGATGACTCCTGCGTCGCAAAATATGAGGTGATCACGAATCCACTCATATGTGTCACGGAACTATTTGATTGCTTCTAGGTGTTAGTTGATTTTGATTCGAGAGTTAGTTAACTTATGAAGGTAAGGATTGTCTGACCAGTCTAGTAAATTGCACCGAAGCACAAGAACGAGATTAGAGGTTGAATCGATACTACCAAACTTTGTCTTAGAGGGATTCAAACGATTCCGGGCTCAGTTGAGTTATCCCTAGTTTCAAGGCATTAGCTGGGCTAATATCCTCCGGGAGTTAGGGAAACGGAAATATTGGAGAAGTATCTTTACGTACGCCTATGCATGGTTTAAATCGAGTATTATCAAGTTTAACGATGAGGGTCACTGGGCCAAATGTTGAAGGTGTAAGACGGAGGTCAAAATATGATAAAGAAAAAATGTGAAGTTATGGTTCAGATATCAGAATATGATCCGAGGGTGAGAAGGTGGGTCAAAGATGAAATTTGGTCAAAATTTGGAAATTTGGGTCAGGGGTGCAAATATAGGTTAAGGGTCAAAAAAATGGATCAAAAGTAAAAATATGAGTCATGAGTCAAAAAATGCGTCAAAAGTGAAAAGTATGAGTCAAAGTCGAAAAATGAGTTAAAAGTGAAAAATATGAGTCAAGGTCGAAGAAATGAGTCAAAAGTGGGAAATATGAGTCAAAGTCGAAAGATGAGTCAAAAGTGAAAAATATGAGTCAAGGTCGAAAAATGAATCAAAAGTGGAAAATATGAGTCAAAGTCGAGAAATGAGTCAAAAGTGAAAAATAACAGTCTAGGTCGAAAAAGGAGTCAAAAGTGGAAGATATGAGTCAAGGTCGAAAAATGAGTCAAAAGTGAAAAATATGAGTCAAGGTCGAAAAATGAGTCAAAAGTGAAAATTATGAGTCAAGGTCGAAAAATGAGTCAAAAATGGAAAATATGAGTCAAAGTCGAAGAATGAGTCAAAAGTGAAAAATGTGAGTCAAGGTCGAAAAATGATTCAAAAGTGAAAAATATGAGTCAAGAGAAAAAAATGATAGAAAAATTTTAGACATGGGTTATGGGTTATGGGTTATGGCAGTGTGATTGGATATTGTATGGTCGTCACCATAAATATTTGTGTGTATATCGATGTATATATATATATATTTATATATTTCTTTAACTACAGATTCTGGGACGCGATGACGTCATTTCAGCGATATTTTGTCATATTCTGGGACGCGTTCTAAATTCTGGGACGTCCCAGAAGGCGTCCTTCTAGATTCATAAATCCTGGGACGCGGCGAATAATATATTTTGCCATTTTCTGGGACGCGTGAAAATTTCGTGATATTTTGAAAAAAACCACTTTCTAAGCAAAATTCTGTTATCTCCTCGGCGGTTATCTCCCACGAGGGATGGTTAGTGTTTTGAACGCAAAACGAAGTCTAAGCACACGTCTGTTATCTCCTCGGCGGTTATCTCCCACGAGGGATGGTTTAGTGTTTGAATAAAAAAATACTTTCAACCCAAAATTTTCATTTTCACGCGTTCTTGGAGAAGTCCCAGAATTTGGGAAAATATATATGTTGACGTCCCAGATTTTATGAATCCGTATCGGCGTCCCAGAGTTTGGAGCTAAGTGTGTTTATATATATATATATATATATATATATAAGGTAGTTAGAATGAAACTCGAATACTGATGATGAAATATGGGCGTTTCTCTGGGACTTCTACACCGGCTGGAATACAGCTACGGATGATGATATAAGAGAACAATCAAATCTATCGGCCCCAATCGAAGTGGAAATATCATCATTCAAGTCTCAATATGAGATATGTTTGGCCTCTGTATGATCAGAAAAAGTTGATTCGTTCTAGCTGACTCAAAGAGAGAAAATGTGGGGAAAATCCTGTGGAAATACTTGGTACTCTCGTGCAGTCTTACGGATATTCTGGTGATGCCGCGCTGTTTTTCGGGTTGATTCAAGCTGCATTTGGTGGAGGATATATTGAAGAGAAATGGCCCCAAAACGCGATGGTGTGCTCCAATTCAGCCAAAACTGTATGACTTCGAAAATTGGGAATAAAAAATCAATCATGTCTCGTTCAACTCAAAGATGATTACGCCAAGCTCATGCCGTGACTCTGAACGCGATTTTCGAAACACGTATCCAAAGTAGATGCAATCTCGGAGATTTTGCGACAAAGCTCGTGTTTGTGCGATTTTCCTGTCCAGTACACGACCGTTCTGAAGTGAGATAGAAAAAACGTGACTCACGAAAAAATTCAGTTTTTCTCATCCCACATTGGCAGATCGAGCTCCATGTTGATAAAACCAATTGTGATCGGATACACTGACCTTACGAAGCTGCGAAAAGCCCAAGGCATTCGTTGAAATTGTCAATTTTGCCAAATAATTACTCAGGAAATTCTGGAAAATTGGCGAAAAACTACTTTTTGTTCGACTCGTTAACGTGATTTTGGCGATGCCACTTACTCTATATGAGTTTCAATAGTAGATTTGTAATTCTCAATACTACACAAATATGTGAGCAAAAGGTCGCAGGTGTGCGTTGAGCGGTTTCCATTTCTCGTTTTTCAACGCTTTTCGGCAAAGTGCAAACGTTTCAGAGAGACGCTCATATATATGATAGAATTATAATGATTTGTTGCTCACCTTGGTATAAGTTGATTTGGGTTCGTCAATTAATGGATCAGTCGATGTCTTTTTACTTCAGTTTATTCGGATAATACTTTGTTGAATTCTGATACTCTGATTTTGTATATTCCAAAATATGGTAAATTCACTGGCTTAGACTGATATACTGGACCAACTGTCAAGTATCACTCGTATCTGGCACGCTCTTGTACTCAATAATTTTCGCAATGCACACACAAACTTTGAAATTTACTCACTGAAGTATTCAGAGGTCCTGGGTAGAACTGACTAACGTGGGGACTGTCCTAGGCGATGCTGATGAGAAGACTGACTGACCACTCCCTTTTTCAAGGGGTTTTTATACTCGATTTTGAAATGATTGGAATTTATCATGGAAGGGTTAAAGGCTGAAGAGCATAGAAAATCCCAATACTACCACTTATAGAGAAGTAGTATTAGTAGTCCGTGATACTACTATTGTAGTGGTGCTCTTTTCATCTAAAATTTGTATGTGATTAGCGTTTCCTTGGAGACGCGTGCCACTGAGAGATAAGAGGCACGTGGGGCAGATAAGACACATATGTTGTTGTAAGATGGGTCCACACACGCGACTTGTCGTATCAGATGTGTGTTATGTTAACACGGTGCATCTGTATTGACAGCGAAAGAGATAGAAACCGGTACACGATGAGTGTGTATAGGCTGTTGGCTACACCAAGACTGACGTTTGGCTAGACAAGAGATGATAAGTATCAGTCAATCATCCGGAATTCAGTTTGGCATGAATCAAGTTGGCCGCGAGCCCTATGGTATTCTGTCTCTCTTTCTTTTTCTTCTTCACTCCGTTTACTTAACCGGTCCCGCACCTTATCAGTTCTACCTTCTGTATACCTCTTTTTCATTCTCGTTCAACTTGCACTCTTTCCAGCTCAAAACTTTCACTCGTGCAAAGTTTCATTTATACAATATTTCATTCGTTCATTAACTCCACACGCACAACATACATACAAATTACAATATTTTTATTTATTCACGTTTCAACACAACACATGCATCATTTTCATTCATACCTCATATTACAACTATACTTATATATATACGTATATATAAACACATTTAGCTCCAAGTTCTGGGACGCCGATACGGATTCATAAAATCTGGGAGTCAAAATATATATTTTCCCAAATTCTGGGACTTTTCCAAAAACGCGTAAAAATGAAAATTTTCGGTTGGAAGTATTTTTTTATTCAAACACTAAACCATCCCTCGTGGAAGATAACCGCCGAGGAGATAACAGACGTGTGCTTAGACTTCGTTTCGCGTTGAAACACTAATCATCCCTCGTGGGAGATAACCGCCGAGGAGATAACAGACGTGTGCTTAGACTTCGTTTTGCGTTCAAAACACTAACCATCCCTCGTGGGAGATAACCGCCGAGGAGATAACAGAATTTTGCTTAGAAAGTGGTTTTTTTCAAAATATCACGAAATTTTCACGCGTCCCAGAAAATGGCAAAATATATTATTCGCCGCGTCCCAGAATTTATGAATCTAGAAGGAGGCCTTCTGGGACATCCCAGAATTTAGAACGCGTCCCAGGATTTGACAAAATATCGCTGAAATGACGTCATCGCGTCCCAGAATCTGCAGTTATAGAAATATATATGTATATAAGGCGAAACCGTCACATATGTATGGAAACAACGCGTACGCTGCGGTATCGCTTTTGATCAAGAATGAATGAAAACGAAGTAACAACGATTTCAGATGGAGAATGCTATTCTGATTGAATCTTTGATGTTCCGAGATCAATTCTCTACTTCGATTCGAGAGATGGTCATAAATCGCTGACCTAGAATCGATATTCGAGAATGAGTGAAAAGAAATATAGCGTCCCAGAAATTGGAAATATATATGGAAAAAATCCTGGAACGCTTTATATATGATAAATGACTAATATTTCCATTTTCTGGAATACATATTTGAGAGAAATATATAATCCCAGAAATATAGAATATATATGAAAAAGGCCAAGAACGCTCGAAATATTATATTTAACCATATATTGCCAAATTCTGGGACGAAATATATGTATTCAAGAAATATATTTTCATATATTCATGTCGTCCCGGAAATTGAGAATATGGGAAATATTTTCAAGTACTGGGACGTCCTAGAAAATGATAGTATTCAAGGAAGTCTTTTGGGGAGTCCCGGAAATTAGAAAAAGTCCCAGAAATCGGAGTAATATCGTACCGGATATCCCGGAATCTGAAGCTATACAAATATATACACCACATGTGTATATATATATATATATATATATATACATCCATATAGCTATAAATACTGGGACGCCGATATGGATTCATAAAATCTGGGACGAAAAAGAGTATATTTTCCCAAATACTGGGATTTTTCCAAAAACGTGTAAAAATGGAAATTTTGGGTTGAAAGTATTTTTTTATTCAAACACTAAACCATCCCTCGTGGGAGATAACCGCCGAGGAGATAACAGACGTGTGCTTAGACTTCGTTTTGCGTTCAAAACACTAACCATCCCTCGTGGGAGATAACCGCCGAGGAGATAACAGACGTGTGCTTAGACTTCGTTTTGCGTTCAAAACACTAACCATCCCTCGTGGGAGATAACCGCCGAGGAGATAACAGAACTTTGCTTAGAAAGTGGTTTTTTTCAAAATATCACGAAATTTTCACGCGTCCCAGAAAATAGCAAAATATATTATTCGCCGCGTCCCAGAATATATGAATCTAGAAGGAGGCCTTCCGGGACGTCCTAGAATTTAGAACGCGTCCCGGAATTTGGCAAAATATCGCTGAAATGACGTCATCGCGTCCCGGAATCTCTAGTTAAAGAAGTGTATAAACATATACTTACTATATATATATACATGTGGTGCGAGCGAGACTTGGGTGAGAATTTTGTGTATGAATGTAACGCCAACTGTGGCTCAGCGGAAAGATGCTTGCTTTGAAACCGATCAGCCCTGCACAGCTCTGAGCTCGAGTCCGACCGATAGCATTTGTCCACTGGATGTTGCATCGTGATCCATGAGCCGATGATCAACTTGAATATTGTACGCGAGTGAAGTTGAACGGAATCGGATAAATTCATCTATACTCAGAAGTGCATTGCCTGTCTGTGTAATGTTTCATAGCGATATCGAGGCAGGTTAAATGAATGTATTACACGAAATCTGTGTGTTGAGAAAGAAAGTGACACTAGTATAAGATTTCTGAATAAGTATTACAAGCCCATTTGCAAAGAGAGAAATACCGAAGCATGGAATGATTCATCCTCGCACGCACGTGCAGGTTCGTGACCTGTGGTTACAAATTACGTATGTGGAAGGAATTGAATGTGAGTGGATTATGTTAAAATATTGCCATTGTCCATATACCGCATACTTTAGTTCAAGACATATTATATTATACTTTAATCTTGATCTGAGAATCAGTCTTGAAGTATTTGTCTTCTAACTTAGGTTGAAGGAACATAGGTGGATTTGTTTGGGAAACATCTGTAGAATCATATAATTGATTATAGAATTGGAAAGTTATGAAAGTCTAGCACGTGGTGAGATCAGTGGCGATTTGAATCGAGATCTTGTTTCCTATTCAGAGTAACAGACCGAATCAGCTCATTGATTTTTCAAGAAATTACGTTGCAAACAAGTGTCGCAATTCGAAAATGCACTGATCTGACTAGCTGTTGAACCAACTAGCCCAAGCCTTAGTATCCAGCATCAGTGTCGTCGTGATTGCGGGTATTTGAGGAGGCTCGTAATTTTCAAACTCTCGAGCCAAGATGCCACTGATTCTCGGATCCGAGAATTCTGCCTGGATTTTGCTAAGGCCCTAACTTCCAGCAGTTTTGGATGAAATACCCTGATTCGACCGTATTGTTTTTTGTGAGGTGATTAGAAACGCATTGGCGAATGGCGACACAACATCCTCAAGCTCAATATACTTTTTCGCCGCGCACATGAGAGCCTCATCGCTGATTCCGCGCCCCTGGACTCGTGCCTTCGAGGAGGGGTATATATCACACTGATTTTTGACGGTACGTGTCACATCCTCTTATTCGAAATTGTTAGCCACCATTGTGTACTTGAATTTTTGATTCCGAGCCACCTTATACGAGATCAATTCCAAACCTGGTTGACAGTTATTCACCCAGCCTGTCCCCGCTGAGTCAATAACACTGAGAACTCGACCATTTTACAACGTGGCGAAACTTTCTCCCTTCGTAATCAAGACAAATGCATACTCTCTTGGATTTGACTTGTTCAAAGCGTAGGTAAGTGACGAGAATAAGTTGGGTAGTTCACTGATCTCTGCTTGTTTATCGTGAGATATTATCAGCGGGACATATTGATGCCGGTAATTGTCAGCTGAACTTGAACTCGTGATGGAGCAAACGATCTGGCGCTCGTCGGAAACTGAAAATCGAGATGCCTTAGAGTCTACGCTTGGGCGATAGTCCCAGTATGACGTTATCCAGAGTATCACCTAGTATACCTGTGGTGTCCCGCTACCCCGTGGTCATCCAGAACACCCGGAGAAATTGTAAAATGCTGAGTTGCGATTGAGGATTGCTTGTCTTTCGAGTCACCTCCATTTGATTAAGCGATCAAAATTATAAAGACAGGTTAATTCAGCGCATTGTCGTCGCCGTGCGCGTAAACCACAGTAACTCCGAGTTACGCGCACGGCCAAAAGCAGGTCAAATTTCTTAATCATTCAAAACTATAAAAACTGAACATTAGCGTCAGTTGATTGATCAGTCTTTGTACAGACCCGTTACTAAGTGTTTTAGTGTTTACTTGGGTATCGCCCACGCGCGTGTAGAAATCGCGCAACAAAGCGACGTTCTTCGAGTAGTGAACTCAAACAAGACTTGATCCCGCATTTTGGGATACGGCGATACCTAGAAGCTGCAGAAGGGCCAGCACTATAATAAGTCCTCAATCCAGCTGCAGAAGGGTCAGCTCAGAATAAACCTTCAACATTCAACGGACCAGAACTCGTCCTACCTTTTGTACTGAAGATCAGCCTCTGGAGAAGTCATTGGATTCCTAGTGTAGACGTAAGACTAATTGTGAGTCAAGAGCCATTATTGGGAAAAACTAATCATTCGGAATAGTATTAAGGTTGCATTTATGTATTTCAATGAACTCCATTTCGAATCAATCCTATTTTCTTTTCAATAAAAACAGAATTGTCTCTGCATGGAAAAAAAAACTATATATATATATATATATATATATATATATATATTGACAGTGCCCGACAGGTGGATCTTGAGGGAAAACGCGTATAGCGAGTCCTCGGGATCCCTGTCAATGAGTGAATTAAAAAATTCACCCGTTCGACAGTTCGGCCTTGGGCTGATTTGCGCGAGGGTCGCTAGATGGCTGGGCAGCGGCTGCAGCCTGAAGCGCTCCCAGACGTAGGAGTTTGGAAGATTTGACACACTTGGCATTTGTCTCGATTGAAATTCGAAGATTTTACAAGGTTGTCACTGGAACGGACACTTGGACACGAAGGTGAATAATACGAATGTTTTCCAATATTAATTGCGACTCGAAAACCGAAGTGCTGAACACGAAAATCACACACACGCGGTGACTCATGACTCGAGGGAGGCGCGGAACTCGCGGAAGTGGAAGCACGTCCGGGGTGGCGAGTGGGCGCGCATTAGGTCCAGGAGCGGAAGCGATTCGGGCAGAGTAACGGCGTCGAGGCCAAGAGCGGCAGCGTAGCGAGGCGACGGCGAGAGAGCACCGGGTGAGACTGAATGATCTTGGCTTGTGAGCCCAGACTTATATACGCGTGGAATAACATGGTGGTGACAGAAAAGTAGGTCACTTGACGTAATTACGAGTCACGTGATGCAATTAGCAGTCACGTGACGTTATTACGGGTCACGTGATGCAATTAGCAGTCACGTGATGTTATTACGGGTCATGTGACGTAATTTCGAGTCACGCGGAATAGAACTGAATCTACGAATGAGTGAACGGGAACGTGATGCTTGTTCTAGTCACAGCCGACGTGATGGGGTTCGTAGTCACCAAGCGCGTGGCGCATATAGTGACTACGAGTTTGTAGACGTGAAAATATACGGAATCGATTTGAAAAAGAACATACGAAGCTTATGCGCACGTCAAATCGTCCGGCGGAAATTGATTACGTGAATTTTCGCGTTGATTCTATCTGCGTGTGTGGTTGCACTCGGTTCGTTGTCGACTTTTTACTACAAGTCGATTACAGTAGAAATACAAATTTGTAAGAAAGGGCTCGATACATGGCCATGGGGAAAAAATGATTTGAATGAATTAATTCTATGCCTGATATAGTGGCGTTGATTATATGATGGATATATACGTGCATGCTACTGGATACATATTCTCCCTAGGATTTCTGCTCTGGATCATTCCGTTGACTCCTAGTATGATGTAGGTGTGAAGGCGGCGCCTGCGCGTACTTGCGTTCGATAGCCGCAATCGCTGCTTCCAACAATGTGGGCTGGCCTCGCCTGTGTTTCCGTTCAGGAATGTTCTCGGCGGGTGGTCCATTCTGGACCACGGCGGCTGGCTGGGCTGGGACGTCCGTCTCAGCTGACGTGGTTGCGTCGCGCACGGATGTGAGATCCGTTGCGAGCTCGGGGTTTGCGGATTCGGCGCGATCCACGTCCTCGACCGGGTAGGCGTCCCCACCTTGAGGGTCAGTGGTCGGCGAATTTGGCCGCTGCGTGGTTGTGGAGTCCGCATCTTCGGCTGCCGGCGAGTGGTCCGGTTGAGCAGGTGGCGAAGATGGGTCCGTCGGTGGCTGGTCGTGCGGACCATCCGTTGTGCATACCGGAGGGGCGGTCGCCCTCCTCATATGAGCGATGTGCACCTTGATGCTTGAGTTCCCCGGTCGATCAACCGTGAACACGTGTGGTTAGTGGCACTGGATAATTTCGTATGGACCTTCCCATTTTGGGGCGAGGCTAGCGTTGAATTGATCCGTGGCCTTGGAGAGCGGGTGCGACTTGATGTACACCCGATCCCCTTCCTCAAAGACCTTGTCCAGTGGTCCTGGGTTGTAGACGTAGCGGTCTTGGGCCGCAGTTGCCTCAGCGATGCGGATCGCGAGCTCTTGGGATTCCAGAGGGCGCCGTTCTCCTGGCCGGGTCAAGTTCCTCCCGAGCAAAAGTTCGCTGGGCGTGAATCCTGTCGCTGCGTTGTGGCGGTTGCGCAAGGCGAACAAGATTTTTGGGAGCTCGAGGTCCCAGTTGGCCTTGAGTTCGCTGGCTCAGCAAGGCCAAGCGTAAGCCTTTCTTGATTTCTTGGTTCCGGCGTTCCGTCGGATTTGCTTGGGGGTGGTAGGCCAAAGTGTTCCAGACCTCCGTTTTCCAGCTTTGGCAGCGACGCAACCATTTGGCGCTTTTGAATTGCGGGGCGTTGTCGGCTAGAATCGATGCTGGATATCCCCACCTGGGGAAAACTTCCGTCTCCACGAATTTGATGATGACCTCCGTGGTCGACGATGCAATCGGAAAGGCTTCGGTCCATCGAGAGAATATGTCGGTGACGACCAGGATGAACCGTTCCCCACGGGGCGTCCGGGGGTAGGGGCTCATTAGGTCCAATGCGACGCTCTCCCAAGGGCGTTGGGGTTTCCGGGCCACTTGCATGCCGGGATCCATCGGTCTCGCTGCCTTGGCCAGGTTGCATGCCTCACACGTTCTCACGTATTGCCGGACGTCGTTACGTAGCCCAGGCCAATAGTATTGGTCCCGGATTTGTGGTAGCGTCTCGGCCGTGCCAGGGTGACCTGCGAGGGAGTCTCCGTGGAAGTTGTACATGACGTCTGCCGCACGGACTGGGGTACGTAGATCCGAGCGGCGCCGGTTCCTCTGGAATATGTCAAAAGTCCGTCTTGCCATTGCCATTCGGGTCCTTGTGGCAGCTCGTCAGCGTCGTCTTGCGCCTGGTGGATGCATCCTCCCAGCCAATCGCATTCGACACATGCGGCGATCTCGTCGTCCGAGGGTTGGGTGGCGACTGGTGGCGTCAAGGCGTCGTAGTCTCGTTCTTGGTCCTTGAAGTTTTCTTCACCAGGAGCTCGTGAGAGCGCGTCTGGCAGTAGATTCTCTCGGCCGGGAACGTGTTCCACATCGAAGCTGAAGCGACTCAGGAACATCGCCCAGCGAGTCAGCTTACCTCGCTCGTCCTTGATTCGGTCCAGCCACGTCAAGGCTTGGTTGTCTGTCCGGAGCGTGAAGCGCACGTCTTCCAGCAGATGTTTGTATTTGCGGAGAGCCCAGACGATGGCGAGGCACTCTCGCTCGTTAGAGTGGTACCCCTTTTCAGTTGCGGTGAACTTGGCGGAAGCGTAGGAGATCACTCGCCGCTCCCCGTTCGGTCCTTGTTGGTACAGCACGGCTCCCATCCCGACGTCGCATGCATCCGTCTGCCGGATCAGTGGACTGTCTGGTTGAGGACGATGCAAGGTGAGCGGCTGTCTAAAAGCCTCGCGGATCCGGTCCATCGACGCTTGAGCGGCTGGGGTCCATTTCCAAGACTTGCCTTTTTTCAGCAGGTCCGTCATCGGGATGGCGATTCGGGCGAAGTCCGGAATGTATTCCCGAAGCCATCCACAGATACCCAGGAACGCTTGGAGGACCTTCTTGTTGCGAGGCGGCGGTGACTCCAGGACCGCTCGGACATGCTCCGTCTTGGCTTCGTTGCCGGATGCAGAGATGACATGTCCCAAGAACGGGAGCTCGGTCTTTCCAAACTCGCATTTATCGATCGCGCATGCCAAGTTATATGTCGTAAGTCGCTCCAATACCAGAGATATGTGGACGAGGTGCTCGGCCCAGTTGTCCGAGAAAATCGCAGTATCGTCCTCAAAATTCAAGCAGAACTTCCCGATGTATCTCAAGAGCACTTCTTTACCAATCAGCTGGTTACAAGTCCTGCCAGAGTTCATGAGTCCGAAGGCTGCAACGTTGAAGACGTACTGTCCTCCGTCGGGGGTGCAGAAGGCTGTATACTTCTTGGAGTCTTCGGAAAGCGGGATCTGCCAGTAACATTTCCGGAGGTCGATGGTGCTGAAGATGCGCGCGCCTCCTATTTTCTTGAGGACCTCGTGGATCACAGGATTGGGTTGGCCGGCTTCTTCCGTTACGCTGTTGACCCGGCGGAAGTCTATGCAGAATCTGAAGGTGCCGTCGTGTTTGTCGACGAGCACGATGGGTGAACTATATGGTGAAGGAGCTGCCGAAATTGTACCTCCTGCCAACATCTGCCTCACCATGTCGTTGATCGCTCGTTTCTTCTCCGCGCTGTAGCGATATGGTGAAATCTTGAACGGCTTGTGGTCTTTGACCTTGATATGGTGCATGATGAACGGAGTCCTGGCCAGGGGCGCCGAATCACCAAAGATTTGCACGTGCCGTATGATGGTGTCCTTGAATTGAGCGACGTATTCTTCAGGGAATCCGTGATTCACCTCACTCCAGATTTCTCGCTGCAGATGTGGCGGCGGGCTTCTCGGAGCTCGCCCGAGGAACACCCGGACTCGTTTCGGAGTTCCGAGGTACAAACAGTCAAGGTCGTGATCGTGAGTGGCCTTGGTCTCCTTCAGCCATCGTCGTCCCAATATGACGGTCGGTCTGAGCTTTTCCGCAATCAGGAACGTGGTCGGACATTCGAAGTTCTTGATGCGAACATCGAGAGTACATGACCCTCAGACGCTCATTTCGGTCCCGCTGATCGACAATTTTGCATTGCGGGTCGGAAAACATCGCAACGAGGTACCTCCAGGGATGCACTGCGGCGATATGAAGTTATCCGACGCTGCTGAGTCTATCAGGGCAGACACAATCCTTCCTCCGATGGAAACCTCCAGCGTGGCGACGAGTAGTCCGGTGGCGTCTGCAGTGGACACGCGTATTGCGGGGCTGGAGCGTTTGAAGCGGGATCGCCCGCGGGGGTTGCCGCTTCGCGCCAGTTTCCCGACGGGGCGCTGGCTGGAAACACCGGGCGCTTGGGGCATTCCCGATGCCAGTGGTAGAGTGGGCAGTAGTCGCAATTCGGCACTCTCTTCCCGTCGATCATCTTAAAGTCTCGGGCAGTCGTCGACCGCTGCGGCTGTTGTCCTTGATGGCCGGCCTGGGGCTTCTGCTGCTGGCCCGCTGGAGCGAAACTGCGTCTGGCTGCTACCTGTTTGGCGGCGATGTCCAGCTCCACCTTGGTCGCCCGAGTCAGTAGCTCGCCGACAGTCGTCGGTGGATTCCCACTTAAGTGGCACCGGATGGCAGCGTTGATGGACTCCGTGATCATGGAGACCAATTCATCCTCGGTGGCGTCCGGGAGAAGGCGTCTAGCGAGAAGATTGCGCTTCTCGATGGAGGTGCTCACATCCTCCTTGTCCCCCTGGACTTGTCCATACATCTTGGCCTTGAGCTCGAGGCGCAGCTGGGTTGAGTCGTAGCGGGCTAGGAAGAGCTCCCTGAACCTGTCCCAGTCGACGGCGAGGGAACCTGTAGCAGGACCACCATTTGTCCGCATCGCCCTTCAGGGCGCGTTCTGCAACCTGGACCTTGAAACCCTCGTCTGTTCCCAAACGCGTGAAGTGGTCCTCACACTTGGTCAGAAACTTGGCTGGATCCTCATGCTCCGCGCCGGTGAACTCTGGTGGACCAAGGGGGGTACCTGCCAGTTGGCGGAACATGTTGCGAAGGTCGTCCATGGTGCGTGGAACCGCGGCCTCGTGCTGCGGTGGCTGCTGCTGGGTCGGCTCCGCCTCCTGCTGCGCTGGAGCAGGTGCGCGCTGCTCGTCATGGTTGGCACGCTGCTGGATGGGCTGCACCTCCTGCTGCGCTGGAGCAGGTGCGGACTGCTCGTCCGGGTTGGCGGGCTAGTGAACGCTAGCGGCGTCCTCAGGCCGTGGCAGGTCAGGTGACGGACCGGTCGGTATGGGATCTCTCCTCCCAGACCGTTGGCGTGGGATGCGGGAAGGCGGCGCGGCTGCTCCGGCGAGTCCCTCCAGCTCCGCTTCGGATCCCGCGGATAGTTGTCGCTGGTGGCGTGTCACGCGAGCGGTGCGCTCCAGAGAAACGGTCCGCAACGTTGATTGAAGTCGGGCGCCACTGGGTGTTTCAGCACTCCCAGAAGTGCTTGACGCCGGCCTGGAGTCTCTGGATACGGGCGGCGTCCGGGGTGGGCTGCTCATCGGGTCGTGAGTTCTCGCATCCTTGGATGCAACACTGGACAAAAAATGCCCTTGGGCCCCACGTTGGGCGCCAAATTGACAGTGCCCGACAGGTGGATCTTGAGGGGAAACGCGTATAGCGAGTCCTCGGGATCCCTGTCAATGAGTGAATTGAAAAATTCACCCGTTCGGCGGCTCGGCCTTGGGCTGATCAGCGCGAGGGTCGCTAGATGGCTGGGCAGCGGCTGCAGCTTGAAGCGCTCCCAGACGTAGGAGTTTGAAAGATTTGACACAATTGGCATTTGTCTCGATTGAAATTCCAAGATTTTACAAGGTTGTCACTGGAACGGACACTTGGACAGGAAGGTGAATAATACGAATGTTTTCCAATATTAATTGCGACTCGGAAACCGAAGTGCTGAACACGAAAACCACACACATGCGGTGACTCATGACTCGAGGGAGGCGCGGAACTCGCGGAAGTCGAAGCACGTCAGGGGTGGCGAGTGAGCGCGCATCAGGTCCAGGAGCAGAAGCGATTCGGGCAGAGTAACGGCGTCGAGGCCAAGAGCGGCAGCGTAGCGAGGCGACGGCGAGAGAGCGCCGGGTGAGACTGAATGATCTTGGCTTGTAAGCCCAGACTTATATACGCGTGGAATAACATGGTGGTGATAGAAAAGTAGGTCACGTGACGTAATTACGAGTCACGTGATGCAATTAGCAGTCACGTGACGTTATTACGGGTCACGTGATGCAATTAGCAGTCACGTGATGTTATTACGGGTCATGTGACGTAATTTCGAGTCACGTGGAATGGAACTGAATCTACGAATGAGTGAACGGGAACGTGATGCTTGTTCTAGTCACAGCCGACGTGATGGGGTTCGTAGTCACCAAGCGCGTGGCGCATATAGTGACTACGAGTCTGTAGACGTGAAAATATACGGAATCGATTTGAAAGAGAACATACGAAGCTTATGCGCACGTCAATATATATCTCTGATTCATTCCCTTATGGATGCATACATATTTTCATAATCTTCAGAGAAATTTATTCAGAGTAACAATCAACATTCTTTGGTTCTTTGATATATCAATATACATTTATCTGATTTCGGAATAAACAGGGATATATCTATATATAAATATATATATACAGGAAGAGACTGTAAGTATAAGCAAGTTCAACGGGGCAGTTCGCTCTTTATGTTCCAAAAAACCCACACTAAAATAAATATATTTGTTGGTTGGACTCATCAGGTCCGGTCTTATCATACCCCTATGCATCGTGAACGACTTGACCACGAGGCGTGTTATCGGATACTTCACCGTTGTAATCGCCAGAGCCTTCGCGTGAGCTAACAAGATTCCAGGACTTATCTCAGCCCGACGCACAATGAGTGCAGCGTGTTTGATCCGTACCGTGTAGTTACCGGCATCGGAAAAGTCCATCAAGCAGAATGCATCCTTATCACGCGTGGGCCTTACTCTGACCTCGATTTCGTTGATAAGGAATCTCGGTTGAGAAAACAAGTCCAAATGGATGTATCCAATCATATCTATAGGTTTTTCATTAGCTGTCAATATCCTGCGAGCCAATGCGCCTGTATTGCAATCTGCACACGGTGGGTCGGGAAGCCGGAAAAGTGGAAGTTGCGTAAACATGGGCCTCTCTTTTTGGATGTGTTTCGGGACATTCTCGTGGTCATTCCCCAACGAGAATCAAGAAAATCTGTAGAGGGAATCTGGGAAAGCATCAATGATCCCCAATTTTATCGTGTTTTTCTCCAAAATCAAGTTCATATACGTTTCTCAGACTTTCATTAACTCCCAAAACTTGTTGGTGTATACTTAATTGACGGAAAGAGTCCTTATCTCACAGAATGCATGTGATGCCAGGATTGGGATCGAATGGAATAGGATGGTTCAAATTCAGTTTTGAAGTTGCAGAAACAAACTTGTATGTATCATGAATCCTGCAGATCTCCATTCCCAATCAATGTACATAATGCTTGCTCATTCTGGGCGGATTATCGAACATGTAATCCGTTGAATTCGCATATAGAATGGAACGATTCCTCTAAATACACACCGAGAGTCACTCCGTGTTCGTACATCTGCCAACATTTATGGAGGTCGTAAAACGCTGACTCGAATGATTGTGCTCGGTATTTTTCATGCCTTTCTCCGATCATCTCGATGTCGAGCAACATGCGGTAAGCTTTATCAACAGGTCATCAAGCTTTATGAAGCTCTATAATCGAGAATTCTGTCGTCTTATAGGGATTACTAAAATCCCCGATTTTGAGGAGTTGTTTCGGAAATCTCTCATGCGACTAACATATTGAACCTCAAGACTTGTACCAAAACAAACTTTCACTACCTAATTGAAAGTTGCTAGAACTTCCACGTAATTCCGTACAATGGGAATATATTTACTGTGAGATATCTCGAAATTTGCAATTGCTACCAGTTTCAATCACTTACTCTGTCAGTCTAACAGGATTTTTCTCTTTGCATTCGTCATAACGATCTGTACCTGGTGATAGATGGAATGTATCCATACATGCGATTTGTCGATTAAACTTTTACCAAAAATTCTTAAGAATATGATGCGATATTCAAACGAACCCATGAGTATAGAGAACCTTCGTCTGCTCCGAAATGGAAATTGATCCATACGAATCCATCACGGTGTACCTGAACGCATTTTTTTCCAAAGTGAAAACTCCCACTGAGATTATTTTGGTTTCTGATTCTACATTATTAAGGCATCATTTTCCAATAAAAATTAAAATCGCGGGCTGCGCCTTTTCGGAGGAATGTCGTTTGTAACATTTTTCGGCCACAGTCTTCGAACGCCCTATGTGATATGGCTCATCCCTCGTTGGGTATGAGCCCAAAACGAAGTATCTCCGCTTCCCAACACTAGATTCCAGAGAATTCGACCTCTCCGGGTCCTTCTGAGGCTTATTGAGCTACGGCATGTACCCTGAAAACACTTCAAAAAGGCGAAACCAATGTTAAGAGGCCTCGAGAGCTCATTTGAGTGCCCTTGGGTAGATTAGGCCAAGAACGTCTATGTGTACTCTAGCGAAGGTTGCACACTATTTCCACAGAAAAAGGGTTTTGGAACAAACCATTCTCATGGGGGAACCTCTCCATTGAGGCACTCAAAAAACTATTGAAAATGTAAAACAGGTTTTCCTTGTGAGAATGGGATCGGAAAGAATTGAAACGAAGTGATACGTGTTTTTGAATCGTTTGCACGAGGATTGGCCGTCCTTTGAATCGAGCGAGTTGAAAATGGTGCTCATGAAAGCAGGAAATAGCTTGGAGTCTTTCCTCTGGATAGGTCAATAGCTTATCTGTGCGTACTCGTGTTCGTATTCCTTGTCTCTCCAGTCAATTACAGATGCATTTCATATCTGAACTACTTCATATTGGGTCTGAATCGATGGAGGAGGGAGAGTATCATAAATGATTAGAACAATGGAAGAATCTGCGCAACTATATCCGTGATATCTTTTTTATGTAGCCCGACTGACAAGGAGAGCATCAGGTCTGCGGAACATGGATCTTGATGAAACTCTGGGAATCATCTCGTTTTGGTGAAAAAGGGGAGTATCTATGAGTGTTAAGTCCAATATGCCTACTATCCCAAGATACAGCTATGGAGATGAACATTGTCCATATAAGCCCATGTTAAAAAAACACATGTATGGATATACTAACAATTCTAACCTCCATAGCTGTATCTCAGGATGGGAGGCCAATTGGACTTGATCCTTGGAGATAAATCCATTTTTCATCGAACAAGATGAGTCCCAGAGTTTCATCAAGATCCGCGTTCCGCAGACCTGACGTTCTCCTCGTCATTCCTCTTCTAGGAATGCTGTTCTCATAATCGACCTCAAAGTCACGAGAAAAACTAATTTTGTTTGATCTATATAATAGTCGAAAACTCATATAGCGATGAGTCTTTTGAATATCAACTACGTAGTTGATGTAAGTGTTTTGTTGAACATTTTCGTATAACGATTGTTAAACAATATTGAAGTTAGTGTCTCATCGATCGTGTAGGACGGTGGGGAGTTGAATCATTTCCCGAAATTTCGTGATGGAAATTTTGTTACGACGTTCCGTCCACAAAGACTCACTCTGTTCACCTATATTGACAGGAGCCAGACGTTATGTCTGGACTCCAGCACAAGATCGCTCAATATAAACCATGACGATCTAAAGAGTAACAAAACCCAAGCCTGATGAGGTCCACGAATCTTTGGGGACGAAACGTCGTAATAAAATTTCTCATACGAAATTTTGGGAATTGACTCCATTCCCCACCATCCTTCAAGATCGATGAGACACCAATTTCAATATTTATCATCAAGGACGAAACATCTACAATATCTCACATGATAGTTGAACAAATTATGCAGAAATTTCTACTTGTATAGAATATACGAAAGAATTCAAATGTTATCGCGGAGTTTCATTATATTTCCTGGGAACAAATTATCCTTCCTCGGCAGGATGAGTAATCGAGTGTTATTTTAATGAATCATCGCTATATACGTTTCCCATTCTCATGTAGATCAATCAAAGTTAGTTTTTCTCGTGACTTTGAGATCGGATGTGAGAACAGCATTTCTAGAAAAGGACTGACGAGGAGAACATCAGGTCTGTGGAACACGGATCTTGATGAAACTCTGGGAATCATCTTGTACCGATGAAAACGGAGGTATCTCCAAGGGTTAAGTCCAATTGGCCTCCCATCCTGAGATACAGCTATGGAGGTTAGCATTGTTATTATATCCATACATGTGTTTTTTCAACATGGGCCCATATGGACAATGTTTATCTCCATAGCTGTATCTTGGGATAGGAGGCCCATTGGACTTGACCCTCAGAGACACTACCATTTTTCACCAAAACGAGATGATTCCCAGAGTTTTATCAAGATCCATGTTCCGCAGACCTGATGCTTTCTTTGTCCGTTGGGCTACATGGAAAAGATGTCACGATTATGGTTGCGCAGATTCTTTCATTGTTCGAATCATCTACGATACTCTTTCTCCTCCATCGATTCAGACCCAATATAAAGTAGTTCAGATATAAACTGCATCTGTAATTGACTGGAAAGACGAGGAATACGAACACGAGTGCGCACAGAAGATCTACCAACCTATCCAAAGAGAGGACTCCAAGCTATTTCCTGTTTTTATAAGCACCATTTCCAACTCGCTTGAATCAAAGAACGGCCAATCCTCGTGCAAAACGATTCAAAACATCTATCACTCCGTTTCAAATCCACTCCGATCCCATTCTCACAAGGAGGACCTGTTTTACAGTTTCAACAGTTTTTTGAGTGCCTCAATGGGAAGATTCCCACACGAGAATGGTTTGTTCCGAAACCATATTCCTGTGGGAATAGTGTGCAACCTTTGCAAGAGTACTTATAGACATTTTTGGCTCAATTTACCCAAGGGCTCTCAAATGAGCTCTTGAGGCCTCTCAACATTGGTTTCGCCTTTTTGAAGTGTTTTCAGGGTACATGCTCTAGCTCAATAAGCCTCAGAAGGACCCAAAGAGGTCACATTTCCTGGAATCTAGTGTTGGGGAGTGAAGAAACTTCGTTTTGGGCTCATATCCAACGAGGGATGAGCCATATCACATAGGGCGTTCGAAGACTGTGGCCATATAATGTTCCAAACGACATTCCTTCAGAAGGGCTCAGCCCGCGATTTCAATTGGAGAATCGGAAACCAAAATAATCTCAGAGGGAGTTCTCACTTTGGGGAAATATGCGTCCAGGTACACCGTGCCATAGGGTTCGAATTATGACACCATATTTAGGAAGATTAGAACTTCCTGCTTCGGTTGAACATACCCCAACAATTCTTCGTAGTTGATTGAAGTCCGAGAAACGAATACAAATGTGAGTAGAGCTTAATTATCATGAAAAAACATGGCAGAATTCAGAAAAATTAATTTTTCTTCGAAATTCCTCAACAGATTTTTTTGATTCTCATCGGAAAATCACCGCGAGAACATCCCAAAACTAATCCAACAAGAAAATCCCATGTTTACGCACCTTTCACTTGTTCGAGTTTCCGACCCACCGTGTTCAGCGTCTTTTGCTATAATTGGATTCGCATCCATAGATCCGGGAGTATCGTGGTACCACAAAACGGCGACCAAATGTGATTGCATCATAGCAACGGAGTAATTCAGGAGGGTTTCTATATCGACGACTAAGACTAGCACCATTTCTTATCAATGACGAAGAGTAACACATTTTCTGATCAACGACGGAGATCAACACTTTTTCTTAACAACGACGAAGACTAACACTTTCTTATGAACGACGAAGAGTAGCACATTTGTATGGACGACGAAGCGGGTTGCCTGTCCTGCAGAGTCGAATACAAGTATTGGATCTGCATGCCTGGATGAATGGAAGGATGGGTGGATGGGATGCGTGGATGGATAGGTGGGACGGTTCGATTGGTTGAATGGGTGGGGTGGATGGATGGGATGGTTCGATGGGATGAATGGGTGGGGATGAATGGATGGACGGATGGGTCGAATGGATGGGATGGATAGATGGATAAGATAAAATCGATGGATGGGATGGTTGGATGGGAAGGATGAGTGGAGGGATGGATGGGTTAGATGGATGGGATAGATGGATGGGATGATTGAATGGGATGGATGGATAGGTGGGATACATGGATGGGTCGAATGGATGGAGTGGATGGATGGATAGGATGAATGGATGGGATGGATGGGATGCTTTGATGGGATGAATAGGTAGGGTATATAAATGGATGGGTCGGATAGATGGGATGAATGGATGTGATGAATGGCTAAGGTATATGGATGGATGGTTTGAATAGATAGGATGGATGGATTCGATAGTTTCTTGGGATGAATGGATGGGATAGGATGGGATAGGATGGATGGAATGGCTGAATGCGATGAATAAGTGGGGTACATGGATGGATGTGTTTTGAAAGATGCAAAATTTTTGTTCCTCGTAGAAATGCATCAAAATGCTTCCCCTCCAAGTTAGACCGCCAATACTGTGTTTTTAGCTGATTTCTGCATTTTCATGAATGCCACCACCATACGAGTTCTGTCCGACCGCAAATTCATCTTCTGCGTGAAAAAACCTAAAATTTGGCCACTTGCAAAGTCTCGATATCGCCTGTTCAGTGGGGAAGCATGATTGTGGCGACTTGCAATTCTTCCCCACTGTGCAACGTAACAAGCTTTGTGACCTGTGTCGTAATACTGCTGAGCATATCCGTCCAATTCGGATGCCATGGTTACAACTGGAACTTCAACCACTTCCTTTTGACGCTCTCTTTCGTGACAGGTGATCAAGATTGACGGGTGTACCAGACGAGCCTATGAACTGTGCAATCTCCAGATGCCCGAACGGTACTTCAGCCCTCTCATCATTCTTCGCCTCTACGTTTGCGAGTAACTATACGAGTTGAATATTTGGTCTCGTCGATCTTGGAGGACGGTGGGGAACTAAATAAATTCCCAAAATTTTATGATGGAATTTGCGAGTAACTGTTATGTCCGATTGAGGGACCAAGCGACCATGTATGATCACATCGCCTCTCGCAAAAAGTTTGCCAGTGCCACAGTAAATTTCGAGCCTTCTCCCAGTGAGTTGAAGGTTAATTTTCAATGATTGATTCTTCAGTTAGGCGTGTTGGAATACTTTCTTTCACTGGATTGGTATTGTTGTAACCAGCACCATCAGAGACGTCTGCCTTCCTTTCATTCTCTCCAAGGAAGAAGTATCGACGCAATACGTGCAGGTATCTCTTGCATTTCTCACGCTCATCGTTCATACTCTTCGAATTTAGTATATCATACATCTCGGCATCAATTCTGGTCAGATTATCGCTCACAGTCTGTAGTGAATTATCACCACTCCCGTCTGAAATATGTCAAGCCAATGAGGTATCGGGGGGAGTAGCAGCTTGCATGCTCGCAAATTTTTACTCTGGTAAAATAACCCCCCTACGCACATGATTCATCTTGCTCACCCTTTATTCTTCTCATTAAAAATATTCGGAACTATAGCACTCAGCACAGTCGAAAGGAGGATGGGCAGGAATGCTCCTCCTCACTGCAGACTGGTTTTTCTCTTGTTCACCCAGCCTCGTCATTTCTTACCGGGCGGCTCCTTGACGAGTGTGCGGAGTCCATTCCTGTACCTCCTCGAATGGTTCCGTTCAGACTTTTTCAGCGTTACAACTCCGTGCAACACGTTAAGAGCGCATTCGCAAATACATCTGATCAAATCCTCATCAGCCGTTCGAATAAAAGCCAGCCTTCGTTGATGGGTGGCATGGCGAAGAGCGTTCAACAGAGCTACATGTTTCTCTGGAAGAAAAAACTTTCAAGCTTTTGGGTGACTCGTCAGATGTTATCTCAACGGTAGTAGATCCGATACTATCCTAGAACGGCATCATCCAAAGAATTTTATCCATGTGGAGGCAACTTCTAGAATATAAACGTACTGTACGGGATCATCGGGAAGAATATTGGTGCGGAAACGAAACTCACCCGGTGTTCCTTGACGCAATCCCAGTACGAGATATCCGTGCGCTGGCTTACACGCATCAGCATGGGCCTTCACGAGGAATTTCGGATCTTCTTGATGAATTTGACGGGTTAGATACTGTACTTGAGCTCGATCTCGGGGATTCTTGAGCATAACCAAATGATTCGTTTTTAGCGAGAAATCTTGCTGGTTACCACCCTTATGAAATACGTTTCGCGTGGTCAGGAATGCACTCACATTCTTATGGTAACACCCGCGAGTGAATAGATCTGAAACTACGTGACTCATCGACTCGCAAATGGAATCGTCAATGATGATCAACTTGCTTTTGTCGTTGTCATTCGAGTAGTCGCTGTGTTGAGGCATTCCTCCTTTGGATTCGATTTGCTCTCCACCTGTCAACTTGAACAATGTCTCATAACCGTCTTGCCACTCTGCGTAGTGGGATAGCGCTCTGTCGAACGAGGTGTCTACCATGAGCGGTAAATGACGGACAAAATTATCTATGATGATTTCCCATACATAGTAGGTACAGCCAAAACGGCTGTAAGCGGATGAGACTACTTTGTGTGCATTACGCCCATCGATCAACGCCGAAACATCTATTGATCCGGAAACTATGTGTGATGTATTCCATCGCTCTTAAGGGGATGCCCGGACGGCGGCGGCGCGGATCATCACATCCCCCACCAGCATGAGCGGTATGATGAGCTCATCAGGATGCTCGTGCCGGTCGCGAGCCGACACCCGGTCGGATGAGCTTATACATGGAGCGCGGGAATCATCTCATCTCCATGCGCGGGTAGGAGCTTGTTATCCACGTTGTACGAAAGATTCAATGCCATAGCTACATCATCAATTTTTCGGCGTGGGTCGAATCGACCAAGGGCCGCCAGCTATGTTATTTGGCGGAGGTGTGCCAGCTAAGGGTTAGCGATCAATTAACCCTTCTCTGATTGATGATTTCAATCTTTGCTCATTCCTATCAACCCTCCATCCATCGTTGATTCCAACCCCTCTCTCATCCTTTGTGTCTTTTTTCTATCATTAATCCCAACCCATTCTCATTCTTTTTAACCCTCTTCCTATCATGAATTACAGACCTTTTCAAGCCTCTTTTTCACTCCTTTCTTATGCTCCTTTTCAACACTTTTACGTCGAGATTTTTCCCAATCACTCTCCGTTGAAGTGTTCTGATATCTACCAGAATGTCCGGACCATATCAATAGATGATCCAAAGGACGAATTACTATCCTTCTGAGGTCGTTCAACTCACAAGTTTCCATTCGACCGATCGAGATCAGATCATGATGCAAAGATCTCGCGTCGCGAGTCAATCAAATACTGCAAAATGAGCTCAAAACACCCGAACATCCATATAGACCCTTGCATGAAATGAACCCCCTCCTCAAAAACGGATCATCCTCGCACGTGGATGGGATCCGACTGTCGGACGTCTATTGCGCACAACTAGAATGGTATACATACTACGACGTTCGGCGTGGAGAACAATCCTACGTCGTATACTTAGTTCCCGGCTCTGCGGTGTCCTCCTCCAATATGTCAAGTCTCGTAGAATAGCAGGCAGTGTGTCACAAGACACGCTTCCAAATTTAAGGGTAACATGTAGAGCCTAGTCCAGAGATCTTGAGACGCAGAACGCATCCACGCCATGTGTAGCGACGCTTGCACTTTGGACCGCTGTCGTCTTAATTTCCGATATCTAAGCGGGTTCATGACTACTCAATTGACCCTCCTACTTACATGTTCACAAACGGTCGCGTTTGAATGTTTGAAGCCAGACCAATACTTCCCAATGTTACAGCGTTGCAAGTGTTTTCCATATAAGCTGGCTACCATCGGTTCGTCATTTCTCCGCCTTCGACTCTGAAACTAAGCGTCCCTTGCTTACGTATTTCTATCAGATGTACCTCTACAGTACTTGGGAATCAGAAGGGCCCCCACCCTTTCCAATCGTCTTCATCGTGGGATCAACATGGGATGATCAGTTCCCTCTGTGACTAGCGGTCTAGTGGTCACGACGTGGGAGGAAAATTCTACTCAGTTCACTCACTTGAACGACGCGGAGTTTCAACAATTCATCTCTTTGACAAAAGATTATCAAAACATCGCAACACTTTGTGGAATGACACCGTCTGTAGATAACTTGTTGCAATTCGTGAATACCCAGATGCGGAGTGATGGACGTGTCAGTTGTGTTAATGCGCGAGTGAAACTACGAGCGGAACAAATGCTTCAATTGCAGCAAACCCAATCGCACCGAATGAGAGATCACGTGAAAGTGGATTCTGTACAGGAGTCAAGTCGATCTCAATAACAAGCACAGCAAGAATCATTGGGAGGTCCAATACATTCCATACAACACCCGCTCCAACAGCAGCAAGAGCAGACGACTGAAACACAAGGCTACGCGACTGAAGAAGCGCCAGTCAACATGCAGTCTGCACCCCAACGAGAACAGCTTATTCCTCAACAAAGCGGATTTCAGGCGCAGTTCATGGAACAAGCTCAACCATTTCAAGGACAGCAATGTCCCGACCAGGAGGGAGAATCTCTTGCCTGGTTCGGATGTTGCTAATATACTCTTCAACGTGGATCCGATGCGTGAGTGTATTGAAGAGACACCTGAGACCATGATGAGTATCTCGCATTTCGAGTCCGAAGGGGAAAAATTCAGCCGTAGGAGACATAACGTGGTTGGATAGCAATGAAGATATAGCAGAAGAGTTGACCAGAATCAAGAGTGAGGTACCTCAAGAGACCCAACAGCCCTCCAAGGAAAAACCGCGTGTCACAGGCCCTGTTTTATCAGATATTTCAGAGGATCAGCCGGATCAACCAGAAGAGTTGCGATATTTCGACGAGGCCGTTATCGAAAATGTAAGCAGCAAACGCTGCCCGTGGGGTATCATGAGAACCCATCCATGATGCATAATATTTTATACAAGTCCGAAATTTCACAATTAGATGATAGAGATTCTTCAGAGGAGGAAATTCCGCAGCGGTCCCCTCAAAGGGATAGTAAAACCTCGAAAGCCTCCACATCCAGTGTAATCAGGAAGAAAAGCAAGGTCCTCAACCCCAAGGAGCCCTCCATAATCGAGAACATCTCGATCAAACCTGCAGATAAGGTAGGAAATAAAAAGTCCAGCATGAAGAAAACTTCCTGAGCAACGAATGCACGATTCCTATTGTTCCTGATAGAATCGATTTCAAAAGAGCCCGTTGGAGATGTGGAATGAGCTCGCCTAATGTATCAGCGCCAAGGATATGTGTCCATGGAGCCGTGTAATTCAGGTGCTGCGGCCTTGAATGATGCAATAAGGAGTGAACTCAGCGCACAAGAGGAGCGGTAGAGGGTTGGTGTTGTGAACAGCCATGATCCTCTGAGGTTTAGCGATCGGTACCCTCTGTACCAATCGATTCCTCAGTTCGCCAGCGGCCATGAAATAACTGAAGATCTGTGAAATGAAAACGAAGCTACCACCGTGGGACTACAGGCGGCCAGCTTACTGTCCGGAGGCGATGAGTTGCTCGTAGAGAATCCAGCTCACACAGTTCGAAAACTCGCAGAGAAAGAGTCGTACCTCATTATGGCGAGGGGCCTCATTAATGCTGATAAGAGGATCATAGAGTCTCTCATGTACAGCCTGAACGAAGAGCTGTTTTACAATAGCCTGCGCATGGCTGTCTACTTGCCAAAAAATACTCGCAACCACCAAAGCCAGAGAACATATAGGCACCGAGGTATGATATCCCGAATCTACAATTAAAACTGGCACTATTGCAAGGAAAAATCCTAAAATTGTAAGCATGATTATATACTCATATTTAGATAGCGATCATTCCATTCGAGGCGAATTCCTCGCCATGAGCGCCTATGCGTTTAGATGGCTGCTAGCGACCATGACTTTGCTTTGATTTCTCGCTGTGCGCCACCACCCCTTTTGATCTCAACATCGGAATGTGTGAGAAAAAAACACATACACCTCCCGCACTACACGGTAATGAAGGAAAGGTGTACTCACGCCACGTGAAATTAGTCGTAAGGATCACACACAAGTGTAGGTAAGATTGGGTCCCATTTTCAGCCGCATTAACGACATCTGTTCCTATCTTTCAACAGACAGAATACCATCAGTGCTGTATAACGGAACACGTGCCACATGAGGTAGGGGTGGGGAGCAAGGCGCGTGTCACATGGGTTGAGAGGGAGAGCGAGGCGATGTACCATGCGAGGTAGCGGAGGGTTGCGTGGGACGAGTGGGCCTCCCCTCATTGCACACATCAGGGTGAACAGGTGCACCTGCTCCAAGGGTGAGGGGTCCTGCCTAGGGCTGGGACTATCCGCGAATTATCCGGATACTCTCCGGATATCCGGATGGTGAAAAGTTTTATATAAAGATCAAATATTTCAAACCAGCATAATTCAAAAATATCCGGATATCCGGATATGCAAAAGTCCAAGCCCTAGTCCTCCCCCGTCATTTCCCACGGAGGGTGAACAGATGCCCCCGCTACAAGAGTGCGAGATAGCGGAGGTTGCGTGGGCCAAGGGGGCCTCCCTCAATTCCACACATGAGAGTGAGCAGGTGCACCTGCTACGAGGGTGACGGGTCCTCCCAATCATTGGAGTGGTGCACTGATGCCCCGCTAAAGGGTAAGGGTTCTCCCCTCCGTTTTCACGGTGAACTGGTGCACCTGCTACGAGGGGTGCACGCGCCGCGGAGGGTGGAGGGAGGGTGGCGGTTTGTTCTGACGCCGTGCTGGGGGTGGAGGAGGAGTGGGGTTTTGTTTTGACTTGCCATAACAGCATTCTTACTACTGCCATAATCATACCGAATCATCTCTTCCTAATATGAATCTATTTCGAGACAGGGATATTCGATGATGGGGAAGTTCATTATTTGCGAGAGATTTGAAGTTTCAAAGTATCCCCAAAATGACAATCCTCCGAAACGTCTCTGCGGAAGATTCTCATTAGCCCGAAGATGAGATGTTCGATTCATCCGGGGCCAGAATCCAGGATATAGTAAATTCTTGAGACGTAGAGATTGGATTATCGAGGACAATTGGAGCGATATCAAGAAGCCCGATTCGAATGTTCTTCACGACAACCGTTTCCGGCATCAGTGAAATCTATCATCCATTCTTGCCGCAGTAACAAATGGTGGGATATCTTTATATCCTCAGTAAAAGAAAAGGATACGATCATACAAGCAGCGCCAAATATGAACATGAAGACAAAATCAGCAGTCCGCCCCCGAAATGAACCTTCTTCCAACATTCTGCAGTATCTATATGTGAATATCATATTGAAGAAGAAATTGAATCCGAAAGTCCCAAAGAATAAGAAGGTCGTCATCAATCTCCATATCTGAGGGGAACGAGAAATTGATACATGATTGTGGAATCGCAAGAAGACCCAATCTTCGTAGAAGACATTACCTGAAGCTGCCTGGTGATCAAGGTGGGATTGAAGTAGAGTTGGAATGGCGAAATGATATCAAGCTGCTGAAAATAGTAAACAGAGCATCTGAACTGAAAGTAGACAAAATAATCAATAGGAGCATGAATCAAATTTCTTGGATGATCGTTCAGGGGAATCCACGCCTCTCGTCAGCATGATTTGATCAAGGGCAATGATGACGGAGGCGTATAGATGAATGATCATGTTCATGAATCAATGGATTCATAGGGAATGTCTAAACAATCCGAGAGTAATTCCACGCGGAAGCAGTTCAAAATATACTATCATGTTTCGAATTTTCAATTATCTTCGAGGTCCTGCAACTTGATGAGTCAATTGCTACCTACCTTCACTACTTTGCTAACATCGATTTTAACGGAAGTATAACTCCAGCGTATGACCCTGTTCTGTCTAGCGGGAAGCAAGAGGAAATGGGCTGTGACAAGATGAGTCTCGGGCCCCCGCCGGCATTCTATCCTATCTCATGACGGTCCACCGGCAACGGCTCCGCAAACCGCACAACCTACGTGCGCTATTCACTGTCCGTCGAAGGTTCAGATTCAAAGTTCCTGACAGAACTGACGCATTCGCCTAATTTACTGATTCGCGGAGCGACCCATCGTCAAGGACGACGGGCCGCACGGCAGTCAAACCGCTCTAGCCAGCTAAGTAGTCGCCACTCCCTCTTGCGGCTCTCATTCCAAATCCCCGCGAGGGGGGTTGGGGCGCCTCGTCATCTCAGCCTTGGAGTCTGACGAGCTCCTGGTCCCAGTCAACGCCCACCGCACAGCGAGAAATCGAGGAAATTCTTGGTATCTAGCATCTATGCTTCGAGGTAGCTGCTAGCGACCATAACTTCGTTTCATAAGTCTGAACGATACATTCATTGGTTAAATGATCACAGCACTCGTCGACGATTCCGAGATTTCTCGAGTCGAACTACCGAGGCTGGAGAAATCGAACGGAGATGTGATACGAAGGCCTATTTTTGCGATACCAGGAAAAATTTTGTTCATGCCCCGTTCGAGAGAATGATTGTATAGGGTCTTGAGTCATGCCGACTGGGACGATCCGGAGCAAGGGAAGTCTGCGTAGGCCACGGCAAGGAAGTATTTAGCTAAGTTGAAATAAAGTGTGAGCTTGAAAAACCCCAGTTCAACGTATAGAGTGGCACAGCGGCATGTTCGATTCCTTTGTCTGCTCATACTCGCCAGCGAGGCGCTACCGTGCCCCTTGATCTGGAAAAGCTACGCGAAAGCGATCAACAGGATCTTCAGCAGAACTTATCGGGGGGTTCAATGAAATTCCCCTAAAACATTGCGAGAACTGACCTGAAGCACGGTCTCATACACAGCTCCTCCAACTCCCGTGGTGGGAGAAGGTCCACTATTGGAGCCGTAAAGTCCCGTTTCGTCGCTACTACGTGTCTCTACTTGTTCTTCGAGACCGCGCCGGGCGCGTGCGCGCGAAAGAGGAAATCGTCAGCTGCTATCTGCAGCTGCGGCCGACAGCTCGGGCCGACTTTGATACTACCCGTTTTCACACAGCCTTGCTCTCATGTGATGTTATGACGAGCCCCGGTCACGCCCCAGTTTCATTGATAGCTAAAACATCTATCAATCATTAGAGGAGCTCGTATACTTATTTTTGGGTATCGCTGGACGCACGGTAATCTCAAGCTCCGACTTGGGCCAACAAGTCGAGTGTCAGTCTTATCATCAATACAGATACATGCAGTCGTGGGTGAGTGGTTAGCGTGCTACGTCCCGTTTCGCATGGTTTGTACTAGGCCCAAATCCACATCGGGCCGATTTTTCCTCTATGCAGCTCTGACTATTGAGAGCCCATCAAGCATCGACACTTCATTCTTCCCGTTCTTTGCAAAATACAGAATCTTTCATGGAATGCTGAGGTTTTTCTAAATCAATCAATCTACGTTAATAACCCATCTTCAATGGACTTGAGACATTTTTTTGTTGACGAATTAGTTGAAACACAGTTCAATCAAGAGCGAGAGACTGTCGAATTAACACGCGAATGAAATATGATTGTTTTCCAAACAACAGGACATTTCAATCTTAACGTTTCACGGATCTGTCGACTCTCCAAGAATCTCCACGAGTCATTCTTTTTAGTACCAACTAGTTTATTCTCTTTCATAAGTATCGACAAGTCTTCGTTCGATGTTCATGGATTTTTCTGTGATTTTAGGTACATACTGTAAAGTACCCAAAATCATAGGAAAATCCATCGCTATCGACCGAAAACTTAGTGTTTCCAAAAAGGATAGTGCATTGAGATTTTTGGGAAGTTGACAGAACTGAAAAACGTAAAGAGTATAATACCGTATCGATTCGAAAGCAATTATATTCCATTCACGTGTTCAACAATTCCTCGCTTTCTAGTGGACTATGTTCCAACTTATTCGTTGACAATAAATGGCTCAAGTTTATTGAAGATGGGTTACGTAGAATAATCAACTCGAAAAACTTTCAGCATTCTATGGAAGATTCAATGGATGGAAAAATGTGTCAATGCTTGATGGGCTCTGAATAGTCAGAGCTGCATCAAAAATAAAAATTGAAAAATCAGCCCGGCTGGGATTTGAACCTGGATCAAAGCATGCGAAATGGGACGTAGCGCGCTAATCACTCACCCACGACTACAGCTATCTGTGTTAATGATAAAAGTGACACTTAACTTGTTGGCTCCAGTCGGGGCTTGAAATTATCGTGCGTCCAGAGATACCCAAAAATTAGCATACGAGCCCCCACATTGATTGATAGATGTTCTAGCTATCAATTAAACCAGGGCGTTACTAGGGGTCGTCATAACATCGCATGAGACATAGGTTGTGTGAAAACGGGATCAGAGTTGGCCCGAGCTGCCGCCATTGTCGGCCGAATTGAGCTGCAGATAGCAGGGTACGATTTCCACTTCAGCGCGTACGCGCCCGGCGCGGTCTCAAAGAACAAGTAGTGACGCGAGGTGGCGGAAAAAAGAAGCTCACGCCGCATAGTGGGAAAGACCGAAATTTTTTAGCTCAAAAATTAACACGCTGAAAACCATTGGACTTTTGAGTTAAAAAATTTCGATCTTGCCCACTGTACGCCGCTTCAATAGAGGACCCTCTCCCACCACGGGAGTTGTAAAACCTGTGTATGCGGCCGTGCCCGGGAGTGTTTGAAATTTTCCCGGGAAGCTTAAACGGGAACTAATAAAGCTGGAAATTTGACGATTTTCGGGAAACTCCCCAAAATCTGGGTCGTGTTTCTCACACAACTCCCGCAAAAGTCCCTAATCATAACCTTGTCCGTTGGCTAATTAGAAGGAAATGAATTTGATTGCATCAAAATTCAAAAGGTGGAAAATTTTTCCCCAAATAACTCCTTTCCACTCATTAATTCTACTGAGCTATACCTATCCGCTAATAGTGTATGCAGGTAGTTGGTAGGTGGGTGAATCATGGGCTTCCTCATATTTTGCCCAGTCAGGAGGGGTCAGAAAACCATACACAACCCGCATAGCTGTGAAACCTGGGCAGAATCTATATCAATTTCACGTAGATCAGAATCCCACATGGGTTTCTACCCACCTGGTCTATGTGGGACAAGACTCTTACTATGTGGACTGAATGGTCAGGGAAGGATCCAAACTACCAACATAGTCTCAATGGTAAACCAAGTTGCAAATTCACCACTCACTTCCACCACTCATAAGTGGATAATTAATGGGCCGTAGATCAATGTGGGTGATTTTATCCATGCGGGTACCCGATGAAAAATCTCTCAAAATGGATGAGTTCCTCCCTCCCATATCACTCCCAAAGATCAGGATATCCAAACTATGTCTTTGGAGTAATACCGCATGAGCATACCGTGTTTTACTTATTGTAAGGTATGCCTTACAGTCTCTTGGGTCTGATTGCAAGTTTTAAATCCGCATTATGGCCTACATTTGAGGAATGGCTTGTACCTATACCGGTTGAAGAAGTTGCAGATAAAATAAATGAAAATTGGAACAATCCATTGAGTTCAAATTTCAATGGATCATGCGATATGGAAATTATGATAACATTCAGGTCAGATTCTCCGATATGGGTGATTCCGCCAAAAGTGTTAACTATGGTCATCAAAAGTGTCCGGGGGTCAAATCGTCCCAAATCCGGCCTTAGGATGGTCAAGTATATCTTTTTTAGTAACCTAAACAAGATATGACAAGGGGCACAGGCCGTTTCTCACTCCTAGGAAAACTACAGTATGCACAAGTACTATCAGGAATATTTTTTTTTTCTATGAAATTCGGTGCGGACATCAACAGTTAAGCTTTTTATTGGTTCCTTCTGATAAGAGCAATCTATAACAAACATAGTGCATTTTGCTAGGAACTCATGAGTATTTAGTGATATGCGATCTTCTCGATGTTCCTCATGGTAGTAAGACTTTCGAAAAGATTCGGACATTTGGTAAAGGAGTATTGCACCCTCAGCACCTTTGAAATCAACATTCAGATTCTCAGATATCTGAGTTCAAGAAAATTTGAACATTTGAGATTTCACAACTGTCGAACTCAGATGCTTTTTTAATTATTCCTCCTACCGTAAACCGGGGTGAATGTGTCCGCTTTACCCAAAAAGATTGTCAGCATCATATCTTCGCTTCTATAGCACCTACAGGAACCTGTCGGGGGTCATTTTGGAGCTCAAAATCTCTACTTTCTAAGTAGATGAATTCAATTCCATGAAAATGGACTCTGAAGTACTTTCTTCGCTGTTTAATGGAGTTTGAAGATTAATGTCCCCTAAAAACAGGTTTTTTGTGGCTAGCAGAGAATTTTGACGCGTTAGCTCGGAATGAACCACGTAATCGTGTTCAGACCATGATTTTGCTTTGGGAAGCGAGGTACACCGCGCGAGGGAGAATTTTTTGCCTAGGAATCTCACCACAGCGAGTATTATTGCAAAAACAGGTTTTCATGAAAAAACAGTTCTGACATCAATCTAGTGCCTCAACGGCTAATGGACAATTCTTTTCTGAGGAATATGTGATAGAACGAAGAAAATGCGACCTTGAACGTTCAAATTAATCTATTCTAGCCCGTATTGTGATTTTTCAAAGATTTATTGCAAATTTTGATTTTCTTCCCGAATACCAGGTGGACTTATTAGCTCATATGACAACAAGGTTGCATTCTATCGTTCTAAAACCACTGGGATCATGTTCCGCGGGTCAGAAGACTTAAGATAACGTATCTTGATATGCATTCAAAATCTTGAATTCACGAGCTGTGCGCTTCAGACGCAGGCGAGGCATAGATGGACACATTCACCCCTGTTATTCTGATCGATCTCAACTCCATCCATCTCCAACCGTATTTCATCAAATGGAAATGGTGGGTTATTGTTCCTGAGATGTATAGTTCCTTCTCCAGTGAAAGCTACTCTTCCTTCAATATATAACCAACTTTTACAAGGGAGTTGATAAAGATCATGAGAAATGATGACAATCCGCATTTCATTACTATTTGATAAGTTGTTGATGTTATAGGGAGAGTTTGACCTTACATCTCTTTCGACGATTCTCTCGTCTCTCACAGGTTCACTGAGGATTGTTGGAGGATCTTGGACTTGAGCCTATCTTGCGTACTTCGAATCCTAGATGGCGTAGAAATCGAACATTAGCCGGTGTAAGACATTCTCTTTTAGATGTTCCCCGGATCGTGTTACGGGAATTCGTAACGTGGGTTCTTTTATACTGCACCTGGGGAGTCCTGACTCGACAGGTAGGTAGGTGGAAATTCGGAAGAGTAATAAATACCAAGGGAATCCCTAGAGCTGCGTTTATTAGCCCAAAAGTACAATTAAGAGAGAGAGGCTTTACAAAATACTGGGGTTGATTCTACTTGAGTGGAGTCCGTCAAGGGCTGAGGTACTCGACTCGGAATGGCGTTAATGAGCGACGTGGTCAGATCGGTGGGTGAGTTCGTACTGAGAACTAGAAGCCCGGCGCGTGGTTCTAAGGACGAACGTCGTACGTGACGGGAGCTCGCGGTGTACTGCGGTTCTAAGAGCTCGAAACGTACTCGACGGAGTCTCGCGGTAAACTGCGAATCTAAGCCCCTTGCCAGAGCTTTTGAGCTCTATTTATACTCTCTCAGACCCCGCGTTCCTCCTTCATTCGTGGCTAGGAGAAATGCAGGTGAAGCGCGGCAACGCTTTGTCCTTGCACCCCTCGTCTAGACTCGCGGGCGCTACTCGCGGTTTCTCGGAGCTTTTCCTAGCTTCTCGAAGTCTTCGCCTCTCTGTATGCCTATACATCAAGATACATAGTATATCTATAGCTTACAATACAAGGTACATCTATATGTTAGAATACCAGCTATGCCTATATGGTATACGCATATACTCCCATATGCGGAGTATATATAGAGCTAGTTGGGAACAGACTAGGTTCCTGACATCGCATTCGATCCGTTACTGTCTCCGGAGACAATGTACTCTGTGTTAGGTCGCTCCTCGCTATATATGATCATTCCCTCTTCTCTCTGAGATGTAGACGCAATGTGATGGTTTCTCTCCGAAAATCAATGAGTTCACCGTCTTGATCGCAGATTTTAAAGGTGAGATGATTGATTGATCGGGTTAATACTGGTAAATAAATGACGTGGTTCGAGACTATAGATATCTTGAAACCCGATGGGACGTTGGGGAAGAATTCATAAATTGCATGACCTTGTTGACCGTTGATGTATGCTCTGGTGGCTATATCACATTCCACTCTCACGATGTTGATTTCGATGATATTTACCGGATGAGACGAGTGATGCCAGGATTTGAATGCGAACACCTCCTCCCTAAACCCCGAAATGGCGCCAATATTTCCTGGTTGAGTGAAGTCTGTCACATAGTCAGAGTACAATTCACACTGCAGAGTGTTGAGGTTACCGCGAATGGTGGCGATTTGTTATCGAATGGTAACGCCTCCTTCAATCGAGTGCTTTTAACCAGATATTCTTCCGAATCTGCTAACTCGTACGACCCGGTTGGTATTTCTATGACTCTCCCATCGCCATAATAGAATTTATTAGTCGGTGCGCGAATATTAGGATTGGAGTCCTAACTCAAGAATCCTATCAATTCAATCTCGAACTGTTTAGATCTCGGAGAAAGATCTGTGGTTGGAAAAAGATCACACTCGAGGATTAATGATTTACCCGTGAGTGTGAACGTTTGAGACATAACTGATTCCAAATTGTCACATCAAATGATTATATTCGAATGTTGAAGGCGATATTCTGATGATTCTCCTATCATTTTGTGAATCTCCCCTGCAATTTTCGTATCCTATCTCCATTCATTTCAATGTTTTCATCCTCCGTCTGTTTCATCGATCCATCTTCCCGTGTGATGGAATCAGGGATATTGTAATGTCGGTAAAAATTTTAAAATATATATTCACAAAAAATGAATGATATTTATAGATAGAAAGTTATACGGTAAAATGTAACCTAAATTTCACCGAGTATATTATCAAGAGGATATGAATCTCGGGAAGATGACATGTGAAAATGCTAATTTTCATTCATTATTTTTACCACATGATGAATGGAAACATCGCGTTCCGTGGAAACTCCGTCAAATCAACATAATTTCCTTTTGAAAGGTAAAAATCATCAAAATTCATCGTAAAATCATATTTTTGGTAATTTCAAATAAAATCATCATGAACTCAGAAATGTGAGTAGAATCTATCGAGGTCAGGCTAAAATCATCGGTTTTGTCCAGAAAGCATTGCACAACGGAATTTGACCTGAAATGTCAACGTCTCGTCAAAATTCCCGTGTGCTCTACATTCCTCAATCCATCTCGATGCTGATAGGTGCACAGTTTAACATTGAGCGAAAGATGCAACTATACAAAACAAGAATGAAAGAGCTGAGTAGAGCACTGCGGGCCCCTGGCCCTTTCCTTACACAGGTGCGCATGCATAATTGATCAATGGCGCGGGCCCACAGACTCCGTTGTATTATAATGCATAAACATCGGATAGCCCGGCGCATAGGCAAACTCATCAAGTACATAAAGATGACACTTGAGAACGAGAATAACTAATTGCGTAGTGCTCAAATCATACGAAAGTATGCCCAAAAATATGCATGGCTCGGTCTCTTTCTCCGGAAAATGCATTTGCTCTTATGTGCGCAGATCGGTCGAGTTGACGTTTTGAGTAAACAAAATTCAAATAGAACGCGAGTATCGAGGACAATAATCGAGCCCACCTGATATATAAAGAGGGCCTTCAGAGGGCCCATGTCGGATCATTTTCTTCTCAGTATAGTTATGGAGTGACTCCGACACAGTCGATTTTTCCGAGTTTTCACGAGCTCTTGATACAAGAGCAAGTAATAAGTGCAAGTGAAATTACTATCAACATAATATTGGAATAGAACTGTGCGTCATCAGGAAGAGGCACTTCAAATTGTCAGAGTGCAGTGTAACCAAAAGGAAATAAACAGAAAAACCCAAGAAAAGTGGATTATTTACCAGTGCCTGTCAGCAGTACAGAATTCCTCCACAGCCAACTATATAACCACAAGTGAGTAATTTTGAGTATCAATCCTAAATTTGCATTATACCCGATCCGTGCAACTCCACAGTTCTACCCCTTTCAGAATGTGAGGATAGTAGGAATTTTCCCGAGTGTAATTGTAGTCAGCGAGTGCATAATTCACCCCAAGTTCTCAGTGTTACTCGAACCTCGTGTCAATTCTTTCGGGAATTTCGTTTTACCGGGGTTTGTCGAGTCTCAAAGAAGGGGATTAAGCTAAAGGAGAATTGATGAGTAGACACAAGTGTGCGTACTCAAATCAAATATAAATTGAGTGGTCTCGTTAAAAGTGGAAGCGAATTTTGTTGGACGGGAGATTTAAATAATAACACACACTTTCACTAAAACTGGTGGGTTTAATAACCAAAGTTGTGTGGTACACGGGTCAATAATTAAAACGCGAGGTCGCGGCACTGGGAATTACTTTTAAGTGAAAAATGAGAAAGACGGTGAAATTTTGGCACCGGCGCGAACGCGGGAAATCGCAAGTGTGATTGACTGCGAGCTGGTCAAGATGTGGCCAGCTCGGCGATCCAGCGACAAGTGCCAGCATAATGAGCCGATGACGAACACGAGGCAGCGGAAGAGAGGAGAAGCGTTGAGCGATGATTTCTTGAATATTCGACCATTTGAATCTAACTAATGCTCCGTCCTTGTTTCTCTTCTAACTACCGCGTGCTCGACTCGGAATCAATATAAATGTATGGAAATTGAGACGTTAAAATCAAACATGCCGCCCACTTTGAACACTCGCAGTGGTCAACAAACAGAATAACTAGTGAGTCAGCATAACAATAAAAATTTTCAAACAAAAAAATCCAATTATAACAGAAAAAATCAAAAGAAGATAAGAAGGATTGTATCATACATGACGCAAAGAAAAGACGGTGTGAGCGAGGAAAATAGTGTGATGATTGTCGAAAGTTTCGCGATGTTCTTCAACCAAAAAAAAATTCAGGAGCTCTTCAATGATGACTACTACGATGGTTCTTCAACTTGGATGGCCTCGAAAGCTTCATCAACATCTGGCTCGGTCGGAAGCTTGATCAATTTAACGATGGGCCTTTTCAATTCCGAACTGGCTGTCCTCACGGTTAACACTCGAGATAATCGATCCGATCCAGAATGACAGGCAATGACTCGAGCTAATGGCCATTTGGTGGGAGGGCTGAGCTCATCGATGATCAGAACGATATCTCCAACGTCGATTGGCGTTCGAACTCGCAACCACTCATTGCGCTGTTGCATCTGGTGCATGACTTCCTGCCTCCAGCGCAGCCAGAAATCATTGCTCATCTGCGTGAGTATTTTCCACCTGCAACTAGGACGGATTATCAAATCTACAGGCTTGAATGGTTCTGGTATTGCAGTGACTGAACGTCCGATCAAAAAATGACCTGGAGTGAGGGCTGCCAGATCAGTAGCCTCATTACTCATAGGACTTAAGGGGCGTAAGTTTAAACAAGCTCCAATCTGCGAGCATAAAGTGTACAGCTCTTCAAACGTTGGAGTAAATTCCCCGATCACACGTCGAGAATGGTACTTGAAGCTACGAACGGCAGCTTCCCAAAGTCCGCCAAAGTGAGGAGGTCGGGGCGGTATAAAATGCCAAGTGACACCATCGTGAACAAGCTCGGCAGCAATTTCTTTAGATATAGCAGAAGCTTGAGGAAAAAGTATCTTAAGCTCTTTTTCGGCTCCGACAAAGTTCTTTGCATTATCACAATATAAATCCTTGCAATGACCCCGGCGGGAAATAAATCGACGATAAGCCGCCATAAATGCCTCGGAGGTTAAATCGGATACTGCTTCGATGTGCGTAGCTTTAGTAAACATACATACAAAGATGGCAATATAACCCTTTGTACTTTTGGCTCCGCGGCCTCGAGAGAATAAAATTGATACAGGACCTGCAAAGTCGACGCCGGTGGCCTCGAAGGGCATTCGAATCTCCAGTCTAACCGCAGGAAATGGTGCCATCTGCTGTTCCATAGGCCGAGCGTCGTGGCGTATGCATGTCACACATTTCCGGTAGACGATCTGAACCAGCCGAAGTGAATGCGTGATCCAGTACTTCCGACGTAGGTGGCTCAGCATCAGGCAAACTCCACCATGCAATGTAGCTGAATGAGCTTCTTCAACTAGCCTGCGAACTAAAATGTTATTGTGAGGCAGAATAATAGGATGCTTCTCACTATAACTCAAAGTGGAATTCTGAAGTCGACCCGTGACACGAAGTAAACCCTTACGACCCACAAAAGGTAACAACCGTCGCAAATCACTACTATTGGGCAGATCCTTGCCCTTAGCAACACAATCGAACTCCAAGCTGAAATGCTGCAATTGAACAGCTTTCCAAATAGCTGCTGGAGCCGAAGTGAGTTCCTGGTAAGTGAAAAGTTCATCAGCTCTCGTTCCTGTCTTCCTCTTGGCATTGAATTTCCACCGGAACATAGAAGCCACAACACGAACAGCCTTAGACAGAGAACTGAATTTTTCCAAGCAAGACAACACATAGTATTCGGATTTAGCAGTAGCTACATTCACTGACAATTCCTGACACTTTTGAGCAAGCGCAACTATCGTTGAGACCTCAGCTTGCTCCGGCACCGACAGCACTGTAACCGGCCAATCCTTGGGTTCTTGCAACAACCAAGGTGGCCCATGCCACCACAAGCTCTCGTCTTTCAGAACCTCCACCGTGACTCCTCGCGTGGCCAAATCCGCAGCATTTTCTTTGGAGCGCACATGATTCCAAACGGCTTCTGGAAGTAAAGTGATTATCTGGCTGACTCTATTCGCAACAAAAGTTTCCCAACGGGATGGGTGACCACTAAGCCAGTCCAACACCACCTTATTATTCGTCCAACAATACACAGCCGAAGGTTTTTGAGACAACTGGGTTAACAAATGCTTGAGTAGACGCACTGAAAGGACGGCACCACATAATTCAAGCTTCTGAGTGCAGATAACCTTGGTTGGCGCTATTTTGGTTTTCGACATAAGTAGTGTAGATGCAACACCAGGTACTACTAGGTAAACTGCCGCAGCATAAGCACGCTTTGAAGCGTCTGAAAATCCATGAATGACCCACGAAGTGTCCGAGGTGGATTGTAGCCAACGGGATATACGAATCTCAGACAATGACAGCATCTGATTGCGTAAAACGATCCAGCGGTCGAATAACTTTCCCGTAAGCGGAGTATCCCAATCAAACTTACACAGCCACAAATCCTGTATCAAAATCTTACATTGAACTAGGAACGGCGACAACAAGCCTAACGGATCGAATAGACGTGCCACTTCCGACAGAATCGACCTCTTGGTGACAATCGGCGCAGCTGCTGGCATCGTAACCTGGAAGGAAAAATAATCTTCTGCCGGCATCCACTTCAGGCCCAGAGTGGATACGGTTTCTTGCAAATCCACAGATACAACGTCTTGCCCGCCGCTTGGCAACCCCTGTAATAAAGAAGGAACGTTCGCCGCCCACTTGCCAAGAGGCATGCAAGCTGCCTGCATAACCTCAATGAGCTGCTGACGGGCTTCTAACGCCGCTGAAACTGAATCAGCGCCACCAAACAAGTCATCCATATAGCTCATCAAACGCAAAATCACGATAGCCAAAGGATAATCTGCACCATAAACTTCAGCTAAATGGAACAAAACACGAATTGCCAGGAACGGTGCACACGCAGTACCATACGTGACAGTTAACAGGATGGAAATAATCATGGGATCGATGTCTGAGGTACGCCATACGATCTTTTGCCAGTTAACATCGTCTTCGTGAACTAAAATTTGCCGAAATATTTTTACTATGTCTGTGACAAACACAAACTCGAAAAATCTCCATCGTGAGATCACCAGAGTGATATCATTCAATAAATTGGGACCAGGTAACAAAAAATCATTGAGAGTATGCCCATTTACAGACCTTTGAGATGCATTAAATACCACTCGTATTTTTCCGTTATGGAAGACTGCATGATGTGGAATGAAGCAGCCTCCACCACGAATACTTTCAGGAACTGGTTTCATGTGTCCCAATTTCCAGTAGTCCTCCATGAATTTGACGTAAGCAGCATCCAGCTGATCGTCCTTGCGGCGGCGTCTCTCCGATCGGCGAAGGCAGGCCTTGGCAATCTCCTCAGTATCTGCAAAATCAAAATCCTCAATCTTCGGGGAAATTGGCAAACGCACAATCACTCTTCCTTCCGGCGACCGCGAAACTGTAGAACTGAACAGCTTTTCGCAAAACTCATCGTCCGGAGATGAGATCTTTTTAGAAGGTATTTCCTCTAATTCCCGGAACTTCTGTACAGATTCTGACAATGATGGTGTTAGCGCGAAATGACACAAGGTAGTGGACAACACAGTAGCAGGAGACGGGGAAAAGCCGCATCTTCCTGTGAGAATCCAGCCAAACACTGTTCTCTGAGCAACAGGTGTATCAATCGGCCCCTTGACTACCCCCTCTAACAAAATCTCCCTATAAATGTCCGCGCTTAACAAACAATCAATATCTTGAGGAGTACCGAAGGAAAGATCTGCCAACTCTTAGCCCTTGATATGCGGACAGTCGTCCCATGCAATCGACTCAGCTGGGAGTCGTTGAGTCAAATTTCGAAGGACGTACGCGTCGAAACTACACTTGAAAGAGCGATATCGCTCTGAGTGCACTACCAAGGACACCTCATGATAAATCATAGGACCCTGAGTATCACCAACACAGTTCACACCGGTCTGCACAGCCCTACGTGGCAGTGACAAAATATGTGCAACTCTCTCTGACACAAAGGACCCCCCTGCACCTGGATCAATCAACCCACGAGCACGCAAGGATTGCCCCGAATGAGACTCTAACCGAACAATAGCTGTCGCTAGCAACCGCGTACTATTCCCGGTGGCAGCATTCACTTGCACTCTGAGTGGGTACCAACCGATTGCGCACTCGGAACTATATCCCCAGAAGGAGGCTCCTCTACATGCAGCAAGGTATTATGGTTGCCTTTACAAATTTTGCACTTGAGAAAAGGTAACCGACATTTGGCTGTAGGATGATTAGTTTTTAAACATTTCAAGCAACACTTGTTTGACTTGGCAATCTCGACGTGTTTTGGCGTTGGTAAGGCCGCAAAAGCTTCACAAACATGAAGTGAGTGAGATTGCTTACAATGCACACAAACAGGTCCAGAGTTCGAAGACGACTCATTGGACATATGCACGGACAAGTTCTTATTCTTAGATTGGCCATTTCTAGAATTGCCTTTCGAGGTTGCGTCAGAATCATTACTGGAAGAAGCCGTCGAATCTCGAGCGTGCGCCGCATCCCAGGCACGCATGCGAGCTTCGAGGAAAATTATCAAATCAACGTACTTCGAAAAGCCTTGAAGTGATTCTTGCTTCTGTTCCCAACTTTCACGAATGCCGATGACTAACTGACGGCAGATACAATGCACAAACCAACAGTCCCATTCGTCCGTAGGACACTCGAGATCTCGCAAACCTTGACTATCTTTCTCTGCTTGATTCAAAAGGTCACCAAGCTCTTTAGAAATTTTTGACTTAAGATTGATCAGTCCTTCCAAATGCAAAAAAAGTCGAAGTCGCGGATTGTCATACCGCCGACACAATCTATCCCACGCCACTTGCAAATTTGAAGCCTTAACTCTAGTGCTAGCAAGCATACGAGCCGCAGAACCTTGAACGGCCTTGAGCAAATAAGTTAATTCTTGAACATCCGAAAGACCCTTCTTTTTCATAATTATAGAGTCAAATTGCTCCTTGAAGGACTCCCAATCACATTGTTTGCCCGAAAAGGATGGGGGTTCCAAGTGCGGAACTTGATTCATCTCGGTGGTGGCTCTCAAGAACGCGTGCATATTCATATTATTTTCACCAAAAGCTACTTGGCTAGCATCTCTCATAATAGATGACTCTAAATCGGGAACTGACATGTCACTCAGTTGAGCTCAAGCATCGGTATATTTCTCCTCCACAACCAAATAGGCATTCCTTGTAATATAAGGATCGTTGATTAATACGTCTTGTTGTGACATTATCAACTTATTTCGAGCGGAAAATTCATCCCAATACTTATCGAGTAACTTAGTTCTCGCTTTCAGATACGACTGATTGATTTTAGCCGCGCCTCTCTTGGAGGTATTATTAAGAATGAAATTCTGAATATACGCAGCGGTGCGCCACTGCTCGATGACTAAAAGACGCCCAGCCTGGAACCTAGCTACATCCTCCGCTGAAAGATTTGCGGGGGGAGCGACCGGGATCTGCGTCACATCCTCTTTTGGATCATCATCCCCATTTAAACTAGCCATTTCAGAATCTAACTGATCTGGCATACTTCAATCGGCAATTTGCTCGAGGATCGAAACAACAACTATACAACAATAGAGGAGTGACCGAGATTCGTACTCGACTAGTGAATGGCTGAGTCGTTGCACACTCGTGCGGAATTTTTCAACATGAATAAGACATGCACAAACATAAAAAACCAGGGGCCAGAGCGCGTAAAATGTTCTCATATGAATTCACAACAACAATTCGAGGAATAAAATCAAGGCACACCGTGATGCACAACCCATATTTTCAGCACTGGCAATGTACATGTAGAAGTGTACAAGTATGAGCACTTTCTTAAGCCAAACCACCCGAAAAGTGCCAAAAAAAAGAATTGGTTGCTAATTAATCACGTGCATAAGCTCCAAAAGACCCACATGCTGGTGTACTACACGTTAGGACAATACAACATACACGATGAAAAACTTGATCGAATATTCGCGCGTTGAAGCCACGACTCTGGATCGCAATTTAGCGAAAGCAGTCATGCAGCAGTTCCTCGCCAAAAGCCATGCTTAATAATGGCATGTGCGTAGCGAGCACTCTCTCAGCAGCGTTATTTAAATCAATCGCAGAAATTGAGCAAGTATTGTGCAATGCCGCATGTATGCGAGCGCTCAACAGCTGACTGAGAGAGCGAGTAAGATTGAGAGAGAAAGAACGTCTCTCATATGCTCGACTACACCCATGCACATACAGCAGTTAATGTATAGCAGCGCAATCCAAGCAGCGAAGCATGTGAAGGCGTACGAGAGAGGAATAGCTATAGGTGTACTCACCGAAGCTGCCACGTTATACTCGTTGCTTACCCACTCTCAGCTGGCTGTTGACGTCACGATGATGGGCTGATGATGACGAGGCCGAAGCTGTAGCACCGATGATGGCTGCTGCGTGCCTCTGCGGAGCGCGGAATCACCCCGGCTTGCAAGCCCGCACGAGGGCTACAACTCTGGAAAATGGCGCGCTCACGATGGCGCGAAAAATGCTCCGACCGCCCACTGCGGACAACTCCCAGCAGGCTCGGCTGCGAGGACTCCTGTCCTGATGCTGCTGCCCCTCTATTTTATCTGATGCAGCCGGTGCACACTAATTTTCACTCGCGACAAAAAACTTTTCGCCGCCCCCCAGTGCACTGCGCGACCCGCTCTCCCGAACCGAGCAGAGAACCAGCTCTTGCTACCAAAAATGATGAGTAGACACAAGTGTGCGTACTCAAATCAAATATAAATTGAGTGGTCTCGTTAAGAGTGGAAGTGAATTTTGTTGGATGGGAGATTTAAATAATAACACACAATTTCACTAAAACTGGTGGGTTTAATAACCAAAGTTGTGTGGTACACGGGTTAATAGTTAAGACGTGAGGTCGCGGCACTGGGAATTACTTTTAAGTGAAAAATGAGAAAGGCGGTAAAACTTTGGCACCGGCGCGAACGCGGGAAATCGCAAGTGTGATTGACTGCGAGCTGGTCAAGATATGGCCAGCTCGGCGATCCAGCGACAAGTGCCAGCATAATGAGCCGATGACGAACACGAGGCAGCGGAAGAGAGGAGAAGCGTTGAGCGATGATTTCTTGGATATTCGACCATTTAAATCTAACTAATGCTCCGTCCTTGTTTCTCTTCTAACTACCGCGTGCTCGACTCGGACTCAATATAAATGTATGGAAATTGAGACGTTAAAATCAAACAAGAATCATTTCAGGCCAGTACAGTAGGGAAATATCACTTCTATCGTCAAATTCTCGCGCTACCCGAGTATTTTCGAAGTACCCCAAAATTTACCCATGGTTTGCTCACATTGATTAAATTTATAGATCAGCGTGCATAATCTCTTTGAATAGTGTTCCAGCTCAAAAACTAGCTATTGTGAGCTTCAGTTTGATACCTAGATCTCGAGAAATTGACGTTTGCGCACCTCCCAATTTTTCGTCCGAGTAATTGCAATTTTCGCGCGTGAACCACCCTATTATATAGTCACTATTTTATTTTCGATTTTAACATCATAATATAGTGTGGGTACTTAGACACGTAGTCTACCTACCTTTCGGGATTTCTACAAAGTGAATTCCCATAATATTGGACCCGCCAAGGTAAAATCATCCATTTTTCGATAGCCAACCCGAGCGACGGAAAGTGCATTTTTCTCCCTTCGATTCGACTACATTGCAAAGTCAACCCATTTAGAAGGCTATTGGAGGTTTCCCAGAAAAGTTCAAAGGTACCAGTAGGTAAATAGCCAAGTTTAAACGCATCCCAAGTGTTTGCAGTGAAGATATTCAAACCCAACACCCATTTTGCCCTACATCGCTACCGTATCGGACTCAACACAGGTTTTGTTCAAAACTCAGAAATTGAGAAATTGACCAGCAACGGTTATTTGCCATTCAGATTACTCTTTTGTGCGCATTTCAAGCTAAACTAGAGTCGATTCTACCCAATGGTCATCTAGTTATGAGCAATTCCGCTCCGCTCGCTCGCGACTAAAATTACCTATCGCATAGGTACATTTTGTCGAAATAACGTTTGTCAACGTACCTACAGAATATTTATGGGTTTTTGAACGCATTTGGCGAGTAGCAGAGGTCTTGAAGAGTGGTTTCAAATCCCAAGAGTCACCATTCGAGAAAGAGGAGCCGGGTACCGAGCTGACCATCCATTGAAATACGATCAGTCCCATAAGAGAGCCAGCCCCACTATCCAATATATACATATATATATACTATACATATATAGAGTGTTGGGCCCACAGCATCGCGAGAGCAGTGCAGTATAAGAATAACGTGTGAGGCCACTCTCTCTCCTACTCACCCCGCGCGCAAGCCAGTCCACGCAGCTATAGGGAAGACTTGAGCTAGACGAGCGCATTAGGGCGCATCCACCAGATACGCTCTTGCCATACTGAATAGGAGTGAACCACCGATCGCCAACAAGGATCCACCGACTCATATCATTGAACAATTCCCTTTTCTTCCTCTTCAGGCCCTGAATCCCGAGAGCATACTATTCAGTTAGTGGCTCAAAACTAGAGCTAGCACTGGGAAGGTATATGATAATAATTCTGACTTATTCTGACATTTGGCATTTGTGGTTTCTTGTAAAGAACTAAATCCTCAAGTGCATGGAATAAATGATAATTTAAAAGGCACCTGCAATACAAATCAAAAGTTACACAACGATTCATATTGCGGACAGCATGTTACATATATATGAGCCTGCTTATATATCACAGGCTCTATAGATAAAACATCAATCTGTGACATACCTTTGAATGATAAAATCATCTGACACTGCCTATAGATATTTCATTGCTTCCAACATTGCTTAAACAAACTCTGACTAACAAACATTACTATTGCTACATGATTGCTGCATGTGCATGCTCCAGACTATTGCAGGAAGTACGGACTGTTATTTGGTCAAGTAAGGTTAGTCACACTACTAACTAGTACGCGCATGCTTATGTCGGGGAAGTGCGGGATATTCAAACATAAAATAATTATATCTCAACACTCCTCCTCAATCATTTTAACTCTGAGTCCTTCAAAAGCCTGACGCAATAGAGGCTTGGTCAATATATCAGCAAGTTGATCCGAACTTTTAACAAGATGCAGTTGTACAGTCGAACCAATGTGCTGCTGAATGAACTTCCTTGATATTTCTATGTGTTTCTTTCCTTTCGTGATTTTACCTTCGTGCGTGTTCTTCAACATGTGGATTGCAGACTCATTATCAACATAGAGTTTAGAGGGTTCAACAAGATCTAAACGATTCAATTCACTGGCAAGTCTACGAATCCAACAAACATCATCAATACACGAAATAGCTGCCCTGTATTCGGCTTCAGAAGTTGAGTTCGCGACAAGTTTTTGCTTCTGGGCGAACCACACTACTGGACCTCCACGTAGCAACAGAACACCACTAGTCGAATGACGTGTTTTCAAATCTCCACCGTAATCTGAGTCAGTATGTGCAATAAATTCTTTTCCACCATCAAAGAATATTCCGAAATTACTTGTACCTTTCACAAGAAGAGGTGTTTTTCTTCGTCCAGGAGGTGTTTTCACACAGGAGGTGTTTTTACACAGGAGGTGTTTTTCTTCGTCCGGGCATCCGGCAAACGTTACTTTTCGGCGGTGATCACGACAAGTAATATTTTTCGAGGCGGGTACGGGGGAAGTGCTACTCTTCGACGCTTGATACATATCGTGTTACTTTTCGTCGGTGACTAACACGCAAGTGATAGTCTTCGTCGCTTGATAGTATGCAAGTCTTCTTCTCCTTCGGGGGCGACGATATACTCGCCAGCAAGGCGCTACCGCGCCTTTCGATACATACAGCGCGATTTGATTGAATTTTTCTTAATTTCATGAAAGTCTTTGAGGACGCATCGATTTTAGCATGCTACAGACCGTTTTCAGAAAATCTAACGAATTATGTTGATTAATTCCGACATTTGAATGAAATTCTTGAATACCATTCGACCAATATTTGAACTCGAAAACATTGGAACAGTCTCTATGGCTTTTCGAATGGAATATCTCTTAATACGATGGTTTTAGCCTGAATCGATCTTCGACGCCCTCTTGCTGGCTTCGCTCGCCAACCCCACATCTCAATCGGATGAATCCATACTTTACCTTCCTTCGAAGAAATTATCATTCGAATGAATACAGATTGAGGAGATCCATGAAGATGCAGCGAAATTCGAACTTGCATGGATCATCAGACCAACATCATTATAGAATTGAGCATTCTAGTGTGAAGGAAAATGGATGGATGGAATGACATTATCAAGATTCTTTTTCGATACACTGTGCGTAAAAGTGCACTTTGCGCACAGTTTTTCGACTTTTACTCACAGTTTATCGAAAAGTATAGTTAGATACATGGGCGTGGAACCTATTATTCGCATCCTCGTGATGATTCCGATCCTCGCCTACGGCTCGGGCCGGAAACCCATCACTCGGACGCGAATAAAATGTCTTACGCCCTTATCGAAATGTAATATTTGATAGTCCAATAGATTATCCGCGGAAAATCTATCTTGTTCATGATTCATGCAGTTCATAATATGAGTGATGATATTATTCATTAGAATTCGATATGTTGACGAGTTTTGATCCTGAAGAAGAAATTCAAAATGTTTCACATCGAAAATTTTGAAGAAGAGATTTTTCTCGAAACCCCACTTGGGCAATTCTAATTTCAATTGGATATAGTTCTCCACTCCATAAACTATCATTCAGAACAAAAATTGATAGAAGGTGTCGAGTCACATTGAAAGTTGGTTCAGGAATACCGTGGGGTAGAATTGTTGTCGGGTAGGCACCGAGAGGTGCTGAATTCACCCTTAACCTCGTAATTTTGAGGTATTCAGGATTGTTTCGGCCGAAGAGTGAAGATTGACCTATGTTTGCGGAATCATTTCCTATGATTCAGGATGTTGAAAAAATGAGGATGACTTGCGAGTGGACCAGAAGAATAGAGTACGCAGAATATCAAATGTTGCGTAGAATGACCTATGAATCAAATAGGGAAGGCATTGTATCTGGATTTAATTCAGATGATGGAGAAATTCATGATTCAAATGGTAGAATAGGATAAATATGCGATTCCGGTATTAATCAATCAATGAGATTGCGAGAAACTGTTCGTGTAGGTGGATTCAAACTGGATGAGTGATATTCGGGGGAAGATATTTGTAGTAAGAATAGTCAATGCATCAAAATTCTGACATTTTGAATTTTCAAGACGTATACGTCGGGAACGGTTTGATGAAGTGAATTGTGATTCCTCCCAGCGCATCCCTAGAAGGCCATTGACCGTCCCTATCAATTTCGACAAGATCGGTTGACGGGTTGATGTGAATGCGTGAACCAAAAAAGATACACCGACAGTCAACATACGTCTCAACACAGACGTCCACTCTTCATTCTGAAGATCTCCACTGACACAGATTCAGGTTCCACGATTTTGTTCCTCGCCCTGTGGTCTTTCGATTATTGACAAAATTTTTCACTCCATGATGATTGGAGGTAAAAAAATGGTTATTCCTTATGGTTATTCATGTAGTGAGTTGGTTATTCATGGAAGCAGTCGATTATTTGATGTGTGTGTTTTCCTTCGTTCACGCGTTCTCCTCAGTCCTTCAATCGATCCTTTTGAAACTCATGTGTTCAGTAGACGATCAACCAAGAACGTTCTAAAGAAATTTACAGCTTCATTCATCAAAATGTTTTTGAGTCATGCGTCCGAGAGAAGAAGAATGTGCCATTCCGGAAAAAAGTTGACGATTCCCGAAGAATTGATTCTAAAGATAGTTCCTAGAGAAATCTAGAGTAACCTGATGCTATATTAATTCCGACAGAATCGATGAATTGGTTGATACGGAATTGCGCATTGATGATTTAAACATGATTGGCACGCATATTCCGTTGGATGATGCGAAATGTATGTTTTAAATGATGGAAATGGATGAATATGGATCATCCATATGAATCAGGTCACGGAGAATCGCCGAATGATGTGAGTTCAGGTGACGCAAGCTTTGGTGAGAAAGTTGTGGACGAAAATATTTGTGAATACGATCATCGGTGTCTCGGAGATATCGACTTTTTCATATCACAGAACCCATAAATCGAAAGTTATCTGATAGATTGAGCTGCAAATCCCCTCTCAGAACATCATCGGGTGGTCATCTACGTAACAGATGAATTCTATAAAGATCAATTGAAGGGTTGGGGAGAACGCATGGATGGTAAAGAGCATCATACACACAAACAAGGCCAAAGACCGTGAAAGATGGATTTCCAGTGGGCTGGGAATGATTTCGGAGGAAACCTACAATCAAAAGATATTGGCGAAGAGGATAGAATGATGGATTCTGACTCTGTGTGAGCGACGATTTTCACAATACAAATTTGATTCGAGTTGGAAGATCCGAGAAAAACCTCTCGTCAGGAGTACAACTCTTCCTATTTGAGGAAACGAAATGTAGAATTCCTCTGTCAAGGCTTATAGGTAGCAGAATGGAATTACATTTCAGCTGGTAATTGTAGTAGAAGATCGTTTGTGTGTATGTGAGTCTGTGAATTCTTTATCTGAGTGTGGGTATAGAATATGTATGGGGATAATGAGAGGACCATCTCGTCAGATGGATTTTTCATCGTCAAAATTCTCAGAGAGAGCAATTTGGTTTTCACCATATTGTTCCTCTCAGCGAGATCTCCCACACAGCATGAGAATCTTTCGGAAACCTTCCTGCAAGCTTCCAGGAAAACCCGGGAATCTTTCAGAAAGATTTCACTGAAAGCTTCCCTCAATAAAGATATGTCCCACTTCAGACACCTCTCTGCAAGATTTCATGAAATATTGCCAGGAATGTTTCGGTAAGCTTTCAGAAACATTTCATTGAAATATTTCAGTGAAATGTTCCTGCAAGATTTCATGAAATCTCACAAAACTATATGCGTGAATGATCTATCTGTGGAATTCATATTCTGCTTGATAAGTTTCTTAATCATTCTAATGCATGACTTCGTCATTCTGACTCGTACTCCAACTCCATCGTGACGTTGAATCCAAAGCTTCACGTTAGATTCATCCAGGTTTTATGAACTCTTGGATGTACGCGACACCTAACCGATGAGCCGTCCTCCTGTCTTATATACTAACCAGCGTCTATTGGGAACGCTTGCGAGAAAGCCTTTACGCATCTTCAAATAATTCTCACGTATCATTTACAGACTACTATGCATAGCTGGTCCTGGGTATGTCATCACACATGGCAGATCATTTGATACTATCATCAAAGGACCCCGCACCAAATACATTGTTTTTGGGTCTCTGTAATTTTCAACGAGACTTGGCAGAGAGATAGATTGAAATGCGCTGAACAAATGTTCAAATGAAGTCGAGTTCCTATCGGTTAAGGTTATTGAGATATTTGTCCCGAAAGCTGTGGAAAATGCAGGCCATTATGGAGGTTAGGATAACGAATCGAACGTCAACATTGGCACAATGCATACATATAGCACTTTTGCACTCGGCGCTTTTGTGCAGTTTTTGGGTGGCTTCGAGGCTGCAGTAGATAGATTTATGATAAGAAAAAACAATAAAACCTCAAAAATTGAGCTTGAATGATTTATCAACGAAAACAAGGCCTGAATATCGTTTGCTAGCTGGCTCAAGGGAAGTCTAATATTCAAGCTTACTCGGATGCTGAGTTTCGGGTCGCGTTACTCGGTCCTTGTGTCGTTTCTTTCTCAAGATGTCAAGGACTGAAATAAATCCATGTCTTACTGATAAAGTATAGATTCTTTTCATTCAAATGATGTCTAGATTATTGTAAGATGTAGCACATATATATATATATATTATTTATAGATGTATCACACACGAAAGACACCTTAAGCATTCGCAAAGTTCCAATTCCGACCTATAGGTCATGTGAAGATAGAATTTCGAATTTCAGCTGCTTGCGCACGCAGCAGGTGCCCCTATGAGTTTGTATTGAAGCGAAAATCAATTCCACGCCATTGTCGCGTATGCGAAATCAGGGATTCTCCGCGTGTGCGAAATCAGGAACTCTTCGCGTACGCGAGAATGTGCCTGTTCTAAATATTCGGACCGGCACCTTGCAAAGTTTTGGCGCTCGCGAAACCATGGCCCCTTCGCGTATGCGAAAAATTCCAAAGCTGCCCCGCAAAAGTCTTCGCGTGCGCGAATCGGAAAATTTTCGCGTACGCGAAGAATAGGCTCCCTTCGCGTACGCGAAGAATCTTCTAGTTGGCGCACGCGAAGACTTTCACGAGGCGGCTTTCCGAAGCTCGTGAAGAATGCGCCCTTTCGCGTACGCGAAGACTGGGCCCAGGGGCCGCGGTCTTTCGCGTACGCGGAGGAGTCCCTAGGAATTTTTTCGGCGAGGACGTTACATGCGTCGTCCACCAGAACCCTTGTTTCGCGTACGCGAGTCTGGCCGTATAGATAAGGCCGTTTTATCATTCAACTATTCAACCAATCGGTTAATGGATCAACTTGTCTCTTCTTCCTTCCTTTTATAAGAACACGGAAAAGTGTATATTCTGTCCACGCACATGATGAAAACCTTGTAGTATTCAACTCGAATAATCTAGACATCATTTGAATAAAAAGAATCTATACTTTATCAGTAAGACATGTATTTATTTCAGTCCTTGACATCTTGAGAAAGAAACGACACAAGGACCGAGTAACGCGACCCGAAACTCAGCATCCGAGTAAGCTTGAACATTAGACTTCCCTTGAGCCAGCTAGCAAACGATATTCAGGCCTTGTTTTCGTTGATAAATCATTCAAGCTCAATTTTTGAGGTTTTATTGTTTTTTCTTATCATAAATCTATCTACTGCAGCCTCGAAGCCACCCAAAAACTGCACAAAAGCGCCGAGTGCAGAAGTGCTATATGTATACATTGTGCCAATGTTGACGTTCGATTCGTTATCCTAACCTCCATAATGGCCTGCATTTTCCACAGCTTTCGGGACAAATATCTCAATAACCGTAACCGATAGGAACTCGACTCCATTTGAACATTTGTTTAGCGCATTTCAGTCTATCTCTCTGCCAAGTCTCGTTGAAAATTACAGAGACCCAAAAACAATGTATTTGGTGCGGGGTCCTTTCCTGATAGATAGTTTTCCAAAAACCATATAATTTATGAGAACAACATTTGAAAACTGAAGTGTGCTATGTGACATCTAGCGGGAACAGAATCTTCCATTGAAATGTTCCTGGAAGATTCCTACAATCTTTCACTGCAATGTTTCTGGAAGATTCCTACAATCTTCCACTGCAATGTTTCTGGAAGTTTCCTACAATCTTCTACAGCGATGTTTCTGAAAGATTCCTACAATCGTTCACTGCAATGTTACTGAAAGATTCCCAGAATGTTCCACCGCAATGATCATATCGTCGCCCCCGAAGAAGAAAAACACTTTCTGGATTACCGGTGAAGAGTAACACCTTCTGGATGCATTTATGAAAAGAAACACCATCCGTATCCCGGGACGAAGATTAACACGTATTTTTAACTAGCGACGAAAAATAACGCTCGGCTGTTGCTTCCGACGAATAGTAACACCCGCTCGTAACTACCGGCGAAGATGAACACGTTGCCCGTAGTAGCGACGAAAAGTAACATTTGCCGAGAGCCCGGACGAAAAAGAACACCTACCGTATGCCCGAACGAAAAAAAAACACCTGCCGTATGCCCCGACGAAGAAAAACACCTGCTGTATGCCCCGACGAAAAAAAACACCTGCTGTATGCCCCGACGGAGAAAAACACCTGCCGTATGCCCCGACGAAAAAAAACACCTGCCGTATGCCCCGACGAAGAAAAACACCTGCTGTATGCCTCGACGAAAAAAAACACCTGCTGTATGCCCCGACGAAGAAAAACACCTGCCGTATGCCCCGACGAAAAAAAACACCTGCCGTATGCCCCGACGAAGAAAAACACCTGCCGTATGCCCCGACGAAAAAAAACACCTGCCGTATGCCCCGACGAAGAAAAACACCTGCCGTATGCCCCGACGAAAAAAAAAACACCTGCCGTATGCCCCGACGAAGAAGAACACTTGCTGTATGCCCCGACGAAAAAAAAAACACCTGCTGTATGTCCGGGCGAGAAAAAAACACCTACTGTATGCCCGGACGAAGAAAAACACCTCCCGTAAGCGTGGACGAAAAAAAAAACACCTCTCGTAAGTCCCGACGAAAAAAACACCTCCCGTGAGCTCCGACGGAGAAAAACACCTGGTGGTAATAACCGGACTTATCTCCGAAAAAAATGTTAATTCCAATGTTTTCTGTCAGAGAATATACTTTTTCTCATTCATCAATACTGTAGACGAAAGTACATTGTTCAATTTTTGGGAGAGGCTGGAGATCTCCATTCATTTCATTTATGCTAGGAAAAGCATTCAGTAAGGATGATTCTCATTATGAGTCGGATATTTAATCAGACTGACAAACTGAGAATTAGTGTCGCGGACTATAAGCTCGGAATGAGGCACCAGATCTCGATCCAAAGTGGTGAAAACACAACATCTGCAGTGCTTGTCACAGAATCGTCAGTCGGCTGTGTATCCGGCGGAATCGATTCTGTTTAGCTTATTTTCTGGTGATACCATTCTCTTTACTACTAAGAAGAAAAACATCGAATTCTTTTTTGAGCCTTTCAAACCAATCTTGAAGTATAGGTCATTTTGTCCGTGACCTTCACATCTCGGAATCTTTTACATGCTCAGACATCGGAAAAGTTTTGCGAGACCCTTCTTACTGGCTGCATATGGCAGATGAACTGAAACTTCACCTTCGAAACGATTATTACCTTAGATTGCAGTGCATGAATGTAATATCAGCAAATATTCTTTCTGAACACCTTGACTTCTCAACGGAACTGTTTATAGAAGTCCAAATCCCTGTAGGCGCAGACTTGATAAATACTTGATATTCGGTAGTAACAATGAATCTGCGAAAAATGAACAAAGCAAAACTTTGAAGGTAAGAAAACGATGACAATTGAAGTTTTCTCCCGCGAACATAATATGTTACATTAAAACATACTTTCGAGGAAAATGTTGAGAATAGGATTCCTAGAAAATCAGTTCTTCATGTATTCGACATTTCCCTCCATAGAAAGCATCTATAAATTGAAAACTTTATTCAAAAGCAATATCGCCATAGACATTTTAAATCACGCAATTATCCTGCCAGTACTTGTAACTAAGATCGAAGCATACGCACCGTACCGAGAAACCCCTTTCCTTGTTAGAAATACTTATTGTAAGTCCAAAACGATACACGATTGCACGTTTGCAGGGAATCATAGAATCTTACAGGTAAGAAAAGCCATCTTATTGTCTACCTTTGAACTGATTTGGAACCAAGAGAAGAATCTGAGATATGATTTTGTGTGAGCGACACGTGAAGCTCTCCCATATATAGACTAGACCGTGACACGGCCTTTTTCGAAGATTAATAATTTTGAAGTGTAATAACAAATCTAGACGAGAACGAAACCAAATAACTTCTGAGACCTCCTAAATTTGATCTCGAGTTCAGCAATTCGATTGACAAAGTATACCGTGAACTGAACGTCCTTCGATAGGAAAAAATTAAGAAGAGGAAATGAGAAAGAAGTTACAGCTGCCTCACACTATGCAATAATTGCGGGGGTGTTTCAAGTGGAAAAAAAAATTACGATGGACTAGAATTATCGTGTAGATTTCCAGGAGAGAGAGAGAGAGAGAGAGAATAGTTTTGATAGGTGGATCTCCTTCTTGATTGCCCGATGCCCTAGGTATCGGACATCGAGGGGAGAGGGATATTACACGGCCGGGCCCACCTCTCGGTGGGCCCCACCCAAACCCGTGTCCCGCCTGGTATGGCCTGCGTGGGCTATGCGTAGTCCGCGTATGCTGAACCAGTCCGGTGTCTGGGGACGGATCCGAGGAATCCTGAGGCAGATTTTGCCCTCTAACCACCTTAAAAAAAAAAAAAAAAAAAAAAAAAGAGAGAGAGAGAGGGAGAGAGAGAGAGGGCGAGAGAGAGAGAGAGAGAGAGAGAGAAGGAAAAGAGGCGCGCACTTCTCAACACCGTCACTACCTCCATCATGCTGTACGGTGCACCCGTGTGGGGGAAGAGGGTAGAGAAGACCATCATCGAGAAGAGAATGGGGCCTGTCCACCGAAGAGCGGCCCTGAGGAGTATCCGTGCCTACCGCACTGTGTCAGGAGATGCGGCTTACGTATTGGCGAGTACTCCGCCCATCCACTTGCTCGTCGCGGAGCGAGTGAGGATCTGGGACCGCCAGAAAGTGATCGGAGCCGAACGAGTACTCACTCCGACGATGAAGGAGATCATCCGCGACAACGAGAAGGAAACCACCCTTGAGCATTGGCAAACTGAGTGGGATTCGCCATTTGCGAACGGCAGATGGACGCACCGGCTGATCCGTGACGTAGCCAAGTGGGCGGAACGCACCCACGGAGAGATGGACTACTGGACGACGCAGGCACTGAGCGATCATGGTTGCTTCGGTTCCTATCTAACCAGGTTCAAGAAGAGGACGACCCCAGCATGTCAGTCATGCGGGGACGAATGGGATGACGCCGAACATGCCCTGTTCAAGTGCAGCGACACCCGGAGAGAGCGCGCCGAGCTGGATGAATGGCTGGGTGCTCAACTAACACCTGAGAATCTCGTCCCGTACTTACTCCGCAACCAGGAGACATGGGATAGACTCACCGGATACATCAAGCTGGTGATGACCCACAAAGAGGAGAAAGAGAGGGAAGTAAGGCGCCTCGAAGCAGGCGAATTACAGTGACTCTGCCGATTGAAACAGAAGAGGCCCAAATGATTCCAGGAGGAATCTGATGCACTGAAGAGGGAAGAAAGAAGAAAGAAGAGAGAAGAAAGAAGAAAGAGAGGGAACAATGAAGAGTGAAGATAGAAGATGCCGACAAGTGGCCGAAGAGAGAAGATGGAGAAGAGGAACGCTCGCAATCGAGCGCGAGACATGCCGCTCATCCTGAAGTAATGCTCACGCGGTTCCGGGATGAGATGGTAGATGCAGGTGGATCTCCTTCTTGATTGCCCGATGCCCTAGGTATCGGACATCGAGGGGAGAGGGATATTACACGGCCGGGCCCACCTCTCGGTGGGCCCCACCCAAACCCGTGTCCCGCCTGGTATGGCCTGCGTGGGCTATGCGTAGTCCGCGTAAGCTGAACCAGTCCGGTGTCTGGGGACGGATCTGAGGGATCCTGAGGCAGATTTTGCCCTCTAACCACCTTAAAAAAAAAAAAAAATAAAAAAAAAAAAGAGAGAGAGAGAGAGAGAAAACAGAAGAGGCCCAAATGATTCCAGGAGGAATCTGATGCACTGAAGAGGGAAGAAAGAAGAAAGAAGAAAGAGAGGGAACAATGAAGAATGAAGATAGAAGATGCCGACAAGTGGCCGAAGAGAGAAGATGGAGAAGAGGAACGCTCGCAATCGAGCGCGAGACATGCCGCTCATCCTGAAGTAATGCTCACGCGGTTCCGGGATGAGATGGTAGATGCAGGTGGATCTCCTTCTTGATTGCCCGATGCCCTAGGTATCGGACATCGAGGGGAGAGGGATATTACACGGCCGGGCCCACCTCTCGGTGGGCCCCACCCAAACCCGTGTCCCGCCTGGTATGGCCTGCGTGCGCTATGCGTAGTCCGCGTAAGCTGAACCAGTCCGGTGTCTGGGGACGGATCCGAGGGATCCTGAGGCAGATTTTGCCCTCTAACCACCTTAAAAAAAAAAGAAAAAAAAAAGAATAGTTTTGATGAATGTGAGCAGTAAGAATCATGCAATGGGTGATATTTATGAGACGTTCTTGGCTTGGGGCAGAGGTGATGATGCTCTCTGCTGGTGCAACGCCCAGACATAATTTTTCCTTCATATGTGAGTTGAAGCGCCTCCTAACAGTATAAAAAACCCCCAGATGTTTTCTTTGCCGAACGATTATGAGAGGTGTTTTTCTTCGTCCGGGCATACAGTAGGTGTTTTTTTTCGTCGGGGCATACAGCAGGTGTTTTTTTTCGTCGGGGCATACAGCAGGTGTTTTTCTTCGTCGGGGCATACAGCAGGTGTTTTTTTTTCGTAGGGGCATACAGCAGGTGTTTTTCTTCGTCGGGGCATCCGGCAAACGTTACTTTTCGACGGTGATCACGACCAAGTGTTATTTTTCGAGGCGGGTACGAGAGAAGTGCTACTCTTCGACGCTTGATACACATCGTGTTACTTTTCGTCGGTGACTAACACGCAAGTGTTAGTCTTCGTCGCGTGATAGTATGCAAGTGTTTTTCTTCTTCGGGGGCAACGATATGTCATATCCCACAGATTCAAGTCGTTAAGAATTACTCCTTGCAATACTTTAACAGCATAATATGTTGTTACCTCGGTTGTAACGGTTTTCGGTATTAATATGCAGTACCCCGTCACATAGTTTTGCTCTGAAAGATTTTAGTTAGCTTGCGAGAATTTATCGAAAACATCTCAGTGCGAGATTCCTGGGAGATTACCTGTGGAATGTTCCCAAGAAATATGTACGGAACTAGTCAGAGAGCTTTCACAAACCTATTATTATGATGGCTTTATTTATATGCGACGACTCGTGATTAGCTTAAATTCAAAGAAGATTTAAACAAGTTAGGAATTCAATAAGCCTATATAACAGCGGAGGTACCAACGGTCCAGCAATTCCTATTCCCAGCAATACTCTCCTTATTTCGGCTAAATGACAAGCTGTCGAGTGTAAATTTTTGCAATATACCTGCAAGATTCCCGGAAGATCACACTGAAATATTTCTCTGAATCTTCCTATGAAATATTTCCATGCTGTGTGGGCTCCAGATTGTAGATGAAACTTTCTCCTCGAAGATAGTCAGTGTTCAAAATGAATGATGGCTCCCAAACGGATATATGAGAGTATAATCTGGAAATCTCATTCTCAGAAGATCTGTTCATCTTCAGAGTATTTAGAGAGAGGTTCCAACCATTTCGTTCTCGACGTCGAGATCTTTCAATTTTGGGTTGAATTTTTTTTGTAGGTATCCGGTGGTCACGGAACATGATGATTTGCAGAGGAATTCAATGTTTTGACATGTATGTTGTTCTCCTTTCATTCACGAGTTCTAATCAATCCTTTGATCGATCTCTCCGAAATGTTCATGAGTGATAGATGACCACGTCGAGGTGTGCTGGGAGGGTTCAAAGATGATTCTCTCAAACAGATTTGGACAATGCGTCTTTGTAAACAAAAATGTCAGAAGTTCCCAAAATTTGATTCAGTTTTTGGAGAATATGTTCCAGGATGAGTTCCTGGAAAAATCCAGAGTAAGGTCATGAAATGGATTTTTTGGCGGAAATTTACATTCCCCAAAAAAACTGCATTTGAATAATGTTTTACGGATTCTTAGAGAATTTGATATCAACCAATCGATCCAGAACGGCGCATGAGTAAGTCTTTAGGTCATTAAAATTTAGATGAATGAGTGGTAGAGGATGATACGAGGGAAGAAGGAATTTTAATAAAAATGTTCTACTATTCTTTGAGTTATGCTTCTGAGGAAGCTTTTTAGAGGGATTTAGGCTTCCTAGATTGAGGTCTTTTTAACAATATCCGTCGTTTGGTTGAGACGGAATTCCGATGCAATGGGTTTGAAAATGGTGAGAATGAAGTCTTCGGTAGAAATTTTGATCTTTTGGAAAATTTGGTATCTGTAGAGGTTGAATGAAAAATCGGTATTAACCAATTGATAGATCATGCAGAAGAAAATTGAGTTTAGGTGACTCAATTCACGGTAGGACCGTGTTAGGGAAAGATAAATGTATTGAGAGTAGAAATTTGAGCAATTTCGCTTCAAAACGCCATGGATCAAATTTGATTGGGAGTTGAAAGCTGCCAGATTACTGAGCTATCAGAAATTGGATTGTGTCCAACTTGTCGAGAGCCAAAAGTTGAAACGGTGAACAGTGAAAGAGGAAGCGTTCCGGTATGAAACAACGCATACACACACACTCACACATACAAACACGGACAGAGGGACGCAAAGATGAGTCTCTGACAGATTCGGGAGGCGGTTAGAAGTAGAAGTGTTACCTACAATTGATAGATTTTGGCGGAAGGAAGAGAATGGTCTAAGGCTTTTTCAGATAGGAGGAATTTTGTTGGCGGATATATTGGTTTCAAAGAGAAATTTGATCAGATTTTCGTTGGGGTGGAAACAAAGCTCTCTCTTTGGAGGGTGCAAAAGTGGGTCGGACTTTGAACAGCAGTGTGGGGTGGACTGTGCATGTCAGTGTGGGGCGGACCATAGAATGGGGAGTGGGGCGGATTTTTGATGGCAGTGCGGAGCGGATTATAGGAGGAGGTGTGGGGTGGATTTTGAACGTTAATGTAGGAAGGATTCCAGAAGGCAGAGTGAGGGGTACTCCGAACGGAGGTGTGGGGCGGACAATAGAACGAAAAGTGGAGCGGAATATGAATGGCAATGTGGGGCGGACACTGGAATGAAGAGTGGGCGGATTTTGAACGGCAAAGTGGGACGGAGTGGGGCGGGTTTTGCATTATCCGACAGTGTGGGGCGGAGTAGGGCGGATTGTGGAATGGAATGTAGGGCGGAGCCGGGAGGCGGGGGCGCTGTGGGGCGGAACAATCAAAAAGAACTATATAGGATAGGGAGATATACATAGATATAGTATTATACATATATATAGGAAGGAAGTGAGCGCCGAGGGCGCTGATATTGAATAGTCGACAAAGCTACTTCACCGATAATGACATAACGCTTGAGTCAAATTCTTTTTCTAAACGTAATTTGGTGTTCAACAATCTTTGTTTATCGCCTTCATTACTCGATTTCGAGGTGCTGTATTGATGATCGAGATCCTCTTTGATTCCGGTCAATTCTTCAATTCTCACTTTGATAGAGTTGAGAATTATCATAGAGTCATCCCTGTGTTCCTCTAATATTACAGTTAGTTCTAGAGCAATTTCCCAGTGATCATGTAATTTGATTCCAATGTCTCAAGCTCATCTGAACTCGTTTTCATCTCTTTTTCTCTCTAATCAACTCTCATTCCCAGTTTCTTGAGCATTGCCAAACGTTGATTGACAGTGCCGTGAAGTGATTGAGAATCTTTCTTGAACCTGTACATATCCTCAGTCATGAATTCACTGCGAACATTGATTTCCCCAAATATTGATGAAATATATAACTCAATATGATGAGTCGATATCCTGAGCATTCCTTCAACCTTCCCAATTGAATTCCATTCACGCTCATTGAGATCTTCTAAAAAATTGAGAGCAACACTCTTTCATATTTCATCTTCAAGTGGTAGGGTAAGAGTAGGCTAAGATCGTTCTTCAGAAATGCTGATGTCACTATTGCTTTAATAAAAGTCCTGATTTTTGTCAACAAAGTTTTCTTCTTAGTTACAGGATCGAACACCTCTTCACTTTTCGTAACTTCTTCCACTGGAAACTTTTGATTCCGTAGGTATTGATCTTGAGAATGTGAACCTGAACTTTGAGGATTTTCAAATGAATCCATAGATAAAGGAGAAGATATATCTTCCGTCCCCTCAGTCATGAGATTCTTTGATGAGCTCATGATCTTGAGTTGAGAGAGACAAGTGAATACTTTAGACACTAACAGTATAATGGAGTTTCCCAGAACTAGCTCCTCGAATATATACCATGTCACCCTCACTGCATTCCTATAGTTCAAACTATATATTCCCCCTCTCCTAATTCTTCAACAATTTCTACCACCTCATTTTCCAATCCAGTGTTACCTGCTTAAATGGATCTGATGAGTAGTTTGAGACGATCAACTAACACGTTTGGGGATTCCCAATAAACGTAATCTGAGTTGTGTGATACCCGAAATATTAATATATATATATGATTAGATCATGGGGCGCTCGAGGCCAAGGCAGTGGGAGCAGAAAATTATAACACTCGATATTTGGACTAATAATTGGTGTGAATTTATTCACTTCACGTTTCACTACATTTGGTTATAAAAAAAAGGCGCGAGAGAAGTGAGGGGTGGATTCGCGGCGCAGAGAGATCAAATTTGCGATGAAAATGCGATGGAGCTCGCGGCACTTAGAAAACGCGAGGGTGAGTCAGACTTACAATATTTAGCCTGCTTGGTGGTCGGTGGTCAACTGCCGGTTCGCCGGAGCGAGACCGCCGGCGAGGCCGGGAGGGACTGAGGGAGAGCAATGTTGCCAACTTCTTAAGGATTTTGAATGTGCTAATCAAGGAGCATCAAAATCGTGCGATTTTGAGGAGAGGGAAAGTTCATTGCTCTGCCTTGGCTCTCTCGTTCTCGAAAGCTCTAGAAATATATCCGAATGCAACCGACTTTCCCGAACATTCCGCCTCCTTTGCTTGCTCATAGCAAGCAACAAAAGAAATTTCCACCACATGAACTTGTCAACTTGATCTTGAACCTGATGAATTCAGGAGGACAAAATGTTCGAAAAACTCAATGATTCCGAGATATTCGAACTTCACAACCGTGATTTAATAAGCAAAAACTGAGTCGTCAACCTAACAAGAATTGAGGGAGGTAATCGAAGAACGCGGTTAGCTGCGCAATCCTATTCCTTCTACTTATCTTTGTAGGCCCCGTGCCACTCACCCCCGCCACTATAGAACGAGCAACGATCGGCCGCTAGCCCGGCTGGAGCTTGCTATTGAGGCCCGCAGTGTGAGCAGCAAAACTCTAAGTACATGATATTCGACTACTTCGACTATTCTTCGTCTTTTTTATAGGTTTTGGCTATCTCGCAATTTTTGAGTGAGATAATGAGCGTGAATGGGAGAGATAGGCCACAAGGAGTCACGGCAGCGTGATACGGCCAAGCCAGTGACCGCCAGCGCTTTGAACCATAGCGGTGGGGATAGCGGTGCGGGTCCTACGAAGATGAGTAGAGAGAAATAGGATTGCGCGGCTAAGCGAATTCTCCGATTACCTCCCTCAATTACTACATAATCGCTACTAAAATGAATGATGGACGGCTCAACTGATCATTGATGATCTTACGGATGACTCTACCCGACAAAGACCGATAGTACGGGGAACAGTGCAAAACTATCAACATTTCAATTTTAATGAATCAATGAAAAAGGATTTAATCGAGCTCCACGCGTCAATGAGGTCTCAAAAGAATGAGCATTATATCTCAATCTCCCTCAACATGATGGTATCAAATCCAAGTGGTTGAGCTGATCAATTCGAACAAACAACATCACGCATAGTGATCAGCTACCAATGCAACAATCGAGAACAATATCAATGAACAAAAAAAATATTGCACGAGACACATTTTGTCTCGAAGTTGACAAGCGTCAAACAACATAGCAAATAAGTCCAATCCCAGGACACGATCGAATGATACGAACTCAAATCATTTGGAGATTGTAGGCTTCAAAATGACTCTAAGTTGAGGAGAATAGTGATTAAAGGTGGGCAAATCATTCTAATCCCTTCTACGCGTCGGTTTCGCAATGACTCCACTTGGAAAATGAACTATTGTGACTCTAATGAAGCTCTACGAATACAATTACACGAAATTGGGGCCAAACGAACGACATATGATTCGCGGGTGTCGCGGAACGAGGAAAAAGTGTGTGGAGGAGTGTCGAGATTACGCGTTCATCTTTCATAATTCTTGTTGTTGTTGTTCCCTTGCTTCTTCTTCGGGTTGACCAGAGGGATCCATGCCCTCTTCCCCAGGATTTACGGGCAACTTGATGATCTTGCAAAAGGACCGACGAAGTGTTGTGGTGGCGGTCCTGGGATCGACCACACGCACCAATCCGTCAGCTCCTGGATGGACGGCAGTGACCCTTGCCATGGCCCATTTTGTGGATGGCATAGGCTCGTCCTTCACCATTGCGAGGTCTCCCACTCGGAGTTGCTCTTGTACTGCTAGTCATTTGGACCTCGGTTGATAATGATGCATGACTTCCATACGCCATCGATTCCAAAAATCATTCCTCATGCGTTGTATTTCTCTTCACCTGCACTAAGGAGACTGTGTTACTTCTGCATCGTTATATGGTTCAGGTAGAGCAGTCATAGATCTATCAATGAGCAAATGTCCCGGAGCAAAGGCAACCAATTCAGTTCGTTCAGGTGACAAAGGGCAAAGTGGTCTAGAATTCAGGCATGCTTCGATTTGAGAAATAAGGGTTTGCAATTCTTCAAAAGTGAACTTAGAGTCACCCACTACTCAATTCAGATGATGTTTGAATGAGCACAAGGCCGCCTCCCATAAACCTCCAAAGTGAGGTGCGCGAGGCGGTGAAAAGTGCCAAGTGACTCCTTCTTTAGCTAATTCTTTGCTTAGTTCTATTGGAAATGCCGATGTCTGGTCAAATAATAGTCAAAGCTTTCGTTCAGCACCCACAAAGTTTTTGGCGTTGTCGCAATATATATCTGTGCATTTACCTCGTCTTGCAGCGAATCTATGAACTGCGGCTAGGAATGCTGGAGTGGTGAGATCTGAATTGGTTTCAACGTGAGTTGCTCGCGTGAACATACAAACGAAAATGCAAAAGTATATCTTCGTGGTTTTGGCGCCTCTTCCGCGAGAAAACAGAACAGATATTGGTCCCGCATAATCGATGCCACAAGCTTGAGAGGCACACTTCGGAGTAACTCTATCTGTTGGTAATGGGGTCATTCGCTGTATGAGCGGTCTGCCACCATACGGAGTACATTTCCCCCAATTACGATAAACTTTTTCAACTACATGTTGCACTCGAGGTATCCACGCCCATCTATATAAATCACTCAACATAAGCTGAACTCCCCCATGTAACAAATCTCTGTGTAACTCCTCGACCAAACGCTGAACAGAGATGCTCCTACTCGACAAAATAACTGTATTGTGTATTTCGTTGTAAGACAAGTTTGAATTTTGAAGGCGTCCACCAACTCTCAGAACCCCACGAGCATCTAAAAATTGTAGCAATCTTCGGATGTCACTTTTCTTGAACAAGTTTTTTCCTCTCTCTAAATCTGCGACTTCTTCAGCAGAGTGTTGCCTTTGAATGGACTTGAACAGTGCAATTTTAGCTGACTTCAACTCTATAAGACTCAAGAAGGATTCACGAAGATCTTCAGGATTGCGCGAAGCATTGAATTTCCATCGAAATATATATGCAACGATGCGAACTATTACTGAAGAAGAACTGACATGCTTTTGAAGGTGTTCTGAAACTGGTGACGATTCCACAACCAAATGAGCAAGCACTTCTGCGCATACGGATTCTGACGAAACGTTAGGCCATTTATCTCTCGATTGAGTTATGCAATTAGGACCATACCACCAAATGTTCGAATTTAAAAGTTCTTTCGCAGTGTCCCCCCGGGTTGCGCGATCGACGCAATTCTCTTTTGAACGAACATGCCTCCATACAGCATCAGGAAGAGTGCTGCTGATCGTACTCAATCGATTGGCCAGAAAAGTCTCTCATTTGGACGGATGACCATTACAGGATCGAACACCTCTTCACTTTCCGTAACTTCTTCCACTGGAAACTTTTGATTCCGTAGGTATTGATCTTGAGAATGTGAACCTGAACTTTGAGGATTTTCAAGTGAATCCATAGATAGAAGAGAAGATATATCTTCCGTCCCCCCAGTCATGAGATTCTTTGATGAGCTCATTATCTTGAGTTGAGAGAGACAAGTGAATACTCTGGACACTAACAGTATAATGGAGTTTCCCAGAACTAGCTCCTCGAATATATACCATGTCACCCTCACTGCATTTCTATAGTTCAAACTATATATTCCCCCTCTTCTAATCCTTCAACAATTTCTCCCACCTCATTTTCCAATCCAGTGTTACTTGCTTAAATGAATCTGATGAGTAGTTTGAGACGATCAACTAACACGTTTGGGGATTCCCAATAAACGTAATCTGAGTTGTGTGATACCCGAAATATTAATATATATATAATTAGATCATGGGGCGCTCGAGGCCAAGGCCGTGGAAGCAGAAAATTATAACACTCGATATTTGGACTAATAATTGGTGTGAATTTATTCACTTCACGTTTCACTACATTTGGTTATAAAAAAAAGGCGCGAGGGAAGTGAGGGGTGAATTCGCGGCGCAGAGAGATCAAATTTGCGATGAAAATGCGATGGAGCTCGCGGCACTTAGAAAACGCGAGGGTGAGTCAGGCTTACAATATTCAGCCTGCTTGGTGGTCGGTGGTCATTTGCCGGTTCGCCGGAGCGAGACCGCCGGCGAGGCCGGGAGGGACTGAGGGAGAGCGATGTTGCCAACTTCTTGAGGATTTTGGATGTGCTAATCAAGGGGCATCAAAATCGTGCGATTTTGAGGAGAGGGAAAGTTCATTGCTCTGCTTTGGCTCTCTCGTTCTCGAAAGCTCCGGAAATACATCCGAATGCAACCGACTTTCCCGAACATAATCTATGGAATCATTTCCGTGTGGAGTTATCATTCGATCTTCCTTCCTGTTGAGTATATTCAATGATGTTAATAGTCCATTCAATTCCCTCCACGTTAGATGAGGTTTTTGGTTGATTATCTCCGAACAATCATCTTTTTGTATACAGGGTGTCCGGAAAGTGAGTACCCCCCCCCCCCCATTTTTTCAGGAATGGTTGGGAATCGGGAAGAACCCCGGAACACGTGCCCCCTTATTTTGAGGGGGACGTCCGATGGTGCCCTTGGTTCTTACGTTGGAGGTGATTTTCGATGTCATTTGGAGGTCAACTGAATTTTCTTAAATGGGAGCACCTACTTTTGACCTCGAATTGAAAGAAGATGAAGAATGATCAAAAGGCGCGGTAGCGCCTTGCTGGCGAGTATATGAAAGAGAAGAACATGTGAGAAAGAGAGAGCGCGCGCAAGGCCGCCGTGCCTCATATACGCTGAGTTGGGCCGTTTCAACCTCACACATATTTTCGAACTTACTTATTTCATGCTTTTCTGGGTTCAGGAGGGTCTTAGTCCCTATGAACCCGTTATTCCGGTCCTCAACAAGGATATTGGCAAGTCATTTCGCCGCTGACAGCGTTTAGTACCAAAATATCTTGCTCACTAATTTCGACCCTTCCCAATTCTTTCGCGTCAAGATTTCAGCCGCGTCAAGACACTAGAAGTCAAACACAATCGATTGTTGGGGTCGACCACGCGGGACGATCGACCGCGAGAACACGGGTGATGTTTTTTTATGCAACCGCATGTGTAGCAGAGGGCGTTATTCCGCTCCGGCCCGGCAGTAACATGTTGTAACATTTTTTACTATTTTGATTATATTATGTAAAGATAACAGCAGAGATTGGATGCCAATTGATGCTAATCGTAGCACCGCCTGCAGCGAGCTCGTAGAAATCAGCTCTCATTGTTGCAGGAATAAGAGCCGCCTATTTTTGTGGGTTTTCTTGTCTGGAGTGATATTAAGAATAATAGGCCAGAATGTGTGTCATTCTCGCTGTTAGGCAGTGTCAAGAGTTGATCTTCAGAAATATTTGGAGAATTTAGGATTTGATCGTGAGAAAAAATGAGTGCCAGTATCAATCTACATTTCAGCAGTGTACTGACTTTCAGTTTCCTCAATACTTCAGGAAGACCCAATCCTGGAGCTATAAATTGTGCATCTCAATAGAAGAGTTGATAAACCACTCTAGTTGAAGAAGAGTGCGACCAATAGAATATCCTTCATGTTGCTTTTCGTAAACCTGCCAATGTCCAACACATTAAGAGGGATCGTCTCCCACATTTCGATGTTGTGAGACAGGTCAGTCAATTGATGACTGTCCAAGAACAGTTGTTGTGATATACAGTACCCTGCAAACGGATACCTTCACTGAAACAGCCATTACTCCGACGCGTGTGGGTCTACGCCAATTTTACAAAAAGGACTTGGAAGATGAAAGAAAAATCTATCAAATTATGTGTTTTGAAATTTTTTTTGATCGAAATTTCATGCCTTTCATTGACACTCAAAACTGCAAAAATTCTCATCTCAATCAATCATCGATCATTTATCGGGAAATTACGATAACGTAAAAATTCTTGCGGGATGTTGTAGCTCTTTTCAAGACCTTCAAAATCGTTTTTTTATACATTACTCTACGATTTTTCACACCTGAATTACGAGCGATCTCGTCCAAAGAATTTCGTACGAGTTGAGGGTATCGAAAGTATGGAGACATGAGTTTTTCTTAGTTGAGGTGGGCGGAAGTCCTTTCGACCAATTTTTGGAATGAGCCTGGCAATTATTTCATAGAATTCTGAAGGTTTTACGTCAAAATCGTAGATCATGACCTTTTCCGTATTTTTGTTACACTCAACCCGTACAAAATTCTTTGTACGAGATCGCTCGTGACTCGGGTATAAAAAATCGTAGAGTGATGTATAGAAAAACGAGTTTAAAGGTCTTGAAAAGAGCTACAACATCCCGCAAGAATTTTCACGCTATCGTGATTTCCCGATAAATGATCGATGATTGATTGAAATGAGAATTTTTCCAATTTTGAGTGTCAATTAAAGGCATGGAATTTCGATCAAAAAAAATTTCAAAACACATGATTTGATAGATTTTTTTCTCATCTTTCAAGTGGTTTTTGGGAAATTCGCGTAAACCCAAACGCGTCGGAGTGATGGTTATTTTAGTGACGATATCCGTGTTCCATTTTTTTGCAGGGTACTGTATAAGCACTGATATTTGGTGCTGCTCTGGTTACGTTTAAATATCATATGTCTATTGCGTAATACTCTAATCCAAGGTCTCAGCTAGACTCTTACTCATATGGTATATGGATTTTACTCGCTTGGCGTTAAATTCTGAATAGGATTAGAAAGTTGTACAGGGTTCACCTGTTTCATCAAGAGTATTATGAAGAAAGAAAAGCTCTTTTAGGCTCTTGGTGGGGAGGGGTAAGTTCAAAATTTGGGTCTGGTGAAAACTTCTCAAGTAATAATTTTTTCAAAAAATTATTACTTCAGAAGTCAATCAAGAAACAAACTGGATCCATACATCTATCTGGAAGTATCTTGAGGATTATTTCATCAGAAATCTAAAAACATATCACATAATGCTACTGAACCTTCATTTCCCTCAGAATGAGTTCGCACGGATTGCTCCAACTTCTTGATGTGTTACAAATTACCAATGTGCTACATGGAATTTGTTTCAGTTTTTGGTCCTTGGGAAATGTTGGACAACAGATGTATAAGTGTCATAATTCTATGTATCATTTATCAATTAGTTATTAGTTATTCACTTTGATATTTAGCATGCTCTCCTGCTGAAGAGTGGATGTGGTCCATCATGTGGGGAATTTCCACAATCTAGAAGTTCCTCGTGGCCAAAAATGTTCTCTTGCAAGCACCATCACAAGTGGCTTAGGAGTCTTTGCACCAACTCAAGTCAATTCCATGAACTAATTTCAAGAGTCTTGCTATCAAGAATACAAAGTTGTACTTCTCCAGATTTTTCTTTGTTCATGATCAAAAATTGTTCATCTTGGAATGAAGCACACTAGTGTTAATTAGGAGAATGATTTTTATGGATGAGATACATAGAATTTTTTTTGTTTTCCTACATGCTACTATTTACAGCATGTTTTTCAATCTGAGAATATTCAGTCATTACCATAGCCGAGTGTTGAAATCTCCTCCCCCCTCCCCCATTTCACTTTTTCCAAAAAGTATAACTTGGCGAGTATGGACATGCTTTCCCCCTTATACTTCATCTGGGATCAAAAATTGAATTTCAACTCTTAAGGGTCATGAAATCAGGGGAAACATGTCGAGTAATTATTAAGCAAAATTTAGCAAAATTCAAACATGAAACAAATGGGGAGAGAATGAAAAATATTAATTCCAACTCTTGAGAGCCGTGAGATCAAGAAAAGTATGTCGAGTAATTGTTTTGCAAAATCTGAATGTGAAACGCATGGAAAAGGATTGATTACATTACGATTTGACTTTCTCTGTGATTTTGACTCAACTTCAGTTTCTCACCATCTCTACTGAATTTTAAACTAAACCGATGAATGCTAGATCGAATTTCCTGGTTTCTTTTTCTTCTCGATAGTCTGGATAAATTATTATTTTCATTACATTTCATAGACAAAGAAGATGGTGAGAAACTGAAGTTGAGTCAAAATCACAGAGAAAGTCAAATCGTAATGTAATCAATCCTTTTCCATGCGTTTCACATTCAGATTTTGCAAAACAATTACTCGACATACTTTTCTTGATCTCACGGCTCTCAAGAGTTGGAATTAATATTTTTCATTCTCTCCCCATTTGTTTCATGTTTGAATTTTGCTAAATTTTGCTTAATAATTACTCGACATGTTTCCCCTGATTTCATGACCCTTAAGAGTTGAAATTCAATTTTTGATCCCAGATGAAGTATAAGGGGGAAAGCATGGCCATACTCGCCAAGTTATACTTTTTGGAAAAAGTGAAATGGGGGAGGGGGGAGGAGATGGAATTTTGTTCGAAACTTTTCTTGACCCGACTTGATCATGGTGAGATAAATGGAGGTCAGTACGGGTTGACGGTAACCGCTGTCGCTCCAAAAGTGAGCATTTCAACGAAAAATGTTTTGGATGAAAGTTGTTCATGATCACAGTAGAAAAGAGCTAGTGACCTTGTTTTCGACCTTGGAGGTCACTTTCAAGGTCATTCGAAGGTCAACTCGATTCTTTCGAAAAGAAACACCTAATTCCAACCTCAAATTCTGAGAAAACATGAAAAGTGATGGAACTTTCGTTCGAAACTCTATTTTACCCGACTTGACCTTGGCGAGATGAATGGCGGTCAGCACGAGTTGACGGTGACCGCTGTAACTTCAAGAGTGAGCATTTTATCGAAAAAAGTTTGGGGTAAGAGTTGTTCATGATCAAAGTAGAAAATACCCAATGACCTTGTTTCCGACCTTGGAGGTCATTTTTAAGGTGATTTGGAGGTCAACTCAATTTTTCTAACAGGAACACCTAGATATGATCTAGAATTCTGAAAGAACATGAAAAATGATGAAACTTTTGTACGAAACTGTTTCTGACACGACCCGACCTCGGCGAGATAAATGGAGGTGAGCACGGGTTGACGGTCATCACTGTAACTCCAAGAGTGAGCATTTTATCGAAAAATGTTTGGTATAAAAGTTGTTCATGATCACAATAGAGAAAACCTGATGACCTTGTTTCCGACCTTGGAGGTCATTTTTACCTTCAAGGTCAAGAACACGGATATAAACTCATTTTCGCTGTGATGTGAACACCTCCGGTCGGAGATTTCCGATGAAGCGCTCACTCGTGGAGCTACAGCGGTTACCGTCAACTCGTGCTGACCGACATTCATCTCGCCAAGGTCAAGTCGGGTAAAATAGAGTTTCGAACGAATGTTCCATCATTTTTCATGTACTTTCAGAATTCGAGGTCAAAAGTAGGTGTTTTCGATTGAAAAATTGAGTTGACCTCCAAATCACCTTGGGAATGACCTTCAACGTCGGAAACAAGGTCATTAGGACTTTTCTACTGTGATCGTGAACAACTTTTATCCCAAGCATTTCCGATAAAATGCTCACTCTTGAAGTTACAGCGGTCACCGTCGACCCCCTCCATTCATCTCGCCAAGGTCGAGTCGGGTCAAATAGAGTTTCGAACCAAGATTCCATCACTTTTAATGTTTTTTCGAAATTTGAGGTCAAAATTAGGCGTTTCTATTCGAAATAATCGAGTCTTCGAACGACCTTGAGAATGACCTCTAAGGTCGAAAACGAGGTCACTAGCTCTTTTCTACTGTGATCAGGAACAACTTTTATCCCAAACATTCTTCGATAAAATGCTCACTCTTGGAGCGACAGTGGTTACCGTCAACCCGTGCTGATCTCCATTTATCTCGCCAAGGTCAAGTCGAGCCCGAAAAAGTTTCAAGCAAAAGTTTCATCATTTCCCATTCTCTTTCATAATTCGAGGCCAGAAGTAGGTGCTTCTATTATAAAAAATCCAGTTGACTTCCAAATGACCTTGAACATGACCTTCAAGGTATAGGACAAAGCCACCATCGGATGTCCCTCTCAAAATGAGGAGACACGTGTTTCGGGGTTTTTCCCAATTCCCAACCATTTCTGAAAAAAAGGGGGGGGGTACTTACTTCTCAGACATCCTGTATATCACTTCGACTACTTTTGATTTTCCCAGAGGGATGATGAAATATTCGATGACTGCATGTTACTGGTAGTATTTTTGTATATCTATCTACATCACCATCATCGTGATGGTTTGGCGAATTTTTAAAAATTAGCTGAAATATCCCTCGAGTTTGAGCAATTTTCAAAGCTTTATTTTTTCAGTATAATGTCACAGGATTTTTCTTTCTCACATTCGATTGATTCTTCAATCTTACTATGCTTTCCTTTATTGGACGTCTCATTCTATGAGTCTGCGCACTTTTTCTTACATTTTTCACCTTTTCCAAGCATTAAACAGATTTCTCACATTCTTTCATATTGAGTAATCGTGTAGACCTGATCTCATCATATTTCGGAATAATGATTAAATTCCTTCCTATATCTTACTTGATTGTGTGGGCTGTCTTTATCAATGGTCACGAATCCATCTTTATCTCGCCAACACTCTAAGCAGAGTGACTTGAACAGGTCGAATGTCATATCATTGTTCACGTGATTATTATAGACATGTTTTAAATTAGTATCATCTTGTTTGTGTCACGTGGGTGGAGGTGAAGAGCAATAGCTGCACTCACCTCTCCCCTTCGATGACGTTGCACCTGCGAGGTGTACGCGACCGCGCAACTCTTGCACGGTTCGCCGGCCGTCGTGGATGCACCGTCAGCACTTCGACGGAGCGGGGCCTATCCCCACTGCAAGGTCTCTGCTGCAACGCGGACCGTCGTCGTCGACGACGAGCCACGCGGCAGCCAGACCGCTCGTATCAACCTTCAGAAACATATCTCTCTCCCGAGTATATTTCTCCTCTATTAAACTCATAGTCACATACTCTGTTGTGATTCATTGGAGTCACCCCCCCCCCTTCTCATGTAACACGATTTCTGGTTCCTCGGTGTGGAAGCGAAGAATTCTGTATAGGAGAATATTTTTCGCAAACAAAAGTTACCAAAGGGTGCACCGAGTGAAGAGTGAAATAATCGACTCAAAGGCAGCAGTCATCATCCACAAGATTTTGCTCGAGAGGAGATCCAAATTCACGACTGCTTGTCCTATGTGCATGAGTCATGCTGTTCAACTCCAACTGGACCGTATCAACAATTGACAACTGCAACCGAGCACGACGACATGGGTCATCTCCAGCATCACCGGTCACCAACGAAAGATGAACATGAGCGTGATACAAAAAATTTGGAGAACTCATCATCGAAAAATCTTTTACATTCATGGAATCAAGTAATGTATCCATCAACTCAACTCTCTTATTCCGTCGATTTTTGAGTCTACCATCTTCACAAGTATGAATCGTACCAATGAACTGAAATATTTGATATAAAAGGAATGTAAATGCTCTGAGGATGCGAGGAATGATATGACCGAGCATTTTTTATCAAATGGGAATAATCGTTCGCGAATGATCCGATTCAACTGGGAATGAATCGGATGAATACTAATATTGAGAAAGCCATATTGTTTTTTATATTCAGCGACGTGCGAGTATCCGTTTGTCGATATTGATGAATTATTATATATGTATGAATGACGTAGGGCCGATGATGAGGATTGCGCTGCGTTAATATTATAATGTTGAAATGTGTAATCATTGACAAAAGAAGAGGGATGTTTTTGCATTGTTTGCCTCATGATAAAAGTCAAGACTCTCAAATTGTAATTCCAACACCCGATCGATCGGATATTGTTATGAATTCTAGTTGCATGCTGGAAAATTTGGCATTCGCAAAACTCGATCAAGCTCTGAAGTCATTCTCAAGTTATTCGCATGGTCTCGTGAATCAGAAACGATATTCCGTAGGTTCAGTGCACAAGTGGTAGAACTACTCAGCTCATAGTGCAATACAGGAAGCGAGACAATCTACCTGTTATGTTTACTCCATTGGACAACATTTGAAGGAATGAAGAATTACCCAGTCGAAATCCTGATGGATTTTCTATGCGATGCATATAGCAGAGTAATGCCCGTTGAATTTGAGGACGAGATACTGGAGAAATTAACCCATGTTGAGCGTGAAAAGTTTGAGTCTTTTGAAGAATCTGCTTTTCGAATTTTATAATACAGAGAAAAATTGAAACAAGATATGACGCGTCCTCATAAGATTGATGAGTATTTGGATGAAAACTCTCTAAAGAATCTAGCTAAGATGACTGCTTTTCACGGATTTTGTCGAGGGCTGGGACCAATTTTTCAAAGATATATTCTATCAAAAAGGCCCAAAATTCTTGACAAAGCTCGGAAAATAGCTGAATTCATAATTGATTCTCGAACAGATAGACAGATGACTCCGCAAGTTTTGGTCCTAGATAATAGTCAAGTAGAGGAGACCGTGATAAGGCGGACACCTCGCAAAGTTGGGCACCCTCGTAACATATACAAAAACAATATTAAAAATTCTGGATATTCCTGAATTTGGATCTCCACACCATGCAGTTTTCCTCTACAAACTTCCACAAGCCTCCAGTATGTCTACGTTTGAAGGGTGGATTTGAAATTACGGCTCTGAAATCCGTATGTCATAGCTATATTTAGTTACCTGCACGAGCACGAAATCATCCTCTTTGGGACCGGAATTTTGCTCAGTCTGGTGGTGTATTTCTCGGGTTTCCATTTCTTTTTTCTGCATTGGGCTACGACGTTGCATTGTTTTTGAGTAATCACAAAAATGATTGAACGTGTTGTACGGGATCAGACGGGCACAGCGATCGGGATAAAATGAGCACACAAAATTGACGCGAGCGCGGCAGCGAAAAGTAAACAATGAGTCAACTTAACCTGTTGGCTTCAGTATGTCTGCGATGAGAGCAAGAGAGAGGAAGCATGCCGAGCGTGGGTAGATAATTATTGTCAAACGATATGCTATCATTAGCTGATAGATTGAGCCGAGAAAGTCTGTCTGTTTTTCCTACTTGGAGTAAATTGCATGAAGTCGATCTCTATTAGAAAATTATGGTGGTGAATCCCGGGCCCAAATTGTGAATCGAATCATCGGTCGATGCTCGACCGAGTCTGGATAGTAGACAGAGTTCAACCGAAGTGGGAGAATTCTACCCTTTAAAATCAAAGATGGATCGGAATCCACCTGTATCATTATTTACAAGTACAAGTTTGCATACCAACGCATTGAGCAGTATTACTACCAATAATTTAGATGGATATAACCTTAGTAGTTATGTTAGCACCCTGGCGAAACGTAAACAAAGGCTCTCTCTTGTGCTCACTCTCCTCCCACCACCCACCTCATCAGGTGTGTGGACTCGCCGACTCGCACACGCTCCCCCGCCCGCCTCGCCGGTGGACGAGTAGGAGACCTATTATGCCCCCCCCCACTGTATATCTTACCTGTGAACGTAGTGGGCTCTCTCTCTCTCGTGCGCGCGCTCTCTGTCTTTTTCACAGACTTACTTGCGTATACTCTCTCTGCTTGGCGATGATTCCCCACCGCGCATGACTGTACTACTCTTCGGTGAGACATATAGAACAGTGCAACGACTGAATGCCTCCACCATTAGCCATTGCCAAGAGTCCGGATGGGCTGAGCGATAACTTGATACATCTCATACTATAATGTGGCTATATTTTTGTGCGTTTACGGACAATAATTACTGAGTAAATTTTTCTTCAGTCATTGAGAGAGTGCTCTAATAAGAAAGGAACTTTTTTAAAAATTGAGGTAGTCGTATAGTACTTGAATGTAAACGCATAATGATGCTCTTCTGTCAAACAACTCTGAATTGAGGCAATAGATTCTTAGATGAAGAAGCTACGCATTTAATGATTTTGGGGTAAAGAATGAAAAAATGACTCACGAATTAGTAAAAGATGAAATTTTTTATTACCAGCATCATCAACAGATTGTGTTTACATGAGGATATGATAACACTTTTTCGTCAGATGCATCCTTATAGGTGCATTTTTTCTATTATATTTCTGATATTGTCAGCGGTAGATCTGAAAAATTATCTATTTCTAGCTACTATTAATCAAAATGTAGCACGAATATATGGAAAATATGTACTTACAAACAAATGTGGCAACGTAGACCGGATCGAAGAGAATTATTTTCATCCGACACGCCACAGCGCTGACAACCGTGTGGTGTAGGCTGCACTCCTTTAGCTTTCAGCACCAATTTTCGCTCCTCGATCTTTGCGGTGACGCGGGCCACGCCATCATAAACGATTTTTCAATGCCTTCGAATACTCGGAGTTTATACATACGGCCAAGCTCTTCTATTTGTTGAACCATTCTCTTGAGGTTTGCAATCTCTGGATCATCGTAGAACTCATTTCTGATTGGGTATTGGCTTTCCGAGTGTGCGTGCTGTGAAGGACCCTCAGTAGACTTTATGTTGGGGCGGCTTTTTTTTGTCGGCCTTGCATGTTCATCTTGAGTGTACTTATTCTTTCGGGGGCGGCCTCTCTTTTTTGTTATTGTTGTTGTTTCACCTAGTACTAGCGATTTGCCTGGTGGTGACTCGGGTTTAGCGAGCTTCTCATACTCTTCGATCGTTACCGATCTCAAGGGTGTCAACGATGGTTTAAGCAATGGTGCATCGTTTGACTTGGGAGAATAATCACTAGACGTACCAGCACGTTGATCATTGGCTCCATCTGAGATCTCTTCGGCGTAATTTTCATATTCGATAGCAACCGGATCGAGTGTTTTTGGCGAATCTCCATTCTCATCGGGTGATTCTGGCGAATCATATATCGGGTCGATGAACCGCACTACACTGAGAGGTATGTCATTTTCCACAATTTCCACATCACTGTCACTATCCAATTCGGAGCTTGTAGCCAATATAGTTTTTTGGTCGTGGATATCGGGTGAGCTTGTATCACCCATCGCAGTGCTTCTATGATTAGGACTCGTCAGTACAACAGTTTCCCGATCATAGATAGAAGATGTTGTGCTCATTGTGTAGGAATGAGTTAATGGAAGCAGCCCAGATGAGATACTGGTCACACATTTGTCTGAGCATAATCATCCTTCGTTGTTACCACCACCACGTGGGTCCACCCTCCACGAGAATAATTTTTTCTGTGATAACTTGGTGGTTTGTCTCACGCTCAAACTGACGACAGTGCTAGATGTCTCCGATTGCACGTCGCTGATCCAGATCGAGTCAAGTGGCATGACTCTGGTTGCTAGCGAAAAAATAAGCCGCCTAAGTAGCAGCTCCTGTTTTGGGACAGTCTACATTCCAAGGAATTTGTCGTGATAAGGTCCTGTATATTGTATCGTACATTATGTGTGAGAATCGAAACTTGCGTTATATGAGACAGGAACGGAATATGAGTCTTCCTGCTGCTGACTCTACTTCGATGCAAATATTACGATGTACATCGTATGAGCAGTAACTGTATTCACAAAATCTTGCATTTCTGAATATCAATGTCAGAACTGACTGAATATATTCGGTAGCGTATGCAATGTCAGCACTAGCTCTTTTACCATTCGATGACAACGCGCCCCTGCAAATGGAATTTTTGCTGAGCAGAAACGTGAGAGCCGCTATGGAGACAAATTAGCCGTACCGTAGACCATATGATACTGATCGAAGAGCTTTGCGAACGAGTGAATTTTGCACCACACAGCCGAAGGACGGATTATGAATATTTGAGTAACGGGGTAAAACTGCTTGTTCGGCAAAGATTTGCTATAAAATATAATAAGCCCATGGTGCGCAATCAGTCGCTATTGTGCATCCGTGTCAGTCTTCGTGCCTTTAGAGTCAATATGGAGAAAGCTATACTCATCAACGCAATCATCAGGACTCTGAAATTCGCTACGACTCATGATCCTCATGTTAAAACTATGTGTGGCTTTCAATGGCGCAGTGATCTCAAACTGCTGACAATCGACATATTGAGAAGGAAGATAAGTTTTCTGTTGCTGCACTGCAGCTACCGGACGATCAATAATTTATACAAGAGCGGTGTGCTCGGAAGGGAATGTATCACACCAATTGTTTGTGAGGTATTGAAGAAGAAATATGGTTCGTACAGTGATTTCAAAGACTTGGTGGATCTCGTGAATGGGTACACGGCTCAGAAGTGTGAGTAGAATGATAGAGATTTTGATTTTTATAGAAAGAACTCAACTTTTTCGTACGATTTATCTGATCGGATGCATAATTTTTGTGTAGTGATGCAACAAATGTTGGAAGATAGCGACGGCGATGAAGTCATTTCTTCGTGTAATTACGAAAGTGAGTATTTTGCATCCTCACCCACCAGACCCTTTCTCTCTTTTAGTCGCATACATCTGTCTATCTTTTACAGCGATGCAGACCATGATGGATGATGATCAAAACCAAGCATTGTTAACAGCTTGTAATCCCGAAAGTGAGCATTATCAACTATGAAAATTATGAATGTATTCTCTCTCTCTCTCTCTCTCTCTCTCTCTCTCTCTCTCTCTCTCTCTCTCTCTCTTTCTCGGCTCTTTCTTGCTCTCTTTCACTCTCCCTCTCTTCAGTACTCTCCCACACAGCATGAATTTTCTTTCTGATCCTTCTCTACATTTTCAATTGTACCCCCACCAGCAACAATAAACTCATCTCTCCTCATGCAACCGTCTGACTCGTGCGTGTGGCTAATACGTCTTGTGCTCTCTTTCTCCCCCTTTAGTGCGGACTGCGCCAGTGACTATGAATCGCCCTATAGATATATTTCAATCAAACAATTTTTTCTAGACTTTGAGGAAGTACTGAACCGTCCATCGACATCGGGTACCTCACACGTACCTGCAGAGCAAAATCATTCGAGACCTGCGAACGGGTCAGAAGCTAATGATGATGACCAGGAAGGTGACGATCATCATTCGGAGTCGACCTTGACAGCTGCCTCAGTGCAGGAGGAGGAGGAGGAACAAACATTAAATTCTGATCGTCGAAGGAGCCGATCGCGCTCCACATCAACATTTTCAAGCTCGAGCTCTCGATCATCCTCAAACTCCAACTCTTCGTCCTCCGGCTCTGATTCATCATCGAGTTCTAGTTCGAGTACATCTTCCAATACCAGTTCTTCATCATCATCATCGAGTGACGGAGGTGAGTTTGATCTTAAATTTTCAGACGGTCTTTCATGACAGAAGAAGGGTAAAAATTTTGTGTGTCCTACAGACGCTAATTTTCAGATTGGGCACGGTATAAGAGGTCAATTTCTGGTGGAATCGGTAACACCCAGACGGTATAGACGTTTTGGTATAGAGGGCCGCGAGATCAGAGGAAGAACTCCAGCACCACAACAAGGAGTCGACATCTACCAATGGATACTCAGCTGTTTGCAAGATTTATATGAGCGAATGTGCAGAGGCGGACACGACGACGACTTCATAGGCGCCACTGTAAGTTCAGATAAATTTCAACACGGGCCACTCTGGTTATCTTTCAGACCTTTGAGAAATTTTCAAATCGATATGTTATGGGACTTGTTATTTAATGCAGCGCAGAGTACAACTGATCTTGAAATAGATGATAGCCTCATTGTAACTTGTGATATTGTGCGTAATGTACGTGGCCGTGGTCGCCGTCGTTTGGCAGAGAACGTGGTGAAGAAGAAATCAATTTTGAATATCCGGAATGATGATAAGCTACGTTTGCCTCGGTCGCTCGTTACCGCATACGCCCATGCAGTCCGTGGTCAAGTACGCACGGGACTCTTACATGAGTATTGGAACTCAATTCGTCAATTTCGAGGGGCAGAGCAAAAACGAGCGGCCGAGGAATTAGTATCGCAAGCTCAAGTAAAAATACCTGAAGCTGGCTGTGGTACCTTAGAGATAAGAGGTTTTCAGGAATTTTATAAGCATCGTAGTACAGCACTGGTTGTTTACACTCTAGGAGGTTATGGTCGTGGTGATTTACCAATTTTCGATGGTAGAGAGATAGTGAATGATCTCAAGGGTCGAGTAGACCATACTTTATACATCATGTATTTCGAGAGAGAGCGTCATTTCCAACCAATTCTAAACCTTACGGGTGCTGCAGGTTCAAACGGTTATTGCATACCTTGTAATAAAAGTTATACAGTAGCTGCCGATCATCGATGCTCTAATAGGTGTCATAAATGCATGAATATCCCCCAGTGTGATATGACCGAGGAAAAAGTTCATTGCCCAGTCTGCTCCAGATATTTTTACGGTCAAGGATGCTTCAATAATCACCTTAGAGTAGAATTTTTTGATAAAAAGTCGACAGTCTGTGATAAATTGAAAATATGCAAAAAGAGCTGTAAACTTGTTTGAATCCAGGGTCATGAGTGTGCTGTGTCATTTTGTCACATTTTTAAAGAGAAACTACCAATTGGTCACTTTTGTTACATGCAACCAGTGCCGAGAGGGAAAAAAAACACCGGCTATATACATTTTTTTCGACATAGAGTCACAACAGTCCAAGAAAGTAGAGGGTGACGAGACCAAAACGGTCCATGTACCTAATTTGATTATGGCTCAACAACTCTGTAGTTTTTGCATCGTAGAGAAGGATCCGAATATGGATGAAGATTGTCCCAAATGTGGGAAGAGAGAGTACAAGTTCGAAACTGACCCAGTGAAGGAGTTTGTCGATTTTTTACTGGAAGAGAAAGAGAATTTCAAACAGATTGTTGTGGTTTCTCATTATGGATCAGGTTTCGATAATCAATTTTTATTCAAATACTTGGTTGAAAATCATGCTGAACGCACAAAACCATCTGTGATTCTCAATGGCACCAAGATCATTATGATGAAGTTTAGAAATATCAAATTCATAGATAGCTTCTTGTATTTTCAAATGAGCCTGAGCAATTTACCAAAAGCATATGGCCTACCAGACCACAAAGGGACTTTCCCACATTTATTTAATAAGCCTGGAAATGAGACTTATGATGATGTGATGCCACCTTTAGAAGATTTTTCACCAGACTCTTTGAAAGAATCCGACAGAGAACGTCTGATAGAATAGTACAATCAACAAGTAGCGAACAATTATAGGTTCAATTTTTGGGAAGAGCTTGTTAAATACTGCCGTCTCGATGTGATTATACTGAGGAAAGCGTGTGTGGTTTTTCGTGAAATGCTTCTAGAGTACGATGTCGATCCATTTTTAGAATGTTGTACGGTTGCATCCACTTGCTTGCTCGTCTATAGAAGAAATTTTTTGAAAAAAAAAACCAGATTGGTATCTTGCCCCCGGGAGGTTATCGAAAACGTTTCAATCAGTCAGTAAAAGCATTGCAGTGGCTATCATGGATGGAAAAGAATGTTTTGAAACGAAAAATCGAATATAGTGCTCGCGGTCGTGAACGGAGGTTACCCGAGGGAATACTTGTAGATGGATATGCGAGTCCTGAAGAAGGGGGAAATCACAAAGGTACTGTCTTGCAATTCCATGGGTGTTTCTGGCACGGCTGCCCTCGTTGTAATCGTTTTAACAGGGATGAGAGTGTCATGAAAGGGGAATCGATGGATGAGAAATTTGAAAGTACTTGTGCCACATCTTCGCGAATCAAAAATTCTAACTATCGTTTGATTGAGATGTGGGAATGCGATTTCGATTCATTGGTCAGTTCAAATTCGGACTTATCGGAATTCATCCGTGAGAACTCTGAGTATTTCACTCACATGAAACCGCTTGATCCTCGTGATACCTTTTTCGGTGGTCGAACGGGAAATACAGTCAAAGTTTACGATTTCAAGGAAGGTGAAGAAGGTAAATATGTCGATTTCAACTCGTTGTACCCATCGGTTAATAAAACAGCCAAATATCCCGTGGGTCACCCGACAATCTATATAGGTCCAGAGGAGAGTATACAGTTTGTTGGTGTCGAGAAAGATGTTGAGCGCGTCTTTGGTCTAATCATGTGTACCATACTACCACCACGAGATCTCTACCACCCCGTTTTACCAGTTCACATGCACAATAAGATGTTGACTCCTCTTTGTCGTACTTGCGCTGAACTTTGTATCCAAGAAGATTGTCCTCATGAAAATCCAAAAGATAGAATGCTTTTCGGTTCATGGGTTTCAGTAGAAGTACAAGCAGCTGTCAAGCACGGGTATGTAGTTGACGAAATTTTCGAGATTTGGCATTATGATGAAACCACTCAGTATGACAAATCAACACGCGAAGGTGGCATATTTGCGGGCTATATTGATGCATTCTTTGCACGAAAAATGAGGGCATCGGGTTTCCCCCCAGGACGCGTCACGGATGAACAGAAGCGCGCTTATGTGGACGAGTTGTCCCGGGTGGAGGGGATAAACTTAGACGTTGATTCCATCAGTTTCAATCCTGGGCTGAGATCCGGAGCTAAGACTTTTTGTAATTCAGCGTGGGAAAAATTTGGTCAACGGGACAACATGGGTACTACCGAGGTTGTGAGTGACCCCTCGAGATTGATGGCTATGCTAAATAATCCAGAGATCGTTGTCAATGGTATAATACCCGTGAACGATGAAATTTTGTACGTAAATTGGTGCTACTCGGAAAATGTAGCCATTTTATCACCAAAGAGTAACGTAGTCATAGCAGCATTCACAACGGCGTATGCGCGGTTGGAGTTGTTTGAGTGCCTAAATTTCCTAGGTCCTAGAGCTTTATATTTTGATACAGATAGTGTACTGTACGTTTCACGAGAGGGCGCTGCAGACCTCCCAACAGGTACTATGTTAGGGGAGCTTACCGCTGAGCTAGCTGACAAAGGTCCGGGTACTTATATCACAAATTTCATCTCTGGTGGACCCAAATTCTACACCTTCAAATATCTAACACCCGATGGTACTGTAGGCCATGTGTGTAAAATCAAAGGTATCAAGCTCAATTACAAAAATAATGAAAAAATAAATTATGACTCTGTAAGAGCAATGATACTTGGAGAGACGAATGAGATCAGTGTGACAACTTCTGTAATCAGACGAACGAAATTTCATGATGTTTTGACTATGAATGAAGAAAAGAAATGTAAACCTGTATATACCAAAAGACGATTTGTTTCAAATGATGTGAGTTATCCATATGGTTACAAAAAAATAAAAACAAGCATTTGAATATCTTGTCTTTCCCATTGGTAAAGATAGATCCCCTCCTCGACCGAAGTGAAACTCACGAGGTCCTCATCCCCCAGAGGCTTCTCCATGCATAATTTTCACTGTTTTACTGATGTGCGAAAAGAGCTCTCTCGCATGCCAGTAGGAAACGCGGAAAAAATGCTCGACATGCGCTTGCTAGCTGATACACGCGCACTCTTCACGAGCTCATGCGCCGCGTACCGAGCATATTGTGCGACAATAAGCGACTAATTACCGACCGCGCGCGCGGGCCGCCGCCGCCGCCGCCACCGCCACCGCATGAGCTCCCCGGGAGGGGATATAATCGGTAAGTAAGGGGCTTGAACCTTAGTTCGTAAAATGGAGGCCAAATGGCAACATCCTTGGACGTCTGTGATTTCTGGAGCAACTGGCTCCGGTAAATCTTGCTTTGTGCAGAAGCTAGTCAATCATATCGATACTATCAGCGACACACAGTTTGCACGCATCATCTTACACTATTCAGAGTGGCAGAACGGGTACAAAGAACTTGGTGACAGAGTCGAGTTTCGCGAAGGTTTACCTGAAATGAGCGATTACACTTGCGACCCAAGGCCCAAACTCTTGATCGTGGACGATTTGATGCATGAATCCTCTTCTTCTGATAGTTTGGCAAGCCTATTCACCAAAGGAAGTCACCACAGAGGCTTGAGCATCATTTATATCACACAAAATATTTTCCATCAGGGAAAAGGGCAGCGAGACATCTCTCTCAATGCACATTACATCGTCATCTTTAGAAATCTCCGCGATAGATCGCAAATTCAGCACTTATCTCGTCAGCTGATGCCCGAAAATCCCAAGTTCTTGCAGGAAGCTTACTGGAACGCCACCTCGAGACCGTACGGGTATTTGCTCTTGGATTTGAAACAGAGTACACCCGATAATATACGATTTCGAACTAATATCTTTCCGGAAGACGGATACCCTATCGTCTATATACCGAGAAAAAGAATAAAAGGTGCCGACACAGCCAACAACGTACCAGTCGTTTTAGAATGATGGAGCCGACGAGTCGTCGCTTTATCGATCTGAAGAACACCTGCATTCTTCGAGCGTTGTACCATTTGAATAATCAGCAACGTAAGGCGGTGCTGTGCAAATCTGACGAGAAACTTGTGCGCTATATCTGTGAGTGTGCTCTAAACATTTGTCTCGGGCACGTGCCGCTCACCAGAGTTCAAGAATCACGCCTACGTCGGCACATTGTTTTACTGCGAAAAATAGCCAATTCATCAGGATCGCTCAAGGTCAAGAAAAAGTTAATCGTTGAACGTCCTGAATTTTTGACAGCTCTCCTGGCGCCACTGTTAACCAATGTCTTGAGCTTTTAAAAATCTCACTGGTGAAATGGAACATGCGAGAAAGATGGTCTTGATACCGCAAGAAAAACTGAATTTGCTTCAACGCTTGTCTGCAATACAGTCAGAGCATGGACAAACGGTGCAAACACCTGGTACTCCAGCGACTAGATTGGATAAGGAAATGAGCGAAATTCTCAATTCGAATGCGTATACGGATGACAGGGATAAATGGACTCAGTTTAACCAAGTCTTGCAGCGATTTCTTCATTTAAAAAATTCTAGTGATTCGCAAGAAAGGCCAAAAGCAGAAAGCAGCGATCAGCAAAAACCCATAGACCACGATATCGATCAATCTATAATTGAAAGTGTTCCAGTGAAATTACATTCCAAAGCTAAACGTCTCCTGAGACGCTTGAGAGCTGCAGGTGGTATCAGTTGGGACTCTACAGGTACTGTATCGATAGATGGCGCATGTATTCGGGGTGCCTCAATTCTTGACCTCGTGAATTATTGTATGCGCGCTAGAAAACAGAGCCCACCACCGGGTCATCTCCAGTTCGCAGCCATCCTTCGTAGAGCAGGTATTCCACGCGAGTACATTGGTAATAAAACAGTCTGGCAGATCGTAGTGGATCATTCATCGTCTAAGGAGAGCGAGAGGGAGTCGTCATTGCTCACGCCGCTCGTCACACCGCAAGAGAGCCCATCCGTTGTCTTTGCTCACAGTACCCTTCATCAAGAGAATAAGCGTGTTCCGCTCATCAACAGTAAGAAAAAAAAGAGAGGAGACGAAGAAGAAGAAGAAGAAGAAAGCATCACTGAAACACCGAGGAATAAAAAACAAAAGCCAATCACAGTGTCAAAATGGAAGCATCTGGATCTCAAGAAAATGTAAACACCCCGGATCATAGCGTCTTGGACACACTCATTGACCTGTTACCTTTCGAAATGAATGTTCCAGGTTATAGATTTTTAGGACCAGGTACAAAATTGGCTGAACGTTTAGAACGGGGTGAAGTCGGCGTCTGTCCTCTAGATGATTATGCTCGTGAGCATGACATAGCGTACGCTAACAAAAACGCAGACCGTCGCAAAGCTGATCGCGTTTTGGCTGAGCGGGCATTTTCACGTATGTTGGCGAGTCAAGTTGATCCCGATGAAAGAACACTTGCGCTCATGACTGCATGTTGTATGGTCAGCAAAATTACTTTTGAAAAATTATTCTCGCGCATCACCAAAGCCATCACTGGGAACAAGAAGAAGAATCAGGCTAAAAAAAAAAAGAGCCCGCGAAAACACCTGCTGATGCAGACGGGAAGAAGAAAAAGAAAAAAGAGAAAAAATGAATGATACTCTGAGTCGTTTATACTATGGGTTACCACATCCAGCAGCTTATGCAGGTGCTCATAAATTACTACAATCTGCAAGGAAATTTTCTCGTCAAGAAGTTCGGAAGTGGCTCGAAAGTCAGGATGCTTACAATAAACACAAGCCCGTCCGTCGTAGATTTCAACGACGAAGTTATAACATACAAAATATAGATGATCTTTGGGAAGCTGATTTGATGGATATGCGGTCTCTCAAAATCTACAACGATGGTTTCACTTAGATCTTACTCATTATTGATGTGTTGAGTAAGTTTGTGTGGCTTGAGCCATTACTCGATAAACAATCAAAGACAACTGCAGCAGGGTTGAAACGAGTTTTGACTCGAAGCAAAGGACGCCGTCCTGTATTTTTGCAGACGGATCACGGAAAGGAGTTTGTCGGCCGTGAAATGCAGAATTTCTTGAAGAGCGAAAACATTATGTTCAAAAAAACCAAAAACGACACTACAAAAGCTAGTGTAGCGGAACGTGCTATAAGAACGATCAAAGAGCGGATCTACCGTTATTTCACGTATAAAAATACACGCAGGTACGTTGATATCCTCCAAGATGTAGCAAATGCGTACAATCACAGTAAAAACTCGGCCATAAAAATGACACCCGCATCCGTCACAATATTCAATGCATCCAGAGCTCGAGAAAATTTGCAGCAAAAGTATGACAACGCCCCCTACAAAGTACCTAAATATCGGGTGAATGACTTGGTTCGCGTCAGTATACGTTCAAGCCCCTTCCATGAAGCATATACAGGCGGATGGTCAACGGAGCTATTCAGAATCACCAGGATTTCACAGACACGCACACCTTGTGTGTATTTCTTGAATGACTTGAGTGGTGAAGAAATTGATGGATTTTTTTATGAAGAAGAGCTCAGCAGAGTGAACAGAGATCTGAATGATGCCGTTTTTGAAGTGGAACAAGTTCTGAAAACTAGAGGAAAAGGACGAAACAAGCAGTATTTTGTATCTTGGAAAGGTTACCCCGAAAAATTTAATAGTTGGGTTCTCGCCGCTGATTTGAAGGAAATATCATGAGGGACGAGTTTCACATCGTTTTGTCTAGTGATAGCAGCAAGGCCTATTATCCTGACAACGAGCCATCACACTTTGTCACAAGCCTACCTCAGCAAATTCATTTACAGGGTTTGTGGAGCGTGGCTCTGACAGAAATTCACATCCCACTCACATTCCAACACCTGCCTGTGAGTTCTGAAGATCAAAAGGCGCGGTAGCGCCTTGCTGGCGAGTATAAAAAAAAAAAAAAAAATCGAATGAAAACGACAGTGCGCACACGCAAGGCCACCGTGCCTTATATACGTTGAGTTGGGCCGTTTTAACCTCACTCGTTTTTTCTCATCATCATATTTATAGCATTAAGGGCAATGGTGAACATTATCAGCTCTCGGCCAACAAGCTTTGTTATGTAAAACGTTACTTTACAAACCTTTTGCCATTTAGTGCTTTTGTATTGCTAGTCCCGCACTCGCAAATTAGCAAGCGTCTCAGACGAATTGACGCTCGGGACAGAATTTTTCATCATCAAACTGTTTCGAGTTTCGACTGATCTCGAAGTCGACACTGCGTCGGTGTGACTCGAATCAGCCTTGTGTGCGATGTGTGTGCGTGCGTGCATGAAACGAGCGACATGAGCCTGCGCCGCGACTGTAGCAGACGATGCACGTGTTTACTTCGGCTGATTTCCTGCACGAGTACAACAAAGTTTACATGCCAATCGTAATTGTTGGTTCTTTAAGAAAAGAGCCACCTGATGTGTGTTTCTTTGTTTGAAGTGAATTAAAAATGATGGGCAAAAGCCAATATGCTCGCCGATTTGTGTGTGTCATCTCGCTATTGTACAGCGTCAAGAATAATCCTCAAATTGGGAGAATTGAGGATTCGATTTCAAGGAAGTATGTGCCAGCATCAATTCAGATTTTAGCAGTGTATTGATTTTCAGTTTCATCAATATTTGAGACAGCCACAACTCTAAAGCTCTAGATTGTGCATCTCAGAATATTCATAATCTACTCTAGTCAGAAAATTGGCATAGCGACAAATGGAATATCTCTTGTGCTTCTTTCGCCACCAAAAATCTGTTCATGTCCAGCACAAGAGGGATCGTCTATCACTTTGAGATGTTGTGGGACTGCGCAGTCTCATTTATCACTGGGTCCATGGAACAGTTGTTGTTATATGTGCAGTGATCCCTGGTACTGCTTCAATTATTTTTGTATAACATACTCCTTTTGCGTATTACTCTCATCCAATAGTTTCAGCTAGACTTTTATGGTATACAAATCTTTGCTGTCTTGACACGCCACTCACATTCTTGCTATAGAGTTGTTTAGCAGGTAGCTGGCATGGGTTAATTTCTCATTGGGTCTAGAAAGTACTACAGGGTTCATCTGTTCCATCAAAAGTGTTTTTCAGAGTAGAGATTAGGAGCACATTTACGCTTTTGGTGAGAAGTAGTAAGTCCAACTTGAAAAAATTGATCGTTGACAAGTCAAGCACTAAAAATAGGAACTAGATTTATACATCCATGTGGATGTCCTTTGAGGATCACATTATCTGAAGTCAAAATATGTCTCGGATAATGCTATTGAAACTTCATTCTCCTCAAAATAAGTTTGCATGTGTTACTTCAACTTCTTGACGTTTCACAAGTTATCAATGTCCAAGTTGAAGTGTGTTTTAGTTTTTGGTCTTCAAATAATATTGGGGACCATAATTCTATATTTCGTTCAATTATCATACATGTGTTGAATACTTTGATAGTTAGCACCCTCTCTTGTTGAATAGCGGATGAACCAACTAGTGTTGGGAGTTTTCGCTATCCAAAAACTTCTCATCAACTGACAACTTCCTGCTATTACAAGTGATATTGGGATTGTCAAATTGAAGTCAAATTGAATCAACTAATTCCAAGTTTTGCTATCAAAGTTTCACCGCTTGAAATTTCCTTCCCTAGGATTCAAAAACATTTATCTTGGAATTTAACCCAGTGCTGCTCATTGGGGGAATGATTGAGATAAATATGTGTCTTTTGGATTCTTCTACATGCTACCATTCACAGCTCATTTTTCAATTTGAGAATTTTCAATCATTACCATAGCCAAGTATTCAAATCTTCCCCCTCCCTACTTCACTTTTCCTAAAAGTTTAGCTTGGCGAGTATGACCATCCTTTTGCCCTATAAATTCATCTGATATCAGAAATATGAATTTCACCCCTTGAGAGTCATGAGATCAGGGATTACATGTCGACTGAATATTTACCAAAATCTGAACGTGAGATGAATGTAGAGAGATTAAAGAGAATTTATTTCAACTCTCGAGAGTCATGAGATCAGGAAAAAGTATGTCGAGTAATTGTTCTGCAAAATCTGAACGTGGAACGTATTAAAAAGGATTGATAACATCACAATTTGATTATCGCTGTAATTTTGAATCAATTTGAGTTACTCACCATCTCTACTGACTTTTGATTTGGAGTGATCAATGCTGAATCAAATTTTCCTGCCATCGTTTTCTTTTCATTGTTCTAGATGGGTTACCATTTTCAATATATTCAGTAGATAAAAGAGATGGTGAGTAACTCAAGTTGATTCAAAATTACAGCGATAATCAAATTGTAATGTTATCAATCCTTTTTAATACGTTCCACGTTCAGATTTTGCAGAACAATTACTCGACATACTTTTTCCTGATCTCATGACTCTCGAGAGTTGAAATAAATTCTCTTTAATCTCTCTACATTCATCTTACGTTCAGATTTTGGTAAATATTCAGTCGACATGTAATCCCTGATCTCATGACTCTCAAGGGGTGAAATTCATATTTCTGATATCAGATGAATTTATAGGGCAAAAGGATGGTCATACTCGCCAAGCTCAACTTTTAGGAAAAGTGAAGTAGGGAGGGGGAAGATCGTATGGTTCTCTTGAATACCTCTTCATCAGTACATGGTGATTTAGATACCAATGAGAATATTAGATTGAACAAATCAACCAGTTTGTTTCCTTATGTGAAGCCAGGTGTTTATGAGGACATTGAACTCTTGGTTGCAGAAATCAATGAATTGGATAGTATCAGTAAACATTTGAAATTTAAAGTGGCAAGAGGTGGCTACGTCACTGTTGAGCGGATTTGTACGGATGATACCTGTTCAGCTCTCAAACATACATTACAGCTATCGAAGAGATTGAGAAATATCCTGGGTTTTGGCCCCTATGTGCATGACATACATGTAAATCTAAAAGAGCCAACTGTCGGAAAGTTCCCTGGTAGTTTGGCTAATGGTCTCCCAAATATGCTGATGATATACGCTGATATATGCGAACCTTATTACACCGGAAGTTCACGATCAAAATTATTGAGAGTTGTACCACTTGATACACATAACTACGCGTACGGTGGTGTCAAGATCAAGAATTTTGCCCCACCTATGTATCTACCACTGCTATTCAACTCATTTCAAACAATACAAATCGATATAAGAGACAGACACAACGAATATCTGCCATTCGACTTTGGTACTCTGACAGTGACACTTCATTTCAAAAGTATCGAATAAATAATCAACATGGATTCATTTGATATCACAGAGCGCATGTCGGGGTGTGGACTTGCTGGTGCTGGCCACATCATTGATGGCTCGTCCTATCAAAACGGCGGTGGTGGAGGGGTAGGGCGTCTCTTGGCAGGTCTGATCAGACGTGCAAGACCGTATCTGGCCCGTGGAGCAAAAGCTATAGGTAAAGAAGCTGTTCGCACTGGTATCAACGTTGCCACTGACGTCGCCACTCAGGATATTCCGATCAAAGACTCGATGCGGAAACGAGTACGTGAATCTGGTGAGAATCTAAAGAGGAGAGCAGAAGAGCACTTGGACAAGCTCATGGAGGGTTCGGGATATAAGTATCCTCGCTTGTACGGGTCTCTCCAGTCTTTTAGCAGCTCTGATCCGGGCAACACCTCTACGCCAAAGAAGAAGAAAAAGGTTAAAAGAGCAGCAGCAAGTAAAAAAGATCAGAGGAAGAAGAAACGTGCTGGGAAAAAAAGAGAATCAAAGAAGAAGATAAAGAAGAGTACAAGGAGAGATATTTTCGATTAAGTTATCATGGCGTTTCTTCATACACAATCCTCGGAGTGTTTGAAGTCAGAATTGAGTCTTTTTGAAATTCCACCTACTCAGACAACACTTGATTCCTCTCATTACGTACAATATAAGCCAATATCAAGTTTAACCGATGATTCTTGCATAGAATTCATCGTTCAAGGAAATGGTGATGAATATATTGACCTTGCACACACACTGCTTAGTCTCAAAGTGTCGCTCCAAATTCCTGAGGATGATGATTATGATGCGGAAACTTGAGCACTAATAGGAAAATGCGGACCAGTCAATAACCTTATGCACTCATTGTTCAATCAAGTTGATGTATTTTTGAACCAGAAACCTGTGTCACCACCCAATAATCTATACGCTTACAGAGCTTATATGGAAACTCTTCTGAACTATGGTCCTGCCGCAAAAAAGTCACATTTGACGAGCAGTCTCTGGTATGACGATACTGCGGGTAAGATGAATGATACAGCTGATGCTAACCAAGGTCTTGTGAAACGTCGTCAGCTCTTTGGCAATGGAAAATCGATCGATCTCATTGGTAATATTCATTCAGACATATTTTGTCTCAACAAGCTATTATTGAATGGTATCGAGGTACGAGTTCGCTTGACTAGATCACGAGACGCTGCTTTTCCTCTCATGGACCCGTCGGGTTTGGTGCGCATACATATTGCAGAAGCAAATCTGTTAGTGAGACGGGTCCGCGTCAACCCGACGGTCTTGATTGCTCATGCGAAAACGTTAGCGCACAATACCGCAAAATATCCACTCACACGGGTGGAAGTCAAGGCTGTGACAATGCATAGTGGCATACACGGCGAAACATTAGACAATGTCATTTTGGGTCAGCTACCGAAAAGAATCATCCTCGGATTCGTCCAAAATCAAGCTTTCAATGGCGATAGAAAGATGAATCCATTCAATTTTGAGAATTTTAACATCAATTACTTGTGTTTGTACGTTGATGGTTCTCAAATACCTTCCAAGCCGCTCCAACCAGACTTTAGAGTGAATAAATTGTATGTAGATGCATATCATACTTTATTCACAGGGACTGGTATACATTTCTCTAATGAGGGTAATGACATCAGCCGTGAAGACTACCCTAACGGTTACTACCTTCTTGCATTCGATCTAACGCCTGATTTATCGGCTAATGACTGTGGTCATTGGAATCTCATTAAACACGGTAGTGTTAGGATAGATGTGAGATTCGACGAGCCTCTGACAAGTACAATTAATTGTATAATATACGCAGAGTACAATAATATTCTCGAGGTTGATGCGGCTCGTCAGATCATGGTTGATTTCAGTAATTAACACCAGGTGGCTTTTTGTTTCTTAAAATAAGATCGATGATTGTGTAGGAATTATCAGTAGTCGCTTGTCAGCTTGCAAAGTGGAAGGACTGTAATTGCAATGGATTTGATCGTGGATATTCAATTTCTCAAGACTCTCAGTGACAGACCTGTACCGAAAGAAGTGGCAATCACAGCTATTGAAAAAGACTTTTGTGCACATTGGATTCTAACACCATACACCCCAATCGATGACTTGCCAGATGACATTAGAAAACAAAACGACTGGTTGAGTCAAAACCATCATGGTCTAGAATATTTTCAAGGGGAGATATCACTGAGAGCTCTATCACGAGTTTTGTGCGAGCTTACAAAAAATATTGGTAAGATTTATGTGCGTGGCAAAGAGAAGTGGTTGTTCTTGCACAAGACAGTCCGACGTCATGTTATAAATTTGGAATATGACAATGCCTGCCCTTCATTCCAGAACTTACCGTGGTCTGATAGATATTGCCTACATCATGCTGTAAAATATTCCTATCTTCGCTATAGTTGTGCTGTGAACAATGCTCAGAGATTAAGAAATTGGTTTCTATCTCGAGAAAAAGATAACAACACCAATATATGCAACGAGTTTACTTTCCAACCGCCTACACAGCTTCGCGATGAACAATTTCGGAATATTGAAGAGTTTAGCAAGTATACCCCATCATACTGTGGGTGTCTTCCCGGCAGATCGGATTCCATTGGTGTGGACCAAACCGACCGCATTTGTACTCAACACTCTAGATCATACGAAGAGATGTAACGGCCATTGGGTGGCTGTTTACGTGAGCAAAGATAAAAGCGCATGGTATTTTGACAGCTACGGACTCCCTCCTACCGTACCAGAACATATCGATCGTTTGAAGAGAAATTGTCGAAAATTAAGATGGAATGCGATGACTTTGCAAAATCCTACCTCTGACGTATGTGGTCAGTATTGTATCATGTTTCTGAAGTATATGAGCTATGAACTTGGTATGCAAACATTCTTGACCAATTTTTCTGCTGACTCGCAAAAAAATGATATTGTTGCGAGGAATTTCCTGTTGTATGAAAATGCTGATAGGAATTTCTGCAAACTAGCTTAATCATCAACAGTTTTTGGAATCCTGGCTCTCCTAATGCTGACAAATATTTAAGGGGGGAGGGTATGCATTGACGTCTTTACGCCTCTTTTTGTCAGCTATTTTTTAGCCCATACCTCTACCATATAGACTACAAGCATAAAAGCAGCACATCCGTAGCATCCGTCAGTCAGTCTGTCAGTCTCTCTGCCACCTGAACCTCTGTCGCCATGGCTTCGCAACAAGTTGGACGTCTTTCCCCTGCCATCTACCCATTGAACGAATCCGCCACCAAAAAAGCTCTGGTCGGAATCGAATTTGATTCGATCGAAGAAAAGGTTTATGAACCTGTCTTGAGAATCACTGGAAATGACTTGACGGGCGTCAAGTTCACGAAAGATCAATGGGTCAACTTCAAAACCACTTTTGAGAGCATCAGCAGGTACTTGCGAGGTTTTGAAGACGAATTGAAAGACGTCAAGGTCTACGGCGAAGGGTGGATTTTACGATACACGCGATCTCATCAACAGAATGGGATTGAGATTGAGGACAACCAACGAGAGCCGTCGTCAGAACCTGTAAGAAAACGCTTCCGTCATACAGTTAATTTCCACAAAGTCACTTTTGATCAATTGAAAAACATATCGGCACTTATAGATTTTAAGTTTGAATATTTAAGTGAAATGTCTGTAGTAATGCCTTATGCCGTGGAAAGTATAATAGATAAGACTCTTATGAGATCAATGTTACAATATGATGCACAAATTCAATCATTCGAGGATCGGAATTATTTCAACATAATATCTGGTATAGATGATAATGATTTTTTCGATGTAATTATGACTAACATCGCCAAAACTTTAGAAAAAGTAGAGAATAGCAATATTATGAATATATTCAAGAGTGTTATGAGTAGTAGCGCTATAAGAATATTATATCATGAATTATCTCTCACACGGGCTAATGAAATGATAAGCATCTTGGATACTCGATTACATGCCACAGCCGTACCATTGTAAAATAATTGAATAAATATAAATGTATTGTCAAAATAGTTGTATTCATTCCACTGACCCCACCATTAATGATGAATAATGATATGATCTACAATAATTTGAAAGAAAAATAGCTCTCTTTTCTTCTATGATACATATATTGTACAAATATTCTTTCAAGACCTCTTTTCTCTCACAATACCGAAATCAGAGGCAATATTTCAATTAAAATCAGAGCCAATATTCGATTTGAAATCTTGCAGTTATTCAGTGCAATAAAGAATCAATGAGAGCACTCAGACATGGAAATTCTAGTGACTTGGAGAGAAAATATGCTGCTTGCACACCGCCTTGGTGGGGATGAGACAATTCAACGATGCATGCCTTTCAGAGACGTAAGAACCATACAATTATGAGGAGGGGTCACTCTATGCACATTGTACATGCGCATCATCAACAGCACTACATACCGCCGCATGATACCACCTTACTCCGACTAGTCGGGGAGGGGGGTCATAATAGGTCCCCCTACTCGTTCACTGGTGAGCTGGGTAGCGTGGGCGGGTGAGCGAGTCCACACACCTGATGAGGTGGGTGGTGGGAGGAGAGTGAGCGAGTCGGCGAGTCCACATACCTGATGAGACGGGTGGGGGGAGAGTGAGCACGAGAGAGGGCCTTTGTTTACGTTTCGCCAGGGTGCTAACATAACTACTAACCTTGTTATAACCCTGAATTTTGTGTGCTCTCCTTACCCCGTTCGGGTTCCCGTTTTCAACCCGCGAGTGCTTGTCTTATCCCAGTTTTTCTGTATCAAATTTTCCATGATTGCGAATAACTCAAGAGATAAAGTTTTCAAGAAATTCGATGCTATTCTAGAGGCAAAGCCCTACCAATTGCTCAATTGATTCGGGGTGCCCGTCTTACTACGGTCTCCCCAAGGCGTGACAACCTCAACCGAGAGATTTTCTAAAAAGCAGTGAGATTGATTTCGAGGGATGCATTTTATCAGTTTCTTCAAAGAGTGAAGTTTTTGGTGATAATAGAGTTAAAATCTCAAAGTGTTCATCTCAGAATTGAATGAATATTCAGGATAAAGTCACGAGCTATGCGAAGAAAGAATTACTTGGAGATAATAAGCACAGCAACACCATGAAAAAGTCGCACATTTCTCAAACTACTAGAGATGCGTTGAAGAGGATTCCCAATATGATGCGTCAATTCAAGAACTTACATGATACATATGGGGCAAAACACGTCAACTGTCCTGGGTTGCTTTTTGAGGGTAAAACATGTAGTTTTGAGCCATCTATGAATGCCGTAGAACCCACGTATGTGAGATTCAATGACATCACTTCCGGAGTATTTTTGCCTCAGCTTTCCGATGTCGGAGTTTGTATTCCGGTTTTGTGCCACCATAACCTCAAGAATTAGCAGTCGAGTTTTGAAATGGCAATAACCCAAAATCACCCTTTTTCGTAGGTTTTTTGATATTTCCAATCAAAAGATCAGGAAATTTTACATCGAAATAAATCTCGAAAAAGTAGTGGTTTTTCGATTTTCATTAGGAGTAAAGCAACGGTGGGAGTACGAGTGCTCATTCACGTGGTGTTCAACTTTCGCGGGCGTTCTGAGCCGTTAAATTTGACGCAGGAAGATAATCAATCGAGGCATCTTCGACGTATTTTTATCTCATATTTCCGACGGAGAGCTCCGTTTTATCCAATTTGGCTCAACGTAACCTCCAAATAGGAAATTATACGTCGAAAATGTTTGAACTCAAACTAACCTATTCTCTCGTCTTCCCGATAGCCTGATTCGGGAGATTTGACGATTCTCAATGAATTTGATGATCCTTGGTGTGATTCACAATTTCTAGTGATGAAATAGAGTCCAAATAACTAGGTTCCTGCTTCTACGAGGATCGAAGCAGTGAATAAGTGAGTCCTTGGCGTGGGCGTGACATTAACTCTTCTTCATAATCTTATTTTCCATGAGGATAGTCAGGAAACCAATCGTAAAACACCATTCCATCGTGAACATGAATCAATTCCCCAAATAATACCATCAAAAAGACGAAAAAGTGCGTTGTCTTGAATTAAGATTCTTTCGATGCATGATTCCCGTTCTTTGAGATTATGTTGAATCAAAATGTATAAACTGAGCTCTCCATCGGAAAGATGAGATAAAAATACGTCGAAAATACCTCGATTGATTATTTCCGTGCGTCAAATTGAACGGCCCAGAACGCCCGCGAAAGGTGAACAGCACGTGAATGACCCCTCGTACTTCCATTGTTGCTTTACTCCTAATGGAACTCGAAAAACCCTTATTTTTTCGAGAGCTATTTCGACGTGAATTTTCCTGATTTTCTTATTGGAAATGTCAAAAAACCCGAAAAAGGGGTAATTTTGAGTTATTGCTATTTCAAAACTTGATTGCTAATTTTTGAGGTTATGGTGGCACAAAACCGGGAAACAAACCCCGTCATCGGAAAGCTGAGACAAAAATACGTCGGAAATGATGTCATTAATTTTTTTCTACGGGGAGTTTACGGCCTTCACAGATGGCTCAAAAGTACATGTTTCACCCTCCAAAAAGCAACCTAGGACAATTGAGGTATTTTGCCCCATATATACCTGAAAATAAGTATGCAAGTGCCAGTCGTGACGAAATTCGTATCGCAAGACCACGAAATCATCAAGTTGGAGCGAGCACGAAACGGATGAAGCTCGCTAGAACTCGTCAGATATATACAAATCCTGAATCTCAAGAGTCATGTGAGATTATCGACAAGATCGTCGCGAAGAATAGTTATCAGCAGATCGAGTGCGCGAAAGAGAGTAACGAGCCGGAGGAACTATCTACGTACTGTAGAACTCGGTTATAACGAGCTCGGTTATAACGAGAATTCGGTTATAACGAGCAAATTTTGAAAATTAGGTTGGTTTGTGTACTAAGTCGATGGAATCAGCCTCGGTTATAACGAGACCTCGGTTATAACGAGCCGAATTTCGCCCGAATTTGGATTTGGACCCCTGCTATAGCGAGCAGATACGATTTCAACCCTACGCGATGGTGAATTTGAGAGCTTGGCACTAAACTGTGAACAAGTATCATGATATTGAAACCAGTAAAATCGACACAAGCAACATGGAAACTAATAAATGGGAAGCTTTTGCGCTGAAAGGACGAAAATGCGGAATTTTAAGAGATCTGCGGTGTGAGCAGTTCCACGATTTCAACTATCTTAAAGATTCGAACAATTTTCATCTCATCATTGAGAACATTGATGATGAGTTTTTCCACCACTACTTAGTTGAAGAACACTGTTCAAAATATAATCTTGGAGCCAAGAAATGAACATTAATTTCTAAAATCATGAAGGATACAAACTTGCAAATCGTGATTCTAATATGAGTGAGATGAAGTGCTTAATACTGCATTTCCTAGATCCGCATTACATAGTCACCTTTCTGACCGCGAATCTATAGCTATGAACACATCCAAGTATATATTTCTCTCATAACTTACTTGAGTTTAACATTGATCGTCCATTTTTTGATGTAAAACTGGGTTATCTGACATTCTTCAATGTAAGACAATCAATTCATCATCTATTCACATTATATACATGTAGATTTAACCATTTTGAGTCAACCTCGGTTATAACGAGCAAATTTTGCCGGTCCCTTGGAGCTCGTTAAAACCGAGTTCTACTGTATATTCTCCACAATGCTGATTCAGAAACGCGTGCACTTTCTGTACTGATATTGAAACTGGCGTTGCATGAGAATTCAAATCATGAGAAGCAATGGATCGACTTAGATGACAATGGGAAGAAGATGGCCAAAAATTTTCAGATGCAAGTTGATGGATCCATCGTTTCCAAAAAACCGACCACCTCGGGAGAAGTCGCCGTGGTTGCGAAATCTCTGAGAGGAGCTCTCACCTCTCTCCGGTCATACAAGAGAGAATTGCAAGAGATCGAAGAAGTCCACTTTGGGATACCCCTTTCCTCATTGAAGATCGCGAAGAGTATCAAGAGAAGAAGATTGATTGATCCTTTGAAACTCCTTCGAATTTTGATTGTAGAAGGAGTTTCCTGCACTATAGTCGTTCCAAATCACTCAGATCGTACCTGGGCCTAATTTGGACCTCAGATTTCGAAAGATCGGGTCTTTTTACGTCGGATATGGGTACTCCGATCATTATGAACGAACGATTTTGAAGCGAGAGACGGGAGTGAGCAATAAAGATAATCCACTGTTTTGAGAGAATGGCTGAAAAATCGAAAAATCGACTTTAATTCGAAAACCCTCTGCCAATTTTTTTTATTCTTGTTGGAAAATGTTCTACTGATGACCCTGAAACATATCCCACAGGCTAAGCCCACGTGCAAGCAACTCGACCTTTTTCGCCTAAATGGATCACCATGTATAATCAGTGGTATGGAGAGTATATTCAAATATGTATTCAAGGAACCTTATTGAATCTTATGTGAATGAGTTAGAAATTATACGTTATTTTTTGGGGGGTCATTCTTGTTTTTGTCATAAGAAAATGGAGAGAACTTTCCTCCTCATTTTCAAATTTTTTAATAGTTTGTCCTCCGCTCCGGGAGTCAAGGTTCCCAACACCACACCCAAATCCCAACGACACACTGGCTTATTCAAAATTTCGAAGATGAATTATTATACAAAAATCGTTGGATGGATCAATAACGGTGAGAGCAGGAGTACACAAATGGATGGAATCAACAGATGCGCCGATGTAAAGGTCTAAGCTTCTGAAGATAATCATTGTATTCATTAAAACTAGTAGTGCATAGGCGACCCAGCGCACTCGTCCTCAGCTGAAACCCCCAGCTCACGGACGAGGCACTGGGGTAACTAGGGGCACACGTTTCATTCAAGTCATCTTATCTTAACAGAATATTTTGAAAAACTGACCATACGCAAAGTATCGACGTTCCAGCGCACTCGTCGTCAGCCGAAAAATACCAAATCTGAAGTTGACAGTAGTTTTGCATTATCCATGGAACGAGAGATTAAAAGCGTAGCATATCCCTCACAGAATCTATCGAACACACATGGAACAGTTCACATACTAGCATATACACACAACTACATTACCGACCACATAGCAACATGTTTCGGAGCCATAAAATGAGAGATAGAGCAAAAAGGTTCAATGGAAGGCGTCGAAAACGACAGGTATGAATTCATCGATATTATTCGGAAGGACCCCGCCATAAATCATAGGATTTTGGGTTTCAGCTAATCCTGTCCGTTTGGTGGTTGAACGATAGATTTTAACGAGCTGAATGAAAGTCTCAATGTGCGCAGGGACCGACAACGTATCGTTTTTGAGTAATCGTGAAAAAAGTTGCCCGAGCTTGCAAAAGCTAAAATAGGGTTATGTCATGTTTACAAGATGCGCTACGCACTCGAACTTCTTGTTAGTTTGTTCATTTTTCATCTTGTGAGATTCACACTCGTAATATATTTGCGCAAGAGTTGGTTAGTATTTCAAGATCATTCCTCCTTCGCTATACGAAGATTGCATTGAAAAATAGTCGAAAATCGCTCAAGTTTGGAAGAACAAATGAAGGGATTGTCTGCAAAGCCAACAAAGTTGTGATATAGCTCGCCCTTGCCCAGAAAAGTATTCAAAGAAGAGCTTTAGAATAGGTTTTTCATAATCAACAGACTCTGCCAATACTTGAGCAACCATCTCATGCGATATACCAGTTTCCTTTGATAGATCGATTTACTGAATTCCCAAAAACGTTTCTCAGCAATCATTTCCTTCCATTGAATGCCTGCGAATCGTTGACTAGAGCATGGTGACTCTTTTTGGGGGAGCTCTCTTCGGAAAAGCTTCGCTGAAGCTTTTCTTGGGTGCGCTACTGAAGAAGGGCGAGCAATTTCACAGTTCTGCAGGACCTCTGCGGAAAATCCCTCTGACATCTTTCTCTCGAGCTTGTAAGGTACGGAATCCCGCTGCAAATTTTAAACTTTAGTTATATAGATATATAACAGTCGCTCTCCAGAGCTTTTATGCAGATCAACCATGTAAGTAGAATCAATCATCATCTATCATTTCATAAAAAAACAATAACTTCACGTATCATTATTGTGTGAACTAACCCTTAGCTTGAACTGCTGCTTTTTTATTGCATTTTGATTTTATTGCTTATCGCACGCATGGGTTTTCGTTGTAACATATATATAGATCTATGTATATATAGCAAAAGCTGTAGAGTAGGGTATTGCCCCCGTTCAAGTCATTTTCACAGACAATCATATACTTGCACGCAAGCACACACTTTTGTAGTTTTTCAAGTCATCGATATTTCAATACATATCGGATATATGTGTGTCGCGTAATATACAGGCCGCTAAAGTTCGAGCCGCCTAATATATTGATCAAGTGGGGATGCTCGTCAAACGGCTAAGGTATCGCAGCAGCGAAGACCCGGTGCAACAAGCACTTCTGGTTCTAAAGTCCACAAAGGAAGCAACAAGATCTCCAGGGCTCCCGCAAGGCTTGCTACTCACTGCCGCAGAAGCTACCACCTGGACTCTTGGAAAATCGACCACGCTGCCATCACTGCTGTAGCCGATCACCAACGTCGCACCAGGTTCTCGCTAATTCGAGCACCACCACTTGATCATTTTTAAATCGATCAGATCAAATTTTGCGACGTAAGTAAAGTGATATCTAAAAGTGAATTTTCAGTGAATATTATAACTGCACACTTCACCTCTGGCTATTTCCCGTGGTGAATAGATATTTTAAGATCATCCTGGATATACACGTCCCAATACTTGGGTGTGATATCTAGGGACAATAAATTCATCCGCGTCGCGAGGGTGGGATAATACCAGTCCACCCACCAACAGTTGTACGAGCCAGGCTCGAAATTCCGTGTAAAATCGACGATTGATCGATTTATTCTTATCTAGATTTTCAAGTAGAAATTAACGGAATTTTGAGCCAGTTCTTCGAAGAAAGAACACTGCGCAGGCAACCGGCAACGCTACCAACAGACTTGGTATTCGTACCGTGTTAGGGCTTAAAATCAATGGGTTGGATCGTGATTAGAGTCAATTAAAATCATTAGAATCATTTAAAATCAGTAAAAGTTCATATCAGCAGCAAGGGCTTTTATCTATGTAAAAACAGCCCATGGATAATCTCTTTTCGCTCTGGAATGTTCGCAGAATATTGATTGAAATTGCAAGGTACAGAGGCATATTCACGTGAAGTGAATTCAGCAGGCCGACAAGGATTTCAGAATCAAGAAAATTAGCTCCTTCTGAGCATATCCTATGTACCCCGTTTCACGCGGTGGGATTGGAGATGTTTAGAAGCATTTGATATCAAATATACAAAATTTTCCAAGTATTATAATTCAATTTTGGACAATATACGGCTATGCTATTTTATCTATATTCCCAGTCAATTATCATTTTAACTATGAACCCTGTATCCCCATAAATATCTGAATATAACAGTATTTCAACCATAAAAATCTTCAATTTTCAATTTCCAAGGAAAATTATTTGAGAATTTATTCTCGGGTAAGTGTACAGACACTTAGATATACCAATTTTCTATCAAAAATTACTCATAAGAAAAATCTACTACCACACAGGTCAACAGGTAGGAGCGTTGACCTATTCAAAATTTTCAGACCCAAAATATCATTTTTTGACCATAATTTGTTTATAACTTTGTGTCAACAATTGTTTTCACCAAATTAATTATCAGGTCACCTAGCTATGACTATTACGAACAATTTAAGCTTTGGAACACGCAAATCGATCAAGATTTGACGACACAGTAACGAATCAAGCTATTGATTCGTGAAAACCTGATGACACGTAGAATTTCAGCTTTTGTTGCATGTAATGATTTTCACAAGCTTGGATCTTTCTTTTTTGCACTTTTTATTGCTTTGGTGTGGTAGCTAGAATAATCTGGCAAGCATTTGCCAGTGGTACAGCAATCTCCGGTTACAACATTTCATTTTATTGGAGAGAAAAGCAGTCTGATTCGAGACGTTGCAGACAAGAAAGTAGGTAAATCGCCGAGGGTTCCACCGGACCGGTGTCTCGTCGTTGATAAAATTAAATATATATGCAAAGTAAGATGCATATCGTTTGACGTACGAATTTTTAGTAATTTTCTCATCCTAAATTTAAAGATCCGATACTTACAAGCTGGAGCGATTTTGGGCTATTTTCATTGCGAAGACCTTCGAAAAGCGAAGGTAGGAGTATATTAAACGATGAATGAACTCCTTTGCAATCATACTGCGAGTTTCACAAGATAGAATGAAGAGGCTAACATAGAATTCTAATGCGTTTATCATCTTGTAAACATCGCATAACCCTACTTTGGCTTGCAAGTCCAGGCAACTTTCATCACGAATTACTCAAAAATGATACGTTATCGGTCCTTGCGCCTATTGAAACTTTTATTCAGCTCGCTAAAATCTATCGTTCGATTACCAAACGGGCAAGATTAGCTGAAACCCAAAATCCCATGATTTATGGCGGGGCCATTTTGGAACAAATCAGCCATATGATGAATATTTCGTATTCGTAGACGTATAGACTACAATATTAGATGATTCCAGACATTGTAAAATGATTCAGGAGCTTAGAAATTGAAATATGAGAGTTCAACATTTTTCGATCGAAAATGTGCAAAAAGCCAACTTTTGACCTTTGAGACGGAGCTCACATCTTGAATATCGTTAAAATCATCATTATGACTGTTTATTATCATGACAGGACTAGTTATTCACTCATACTAACCATTACATAGAACGTTCATTGTAAAAAAAAGTCAAAATTTGCATTATCAGTGATAAAACTGCACCCGTGCAGCCAGAATACTTATGAGCCATTTCGGAGCATTTCGACGAATCCCTGCACCAGGGGGGTCTGGAAAGAATCCATAAAAATTTTTTTCCCTTAGTACTATATAAATATAGTATGAAAAATTTTTTTTTTTGCAACTGTGTGCGCGAAGTTGTAGAAAAATGAGACTTCTCTTCATCATTTACAGTGCGAGAAGTAATGCGTGAATGACTTTTCGCACAGTTTTACATTTACGCACTGGTGAAGTGTGCGTAAATGTTACTTCTCGCTCTAATGCATTTTCATTCACGCACAGTTCCAAAATATGATGTCACGTCATCCCTCTGAATTTGGCCTTTCTTGAAAACTTCGTTCTCAAGATGATCTTGCTCGGACAGTGGTGCATTTAATTGCAACTTCGCGCACAGTTGCAAAAAATAGTATACGCAACACGTGCGAGAAGTTTCCGCACACGTTGCCAACTCGCGCGAAGAGTAACATTCACGCACACTTCGAAACTTCTCGCACACCCGCTTCGCGAGCGTGCGTAAATGTGTTCTTCTGGCTGTGCGAGAAGTTCCAAAGTGTGCGTGAATATTAACTTCTCGCACTCGTTTGGCAACTTGTGCGGAAATTGACCTTCTCGCACTTGTTGCGTAATATACTATTAGATTATTTCTAAGGCCTGCCTGGGCCCTGGGGCCTATGAAAGTTCCTTTTCAGCCTATGAAAGTTCCTTTTCAGGCCCTTCTTTAGCCTATTTCTATAAAATTATAACTCCGACTAGAATCAACAGTTTTGGACCTATTTAGGCGCATTTTTTCTCATAAGACTAGTACTTTTGGGAAAAAGATTGTCCATGTTTGACACTTGAGCCTAGCAACTTCTAGTAGCTATTTGCTGAGAGCACATTCTAGCGATTTTTGGGCTTGCTTCAAAGTGATGTAGCTCCCGCTAGACATGTGATAATCGACTTTCACAAGTGGTCATTTTGGAGGTCTTGAAAGAACCTACAATTTGACTACTGGTAGGAGGCGATTACTATACTTTTTTGAGGAGCGACAGTAATTACAAGCTGAGCAAATTCGTAAAAATGCCAAACTTTGAGCTCAATTTAAAAAAATCGTTTTTTTCCTCCGACCCCAAACCTGCGCGAATATGTTTTTCGATACGAATACTATGAATTAGAACAATAATCTGGGTAAGGTATCGAATTGCCGATTTTATTCAGCCAATTCAAAACACCCTTCTTTGACTTTTTGCTCAAAAAGACTTCAAAGGTATGGCTCGCATATGCTTCCATCTGAACAAATGTGCACCAATCTGTGTGGGATTACTTCCCAATGTACCCCCAAATATGTGTGGAATCTTCCGGAGGCGAGCCTCGAGCTAGATGCGAGCAGGCGGTTCTATTTCACGCGTTGAAAGTGGGCATTATTCCGTCTATTTGGACGCAGTCGAGTGCGGATGGGATTTCACTCATACTAGCTCACGAATGAGATTACCGGCTGAATCAGGGATACGAACATGGTTTTCTGACTCAAGATGACCATCTAAACACGATTTTGGGTTCAGTTTGGCTCCAAAATATTGATACTTGTTCTCATACTAGAAAACACTTTAGTTACATGTTTTCCGATTGAGTGGCTTTAGACGTTGGATAAAAGCCAAATTGACGAGAACGTGCTTAGATGATCATTTTGAGTCGAAAAACCACGTTTGTATCCCTATTTTAGCCGCTTATCTAATTTGTAAGCTAGAATGAGTGAAATTCCACTCGCACTCTCCTGCATCCAAATAGACGAAATAATGTCCATTTCCAACTCGTGGAATAGAACCGCCTGCTCGCATCTAGCTCGAGGCTCGCCTCCGGGAGATTTCGCACATATTTGGAGGTACATTGGGGAGTAATTCCACACAGATTGGTGCACATTTGTTCAGATGGAAGCATATGCGAGCCATACCTTTGAGGTCATTTTGAGCAAAAAGTCAAAAAAGGGTGTTTTAAATTGGCTGAATAAAATCGGCAATTCGATACCTTACCCAGATTATTGTTCTAATTCATAGTATTCGTATCGAAAAACATATTCGCGCAGGTTTGGGGTCGGAGGAAAAAAACGATTTTTTTAAATTGAGCTCAAAGTTTGGCATTTTTACGAATTTGCTCAGCTTGTGATAATTGTAACTCCTAAAGAAAGTACAGTAATCGACTTCCACCGGTGGTCAAATTGTAGGTTTTACCAAGACCTTCAAAATAACCAATTGTAAAAGTCGATTATCACATGTCTAGCGGGAGCTACATCACTTTTGAGCAAACTAGAAATCGCCAAAATGTTCTCTTAGCAAATAGCTCCTTGAAGTTGCTAGGCTCAAGTATCGACCATGGACAATATTTTTCTCGAAAATACTAGTCTCAAGGAAGAGAATGCGCCCAGGTACGTTCAAAAATGTTGATTCTAGTCGGAGTTATGATTTTCTAAAAATAGGCTAAAAAGGGCATAGGCCCCAAGGCCCACAGGGCCTTAGAAAAAATCCAAGAAAATTTTTTTCGTACTATATTAATATAGTACTAACAGGAAAAAAATTTTTATGGATTCTTTCCAGACCCCCCTGGTGCAGGGATTCGTCGAAATGCTCCGAAATGGCCCTTATATATGCTCAACTAACAGAGCGTTATGTATTGAAGCCACATTTTTGTCGAATAATTGTTGGGAACATACATTCCTGCGAGTACTTGAAGGCTGTTTGGTCCGACGAAGCCCAAATTATTAGGAAGTTCATTAGAAAATCCCAAAGTTCTAAGAGAATGTTACAATCACCTGATAGGCATAGATAGCGACTTTCGCGTAAATTAACGCTTCATCACATCGTAAAATCATTGGTTATGCAAATTTCATATTGTCAATTGACCATCACCCTCATTGGCTCATCTAGTGCTCATATTCAAAGCAACCGACACTAAACAATGGACTTACTCGTTGCAAAATACGATGGTTCAAAAAAAATGCATCACGCGAGTACCGAACTTATAAATTGATCAAATTATGATAACTCCATCAGTTTTCATCCGATCGGTACGTTCAAAGAACGAAATTAAAGCATCTTCTGAGTAGAATCCAGAAAGATCTAGTGGAAATTCGAAGTCGATATTTCGATAGATTTAGTAAATATTCGAGTTCGAATATTCTCGACCGATTGGGCCAAAAATAATCAACTACTCTATCCAATACCCATGCTGATGAATGAACCGGGAACCAAGAATGAGAGCCCATCCACAATAAACGTGGATGTGACTACGGTCTATATTATAATTACTCTTCTCATTATTATCATCATGATTGTTATTATAATTACCGATGCTATCATTTGCATATCAGATTCTAATGAGTTATTCACGTACATATAGAGAACTTCCAGGGAATGTCTTCATTCTGATAGATATCTGATTTCGATGATTCTGAACAATATGGAACTGAATTTGTATGTCCATTATTCATTTATTTATCTATTTTATAGATATACGGTCGAGAAGATCTTTTACATTTCCATTACATATGTGGAGAGAGAGTAAACATACTAACCAGCAGTTCATGAATAAATGAACTATCGATATTTCATATTCTCATTAACTCCGGGGGAAAAAAGAAAAACCAATTATAAATCAAAAAGTACCAGAAATTGTTCAATCGCTCAAACATCTATTTATCTATCCTACCTCTAATTGTCGATCAATAAACGATCCATAAACTTTCTTCATTCATATTCCAAGATGGTTTTGCGAGCTATATTTTTGAAAGTTGATATCGGTGGGCTAATAAAACCTAAGTCATCATTCCTCTCATTTGCTTATATCATACCTCTACTTATAGGAGATTTGGCAGTTAGCAGATCATTCGGACTTTCAATTACGAAGGGTTTCATATTACTCCTTAACCTTATGTCTGGTATCCTAAAATTAACTACCATCAGCAGGTCTGGAGAATCAGAATACTGTTTTATCAGCTTGGAAAGCATCAGAGCATCTTGATAGAGGAGAGATGATTCTACGGAAGGTATATTAAACTTATGAGTGATCTCAGAGTAGTCGTGAGAAAATCTGTGCATTGGCTTCTTGGCAACATATGAAAAAAAACGCAGAAATTTGTGAAGGATGCCCAACTGGAGATGCATATAAAAAATGAGACCTTACCAGCGAATGATATGGAATACATAATGTTTCTGGGTTTCTGAAAGTAAGTGTTTTACTACGAATGAACGAGATCATGCGATTCGCTTTACTAATAATCATGCCGACATGGGCTTTGAATGATAGACTTGAATCAAATACTACACCTAAATCTTTCATTTCGTTAAGTCTCTCCAGACTATGTCCCCTGATAGTGTATTCTTCTATCACTGTAGGTAATTTTCTTCAAAAATGGGACATTATCTTACATTTCAGGAGTTGTAGAACTATACAGTTCCAGTAGCACCACTGGTCCAGTGAATTAAGATCACTCTGCAGCATTCTTGCTCCTTCTACTGAGCTTAACTTCATCATAAGCTTCAAATCATCCGCAAAGAGCAATATCTTACAGTATTCTATCCATTTATATACATCATTCATAAAAATGTTGAAAAGTAGAGTCCCGGTATGTGACCCTTGTAAGACTCCTGACTTCACTGTGAATGACTCAGATACTAACCCATTTAACCTGACTGCCTGCAAACGTTTGCACATAAAAGATTTCAACCATTTCGGAAATCCACCTGCAATACCATACCTTGATAGCTTTTCTTGCAAAATTTTGTGACATACTGAGTCGAAAGCTCGTTTAATATCTGTATAGGCTACAATAACTTGATCATTATCTTGCCATGCATTTACAATGGACTCTACTTTTGTCATCAAATTGGTAGTTGTTGACCTACGAGGCATGAAGCCATGCTGTTAGAATATTTTAAACTTGTGGGGGTATAGGGAAAGTTTCTGTTCAACAATTTGATCAAGTTACTTGGAAAAGATGCTAACTTTGGATATTGGTCTATAATTCCCAATGTATTATTCCATTAGTATCATCATCTCTACTTTTGTTTTCATTCATAACGATATTATACAAAGAATGGAATATTATTACTTCAGGGAATTGCAAGGAGAAATATTATTGTGAAATTGAATCTATTGATTGGAAGATTGTAATCTGATAGAGAGAGAGAGAGAGAGAGAGAGAGAGAGAGAGAGAGAGAGAGAGAGAGAGAGAGAGAGAGAACCCGGAGAGAGCGCGCCGAGCTGGATGAATGGCTGGGTGCTCAACTAACACCTGAGAATCTCGTCCCGCACTTGCTCCGCAACCAGGAGACATGGGATAGACTCACCGGATACATCAAGCTGGTGATGACCCGCAAAGAGGAGAAAGAGAGGGAAGTAAGGCGCTTCGAAGCAGGCGAATTACGGTGACTCTGCCGATTGAAACAGAAGAGGCCCAAATGATTCCAGGAGGAATCTGATGCAGTGAAGAGGGAAGAGAGAAGAAAGAAGAAAGAGAGGGAACAATGAAGAATGAAGATAGAAGATGCCGACAAGTGGCCGAAGAGAGAAGATGGAGAAGAGGAACGCTCGCAATCGAGCGCGAGACATGCCGCTCATCCTGAAGTAATGCTCACGCGGTTCCGGGATGAGATGGTAGATGCAGGTGGATCTCCTTCTTGATTGCCCGATGCCCTAGGTATCGGACATCGAGGGGAGAGGGATATTACACGGCCGGGCCCACCTCTCGGTGGGCCCCACCCAAACCCGTGTCCCGCCTGGTATGGCCTGCGTGGGCTATGCGTAGTCCGCGTAAGCTGAACCAGTCCGGTGTCTGGGGACGGATCCGAGGGATCCTGAGGCAGATTTTGCCCTCTAACCACCTTAAAAAAAAAAAAAAAAAGAGAGAGAGAGAGAGAGAGAGCCCGGAGGAGTGATAATAGTGGCTTTCGCGGACGACGCGGGACTCATAGTCTGGACCGACAACGAGGAACTCTTGGGTAGACGCGCAAACGAGGCGCTGGCCCGAGTCTACGAGTGGATGATCAGCAGGCTCCTAGAGCTTGCTGTCAAGAAATGCGAAGCAATCGTGGTCACAAGACGCAGGAAGTTTGACTTGCCCCACTTTTACATCAACGGGCAAGAGATCCCACGCAAGACAGAGCTGAAATACCTCGGCGTATGGCTTGACGACAAGTGGTCGTTCAAGAAGCACATCCAGGAGGCCACCCAGAAAGCGAGCAGGATTGGTGCGGCGCTTCAGCGGCTGATGCCGATTATCGGGGGACCCAAGGAAAAGAGGCGCGCACTTCTCAACACCGTCAGCACCTCTATCATGCTCTACGGTGCACCCGTGTGGGGAAAGAGAGTAGAGAAGACCATCATCAAGAAGAGGATGGGGCCTGTCCACCGGAGAGCGTCCCTAAGACGTATCCGTGCCTACCGCACCGTGTCGGGAGATGCGGCTTACGTATTGGCGAGTACACCGCCCATCCACTTGCTCGTCGCGGAGCGAGTGAGGATCTGGAACCGCCAGAAAGTGATCGGAGCCGAACGAGTACTCACTCCAACGATGAAGGAGATCATCCGCGACAACGAGAAGGAAACCACCCTCGAGCATTGGCTAACTGAGTGGGATTCGCCATTTGCAAATGGCAGATGGACGCACCGGCTGATCCGTGACGTAGCCGAATGGACGGAACGCACCCACGGAGAGATAGATTACTGGACGACGCAAGCACTGAGTGACCACGGTTGCTTCGGTGCCTACCTGACCCGGTTCAAGAAGAGGACATCCCCAGCATGTCAGTCATGCGGGGACAACTGGGATGACGCTGAACACGCCCTGTTCACGTGCAACGACACAATAAGAGAGCACGCCGAGCTGGATGGATGGCTGGGTGCTCAACTGACACCTGAGAACCTCGTCCCGTACTTACTTCGCAACCAGGAGACATGGGATAGAATCACCGGATACATCAAGCTGGTGATGACCCGTAAGGAGGAGAAAGAGAGGGAGGTGAGGCGCCTCGATGCCGGCGAATGACAGTAAACCTGCCGATTCAAACATAAGAGGTCCAAATGGTTCCAGGAGGAATATGATGGACTGAAGAGGGAAGGAAGGAGAGAGAAGAGAGAAGATCGAAGATCGAAGAAAGAAGAGAGATCGAAGAACGAAGAAAGAAGAAAGAAGAATGAAGAATGAAGAGATGGAAGAAGATCGAGGAAGGGGAAACAACACTTGCGAGTCGGGAGAAGAGAGACGCTCGATCCTGAGCGCGAGACGCCGCCGGCCCTGGAGTAATGCTCACGCGATGCCGGGGCCGGATTGGTATGTTGGTGGATCTCTCCCTTGTCCAATGGCCGGCGCCAACGGAGAAGGAAGAGAGGGTTTATCCGGTTCGGATGGCCGTATCGATGCGGATTCTAGCCCGGGACTGTTGGGGAGGTGCTGGCCAGCCGTGTTTGGCTGACCGGTGCCTCTCCTTTGTACGTCGCAGCGTATTCGCCCTACAACCACCATAAGAAAAAAGAAAAAAAAAGAGAGAGAGAGATCAGGGGAAGAAATCCTATCGCGACCCACACAAACACCGATACCCTCATTCAGTCATGCCAGAACACACACGCCCACATGCATACATACGAAAAGCAACAATCACATCAGGAGACGCGGGATGATCCAGCTACGGACGATTCATGTCACGTAGGTAGAGGTGAAGAGCAATAGCTGCACACAGCTCTCCCCTTCGTGCCACGATGACGTTGCACCCGCGAGCTCTACTCGGCCGCGCAACTCACTTGCACGGTTCGCCGGTCGTCGCGGATGCACCGTCAGCACTTCGACGGAGCGCGTCCTATCCCCACTGCAAGGTCTCTGCTGCAACGCGAACCGTCGTCGTCGACGACAAGCCGCGCGGCAACCAGACCGCTCGTATCAACCTTTAGAAACATATATCTCTCTCAAGTATATTTCTCCTCTATTAAACTCATATTCACATACTCTGTTGTGATTCATTCGAGTCACCCCTTCTCACGTAACATTTGAATAGTAAGATAAGGTTTGCATTGTCACGAATCAAGTGTTTCGGAATTCGAGCATACAATTGACAAAGGTAGGAACAATCAACGTTTGAATGTCACCCCATTGAATAGAATGAAGCTATGACATTCTGCCTACAACATGCTACATCGTCGAAAATAAATACTGAATTTGGTTTAACCTCCTCTGGCTGGATGATTTCAGCATTATTTGAAACGTAAAAATGATAAAAAACGAGATCATGTGGGTTAATGACAAGATTCATAACGGCATTCGTCTTACCGCAATTGGATGGTCCGCAAACAATACAACGTATAGTATTAGGTAGATTTCCCCCGTGACGTTTACATCCATCCGAAATCCTCCCTTTATCTTTTAAGCACTCGTCTAGATTGATAACTTGAATACCTTCATCTTTGTTGTATGTAAAACATACAACCTTCGTGTTTTACGTTCGATGATTAAACTAATGTTCTTCAAAGAACAGCACATCCTAAAGTCAACCTCAGTTCCATAAAAGCACTCAATGAGCACACATCTCACCAACAACACGTGTAAGAGGGGAGGTCGATATCTGAATGAAGTCATTGATGGTCTTCCATTCGAATTTCACCTACCCGGATACAGCTATTGTGGATCCGGTACGAAATTACATGAGAGATTGATTCGAGGAGATCGAGAAATCAATGGATTGGATGAAGCTTGTGAGAAACACGAAATCGCATACAATCACACAAGGAATTACCACCACATCACTTGGCTGACCAAGAATTACAAGAAGCATCCAAAAAACGTCTAAAAGCTGAGGATGCATATTTTACGGGAAAGATAGCTGCACTTGGAGTGGTTAGTGCAATGGAAGTTAAAAGGAAACTCGGAATGAGGTTGATTCCCGCAAAGTCTGAGAGTGAAAAAAATAAAAAAACAAATGAGAAACGCGAGAGTCGTGACTTCAGAGACATTCTCCTAGCCAAGCGGGATGGTTTTCTCCCCGCAGTTATTCCAGCTCGGAATGTTCGTGGAACTTCATCTGGGTTAGCTGGGGGTGTCACAAATATAGCGGAGAACTTGAGTGGAATGAGTGATAATCGTCAGGAATTGAATGAAATTGTTCGACACAATACAGCTATGGAAAGTGAAGGACTATTCCACAATTGATACAGGAAGAAAACAGGGGGGGGGGGTCTCTGAAATCTACGAAAAGCGATAGAAAAAAAATGTAAATGTAAAAAAAACGTCGATAGAGGGAATAACAACTGGAGGACAATTGATGCGAGCAGCACGGAATATACTGAACTTCAAGAGAGTATCTTCGACAGCACAACTCCCTCGTTTTGGAGAATCCGGATACAATGAGTGTGGGATCATCAATCTCTGTAAACCGGATTCAAAGGGTACACACTGGTGTTGTTGGTCAAAGAGAGAAAACCGAGAGTATTATTTCAACAGTTTCGGCAATCTCCGCCCACCGACTGAACTCATACTATACTTGGGACCAGAATGTTAAATTTTTTATAATAAATCACAACAGGCCTACTCTTGGAAAAATTTTGGTCACTCATGTATTCGATTTTTGAAAGCGCGCACATTCAAGTATGAATACATAGCTCATACCCTTATTATGTGAATAAATCACTCAAAATGTCCATTCAATGTGTATCTAACTCCCCCCCCCCCCCCACCCTCGATTCCATCATCCTAAAGAGGAAAGATTATGATAAGAGATACTGTGAGATGTGCATTGCCTGTGTCTCTACTTCCCCCATCTCTCTCCCCTCTCCGCGCTTGTCCCTCGTCGTCGCGCTGCGCGTGTCGTCGAGTTAGTCGAGCTGCAACAGCTAAGAGTCTTGGCACGCTGCCGAATAAAGCTTCAGAGGTTAATCGTATAACTCTGATTGTTATTATTGAAACTACACCTGGACGCCCCCAAGGAGCATAACTTCTCCAGGTTATGGTACCAGCACGCTCCACTTTGAGAAAACCCGGGTGTAGTGAGTGTGGTGTATTCAGAGTTGTGTAGGTTCGTTCACGTGCAGAGAGTAAGCGGCTTTTCGGAGCAGCAGCAGCAGCGGCGACATCGACTTCGACTCCTTCGTTCGCGAAGGAGCGACGAGGGCAACGGGAAAGAGTTCATCCGCAAGGACAACGTCAACACAGTAGGCAAAAGCACTAAAATATTACAAAGGTATGTACAAGTGCATACAAGAGTAAAAGTTAAGACTAGTGAAAGCGGTGTCTCGGGGCACGAGTTCTTCATATTTGATACGGGTGTGCCGGGGCCCGTTATCAGAGTCTTTCGTGAACAAGCGAAGATCGTCTGACGTAAATTTCGGAGTATTGCTTGGTGTAAGGTGTGGCCGTTTTGAAATTTTGAGAGAGGCCGACGGCAGATATATATATATATATATAAATATGCGTGTGTGTATGCATCATCACAAAAATATAATTCAGAGCGGAAACGAGTGGGAATTTACATGTCTCTTGGCGGGCTTATGCGTGTTCGTGCAAGCTCGTGAATTTGGGCTTCCGAGAATCGGTCGAGCTGCGTAGCGAGTGGGGGCACGAGGCGGAGCGAATCTCGAGTGGCGAATCGGGAGGTGGCGCGTGAAAATAGAGCTGCAGCCGGATTGGATGTTCGGGCGGGGCGCTGTTGTTTTTGCTCCTCCTTCCTGTCTTTGCTAATGCATGCACAAGCACATATATATTTCCGCGTGCTGTGAGAAGCTTCCAGAGGCCTTTTTGAGTTCTTGGAGTTGGAAATCTATAACTGTCCCCATATTTGATTCTCCGAATCTCTCTATCTATCCTATAAGTAGGTAGCACGACTGCAGCACTCGTCTCGTGGCTGGCATCCGACTCGCTCTCTGTGAAGTTGCACGCATATCAAAGCGAGCTCTTACGTGTGCGAAGGCTTTTTAGTCTCCAAACATAGTCGTCCTTCCATGCTGATACGTGCGAATGACACATCGCGCACGTGTCTAGCGTCGCCTGCATAAGCCCGATTGCGTGACAGAGTGAAGAGATGATAATATAGCACAGAAAGAGTGCGATTCTCTAGCAGCTCGGACCGGCGTGCGTCTCTTCATTTCTCTATGACGCGCGCAGGCTGAGTCTCTCACACCCTGTATTGAGCATAAAAAGTTAGCCGTCAGAATAAAACTATCATTTACATTCCAGAGTGTGTGAAAGATTCAGAGACAAGAGATTCGAGTCTAAAGGTGTTTTAATTCCAAATAAAATTTGAAAATGCAATTATTTTCTTCTCTTTCAGAGATCTAAATTTCTGGAGTAATGTCAATCATGCTTTCCGCATACGAATGCAAATGAAATTGAGAGTTACAGTAGGGTTTGATGTGAATGCGGATACATGCAGTTCTGGTCCGCTGAAGCGCTGGCTGTCTATTTTTCTGGATTTCTAGTCAAATTTGAAGTCCGAGAAATTTGTGCACTATTTTCTTGCGGAAAGTTGCAAGTGTTTGAGGGTCAATTTTCAAGTCATCACTTGCACTGCGGGATAATTTGGATATTGACTAAGAGGTTGATGCGATACAGTTCATGCCTCACGTGTGTACATATGTACAACCCAAATCTAGTCGGCTTCACTGTAGTACAGGTTGTTGTACACTGGAGAGCGGTGTGCACATGTCTATTGGCATGGCTGTGTTACTAAAACTTCTGTTTCAAATTGAACTCCATCGCAGTGCGAGGTATTTGATTTAGAAGCACGACGCAAAATTCTCTTGAGTATGTTGAGTATATACCTGACAAATTCAGATGATTATTGAGAGTTCAGAAAATTATTGAGAGTTCAGAGTATGAAGATTTAGTAAGAGGTGAGAAACTGCTCGATGAATGGGAGATATTCCAATTCTTGGAAATTAGTTCAAGTTTGGAATCGAAAAAAAAAATACTAAACAATTTTGTTTCATCAATCCTCAAACAGATGGCTGATAACAATGAGCAACAGTCAAAGGACTCACCTGAAAATGACAGCAAAGAATTGTCTGAGCGACAACGTCATACTGATGGTCAGATTGATGAGCAGGATTCAGAGCGACAAGATGAGCTGTTTGAGACGTATCAGGTCACTGAGGATCCAGAAAACGGGGGTAAAATTTTATTTTAACCTCGAAATAATTGTTACAGTCAATGATTGATGAAAATTCCAGACTTGTGAAATGTTTGCTATTATCTCAATAATTTTGAAAAATTCGGATTGTTACTCAGAGTTGATGTATTCAGAGCTAGGCCTAATTGAAAGATAAGAGGTCAGGTGCTCATGAGGTTTTACATTTCACAGACACTTACACAGAACAAGAACTACTAGAATGAAATTTATAGGATTCAGAGGTTACAATGGCATCTGCGGCACAGATTTTAGCCGGCCTGTCAAACCCTAAAACCAACCAAGTTGACAGTACCCAAGATCTGATTGGACAGAACAACAACACATCGGTGGTAACTCCAGGGATATCGACATCTCAGGCAAACGGCTACTCACTCATGGTGACAGGAGCTGCTGCACCTACAATTTTTGATCCTACTGCACCAGGTGTATATACGACTGCGCCTATCGCATTACCCGGATCTGCTGCACCACGAATGATGTCTGTTGGAGCTTCCACGTATACAACAGGGTCGATTAGAGGCCTCCCACCACCCTTTACCAAGCCTTCGCCACTCAACTACCGATTTGGCCCTCCTAACTACGAAGACCTGACACCTAATCTTCGTACTGCCTCTGAAATGGGGCCTAACTTCATGTTGGAGAATGTTGATAAAGGTTCTCCATCAGATTAAAGAGGGAACTTGCTTGAATTTCGCTACTGGTCAACCTCCGAGGTATCGACAAGAAGGTATGCAGCTGGTTGTGAGCAAAATCAACTCCTTGGCTGACTTGCATAGAACAGAGTTGGAAGAAGAGAAAACCATATTAGAGAGACGAAAGGTAAGTATGGTTAGCGTATCTTCCTCACAAATTCAGAGTACATCAGGAGCTACTCAGAGTACTATTCAGAGTAATCCAGAGACTGGGCAAAATTCTTGGATGGAGAATATTCCAGGTAGTACTCAGGTTTTTGATAAGTCGATTTCGGATAGATCAGGCACTCCTCAAGTGCAAATTCCACAGGTCCAGAGTCTTTCCGGGACAACTCGAGTCTCCATTTCAGAAGTTCAGAGTGACCCAAGGGAAATAGAGGTTCCCAATGCCCAGTCTCTTAATACAACTCCGAGTATTCAGATTGCTGCTACTCAAAATAGGAGTAATTCTGTCGTGGTTCAAACACCTCCAGTAAATGCGAGTACCTTCGGGGCTGCTCAGGTACACCCAGTGCAAATGACAAAGTTTGTTCCAGAGAGTCAAATACACCTTCAATTAGCTAATCGTAGATTGAATATCACTCGAAAATACTGTCTCTCGTCTTTGACATTTGGTTTAATCATTTCAAGACAGAAGTGAGTAGCAGTGATTAGTTGGATGTAATTGACTCTTCTGTTCTACGCCCAAATTCAACGGTTCCAGAGTTTAAGAGACATAATATGGTAAGAGATATAATTATCAATTACACTGATGATGAATATCCCACTCATATTCTTGGGATTGATGATCCTTCACGAATTCTTCAGAAACTTAGAGAGTTTAGATATGGAGAAGTCAATTACACTCCGACATCTATTCAAACTAGATTGTATCGCATTCGAATGCAGAAAAATGAGGGTGTAAGAGGATTTTGTGAGCGTTATGATACAATTATCAGAGAATATGAGATGAGGGCTCCAAATGATAACATTTCAGAGAAAGATAAAAGATCGACTTTCTATCAAGCCATCATAGGTGTTATGCCTGAATTGAGGCGCACCAGTATGACAATTTACCAAACATCTGGAATAGAGATGTCGATGGATGCAATAAGAGACACTATGTTTCAGATTGAGGCAGCGATGAATTCACAGAGAGAGAATAATGATTCAGAGAGAAACAATAATTCTGGGAGAAACGACCAGCCAGCGCGGCAGCCAGCAGCATTCAGAGCTAATCCATCAAGAAATTCAGGGCCATTCAGAGGTGCTCAAAACAACCAACAATCGCGATCTAATGAGAATAAGTGTCATAATTGTACTGAATATGAGCATTGGAGGAATGAATGTCTATACGACGTATCATTTTGTTACATCTGTAACAAAATGACTAACCATATCAGCACAGCGTGTCCAAAGAGGAACAATAACAACAGAGGTAAGCGAACACATTCTCTCGACAATCCTGATTCTAATAATGCTAGAAGAGCGAAAACTGGGAAGGTTAACAAGTATGGAGGGAATAGAGGCAAGGGTAGAGGAAACGGTAAAGGAAATGGAGGAGGCAAAGGTAAGGGTGGTGGTCGAGGAGCAAAAGGTAGTGGAGGAAACGCCGGTGGTCCACAGGTAAAGTCAAATTCCTCGGTACTTGCGATGTCTTGTGAAAGAATAGAATTCACTGCGGGCTCTGGCGCCACAGAGCACATTACTAGTCAGGGCTGGATTCTTTCAGAGTTTCAAACTTACATACATTGAAGTATACATGAATAACTCCCAAAAAAATATCTCAACAAAGTGATAGAAAACTACTGAAAATCTTATTCAATCCGAATCTGACTTCAGCCCCCATCAACCTATGGGAAAAAATATTTGAAAAAATGTAGCAACACTTACCTCAACTGATGAACGCTGTAGTGAGAGTGAACTGCCCGAACTTAACTAAGAAGAAACCAGCAGATTTGAGCTGTATTTATTTCGAGCTGTCTTAACGATCCAATCAAGGAGAAAAGAGGGGAATGAACAATGTATTCCGAAATACGAATATGAATATTTTAAATCTTTTGAAATAAATCGCGACAGCTATCGTTGTAATGATGGAATTTTCACATTTTCATTATCACCGATGAATATGAAATGATGCATGACAACCTTCTCAAGAATAGACACTCCAGCAATTTTCAATTAGAGCTAGTGGAATCAACTAATGCATTCCAATGATCACCAATGGATGTGCAATCATGTGCATGACATCCATCTCAAACTTCAAAATTGTCTATTGAAATCCATGTGTAAATGAGACGTGGTCAAGGTTTTATTTGATTTCATCATGATGATGAAGACTCTTGAGTTCTTTCATATTTATCTCGGATATGTGTATAATCGAGCGGTTGAGGATTTCATCATAGTATTTTCATAAGTGATCACTTCCGCGTTCTCTATTCGAGTTCATTATGTGATACTCTGTCACACTCTCATTGAATTTTTGAATAAACACGAAGAACACTCTCTTCATTGTTCGATTTACAACTATATGATTGAACTCGAGGGTGTTCATTGAACTGGAAAAACTTGAATGGAGTGAGACCTTGACGGTGTATCACCCATATAATAGGAGATTAAATATTGAACGCGGAAATTTTTCTTGGTTTAATCAGAGTTCCCCCACCTCACACCATCATCCTTGAATATTATAATCCCCATTCATTTCATGTAGTTCCATTTCACTTGTTCCCATCTCAGTAATCGTCTTATTGTTAGTCCAATCCATTGTATTGAATGATTTACATGATGTTGCAATGTGAACTTCCCTGCCTTGCTAGTTCACATTGCACCACCTATTATTCACACAGCTCATTAATGTAAGATGCACTCACCCCTTGAAGGTGATATTTCTCCCATATTTCATGATATTCACCGAGTGTGTAACTATTTGCCGAAAGAACTTTTTGCCGAAAATAAAACAGCATCGCAAATGCAGCCTCGAGTGCATCCTGCCAACTTCAGTAGACTCAATAGAATGCAACTAAGATAACGCAGTCGTAAAGCTCTTGCCGTCTTTCATCGACACGTACGATGCACCGTGTATATACTTTACCTCTAGATTCATCAATGCTATATTCTATTGCAACTCGTCAAAGAGGTGAGCCCCCCCCCCGCACTCTAAGTTCTGTCACGGTTCTCGACGATCCTTATCAGCAAATAATCCTATACAACTCTAAGCTCATAGATTTTTCATACACTAAGGAGAGTGCAGGTCCAACGTTGTTGGGCCAAAAATGTATTTGTATCTGTATTTGTTGTCGCTCTCCACCCACTACAAATAGTATTCATTCGAATCGCGGATGAACAATTTCATATTAATTTGTAGAAAGATAGATAATTCGGAAATTTGCTTTCAAAATAATCTCCCTCGGTCAAGTTGTTCTATTAAACCTTTCATCCTTATCTTGCGTGTGTTACTACACTATATGAAAATTATTGGGACAAATCAAGGGTGGGAATGAAAATCCGATGGGGGGAGCCCTGATCTTGTTCTAAGCCATCACGTTTTATGGTTATGATTAAAGCAATGACGATCAGCATTCGGCAGCTCGAATCCCGTATCAACCTCTGCAAGTAGTGTTTTGCAGTGTTTACTCACTAACTTGCAAGTTCTCGCATCCGTTCACCTGGCGTAATTAGTATACTTAGACGTGTTTCTGAGAAAATCCCGGTTCTGAAATCTGTGGCAGAGTGTGCATCTGTTCTATCAACATTCCAGCTGTAGCAGTCACGCTTAGAAATAATCAAGTACAGTAAGTATCTGTTTACATGGTTCATCTGGGTTATCATAACAAGGGATCAATGTTTTGATTCGCGATCAGTCTCTATGTCAGTCCGGTTGACAATTTCTTCATTCAAATTCTTCCGCGCGGTTTCATGTAAAAACGGGCTTCTTATATACTGGATGCTAAGAAATGTATTATCAGTTGCAAGCGTAACGCGCCTGCATACAAAACTCGCTATCATTACATACTGGCGAGGTTGATATAATGCGGTACTCTTCTCGAAAGCTATATGCAAAAAGGATTTTTAGGATGTGCACGGAGAGTCAAATTTTGTGTGAAATATAGCAGTTTTCATTGATTCTCGCGTCATTTCTATTCTCGACAGACCATGATGTACCGCATATTGAGACGCAGTGGCACATTCTGGAGTACCACTACCAACAGACAGCCTCTGAATCACATCCATGGCCAGAATGTAGCTCGAATAGCTCTGAACCAAATTCAACCAGTCATTATACGAGCTTCGACTATTCCAGTCCACGTTCATGATGAGCAGAGATCAAGATTTTTTGATAGCCACGAGCCTCCAAGGATAGAAGGTTGGTTGGATGAAAAATGACCACTATGAATTACATTTCAATCTAGCGAGGTCCTACGTTTCCATTTGACACCGGTTAGCCCGTGCAGACATTTTTCCGTTACTCTTAATTGATCGTCAGTACCTCTGGCAGAAAGATTATCTGCAACGTTTTGGAATAAGACCTGCGTAGCTCAAGATATTCATGTAGTTTTGATGTTACAACAAGCGATTTTCATTCATCGAGTGGATTTCCGCTATAGCTGGCCTAAGCTGTAATAGAGATGTAATACATACATAGAGATGAGATACACTCTAATAGAGATGTATTTCTTGCACATTTCCTCTAATTCCAAAGTACTATGTACCCGATAGTATCGGTCCTTCGTGTCAAAGGTCTTGTATATGATTTAAACTTGAATGAAACTGGTAGAACTTCATGTGTCAGTCAAAGACAAAAGAGCCTGAATTAGAGTCCACTTTGAAATACACCGGAGGTTACTAATGTATTCCTGCTACCCGCAGATATAATGGCTCTAAATTTTCGCTCATTCAAAGAGATCTGCCCTTCGGACTCGTGATTTTATGATTTTGAATTTGCCACAATTGTAACGAGGTGCTTCTGTATAGACGAATTCCTCCTTGTCAGGGACTCAAGTTTTAGGTAGCAATCTAGATGACGACGGTGAAAACCAGCTAAGGCAACGTTTCCAGAATGGCAGAGCACATAACGGTGATACTTTGAAACGTCAGTTGCTCAGTTCTTTTGAGAAACAGCCACAGTCCGAACAACGTCCAGTCCCCGCACAACCTTGATCATCGTTTAGAATACCGATTGCTCGTAAAAGTCAACCGAATGAGCAAGTCTTGGTTGCGTTCAATGCTCGCCCGGCCGCTAGTGTCACTGTTCAAGAGAACACATGTTCGAGAGAATACGCACCAATTCACTGAACAACAACCGAAGACTCTACAGCTAGCTCGTTTGCAAGGGCTGCAGCCCCTGGGCAATCGGGCCCAAACTCAAGTCGGCGCCCAACGAGTAGTGCTGCTCAGGCCATCAGCTCATTCAAACGAGTCGGCGTGCTCTAAAATAGCCCCCTTAAGACTTCAGCCATCGAACTATGCCCTGATGAGCTCAATCAGTTCGCCGGACCCACCTATACCCGTTACCGATCCTGACGAAGAAACGCTCATGCTTCGCGCCGCTAAATTTCGACTTCAGGCCGCTCAGCTCGGAGTACAATTACTCGAAAAACGCGTCTCTTCACATGAACAGAGGCAAGATGTACAAAATGATCAAGCAAGTAGTCAAAGAGAGCAAGAGGCTGGCGTACATCGTGGGCAGCCCAGTAAGTCACGAATCATACAACACCTTCATGTGGCATAGCCATGATTATCGAAAAATTTAATACCTCGACTGTATCATATCCATATTCGTCCAATGACTTTCACCCATTATCTGCGAGGACTTGTTGCAATGATCTGGCTACGCTGGATTCAAGTTAATTTTCTCACAACCCATTGGACCTTAGAAATCTATCCATTTAAAATTCAACTAATCAACTTCAAATTGCTGATTCTATTGACATACAGTCACTTTTTGGAGACATTCCGGAGCTCACGGGAGCAAAACGTAGACTTTAATCACAGGGAGTGAGATAGTTTGTCTTTGATATTGGAAATATTTTAATTTCTGGGAGTCGCATTCAATCTCCTACCCCTTGGCCAAGAGGCCTAGGCGTTGTACTAATCCTGCAAAAGGCATTTGAGTCTTGTACACTGTCAAAACTTCGTAGTATAAACTTGAACCAATTGGTTGAAGTTTTTCCCTCAACCAGTGGTTGATCACTGAATTCAAACACTGGTTAAATCCGACACCACGTAATTGAACATGCGTCTCGGGAAATGGATAAATGGAGGACCCTAGGGAACATCTTTCGATGAAAAAAGTCTCATGGCAGTTTTTGCACAAATCGGATTAAAACAAGCGTGATGAGTATTAGTCGTAGCGATTGGAAATTCACTATTCGTATAGTATACTATATCAGTGGCTCCTACGGAGTGTAACACTTCTTATTATGATAGACTAAAAGTAGTATACTTTCCTCCTCATCGACGGGGAGTAACACTTTCTTGTCATGACCGATGAAAAATTTATGATTGACAAAGAATAACACATTTTTATATTCTAGAATTCTTTGGGATACGAGACCTTCATATGCTCATAAAAACTCCACATTTCTTGTATCTAACAGAACTCTGTATGCCAGATTTTTGGGCGCGTTGATCACGAAAATCGTGTCAGATCTTGGAAATTCAGAAAAGCGGATTTTCAAACGCCTATGGAAGACTAAAAATTTCCTGGATCGGGCTATAACTGTGTGTACGAGAGTCTTTGAGACGCTAATCACGAAAATCTTAATAGTGCTCTGATAGCAGGTCGTGATCCAGACTGCCGAGCGCAAGTGGGATTTTTGTTGGATATGGTTAGAGAAGTTCATGGTATCACATCGCAATAAGAATCGAAATCGTCACTTGAGCTACTTTTGAAAAAAGTCGTAAATAGGTGCTCATTTGATAACTTCTACTTTTCTACCCTCGATAACTCGATGGAAACATATTCTACCCGAAAATGTGCAAGCAAATTTTGGTAGATCTTAAAAAGATGAGCAGAAAATTGTCAGTACACATTTTTTGATATGAGGTTTCCTATTCCCGCAATAAACGTTCCTTTGTCCAAATTCCATATCTTTCACAGTTTCAACTCATAACTCACGAAGAATGAATTGTATCGAAAAGTGCGTGGAGCACCTTTTTGTATAGGTCTTGAAGAGATGGACGAAAAATATCTCCACACATCTCCTCGTGTAAGGCCTCTTGTTTCCGTAATTGAAGTTTTTTCGTCCGAGGAACTTAATTTTGTCTTAATTTTTGTTGGTTTCGGTTGTAATCAGAAAAAATGTGGGCCTTGGGCGAAAATATGTTTATTACGGAAACAGTGAGCCTCACACGAGGAACAGTGTGCAGACCTTTTTTATTCGTCCTCTGAAGATCTACAAAAAGTTTCTCCACACATTCTCCAATACAATGTATTCTTTTTGAGTTGAAATGGGGTTGAAACGGTGGATTATATGGAACTTGGCCGAAGATACGTCTATTCCGGGAACAGGAAGCCTCATGTGAAAAAATGTGTACGAACTTTTTTTTGTTTATCTTCTAAAGATCTACAAAAAGTTGCGCCACACATTTTTGGATAAAATGTGTGGCGCAACCGACCATCGAGTTATCGAGGACGGAAAAATGAAAATTTTCATTATCCAAATGAAAACCTATTTCAAATCAACACCTATTCCCGACTGCTCTCAAAAGCAGCCTAAGTGGCGATCTCGATTCTTATTGGGATGTGACCCCATGAATTCCTCTAGCCATATCTAACAAGAATCCTCATTGCGGCCTGCTTCAAAAGCATCGCGAATTGATGGCTGTGGGTTGAACTACAAAATTAGGCTCATCAGGTAAGACCGTTTCAATGATAAGATAATGGGAGAGAGAGAGATAGATATATAGATAGATGTCCTTTATTCGCCCGGGGGCAAAAATCAAATATCACATGTAGGATACATATGTCATATATGATGAGTTCCACGCCAAAGCGACCTACGGAAAGGGGTCATCTCTCAGATTCTTTTTTAACCTTTTTCATTGGATTCTATGGCCCAAAATAGGAACTTTGGACCACCTATGGGGCCCAAAAAAAATTTCTCCTCTCCATTGCACGCACATCCGTCAACAGACCGAAAATTTATCGTGTAAAAATCGATGCTCTTTTATTCACGAAAATGGAAATATTTCGAGTTTTTGAATAGCTATCAATTAGCGGATTGCGGCATCTAAAAGGGCATCAAAAAACCTATCAAAAACGTTGTCGAAAATTCCTTTTCTGTGATTTGGGGGCCTCCTGGAGGCAAAAGAGTGTTTTTCACTAAAATGTTGATTTCTCAAAAAGCCATTTTTTTTTATTCTCTTAAAATCACATATTTGACGTAAAATTTTGCGTTCTTTCGAAAAAAATGGGTTTCAGAGAAGTTTGGGGAGATCCAAGTGACTTATGAGCCATTTTTTGAAAATGCAATTTTTTCGGTTTCAGAAAAAGGCGATTTTCTGCGCATGCGCAGAAACGTAGACTTTCGGCGTCACTTTCAATGGAAAGCTGACAAAATTTCCTATAAAATGACTACCCGCAAAGTTGAAATTCATGCACTGAAACGCGATCTGCAATGATTAATCATGTCGAATCAAAATCACATGAAAATTCAGCCCATTAACGCCTTTGTGGCGCCTGCTGAGATGACACATTCACGAGATCTTCCCGGGACTCATTTTAGAGTACGAAATTGCCCCAAAAAATTTCAGATCACATGGTTTCAACGTAAAATTGTCTCAACTTTCGAAATATGCGATGGAAAATTTCGTTTGAGGCGAACCCGAGGTGCTACATTCAATTTTTCGCAATTTTGAATGTGAAATATCGTATTTTCTAGCAAAAAATTGAATGTAGCACCTCAGGTTCGCCTCAAACGGGGTTTTTCATCGCATATTTCGAAAGTTCATACAATTTCACGTTGAAACCATGTGGTCCGAATTTTTTTCAGGTCAATTTCGTACTCAAAATTGAGTCCCGGGAAGATCTCGTGAATGTGTCATCTCAGCAGGCGCCACGAAGGCGTTAATGGGCTGAATTTTCATGCGATTTTGATTCGACATGATAAATCATTGCAGATCGCGTTTCAGTGCATGGATTTAAACTTTGCGGGTGCTCATTTTATAGGAAATTTTGTCAGCTTTCCATTGAAAGTGACGCCAAAGTCTACGTTTCTGCGCATGCGCAGAAAATCGCCTTTTTCTGAAACCGAAAAAAATCGCATTTTCAAAAATGGCTCATAAGTCACTTGGATCGCCCCAAACTTCTCTGAAACCCATTTTTTTCGAAAGAACGCAGAATTTTACGTCAAATATATGGTTTCAAGAAAATAAAAAAAATGGCTTTTTGAGAAATCAACATTCTAGTGGAAAACACTCTTTTGCCTCCAGGAGGCCCCCAAATCACAGAGGAGGAATTTCCGACAACGTTTTCGATAGGTTTTTTCGATAGATTTGTTTTGAATAAAAGAGCATCGATTTTTACACGATAAATTCTCGGTCTGTTGACGGATGTGCGTGCAATGGAGAGGAGAAATTTTTTTTGGGCCCCATAGGTGGTCCGAAGTTCCTATTTTGGGCCATAGAATCGAATGAAAGAGGTTAAAAAAGAATCTGAGAGATGATCCCTTTTCGTAGGTCGCTTTGGCGTGGAATTCATCATAAATAGAAATTATCAATTAATATAAATAATTCGTTTGGTCAAGGACAGTAGGTTATCACAAGTTGTGACTGATCAAGATTGCAGTAACAAAGGCTGCTTAGAAAACATTTGATGAATAGGACAAAGGTTCAACAAAATATCGCAGTGATTTTCTAATCAGTCATGTAACAGGTTGTGAGTATAATCACAGTCCATATGAAAAGAGAAGAACCCAATGACCTTCAAAGATTGGAGTAATGCTACTTGTCCACATCAATTCTCTGGGGAGACTGTGAACGGGGGAATTCCTTCAAAGCATCCTTAAACATCGAAATTTCTGCGATCTGCCGAAAACCCGAAGGGAGAAAGTTCCAGAAATGAGCACACTAGGCTTGGAAAGATCGTCCTCCGTACTCGAGTCTCATTCTGGGTACTTTGAGTTCCTGCTCTTGTGCATTTCCACGCCCAGGGCGCTCGGATCGGTGCCTGGTGAACATTGCAGACAGTTAACCAGGTTCCCTCATGTGCATGATCTTATACATGATAATGCCTGCAGAGTACATTCGCCGCGAATCAGTACGCAACCAATCCAAGCTGTCCCTAAACGGAGTGATGTGCTCGTCTCTCCTAAGATCAAAAATATATCTCACAAATGAATTGCTCAGTCGCTGTATCCGTTGCCGCTATTCGTCCGCTGCGTCAAGATAGGTGACCGTGCAGTAGTCCAGATGAGGCTGGGCTAACGCCTCGACTAGTCGAATGCGAAGAGTCCTGATGATGCATGCCCTAAAAAACCGCTTACTGTAAGGGCCCTGTTGACTTTCTTTGTCACTTAATTAATTTGCGGTTTCCACGACAATTCGCTATCTAAAACAACACCAAGGCTCACGGCTGTATCACAGGAAGGGACGAAAACTCCTTCCTGTATCTCAACCCCTGGCAAGTTCCATACTTTTCAGATCTTTGATATTCCTCTCAGAAGAGAAAAAGATCGCTTTGGTCTTACCAGAGTTGAGACGCAGGCCGGAGCCCGCAGCCCAATCGGCAACCAGTCGCCCCACTTCACCTAATCGAGCGATCCCCTCTCTGATCTTATTTTTCTCCACCTGGAGATGAATTTGTAGGTCATCAGCGTAAAAGAGATGGTCTACCGACTTTCCGTTCAGTAACCAGGGCAAGTCATTGACTCACAAACTAAAGAGTAAGGGTCCAAGAATGGAGCCCTGCGGAACACCCAGATTGGTTGCAAGTCAATCAGATTCCTCATTTTCAGAGGTGACTAGTTGGGTGCGACCTTGTAAATGTGATTTGATCCACAGGAGTGCCGATCGTGAGAAACCCAGTTGTCGGAGTTTACTCAGAAGTTACGTTGGTGATATCGTGTCAAAGGCTTTGCTGAAGTCAAAGAGTAGTAATAGGGTGATCTTTTTCCTATCGATGCCTAGTCTAATGTCATCTGTCAATTTCAGCAAAGCTGTCTGGGTCCTGAGGCGCTGCCTGAAACCAGCCTGGGAGCGATCTAATAATTTTTCTTTCTTCAAGTACTCCGTGATTTGGTCGTGTGCAACCTTTTCGAGAACCTTGGAGAGAAAGCACAGCAACGCTATTGGGCGGAAATCCGAGACTGATTAGGGAGCTGCAGTCTTCTTCAGCGCAATCAGCTGTGCTTTCTTCCAAGCCTCAGGAAAAATGCTGTGAGCGGAAGAGGAGTTAAAAATATGTACAATAAGGTCACCTAACGCCGAGAGAGCCTTTGCGATCACACTTTGGGGAATTCCGTCTGTCCCGCGAGCCTGTGAGAAGAAATGTTTTATAGCAAGGACTACTTCATTGAAATTGGCTGGCTTGAATTTGAAACCCTCCTCTGGAGCCACGATAATTTCAACCATTGCTTCTTCTATATTTTCGTGAGGCGAGACGGAGACTCCCGCGAAGTGAGCGTTCAACTCACCCGGGGTGAAGCCGTGAAGCTCCTTCTCTTTGCTCTTGGACGACAGGCCGAGGTTACGCATTTCCTTCTGAATATTTATATGTTGATCAAGTGCGTCTGAAAGGTGATTTTGAATGAAGGAAGATTGATTGATTCCCTTCATTCGCCCGGAGGCAGAAGTGGAAATACAGTTACATGAATTATATATAACGGTCATGATCAACATATGAATATTATATAATTTGTCATTTTGGTCAAGGAAATCTCATTCATCACAGGAAGTGACTAGTCATTGGAAGGCATCGAGAGATGAAAACGAGTGAAATAAATAAGGGAATTAATCAAGGTACATCAGTACATATAAAAAGACATGGGCCCGGAAACTATCACAGATTTAAGAATTATGTGACAGGGAAGCCACGCATAACTCAACTAAAACTATAAAAAAACTAATTGAAAAGAGCCCAAGACCATCAAAGACTAAAGTACTGTTTCTGGTCCACATCAATCCTCTGGGAGGGTTGCGACAAGAGAAATTCTTTTAGAGCGTCTTTGAAAAGTGAAATTTCTTGAATTTGCCGAGAGCCCGGAGGGAGAAAGTTCCACAAATTAGCATATCGGACTTGGGGAGATCTTCTACCATATTCAAGTCTCATGTTGGGAACTTTGAGTACCCGCTCTTCTAGATCACCCCGTGCGGAGCGTTCGGATTGGTACCTGGTAAACATCGCAGCTAGGTAGCGAGGTTCTCCTAAGTGCATGATCTTGTGCATTCACAGAGCTGTGAAGTACATTCTCCGCGAATCAGTACGTAACCAACCCGAACGCTCCCTAAACGGGGTGATGTGCTCGTCTCTCCTAAGATCAAAAATATACCTTACACATGAATTGCTTAGTCGTTGTATCCGTTGCCGCTGTTCGTCCGTGGCGTCGAGGTACACGACTGTGCAATAATCTAAATGCGGTTGAACTAATGACTCGACTAGGCGAATTCGGAGAGGTCTGGTGATACACGCCCTAAAAAACCGCAGACCGTATAGGGCTCTGTTGACTTTTTTAGCTACTTGGTCAATGTGCGGTTCCCACGTCAATTCACTGTCAAGTGTAACACCAAGACTCCCAACCGTATCACCGAACGGGATGAACTTTCCTTCCTGTACCTCAACCCCTGGCAGTCCATTCTCTTCAGATCTTCTAGCCCACTCGGCAACTAGTCGCCCTATTTCGCCCAGCCGAGCAATACCTCCCCTGATCTTATTTTTCTCGATTTGGAGATGAATTTGCAGATCATCCGCCTAAAATAGATGATGTATAGACTCTCCGTCTAGCAAGCCAGCCAGGTCATTCACATACAAGCTGAAGAGGAGAGGCCCAAGGACGGACCCCTGTGGGACACCCAGATTGGTTTCAAGCCAATCAGATTCGCCTACTTCAGAAGTGATTCGTTGGGTGTGACTCTGTAAATATGATTCTATCCACAGGAGCGCTGATCTTGAGAGGCCAAGATGTCGTAGCTTTCTTAACAGCTTTGATGGTGAGATTGTGTCCAAAGCTTTACTAAAATCGAATAGTAGGAGCAGAGTGATCTTCTTCCTGTCTATACCTACTCTGATGTCATCGGTCAATTCTAACAAAGCTGTCTGGGTGCTATGGTGTTGCCTAAAACCAGTCTGGAAGTGACCAAGTATCTTCTCGGTTTTCGAATACTCCGTGATTTGGTCGAATGCGATTTTTTCCAGAACCTTGGAGAGGAAGCACAGCAACGCTATAGGACGGAAGTCCGAGACTGTTGATGGAGCAGCAGTCTTCTTTAGTGCGATCAGCTGCGCTTGCTTCCAAGCCTCAGGAAAAATGCTATGAGCGAAAGACGAGTTGAAAATATGTACAATCAGATCACCAATAGCCGGAAGAGCTTCCGTTATCACGCTTTGGGGTATCCCATTCGCTCCACGGGCCTGTGAGGAGAAATATTTGATAGCAAGGACTACATCACTCAAATTTGTGGGCTTAAATTTAAACCCCTCCTCCGGTGCCGAGTCAATATCGTCCATTGCTTCATTAATATTTTCGTGGGGCGAAACGCAAACTCCCGCAAAGTGTGCGTTCAACTCATCCGGTGTGAAGCCATGAAGTTCCTCCTCTTCGCTCTTAGGCAAGAGGCCGAGATTGCGCATCACCTTCCAAACGTTCTCCTTCTGATCAAGAGCATCTGACAAATGCGTTTGAAAGAAAGAGTTATGCTCTTGTTCAATGCGCAAGTCGACCTCTTCGCTGAGCCGAAAGTATTCATTTTGAAGCTCAGGACACTCACGCTGGTTACGTTGAGTTCGTTCCCAGCGCCTGCGCGTCGCGTCACGCTTATTCATGAGTGCCCTTAGCTCAGGACCAATCCAAGGAGCGTCATTTTTACGCGGATTAATGATTTTTTCAGGTGATAATTCATCTATAACGGTCTGTGAATTCATATTTAAGCAGTGGATTGGATCTCCCAAACTGGTTTCGGCATTTTCAAGAGCCGTCCGGTCACAGCGAAGCAATCGATCATTCAATATCTCCGGAATAATGTGACAAAAATCCCTGTAGATGAAGGAATTTTTTGGCGGAGTGGGAGTAAAGACGTTGATGGTGACGTCAACGACCGAGTGCCTGCCGAAACTGGGCAGGAGTCTGTTTTGAAAGTCAGTAATGATGTCATTGTCATCTACATAAATGTGATCGATCCATGTATGAGATGTATTGGGAGTGTGTTGGTAAGTCGGGCCATGATGCACTATCTGCAAGGCAAGTTCTTCTGTCAGTGCAGTCAGTGTCTTGGTGTCGGGATGAGCAAAGTCTAACAAATCCGCGTTCAGATCAACCATTATAATTTTATGACTGTAATCGCCACACAGTCGGCGTAACGAACCAAACAGCCCGTCATCCTTCTGCAGGGCGATTTCTGGGGGTCTGTAGATTACTACGACTAATATTGGCGAGAAGTTACCTTGCTGTATGCTACAGAAGAGGAATTCAGGCACGCCAGGTTCCCCTGGCCCAGAAGTATTTGATGAAATCAACTTTTTAACTTTGAAGTCATTGCGCACATACAAGGCAACCCCACCACCCTCTCTGTTGCGATCCTGTCGCAACAATGAAAAACCTGGAATCTGAACGAGACTGTCATTCACAAACCCATCTAGCTTCGACTCAGCCACCCTAGATGGTAGGAGGGATCGTTAGCAACGAGCAAGCGTAGATGCTCAATCTTATCTGTCAGAGAGTTGAGGTTGATAAATCTCGCTTTCAAGGAACTGCCCATCCCTCGTCGCTCTTCAGCAGCCGTATCTAGTCAAGGAGTCTTTGCTGATTCTGCTGCCGAAGCTCTACTTTGCTCCGGAACGCTAGTGCAGCTCTGGGTGTTATTAGAAGACGCATGGGCACGTTCTGAAGCACTTCGACAGGCCGTTTGAATGACCTGCAGATCAGCGAGAGATTTCAACGTATGCGTTCGCTCACCATTCTTCCGTCTAACCCAGAAACGTCCGCCACCGTGCCAGACGTATTTTAGAACCAAACCACGTGCAATCGACCTGAAACGTATATATTCTTTGTAAGTTTTACGGGGAAGCATCTCATTTATGAAGATTTTACGGTCTGGCACTTGCGCTTCCACATCTGGGTCAAGCAACTCTGTCTGGATATCATTAGCCGTGGAATAATTGTTGGTGATTGAACGTTTAGCCCGAATCACTTTCCCGACTAGTCGACTACTGGAGAGTTGGATTACGCATGATGGTAGAGTGCACGAGATGGCAGCTGAGGCTCGTGAAGATGGGACCGAATCGCAATTTCCAGTTTGAGGCCTCTCCCGAGACGCACGCCTTGGTTGCAGGACATGGACATCAGCTATGTCTGCCTTCTCCAATGAGGGGAGAATGGACTTGAGCACTGCGTAACAAATATCAGATAGCTGTGCCAGCGAGGCATTAGAATTTTCTTTCAAAACACCATTAATAATTACTCTACAAAGCTCAAGTCCGTCATTGCCGTGTCCCTGTCTTTGCTCCCCAGCGTGTGAGTGGGGGGACTTGTCCATCCTAGGTGGAATGAGAGGAAACGAGGATTGATGTGACGATTCGACATTACTATTCTCGTTAATTCTACATTCTCTATCTCGCAGACTACACTGGTGACCTTCTCATAGCTCAGTCAGAGTGGAAAGGTGGCCATTCTTCGTAGTAGAAGAGAGAATAAATGGATGAATGATAACCTTTATTCGCCCAAGGGCAAAAATACAAAAATACAGTAGCATATGAAACATATGTCACTCATACATAATGAATACATTAAATTTGTAAAAATTTGTCGTTTTGGTTGAGGCTATTCGAATTATCACAGAAAGTGACTAGTCATCTCGAGGCATCGTAAGATGCTAAGAGTCATGAAAAGAGAAAGAAGAAAAAAACACGTTTTCATATATATATACATATATCAGTCTTGACAAAAAAGGTTGAGGAAAAGAAAACATTTTCACATTTGGGAAGACATATAAAGAAAACATGGGCCCACAGTCATATCACAGGAATCTTCGTTCGGAAACGAAAAAGCCACGCATAACTCAGCTGAATAAGAAGACATCAATTGAAACGGGCTCATGCCTATCACAGTTTACAGATTGAAATAGTGTTTTTTCTCCACATCAATCCTCTGGGAGGATGGTGTTAACAGGAAGTCTTTTAAGGACTCTTTAAATAATGATATCTCCCCGAGCTGCCGAAAGCCCGGAGGGAGAAAAATCCACAAATGAGCACATTGGACCTGGAAAGATCTTCTTCCATATTCAAGTCTCATGTTGGGAACTTTGAGTGGCCGCTCTTCTAGATCACCCCGTGCGGAGCGTTCGGATTGGTACCTGGTAAACATCGCAGCTAGGTAGCCAGGTTCTCCTAAGTGCATGATCTTGTGCATTTACAGAGCTGCGAAGTACATTCTCCGCGAATCAGTACGTGACCAACCCGAACGCTCCCTAAACGGGGTGATGTGCTCGTCTCTCCTGAGATCAAAAATATACCTTACACATGAATTGCTTAGTCGTTGTATCCGTTGCCGCTGTTCGTCCGTGGCGTCGGGGTACACGACCGCGCAATAATCTAGGTGCGGTTGAACCAATGACTCGACTAGGCGAATCCGGAGAGGTTTGGTGATACATGCCCTAAACAACTGCAGACCGTATAGGACTCTGTTGACTTTCTTTGTTACTTGGTCAATGTGCGGTTTCCATGTCAATTCACTGTCAAGTGTAACACCAAGACTCACGACCGTATCACTAAACGGGATGAACTTTCCTTCCTGTATCTGAACCCCTGGCAAGTCCATTCTCTTCAGATCTTTGATATTTCTCTCCGAACTGAAGTAGACTGCCATGGTCTTGCCAGCGTTGAGACACAGGCCGGAACTTCTGGCCCATTCAGCAATGAGTCGTCCTACTTCTCCCAGCCGAGTGATGCCTTCCTTGATCTTAGTTTTCTCGACTTGGAGATAAATTTGAAGATCATCCGCATAGAATAGATGATATACCGACTTTCCGTCTAGCAAACCAGGTAAGTCATTAACATATAAGCTGAAGAGTAAAGGCCCGAGAACGGATCCCCGTGGAACACCCAGATTGGTTTCGAGCCAATCAGAACTACCAGATTTTGAAGTGAGTTTATGGGTGCGGCCTCGTAAGTATGATTTTATCCACAGGAGTGCCGGTCTTGAGAATCCAAGGTTTCGGAGCTTCCTCAACAGCTTTGACGGTGTTATTGTGTCGAAAGCTTTGCTGAAGTCGGAGAACAGGAGTAAGGTGATCTTCTTCCTATCAATGCCTACTCTGATGTCATCCGTTAACTTTAGTAAAGCTGTCTGGGTGCTATGGTATTGCCTGAAACCAGTCTGGAAGCGATCAAGAAGTTTCTCTACTTTTGAATACTCCGTGATTTGATCATGTGCAATTTTTTCCAGAACCTTGGAAAGGAAGCACAGCATCGCTATGGGACGGATGTCCGAGACCGCTGATGGAGCTGCAGTCTTCTTCAATGCAATCAGCTGCGCTTGCTTCCAAGCCTCGGGGAAAACGCTATGAGCAAAAGAGGAATCGAAAATATGTACAATAAGATCACCAATTGCCGGAAGAGCCTTCGCGATCACGCTCTGGGGGATCCCCTCCACCCCGCGGGCCTGCGAGGAGAAATGTTTAATAGCAAGGACTACATCATTGAAATTTGTGGGCTTAAATTTTAACTCCTCCTCCGGTGCAGAGTAAATATCGTCCATTGCTTCATTGATATTTTCGTGAGGCGAAACGGAAACCCCCGCAAAGTGAGCGTTCAACTCATCCGGTGTGAAACCGTGAAGTTCTTCCTCTTTGCTCTTGGGCAAGAGGCCGAGATTGCGCATCTCCTCCCGAATATTCTTTCGAAAAGAGAGAGAGAGAGGAAGAGAGAGAGAGAGAGAGAGAGAGAGAGAGAGAGAGAGAAGGTTCAAGAAGAGGACGACCCCAGCATGTCAGTCATGCGGGGACGAATGGGATGACGCCGAACATGCCCTGTTCAAGTGCAGCGACACCCGGAGAGAGCGCGCCGAGCTGGATGAATGGCTGGGTGCTCAACTAACACCTGAGAATCTCGTCCCGTACTTACTCCGCAACCAGGAGACATGGGATAGACTCACCGGATACATCAAACTGGTGATGACCCACAAAGAGGAGAAAGAGAGGGAAGTAAGGCGCCTCGAAGCAGGCGAATTACAGTGACTCTGCCGATTGAAACAGAAGAGGCCCAAATGATTCCAGGAGGAATCTGATGCACTGAAGAGGGAAGAAAGAAGAAAGAAGAGAGAAGAAAGAAGAAAGAGAGGGAACAATGAAGAGTGAAGATAGAAGATGCCGACAAGTGGCCGAAGAGAGAAGATGGAGAAGAGGAACGCTCGCAATCGAGCGCGAGGCATGCCGCTCATCCTGAAGTAATGCTCACGCGGTTCCGGGATGAGATGGTAGATGCAGGTGGATCTCCTTCTTGATTGCCCGATGCCCTAGGTATCGGACATCGAGGGGAGAGGGATATTACACGGCCGGGCCCACCTCTCGGTGGGCCCCACCCAAACCCGTGTCCCGCCTGGTATGGCCTGCGTGGGCTATGCGTAGTCCGCGTAAGCTGAACCAGTCTGGTGTCTGGGGACGGATCCGAGGGATCCTGAGGCAGATTTTGCCCTCTAACCACCTTAAAAAAAAAAAAAAAAAAAAAAGAGAGAGAGAGAGAGAGAGAGAGAGAGAGAGACCCCGTAGGGGGCTTCGAGTGTGACCTTCGGGCTGAACTTGAAGCTTGAGGGAGCGACGCTCCTCCGGACCCGAGTCCTACACTTACACCTACACACACTACACCCTACACGCACCATACTTACGCCCGCTCAAGCAGTACACAGACATATCAATATTATACAGAACACGCATCACACTAGACACCACAGCCGTGCTGGTCTGGTCCGGGGTCGGCCAGCATGCGATTCCAGGCCCTGGAAAAAGAAGAAAGAAGAAGATGTCCAGCATTGACGGCAAGATTTCCCCAAGTAAAGCGGGGCCCCATTCGGATCTTGGGGGGGGGGGCAACGATGCAAAGCGCGCTACCAGTGGCACACTTGGCTGTTGGACTCACGCGTAAAGCTACAAGCGATGGAAATACGCCACAGGCGGAAGGAGTTGGAGGAAAGGACCAACGCAAGAGGGAAGTAGACCTCACCCCCAACAGCAAGAAAAGGAAGGGTTTGGGCGAGGAAGCGGAAAAACGAGTGCTAAAGCAATCGAAGCTCACCTTTCCGGTCCAACTAGGGAAGAATGCGAAGGTGGCAGCAGAAGCACAAGAGGCGACAGAGAAGCTGCTGAAGAACAACCCCGCGCTCAGGATCCAGATTACGCAACCTAGCAACGGGGTTGATGACGCCGTCAACTTGAGCTCAGACTCGAGCGAGTCCGACTCCACTATGGGGTCCCAGGGGAACGAAACAATCCTGACTCCCGGAATCGGTACGCTCGATAAGAGAGTACACAATGAAGAGCCTGATGGGATGGAGATTGACCCTATCCTTTCACCCGGAGATGCGGCACGACAAAAGAGTGTGAACGAGACAGGCGTTCTCATGGGGAAATGGGAAGACCTGAAAATGTGCCGGAAAGAGAAGGAGGAAAAGACATATCTCCTCCTCGAGCACTTTAACTTGGTTATAGGGATAGCCGAGTCTGTTTTCAGCAACCCAGAAGGGACCAAGGGTGACATTGAAGAACTCAAGAAGATAGGCCACGCGCTCGAAAGCCTACTCGCGACAGACAAGGTGAAGCGGGCTGCTTTCGAAACAATGCTCCTCGAAACAGAAAGGACCCTGAAAGCGAGTGGGAATGTGCAGCCTCCAGCCACGGAAAAACCGGCCGCGTCGGGTGATGGCTCCCAGGGGAAGGGGGCAGGGAAACCGGAATCGCGACCGGGGCAACAACGCGGTTCGAAAGGGACGCGATACGGACCTCCACCGGGAGGTCTCGGAACACCGCGCTCGACATCGACGCCCAATCGGCCCGAGCAGAATGGGCCTTGGAAGGAAGTGGTGTCGAAGACAGAAGCAGAGAAGGCGAAGAAGAGCGGTAGATCGAATGATTCCGCCGGAAAGAAGGCGAAAATGAAGCCGAGAAGAGCCAAGCCTGAGGCCATCCTCGTCACGGCCAATCAGGTAGGGCTCACCTACGCAGACATGCTGCGGAGGATCAAGACGAATGCTGCCAACGAGGAAGTAGGCACAAAAGTCACGGGCTTCCGCAAAACAGAGGAGGGCCAAGTCCTCATCGAATTGAGGAAGGGTACCGACGCCACAGCCGTCAAGACAGCATTGGCACCAGTGGTCGGCGAAGAAGGAGCTGTCCCTTACCTCCTGAACACCATCACATCTACTCTTGAGGTGCTCGGAGCCGACTACGACGTTGACAAGGGCCAAGTACTCAAGGACCTCGCTAAGGCCCTGAGGCCCAGAGAGTGAGAGAGAAAATATCGCAGTGAAGTCTCTCAAATCGGTTATCGAGGCACCCAAACGGCGGTCGTCTCGGTCCCAACAAGACTGGCCCACCACCTCCTGGACTGGGAGGAGCCCAAGGTTGAATGGGGCAGAGTCAGGATCCGCGAAAAAGGTGGCATTCCACGGTGTTACAACTGTCTTGAGTACGGCCACAAGGCCTCGGGCTGCAAGAAGGAGAAGACGGAGGACCGGAGACCAGAACTCTGCTTCCAGTGCGGCGAACCAGGACACCTCGCCGCAACCTGCAAAGGGAAGCCGAAGTGCTTCAGCTGTGAGGCGATCGGGTCCAAATCTGATCACAGGTCTGGGGCGAGCAACTGCACTGCCTACCAGGAGGCGAAGAGCACGTATAAACGAAGGAGAGGTCGGAATGGCTAGTTTCATCCAAGCCAACCTCAGGAAGAGTGGCGACGCAAACGATCTCCTACGCGCTGTTGCCAAAGAAGAAAGGATCGATGTTCTGATCATCTCCGAACCGCCTCAAAAGCGCGAATTCTCCCGATCCACATTCGATCACTGGGGGACCGCTTTAATCCAGATCATGAATCCTGCGATCTGTGAGACTGGACCAGCTGTGAAAGGCCGCGGTTTCGCTCGAAAGACCATAGGGGGCACAGCAGTCTACAGCTGCTACTACTCGCCGTCGCTCAAGACGCACGATTCCGAAGACGAGCTCCACGACCTAGAAGAGGATGTGAAGCAATGAGGGGGGGGGGGCAGTTATAATCGCGGGGGATTTCAACTCCAAGAAACCGACTTGGAGCGGCATTGGGATTAGTGCTCGCGAACGAGACGGGGGTTATCACCTACTATCGACACGACACTCGGTCCAGGGAGGGAGGTTTGTCTTCGGTCCTCGACCTGACGTTCATAAGCCCGTCGCTCATGGGACGTATGACATCGTGGGAGGTTCTGGACACGGGAACATTGAATGACCAACGGCATATTCGGTTTCGGCTTAGGACTGACGGACAGAGACAGGCGACATGCAGACCGCGACCGACGGGGTGGCAGGTATGCAAGCTAGACGAGGAAAAATTCCGGGAATCGAAAGAAACAGCTGAGGATCTCCCGATGAACTCCACCGCGGAAGAGGCTGTGGATATGGTAACGACTACCATTACAAGAGCTTGTGACGCATCCATGCCTCGCAAGACAACACCATGCTTCTGGAGAAAACCAGAGTACTGGATCACAGATGAGATAAAGGCTCTACGAAGAACGAGCAACAAGAAAAGAAGGACCGCGTGGCGATCGAGGAAGCTGCAAAGACCATCGCTGGCGGAAGATGACAGAGCGTACGAAGGAGCAAAGAAGGCTCTTGTTCTAGCCATCCGGAGAAGCAAGGAGGAATGCTGGGATAATTGTGCGACATGGTTAACGGAGCTCCCTGGGGCACGCCATACCGCATGGTCATGTCAAAGGTCCGAACCCGGAGGGGCAACCCAGCACCAACCGATGCAGCAACCTTGCGCAGCATCGTGGAAGACCTCTCCCCAGTAGGAGAACCCAGAGTGACATTCCCTCCGGAGAGCGAAGATCCCATCCCGCTCTTCACTATGCAAGAGCTACTCACAGCGGCAAAGAGGCTGCCCCTGGCCTCGACGGCATTCGAAACGAGGCTCTGAAACTGGTCTTCAAATACAAGCCAGATTTACTCCTCGACCTCTTGAACATCTGTCTGAGCGCGGGAACTTTCCCGGACAAGTGGAAACGCCAGAAGCTGGTCCTGATACCTAAGGGTCAAGGAGGTCAACGGCCTCTCAGCATGCTCGACAATATCGGGAAAATGTACGAGAGGATGGTGCCCAACAGGGTGGAGAAAGCCTAGGAAGAAGGCGGTGGGCTATCACCAATGCAGTTCGGGTTCCGGAAGGGACGGAGCACTGTGCACGCGATCGAGGAGGTCCAAGAACGGGTTCAAGCGTCGGTAGGGAACCCATACCAAGGATGAGGAGGATTCTGTGCCATCATTGCGTTGGACATAAAGAACGCGTTCAACTGCGCGAGCTGGGAGCGAGTCTATCAATCCCAAGCAGGTCAAGTGCCCCCCTATCTACTAGCCGTCACGAGTGACTACCTGCGGACCAGGACCCTCGTTTACGACACCGAAGAGGGACAAGAGATTCGGGTACTGTCCACCGGAATCGGACAGGGATCGGTTTCCGGGCCGTTCAACTGGAACACCCAGTACGACAGCTTACTGTCTATCGAACTGCCAGAAGGAGTGATAATTGTGGCTTTCGCGGACGACGCGGGACTCATAGTATGGGCCGACAACGAGGAACTCTTGGGTAGACGCGCGCACGAAGCGCTGGCCCGAGTCTACGAGTGGATGATCAGCAGGCCTCTGGAGCTCACTGTCAAGAAGTGCGAAGCAATCGTGGTTACAAGGCGTAGGAAGTTTGACTTACCCCGGTTCTATATCAACGGGCAAGAGATCCTACGCAAGACAGAGCTGAAATACCTCGGTGTATGGCTCGACGACAAGTGGTCGTTTAAGAAGCACATCCAGGAAGCCGCCCAGAAGGCGAGCAGTGTCGGTGCGGCGCTCCAGCGGCTCATGCCGAATATCGGAGGACCCAAGGAAAAGAGGCGCGCACTTCTCAACACCGTCACCACCTCCATTATGCTGTACGGTGCACCCGTGTGGGGAAAGAGAGTAGAGAAGACAATCATCGAGAAGAGAATGGGGCCTGTCCACCGGAGAGCGGCCCTGAGAAGAATCCGTGCCTACCGCACCGTGTCAGGAGATGCGGCTTACGTATTGGCGAGTACTCCGCCCATCCACTTGCTCGTCGCGGAGCGAGTGAGGATCTGGGACCGCCAGAAAGTGATCGGAGCCGAACGAGTGCTGACTCCGACAATGAAGGAGATCATCCACGACAACGAGAAGGAGACCACCCTCAAACAGTGGCAAACTGAGTGGGATTCGCCATTTTTGAATGGCAGATGGACGCACCGGTTGATCCGTGACGTAGCCAAGTGGGCGGAACACACCCACGGAGAGATGGACTACTGGACGACGCCGGCACTGAGTGATCACGGTTGCTTCGGTGCCTACCTGACCCGGTTCAAGAAGAGGACATCCCCAGCATGTCAGTCATGCGGGGACAACTGGGATGACGCTGAACACGCCATTTTCACGTGCAACGACACCCGAAGGGAGCGCGCCGAGTTGGATGAATGGCTGGGTGCTCAACTAACACCTGAGAACCTCGTCACCTACTTGTTCCGCAACCAGGAGACATGAGATAGAGTCACCGGATACATTAAGCTGGTGATGACCCGGAAGGAGGAGAAAGAAAGGGAAGTGAGGCGCTTCGAAGCAGGCGAATCACAGTGAGTCTGCCGATCCAAACAGAAGAGGTCCAAATCATTCCAGGAGGGGTATGATGAACTGAAGAGGGAAGAAAAAAGAAAGAAGAAAGAAGAGAGAAGAAAGAAGAGAGAAGATCGAAGAAAGAAGAGTAGGGAAAGATCGAAGAAGGAGCAACGACACCTGCGAGTCGTGAGAGAAGAAAGTCGCTCGATCCTGACCGCGATACGCCTCCCACCCTGAAGTAATGTGCTAACGCGGTTCCGGGGTGGGTTGGTTAGATACTGGTTAGCTGCCCCCAGTTCTGCAGTGATGGCTTGCCAACACTGTAGGGCTGAGAGCAGAAGGTTTCAGCCAAGGGATGTCCTGTCATCAGATTTTTCCTTATATTTCACTTTAAAAAAAAAAAAAGAGAGAGAGAGAGAGAAATGTTAATGATGAGGAGTAAGTAATTGACCAACTCAAAAATCTACGGCATTATTGTAGTGATTTTTCTTGATATTGGAGGACAAATGCCTAGAGTGAAACACTCTTATGCGATGTTGAATATCATATTTGCCATGTTTTGTCGACTAACAGTCGACCTCATCAGGCTGAAAATTTTTTAAACAGAATCACAGTATAATTCATAACGACACACTAAATTTATGAGTAAGGATTTTTACCCACACATCCAATAAACCAATTTTACATGGCACAAATCATTAGATGTGAAATTTGTTTTTTGGATGTATAGGTGAATATCCTCACTCATGAATTTAGAGTGTCGTTATGAATTATACTGTGATTCTGTGCAGAAAATTTTCAGCCTGATGAGGTCGACTGTTAGTCGACGAAACGTCGCGAGTATAGTATCCAACATCGTATAAGAGTGTTTTGCTCTAGACATTCGTCCTCTAAGATTGAGAAAAATCACTACAATTCTGACAATTGTCGGGGACGAGAAGCCTGTCTCAATATTAATCTAGGCATTGTTCTACCTGAGCGTTGACAAGCCATTACTCGTATTCATTCCAACCTTACCACCATCAACGGAACAGAATATTCTATTCTTTTTGTATTGTGATGCGATAGATATTTCAATTCAGTACTACACGAAGACTTATGTGATTGAATGTTGATGGTCGATCCTCTAGATCCACCTCATGCTTCGATAAGCCGTGAGTTGCTTTTCGTGGCAAATGAATTAACCAATGGTTGAATATGGCATTCAACCAGTGGTTGAATTTTCAGCCACTGGTTGACCAACTTGGTTGGAAGTCAACCAATTTTTTATAGTGTATAGTTTGCGAGCAGAAAACCGAGAAGTCTATTCACCTAGAGAATGATGATATATTAAAGAATCTTCCTGTACCCAAGCTATCGGCAAAAATTCAGAATGCAATCCTAACGATAAATCATCCATAGACCAATCGCATGGCACAACATGATCAGTTGATCAATCTTATTCAAAACACATCATTTTAATCTTCGTGACGCTCATCAAATCATGATCATTCCGTACAGTCAATCAAAAATACTCTTGTCTAGATGTTCCTGATCCTATTCCTCAGAGACGAGAGCCTAAGATCCAAAAATCAAACAATAAAGGGAGAAACTATAAGCGTACCCATTTATAATGGGTACGCTTATGAGTCAGACGGTCCGCCGAATAAGGGAGGGGAACAGTGAGTACCTTTTTCATGGATTTCTCATCTTTTTCCTCTTGTTTTTCTCGGTTTTTTACCTGAGTAAATCAAGTATTTCTCAGCCTAGCAGTGGATACTTTGATCGATTGACTGACCAACTGCCTAATCAATAGTATAATCGTTTCATCTGAATTTACTAGTCGTCGGAATCACTCAGTTCACTCTACGTCTCATACGAACCACGGTTGCATCCTTATTCCATTCGGCATTATGATGAATCAATGAGTATAACAATTACTTTACAGTAGAGAATAGTTATTGGTTTTCGAACTGTTGCTCTACCATGAAATATGAGAAAAATTAGCAAAGAACTCGAATTTTTTCATGAATATACATTTACATACATGCTCTCTTGCTCCAAGGTATTTGTCATGCATAAAAAAAGACGGTATAAGGTGTAAGATTACGGCCTTGATTCGAGAGCCCCCCATGCCGCGGTCGATGCATCAAGTATTTTGATGGACGCGTGGAATTCACTCAACCACACAACTGTGTAAAAGTTGATCTTCGCGACCGCCACAGGAACTTTCACAATGCTCTTTGTAAAGCGGCGAAAGAAGAAACTGGGTTCTTGAAGGAAATTTACGATCGCATTGTTCCCAAGAAATTTTTCTTACTTATCTCATAACATTTGAATGCTATCCTCGGAATTTCATCTCCAACTGGTCATATAATCAAACAATAGATACCATATTCGCAAATGAAATATGCTACCGAGTCAATCACGGATCAAAACGTTGTTGGAATGTTGAATCAAATGATTAATTTGATTTATTGATGCATCTACGATTCGGAAGAATTAGTCCAAACTCCAAATATTTTGTATCAATTTCTGTGAGACCCTAAAATCTATAAATCATTGCTGCATTTCCGCTTAACCCATTCATGCCCAGGATGACACTTTCATGACATTTTTTTTGAGGCTCGTTACTCAGTGCGAAAAAGCCTTCAAAAAAATCTCCAGGGCATATATTCGACGTAAGATCGTTTGAACTTTCGAAATATGTGATGGGAATTTCCGTTTGAGGCGCTCCTGAAGAGCTGCATTGAAGTTTTTGCAAAAAAATACGATTTATTTCATTCCAAATCATGTTTGAACGGCATTTTGACCCCTGAAATCGATAGATATGGCTCTGGAAGCTCAAAGAACCGTGGCATTGGGTCCTGAACTACAAAATCTATGGGTCTGAAAAATTTCAAAAGTCCTATCTGGGCCCAAGATATCGACCGAAACGAAAAAATATTGTGAACGCCTTTTCGTCGTCCTTTAAACCTCTCAACCTTTACGATCGCAACTCTGAGCATCAAAAAGCTTCTGAAAAAATATCATACGACACGTTATCGACGTGGAATTGTCTGTTTGTTCAGATCCCGTGATCAGAACTGGTATAAGTTGAAGTTTGAAGCGAGAAAATGCGCGTTTTCATCGAATTATACCCTTTTTCAGTGAAAACATCATCACAAATCCAATTCTCAACGTGAAAACCGATACATTGTCACTCGAGACGTCCAGTTATTGTATCTGCACGATCTGAACCTCAGAATCAGGCCATGCATCTTGAGAACGAGTATACACGCTCGCAATGATTATTCGGAACAATGAGAACCAAAACAAGTAGCGCATAAATAGATTAAGCAGATCTTACACACAATGAAAGATCGCTCCCCACAAGTCTTGGAGTAATGACATTGTTTCCTCAAACTTACAGACGTTTTTTCATGAGTTTCACCAACTGTGTGGGCTTTTCCCAAATAAAACTCAGCAATTTTCAAGCCCACTCTTTTAGTTCCAATTGTTCTTTCATCGTCGCTCGGTCTCGCCAGGTTTTTCAAGACTGTTGCATTCGTAATAGAGGATTGGATGAATCTGAGAAATAATGGCCAAGTATGCTTTTTTGCTCGAATACTCGGCATCAAATTACTACAATGTGAATGTTCTGACAGCGTGCCCGTCATGTGCATATCAGCGCGATCGAGAACATTTCTGGCTTGATGCGATTCCAAATGTCCATGCTGTGTTATGATACTATGATTCTGAGTATCCAATCGTGCAGATATGATAATTCGACGTCTCGAGTCACGAGTGACAATGTACCAATTTTAAAGTTGAGAATTGGATTTGGGATGATGTTTTCGTTGAAAAGGGGTATTCGATGAAAATGCGCATTTTCTCGCTTCAAACTTCAACCTATCCCAATTTTGATCACGGAATCTAAAAGAACAGACAATTTTACGTCAAAAACGTGTCGTGTGATATTTTTCCAGAAGCTATTTGATGCTCAGAGTTGGGATCGTAAAGGTTGAGAAGTTTAAATGACGACGAGAAGACGTTCGAAATACTTTTTTCGTTTCGGTCGATATCTTTGGCCCAGATTGGCCTTTTAAAATTATTCAGACCCATAGATTTCGTCGTTCAGGACCCAATGCCACGGTTTTTTGAGCTTCCAGAGCTATATCCATCGATTTCAGGGGTCAAAATGCCGTTCAAACACGATTTGGAATGGGAAAAATCGTATTTTTTTGCAAAAACTTCAATGTAGCTCTTCAGGAGCGCCTCATACGTGAATTCCCATTACATATTTTGAAAGTTCAGACAATTTTGCGTCCAACAAATGCCCTGGGGATTTTTTCAAAGCTTCCTCGTACTGAATAACGAGCCTCGAAAAGATGTCATGAAAGTGTCATCCTCAGCATTAATGGGTTAAGCAATCAATCATCTTCATATGAAGAACAATGGTAAGAAACTGGCTGATTAAACCCGTCATTGGCGTGCTAAACTATTTTGAAGGTAGAATCGTGGATTACTCTTAGTACTCGAATTTTGTGATGTTCTCAGGTAGTCATCGAGCAATGATGATTTAAAACTATGTCTCTGTATCATTCTATACCTAAATGCATGTACTAATCAAGGTCAACTTTTTCTGGAATTTCAGAAACTGCGCCAATGTTCTAACTGATTGATATAACGTATGTGGACACTACTCAAACTGAAATCCCGGGTACTAGTGATGAGACATCTACTTATCCTCCTTTTCGGATCAATCGTGATTATCTTCTTAACAATGACAGACTTGAATAGTAGATTATGCACTTGAGTTGCGTAATCGCAGGATTTCCATGACGAGGACTGAAAACGCGGTTTTCAGCCCGAGTAATGGAAAGCCGCGATTACGCAACGAAGTGCATACGCATTTTTATAGTCGCCCGGCTTATAAACCTTTGATTTATCCTAAACACAGCTCGATTTCCGAGGAAAAGAGGGCCTTGATTGATACATTTACATTGAATGCTCCACGAATCGTATTCATACCGCAAAAGGTATATGCATTGGTTTGAAACTCCTGCCACTAGGTATGCCGATATAACGGGCAAGTTATATGATGTTTCATCCTAATGTCAGAAAGAATATGTACTACCGACGCCGTGAGAAACAGAGAGCTTGGGAGCATCGAGTGAGGAGTATGAAGCAGCTTAGCAAAATTTTAAAAATAGACGATGCTATCTCTCTTGATGCTCGAAGACCCTGACGGAATTGCACCGAATGTTCGATTTGAAACTATGACGGTATGGGTCGGTAAGGAGCCCTATATAATTTTTTGGGACAAAATTCATGTAGCTAAGTTCGAAGGATCAGACGTTCTTCAGTTTGATGCTACATTTGCAAGTAGGATGAAAATATCTGGGCTTCGCCAATTTCTTACTGTGATGGAACGAGCTTATGACAAGGTATGAAATTACTCCACAAATTATATAGCTGAACTTTCAGCGATATCCATATAAGAACTCGAACTAACACAGCCCTCTAAGTAATGAATCCATCCGACAAACATCTAAGCTGATACGTAGGCTAAGGCGATGCTCTATGATGGGTCGTTTTTGGCCTCCATCTCAAACTCTCGAATCAGGTTTTGAATCTTCTCATGACTGAATGTGGAATGTCTTTCTAGTCTAAGATTCAAACGACATTTATCGTGCTTCAGCGCCATAGACTGAGAAAATTCAGTGGTAACCGACACATAGAACAATACAAGAATATCCCCATCTTAGATTCCTAGAGTGGAATGGCAAAATGTGTGAAAAGACATATTGAAATATTAACAATAATAACAGACAAGGCGCCTTATGACCATCCGGAATCCCTATATCAGGCTTGCCAACATAAAATCAAATCAGGGCTGCCGAATTAATGAGGCAAATGTCCCTAGGCGAATGTAAGAGTCCCTAGATTTGTTTTGATTCTGCGTATATATTTATTGATGGGTTGGTGGATGGGTCGGTGGGTCGGTGGGTTGGTGGGTCGGTGGGTCGGTGTGTGTGTGTGTCTAATTTTGTGTCTTGTGTTTGTGAGACTGTAAGTAGAATCCTTTTTTGTGAGGCAATCCAGTACCTGTACACTTACTAGACGAATATAATGAATATATCCACATTTTACGGCGAGCTGTCACCGGCTCGAGGATATGGATTTGTGTTTGTGTGTCTGTGTGTATCTTTGTGTCTTGTGTTTGTGAGAATGTGTGTAGAATGATCTTTTGTGAGGCAGTCCAGTACACGTACACTTACTAGACGAATATAATGAATATATCCACATTTTACGGCGGGCTGTCTCCGGCTCAAGGATATGGATTTGTGTTCGTGTGTGTGTGTTTGGAATAGAATTGAGATCACTTTTGGAGTGAGATGGATAAGGAATAACATGAATGGTATGAGGGATAGAATGAATGGGATAGAATTGATTTGAAATGGTGGTATTTCGGAATTCCTCGGAAATAACCTGTGAATCTTAAGAACTGAAATTAATGGGATAAAGAGAATTTTTTCCCAATCTTTTGTTGTTGTGGGGAATTTCTCTTTCCGTTGTACAGGTACATTGAAAATTTTCCGAGAATTCCCGAATATAAAACTTTTTGATTGAAATTCGAAATGAATTTTCATTAGTTGCGACACAAAATCCTTGACTTATGTTGTTGTGTACATCATGGCAGTAGTTCGATTATTGGAAGGTGTTTCTCGTAAAGGTGTGGCTTCATGTCACAGGGATCGAGGGAGACATGATCAGATGAAACTGACACGTATTGGTTACCTCCACGGACTAAGGGACGACGTTCGGATCAGAGGGAATCCAACGATTTGATTCCGCGATGTTATGTCAGAGTGAAGTGTTGTTTCATGAGATATCTTTATGATCTACGATCAATTTACGTTAACAGTAGCTCGGCAACATTTGTTTGCACTCTGTCGCACTCAGAGATGAGAAACTGCACCTCCTTACAGTCAAGGCATCGTACGATGTTGCAACTCGTGAATGTAATCGATCGCAGTCATCGATATCGTTAGAATCATGGATGATTCCTATATATGTTCCATTTTTGGGGAATATGTGTTCGAGGAACAAGTTCATAATATGATCGATGGAAGATGATACGATTTTCTGAGGAAATTTAGAATAGTGGTATTTCGGAATCCCTCAGAAATTACCTGTGAATCTGAAGAACTAATAGTAATGGGATAGAGAGAGTTTTTTCTAATTTCTTGTTGTTGTGGGGAATTTCTCTTTCCGTCATTTGAGTACATTGAAAGTTCTCCGAGAATTTCTTAATATCAGCTTCTTTGATGAAATCTGAAATGGATTTTTATGAGTTGAGACATCTCATCTTCGATCCATGTTGTTGTGTATATCGTGTCGGTAGCTTGATAATTGGGAAGTATTTTCCGTGGAGCTGTTCCTTCACTTCACAGGGACCGAAAGAGACATGATCAGATGAAACTGACACGTATTGGTTACCTTACCGGACCAAGGGACGATATTTAGAACAGAGGAAATCCAACGATTTGATTCCGTGAAGATGTGTTAGTGTAGAATGTTGGATCATGAAATATCCTTATGAGTTACGACGAACTTACATCTACAGTAGCTCGGCAACATACATTTGTAATCAGTCGTACTCAGAGATGGAAGTCTCGATCTCTATGTGAGTCAAGGCATCATACGAATTTGTTGCAACTAGTAAATGTAATCTGTCGCAATCATTGATATTGTTTATATCTCTAGTTTATACTTAAACTCTAGTTTATATCTCGATAATATATCTCCGGCAGGAGGCCGAAGAGTCTGTCAAAGTAAAAATGTTGAGAAATCAAATGGTAATAGCGGGTTAAAATGACCTTCCTCGCAAGCGCTCAACGAAGATGAACTTTCGTATATAAGGGCGTTCATACCATCGAACATTCTTCCACTTGAGCCGCGTGTCAGTGGTAAACTTCCATTGCTCTTCCACCACTTCGAAAAGCCCGAGCAATGAGAGAAGGGCGAAACACGCTTAATATCAGCGTAGAATCCAAATTTTTCCATAAAGACTCTCATTTTTCATCTTTACTTTTCATTCCTTCCCATCAAAATCCTTTAGATGCATACTCGGGATCATACGAGGCTCTAAAAGGTAAATTGATCGAGAGTGGAGTAAAATCCATTCTCGATTGATGCCAATAACGCCAGCAATATCTGCTGACCTCAACTCGCAAAGACCGAAAAAATTATATCTCCATAATTTGAAACTCCCGCGAGTTTAAATAAGATATCCGATCATATCGATCGAGTGTCAAAATTAATTAGATATATCTCCGGCAGAAGGCCGAAGAGCTGCCAAAGTAAAAATGTTGAGAGATCAAATGGAAATAGCGGGTTAAAATGACCTTTCTCGCAAGCGCTTCACGAAGATGAACTTTCGTATATAAGGGCGTTCAAACCATCGAACATTCGGCCACTTGAGCCGCGTGTCAGTGTTAAACTTTCATTGCTCTTCCACCACTTTGAAAAGCCCGAGCAATGAGAGAAGGGCGAAACGCGCTCAATATCAGCGTAGAATCCAAATTTTTTCATGAAGATCCTCAATTTTCATCTTTACTTTTTATTCCTTCCCATCAAAATCCTTGAGATGCATCTTCGGAACCATACGAGGCTCTAAAAGGTGCATTGATCGAGAGTGGAGTAAAATCACTTCTCGATTGATGCCAAAAACGTCAGCAATATCTGCTGACTTTAACTCGCAAAGACCGAAAAAATTATATCTTCATAATTTGATTCGAAAAATAATGGCTCTTCCACTGTTACCTCAGGAATTCATTCTCACGCCGTATGAAATCATAAAAGATGACGCTTGTAAGAAGTTTGGAGGATTCTTCACTACCTTCTTTGAAGACTACATTGAGCCTTACTGGTTCAAGCAAAGAGGAGAGAAGGCTTTCTGTGTGTCCGGGAAGCTCCTTCGCACCAATAATGACGAAGAAACTCATCATCGGATCTTGAATCATCTATTCCGTCCACGGTGTGCCTGAACGAATTTTTTCTAAAGTGAAAACTCCCTCTGAGATTATTTTGGTTCATGATTCTACATATTTGGGGCATCATTTTCCGACAAAAATTAAGATCGCGGGTTGAGCCCTTTTGAAGGAATATCGTTTGGAACATTTTTCGGACCCAGTCTAGGAACGCCTAAGTGATATTGCTCATCCCCCGTTGGATATGAGCCCAAAATCAAGTTTCTCCACTTTCTAACACTAGTTTTCAAAAAATGTGACCGCTGTGGATACTTCTGAGGCTTGTTGAGGTTGGGCATGTACCCTAAAAACTCTCCAAAAATGCAAAACCAATCTCTTGATGTCTCAATACCGTTTGGGCTCTCCAAGACGCCCTATTGGAAATAATCTTGTGATGGACATTGCAATGTTCATCACGACGTCTTTTGTGATGGAAATTGTAATGTACATTATAACGAATTCCAATAAAATCATCATGTTTTTTTGTGATGTTCAGGTCATAGCGAGGAATTTGTCACGTCAATTCATCACTATTTCACGGTGAAGAAACTGTAAAAAACTCTTCTACATAACTCTCAAATTTTGCCGAGAGTGGGATTCGAACCCACGATCTTTTAGTTACGAGACCAAGCACATGTCTCGGGGCCAGGGAGTCATATTGAAGGTAGACGTCTAATAAGCTTACTTGACGTTTGACTGATCGAAACAATCTGTTCATTCGCTCAAAATCTGATCATCCGTTCACTCAGTTCATTATACAAACAACTCAGAGTAGATCAGGTGGATGCTTTGAAATGGTCCGGTTTCAATGAAAATCCACGATTTTGACTATTTCGGGAATCTCATCAGTACAACGTGAAAAGTGATTGGAAAAACAGGAAATAACTCCTTTCACGTTCCTACATTTGTTATAAGGTAAGAGGTGCATAAAATGCCCCCATTCCTTAATATGCCCTGACACAAGTTCTCAAATGTACCAGCTTGCAGACCTCGACACGCATTTTTTCATGTATGTTACGTTGAAATGAGAGGAAATCAACGGTTTGGGCCGATCCGAAATGACCCGCGCCTTTCTTACAACATTACTAGCGATATTCGGTACTTTCGACTTATTTTATCTAAATCACTGAAAGCTATGCCAAATGAGATTGATTCAATCAATTTTCAACGTCGTTCTCCTCATTCTCTTTGTCTTCGTCCGAACTTTGAAATGCTTCTCATAAAATATAGAAAATTCGATTTCTAGCCGATTCTACGCCTATATTACTAAAAAAGTGCATTTTTGGCCCCATCTACCCAAGGGCTCTTAAGGTATGTCTCCGAGTTTTTTGAAATTCAGAGAATCTTCTGGGAATTCGTGTGGTGGTTCAATTATTCATAACGCACCTTCTGCTGAGATTCCAAGGAGCCTGTCCAGTTTGTTTTCAAGTTTTCCATGTCGAAAGTTCGAGCTCGTAACACGCGGAGGATAGGAACGGCGCAGCAGAAGGCAACTTTTTTGGGCCGTTCTCACGGATGCTTTGCCAATTCTCCAGAGAACTTGCTGAAAAATTGATATGTCATTGATTCAAGTCTTGTCTTCATCCTTGCAAAAAATAGGGACCCGTGCCCATTTATTTTGTTCACACGAGAGCTCGAATGTTTGTGATTCCCGTCTGCGCGCGATGTTAATTCCCTGCCTCGAGGAGAGCGTTTGTGTGTGAGCGTGTGCACGTACGAGCTGCTTTGTTATGTATACGCGATGGTACATAAAAAGTCGGCGAGGTCGCGTTGCTATCAAAACAACACGGCTTGCTCAAACTTTCCATCTTGATTGTCCCAGGAGACATACCTTAAATGAGACATCAAGAGATTGGTTTTTTGCATTTTTTAAGGGTTATCAGTGTACATGCCCAACCTCAACAAGCCTCAGAAGGATCAAAAGCGGTCACATCTTCTGGAAACTAGTGTTAGAAAGTGGAGAAACTTGATTTTGGGCTCATATCCAACGAGGGATGAGCCATATCACTTGGGCGTCCCTAGACTGGGTCCAAAAAATGTTCCAAACGACATTCCTCCAAAAGGGCTCAGCCCGCGATTTCAATTTTCGTGGGAAAACGATGCCTCAAATATGTAGAATCAGAAACCAAAATAATCTCAGAGGGAGTTTCTACTTTGAAAAAAAATTCGTTCAGGCACACCGTGCGTCATCAACGACCCTCTGTGAAGAATTCATTGTGTAAGTTAGGAGACTAATGGCATTGTTCATGATACAGATGAGTATATGAATACAGTCGTTGGATATAAATCATGCAATATCGTCGGTAATGTATACCAGTTTCAGCAGGACCTGTCGGTACATTGTAAATAGACAAGAACCATAAATTCCCGTCAAACGTGATGAAATTTCGCGAATGATATTTCATATACGGGAATCTTTAGATGAATTATTCCAAAATCGAAATTTTCATCATCATTTCCTTCCGCTTCAAAATGATCGCACGGCTCTTTCCCATCAAAAAATTCTTCACTGTTTCCCTTCTCCCAGACTCTTCTGCATGATTTCAACTTCAACTTCAATTACATAATTTCTTAAAATTGAAAGTTCTCGGATATCTTTCTTTACACGGGAATAGCTTTTGGATGATCTCTTTGCACCCGTATCGATCAGTAAAAAGCAAAATATACTTCAAGTTTGGTCTCATATATTAAACATCAAGGACGAAAAATCTACAATATTACTCGTGATGCTGGAAGATGTCCGGATTCCTCTGCTTGTATGCTAGAAGAGGCTTCGATTGAACAAACTGACATCTTGTAGGTTGCCTGCTGACGATGAATTTTTGCAGACGAAGTTTTTATGAGAAGATTTCAAGTTTCGCTTTATATATCTCGTTACTCACCGATCTCATGCTTAGGAGTAATCTTATTATGGAAACAGAGATTTTTGAAACTTGTAAATATCATCTGTCATTTTTCCTAGCATAACGGAATTCTAATCGACGAATTTGCAAACGATGATAGATGTTCCATTGTTATATAATGTTATTTGAATCTATGTGTTACTGTATCTTTTTGGATTTCTACTGGGATCCTCAGTCACCTGCACATCTTGACAGGAATTATTTTTTGTAATAAATGTTCTAAGAGTATTCTTGTCACATTGGTCCCATTACTACAATACTACTTTACAATTTTATTGACATGAACATATTTCGTACCCTCCTACTAATTTTTTCCTTCTCAAGTTCAAGATGGAACATAACGATTTGAAAAATCCAAACTTGTGCGAATGAACACTCATATAATCCTTGTTTTGGTTAACGCGTTTACTGCTACAGCAAAAATTGAGCTCGGGACATGTGACGATCGCTACAGATATTGATTATTGATTCACCAAGAATTCAGGGATTATCATTCTAAGATCAAAAAAGCTATTTGAATGGTTCCCTATAGTTTCCCATATTGATTGAGAGGGGTCTCTACTCTGACACGTGTATCAACTCTGAAATCCTTCTAACTATAAGAATTTTCAAGACATCCGAATCCATCTACTCACAATGAGTCAAACCTATGTCTTTGATCGTGACAGGCCTCATTGTTCCCAATGAGAAGCGTAAAGTTGCCACTGATCAATTGAGAGGTGAACAGTATTTAAGTGTACAGTGCCTTCCAAAATTAATGGATCATGCATGGTCTCACTAAATCCATGATAACTTAGGATCCCTCCATCGTATGGAAATTTTGAAAAAAGGATCTTGAAGATCACAAAAAATCTATCGATTCATGTGTTTCAAATATTTCCCAAGTGCTTTTCAAGTGTCCGTAATCGACATTGAAAATCTAAAAAAGTTCTTCTTCAGTGGATCACCTACAACTTTGACGGGAAGGGTCGGATCACAAAAATTCTCACGGGATCTTGTAGATCGTTCAAAAATCCAAAAATTAGGTCCCTTGTAAAATTTTCGTGCGACCCTTCCCGTCTGACTTGCGAGCTCCGAAAGAAAACTTTGTATTAACATAGGGTGCTTCATGGAGATCCCAAAGCTCGTACCTATTTCGTTTCGTCTTGCTCTATTCTAGTGCAAAAACTCACCAAAAAAATATCACGCCACATGATTTCGACGTAAAATGATCCCATCTTTCAGAATATTTGATCAGATTTTGTCTCAAATATAATATGGACGGCCAAAACATGAAATAAATCAATTCTTTTCAAATTCAAATTTGAAAAGGTTGAGTCTGTGGATGATAGATAGATAGATAGATAGATAGATACGTTTATTATTCTGCCAATAGGCAAAAACCAAATAATCATCACATATGTAAACATATTGTCAGAGTATTTCACTACTAGATGCACACATTAAAAATACCATTTGCAAAGAAATAAGAAAAATTCTGGCTACAATATAATAAGTATAGATATTTGGTCAGCGCTTCTAGCAGTCTTAGTTTATCACAGATATGACACGTCACTTAATAAATATAAAAAAAAAGACAGGGTTGCACTAATGAAATATATACCTTTTTCTATCTTGCTGAGAATGCTCATTCCAATACATCTGGGATGATCGGGGAGCCCCGGGAGTCAAGCATGAAGAAATGAGACTTTAAAGCGAGTTTGAATGATGATAATGAGGGTGAGCTGCGCAGAAGGGGCGGTAGAGAGTTCCAGAGCCTGGCACCACGATACTGAAAGGAGTATTCAGTGGCTTTGAGCCGGACTCTGGGGATGTTGAGATCTCTCTCATCACTCCGACTGGTGCATCTATGCTGGTACTTGGTGAACATTGCAGCCAAGTATTCGGGCTCTTTCATTCTAATTGCTTTGTAGATGAGAATGGCTGCAAAATATAGTCTACGAGAGTCCAATCGTAGCCAGCACAGACGCTCCCTGTACGGGGTGATGTGTTCGTCCCTCCTGACGCCAAAAATGTACCTCACACATGAATTATTCAGTCGTTGCAGTCGCGTCCGTTGCGTTTCGTCTGCGTCAAGATACACCACTGTGCAATAGTCCAGGTAGGGTTGGACTAGGGTCTCGACCAGTCTTCGGCGGAGAGTCTCGGTGGTACACGCCCTTATGAATCGCAGACCATACAGGGCTCTGTTGACTTTCTTTGCTACTTGGTCGATCTGCGATTCCCATTCTAATTTACTGTCAAGTGTCACACCAAGACTCACGACCGTGTCACTGAAGGGAATTGTCACCCCGCCCGGCATCCCAACACCAGCCAGATCCATCTCTCTCAGCTCATTGACATTGCGCGCCGAGCCGAAAAAGATTGATTTGGTCTTGCCAGCATTAAGGCGCAAGCCAGAAGACTCTGCCCAGTCAGCGACTAATCGAGACGCCTCTTCGAGTTGAGCAATGCCCTCCAACACATTTTCTTTCTCAACATGTAGATAAATTTGAAGATCGTCCGCGTAAAATAGGTGTTTAACGGGCATTCCACCGAGTATGTCTGGCAGATCATTGACGTAGAGACTGAACAAAAGAGGCCCGAGAACGGAACCTTGTGGAACTCCAAGATTGGTTTTGAGCCAATCAGAATCGCCGCTGTTCTGCGATGTCACCATTTGGGACCGCCCTTCGAGATATGATTTTATCCACAAGAGCGCCGTTCTCGAGAAGCCAAGCGGGCGGAGTTTCTGCAACATTTTTGAAGGCGATATGGTGTCAAACGCTTTACTGAAATCGAACAGTAGTAGTAACGTAACCATCTTCTTGTCTTTGGCCATACGAATGTCGTCGGTCAGTTTTAGCAGAGCTGTCTGTGTGCTGTTATGTTGTCGGAATCCAGTCTGGAGGGAATCAAGCAAACCTTTCTCTTTGAGGTACTCCATGAGCTGGTCGTGAGCTATCTTCTCCAGAACCTTGGAGAGAAAGCACAACAATGCGATAGGGCGGAAATCAGAGAGAGCTGATGGTGCTGTTGATTTCTTCAATGCAATTAGCTGCGCCTTCTTCCAAGCCTCCGGGAAGACACCTTGAGCAAACGAGGAGTTGAAAATTTTGACAATAATGTCGCTGATGGTTGGCAGAGCTTTTGCAATCACAGTTTGAGGAATCCCGTCTACCCCACGAGCTTGAGTAGAGAAGTGCTTCACAGCCAATATGACATCAACCTCATTAGTGGGCTTGAAGGAGAAGCCTGTGTCATCGGCTAGAGAAACAACTTCCTCTGCTACCCGAGTGCTCTCGTGAGGCGAGATAGAGACTCCTGCAAAGTGGGCATTCAATTCATCCGGCGTAAATCCATGCAACTCTTCCTCCTTGCTCTTGGGTAAGAGGCCGAGGTTGCGCATTTCCTTCCAAATATTCTTGTTCGTATCAAGAGCGTCCGCGAGGTGATTATGAAGGAAATTATTCCGCTCTTGAGCTGCGCGCTCCTCAACCTCTTGACTCAGACGAAGAAACTCATTGAGAGATGACGTTCGACCAGTACGCCGATAACGCCTTTTTGCCGCCCGGCATCTCGCAATGAGCAGCTTTAGCTCGGGACCAGCCCATGGAGGACTTTTGTCTTTGGGTTGTACAGTTTTCAGTGGTGCTATTGAATCGATTGCTGCACGAAGGTTTTCATTGAAACATTTTACAGCTCCCTCTAGATCAGATTCAGCGCTGTCTATTGGTGACCAGTCCATCCGCTGTAGCACATCGTTCAACTGTCCGGGTTCGATGTCATTGTATTTCCGGAACGAGAACGGTTTTTTCACCGGTTTGGGGACGAAGATGTCAATCATTGCTTCGATGAGTGCATGGCCTCCAAAGCACGAGAGATGAATGTTCTGTGCGTCAGTTACAGTATCGTTGTCGTCGACCAGTATGATGTCAATCCAAGTGTGAGAGGTGAGAGTGTGGTGAGTCGAGCCGTGCTGGACTAGCTGTAGAGATAGTTCGTCGATTAGCCGTCTGATGGTCATCGCGTCAGTGGATGAAGTCAGCATATTTGCATTCAGGTCCCCCATGATAATTTTGTGACTGAAGTCACTTGACAAATCGCGCATAACATCAAATACGTCAGAGTCCTGACTTAACGGAACGTCAGGGGGTCGGTATATCACTCCCACGAGGATAGGTGGGGAGTTGCCCTTTTGTACGCTACAGAATAAATACTCTGATTTCAGAGGTTTACCTTTGCAGGTTGTGTCTGAACATGCCAATTTCTTGACTTTGTAATCGCTGCGTACGTAAAGAGCAACACCACCACCAACTCTATTCCGATCTTGCCTGATTACTGAAAATCCTGGGACCTGAATGAGGCTATCATCCACTTTCGCTTCCAGCCACGTCTCGGCAACACCAAAGATATGATATGAATGATCATGAGAAATATGAAGGCGAAATTCCTCGATATGACCTGGTAGTGAGGTTATATTCAGGAATCCCGCCCTGAGATGATCACCTTGAATTCCTGAGTCCCCACCGAGCGTACCTAGTCATTGTGCTGAAGCTGTTGTTGTCGTGGGCTCGCCATTGGCCAAGCTAGAACTATGTCCACGCGCTGTATTAGAAAGGCGATTGGAACGACGAGAGTGCCGACCAGTATCAAATGCACACGCCGTGTGTATAATATTCAGATCAGCAGCACTAGTAAATACATGCGCTCGCTTTCCGCGGCCCTGCCTAACGAAAAATCTGCCTCCACTGTGCCAAATGTACTTGAAACCTAGTCCCCTAGCAATGGTCCGCAAGCTCTTGTAGGATTCAAATTTATCACGGGGCAGTAGTTCATTAATAAATATCTTGCGTCCTGGCACGATGGGAGCAGAATTTAGGTTAAGCAAAGAGGTTGAGATGTCGCTGGTCGTGAAGTAGCTGTGGGCAGGCGAACGCTTGGCTCGCAGCACGTCATGAACAAGACGCTCGGTGGTGAGCTGAACGACAAGTGATGATGAACTTTTGATGTGTGACGTAACTCCCGGTTCTCCCCCCACCGCAACACGTTCGGAGCCCGCCCTTGCGCGCCGCGACTCCAGCACACGAACCCTGGCAATATCATCCCTCTTTAGCGATGAAAGAATTGTACCGAGCACTGCGAATGAGATATCCTCCGCCTCTTGCGGAGGTATATTTGAATCTGAATCCAGGACACCATTGATAACTATCTCGCAGCGCTCAGCAGAGTCACCGGCAGTGGCAGCAGCTGAAGCCGCAACCCGCGAGGGTCGTGAAGGTGGATGCAGAGGCGAAGAGTGCAAACGATTGTATGAGTCACTCCCAGCATCACATTCAGAAATCGGAAAATGATTGATTCTACTATAAGATTCTAGGCTATTTCTCAACTTTGCATTCTCTTCCAAGACCATTTGGCGATCCAATTTCATCTCATCCAGCTGAGATGATTGCTTTCTCAGTAGATCCTCAAGTGCACCCACTCGCTCGAGGAGTACCCGATTATTCTCAACCACTGCTGGATTTGTGGGGGATATTGGTACTGCTTCTGCTTGTGGGCGCTTCAGGAGGCTCTGAATGTTGTCCAACTGGTCTTGGAAGGAATTAAGTTGCTGAAGAATGAGATTAATCGTAGTCAGCGGAATTGAGACATTTTGGGTTACGAACGTCGTCGCTGGAGCTGCATCCTTGTTGTTGACATGTGAAGACTGGGACTGCACAGGAACAGAGTCATCCAGCGCATTACTCGAATTCCTCACCTCGTTTAATGCGTCTGGCTTCGGTGGCATTGCCTGAGACGCGCCGTTGCTTGCAGATGGGCCTTTGTCCGTCGTCTCATCCGATTTGGCATTTGAAATGCCCGCCAGATGTTTCGCGTCTGCGCAGGGTGTAGTGCGCGCAGCAGACGACTTCGACGTGCGCGGACTGGGCGCCATGTGCGACTTGCTGGCCGAAGACGAGTTAGAGCTGCGAGAGGGGAGCGTCTGTGTACGTGCTGGTGGTAGTGCAGCGCGCGGTGGCGATAGACTGCTAGCAGCACCGGTGCCGATGCTGTGGCTACGAGTCGTCTGCTTGGGTGCTGTTGACAGCCTGTTTTTGGGCCGAGACGCAGGTTTTTTGACACGGCAGGTGTTGCACGGTCCCTCCTTTTCATTACCTGCGCATCTAGTGTGCCGAAGTTTTTGACATGCGGGGCACGATCTCAAAGGGTGCCCCTTCGTAGCAGGGCCTCGACAAACGACACATGCATCCGTGTCCGACATGTTAATGGATGAGCACTGCGCCTGCATGAGAACGTATATTCACACGGACTCACCAACACACTCAACTGCGTCGCTGCCGCGCAATCTTCCTTTGCTACTGCTAACCTCAATCTTGATCTTGAAGAACTGATGGTGAATTCTTTGAGAGGTATTGCAAGCCTGCAGCTTGAATGATTGTTGCTGCGATGGCTTGCATTTAGGCGCTTGCAAGTAACTGGAAGAAAAACAGGCCCGAAGGCATATGCGCGGCAGTAAAGGTGGTAAAGCAGGAGTGAGATAGAGTAGGTGTTGTTACTTACACAGCAGACCTAGAAAAACATGATGCAGTTGATAAATTTTATACTTTTCTATTTGAAATCATTGCTTGTTATGTACCCTTATCAAAAATCTTTGTTTCACATTATCCTGAATGGTTCTCTAAGGAACTAAAGAGAGAAATCAGAAACAAGAAAATCTTACATATACAAATGAAGAAGTCAGAAAGTCCTTTATCGAAAGAGAAATTCAGGTCTCAGAGGAGAAGGTGTAAATATTTGATAGTTAGGGACCGAAAGAATTACACCAACCAAATAGAAGCTGAAATTAAACTTGATAGTAATGCCTTTTGGAAACTTGCTAACCCGAAGTCTAAAAGTAGTATACCTGAAACTCTGAAGTATCAAAATAAAGTATCATCAACTTCTGATCAAAGTATTCAGTTGCTCGCTGACTATTTTTCCACTTTTTATAAAAAAAGCACAAATCCACAGACTCCACAAAATGGAGACAATTTTTACAATTTTGACTCTTTTGCTGTCTCTAGTCTTGAGGTCACCAGAGATGAAGTATTGCAGGTGCTACAGCTCACCAGTGATAAGTTGGGCACTGGGCCAGATGGAATCCATGCTCTCTTAGCCAAAAAGTGTTGCCTAGGTTTAGTAGATCCGTTACTTTTCTTATATAACTTCTCCCTTAAAATGGGCTCTTTCCCAAAACTTTGGAAAACTGGTTGGGTATCTCCTATCCCTAAAGGAGGAGATGCCCAACAAGTGGAGAACTATAGACCAATCACAAGAATAGCACTATTTGGAAAACTGTTAGATTCTATTGTTGAGAGTAAGTTATCGATACATCTTCATAAATTTATCAACTTCAATCAGCATGGATTTATGCCTAAACGCTCAACCACAACCAACTTAGCATGCTTAACTGAATTTGTATTTGGAGCGTTTGGGTGTGGATTTCAAGTTGATGCAGTCTATACTGATATTTCAAAAGCATTTGACTCAGTCAGTCATGAAATCCTGCTGAGTAAATTACACAATCTAGGAATTACTGGATCTTTGCACTGTTGGATTAAATCTTATCTGTCCGAACGAAGCCAAGTAGTTAGAGTCAATGGAGTTACTTCTAGCCCTTTTGAGGTACTTTCTGGTGTTCCTCAAGGGACACATATGGGAACTCTACTTTTTAATATTTTCATTAACGATGCTCTGACTGTAATAAAACATTCCAAAGCTCTGCTTTTCGCCGATGACTTGAAAATTTATAGAATAGTGAATAGTATTGAAGATGCTAAGTTATTACAATTGGACCTTGATGCTTTACAAGAATGGATGGTCAACAATCAATTGAGCTTCAATGTAAGAAACTGTAGTATCATATCATTCATGAAAAGACTTACTAATCCAATAATTTTTGATTACATGCTATGTGGTAGGGTTCTTAGTAGAGTTGAAGAAATCAAAGATCTTGGAGTAGTCCTTGATAGTAAACCAAACTTTGAGTCACATGTGCGACTTGTAAAGAACAAGGCAAACAAAATGCTTGCTGTAATCAGAAGAAAATCTATTTGCTTCAAAAATCCTGAAACGTTATGTACTCTGTACTTAGCGCTAGTAAGATCAAATATGGTTTATGCTGCATCAATTTGGCTACCACAAACTAAGGAAATGCGTAAAGAAATTGAAACTCTCCAACATAAGTTCCTACGTTTCCTGACATATTTTGATGGGAGTCCAATGAGACTTGATTGTCATGATTACTCTCAAATAGCTAGTAAGTTTGAAATATGCTCCATTGAATCGTTCTGGCGCTATCAAGACTCTCTATTCCTTTTTAAATTACTAGCAAATCACGTTGATGCACCAGAATTGTTGGAAAAAATAGCTATTAGAATCCCTGATGTCAGACTAAGAAGGAACGAAGTTTTATTCCATTTGAATGCAAACAGCTCAAAATCATGTCTACAGAGAATGTGTAAAAATGCCAATGATAATTTTAATTGGTATGATTACAGTGGAATATCAATCTCAAAATTCAAATCAATTGCTAGGAAAGAACTTTTAAGGTATGAGTAAGCGGATCATGAATTAAGAATGTATTTTGAACGCATCAAAAAAGCTTCTTGAGATTAACTCTCGTTCGTTATTTATGAATTATGAAAAGTAGGATTCATTAATTTATTTATACTATTTCTTCTTTTTGTTTTGGAAGATTTTTGTCCCCCCCTGGTGGGTGAGACTATGAAAATAATGAAAAGTAAAATTTACTAATTTATTTACACTATTTTTTCTTTTTGTTTTGGAAGATTCTTGTCCTCCCCTGGTGGGTGAGACTATGACAATAATGTTAAAAGACACATTTTATATTATAAGCCTTATTAGATTTAAGTATGAATTTTATATATATATATTTTCTTTTCTTCTCAGCATCTGAGTGCAGATATTGTATAGATTGTGTAAAAAGGTCTTCGGGACCGTTCAATAAAATAAAATAAAATAAAATAAAATAAAATAAATTCTCATAACAAAACTTGAAAAATTGTTGTCACCTCAAATCTGAGACTAAATCTGATACATTTTTCTGAAAGAGGAGATCATTTTACGTCAAAATCATGTGGCATGATATTTTTTGGATGAGTTTTCGCACTAGAATAGAGCAAGACGAAACGAAATGGGTACCAGCTTCGGGATCTCCATAAGCACCCTATGTTAATACAAAGTTTTCTTTCGGAGCTCGTAAGTCAAACGAGAAGAGTCTCACGAAAATTTTACAGGGGACCAAGTTTTTAGATTTTTGAACGATCTTCAAGATTCCGTGAGGATTTTTTTGATCCGACCTTCCCCGTCAAAGTTGTAAGTGATCCACTGAAGAAGAATATTTTTAGATTTTCGATGTCGATTACGGGCACTTGAAAAGCACTTGAAAAATATTTAAAACATATGAATCGATAGATTTTTTTGTGATCTTCAAGATCCTTGTTTCAAAATTCCCGTACGATGAAGGGATTCGAAGTTATCACGGATTTAGTGAGACCATGCATGATCCATTAATTTTGGAAGGTACTGTAACATATCGCGTCTTACGTTCCCTTAGAATGAAATGCGCCCCACACTATTGCACCCTGTTCAATGCACAGAGCTAAGTCAACTGAAGTTGGCAGGATGCACTCGAGGATGCATTTGCGATGCTGTTTTGTTTTCGACAAAAAGTTCTTTCGGCAAATAGTTACACACTCATTCACCTCTCCGTCCTGCCTACTCCACAACATTCAACACCGGGTAGGTGGTGCTTTGTTACATCGGAGGGAAGGGATGTGGGTGGAGTTGACACAATATTGGGGTTGCAGGGTGGTGGGTGGTCCAGACCCCCCCTTCCACCTTCTACACCACGTAAAACTAAAGAAGAGGCTTGCATTCATGCAGAAAATTACTCTTCCAATCATAAGCTTTTGAATGGTATGTTGCAGAAGTGCATTATATATTGTTGCACAGTGAAACTACAAGCTTGAAAGGATGGTTTTGGAAGAAGAACAAGCAAAAAACCATGTTTCTAGGCATAAATTGATGTCTAGAGTATGAAAAACAGGGATTATCGTTCCACAGACCTATTCTCGTTGGTCCTAAATGATGGCAGTTGATACATCCAACTTTCGAAATTGAGCCTACCTCATACTGTTTGAAAATGGCAGCTCAGGATATCAAAGTTTACACTTTTGCCAGAATCGCCCATATAGAATTATTCACGAATAATCTTCATGTTATCCGTCTGTACAATGTTATCACAAGTATCTGGATTGTGGCATAATTTTGGGGTGTCTCATATTTGGACAGGGCTTACATTTCTCAAGAGCTCAAGAGGCAGTAGCATACATCTAAGAATGGCTCACATTCGAGGATGACTTATGATAAACAAAACATGGTAGATCTAGCATTGCTTTTCTAAGAGCTGTATCCAAACATGAATCAGCATGATTTCAAAGAAAGAGCATCTTGGAGAGTAGAATGATCACTTTGCACGATAGATTGAGATGATAGAAGATTGCTCCATATTCAGTATTTGCTTTTTTGAAATAGATTCAAATCACTTCTATTACACTTACTACAGCACAGGTAGTGATGATGCAAGCAGTGGTATATGCTCTAGTCACAGGGGGCATCTGTAAGTATTCCTGACGAAGAGTCTGGTAAGCCATTTCTTGGTATCAATGATCCACAAAGTATATTGCCCTGTACTGAAGCAAACTTCTTGGTCGAAATATTGCTGGTCGTACAATGACAATGCAGTAGAATCTTAACTCAAGTGATTCGATGATATGAAAGTGTTGTCCATATTTCTGTCACATGTGGATCTCATACATACTAGTGCAACTATCCATTACGCCAGTTTCTGGAAGAATGGCGAGATCTCTGCAATTGCCATTGAATCTGCAAATACATTGATATCCTCAACATCTATAAATGCACTGGTAGAAAGGGTTCCTGTGAATGGCTAGAGTTCTCCCAAGAGATCCTGTTGGGCTACACAATCATTCCTAGGAACATCCTACGGTACGATATCTACATTTCTTGACAAAAGAATCAGGATTCTGCTGCTCATAACACAAAGGTACCCTTTCTTGTTCATGAAAAACCACTTAGCAACTTGATAGATAGATTTTCCTTGTGGTAACAAAGTAGTTTGAATCTTGATAGGACATTGCAAATGACTGCAAGTTTCACTCTGATGGAGTATTATACCACCCTTGAGCATCTGGGTATGGAATCGAGATTTCTATAGGTTGATCCTAGACGATTAGTCATAACAATTGATATCATAATCTCCAAAAATTTCCCAACCTGACGACTCGACGTAATTAGTCCCAAAGGCAGATTCTATGCTGCGGCTTCGGAGGCAGCTCGTGAGGAGCGCTCCTCAAATCAATGTGCTTTCAGAGTATTGGGATGTAAAAATTACTGCGTTCTCCCTCTCATCTCTTAAGCTCATGAATTTGACGTTTGAATTTCAGGAAATCCGTGTTGGCCGAGCTGATATCCTTTCCCCGCAGACCGCGACTCACTGTGGGTGACCACCAGGGGTATTTGTTATGGCCTGCGACTAGAGACCCTCCAGGTACCTGCGACTATTAGTCTCGTACAGATGGCGTCTAATCACTCTGGAATACCCTAATGCTAAATTCACACGTGGAATAAAGCCCGTGTGAATTACCAATGAATGATTACTCGTTCTGATTAATCGATCTCCTCTCAGCATATCAACTCCGCTAAGCATATAACATGAGCCAAAGCAATGCGGTCTCCGAAAATTACGATGAGTTCGGAACGAATTTCTGTCGAGTTATCGTTTTTGCAGGACAAACGAGACAAATTGACCACGAGGACAATTCGACAAGTATCGATGTAACCACTGGATAGGACAACGGGACGAGACTTACTTCAAGGCAGAAACAATACCGGCTCGACAATGACTCAATTATTTGACCTTGAATTGATTTATGATCGCGAATGATTTTCATTCGGCTGCACCAATACGAGACTGAAGTTGATTGTTACAATTCGAGAGTATAATTTATTTAACTTTAGATGCTGGTTGGAAAGGACTCCGCGATAGACAATCATATGTATATGTATAATCACATGGTAGATTGAGCAGAGCGATTCAGCGCACAAGAATAGACGAGCAACCCGTGAGGATATTGCATTCGGATTAGGAGAAAGGGGACTGCAGCGCCCTGAGCGCAGATGCTTTCAACATGGGTTTCCTATTTCACATTGTAAAATGTTGTGCGGCGCACTGCGAGTCGAGGTTCTTACATGAGCTTGCCGTATAGAATCTAGGAAACGCTGTGCGGCGCACTGCGAGCCAACATTTTAACATGCATGAGCTTTCCATTTAGGCTGTATTTTCACGCTGGCGATTTTTCGCCGCGGCGAGCGATCTTCGCCATTGGTGTGAGAGAGAACGACTGATACAACTTTCTCTCTCACACCAATGCCGAAGATATCGCTCGCCGCAGCGAAAAATCGCTAGCGTGAAAATGCAGCCTCAGAATCAAGAAAACCGTGCGCGGCGCATGGAAAATTGAGCGTTTAACACGGGATCTCCATAAGAGCTGTCGCGGCACGACAAATCAGTTTTCAAAGGCGCATGCTCCCGATTTTCCTCTCTTGTATAAATATAGCTGCTGACCGCTGCTGGCCAGCTTTTTGACAAGTATCTCGATATTGTAAGGTTCTCTCGACCAGCAGCATCACTGAATTTACCATATTGTCAAACGCCACGTATTGGGGTCGAGTAAAAGTAATCTTTCAGACAACTCACGGCTCTTGTATTTCAATACTTAATCTGGGAACCCCACGGCCCTTCAACAACCTCAACCCACAGCATTTGAGCGCACGATTGAAATTCGCGCTCTTGGAACGAGTTTGCAGAACCGAACTGGAGTGGATTGGGCTGTAAGCTTTTAAAACCACTCGGAGGAGCCACCTGTGCCCACCTGAGGCATAACAGATTTTGGTGTCAGGAGTGGGATTTTCCAGAAGAGCAAAAAGAATTGCAAAAATCGCTTATCCAGAGAAAATCAACTACCTATGAGCAGAACGCTGCCATTTACACCTGGCGTTCGGAATTCATCAATGACCAGCGAGGAGGCTCGACGCACCTTCGACCTTGTGGTTGAAGTCATCGACGATCAAATCAACGAGGCTATTCAACACGATAATTCATCGAAGCCCGACATTGAGAGCCAGATTTTGAAGCAAATAGCGGACCAGGAAGCCTTCATCAGGAATCTACGCGCCGGGGAACTACGAAGCAATCGCATTGGTTGCAGCGAGGCCCGATTGCTTGCCCTCAAGGGTGCTCTAGAGGGCTATTACGACAACACAGCCCAAGATCAGCCTAGGCCGTTTCCACATTTGGGGGACGAATTCTCCGGGCCATCAAATCTTCCACGTACCTTAGCTTACACAGATCTTTCTGCTCTGGATTTGAGCACTCGTCACCTTGGCCAATATCAGCGAAGAGGAGGAAACCGCCTTATCCGGAGAGGAACAACCCTCAACTTCACGACGCATTGACTGCTGAGGATCAGGAGCTCTGAAGCCCTGACTGACGAACAGCGATGTAACAAGTCAATGATTACTGACAACCTGCACTCCAGCCACCTCGACTGACGACCGCCGATCGCTCTACACATTGCTGCGCCGTTCTTCTGTTAGAAGCTAAGTAGTAGTCATAAAAAGTTGGGATATTGGAAATTTGGATATTTTCGATTCTGTCGGTATGACCTCAGAGATGAGTGAGATTTTGACGTGTTTTGAGAAACTTGAAAAGGCAGTAGCAAACGAATGAGCGAAGTAGATGATCTTTTTGGTGGACACTATAATATCAATTCGGAGGATCAGGACGCTCAATTTAATACCACTCGGGAACTTGTTGAAGTTGGAAGCAAGTATACTTCCATTTTGCCTGTCCTTAAGGATATGTTAGAGTTGGTCAAATTATCGAATGATAGTCTTGAAAAACACGTAACAGAAATCAAACAAGATATAAGACCATCTATCGAAAATATCGACAGAATCGGAAATGATGTTGAGAGGAAGAAATCGATCAACCGACGCAATTAAATCGGTAATGCCCATTATTCCTGATCCTGAGGGGACGCCGATGAATATCACGAATTCAGACGAAAATAACGAAAATACCGATAATGTAGGGGAGCAGGGGTCCGTTGCGTCCATCCAATCTTCCGGCCTAGATCCTGGCTCCGTGGAAACCAGCCGATTCAATAATCTTATCGGCGGCAGTCTCCTCGTTCTCCCAATCTCTGTGAATGGTAGTAGTATACCCGTGCGAAATAATGATTATATTTCTCGCTGCATAGTGAGAAAAGCCACCGACGTGGTGAAAATTCTACCGACTTTCAACGGTCGTGACACTACGGTGGATCAATTCATTCGCGAGTGTAAAAATGCCGAGAGATTCGTGGACCCCACTGATGAAAATTTTTTCTTAGAACTTGTCAAATCCAAGATTGTGGAGCCAGCTAGAGCTCATATGCAAGGACGAATTTTCACGACTTTTGACGATTTCGTGAAATGTTTAAAGAGGAACTTTTCATCTGCCCAGAGCTTGCCTCAATTGCAAGTCAACGTAGCCCGTGTGATCCAAAAAGAGGAGGAAAAAGTGACCGACTATGGGCTGCATGTGACCAATATGCTCAATAGGGGGGGGGGGGGGGGTCGGAACTGGTGAATGGTGGTTTTGAAGCTTCTATCGTGCAGGGTATTATTGAGGGTCTTACCACGACCATGATCGACTGTTTTGTACTAGGACTGAAAACCGAAATAGCTCAAATGATTTTGGAGCGCGTTTCCACCACTCTCGAGAGTGCAATTGGCACAGCCAACGATTTAGAAAGACGGCTAGAACAAAGACGATATTTGGGAGTTTTGGTGGACGCTAAACCTCGGCGTCTGTTTAATCATGCCATTGAAAAAGGTGACGATCCAGTCAAACCCGAGATTAAGAAAGATTATGATAAATCGAAAATACAATGCGATAGTTGTTCAAATTTCGGATATTACTCTCGTGTATGCAGGGCGAAACGAGCGCTATATGGGAATAGACGTTTTTGCACTTATTGCAATAGATCTGGACATTCCATAATAACTTGCGAGCAATTGCGCTGACCTCCTAATCGTACTACGGGGAGCATGGTAAATCGTTCCGAGGAATATTGTGATTTCTGTCGTCGAGTGGGTCATTCTTACAACGGGTGTAAGCAACGTTTGTCGCTGGGACGAGCCCCTCAGGAGGATGATTTAAACGGGAATCGCGACCGTCTGTTGGGGGCAAAGACAAGCTCGCCACTTCCTGGACCGCCGTTGTCCAAAACCGTGCCCTCCTCGAACAACCCGTAGGCAGGACACGTTGTCCCATCATTCGTCCGCGCAATCCGGATTGGATTCATCGCGATGTCGTATTGTTGATCGACACTGGATCGAAATTGAACTTGCTGAGTATGAATATGCTCGCGACTCATGTGCAGGTTTTCGCGGGACGTGTTTTCGGATTAGCAGGCATCGGCCATGAGATGCTCTCTACTATAGGAGAGAGTACCATTCGCTTTGGGAACACTAATTGCGTAATGAATATAGTCCCAGCAGAGTTTCCTATTCCTTACGATGAGATTCTTGGTATTCTGTTCTTAAGAAAACAGGGAGCCCTTCTATCATTCAAAATAATTGCATGATCTTGGGAGATTGCGCCAATGTTCCCATAACTTTTTCAGTCCACGACACATTTTGTCTAACGGCTATATCAAAAACTCTTTGCAAGGTAAATTTAAAGGATACTTATTTGGATACAGGGGACGTGCTTCTTATTACAAAGAACGTGAAGCAATTTTTCGGGTTAGCAGGATATTACAGACGATTCATACCCAACTTTGCTAGCATAGCGAAACCACCAACGACATTGCTGGAACAAAATGTACCCTTTTTTGGGGGACCATGGACAGGAAGAGGCTTTTGAGATATTGAAGAGATTGCCGTGCTCCGAACCGCTGTTGCAATATCCAGATCTCTCTCGTCCTTTTTTGTGACCTCTGATAGTTCGGATTCCGTTGGAATGCGTGCTGAGCCAAGGTCCTATCGGCCGAGATTTACCCGTAGCTTACAGAGTGAGGGTTTGAACAAAAAAAGGAAAGGAACTATTCGACAACTGAGAAGAAATTGACAGGTCTCATATTTGCAACAAGCCATTCCAGATCTTATTTGTATGGCAAAGAGTTTACGCTGGTAACTAATCACCGATCATTGACATGGCTGCACTCTCTTAGAGATCCCATGTCTCGATTGGCAAGTTGGAGGATTGAATTACGAGAATATACGTTCAATATCGTACATAAAGCTGGGAAAATCAATATGAACGCAGATTCGCTCTCCCGAAACCCCGTTCTCTCCGGTACAGATTACAAAGATGACTTTGACGACAATGACAGTGATACCGACCCTCTTACTGACATCCTGAAAAACCCCGAGACGAACGACAATACGACAGACCCACGCACGACACGTAAGCGGAGAGTGATGGGGGCGGACGGAGAGGATAAAGGTAGTCCGTCGAAAGAATGAAGACCCGATTGGTTAAACTACTCAGTAAGGAATGAAAGTAGTCCATCGAAAAAACGAAAACCCCATTGGTCGGATGATTCAGTGAGAAATGAAGGTGATGAGATTTTGAGATATGAAGAAGTTGATGGCTTGGATATGAGACGAGCTGTTGACGGAAATGAGACCGACACTATTATTAACAACCATCTCTCGCTGGTTGGGGTGATCCATTTGACTGACACCACGGTGGCGCATGTGGACGATCGGTCATCTGTATACAGCCTCGCGAGGATCAGCCGGGACGGATTGCATATTGAACAAGAGAATGAGAATGACGATATTGTGGAAAGAAATCATACAGAGAGGAAACGTTGACGAAAATGAGAACGAAACTGTTATTAACAACCATCCCTCGCTGATTGGGGTGATCTATTTGACTGACACCACAGTGGCGCATGTGGACGCTCGGTCATCTGTATACAGCCCCGCGAGAATCAGCCGAGATGGGTTGCATATTGAGCAAGAGAATGAGAATGACGATATTGTGAAAAGAAATCATGAATTGAAACTTACCTCATCGGTAAGAGTGATCCATTCAGCTGGTGCCACATCGAAGCATGCGGCAACCCGACTGTCTGTATACAGCTCTACGAAAACCGACCGAGACGACTATCGAACATATAAAGAGGATGAGAATGACGATATTGTGAAAAGAAATCATGGGTTGACATGGCCCGAAACAGCTCGGAAAAGAGCAAGATCTTACAATGCTACCCTCATTATTGAGCTTTCAAATCCCATTATCGATCAAAGTGGAGGGTTGATAATTGAGGGAATTGATGGTGGTGACGAGAAACCATTCGAGAATGTACAAGCAGCTCGGATACTTTACATAACTAATATCGAATACAGCCCAACGAGACTTTTAGATGAATTGGACAATATAGTGCACTTCATGTCATTGGATTGTGTCATTAATACGCCTGTCGGTCGGATGTTGGTTGGATTGGAACACATCAATTTGGAAATAATTAAAGCTCAAGATTTGGGAATTGGACATATAATACGAACGGAATTCGGAGATTACAATATATTTTCGATTTTTATCAAGGTACATCATAGAGACTCGGCTTCTGTAGAATGTCTATCACACTGTCTTGAAATATTCAGAGATTACTTGAAGGACGAGGGGATAAAATCAGTTCGGATGGCACGCATTGGTGATGGTTTGGATAACTTATTTTGGCCGCCCATTGGAATGATATTGAAAACTTTTGTCGTGCTTGGCGATTTCAAAGCTCGGGAAAAATTCTGACACTTAAAGAGAAGGATAGAAAGCGAGCTTTAGTAGGAGCATATGATTCGGTGGTCGGGGGTCACCAAGGAACATATAAAACTTATAAAAGATTAACAGAAAGATTCACGTTCCTAAAATGGGGAGAGATGTCGAATATTACATTCGCACTTGTGAAACTTGCCAAAAGAATGAACTGCGGAGAGTTAAGACTCGGTTGCCTATGAAAATCACTTCCACGCCCACAGAAGCTTTTGGAGTGGTAGAGATCGACATAGTAGGACCTTTGCCGATTACGGAGAATGGACATGGAATATATTTTGACGATGCAATGCAATCTGACAAAAGTTCCAGACGCGTACCCATTCAAAGATTATATAGCTGAAACATTCGGCGCTGCTTTTGTGAAAGAATTTATATGCCATTACAGGTGTCGTGGAACTATCAAGACTGACCAGGGGAGGAGTTTCCAGGGCGCTTTCATAGCAAGGGTTGCTTCACTTTACAAAATTTCTCAGTGGAGTAGTACTGCCTTTCACGCTGCTACTGTGGGGTCCCTGGAAAGATCACATTACGTTCTTACCGAATACCTAATGAATTTTTCAGAAAAGTATCAGTGGGATCGATGGGTAATGAGGTTCTCCGTTCCCATTCATAATTGTTCGACCATTCTGGGCACGGATTTGCGCCCTACCAATTAAATTATAGCCGAAAGGCCCGCTTGCCATCTAGTTTTGAAACTTGAGTTATCGAGGAAACTTACTCAGATTACCCGGATGATTTCGAGGCTGAATTGAATAGAATTCGAGCTCCCACTGGGAGCCGGCTCCTGCTAACTAAGGGAAGAGTTGAACGGCATTATGGTCGTGAAAACTAACGTACAATCGTTCAATGAAAGGAATATGGTTTATTTCCTCAAGGAGCCCAGGATTGGAAAACTGGATGGATAGTGTAGTAGAATGTTCCAAATGTGAGACATATTAAAGATCAGAATTTGCAAAAATGGGCATCAATCTTGTATTTTAGCGGTTTGAGTAATTTTATATTGATAATGGATGAATATAAAGGCGCCGGATCTGAATTTTCGGGAAATTTGGAGAAGCGGGATTAGGATGTGATCCAAATCCCACTTCTAAGAATTATCATTTTCATGCACACCAGAGCTGCACACATTATTTCGAGTGAATTTCCATTGTCGAAATGTGATTGTAATATATTAAAAGTCTGATTTTCTCGGAGAATAAGATAATTTGAGGAAAACGGGATTTGGATGTTATCCACTTCTAAAAATTGTCTAGTCCACTTCTAAAAATTGTCATTTTTATGCATACCAGATTTACACACATCATTTCGAGTTTATTTCTATCATCGAAATGTGGTTGAAATACATTAGAGTCAGATTTCCTCAGAAAAACAGGATATTTTAAGCAAAAACGGGATTTGGATGTGATCCAAATCCCACTTCAGAAGAATTATCATTTTGACATATACCAGGGGTACACGTGTCATTTCGAATGTGATTATATCACGGGGATATGATTAGAATCAGGGAAAACAAAAAAATTATGAAGATACTGTTATATTAGCAGTTACACGTATATTCTCAGCACCAGGATCGAAATACTCAAGCAGTGAATATCACCAAATTTTCCCCCCAAATACATTATTGAACCAACTATTTTTCATGGGTTTCATGGCCAAAATGCCCAGATTAGTCCCTGAGCCATGTGCCTCAATCTTGTTATGGGATTTTCACTAGAAATGAGACTTTTTCTCCAAAATCTCACAGCGTATCCTAAATTTATTCTAGGTCGCTTTGTCGCGGATAAGATTTCAAGCTAGCATGTCAAACAATCCAATCACACTGCGAGAGAAGGCCCGGAATTGGAATTCTGAGTGCTGCATAATCATTCATAGCCGAAAATTATCCATGTATGTCAGGTCCATGTACTCAGAATCCGTTCCCTGAGACACTCGATAACACGAAAGAGAGAATAAAATTCATCTTCCAGAGCAAGTATTGCCGACTCAAATCCAACGTCTAAACACGGATTTCAGGGTCATATAGTCTCATCGCGTCAGGAGTACTCGCTAAACAATAAACGTCAAAAATCAGAAATGTCAGGACCATGTACAATTTTCTTTTTGCATATGTTTTATAACATATTATCACTCAATATGCAAAATGTTGATGATGTGTACTACTTGACTAGATCGCGCGATAGATTTCAATACGCAAAAGGGAATGTGAAAATTTGGGATAGACATGCGGTGCATCAATTTTCAGTTTCTGAGTTTTGGATCCAAAATGTGTAAGTTTTCGCGATAATGACAATATGCGTGTGCCGGGGGGTGGTAGACGAGAGCAAAAACAAGTCATATTAAAATAAAACAACGGAAACTTACGTAAATTTTCAAGATTTCTACATTATTTCTGAACTCCATACAATTAATGATTAATCTATCTCCAAAATTATTATGACTCTATATTTGTTTCTTTATCTCTCCATTCCAATTTCAAGAAAAATAGATATTTCGTCCAAGAAATTTCTCGCTGCAGAACCGTAACAAGAAATTTTCCAACAAATGTATGTTTCTACTAACTTCTGCCTATAACAGAATGCATTAATACTAATTTGAAGGCAAGAAGATTCGCCTTTTTTAAAACATTCCGAGAAGTCCGCTAGCGCAGTATTTTGTAGCGAGGATCCGAAGCACCTCCGAATCTTCGCTGTTCTATTCGTCTCTAGTTTCACTCGCAAAAATGTTACTTAGGTGTTTTCTTGTCATTCTGTATATGAACAACATAATACTTGCACCAGAATATTCTCTTTCACTCGTATACAACTGCAGATAATTGAACGCTTCGTACGGAAGATTCGGAGTGACTCCGAATCTTCGCTACTGATTTTCCCACTTCTCCCTCAAGGTATTAATCTCAGATCAGGTAGTATCTTGGAATAATCCCATTATTTCTGGTTGTCTGAAAAATCAGATATATTAACAGTCTTTTCATTGTCGTTTAACAGAGGTTTCGAGGATTACGAACTAAACTATTCATGTACATCCCGTACCGAAGATTCGGAGCGGCTCCGAATCTTCGTAACTGGTCCTACATCTTTTCCGCTAAAGAATCAACCTTTGTATTCTTTCGAATTCCAAATTTTGTTCTGGATTGGTTCACAGATATAATATAGTTTCTGTCTAAAAAGAAGGAGTTCCCTACATAACTACGGACAATACAGGAAGCTTGTACTGATAATTGACTATTCTGCTTTTAAAATCAGATTATTAAGCCGACGGATTATCGAAACACTCTCGATCAAGGCACGTATTCTGATGATACAGAATTCGAGTACTCCGTAAGAGATTCATTCATAAAAATTAATTCGAAAGTCGCTCAGAAAATGCTCAATCTGCCCAATAAAGAGGTCATCGTAAATCGTATTCCAACCAAACTACACATATTCCATCAAATAAGATCATCTTTTCCTGTGAAATGCGTAATATATATAGTGTCATAGTTGTGGAGATATTGCAATCAGATGGTTATTTGCAACCAATAATTCCACTTATTTTAATGAAATCAATAGGTATTTCGCGAAAACCTGAATAATATAGCGTTTTGAGATAATTCCCATGTACAAACGTTGCTATGACATAATGCATTAATGAAACTTAACAAATTCGTGGGAACGTGCAATCGTAAAGTGCATCATATACCTTCAAGGAAGCAACACATCCAAGTTTCGCGCCAATGATATCCGGTTTCGCATATTTTTCATAAAAATTATAGAGACACCATACAACAACTCATCACTCAATCACGATGAACACCTTTCATACCCGGTCCTCACACACACCCACAAAGACACTCAACCCACCAAGATGCATGGAAGTGCAATCCAGTATTGACACCGCATAAGAGATATCTGTGGATTCGATCGATCGCCTAATCAGTATTGAGTACTCCGATATATGATTTTCAAACAATATTTCGACATGAGATTTGGAATTTTTAGTATCAATCCACATTAGGAAGTTGAAAAATCGGTATAAAATGAGGATCTTTTCAGAAATTGGAGATCCATGATTTGGATGAGAGCGGAATCATGGATTCTAATTTTCGATTGGAAAATCACAATGTATAATTTTCAAACAGTATTTCGACATAAGATTTGGAATGTTTAGTATCAATTCACATCAGGAAGTTGAAAAATCGGAAAAAAAAATGAGGATTTTTCAGAAATTTGAGATCAATGATTTGGATGGGAGCGAAATCATGGATTCTGATTTCGATTGGGGGATTACGATATATACTTTTCAAACAATATTACATTTTTTCGAAATGAGGTGATTAGGAGTAGATAGGGATTTGGATGTGATCCAAATCCCGCTTTTTTAGAATTGAAGCCTAAAAGTGCGGCAACTTGCATTCGTGATTTCGAGAGGATTTCTGTTGATTATATGTTGTTTTGTTCATATTTCAATCGTATACTATGCAAAAATCAAGAAAGTCGCGATATCATCACGTTTGGGCGATTATTAAAATGACCATAGGGTTTCAAATATTTCTCTTTGGCTTCTCATAAGAATACCGATCAACAACTGCAACTCAAGACAGTGCAATGATATCCATCTTGTGATGAGGAGTTAAAGGACACTGGATTCAAATACTGTACTTCACGTGTACTGAGTATGCCATCGGGAAATGATCATTAAAAGCCAGTGGCGAGATAACTTTATGAGCTTTGAAGCTTCATACAATGGAATTCGATTCATTTTCTTCTTAACTTCGAGAATTCCTTTCCAAGAAGGTATTTCATCATTTTCGTAAACAATAGCCAGATAAAACTTTTCCACAAAACTCGGTTACATCGATAGGAGAGATCTCATATCGTAGCCGAATCAGCGTACACATGTAAATCGAATGTTTTCTCAATATATAAGACTAGTATTTGAGAGATAGGTATTTTGGTTACAGGATTTTCGATTTCGAAAATCACGTTGGTTCGTACATGAACTACCCTAGAACCATGTTTTGCGGTGTGCTGTTGACAAATCAGGATGCGCTTCAACAACAAAAAGAATTTAGCCCATATTGAATGATGCGAAAGCCTATACAATGCCACTTCGGCGCACTCCCAATAGTTCAGAATACTCCCGAAAATTCTTGAAGCCTTGATTGTCGCGCGTAATGGGGTTGGTTATGTGATACTCCGTTTTTGTATTGATTCATTCATAGTTATGTATTAAAATCTCTTTCCATGTCAAGAGAATGGCACAGTACCACCTCCGATAGGTCTACTAGTTTGTGTCAGTTATCAGTAAGGCAGAATTTTTAGAAACCTGGTAGACTTCATTTTTTCTGAAACGAGAGGGACCATTTTGGAAAAAGGCGGAATTCGTACACCATCAGATCCGCTTTTTTGTTGTGTGGCAAATTCCTCACTCAGGTCGGTTTCATGACCCAATAATGAACTTCGAGTGTGATAACTTGATCGTAATTGGAATAATAACGTTTCTGTATGGAAAATATTAATATTCCCAGATAAAAAAGAAGGCGGACTTCGTGCATCATCAAGTCCGCTTTTTCTCTTTTTAGCTTAATTCTCATTCAGATCAAATTCATGGTTCAATAATGAACTTGCATGTGTGAATACTTCTTCATAGTCACGAGTGAAGCTTTGGTATGAGAAATATCGATATTTTCGAATTCTGTAAAGAGACGGAATACGTACATCACCAGATCCGCTTTTTGCAATTGTAGCTTATTTCTCGCCCGGTTCGGTTTCATGACCCGGTGATGAATAGTAAGTGTAATTACTTCATAATAATTGGAAGAGTAATGTTTCTGTGTAGGAAATATTCATATTCTCGAACTTTAAGAAAAAGCGGAGTACGTACATCACGAAATCCGCTTTTTCCATTTAGGGCTTATTTTCTCACCCGGTTCGGTTTTATGACCCGGTAATGAATATTAGGTGTAATTACTTCATAATAATTGAAGGAGTAATGTTTCTGTATAGAAAATATTGATATTCTCGAATTTTGGAAAGAAGCGGAGTACGTACATCACGAGATCCGCCTTTTCCAAAGACCATAGATACATGGCTGAGTTGCGTATTGTATATTTAACTCCAAAGACATATTATAACCCCTCACGTTAATATCAACTGTTTAAAGAACTTTCGCGTTGAGATCTTGGAGTAGTACTAGCGGTACTCGAATTACCTATCAGAAAATTACGAAAGTCGGTACAGTGGTACATTAGTGCCTCAAACAGACACAGCTGAAATTTCAAAATTTTTAGGAGCCGCGGAGAAAAGTTCTGGGCAATTTCGTGACAGCCAATTAACAAGGCGTCTTATGGGGAATTATCGATACACTAATTTCCAACTATCAGATTTTCACAGGAAAGAGCACACAGGTGTAAGAGTACACAAAAAGTGCATAGAAACAAACAGATCAACGATTAGGAGCCTACAAAGAAAGATCTGAGCCAATACGTCACTACTCTTGGTGGTTTCGGGGTTAGGTTGTCGTCTGCTGTGTGCGTTACTATACCTATATAGGCGGGCGGAATCGAGTCAAGCGAAGATCTAATCCGCGCTTGGACTCATCAGTACCGCTAGTACTACCTTAATCGCTCACAAAAAATAAAAAAAAAAGAAAGGGGAATTTTTCAGAAAGGATGATATGTTGATACAAAGCTAAGGTGACGTCTATAGACCTCATTTCTTGGAAGCGGGGAGTATGTAGAAGGGGGTATGTGGAATACAAAGCCATCTGGTATCATTCGTATATATATATATATATATATATATATATATATATATAAGTTAGAATCAAGCAAAAATTATACCTTACATTCTTGAAATTGAGTTAACTCAAGTCAAGATGTTAGTCGGAATAATGCCTTAGATTTTGGACAAAATCAGTGGTAGAAGATTCATCATGGCTGGTTGTTGAAGTCGTTCCGATCCTGCGGAAATTTGGAAAATCCAATATGAGTTTGGAAAGGAACACACTTCAAGAGATCAGTTATGTAGAACAATTAGAAAAATCAACGAACGGATATTTGGCCAATTAAATTTCGATCACGTGAACTCGAGGTTCGAAAAATCCGACTAACTGTAAAACCTGGAAATATTTTTAATTAGTCGGGATTTCCTTTCAAAATTCTCATTTCGACTTCTTATGGGATGTTTGAAGCTCATAAATGAACAAGACTTTTGTTTTGAAAGATAAAAATATTAAAATTACATAGAGAAATAAGAATATACTTTTGGATTTAGAAAGAATGAATTAGTCAGACTTCCGGTGATGGATCGAAAACCTTGAATTTCTAGGCGCGGTTACTACGGGCCGACTGGATTTTTGGTTATAGTGAGCTGTAAATATGTGCATGGATTAGCAGATATATAGATTCTTTTGTTTTGGGATAAAGCGTATGCCAAAGCAGAACATTGGTGACCCATGAGAAAGAACATCGCGACTCATAAGGAGCTCTAGTATAATCAGACAGCCTTCTAGAATAATAAGTCAGTCTCAAAAGAGGATCAGTCATTAAGATAATTTTCTCTGAAAGTTCTCGTAGTAATCGTCTCGCAGTTCTTTCGATTATTCCATTTTGCTATTCTTTTGACGCCCCAAATTTGTTCGAAAAAGATTCGTGGAGATGCGATAACCTTCACTTGTGGAGCCCAAGGCAACCGCGTCGCGAGCTTCATCCGATCGACGTCGCTTTTAAGGAACTCAGCCCCACGCGCCCAGTACGTAGGGTCTGTTCGCGATGAAAAAATGCGGTACTATTCGTCTAAAGCGTCTGCGTCTCGTCAAGCCCGTGACTACTTATCAATCCATATCGATCCGAGAACATCGACGATGACGTCGATCGACATTATTCGCTTTTTGTTTACGGGCGTGCGCCACCTCAGCATGGCTCAGGAGTTCCACGGAAACATCGGATCATTTTTTGAAGGCCGCGTTGCTATACCGGAGTAACCTCATACCTACCACGCAAATTCTTCGTTTTTGTTGCCCGGTTTTCTGATTTCTCACATGTGAAGCTATCTTAACACGTTCGCTGCGGCGACGATTTTTGTTGATTTTATCCCGGTCATAAACTGGACTCCCGTATCTAGGCAAATATATCTGGATGGGAGCAAACTTTTCTTTGGCTCGTTGTTTATGTCCTGGGTAGAGTAAATCACCTCGAAAGATTCTGATTGAAGATACTTTTCGAATAATTACGGGCTGGCGGAGATTGAAAAATAAAAAATCGTGGGGCTCTCCGGTAGGCCCCGCCGCAGCGAACGTGTTAAAATTATCGGAATAATGAAAGGAACAAGTCGGTAGCTGTGTAAATTTTGCCAGTGGTCTGCGCAGCAAGTGTGATGAGTTTCATATACATATTAAGTAGGAATGTGTTGAGTTTTGGTGACGGAGAATGACTTTGTTCTTACAAGTTTGCTACTCGGATGGTAAAATTGAACGATAAATTTGGTTTTCTCTTCAGGTATTAAAGTACTCGTCTTGGAATCAAGCACATGAATCGACGTCAACACTGAGGAGTCAATATTAATTCAGGTGAGTACCATCGTAGATGAAGCATGTCCTTCAATGGAATTCTATCATACAGATCTTTTTTTATATTCGTTATGATTCTTATAGTTATTCGTGTTCCGCTGTTACCTCAACATCTTTTTGATAAACATTCGATCATGCTAGTTGTACAGATTAAGGACGGTTCAGCTGAAAGAAATTTCTTCTGTTGCAATGATAGATTCTTGTCTCATAATACTGCCCTTCGTATACTTCTTGCTTTACTAGAATTTCGTAATCGAGTCCAATCAAGTTCGAATGAATATATGTTGCCGTGCCTTGCCGATGAAGAATCATTATTTGATAATGTAGGGGTAGATACCCAAGCTAATTGAATGAAATATTCTGAAATATTCCCAGGTACAACATGCCCAGGAGCAGTACATACACCAAGTGCGTCTTCGAAAATGATTTCATCGTTGACTTCCCATGGACTCGACCAGTCGAGTCTGACAGATATTCGGCGAAATGTGTCCTGTGCAACAAAGTTTTCAGTCTTAGCAACATGGGTCGACAAGCTCTTGTAAGCCACGAAAAATCTGCGAAACATCAGAACATACTGAAAATATTGGAAACCACGCCGGTAATTATAAAGTCTTCTTCGTCTCCGAATCTCTCGATAACTCCTTCGAGTAGCAGTCAAAGGCAACTGCAGATGAATTCTACCTCGGCTCCATCGTATTCCAAAAATTCTAATCGGAAAATCTTCAACGTTAGCTCGGTCCAAGTTGATTCTAGCAATAAGAAAAAAAATGCTCCTCCGGCGCTGCAATTGATCCAAAGCGGTCCATGCAAAGTCGATAATCTTACACCTATTGTTCAGAAGACTATTGAGAGGTTCGTTGATAGCCACGATGTTGCAAAAGTTGAAATAACGTGGATTCTACATGGCGTTGAAAGGCATGCCTCTTTGAGAGACATAGAATCAGGTATACCGGTTATACGAAAAATGGATCCAAATAGTTGAATTTTTCAAAAGTTGAGTCTCGGCAAAACGGCAATATCTTATAATATAAACTATGGTATAGCTGTAAACTTTGAGAACAGATTAAGATCATTATTGGATCTTTGTGATGCTTTAGTAATTGGGTTTGATGAGTCGTTGAACGAATCTATAAAAAAGCAACAAATGGACATTGTACTTGAATTTTGGATTCGTAAATCAAATGAAGTTGGAACGCGGTATTACACGTCAAAATTTCTAACTCGGACTCGTGCAGTTGATCTATTAGGGGCTCTCTTAGATGATTCACCCATCGAATTATTGAAGATAAACATTTAAATTTCTATGGATGGGCCCAACGTCAATTAAGTAGTCCATCGAGAATCAGAAAGATTCATATCAGAGCTTGCCAATGGGAGGAAATTGATTGATATCGGGCCATGTGGATTGCACGTGGTTCAGAATGCATTCAAGAGAAGTTTTACATTGAAAAATGACTCCAGAGCAAGTAAAAGTTATAAATTGGAAGTCGAATGGAAAATAGAGGGTGTCCTGAGAGCCATGTATCATCTGATGAACGATTCCACTGCTAGGAAAGGTATTTACAAAATGGCTTCAGATTCTGACCTGTACCCGAAGAACTTTTTTGGTATTCGTTGGCTCGAAAGTGCACCAGTTGCTAAAGAAGCAAGAAAAGTTGTTCCGTCTCTAAAGAAGTACGTTGGAGAAGTAACTAAGGATAAAGTGGAGCCTGTATGTCAAAGTTACATCACTGTAAAAAATGCCTTGACAGACAATTTTTTGGATGCAAAGTTAGCTTTCTTTCAAACAATTGCTGAAGATCTAGAGCCTGTTCTGACTGAATCCCAATTGAATCAACCAGAAGCACCATACATGTATGAAGTCCTTAGAAAACTAGTCTTGAGAATAGAATAGAATAGAATATTCGCCCGTAGGCAAAAAATATAGAAATGATTTACATAACATGTGCATATACTTACATATCAATTAATTGCATTTTGGTCAAGGAGTTATTATCACAGTCGTGACTAGTCATTTGAAAAAAGTGAAAAGAAAGAGAAGAAGAGTGATTTACAAAAATATCATCAGTAACAAGGGCAGAATCATGAACTGAGTAATTGTGAGTGAGCAAATTAGTGAACATGGTCAAGATTTGTGTAAAATAAGACTAGATATCGACAAAAATTTTTTGACAGCAGAAAACGTTGAAATTGGATATGCCACTATGAACGCTCTAAAAAATGCAGAAAATGTCAGTGGTCTCGAAATTCTTCATTTCAAAAACGATTGCCGCACCCATCATCAAATGTTTTTCAAGGAAGTACTTGGAGAAGTGTCTCTTAAAGTACCCCTTGGTCTTTGGCATTAGCTGTCTTGATTCCTCTGTCGCTTGTGACCAAAAAGTTGCTGAGCAACGTATATCCGTAGCTCTAAGCATTTTCGTTGACATGACATTGTTATCAATTTCTCAGGCAGAGAATGCCAAAAGAGAGTTTGTAAACTTGATTGGCTTGACGAGTACAAAAGAGACATTGAAAATAGCTAGTAGAGGAAGAGTGAGATTAGATGTCTTTTGGATGGTAATTCTGAAATACCACGATGAGGAAGACTCTGCAAACTTGATCTCGTTCATGAAGCTGGTCTTTGTAATGTCTCATGGAAATGCGGCACTCGAAAGGGGGTTTTCAGTGGATAGAGAAGTTGTCGCTAATAATCAATCCGAAAAGTCTCTCATCTCTCACAGATTAATCTGTGATACGTTACGTGCGACCGGTAAAAGTGCGCAGGATTTTGAAGTTGATATTGATCTGATTAAAGATGTGGAACTCTCATCTTACAGGTATAAGAAGGAAATGGATGAAAATCGGAAAAAATCGAAGAGGAAGAGAGAGAATCCCACAAAGTCAGGAAATTGGCATCAGAAATGAGAGATGTTGAACAAGAGATAGAAAAAGCTAAAGACGAATTTTTAGAAAAAACAGCAGTTTTGAATAGCAAATTGAATTTGTTCAAAAAGAAAAAATGATCATTGATCGAATTTGCTTTATATATCCTTCACAAAATGATCTTTGATCTGATGAATGTTGAATAATGATATGTTTAATGACTTTTCTACCTATGCTTCTTCATTGAGTTCATTTTGTCACGATTTGTCAATAATTATCCATCGAAAATCTCCTTCATGTAATTTGGAAAGATGGTTTGCTCTGTATCGACATTCGAAAAATAAATCTAGGATAAAAAAACTGATCCCGTCTGATACATTTTAAATTTGAACCTGGAGATTCTACCCCGAGGGCCCTGGAAAACCTGGAATACTCAGGGAATTTCCCGAAGAAGATTTGGTGGACACCTTGTCAATCGATTAAACGTGCTGGTACAAATTTCGCACTTGAATTTTTGTTGATTTTCGTGGACGCTATCTTCATATTGGTTGAGATTTTCTTGAGACTTGAACTTAGCGTCAAACGACTCACAACTGTGGAGTCTCTCATCTGAGTGTGACTTGAGATGCTTCCGGAGATCCGATACCTTCACAAATGTTCTCGAGCACTCGCGAGTAAGAACACCTACGATATTATCGTGCTCTGACATTTTGTGTTTCTTGAATAGGTAATCTGAAATATACACAAACTCACAATCTGGGCATTTCTTGAGTGTATGGAATTGATCAATGTGATTTCTGGAAATTGATTCCGTAGTATAAGAGTTACGGGGGCAGAGTGGGCCAGCGGCACAAACAAGAAGTCACAGCACTTTGTTCTATAGCTGGTTCATTACTCGAATGACTCTAAAGACTTAAATACACTCGAACAGGAATCTATAATATATATAAAAGACTTGAGAATATACACAAGACGTAAGGATGCGCTCTCAACGGCAGCTCGTCACGTAGTGAAGGAGAACGGCCGACGCTCGTTGTCATCAACAGCCCCTTCGTTACCGACAAGAGACTCGCGTTCACACGTGAGCAGCTTCATGTTGTTCTATACATATTTTGTATGAGTATCAAATTCCAACACTCCCTCCCTTATACAAAATTTAGATCTATATGCAGTAGACAATATAATCTAGAATCAACATCAAAAAGGAACAGGATTCAATTCACTTCAAAAAAAAAAAATTAAGAACATCTAAGTTTTGGATACTAAAGAAAATCTTTGTATATAAAATCAGTGCAGATACGTCAGAAAGAAATATTTCAAATTCAAATTTTCTTTTCATCCTTGTTCTTCACCTGTGAACAAACAAAAATTCAAATATGTTTATGATTTAATCAAAGATTCATGATTCATGAAGATTCTAGATTCAGCTCATCGATTCTTTTGATCCTGTAGATTCTTATTGGTTAAATATCCGTATGAATCGAATGGTAAAAATTCAATGAGAATATCTGCTCAATCATCTTTTGATGCAAGTTATTTGACTATGAATTTCCCTGGCTCGACACATTCGCTCATAAAATTATTATGTGTTTCAGTCATATGGATTATAATTCCAGATGTTTCTCTCCAATTCAATCTGTAAGTAATTTTGCTGATTCATCCGTAAAATGTTTTCAAATTGTGCCAACCCCATTCATTCACAGACTCTAAGTCTTCCCAATCAATGAATAAAACAAACTCGATCTACGAGTCACCAATGGATTTAATTATTTTCAGATCGAACATGAAAGCTAATATATATTCTCCTGAGTTGAATCATAAAATTCAATGGATTCAGCTATGAAGTGTGATTTTGATTCACAAGCCGCAATAAAAACGATGGATTTGGATCATCTCGTTTTGAATATCGAACTCTAAGTGATATAAACATTTTTGAATATGAATTTATTACCAGAAAATCTTGCATGTGGAGCTTCATGCTAGTTTGTGGAGGTTTCTTATTGAAATTGAGTAATCTTAAAATCAATTCGTAGGATCGTAAATGATTATAGGCTCATTCAACCATACTTCAAAATATCCAGCCTAAGTGCAACTAATCACTGCTGATTCGAATTTGTTGTCCACGTAAATTATACTTTATCACCTTTGTCTGAGTAAGTCCATATTCTCATTCATAAAATGGGATCAGATTCGTCGAGACTCATGGTGAGTTTTCCTTGAAACCTTTCTTTCAATATGCAATTTCTCAAGTCAACATGATTCTTTTGATTGTTCCAAATCGATCATCTATTCTTCTCCCTCCCAATCGAAGAATCAGTTTCTAGAAATTTATAAAGAACCCCCATCAAATCTGATAATTTCATGTAAGACTCATAACTAATGGGAATATGAGTAATTCTGGAATTCATTAAAAGCTCCCTCCGAAAATGATGTAGGTCATCAAGGATTCTCATCGAGAGATTTTCTTCAGATTAATGTCCAAAATCACGTGAATAATTATTTATTCAATAATCATAAATATACTTCCTCAAATGAGACATATTCTGATTCCTAGATTCATTTTTCACACTTTCGAATCTGAAGTCATTCGTGTATCTTTCCATCAAACTACTCTTCTCATTGATTAAATTCTTGATTGAATCAAATTTCATCAGTGCATGGTGCATTAGATTGTCTATCTCAGTTTTGAAGCTTGAATCCACAGTATTGATTTACGGCATTTTTCTCACCTCCCTCAGGTACAGTGCATGGAGCCCCTTTATCATGAATTCTTTGACAACTATAATGGAACCACATGTTGGTATATGTCAAGGGACAGCAAATATTGTCAGCCCAATGGCCTCGCTGACAGCATCTATGACAAATATCAGTCTTATTATCATAGTCGTTTCCATGGTGTTGTTCTTGAGACCAGACTTGGTCAACTAGTGTGGATTCGTTGTTACTCGAACTTTCTGAATCAGACTGCAACAGAAGTGAATTCATTGGATGAAATCCATTATCAAATTGATTTCTTACAATTTTTAGATTCGTTCCTCATATTTCTTGATTCGTATCAGTTCAAGAAAAGATCTCAATCGTATTATTCTTCCGTGATTTGTGATATCGAGTCGGTATATGAATTGTTGACAAACTCATATTTTCAATGCTTGACCTGTTCGGATTGAAAGGTTTCAGAATCTTGATTCGTATCACGTGTTTGAGTGAGACTCGACTCATCATTAGACTCTTCACTTTCTTGAATCACCTGTTCAGATTGGATAATTCCTGAATCGTGATTCGTATTAGATGCCTGAGTGAAACTCGACTCTTCATCAAGCTCTTCATTTTCTTCTATGTTTTGTTGTTGAGCTTCGTGCTGTCTAATATTGAGTCTTCGAATTCCTTCAGTTTCTTTTTCGACCACAGCAGTTTGTAATCTCAGTTTTTCAATTTCTAGAGTCAATTTCAAATCCTCAGGAGTTTTATTCTCATTCTTCTGGACTTCTAAAATCTTCTGTTCAAGAAAACTCAAAGCACGTTCGAACCTTGTCACAGCATCTTTAAATGCATATACAAAATCATGAGATACGCTTATTGTACCAGGTTTCTCCACGTGAGGCATTTCCGATGATTCAAAAGTCACAATAGATGCAGAGATTCTCTGATTCTTTTGGGTCGATCCAACGATTCTTGAATCGATCAGAATTGTAACTATGGTGAATTCACAATTCGAAGATCTCAAGTTCGTGTGGGTAGCTGTAAAAAAACAAACTTTAGTAACAACGATTCTTGAGAGATTGGTTTAATGATATCTCATTCATTCATTCAGAGTCGATAATGAATTCTCGAATCGTAATTTCCTTTTAGATAAGAGTCAAATATGCAAGTGTCACATCTGAATTTGGTGGATATATACTGCATGTTTGTATCAATGGTTGTGATTAATCTAAAGTCTAGTGAAAATCTTGAATCGCAAGATTATTCCTACTAGTTTTAGAGAAACCAAGATTTAGATAGCTTTACTCCTGAACTCGATTGAGTTTCATCGTATATATTATTCCTTTATTGTGATTCGTGCATAACTCTATTGGTGATGAACCTATGATTTGCGAGGTTGTTCTATTCTTTGATTTAGAATCTCGGTACTAGTCAAATTTTTATTCCATGGTCCTATTGATTTTGATTCTTTGAATCGTGAGGAATTCTATTCCTTGAAGGATAATCTACTCTTTGATCATGATTCATTCAGAATTTTGATGCCGACAGATTCTTAACTCACATGGTCCTATTGGTTGCTGTAAAATATTCGAGATTCGTTATCTGGATTTACCCTTTCGTTAGGCCTAACATTCTTTATTGACATACGCATATATTCTAGAATCACAATTCTGAGTTCATTCTTATCCAAGAAACTCAGAAATTCATTCTCGTATTCTACAGCATTTACAATTTTCAGATGGTTGTTATTTTTTGTCCAGAATCCCTCTGCTGTTTTGCATGGACTTATCAACACTCATTTGTTGAATATTTATATTAAACCATCTGAGCCAGGATATGGACTTTGATCGAAAGTCATAAATTTGCCTTCGCATATTCTAGAATCCAATTTTAATCCAAAACCAGATAAAGTTCGATCATTGTTCCATACTTCTTGGTCATAGGGAACGCACTGCAATCCCACATAACAAAGAAGCAGAAATTCTCAATTCGTCTGCAGTAGCATTAAGCACTCATATGCACACCACTCTCTAGAAATAATACCAAGCACTGATGTGATAATATTCAGATTTGGGTTGATCAAGCACATACAAGGAACGCATACAGACTCATTGAAAACTCCCAAACTAATCACGAAAATTCACCGAACACAAGCTTCATTCCGTGACTAACCCCCAGCATCAGGATCCGTATAGAACTGTCAGGCCGCAATCACACGAGGTGAAAACGTTGTATCTGCCTTAATTACAAATGAACTTGACAGAGACAACACTACGGGTTCGTCTTAGTCGCATTCATCGCTGGCACAACTGGGTTCAATGTTCAAAAATACACATGCCATTGCAGCCTTCTAGTTATATTACTTGAACACAAAATCATTGGTCAAGTCTCGATTCATCATTCGGATCCAATTCAAATTTTATTCGTTGAATCACGACTCATTAACCAGAAATATGGAGCACGAATATCGATGCATCTCTTACATCAGCATAGGCTTGAGTGTATTGAGGTTATGTTGGGAGGTCACGCAAAAATCGCGATGCAAAAATAATGAACGCAGCAACACCCCTACACAACGAGCATGCATATCTGTGTGCTGCGGGCTGGACTATCCGCGAGCTACACATGTCTTGAAAGCAAGCAAAACATGCATAACACGTGCGTATGTATGCATTCATGAAACGAGGCATGCTACAATAATCAATAATTCATAATCGATAATCAGCACCGATGGTTGATTTTACTACATCGGCCCATCAACCAACGACCCTCTGGACATTCGATATAAATCTAGACTCGCGATATCCAATCCTAAGCATAGCTCGAGCGCGTGTGCGATGAGAAACGAACGGGAGAGAGAGAAAGAGAGAGATAGCACGAAAACACGCTGTTACCGATTCCCGGAACCACGCGCGATGGTTAACACGTGTACGCGCTAGCCCCACGTCTTGCGCACGACAACAAACCCAACCTCGATCATGATGCTTACGGAGATGCTGATTACCTGCGACAATAATCTTCACATACGATTTACGGACCCCCAGCCATATCTCACACTCACACGACTGACCGCACTGTCGTGTTGTCTAGCTGTTCCGGCGGACCACGCTCAAATTGACTCTTCTTCGATTAAATCGACATTGACTCGACTCATCACGATTCTCTATTGATATATGACAATGCACGATCACCTACCTTGAACTCAAGGTTGACTCGTATTTGATGACACCTCTCAGAAGCTCAGCTCGACGATGCTTTAGATCCCTGACTTCTCGCGCGCAGTGGAAGCGTGCCCTGGGCCCATAACCTATAAGAGTTACGGGGGCAGAGTGGGCCAGTTGCACAAACAAGAAGTCACAGCACTTTGTTCTATAGCTGGTTTATTACTCGGATGACTCTAAAGACTCTTAAATACACTCAAACAGGAATCTATAATATATATAAAAGACTTGAGAATATACACAAGACGTAAGGATGATGCGCTCTCAACGGCAGCTCGTCACGTAGTGAAGGAGAACGGCCGACGCTCGTTGTCATCAACAGCCCCTTCGTTACCGACAAGAGACTCGCGTTCACACGTGAGCAGCTTCATGTTGTTCTATACATATTTTGTATAAGTATCAAATTCCAACACGTAGCAAACGGCTCATCGCACAGTCCACACGTGTACGGCACTTTGTTTCCAGGTGTTTGTGTTCACGTAAATGTTTTTTCATTCGGTACAAGGGAATCAATTTATCACACTGGGCTTTTATTTTTGATTTTCGGATGATAGTGAATTTCGTGATGACGTGATTCTTTAGAGTTCTTGAAAGCCAAATTGCAAAGCTGACACATGCAAGTATTTTGAAATTTGTGGACATTCCGGACATGAAAATCTAGTTTTGTTTTGTGTTTGAATTTTCTTGGGCACAAAAAACAACAAGATTGCTCTATTGATTCCGAGTGGTAAAGTTTCTGATGAATTTCAAGCGTGCTCAGACTTGCAAATTTTTCACCGCAAACATCACAAACTCGCTCGCCACAAAGCTTCTCCTCGTGTTTTTCTTTCCTCAGCTTAGATTCCAAGATTTCTCCACAGAATTTGCAGGTGAACTGCAAAATACAATTGTGTTCTCTGAATCATGTAGTAGAAGCGAAGCCTTGGTCACGATGAACACAACGATTATCCAGAGCTTTGTGAGTATTCATATGATGCTGTAGGCGATTTTCGTCTGAGAAGTGCTCAAAGCAAAAATCACATTCGTAATACTCAAGGATAATGGTGTGAGCAAGATCCTCCTGGTATTTACTGATTGACTCTTCCATTATTCCTCTTCTTCTAATGTCCATTAACTGCTGCAATTAAGGGAAAATTTCATTATATAGTCTTTGTTCCGAATACCTTCAAAGGTAAGTAGATATCAATCTGGAAATTCGAGAAAAATCCTCATTGCATACAGTCAGAGTTGTTATGAAAAGTAATATCTTTTGAAATACACTATGTTCTGGGCTCACACTTACATATCAACTTGATACGTTGATCAATTTGAAGGCTAAGCTCTCAATTTTTCTCTTGCACCGTTTGAAATCTTCAAAAGGATCATGTGAATTTTATGAACTAGAATTGGCCTCATTCCAAATTGCTTATAATCTGAAGAAGCTAATCACAATTCATCTTCTACCGTTCACTTGAAACTCCAAATAAAGACCTGTGGTCTGATTGCACCCATGTCGAGTTTGACTTATCTGTGAATGGAATATTGACTGGTTTGAGGTTAAAACTGAATAAAATTAGGTCACACTTGATTCAAATAGAACTTTCTATCTGATCTTTCTGGGATCTTTCAATATTCCCCAAGAAATGCAATTCAGAAACTAAATACTTTGAATTGTAAGAATGAGATCCAATAATCATTCCTACTCTTGGATGAACCTGAGGATTGTCTGCTAAGAGATAAGTTTATTCAACTCCTCGGGATTCCAAAAATCTACTGCTACTGCAAGACCGAGAATCTTACTGAATGACTTAGAATGAATTCTGTTCACTACTTCGTTGGAAGTTAAAGTCATGATCCTGCATTTTACGTCATCAACTAGAAAATTTTTTTGAATGAGGAAATCTCTCCTATTCTGAAACAGACTATCATCTTATGAGCCTACATTTGGAAAGAATGATTGAGTTCTTGGTATATTCAGGTTTTTTACTATTCATGGTTACATGAAAGATTAGTAATTTCGCCGGATATCAATGGAAAAATGGTCCTGTTGGAGATTAGTTTGAGGATCCAAGTACTTCTAATGATATCGCATCACCAGATGCTGATTGAGTGAGGTGTTTCTGGGAAGATTCTCCATATAAAGCACACCGATAAATCTTGGAATAATATGCGAGGAGGAATTAGTCGAAATTAAGCGAATACATCCTAAGCACATAATATTCAACATTTGTGAAATGACATAAATAGCAAATCTCAGCTGTGATAATATGATGTATCTGCATGTTCCTGATGGAGAATACAAGGTTACAGAAAATATACTCACACACTTGACTCGATGAAAAACAGTCAATGAGATAATTTTTAATTCGGCTTCAATTATCTTGAATGTGATTTGATGTTTCAATTCACCCCTTATCGTGGACAGCAAAAAACTTTTGCAGACTGTCAGTAGATATGCACCATGTTCTCCGTAATTCCTGCGATCAGTCAAATTCCCAATTAACACACACTTGTAGCGATGTATATGAAAGAGAGGTTTGCAATTACCAGGGGCAATAACTTTGCTGCATAAGCCAGTATTATAGACTGAGTGCAATTCAAAGGTCATGGCACACGGTATACAAGGGCACCTATGGTTGCCGGTTTTACAACCGATCTGGAGACCATCACACTGTATCATACTGCATCAGGCACGAATGTTCGAGACTTCTACGCATCACGCCCGGACCACTGCACACTGCACCCTGGATGGGTCCGACGAGGCAAAAATGGAGCAGAGCAAGGTCTTCGGGTGCGAGTGATGAAGTTAGCCCGTTGTTTACCAATAAGATGAATATTCAGGATATCACATGAGAACAACTGCCAAATCAACTTGCAGCTAAAGGCAGAGTGCAAATCAGAGGTTATGCCATACAGTACGCGTGGTTACCTACATTATAGGTTTGCTGTTATCACAACCGATCCGAAAACCAAGATCACTTCTAAATAGTATACACCAAGAACAATGCACCACACTGCACACTTCACCTGGATTGCTGCATACTGCACCCTGTAAAGTGTCCGACGAGGACGCTTCGGAGGGAAGTTTGGGGAGGCCTTGAGATCAGCGCGCGATTGTGCGCGATGGTGACGGCCCCTCTGTCACCCTGTTTGTTATTGTGTTTAACGGCAACTGATGTTACGAGATCGAGCGTTGATTCATCGTCAGAACTCTTGGCGCTAAATATACAGAGAGTATATCCATATATTTGATGCTACATAGATATACCCTCTGTGTATTTAGCATCAAGAATCCTCTGACAGTGAGTCGACGCTCGATCTCGTCAAAGATGCATGCATATCTGCTATGTAATAACGAACGCGCGCCGGCCAGCTATTTGTTTGTCGTTTGGTTGACGCAGTCGATGCAACGCACTTCTTTATGGCCGGTTATCGACGAGTAGGTTTAGTGAGATCGAAATCATTACGCAATAAGAAGATCCAGGATGCTAAAGGAAAGATATTGTCGATGCTAAATAGAATATGAAAATCATGAAATTTGAAACGAGTTTAAGAATTTTGGAAAACCGTGCTATCTAGACAAATATAAGTTCTTGTCTTGAGATTTTTGAAAATTTGAATTTCGATTCCAAGAAAACATATGTTAACATTTTTTAATTTTGGAACAAAATATACGCTTTACAATCAACATCGAGTCGCATAAAAAGTAGAAATAAACTCTGCAAGGGTGATTTTGGAGGAAATTTACGGATTGAGTATCGAACGCGCAAGGGTTTGAAGCCGGAGGATGGTGTGCGTGGGAACTCTCACGTGCTGATTCGTAAAGAACTGAAAATAGCGATCAATCTCAATTCACTCATTGAAGAGACAGATATGACTTTTGAATTATTTTTCATCCTATGAAATCATTAAATTTTGCATCAAGCTATGAGGTTTTGAAATTGTTATGGATAGGGTTTTTGAGAAGAAATCAAGAGAATAGTTCCCCCGTAATCTTTTATCCACACGACTCATTGCATGAAAATGAGGGCTCAGAAAAAACTTCGAATGAAACAGAAATTTGAGTTAGAGTGATTTTAGCGTGAAGGAGAGTTGGATTTCTTTGTATCCAGAGAAATCGAGAGGGTAAAATTGATATAGCCCTCAGAGGCAACCAACAACTTGATGCATTTTCGGAATCGGCTCGAAATTCCATCATACTGATTTGCTCCCATGCTACTTAAGCAAAAACACCGGAGCATATTTCGAATGTTAATGAAAAAAATGAACATCGGATGTATAGACTTGTGTTGTAACACATAATCATAATAAGATTGTAGGTGATATTATCAGTTCATTCATCTGTCACAACTGTGTAATACAGACAGATGAATAAACTAATAACCTAGAATAAACTGTAACACAAGTGTATCATAACCATGAAGTATGGCTCGAATATTTGTTCCAACGAACGAAAATATTGCCAGAATGAAAATTTTAATCGGCCAAGATGCTGACTTTGTTGAAATATCTGGGATTATGGGATGCACCGAAAGGACTGTTCAAAATTGGAATAGAAAGTTTATCGCAGATGACGAGGGAATCATCGATGCTGCCGAAGATCGCCGAGTTTATAATGGTAAGAATGGAAATTCAGTATACAGAAGCCTTATGACATTCTCTCCATTACGACCAACATCACTATCATCGTTTGCTTTTGCAAAATCGTAAATTGTGCTTTATGAAACGTCGGACTAGTCAATTGAGCGCCATGAACAAAAATACAAATCTGCGCACTTTTCTGCCCGATCTTATAAAACTAGAATTTTAAGTCAAGAACTGTAGAGCAAATATGTGATTCCACTTTTTCATGTTTCAAGTTTAATCATGCCTGACTCTCAGATAGCTCTCATTGCGGAGTTGAAATCATAGCTTCCAACTTGATCTAAAGATGCAGAGATTATTGGACTAGATACCGATTGGAACTGAACTGAGAATATGGTAATCTAACTTTGTTGATAAGCGAGTTGATAAGTCCTATGGACTTCTCTGAACAGGTGGCACGAAAAAAATGTCTGGTCAAAATCTTCAGCGAGCCGTCCGGTTGCTGCAGAACGATCCATCCCAATCAGCTAAAGGACTGCCGGCTCTATTGGATATCGACGTATGCGCTGCGACAATGAGGAAGAGCCTAAAAGAATGCGCGCAGTATGGCAACTTCACCGCAGCCATAAAACCATTTTTTAGTGTTCGAAACCTTGAAGACAGGCTAACATACGCATTTTGATAGAAGTCTCATATTATCAAACTCATTTTTCTCTCAAATTTGGTCGCATCCACAGTTTACTGATTGACCTGCTGCCTCATTACTATCTGATCTGATGTGATGAGCTCGGTGCACACTGAGAAAAAATTCTTGGTCGTACGGCCATGTATTTTGCCGTACGACCAAAATGGTATTTTGCCAGAGACTCATACCGACTTTCTTGTCGCATCAATCCATCAGATCGGTTTGTCAGTCTGGTATCATTGCCAGAATAAATAAACGTGGCCCATTTATTCCAAATGCCCCGCAGTCATATTATGACTATTTTGCCACGAGAGCTACTAATTTTTTGCATGGAATGATACCAGTAAATAGTAGAGTATAATCTGAAGATTTTGCACGTTATTCATGCCAGATTGATGCAATGACAAAATCATTTTGCTGCTGTGACAATCCATGTGAAACTCGAAAGGGACGCATTTCATCGAAAAATATGTAGAGCAACTTTTTGTAGAACTTAAAACGATGAACAAAAAAGGTCTCCACACATTTCTCCATATAAGACCACCTGTTCCTGTAATGAACGTATTTCGTCTGGGACTCGTATTTTATCTGTCATTTTTCACGGTTTCGACCCCATAACTCGAAAGGAACACATTTCATCGAAAAATATGTACATTAGATATTTGTAGATCTTCAAAGGATAAACAAGAAACATATGTACATATTCTCTCATGTAAGGCCTCCCGTTTCTAATACGAGTCTCAGACGAAAATACGTTTATTACGGGAACGGACGACCTTGTATCGAAAGATAAGTTTCGACCTTTTTGGATTATTTTTCAAAGATCTACAAGAAATTACTGTTCACTTTTTTCGATGAAATGCATTCCCTTTGAGCTATGGGGTCAAAACCTTGGAAAATGACAGATGAAATACGATTTTCAGACGAAAATACGTTTATTACAGGAACAGGAGGTCTTATATGGGAAAATGTGGAGGGACCTTTTTTGTTCATCGTTTCAAGTTCTACAAAAAGTTGCTCTACATATATTTCGATTAAATGCGTCCTTCTCGAGTTTTTGAGGGTGAAAAAAGGAAAAACATCGAAAAAACACGTTTTTTTCGACTTTTTCAAAAAACGTCCCAAGTGGCGATTTTGATTCATAGTAGGTTGTGATCCTACGGATGGCCCGAACCATATCCAACAAGAATTATACTTGCTGTCGTCAGCGGAGGGTAGACTTGGTTCAGGACCACCGTGTCTTATATGAATGTAAATTCGCATTGGAGAACAAGTTATTCATTTCTCTATTGTTAACCTCGGATTTGAGTCCATTTTTTAAGAGAAATTATCGATAGAGGTTTGATCGTCGAGATGTTAATCAAAGGAAGGATTCATTTGACTTTTTCCACAATGTCAGACAAATGCATTCTTTCTTTGATTAACATCTCGCCGATCAAACCTCGATCGATAATTTCCCATTGAGAATCGCCTCAAATCCGAGGTCAACAATACAGAGATGAAAAACTTGTCCTCCAATGCCGATTAACGAATCTAATATCATTGAGTCAATGGCCAAATTTTTCTCGAGCAAGCAGTATTATTTCTGTATCGAATTCCATTATTACTCACCTTCTAGACGGAGGCAGGTAAGTTGTGCGAATATGAATTCAAAATTGCTCTCCCATAGATTATGATCTACCTGCATTCATCGGTACGCATCTACAAAAAGAATGTATTAGCGGGAAAGATTTCTGATTATCATGGATAGTCTCCTCCTCCTTCTTCTATAATGAAAGATCAAAAACTACTTTTAATTTTTCTTATCTGGATAATTGGCCAGTTTGTCCTTAATTTGAGAGAGATTGGTAGCAGAAAAGAACTTGATAGATATCTGATTCAAATGAGTTCTCCTTGGTGAGGGAGAAACTTCTCTGAAATTGATTTTTCGACTTCGACTGTTCAGGCAGAGTATTCCTGGTTGGATGGTTCCTAATAGTCAACAATTGTGACTGTAGATTCCATATCGACAGCGAAAAGTTGAGATGTTGGAAATCTATTCCCAATCGAAAGTAGATATACTGACTTCCAAAGAGTTATGAAAGAATAAGAAAAGGAACAATTTGGATATAGTACATTTCGATACAAGGGCGTAAAACGTTTTATTCGCGTTCGAGTGATGGGTTTCCGGCCCGAGCCGCAGGCGAGGGTCGGAATCATCACGAGGATGCGAATAATAGGTTTTACGGCCGTGTATCTAACTATACTTTTCGATAAACTGTGAGTAAAAGTCGACAAACTGTGCGCAAAGTGCACTTTTACGCACAGTGTATCGAAAAAATCTTTACAGAGTTTACCGACGAAGAGAGCGTCTAGCCACGATGCAACAAGCTCGCAAGTCTTACTGGATCGCCTCGCCACCTGTTGGAAATTTGATGATTCTGCACTCGGGAAGGCGCATCTCCGATCAAAAGTGGAACTGCAAGAATGTCGCATGGAGCAGATCACTCGTCAGTTGCATTGTGGCGCGCATTTCGTGAGAGTTACATCGCAGAATTAGAAAAGAAGTTGTAGAGTTTGGAACACTATCTCTTACAAATGCTGTCGCTCGTCGCCATAGCAAATCCGGACTTCTGCCACCCCGACGACATTAGGTTGGTGTTCGCTGTCTCGATTTTTTGCACTAAATTTCAAGATTACCAAAGGCAACTAATTTACTGATAGTGAGACTCAAATTTGACTGAAATTTTTTATGCCGACCATGATTTCCCTATCAGTTTCTAAATGCATAGTCCTGTCCCAGTACGGCCCATTATCGAAGTAGAAGATAAAGCTGTGAGGTCAGTCCGGAGTGCTCCGTTCAATGGGCCTGGCGCGGTTCCAACGAAATCTAATTTTCGAACGATTTCAAGTATTTTCTGGATCAAATAATCGGATCAGCGTGCTTAGCAATAAATTTGCCAATCACTCGAGCTTTGTTGTGTCAAAACTCACAATATTCTTGGATATTTTGGGAAGCTGCAAATGAGCATGACCACCTGGCTCGTATGATGAAGCAGCTGGTGAGTGCCATAACCTCGAAATTTTTAATTTTTAATTTTGAAGAATACCCGATATAATATTGATTTGGTCTGTGAGAAACATTTGAACTGTCGCGCCTGTCTCGATCCGGTACGGCAGGAAACCTCTCTCCTCTCCGGCCGAGGGCGTGCTGTTCAAGGTGTAAACTCACACAGTCTTATGTCAATACATTTACATACAAATACATGGAAATACCGAAAATTCCATAGGTTTCCATGAGGAATTTTTGATATAAATCATCATAAAATTTGAAACTTCTTTTCGTCATTAATCAGCTTGTTTTGAGAACAATCAAGTGAAAATATTTTTATCCCATGAAAAATCTATTTCAGAGTCCCATTTTATTTTGCAAACTTGATTTGCCTATAAAATTTTCTAGCTTGAGAGTTCCAACTGAATTCTGTTTTTTGGACACATAAGACCGATTTTGAAAGGATTTCCTGTCATTTATTTGTCATAAAATTACTTTATTTCTGAGAATTCGTCCTCGTTGTTAATATGTAAATAATGAGTTGTGAAATAACCTTTCGAGTAGAATAAGTCGTTTGAAGGATCAATGAATCGCCTAGAAGCTTGATTATGAAGGAAAAATTAAAGTATATATTGTGATTAAAGAGTAATTACAAGAAGATAGGAAACCACGTGTTTCTAGAATGTTCCAGAAAATCATCTTTTATTTTATTACTGAATAATTGAAGCAGCCAATTTTGAGTTTTTTATCATTTGTAATATATTTTGATGTGACTAATCCAAGGATAATAGAAGAATCTACCAATATCATCGGAAAATATGAATTGCCAAGAAGAATCATCATTCTATCATCTAAACCATCATCTAACGTACAATATAGATATACTGTACACCCAGAGCACCGAGTATAAATACAGGCTCATCAGCCCATTGTGGCAGTCTTGCGCTCATTTGAATATCAGAGCTGTATCGAGGTTTTGGTGCTCTGGCTTTCCTCAAGCCTGTATATAGAGTTAAAAATAAATGTGGATATTTCATTGGTAATATCTTGTAGTGTTGATATGCCTCGATGCAGGTCCAGGACGATGCTGTGATGGCAGTTCGGGCCTAGGTCCCCGCACTTCTCCAGTATTCGTCTGATTCAAAATTACGCAACCCGGGAATCCATGTTTGAGTAGGAGCCTCAGTCCTCTCTACACTCTTAGAAACCCGGGTGAGCCAATCTCACATCTTTCATGAGTCGATATGCATGCGGGCCTCAGTCCCCTCGGCGCTCACTTGCAAAGAATAGTTCAAGATATACAAAACTCAGCTTTCTAAGGTCGAATGAATCTGTACCTAAGTACCTATATAGTTCACCTTTGAAAGTTGAGGAAATCTTTAGCTTTTGCCTCCCCGTTGAAGGGCCTCAGTCCCCGGATATGGGTGAGCAAGGGCTAGGATAATCCGCATTCCGAATCCATAATATCCATAAAAAATAAGGTCAATCCACGAAAAGTCGTACACCTCTATTGGGGTATCCCTATATTCAATTTATTACCAAGCATCCGGCTCTCTCCCGAGATCCAGAGCCCTTTGGTACCTCACATATGGCCCCCAGACAGGAACCCCAGTACGTGCAAATACGATTTTTCATGGAGTGCGCCCTTGTTTTGATTCAACACTTGTGCCCATCACACTTCTAGAAATTCTCAATTGAATCTGAGCGCGTTTTGGTTCGCTCAATGGTTATTTTCTTCCAAAATTTTGACAATTTCTCAAACAAAATATCAATCCTTCAAAAATGATACCAGAATATCGAGGAGTACTTTTTAGTGAAAGCTGCACTATACCAATCCAACAAATTCGCGAAGAGCTCGAAGATATCAACGAGACCCAAGACGAGCAGTGGGACGCAATTTTAAATTTCGATGATAGATTAAAGAATTTGGAAAACACATCCCCTGCTCAAGGCCGTCATATTCAAATCCTGAGAATTGACGTAAAAGCATTGTTGGATCGCGTGCATGATTTAGAACAAAAGTGCAGTGATTTAGAATCCGAAATAAGATTAGTGCGTGAACTACATCGCACGAATATTGTCGAAAAGAGCATATATCGCTCGATGCATTTATTTTTAAATACTCATGTGAACAACTTTTTCACTTGGCTTCGGAGAATCCCAATATATATAGCTCAACTGATGCAAGCATCACCCCTCCCCCCACATTCCATCTAGAAGAGCGCGTTTAGTTCGCTCGAAGGCAACAACCTCACTGGTCTAGTAGTCAGAGTGCTTGACTCCCACGCGGAAGGCCCGGGTTCGATCCCCGGTCACCGAAGAATATATTTCATTTAATTGCATTTTTTCAAGTGTACATCAACGCTCCGATGCATAAGCATTACATTTCAACTCAATTTCAAGAGTACGCACTGAAAATAATCACGATAATAAAGAATTATCGATTCTGATGAATCTTACCCTCGAAAACGCCTTCTGGATGACAACCACTTCTACACGCTTGTAGTTCGGGGTCAGCTTCAAAATGTCTTCGAGTCGTCGATCGATTGCGAGTGCGGACAGAGCCTGTATTTCGGCCCGCGTCATTCTGACTCGCATCCAAGAGGACGACGATAATATTGAAACCATGCCCCAACGCGACCAAAATATGCGATTATGGAGTACAGCTGTCACAGAGGAGTTAAACATTCTGGATGACGATCAAGCTTTTTTGGATCAAAGAATCCAAGCTCTTGAGAAGAAAAATGAGGTGCTTTCTTCCAAACTAGAACTGGCCCTCGAAAACTTAACAAGAGTTCAAAAGGAGAATGAAACCCTCCGAGCTCAAAATAAATCCTTCAAAATTGAAATTAAAAATCTTTCCGATAAGGTCAGCCTCATTGACGAGGTACAAGAGACCTTCTCAAATACCCTCTCGGACCTGCGTAATAAACGCTGCGGAGAGATCGAGGAGGACATCGATCTATGTAAAAAAATGATCGAAAGAATTCAAATTACTCCAGATTCTTTTCACAAATAGTTAAGTGATTTCGCACGAGGTTCACACGGGTCATCTGAACCGATTGCTAGGAAATTAAAACTCAAACCTCCTGTTTTCAAAGGAGAACCTTCAGAGCGCCCGATCAAATTCTTGAAAGAACTTCGGCGGTACGTTGAGACCATGGAGTTGGATGACCAAGAATTTCATCTTGTGTTGTCGAAATCATTAGAGAGAACAGCTCTCAGTTGGTTCAACCTTCATGAAAATGAAATCGAGTCCTTCATGGATTTTGAATGTCTGTTCCGAGAATATTTTTGGAATGAGAATATTCGTAGGAAATTCAGAATGAAGTTGGAATTCGGAAAATTCAAGTCTGATGGCAAGCTGACTAGAGTTCAGTACGCCATGGAATTATTTAATATCGCTCTCGAGGTTATGACGGGGGGCAAAATGACGATGAGATTATCAATCAACTTGGTTTTCACTTCGATCGAGTTGTGAGAGCTGCCCTCCGATCCCAACCTGAAAAAACCATCTTCTTTTGTCAACATTCTGGCTGACTTTGATTGCGATGATGCGTCGAATAAAGGTCACCAACAAAAGAAAAACTCGTCCTGGTCTTCCAACAGAATAGACATTGAGACCAAGGGAAATACAAGATCAAATAAAGTCTGTAATAACGAATCTTCGGATCCGGGAAACGGACAGTAGTTGCATCCCACGTGAAAATCAATGAGTCGTATATTTGAGTCGTTGAACGAGTCATTGAACGAGTCAAATATTCGTTTCATCATGTGGAGTCGTTGCAACGACTCATTAAAATGACTCATTTTGAAATTCAAGTTTTTTTCCACCGACACTGCAATCTTCTCAGTAAAAAAGGTGGTACCATTAAAAAACTTAGATTGCGAAATTTTTGAAATGAGTCGTTTTAACGAGTCGTTGCAACGACTCCACATGATGAAACGAATATTTGACTGGTTTAACGACTCGTTCATGAACGACTCATTCGTTTTCACGCGGGATCTTGTTCCTCGGATTCCAAAAATAATTGTCATGTCGCCAGAAGGCAAGGTGCAACTGGAAAAATGAATTCCGTTATAAATATCTGTCCTACAATGAAAACAAATGTCGGTAGACACAAAACCAGGTCTCCGACACCACAAAGATTTAAAACCCAAACTGACAATATCCAAGCCTCCAATTCCATACAAAAATCGTATCGAACTCAAGAATTGAGTGGTACACCCAGCACAGAACGTGCATCCGAGAATGACCTGACCTTTCACAAAAAGTCAAACCATTCCGAATCGAGCACCCTCCCAAAGGAAGGCTCTCCTCACGTCATACGATCCTCAAATGATCTCAAGGATCAGGAGGTGATGACAAAAAATAAACCTTGTGAGTTCTATTCCGACTCGCAGACTATAATTAGAGCTGGAAATTCTGCGGAAAAGTCAGTCCATAGGAAATCAACCCTACGACATGATATTCTGGAGACAGACCATAACGAATTAATTTCGGAAGACAATTCTTTCATCCCTTTTGCACCAACCACTGGAACATTTGAGCAGCATGTGGATGATCGGAGCCATGTTCTCGAAGGGACTAATATTAATAACATCCGTAAGCACACCCGATTCAAAAAAGAGCAGTGGGGGGCACAAGTGTTGAATTGAATCCTGTACTGTGGAAAATTTTGAGTGTCTAACTTGTCACTTTTGGATTAAAATTTTCATTTCTATAAAAGAGAATTCAAATTTTAATGGGGGGCATGTGAGTGCCATAACCTCAAAATTTTTAATTTTGAAGAATACCCGATATAATATTGATTTGGCCTGTGAGAAACATTTGAACTGTCGCGCCTCTCTCGAGCCGGTACGGCAGGAAATCTCTCTCCTCTCCGGCCGAGGGCGTGCTGTTCAAGGTGTAAACTCACACAGTCTTACGTCAATACATTTACATACTAATACATGGAAATACCGAAAATTCCATAGGTTTCCATGAGGAATTTCTGATATAAATCATCATAAAATTTAAAACTTCTTTCCCTCATTAATAGGCTCATTTTCCGGGCTTTTTAGTGTATATATTTTTGTTTCATAAAACGTCCATTTTGGCATCATATTTAATTTTGCAAACTTTATTTGTTTGTCAAATTCTTTAGATTGACAGATACAAATAAATTCTGTTTTTTGGATACATAAGACCGATTTTGAAAGGACTTCCCACCATTCATCTGTTGTAAAAATTACTCTATTTCCGAGAATTCGGTCTCGTTGTAGATATGTAAATGATGAGTTGTAAAATAACTTTTCGAGTAGAATAAGTTGTTTAAGGAGGTTGGATAGTGACACGTGAGTCAAGATAGCAACCATTACAAAACTCCCATTTTTACGCTCCCAAACATCCCACATTCCACGTGTAAACTCAAATAATGAATTGAGACGAAGCTAGATGATATTTTTTTGGTCAAAAAATGTCCAAAATGATAAGTCTCACTTTTGTGTGACTCGCTTGATTACCGAAACCTCATTTCATGTGCGAGCGAGGGGATTCCCCGTTCGAATGTTTACATCTAGCTGAAAGTTATAAGTACTATAACCTGTCTGCTATTGTTTACGTTGCGTGTCATCCGTGATACTTATGAGCTTTCGTGATTACAATCAGAAAAAAGTGATTTCAAGTGCGAAATGAAACCGTCTCAGAGTTCGTACGATTTTAGACGACTGAGAGGCAAGTTCAAGGGACAGTTTGCGAAATCAAGTGTCGTGAACAAAGTAGAGAAGATGCAAGAAGCTCGGCGCAAAGCAAAAGCTCAGAGATTAGAAAATGTGAGTTTTTAAGTATATACAAGGAATAAATAAATCATCGCTACGTAAGCTAGGCAATCTCTAATATGGTGGAAAATTATTTTTGTGTAATTTTGGGTGTGGTTCTTTCTTGAAGATATCCTCGAAAAATCACGAAAAGCATATACGCGTGTGTTTTGTGACATTGCTCTTCTCTGCACCATTTACGTGTACAAAAAGTACTGAAAGATGATGATATGATTAACACTGAACGCGAGCTGTAAGAAATATTAAGGCCAACATTCGTGGTGTCCATTCGAGGGGACTCAGAAGATTGAAAACTATGATTTTTTTGCACTTCAAGATGAATACTGATAGCCAGGAAGTTTCGGGTTCGAGGTTGATGGATCTGGATGTGCTGGGAAATGAGCTGTGGTGTGAACCTTGCGATATACCTTTATCGCTCAAGAATCGAACTGCCGAAAGAAAATCTGGTCTAGCAAGTGTTTTCACGATCAGATGTCAGCTGTGTATACGGAGTCATCTTGTAGAGACACAGAAAAAGAACGAAAAAGATTCAACTTACGAGATAAATTCAAGATTAGCTTTTGGTAAGCCAATTAGACTGCGTTCAGTAAGGAATAGGAATCTCGAGAGCAATTATTGATTTCATTACAGGTATGATCGATGCAGGCATTGGTGTAACACATGTAAATACTTTGTTGTCAGCACTCAATTCTCCAACAATCAATCACAATACTTTGAAGAGGTATGAAAGAATAATTGGACCAGCGATTGAAGCAGTGGCTAAAAAATCATGTATCGAAAGTATCCGGTTAGAGAAAGAACTGACTGTAAGAGCACTGAATTCAGAGTACGTATATTTTATCTCCCAAATCTGCTCCTCCGCGATTTTTCAAGTTTTTCTAGAAAAAAAATCTATGTGACAGTATAAGTGAATCTCTCAAAGATTTTTCCATCGAACTTTGATCGATACATCTCTGTTTTTGTATCATCAAAACAGTCAAAATTGGCAATCTTTGATTGTACGACAAGGAAAGATTTTCGCATCAATTTCTACGCGACCTGTTTGCTTGCTAATTTTGAACTCGGGTTGTCACATTTCCATGTGTGCATACGCCAGCGTGATATCCTTGCTAGTTGAATCACTGAAAAGCTATGAAGTTCGGAGCAAACCCATTTCCAGATATCATAGAACCACCTTCGAAAGTGTTTTTTAAACTATTCCTGCTTACAACTATTTCAGCTCTCATTTCCCACCGATGAACCTATAATATAATTTCCTTGCAATACTTTCTGCCTTTTAGTATGCAAGCTCCTGTCCATAATCCTCCCCGTCTATATATAATAGAAAGAATGTACACTCTGCTGGCCCGAGGAGTGATAGTGATCCATCTGAACATGCATCGAGCAACGTATCTTCGGTTGATAATGGAAACCCGCCAGACCTCATCATGGACCTCAATTCAAGTTGTAGCGAATCCAGCCTATCTCAGCCTGGTTGCGACCTAGATATTCACACATCAATTTCAGAAGAGCCCGCCGATAGAACGTATCTCGCTGTTCCTGCCGCACTTTCGTATGTCAGTGGTGGCCATGAAGTTGATAAGGGCAATTTGGGAAGGAAACGTAAAATTGACAGAAATCTCGAGACCAATGATAGTAGTGATGCAACTCCGCCGAAAAAACGCAAAATCGGTGCTGCTTTTGATGCTGGATGGCAAAAAAGATCGTCTGGCATGACTTACAATAGCAAATCCGGTGGGTGTACAATCATTATGAGTATTTCCTTTCTCTTCCACTCTCTCGTACTCCTTACTATAAGTTGTCAATTATTTCGTTTGGTTACAATTCCCTGAACTAATCTCTCGCGATCAACTAAAGCTAAATTAGGTCAATTTTCGATAATCTTCATCGATCAATTTTTGATTTACCATTAGTATGAAGCTAGTATCAAGCTTTGTATTATTAGTCAGTTCAATGTTGATTTTCAATGCGTTGATGTAGGTCATGGGACTGCGATTGGACTCCACAGTGGTAAAATACTTTCGTACTCGGTCAGAACGAAAGATTGTAGAAAATGCAGCCTTGGTCATCCCAAATCTGATCACGACTGTCGAAAAAATCATACAGGGTCAGCGAAGTCGATGGAAGCGGCAATGGCAGTAGATCTATTCACAAAAAATGAACTTTTCGACCAGGAGAATGTTGAAATAGCAGTAATGGTCATGGATGACGATAGTAGTTCTACTGCAGCAGTGAACAGAGTGGCGGATGGCCCCATAGAGAAATGGTCTGATTTTAATCACACATACAATAAACTCACATCTGCGCTGTACAAAATGAATGTTAGTGCTAAGGTGAGAGAGTACTTGTCTAAAAACTTTCGAATTGCTGTGAAGAAGAACAAGGGAAACCCGTCCGAAGTTCAAGCTTCTCTTACATCTGTCGTTCCTCATGCCTATGGCGACCACTCCTTATGCGGTAATTGGTGCAGAGCAAAAAATTCTGGACAAGAGTACGTTTATCATCATTTACCGCACGGTAAATGTTTGAATGATGGCAATCGCAAGCGTCTGACTGAGCTTTTTGAAGGATTCGCCAGTAACTCTCGGAAGATTGCTCCCTGCGCTTCGACTCAAGGAAATGAATCGAATAATAATGTGGTGGCCTCTAAAAATCCCAAATCTAGGCACTACGCTGGTTCAGAATCATTGTTTTTCGAACTGCTGCTGCAGTTTGTCAAACGAATATTGGATGCAGCTATGCGATACAAGTATTCCAAGAAGCGGGATTTGCACCAGGGAGAACAACAGAAAGCTTTCGACATCAAAAAGATGAAACCAGGAAAAGGAAAGCTGAAAGAAGTAGAACGATTGCATTCAAGAAAAGGAGACACGAACTGAAAAAGCAGCGATCATCGAAAGATTCTGCACAATGTAAAACGGAAGGAATCACTTATGAAACAGGTGTATCATTTCACGATGTATCAGAGCTCATAACTAATCCAGACTCAACAAAAATTTCTGCCAAGAGCAATTCAGATTTAAAAACTTTCAAGAGAGTTGTGATTGATATTGAAACAACGGGTTTATCAGTACAAGATGATCAGATATTTGAGGTAAGATGAACTATAGAGATATGAACAATTTTTTTTGAATCCACTGTTCTCACGATTTTCTCAAGTTCTGCCCTCGTTCAGATAGCTGCTAGCTGTGATGAGTCGAGCTTCGACGTTTATACGTTGCCCTCAAAACCCATTTCAAAAGGTGCATCAGAAGCAACTGGGTTCAAAATGATACGCGGAGAGCTCTATTACAGAGATGAGAAGATCGAGACCAAATCGGCAAAAGCTGCCATATCAGATCTGATAGAATATTTGAAGAAATTTGGCTGTCCCGTCATCCTTATTGCTCACAATGGTTTCCGGTGAGAGCTCTTTGTGAAACGTTTTTTTGGCTGCACAACCTTTCCCCCAATGATACATGCGATAAACACATCTCTTTTTCAATAGATTTGACCCACGAATCTTATTGAAACTGATTGTCTCTGTTGGGCTACTCAAACAATTCACTGATGTCGTGGCAGGATTTGTTGATTCATGGGCGATCTTCAAACTTCTCCTTCCTGAGAGGAAAAAAGAGAAGAAAGGATTCTCTGTCTCTGATTTAGCCACAGAATATCTTCCTGAAGTAGATCTTGCTTCTTTGCATAGAGCATCGAATGACGTCGCTGTACTCCAAAAGCTCATCGATGAGATTGGGGTTCCCGATGATATTATTTTGAAAAATTTTAGAAGTATTCGACAAATGTTTGACGAAAAAGAGAAGAAAAAAATTAGCTGAGAAAACAAGGGATCATTGGATGATTATAAGGGCACTTTGTCATCGTATATAATCAATAAAATGTCGAGGAATGGTATCAATAAGCAGATTCTTCAAACTGCTTTTGAAAAAGGGGGCCATGATGCTCTTCGTGCCCTTTTAGGTCAAAATATTAATGGCAAACCTCTTGTCACAACTAATAAGGATATCTTGGGAAAACTATTTCCCCTCTTCCCTGTGAACAAAGACTAAAGTCTTGTGATACCAACAAAAATACGCCTATATTTGTATATATTATCCGAATAAATACTATGATTATAGTCAACGTGTTACTTATTTCAACAAAAAATTTTGAAAATCCTTGAGCTAATTCGATTTATTAGACGTAAATAGCAAGTGAATTGCAAGGCCTGCATCTCTCATACGGCAGAGAATTCATTTCAACAAAAAATATTGAAAATCCTTGGGCAAATTCAGTGTATTAGACGTAGATGACAAGTAAATTGCAAGGCCTCCATCTTTCATACGGCAGAGAGTCTAGCCTCATTTCAGAAAGAGTTGAGCCGCTGAATGATTCCGAAATAAATCACCTACCCTGCCTCGAGATCGAGCCTCCCTCCTCCGTGAAATCATTATTTCTATCTTGTCAAAATCCTTAGTGCGATCAATAAAACTGACTTGTGTGTGTACAATGTATTCGGATTCAGCATCGTTCGATCGCGAGTTTTCCCCGCAATACCGTAACCTGTACGTCATCGAATTCAATCTCAAATTCCTCTCGTAAAAGTGCGGCAACCCACAATTTTCATAGATTCATCAGAAAGTACAAAATTCCAACTTCCTCCGACTAGTTTCTTGATGAAGTGAATTATAATTACGGAAAAATATCCCATCACTTCCGGTCGGAAAAAATGATATGGCCGTAAGAATAGGGTTTAAAATCCGATTTTCAAAATGCTTTTTCTTGTGAAATCCTGCGGCAACCCATACTTTTCTTCACGGGAAACGATGCACGAAATCGCGATCTATACAGCTGTATGAATCTCAATCCGCTGTGAAAAAAGTCATTTACTATCCAACCTCCTTAAAGGATCAATGAATCGCCCAGGAGCTCAATCATGAAGAAAAAATTAAAGTATATATTGTGATTGAATAGTAATTACAAAAAAATAGGAAACCACGTGTTTCTAGAATGTTTCAGAAAATTATCTTTTATTTATTACTAAATAATTGAAGCAGCCAATTTTGAGTTTTTCATCATTGGTAAGATATTTTGATGCGACTAATCCAATGATAAAGGAAGAATCTACCAATATCATCTCAAATTATGAATTTCCAAGAAGAATCATCGTTTTTCCATCATTCTATCATCTAAACCATCATCTAACGTACAATATAGATATACTAGACAGCCAGAGCACCGAGTATAAATACAGGCTCATCAGCCCATTGTGGCAGACTTGCGCTCAATTTGAATATTAGAGCTGTATCGAGGCTTTGGTGCTCTGGCTTTCCTCAAGCCTGTATATAGAGTTGAAAATAAATGTGGATATTTCATTGGTAATATCTTGTAGTGTTGATATGCCTCGATGCAGGTCCAGGACGATGCTGTGATGGCAGTTCGGGCCTAGGTTCCCGCACTTCTCCAGTAATCTGTCTGTGATGAGCTTTTCAATCACTATGTGCTTGCAAATGCGTGGCTACTTGCGCACAGAATGAGAGAGAGAGAGAGAGAGAGAGAGAGAGAGAGAGAGAGAGAAACAAGTGGTGTCGTCTGCTTCGTTGTGGTTCCCGACTGCCCGCCCGGCGCCTCTGCGACGGCTTGATGTGGTGCAGTTGTCCTGGTGTTATAGTGAATTGTGAAAACTCTGTGAGTGTTGTGACGAGTGTTTTGTGCAGCTAATTGACCTGGGGAGCCACCAAGAAAGCAGCGGCAACGTGTCATGCTGATGCTGAATCGTCATGCATGTCGCAATCGAAGCCATGTCAGCTGTAAAAACGCTCGTCGGAAATCGGGTAAGTACTCACCTCTGAGTGTTTTCTTTTGCTGTTTTTTGCATGGAGTACTTAAATAAGGTCCCCCGGCAACCCTTTATCACCTTACATTCCCTAAATAGGATGTACTTTTAGCATGCGCAAGGTTAGAATGGGAGCCGGTTTCCCTATGTATTAGCATGGGGCTGTCTTTGGCAGCCACCAAAATTTCTCAAGTTTGAGCTTCTTGACACTAAATGCATGAGTATATATGCTTAAAATGCTATAAAAAATACTAGCTTTGAGATGCCCCAACTCGCACACACCCAGGATAATTCAATCTCAAATTTTACAGATGACCTCTTTTGTGGTTTTTAAGAACAAAGGCCTGGTTCGACTACGAACTTGGTCTGGGGCCTTCTGGATGGACCTGGATGGCTTTAACAGGTTCTCAGCCTCATTATCAATTATGTGGGACCATTTTAAACCTGTTTTCATGTCGAATTTATGAATATGAGGTGAGTACCCCAAAATCCGCAAATGGATTTTCTACATTTTAGATGCATGGACTGATGGATGAATATGAGTGAATACACGCATCTTAGTTGATTACAACTAGATGCTAGTCTTATTCAGGGTATGATTCTAATAGGTATTTGTGGTTTATAGGTGATTCATGGTGTGAGCTGGAAACTGCAGCAACATATGTCACCACAACCCAAGTTCTGCCATCGCTCGACATTTGATCTCCATCTCATCTTGGTCTCAGAAACAGAGTTACTCCTCATCTTTTCAAGGTGAGACTAATTTTACCAATTTTTCTGATGTGGAATTATATGTTCTCTTAACCCTTAGAATACCGGTATGACGCCATATGGCGTCATGACTTCACGGTCCGGGCATTCAACTAGAACAGAGAACTTTTCAATGCAACCTAGGTACTTCTATTCATCTTAGGAAGAGGAACATTCTCCGTACTTGAAACCGGTAATAGATTCATTTGGATTGGAACAATGACCATTCGAAATCGGGTATTTCTCACCGGATTCACTTTGTTATACCGATCACCGCAGTTTTTCCAAAGCAGTTTTTTTTTACCTCCTCCGTTTGAAACACTCCTAATTCACGTTTTTGAAAGCCAGAGCTCATCAAAGAGGACCTAAGATTCAGCAGCTCAAAGTCAGCGCATGTTCCCCTGAGCCACCCCTGTGCACGCTAGACGGGCCAATTTTTGGGTGATTTTCGGAAGGCCACTATATCAAAATCAAACCAAGTTCACTCATGCAACTGATTACATCTTGTTTGTCTTTGAAAAAACTTTAATTTCCGTTTTTGAACGTCAAAATCGACTGATAGGGACCTGAGATGGAGCCATCCTAGCCATCCTAGAAGTATACAGTGCATCATAACACGGGCCGCTACCACTGAAGACCGGCATGACGCCATATGGCGTCATGGTCTGATCGACCAACATCCACCTTTGGTTTGGACATACATAAGGGTCATGTAGGCACTTTGATTAGGGATTCCGGCGCTTTCTGATCTTCTAAAATGCCGGTACTCTAAGGGTTAACTTATGCATATTGCTTTTCAGTTTCATAAAACACTTAATCTTACAGGTTGTGATCAGTACTTTGTTTTGGTACTGATTGAAAAGTTGAATTTAAACTAATAATTTTTTGTGTGTTCTAGGTAAATGCTGGAGCTTACGGAGGAGGACCCAGGGCCCACAAGGATCATCAGGACATCCACCGGTAACTCTCAGCAGCCAGAAATAGAGGATTCTGAAGTTCAACTCAGTGCTTGCTGAATTCTTTGTGAGGTATTTCTCCTCACAGCCAAGGTGTGTTGCCAATTGATTTTTTTTTGTAAAATTATGCATGAAACTAAATTTTTTTATTACTCATGAATACCATGAATTCATCAACACTCTCTCTTTCAGGGGCTGGACATCTTTAAATAAACAAAGAAACAATAGGAAAAACAACAATTTCAAATCTTTGACTCAACTTGATGCGCGTTTACTCAACTTGAAATTTAATTTCAAAATAAACTATAATTCAGGAAGTTTGAACCGTTGCAAGTCTATGAGACTTCATTTTTAACGAGGGTGGAATATATGTAACCGAATTCGGGAAATTACACCTTGAATTTGAGGAACTACATTAGCTCAAATGAAATATGCTAATCAAAGCTATACTTCAGATTTTTCAGAAGATCAGTAGATAGCATATTTTGTCCGGGTCTAGATATTTCATTTTAGATGTTGAGAGCCTATGAAAATTCAGAGGAGTTCAAATGACCCCACAGATCGTACTTGCAGGCGAATGAAAATAAATTCTCATATTGTTGACCGACACGCAAGTTACACTCTCACGCAGTGAAAAGCCAATAAATCTTCGTCTTCGTCGGACACGTCGCCAGATGCTGTTTTCAGTTAGAGAACAATAGACTATGAACGCCAATACATGCTCGAATCTTGGAGTGGAGAACTCATATCGCAACAAGATCCAAGGGGTCGATGCTTTAAAGCTTTCCTCGTCCCGACGCAAATGTCATCTGAAGGCGGTCAACTACAAGCGCGTGGCCGGGATGGACCACTAGTAAAAATACTTAGCAAAATGAAGAGAGCGCATATTAGAAAATATCGCGAGGTTCAGAGCCGAAAAACTTCAGGAAATTATATATTATGATGACGAATTATATAAACAGCCTGTACAGAGGATAATCATAGAAAGAAATGGGAGGGCAAACGCAGGATTGGAGTCCAATAATATATACATCGTTGATTCTGAATCAAAATCTATAGTGATGGTGGTACACGACCCGACTTCTGCTCCATCAGAGGGCCGGAAAACACCTGAATGAGAGATCCAAAACTATGAACGATAATTAAAAGGGAATAAGATAGTCAGACTTGTCGAGATTAGGGTATCGGAAATAGGCGTTGATTGGAATAATTGGCGGAGAGCAGAACGAAGAACTCACGACATCCTTGTCTAAGAGTCCCTTGACTTGGAAAAAAGACAGTTGACTGACGATCGGAGGATTGGTGCATTTCAAGAGGATTACTGCAATGAAAACACAGAAGTCTTCTCATTCGAAACTCACGGACGATGCGTGGAATCGAGAAATATCGTCATGTGGCGAATGAAATGTTCAACCATGCTGGATCAACTTTTGATTTTCTCTTTTCTATAGTCTTTTTCCGTCAATTTTTCGTTAACAGGGACAAACTGACTTGGGCAGTGACCTAATGAAATATGATATCATATTCTACCTATTCAAAAATGACAATACTCGGCGACATCAAATCAAGCTCTTATGGACAGCATCATGCCAACAGTTAATTCTTACTGATCGGATTGGTAGATGATTTCTTTCAGTATCTAACGAAACTTCCAAGGTTACGATGATTGTTGTTTGGAAAATTCATATTCTGATTGCGTTCAATAGAATTTCTATGCCGCTGGGACGGAGGCTGGTAGTTTCTTGAATTCTGACTCTGATAGTATCTCATTGGATTGTTTTATCTCTACAATCTGATCTTGAATGGTTCAATGTTTGCAAAAATTACAGGATACTTTATTATATGGTTGGTGTTTCCGATTTGGTGAACTACAGATTCTAGTGGCGTGTTCTGGTCTCTTGCGATTGAAACAATTGTTTTGCAAATTGGAATCTTTGATGTGATGTACTGACTCATTTTTCGAATCGGAATTTTTATGATTCGTAGAATTGAATACTGAATAACGATTCCCTGTTCGTATCCTTGTTCTCTAATTTTGTTGCAATATTAATCGCTTGACTTAATGTGACTTTTTGGAATATGTCCCAGTTAAAATCGAACTTACTATCTTATCACGCAGCTCTGTACTGAAACTAGAAATAGTAGCTCTGTTGAGTAGAACCTGCACACCTGAGCTTTCATTAATTTTGAATTGTTCTTTTGATGCTTCGATGGCCCTATTCAAAATCTCACTAACTCGAGCACCGAATACGTCTCATGATTCCTCATCACCTCGAACCTGTGTATTCGACTCATTTTACGTAAGATCTACGTCAAACTCTTTTAAAAATGTATTTCTTAAAATTTTTATGAAATCCTCAAGAGATTCAAAATCATCTTCATGTCGCGCTAATAGTCGATCAGCCTGATCAGCTGCTTTATTTCTGATCGATGTCGGAGGATCCAATCTGTCGGATAGTTGACACGATTATATGTTAAAGTTGCTTCCTCGATGAAATCCGCGAATGAGTTCGACTTGCCATTGAAGCTTGGAATAAGATCGATTGCTAATTTGATGGCAAATACGATTGGTCATTGTCCGGGGTATTGACGTTTCTGACGTCACTATCACTGGTTCCGTATTCATGCTATCCATAGTCGTATCTAGCACGTCAAATAATGACCAGATCCTCTATTTGCCACATGATTGTGTAACATTGATAATTGCGAACAAAATGGTCACCTCAGGATTTAGTTAAAACCTTACTCTTTCCAGTTCATTTTCGTAGAGTGGAGTAGCTCACTATTCATAATTTTCAACCACTTATGTGTCCCTAGAAGGTGTCACTACTTAGTTCCATATTTCAATAGCTACTCCGCGATTGATATTGTTGCTAATCCTTGTTGTCCAAATCTCCAGGGAAATCCAACCGTCCCAACTCCAATATCTGGAGCTCTTGGTGGAATTGTCGGTGATTTCAGTAGTATCATCTGATGCGCGTAGCCACCGAAGGGCCTCATCACTGACATTCGCTCGAAATGGTAAGATGCTTAGATAAATATCGTAGATGAGCGTAGCCCTTCAAGGTCACTTGGGGAGCAAATCTGTCGACAGTAGCTGCATCACCTTTCTGAATTTGGTCGGAAAATTGCATGGACAAAATTGGTGATTTGAGAGTCTTGATCGGATGAATTCATTGGTGATAAGTTGGTGCATTATGCATATATAGAACAATGATCCGAGTTTTCATCTCAGAATCACTGTGTGGATCTATGGAACCATGAAGCCCTTGCGAATGTGAGCCAATGATTTTGAAGGAACATTCGATTTAAATTAATTGATTAACATAATTAAGCCACGTGCAAATTCCTGTCTGTCCGGATCCCCCGAGCGGGGCTGCCAACGTAAAGTCGCGTTCGAGAATCAGTGTTGCCAACTTGACGTGAAGTGTGTATATATATTTATATGAAGTGTATATACATATATACACCACTCACCATATATGATGACGAGCATGCTCGATGAGTGTATGAGTGTATATATATATATATGAGTAACGACGCAACGCTTACTAATATTTTCTATATGTAATAGCTATAGCGTCTCACACTCCAAGTGAGCCTGTTACGGCTTGACTTCTAACCTTTCTCGCTGGCCTCGAGGCAAGGTGTCGGACTTCGGACCGGACTATTTGATCGTTCGTGAGTTCGCACCCGGGTCTCGGCCGGACCTTCCCACACCAGTGTTTTTTTCTTTTTCTATTGGTCCACCCTCCGGAATGCACCTGTGCATCCTCTAATAATACCCAAAGCTACACTATCGTTCCGGAGCAAAATAAAGTTCCGGCAGCAGAACCAGCAAGGACTCCCTGACTGGATACGGCTGCTGAAGAGCGACGAGGGGGGGGGGGGGGGTAATTCTTTAAAAGCGGGATTCATCAACCTTAACTCCCTGACAGATGAGTTTGAGCATCTACGCTTGCTCGTCGCTAACGATCCCTCCTATCATCTATTTGGGGTGGCCGAGTCGAAGTTAGATGAGTATGTGGATGACAGTCTCGTTCAGATTCCAGGTTTTTCCTTGTTGCGACAAGATCGCAACAGAGAGGGTGGAGGAGTTGCCTTGTATGTGCGCAATGACTTCAAAGTTGAGAAGTTGGTTCCGTCAAATACTTTTGGGCCGGAGGAAGCTGGCGTGCCCGAATTTCTTTTTTGTAACGTGCAGCAGGGCAGCTCACCGCCAATATTAGTCGCGGTAATCTATAGATCCCCTGAAATTGCCATGCAGAAGGATGATGGGCTGTTTGGCTCGTTACGCCGGCTGTGTGGTGATTACAGTCACAAAATCGTTATGGGTGATCTGAACGCTGACTTGTTGGATACTGCTCATTCCGACACCAAGACACTGACTGCACTGACAGAAGAACTAGCCTTGCAGATAGTGCAGCATGGCCCGACTCATCAACACAACCCCAATGCATCTCATACATGGATTGATCACATCTAAGTAGATGACAACGACACCATTACTGACTATCATAACAGACACCTGCCCAGTTTCGGTAGGCACTCGGTCATTGACGTCACCATCAACGTCTTCACCCCTACTCCGCCAAAAAATTCCTTCAAGTATAGGGTTTTCGTAACATCACTCCGAAGATATTGAATGACCGTCTGCTCCGCTGTGACTGGACAGCTCTTGAAAATGTCGAAACCAGTTTGGAAGGCGCAATTCACTGCTTGAATGAAAATTTAATGATCCTTTTAGATGAACTAACACCGGAAAAAACTATAAACCCGCGTAAAAATGATGCTCCTTGGATTGGTCCTGAGTTGAGGGTGCTCATGAATAAGCGAGACGCGACGCGCAGGCGCTGGGAGCGCATGCAACGCAACCAGTGCAAGTGTCCTGAGCTTCAAAATGAGTACTTTCGGCTTAGCGAAGAGGTCGATCTGCGCATCGAGCAAGAGCGTAAATCCTTCCTTCAAAACCATCTTTCAGACGCTCTTGATCAGAACAAGAATATTTGGAAGGAGATGCGCAATCTCGGCCTCTTGCCCAGGAGCAAAGAGGAAGAACTTCACGGTTTCACACCGGATGAGTTGAACGCTAACTTTGCGGGGGTTTCCGTTTCGCCTCACGAAAATATCAATAAAGCAATGGACGATATTAACTCTGCACCGGAGGAGGGGTTTAAATTTAAGCCCACAAATTTCAATGATGTAGTCCTTGCTATTAAACATTTCTCCTTGCAGGCCCGCGGGGTGGATGGGATCCCCCAGAGCGTGATCGCAAAGGCTCTTTCGGCAATGAGTGATCTTATCGTACATATTTTCAATTCCTCTTTCGCTCATAGAGTTTTTCCCGAGGCTTGGAAGCAAGCGCAGCTGATTGCCTTGAAGAAGACTGCAGCTCCATCAACGGTCTCGGACTTACGTCCCATAGCACTGGTGTGCTTCCTTTCCAAGGTTCTGGAAAAAATTGCACATGACCAAATCACGGAGTATTCAAAAGTAGAGAAACTTCTTAATCGCTTCCAGACTAGTTTCAGGCAATACCATAGCATCCAGACAGCTTTACTAAAGTTGAAGGATGACACCAGAGTAGGCATTGATAGGAAGAAGATCACGTTACTCCTACTATTCGACTTTAGCAAAGCTTTCGACACAATAACACGGTCAAAGCTGTTGAGGAAGCTCCGAAACCTTGGATTCTCAAGATTGGCACTCCAAAATCCGGTAGCTCTGATTGGCTCGAAACCAATCTGGTTGTTCCACAGGGATCCGTTCTCGGGCCTTTACTCTTCAGCTTATATGTTAATGACTTACCTGGTTTGCTAGACGGAAAGTCGGTATATCATCTATTCTATGCGGATGATCTTTAAATTCATCTCCAACTCGAGAAAACTAAGATCAAGAAAGGCATTACTCGGCTGGGAGAAGTAGGACGGCTAATTGCTGGATGGGCCAGAAGTTCCGGCCTGCGTCTCAACGCTGGCAAGACCAAGGCAATCTTTTTCAGCTCTGGGAGGAACATCAAAGATCTGAAAAGAATGGACTTGCCAGGGGTTGAGATACAGAAAGGAAAGTTCATTCCGTTCAGCGATACGGTCGTGAGTCTTGGTGTTACACTTGATAGTGAACTGACGTGGAAGCCGCACATTGACCAAGTAACTAAGAAAGTCAACAGAGCCCTTTACGGATTGCGGTTTTTTAGGGCGTGTATCGCCAGACCTCTCTGAATTCGCCTAGTCGAGTCATTAGTTCAACCGCATTTAGATTATTGCACAGTCGTGTGCCTCGACGCCACGGACGAACAGCGGCAACGGATACAGCGACTGAGCAATTCATGTGTGAGGTACATTTTGAATCTTAGGAGAGACGAGCACATCACCCCGTTTAGGGAACGTTTGGGTTGGTTACGTACTGATTCGCGGAGAATGTACTTCGCAGCACTTTTAATGCATAAGATCTTGCATCTTGGAGAACCTGGCTACCTAGCTGCGATGTTTACCAGGTACCCGATTGCCCCGCACGACGTGATGCAGAAGAGCGGGTACTCAAGGTTCCCAATATGAGACTTGAGTACGGAAGAAGATCATACCAGGTTCAATGTGCTCATTTGTGGAACTTTCTCCCTCCGGGCTTTCGGCAGCTGGGGACGATATCGTTGTTTAAAGAGGCCTTAAAAGATCTCTTGATGACACAGACTCCTCAGAAGATTGATGTGGAGAAGAAGCATTATTTTAATCTCTAAACTGTGATAGGTTTGGGCTCTTTTTAATCTGCGTTTCCTATTTTAAAAGAATTATACGTGGCTACTTCGTCACTGAATTGTAATTCCTGTGTTATTTCTGCTGGCCCAAGCCTTTTATATGCCTTTCCCCATGAAAATGTTTTCTCCCCCTCGATTGTTCTTGTAAAGACTGATATTTGTACATGAAAATGTATCTTATCAGTCTTATACTTGACTTTTATGCACTCTTCGATGCCTTAAAATGACTAGTCACTTTCTGTGATAATTCTAATATTCCTTGACCAAAAGACAAATATTTATACATCTTTATTCATGTATTATGTAGGTGTAACATATGTGAATTATGCTACTGTACTTTTTTAATTTTGCCCTCGGGCGGATAAAGGTTATCAATCAATCAATCACCCTTATAAAGGAACCTTCTGGTCATACAACTGGCTTTTTCAGTTGCGATCTGGACACAAATTTTGACAAAATTAGATCGAGCCGAGTCGGTTGAGCTGAGTCGGGGATCTAAGACAGCTGAGCCGACTCGGCTCAGCCGAGTCGTCTGAGACGAGTTGGTTCTTTTAGGCAGGTACGAGGGATGGTCTAGTGTTTGAACGCGAAACCACTATCCTAGCAAATGTTCTGTTATCTCCTCGGCGATCATCTCCCACGAGGGATCGATTAGCCTTTCATCTGCATAATCACTGTCCAAGATTCTATTGTTTTCTTCTCCAAGAAGATCGAATCCGTCAAACACGAATCACCGGGGGTCTGATTATGGCGCGCGCAGCGCAGCGTGGGATATAGCGTAGGGTAGTGTAGGATATCTTTCCTCTCTTTTGATTGGCTCTTTCTCCCGGCTCCGACCAATCAGGTTAGAGGGAATATATCCTACACTATCCTACGCTATCCTACGCAACGCAGCGCGCGCGTGCGCAAGATTCCATACTCAGACCCCGGGTGGACGCGGTGGTTCACATCGCTGCCACGTCATCTGCTCCGGTGACCGTGCACATCCGCTGAAAATCTGTTTTCAGCAGTTTTTCACAGGAATGAGCTGTGTTTCGATGAAGTAAAGATAGTCACTTGTTGGATAAACTACGCGCAATCGACCGCACTAAACGCACAATTCTCAGAGTGTACGGTTGCCGAGAAAAAAATCAGTTAAGTTTCCCAGCACCCAGAAACTTCTTTATTTTTTTTTTGGAAAAACTATGATATCCACAATTATATTTGAAACGATTTCTGAACGCACTTAAGACGCACAGTTAGATAACATTTTTTCATAATTTCTTTGCAAACTCGGGTGCCCACGTCACAAAGCCTTGATCTCGTACACTTTTTCTGGTTTCCAATATCCACTCAGTTCTTGAGCTCCACATTGTCAGTCAATCATTCTTAATAAATTCAATCCTTCTCAAACCCTCTTGCACTTCTGTGCTTAATCGGAACGAGCTCTCGAGCCAAGTATACCCAAACCCGCGTTAAATCCAAAGGGATAGTTCGCACGCCAGACGGCCAGTAGGCCTGGTGCTGCGGTCGATTCTGTTACTGAATTTGTGAACCAACTTTTACCCCTCAAGTTCGTAGCACTACACTACATACATACAAGTAACCAGCTCTTTTTTTTAGGTACCCTAGTTTATGAGCAGTGAAGGCTCCTAAGTTAGTTGATGTGAAACGACCTCTATTCATGTTTGTCAGATAGACTCGAGGCGCCATGACACGTGAATGAATGTCACATCGTTTTGAAGATTTGGGTGTGGATCGTAAACTGGTTGTACGTGAATCTCTGAGCTGAGTTCTGAAAGTCATTACAAGATTCGATAATATTTCTCAGGTAAGCTTGGACTCCGTGTTTGAACGTGAAGTAGCTGGGTGATCACTAAGCAAGATTTGCTCCTTGATGCTACTTGATTTGCCGGAAAATCGGGTTCAATTTGATTCCATCTTATCTGTAATGACTGGGCTATGATTTACATCGAACCATTGATTGATATGAATACTCTCACAGTATTTATCAACAACGGACTTATTGTCAACTTTTCACACTATATCATTACCCAATTGCTCTTTCTAATCATGGTGTGTTTTCTAGAGTTGATATTTCTCTCATTGCTATTTCGAGCTATTAATTGCTTGGAGCCTATCCAAAAAACCGTTTCACATTCCACCCGAATCGACATCTAACACCACCATTCAATAATGCCCAATTGTAATTTTATATTCTGGATTATTCCTTTGAAATCAGTGTAATTGATGGTCTCACATAGATTGTAACTGAGCGTGATCAACAAAAGAGGAATATTTTGTAATGAATGATGAGCTTGTAAAAATACTAAAAGTATTCGACAATCAATAAGTATTCATAACACATATTTCCATCCCTAGAGACTAGTTCATCTAACAAGCTGGTAACTTCATAAACATGCCTATTTTACTTGTACTTCCCTAGTGTAAAATAGATCCAATCTTTCAATGGAGGAGCTGACATTGAAAAAGTGCAGTTTCTTCTTTTGCAAATTCTCATTGTTTCAATAGCATGGAGCATCGATTTCATAGGAGTATATGGAAGAATTATTATTGCCCACATACCAGACCATGAGTGTTTCATTGATTAGTTCATGAAGTGCTAATGATTTCCTGTTCTATAAGTTCACTGTCAGTTGAGATGTGTACACCTTTTGTTTTCTATCTTGGCATGCGCGTAAAAACGGTGAAGCTGCATGCACCAATGTATTATTAATTCTTTAAATGACGCCTCAGCCCAGGAATTTACATGCACATGTATATACATGTGATAATGATGAAGTCATGTGATGATCATATGGAGATGAAGTTTTTCCCATCTGAGAAGTGTGGTTCCTGAAGCTATCATATTAGACCTGTGTCATTACTCACACCATGAGCAACCTTAGTCAGTACCTGCACAACCTCAACACTTCAAAAATCTATTAGATACCTATGGTGTTATGCCTGTTATGAGACAGGGCTTGTAGTCTTGTAGTCCTGAGTGGCAGGCCTTGAATTGGGGAAGGGATCTGATTTTTTGGGGATGCCTCCAAGTTTTGATGAGAACTCTCTCCTCAATGTAATTAGCCTTCTCCCAGAAGGGGGTATCTTGTATCCAAGGAAGGGCTTTCATTCTACCTGTCCCTCCATAATGGTGACTCATTTCTGGGGGTGTCTGATGGTTGGCTAGAAATAGTACATACTTTACACGTCCTTGAGTTCGTTGCATGGTCTTATTACAGACACATCACCAATCCATGTACATGAGAAAATTCAATGTTCAAGGTACTGTGAACAAGAAGTCAGAAATCATGATCGACAGGCATGATTTAGCAATTATATCGAGGTCAACTTTACTCAAGAGAGTGAGGAAGGTCAGCGATAGACAGAGGAGAATGCTATGACGCGCCCACACACAGGGTGCCACTTTCAAATTTCTTCAGGACTGCACTCTCTGCAAGTTCAAAGTGAAAGTGAACAAAAAAAGAGCCCAATGGGTGCCCCGGCTTATTTTCCAACCCCCAACCGTGTCTTTTCTTGTAGTTTTCTACGACGTACGCGTCAGAAATCAATTGCATCCCGTTGCAAATAGTTTTAAAGAACTGAGTCAGCTTCAAAAGAACCTGGATCACCTTCCTTTTCGCAAAATTCGCTGTAATTTATTTTCAAACAATGATTATTGTAAAAGCACTCTCACCTGCTGAGCCGGATTTGAAGTTGTAGGACACTGGTAATTTAGGCTGCTCCGTATTTGCCGCTCTGAAGCGTGGTGGGGGTTACGTCTCAGCCAGGGGAGAAATAACGCCCCTGCTCACACGGCACGGTGAGAAAACTTTGTGTGAATTTAACCAGTAAGATTGAGTTGATAGATGTATGGGTTGAACGGATTTCATTATCGCCAATATTTGGCCGACGTCTCGCTAACTCATGTATTGGCTTCTTCAGGGCTGTTACAAAAATTAATACACATGTCGAGTAAATCCAATATATCACCAAGAGGGACTAATTTTTCTACTGCTATGTGTGTCGTCTAACTAGTTTCCTTGGCAAAATCTAGATGTTCTATAAAAACAAGTCAGAGTTCAGAAAAAATCATGAATCGAAGGAAGAGAGACAAGGAAGACTCACTATTGCCAGTTGAAGTCACGTATTCGCTATGGTCAAGATGCTTGCGCGAGACATCGAGTGGCTAGATCGCGCATCACGCCATGGAGGGCCTCACTTAGGAATTCAACGTTTCCATGTCCGTGTTATCTCGACCTCCCTGCTACCTCATGGAATCTACGTTACCCAAGTACGTAGGAAAAATCTGAAAAAATTCATACACATCAATTACATTAGCCTCCACCCATAAATCGTGTCCGCGAAATTACCTCCACTTTAGTTCATTCATAATAGATGGAAAAACAATGCCACTGCTCCGACAGTGCCAGCTCCTCACAGACGCTATTCAGAGCCATGTTTTTGGTGTCAAATAATTGCTCCAGCGCCAATTAAATTTCCTCCACCCTTACATTCTATCAAAAATCATTTATTTATTTATAGTCGATAAAAAACATTCATCGGGAATTGTGTCCAGCCAGATGGCTACTGCGCGTGCGCTGTAGCAGAAGAAAGGTTCTCTTGGGAATCAGGCAGTCACGCGGCTGCCGTGGTACGGCCTTGATGGGCCTTGCTATAGCTATATAATGGCATCTAATGAGAAAGCACAAGTTGGCACCAACTTTGTCAGGTATAGAAATTCCAAAAAGTGATTTAGATAGAAGAAAAACACCTTATTCCGAAAACGCGTTCCAAAAAAACACCTTACTCCTGTATTTTTAATAATTAATCGATGAATATGCGCATAGCACTCCATGCTGTGTGGTTTCCCTGCGCCTCGCACTGAGATGCAAGTAGCTTGAAAAAATTCCAATTTTCCTAATAAAAACTCCTCCACAGTTTTGGGATCCGATAATTATTTATTTCGCAATTCATATATGTTTTAAATTTAATCCATGCCAGATTGTACTCTCGATCGCCGAAACCCAAAAAATTGGCACAACTTGCGAATGAAAAATGCAATTCACTTATAGCCATAAGTCAGACCCCTATTCACACGATTGTAAGACTCGGACCGATGAAATCAGCCATTTTACAAGGAATCTTATTGCTTCTTACTTTTTATTGCATAGTGATCTAGGTTGTTCCTGGCAGATTCACATTTTTCATTATTTATTAGAACTACCCCGAAATCACTTCACTACGGGAAGCAAATTCATAGCGGAAATATGTTGTTTCGAGAATTAAGAATCAATGTGCAGATAAAAATCTGCGGGAAATTTAGGTATAGCGGTAGTTCCGCGGAAACTTCGATATTTGGTGGTCGAAAATGTGCCAACCCCAATTCGCATTTCCGAAAGTTCCAAGATGTATTTTTCGACTTTTTGAAACATATAAAGTATGAATAAACTCGCGCACGAATGTAAATTTTCCCATTCATCGGTACCATAAGGATAACATGGAGAGACGCGGTAGCGACACACGGACCTGACATTTTGAAGCAACACGCGGACCTGACATTTCGCTACTAAAATTGATTTCGCGGACAAACGGTTTGAGCTACAGCTTTGAGGTTTTGGAATTTTGATTTGACCACCAAATACTTTGAAAAAAGCTGTCTAGGACCTCTGTAGTCTCGCGATCAAGGGTCACACTAATACCACACGGGCTGACATAAAAATTTAACAGAACTAAATTTTTTCCGAAAAGTACTCCGCAAAGTGTGAAAATCCATTTTTTTCGAAATTCCGAGGCATGGAAAAGTTGCGCCTGACAATTTACTTTCAGAATAAGCCGATGGGTAAAAGTCTAGGATGAGGCAAATTCACTTTTATCGAGGAAAAATGAGGGAGTAAAATTTTTGGTAAAATTGCGCCACAAAATGTACGTGATCAGCGCACACCCAAAAAGTGGTCTTTGGGCTCTCATAGTAATGGAATTTGATGCTTAATACCATCAAATTTGATAAGTTTACCCGCCCGAAACCCGAGCGAGCCTCTCGGTGGTGCGATACACTCACAAAGATCGAAAAAATGAAAAACCGCAGCGCACGGACCTGACATTTTGACCCCTTTTCCGATGATAATTTTTATGGCGACGCTAGAACGATTGCGCCAAAAAGAGCACAAAAAAATACGCCAAAAATGACCATTACGAATTTTTTCCCAAGCGTTTCAAGGGTTCGAACAAGCAGGCACACATTATTTCAAAGATTCCACGGAACTACCCACATGAGTATTTATTGGAGAAAAACCGGTATCCCAATTTGTATGAATACCGCCCCTGTTTCACCATAAAATATGATGAAGATTGGTTTATTCGAGCATTTGTATCGCTGTAAGACGTGTTGATCGACTGACGTGATTGACGTAAGTTATGATTATTATACAATTTTCCGATTTTTGGGTGATTACGAAATTGCATAAAATAGTGTTCGCGCCTCGTTCATGAGGTTCCCGCTTCCGAGCGATTATTTCGACCCATCGCTTGCGGCTCGGGCCAAAAACCAATTGCTCAGAAACGAGCTACAACCTCATAAACTCGGTGCGAAATCTAATATTGTTTTTCGATAATGATCCATGAGTGATTTTGGAGCAATCTGGACAAATCCGTCATGAAAGGAGTCTGAGAAAGGTCCAAAAAAGTTTACAAGCAGGAAATGTTTCAAAGATTTTTTCACCGTCTGTTGTGGCCTCTAAGGGATCAAAGAAGACCCGTGTCAGCTATCAGGGCATAGGCTTTTTTAAATTCAATTTTCAGTGAATCTTGAACAATGTTATCACAATAATTATAATCCAGTAATCATATGATAACTCTGTGTCAGTTTTTTTTGTACTTGTGCGACTAATTTTATGCAGTTCTCTCAAAGATTTTGGATAATCTTCATAACGGGCTAGGCCCAACAGGAAAATCCATTATCAGCTACTATCCGTGGTCGGTCCGAATGCCTTAGAAAGACCTCATGACCGATAATGGAGTTTGATTTGCTCATTTCACGTAGAAAGTATGTATGTATACATCGTTTTGAAGTTGAGCATCAATTCTTCGGAAAAAGTCGCCCAACCTTTAGACTCGAATTTCTCAAGAGTCATCATTTTTGTTCATAATATTCACGCGGTAATATTATCACTAATATGTACCGTCAGTCCAGAAGAGTCTCCAAAAGAGTTGTCGAAGGTTATTTCTAGTAATACAATGCTGCGTGTTATAATTGAATGGACTCGCATCTGAAGATCACAACGCCCAAGAATGTGAATGGAAGTCAAACATGGCATATCACACACATCCTGTAAGCCATAGTTGACCTCGCAACTATCGGTGCTAGTGCGTTATTGTAACGTCGAAAATTCCCTTAAAAATTCCCCGAGTCAGAATTAAATACGAACAAACGCATTTACGATATTTTTGACGCAAAGTCATTTCTCGTAAATTTGTTTTCCAAGCGTACATCTGCAATCATTTAGAGTTATCCTGCTTATTTTTTTTGTATATTCCTCTGTCAACTCTCCAAGGTTGGATCTGAAAGAAGCCTTCGAAAGAGTCATCTGAATAAGTCGACTTTTTGTTTCGAACTTCGTGGCTCTTGCCGAGGCTGAAGATTCCATCTTTCAGCATGCGCCAAAAATAATTGCTCTCGGATGTATACATGTAAAATAGCAACTATTGCTGGCCCAAACATTCGAAAATACCAAAAATTCAATTTTCGGACCACACTAGCTAACAATCACAAGTTCTCGAGTAATGCTGAATTCGCCATATATTCTCAGAAATTAAGATTCTTTGTGGATTTCGAAATTATATCCCCTTTTTGCATCGATTTCGACCACACTAAATTGACAAAATTGTGAATCTGAGACACGGTTTGCCTCTATGAATGATGAGAATTGACACATGCTGTACTTGAAATAGACCCGATTCGCACCAAGCAACAACAGCGACGTTTTGACAGCTTTAGATTCAATATTTCAGTTGTATGATTTTCACCAAATTGTAGGCTCCTAAGTACTACGTGGACTTTAAACTTTGTAACTTACAAAGTGGGAAATTGGGCCAATAATTGATATTTGCGGCGCATCTCTCCTCGAATCTCTTTTATTCAAAAATGTGTAACGTCATCATCCTTGCGCTTCAATAGGTATCCTCATAAACGCATCGTAAAATCTTTCCGTCTGTTGTGTAAAATATTCAAATGATCACAAATCAATAACTCTCATCTCACAGTATGATCCTCGGCGTGGAGATGCTTATTTAGAAACTTGCACGGAAGAAATTGGACAACTTTGAGCTTTGCAAATGATGTACAACGTTATCATGTTGATTAACGGATTAATACTGAAAGTGATCCGATTTCTTCGATTCGAGTTTCTACATGATCGACCAAAAATTCTATTAGAATTGAAATAATTTGTTTGTAACTGTTTCAATATTTCAAAAAATAGACGGAAAGATTTTACGACGCGTTTCTCGAGGTAGCTCAGTAGCGCCCAAGGATGACCCGGCACATTTTCGGATAATAATACGAGAGATCGAACGCGAAACGCGCCATAAATATCAATTATTACCCCAATCTCACTTCGTAAGTTACAAAAAGCCGTCTTTACCCCGATACGGAGACAATAAGCCTTTCGCAGAAAATTCGAGTCGGTTTCCGTCTTCGCTAGTCGCACCTGGCCGTAGCTACCTGTAATTTCCAGCCTCAACTGGCGAGGAAATGTTCGACCTCAGGTATGCGAAACTATAACCAATGTCAAGCAGCTGCATATATTCCTCGATGTATATATCTTGTGACCTGCTTCATTGTAGTTCAAATTTTTCTTATCGGTCTTGATCTATTTTGTGGTGTATCTTATATTATGTGGAGCTCTGTTTCTCACTTTCATTTTCATGAAATAATTCGATCTACGGGGAACCAAGCATTCCATCTCGATTCCGTCAATGGAAGTCAAACTGCTCGGGCCTAAACTTTACTTTAGATATATATGTATACTATATAGACGTTTGAGGTCACTTAACAATATATGCTAGGATCTTTTGAAAAAAATCAATTACAGTACCTTTCATAAATAATGGATCAAGTAGGGTATCACTAAAACAGTGATATTTCCAATATACTCTGTCGTACGGGAATTTTGAAGAAAGCATCTGAAAGATCACGAAAAAATCTATCGATTCATGTGTTTAAAACACTCATTGCGTCCTTTTTGATCGCTTTTAGTCAACGATGAAAATCTAAAAAATTTCTCCTTCAATCAATCACCTACAACTTTGGCGGGAGTGATTGGATCACAAAAATTCGCACGAGATATTGTAGATCGTTTAAAAATCTAAAAATTTTGTCCCTTTTAAAATTTTTGTACGACCCTTCCCGTCTGACTTACGAGCTCCGAAAGAAAACTTTGTATTATATGGACTGCTTATGGAGCTACCGAAGCTGGCGCTTGTTTCGTCTCGCCTTGCTTTACTCTAGCGCAAAAATTCATCAAAAAAATGTCATGGTACATGATTTCGACGTTGAATGATCTCATCTTTCAGAATATTTGATCAGATTTTGTCTTGGATTGGGGGCAACCTCGATTTCTCAAGTTTTATTGGGAAAATTGATTCATTTCAAGTTTTGTCCCTATAGATCACATACAAGACAAAATCTGATCAAATATTCTGGAAGATGAAATCATTTTACGTCGAAATCATGTGCCGTGATATTTTTTTGATGAATTTTTGCGCTAGAATAGAGCGAGAGAAAATTGAACAGGTGCCAGGCTCGGTAGCTCCGTAAGCAGCCCATGTAATACAAAGTTTCCTTTCGGAGCTCGTAAGTCAGACGGGAAGGGTAGTACAAGAATTTTACAAGGGACAAAATTTTTAGATTTTCCAACGATCTACAAGATCCCGTGCGAACTTTTGTGATCCAATCACTCCCGCCAAAGTTGTAGGTGATTGATTGAAGGAGAAATTTTTTAGATTTTCATCGTTGACTGAAAGCGATCAAAAAAGACGCAATGAATGTTTTAAACACATGAATCGATAGATTTTTTTGTGATCTTTCAGATTCTTTTTTCAAAATTCTCGTACGACAGAGTATATTGGAAATATCACTGTTTTAGTGAGACTCTCCCCCCGCAGCGGCCGTGCAACTTGCTAAGCCCACCACAGCGTCATGTTATTTTCTGCCAGTGGCGGCGCTGCAGTCTACTTTTTTCTATATAGCACATTCAGCAGAATTGGCCTACCGCAGATGCGTCATCGCTGTATGCTAGATATTGGAACCTCAGCTGACAACGTGGATCATTGCAGTCAATCGTCATTCCCATACCCTGAACCCGACAACTAGCTCAAGATGTACGAAGAGTGTGTGTCTCGCGTCACCAACTTATTTGGGTCGCATATCGCGCTAGGAAGTGGATCAGCGGGCCGCTTGCTGCGGCCGTGGCCGTAATCGCATCGAAGAATCTCCGTTGTGAGTACGTCACGAGTCGGGCGAGTAGGTATTCTAAGAGCGTTCTAGCCCGCCTGATCTACAACTCTCTGAGTGCAATCAATTCAAAACTCTCAGAGAGTTCTACCTCATCTGATCTACAACGCTCAGAGAGTATTGGTTGGCAGACGAGTTAGACCACTCAAAGAGTTCTGATTCCGGTGAGTGGAAATGCGAAGAGAGTTTAAATGCATCAGACCTCGAAAAGTTTTTGTGCCATTCAGAGTCTCATGAAGCTGTGTATTAGATGCGAGGAATTTGAATTGTAGTAGAAACCGCGGCAATCCCCCTCGTCTTTGATCGCTGCTCGAGAGGAGGGAAGCGTAGAGAAGAAAGAGTGAGAGCTACGAACAGCTGCACAGTCGCGTTACATAGCAGCAAACGAGTTGACAAAATTTACGTGTGCGCGAGACCTCCTCGAGTGCGTCTTTGAGGAGGTTAGCTCGTCCTCGAAGACGCCATCGAGGACGATGCCCCTGCTACAGTGATCCGCGAGTTCTGTTTTCACAAGCAGCACCTTTTTATGCGTGAATAATCCGCCTCAATGCTGCGAAAAGATAAATCAGGTCTGGCCACTCCATAGGGCGCTTGCGTTGCTTGGGTGATGCCGCCGCAGTCAATCTTTGCCAATATGGCCGCCTTGAGGGAGACGATCTGGTCGGCCGAAAAAACAACAAACTGGAGCAGACATTTGCTCCAGATTGACGGTTGTTCGGCTGTTGGAGACTCATAACACATCGGTGTACGGTTGTCAATATTGAAGTCTCAAAATCGCCAGCTGCTGCTTTTTTTCAGCCAATCAGATCGCCTCTCCCCCGAGGCAGCCATATTGGCAAAAGCTGACTGCAGTGGCATCACCTGAGCAACGCATGCGGCCTACGGAGTAACCAGACCTTCTTTCATGATCGTGGCCACAACATTGCGCGACACCTGCTGCATCGACCTGGTAATGCTACCTCTGTACTGCATGACCTGGGGCCGTAATCGTTGAGCTGATAGTGATCCCGGTGATGCTGCGTTGCTTTATTCGAATGTGCAAGCGACTGCTACCTACTGAATCCTGCTGTTCCTGTAGACGGCGTTCACACCAGAGTCATTCTTTGTGTAGTTGGTGAGTACATTATTTTTTGCAGAGTCCACGTTTAACGAGTGAGTGTGTTTCAGCTAAAAGTATGTATATTTTATGAAATTGTTTTTTAAATAACTCTCGATTTCTTTGATAAAACTCAGATGGATATTGAGAGCATTGTGTTGATGTCGAGTCTAAATATCAGTTCTCCGCTGGTCATAGCTCTATAGACACGACCAAGTGGATTTTGAAAAGTGAAGCATACTTGAACTATGAATTGTGAATGATTTCATGATTGAGATCCTGAATGTTGAAAATACTTACTGACATACCGTCAAATTGGGTAACTAGTACTTTTTCGGTGCTTTTCATTTTGTTTGGCTTGGCATTCCAACCTTCATTGACAAAACCCACTTCTATTAGTAGTCAATCTAGGGCTGACAGTGTCAGCTTTCGATTGATGGGCTACAAAGTTCATTTTGATGTATCTAAGTAGGAGCTCTTAGCAATTTTGCAAGTGTACCAAACTCAAACCCCGATGGGTCAACATTGGTACACTCGTGGAATATTTTAATTTCACCCAGCAAGTGAATTAATCTTAATCGTTCAGAAGTCTCGTTTCCAGCTGTTTTAAGCATTTCAAAATCTCATACCCACCATCAGTCGGTTCAAGATGGGTTGAAAATAAGCTGTCATAGGAAGGTGTACTGAAGTTACCCTATCCTCATGCTTCTTACCTAGAGTGGGGTAACTTTGGTACGTTTTTCCATGGTTTCCTTATCCTGTTTTTCATTCATTAAAATTCCAAATGCTGTAAATACTCTAATGTAACGATGGTTTCTTCAATATGGTGAAATATGTTATGGAAATGTAGCATTATACACCCGTAGTTCGTCCCGGAACAGTTCTTGCCAGGTGCACTGAGTGGACTACTCCCGCATTCGCTGCTAAAAAAGACATTCTGGAGAGAGCTTCAATAAACGACTACAATCATTCACGCGGGATCTACGGTGGCTTAACACATTGTTCACCCGAAGTCATTAATTTGACGCCTTCAAGGAGCTCAACCCCCGATCCTAGTCCAAGAAGTCCGGAGTCGAGTCGAGTTCGTGTTCTTTACACTTCTTAGTCCAATTCCGGTGAGTTCACTTTGTAATTCATTTTGAAGATTCCATATGATTCTGATGATTATTCTTTCGTTGGAGATATTGGTCTCCCTAATATTCCCTTCCTCGCGTTACGCGACCGCCCTCCATGTTGATGTGATTCTCTGATTGAGATACTCATAAATCATTTCTGGTTCCAGATATCAGTATCCATTGGTCTCCGGTTTCAAGGTCTGATTTCCATGGCACTTGTAGCCTGTGCACGCCACGACACGGACGAGTGTCACGTCGTCTGTTTGACGTATCTGACAAGTAAAATGGATGTAGATAGTGTGTGGATTCTAGTGGTGGGAGAAAATTGCTTGTCACCGTGGCACTCGTATATCCCGTAAGTTTCGAGTCATACAGTTATTTTGATATTGTGGGTTATTATATAATTTCAAATGCATCATACAGTAGAATTCGGTCATAACGAGCTCGGTCATAACAAGAACTCGGTTGTAACGAGCAAATTTTGAAAATTTGGTTGGTTTGTGTACTTAGTCAATGGAATCAGCGTCGGTTATAACGAGCCGAATTTCGCCCAAATTTGGATTTGGACCTCTGCTATAGCGAGCAGATACGATTTCAACTTAACGCGATTCGAGAACTTGGCACTAAACTGTAAACAGGTATCATCATATTGAAACCAGTAAAATCGTCACAAGCAACATGAAAACTAATGAATCAAAAGCGTTTGCGCTGAAAGGACAAAAATGCAGAATTTTGTAAGACAGCGGTGTGCGCAGTTCCACGATTTCAACAATCTTAAAGATTCGAACAATTTTTATCTCATTATTGAGAACATTGATGATGAGTTCTCTCGCCACCACTCAGTTGAAAAACACTGTTGAAGATATAATCTTCGAGCCAAGAAACAAACATTAATCTCTGAATTCATGAAGGATACAAACTTGCTGATCGTGATCTTGATATAAGTGAGATGAAGTGCTCAATACTGCATTTTTTTAGATCCGCATTACATGGTCACCTTCCTGACTGCGGATCTATAGCTATGTACACATCCAAGTATATATTTCTCTCATACCTTATTTGTCTATAACATTGATCGTCCATTTTTCGGAGTAAAACTGGATTATCTGACATTCTTGAATGTGAGACGATCAATTTATCATTTATTCACATCATATACACGTAGATCTAACCATTCTGAGTCAACCTCGGTTATAACGATCAGTTGTTATAACGAGTGAATTTTGTCGGTCTCTTGGAGCTCGTTATAACCGAGTTCTACCGTATTCTATTTTTAGGAACTTCCTGAAGGTGGTCTTGCTGACCTCAGTGTCGGTAGAATTATAAGTATAATTGATCCTACAACTCAGCTGCCATTCTTCCCTTCGCCGACACCACCAATGATGCTTGACTCTGTAGCAGATCCACTTGCGATAGGGTAATGAGCCCAGTATCAATTACCCGTATCACTCCCATCTCGTCCTGAAGGGATGAGGAATATTAGGGAATAGCGTATATCCGGTATATCGTCATATTCATATATATGGCTTCTAACTTGAATAAATGAATTTGACTCGAACTCAATATTTAATGTTCACTGTGGTTCACATTGGGTGAACTTGGAAAGTTTATTAGTACAAAATAAAATATGGATAGCCAGGTACATAGAATGTACAACATCGCTATATTATCTACGCGATGACTGAATCAACCCATAACGCGTGAGAATGAATGAATGAATGATAACCTTTATTCGCCCAAGGGCAAAAATACAAAAATACAGTAGCATATGGAACATATGTCACTCATACATAATAAATACATTAAATTTGTAAAAAATTTTCGTTTTGGTTAAGGCTATTCGAATTATCACAGAAAGTGACCAGTCATCTCGAGGCATCGTAAGATGCTAAGAGTCATGAAAAGAAAAAGAAGAAAAAGTCACGTTTTCATATATATATACATATATCAATCTTCACAAAAAAGGTTGAGGAAAAGGAAACATTTTCCCGTTTTGGAAGACATATAAAGAAGACATGGGCCCACAGTCATATCACAGGAATCTCAGTTCGGTAGCGAAAAAGCCACGCATAACTCAGCTGAAGTAGAAGACATCAATTGAAACGGGCTCATGCCTATCACAGTTTACAAATTGAAATAGTGTTTTTTCTCCACATCAATCCTCTGGGAGGATAGTGTTAACAGGAAGTCTTTTGAGGACTCTTTAAATAATGATATCTCCCCAAGCTGCCGAAAGCCCGGAGGGAGAAAAATCCGCAAATGAGCACATTGGACCAGGAAAGATCTTCTTCCATATTCAAGTCTCATGTTGGGAACTTTGAGTACCCGCTCTTCTAGATCACCCCGTGCGGGGCGTTCAGATTGGTACCTGGTAAACATCGCAGCTAGGTAGCCAGGTTCTCCTAAGTGCATGATCTTATGCATCAAGAGAGCTGCGAAGTACATTCTCCGCGAATCAGTACGTAACCAACCCAAGCGCTCCCTAAACGGGGCGATGTGCTCGTCTCTCCTAAGATCAAAAATATATGTCACTCATGAATTGCTAAGTCTCTGTACCCGTTGCCGCTGTTCGTCCGTGGCGTCGAGGTTACACGACCGCGCAATAATCTAGGTGCGGTTGAACCAATGACTCGACCAGGCGAATTCGGAGAGGTCTGGTGATACATGCCCTGAAAAATCGCAGACCGTATAGGGCTCTGTTGACTTTCTTAGTTACTTGGTCAATGTGCGGTTTCCATGTCAATTCACTGTCAAGTGTAACACCAAGACTCACGACCGTATCACTGAACGGGATGAACTTTCCTTCCTGTATCTCAACCCCTGGCAAGTCCATTCTCTTCAGATCTTTGATATTTCTCTCCAAACTGAAGAAGATTGCCTTGGTCTTGCCAGCGTTGAGACACAGGCCGGAACTTCTGGCCCACTCGGCAACTAGTCGTCCTATCTCGCCCAGCCGAGCAATACCTTCCCTGATTTTATTTTTCTCGATTTGGAGATAAATTTGGAGATCATCCGCATAAAATAGATGATGTACCGACTTTCCGTCTAGCAAGCCAGCCAGGTCATTCACATACAAGCTGAAAAGGAGAGGCCCAAGGACGGACCCCTGTGGAACACCCAGATTGGTTTCGAGCCAATCAGATTTGCCTACTTTAGAAGTGATTTGTTGGGTGCGACCCTGTAAATATGATATTATCCACAGGAGCGCCGATCTTGAGAAGCCAAGATGTCGTAGCTCCCTCAACAGCTTGGATGGTGAGATTGTGTCAAAAGCTTTGCTAAAATCGAATAGTAGGAGCAGAGTGATCTTCTTTCTGTCTATACCTACTCTGATGTCATCGGTCAATTTCAACAAAGCTGTCTGGGTGCTATGGTGTTGCCTAAAACCAGTCTGGAAGCGATCAAGTATCTTCTCGATTTTCAAATACTCCGTGATTTGGTCATGTGCAATTTTTTCCAGAACCTTGGAGAGAAAGCACAGCAGTGCAATAGGACGGAAGTCCGAGACCGTTGATGGAGCAGCAGTCTTCTTTAATGCAATCAGCTGCGCTTGCTTCCAAGCCTCAGGAAAAATGCCATGAGCGAAAGAGGAGTTGAAAATATGTACAATAAAATCACCAATGGCCGGAAGAGCTTTTGCGATCACGCTTTGGGGTATTCCATCCGCTCCACGGGCCTGTGAGGAGAAATGTTTGATAGCAAGGACTACATCACTAAAATTTGTGGGCTTAAATTTAAACCCCTCCTCCGGTGCCGAGTCAATATCGTCCATTGCTTTATATATATTGTCGTGGGGCGAAACGGAAACTCCCGCAAAGTGTGCGTTCAACTCATCCGGTGTGAAACCATGGAGTTCCTCCTTTTTGCTCTTAGGCAAGAGGCCGAGATTGCGCATCTCCTTCCAAATGTTCTTCTTTTGATCAAGAGCATCTGACAAATGGGTTTGAATGAAGGAGTTATGCTCTTGTTCAATGCGCAAGTCGACCTCTTCGCTAAGCCGAAAGTATTCATTTTGAAGCTCAGGAAACTTGCGCTGGTTACGTTGAATCCGTTCCCAGCGCCTGCGCGTCGCGTCTCGCTTATTCATGAGTACCCTCAGCTCAGGACCAATCCGAGGAGCGTCATTTTTACGCGGATTAATAGTTTTTTCGGATGCTAATTCATCTATAACGGTCTGTAAATTTTCATTCAAGCAGTGAATTGCATCTTCCCAACTGGTTTCAGCATTTTCGAGAGCTGTCCAGTCACAGCGAAGCAATCGGTCATTCAATATCTCCGGAGTGATGTTTCGAAAATCCCTGTAGGTGAAGGAATTTCTTGGCGGAGTGGGAGTAAAGACGTTGATGGTGACGTCAATGATCGAGTGCCTGCCGAAACTGGGCAGGAGTCTGTTTTGAAAGTCAGTAATGATGTCATTGTCATCTACATAAATGTGATCAATCCATGTATGAGATGTATTGGGGGTGTGTTGGTGAGTCGGGCCATGCTGCACTATCTGCAAGGAAAGTTCTTCTGTCAGTGCAGTCAGTGTCTTGGTGTCGGGATGAGCAGTGTCTAACAAATCCGCGTTCGGATCACCCATTATAATTTTATGACTGTAGTCGCCACACAGCCGGCGTAATGAGCCAAACAGCCCGTCATCCTTCTGCATGGCGATTTTAGGGGGTCTGTAGATTACTATGACCAATATTGGCGGGGAGTTACCCTGTTGTATGCTACAAAAGAGAAATTCAGGCACGCCAGGTTTCCCTGGCCCAAAAGTATTTGACGAAATCAACTTCTTAACTTTGAAGTCATTGCGCACATACAAGGCAACCCCACCACCCTCTCTGTTGCGATCCTGCCGCAACAATGAAAAACCCGGAATCTGAACGAGATTGTCATCCACAAACTCATCTAGCTTCGACTCAGCCACCCCAAATAGATGGTAGGAGGGATCGTTAGCAACGAGCAAGCGTAGATGCTCAATCTTATCTGTCAGAGAGTTAAGGTTGATAAATCCCGCTTTCAAGGAACTGCCTATCCCTCGTCGCTCTTCAGCAGCCGTATCTAGTCAAGGAGTCTTCGCTGATTCTGCTGCCGAAACTCTACTCTGCTCCGGAACGGTGAGACAGCTCTGGGTGTTATTAGAGGACGCCTAAGCACGTTCTGGAGCACTTCGACAGGCCGTTTGAATGACCTGCAGATCAGCGAGAGATTCGAACGTATGCGCTCGCTCACCATTTTTCCGTCTAACCCAGAAACGTCCGCCACTGTGCCAGACGTATTTTAAACCCAAACCGCGTGCAATTGACCTCAAGCGTATGTATTCTTTGTATTTCTCACGGGGGAGCATCTCATTTATAAAGATTTTACGGTCTGGCACATGAGCTTCCGTATCTGGGTCGAGTAAGTCAGGCTGGATATTGTTAGCCGTGAAATAATTATTGGTGATTGAACGTTTAGCCCGAATCACTTTCCCGACTAGTCGACTACTGGAGAGTTGGACTATGCACGATGGTAGAATGCGCGGGGTGGCAGCTGGGGCTCGAGGAGATGGAACCGAGTCGCAAATACCTGTTGGAGGCTTCTCCCCAGACGCACGCCCAGTTTGCAGGACCCGGACATCAGCAATGTCTACCCTCTCCAGTGAGGGGAGTACGGACTTGAGCACTGCGTAGGCAATATCAGATACCTGTACCGGCGAGGCCTTAGAATTTTCTTTTAAAATACCATTAATAATTAATTTACAGCACTCAAGACCGTCACTGCCATGTCCCCGTCCTTGCTCCCCAGCATGTGAATGAGGGAACTTGTCCATCCTAGGTGTAATAATAGGAATCGAAGATTGATGTGTCGATTCGACATTACTATTCTCAACTCTACTACATTCACTATCTCGCTGACTACTCTCGCGACCTATTAATAGCTCAGTCAGAGTGGAAAACTGGCTTTTCATGGTAGAGTTCTGCTCCAGAAGAAGCTGGCGATCCAAGCGGAGCTCCTCCAGCTGGGAGCTTTGCTTCTCTATGAGTCTCTCGAGAGAGGATACACGTGCCAATAGGTGATCATCCACCACATTCACTGCTGGCGTGAGAGGTGGAGAGGGAACGGCAACGTTTTGTCGCCTCACGAGAGATTTTATTTCGTCAAGCTCGTTCTGGAGTAGCGCATATTGATCATAAAAGAGGTCGAGAGTAGTCTGCGCTATGAGTACCCATTTGGTGTCAGGCGAATCCGTCGCCGTCGAAGTTGGTGATGTTGCAGGTCGTTCCGAGACGTTGAGGCTGTTGCTCTCCGTCGACCCTACAACGTGGCCAAGAGGTGGTGTCGTTTTCGAGATGGGGCTGTTGCTCTCCATCCGTCCGACAGCGTGGCCAAGAGGAGGTGTAGTGAGCAGCGACTGGGTGGTAGTGGTGGGCCGCGCATCTGTTTGCTGCTTTTGAATATTTGCGGGCTCTAAACCGGTGGACTGGCGGGAGGTGGCACCACATGACGGAGACGAAGCAGCAGGCGATAGAGTACCCCCCGCTAGCGCAAGCTGTAGACTCCCGGAGTTGGATAGAGAGGCATTGGTGGTAGGGGGCTTTGCGCTGCGGCCCGCGGCGGTGGTATGCGGAGCGGGGGAAGAAAGTGCTGATGCAGCATGCGAGCTGAGCCGTGTGTGTGAGATGGGCTGATTACTCACACGTCTATGCGAGGTAGTATTCTCCTTCTTTCTCTCTCTGGCTGTTTGCGTGCGGAGGCGAGAAGTCGAAGTCGTCTGCTTCGATGCACTTGATGATAATTGCGCGGCTGGAATTTTGCTCACCTGCAGACATTTTTCGCATGTCACTGCTCCTTGAGATGATTTCGAGCACTTGACATGTGCTGATCTTTTGCAAGTGCCGCATTCTCTGCTGCCCGCGCGTAAGGTGTTGTTGCAGACGCAGCAGGTGTTGTCGCTCATCGTGCAGCAGACAGCAAGACAGCGAAGCAGGCCAGCGTAGCAGACGACCTCCGAGCATGCGCACAAAGCTCACTTTTGGCGCCAGGCACTGCCAACTCGATGTTGTTGGAATTGCAGAATTGGAATTATTCCTCCCAGGCTCGAGCAGGAGCCATGCAGTGATGCTCCAGTGGTATGAGCCTGCAGGAGGAAGTCCAATCTGCAAAAAAGTGCCACTCGGGACGACGTTTTGATGGTTAAAGAGATGTTCAAGCACGGAGCGATGTTAGATGCGTGTGGAAACACTTACCGCCAGAGAGAGAGAGAGAGAGCGATTGATTGATTGATGTCCTTTATTCGTCATAAGACAAAATATAACCCACATATTTTTACATATGTTGCATAATTCTAGAAATAATTGAGTATTCAAAAATTCAAAAATAAAAAGAAAAGGTGTAAAATATATATAACACAAGCGATTTGGTCAAGGACAGATACATATCACAAATTGTGACTAGTCATTACAATTGCGAATTCGCGTATGTCTAAAATCTGAGAGCATGGGTTCACAAAAGAGAAAATATCACAGTTTGCTTCAGTCAGGTGACAGAAGGTCACGTAAAACTAATCGTAAGCTAAAAATAAGAACCCAAGCCTATCATAGATTAAAATAATGCTTCTTCTCCACATCAATCTTCTGAGGAGTCTGTGTCATCAAGAGATCTTTTAAGGCCTCTTTAAACAACGATATCGTTCCCAGCTGCCGAAAGCCCGGAGGGAGAAAGTTCCACAAATGAGCACATTGAACCTGGAAAGATCTTCTTCCATACTCAAGTCTCATATTGGGAACTTTGAGTACCCGCTCTTCTGTCTCACCGCGTGCGGGGCGTTCGGATTGGTACCTGGTAAACATCGCAGCAAGGTAGCCAGGTTCTCCCAAATGCATGATCTTATGCATTAAAAGTGCTGCGAAGTACATTCTCCGCGAATCAGTACGTAACCAACCCAATCGCTCCCTAAACGGGGTGATGTGCTCGTCTCTCCTAAGATCAAAGATGAATCTCACACATGAATTGCTCAGTCTCTGTATCCGTTGCCGCTGTTCGTCCGTGGCGTCGAGGTACACGACTGTGCAGTAATCTAGATGCGGTTGAACCAATGACTCGACTAGGCGAATCCGGAGAGGTCTGGTGATACACGCCCTAAAAAACCGCAAACCGTATAGGGCTCTGTTAACTTTCTTAGTAACTTGGTCAATGTGCGGTTTCCACGTCAGTTCACTATCAAGTGTAACACCGAGACTCACAACCGTTTCACTGAACGGGATGAAATTTCCATCCTGTATCTCAACCCCTGGCAAGTCCATTCTCTTCAGATCTTTGATATTCCTCTCAGAGCTGAAGTAGATTGCCTTGGTCTTGCCAGCGTTGAGACACAGGCCGGAACTCTTGGCCCATTCGGCAACTAGTCGTCCTATTTCACCAAGCCGAGCGATGCCCTCCCTGATTTTAGTTTTCTCGACTTGGAGATAAATTTGGAGGTCGTCCGCATAAAATAGATGATGTACCGACTTTCCGTCTAGCAAACCAGGTAAATCATTGACATATAAGCTGAAGAGTAAAGGCCCGAGAACGGAACCCTGTGGAACACCCAGATTGGTTTCAAGCCAATCAGAATTACCAGATTTTTAAGTGACTTTTTGGGTGCGACCTTGTAAGTATGATTTTATCCACAGAAGTGCCGATCTCGAAAAGCCAAGATTTCAAAGTTTACTCAACAGCTTAGATGGTGATATCGTGTCAAAAGCTTTACTAAAGTCAAAAAGCAGGAGCAAGGTGATCTTCTTCTTGTCAATGCCTACTCTGATGTCATCTGTCAACTTTAGTAGAGCTGTCTGGGTGCTATGGTATTGCCTGAAACCAGTCTGGAAGCGATCTTGTAATTCCTCTTGTTTTAAGTACTCCGTGATTTGGTCGTGTGCGATTTTTCCAGGACCTTGGCGAGAAAACACAGCAGCGCTATAGGACGGAAGTCCGAGACCAGTGATGGAGTGGCAGTCTTTTTCAGTGCGATCAGCTGTGCTTGCTTCCAAGCCTCGGGAAAAGTGCTATGAGCGAAAGAGGAGTTGAAAATATGTACAATAAGATCACCAATAGCCGGAAGAGCCTTCGCGATCACGCCTTGGGGAATCCCGTCTGACCCACGGGCTTGCGAGGAAAAATGTTTGATAGCAAGGACTACGTTATTGAAATTTGTAGGCTTGAAATTAAAACCCTCGTCTGAAGCCGAATTCATATCGTCCATTGCTTCATCTATATTTTCGTGAGGTGAAACGGAAACTCCCGCAAAGTGAGCGTTCAACTCATCGGGTGTGAAACCGTGAAGTTCCTCCTCTTTGCTCTTAGGCAGGAGGCCGAGGTTGCGCATTTCCTTCCAGATGTTCTTATGTTGATCAAGAGCGTCTGATAGATGGTTTTGAAGGAAGGAGTTACGCTCTTGTTCCATGCGCAAGTCGACCTCTTCGCTAAGCCGAAAATACTCACTTTGAAGCTCAGGACACTTGCGCTGGTTACGTTGATTTCGTTCCCAGCGCCTGCGCGTCGCATCTCGCTTATTCATGAGCACCCTCAACTCAGGACCAATCCAAGGAGCATCATTTTTTCGCGGATTAATAGTTTTTTCGGGCGCTAATTCATCTATAACAGTCATTAAATTCTCATTCAAGCAGTGAATTGCGTCTTCCAAGCTGGTTTCGGCATTTTCAAGAGCTGTCCAGTCGCAGCGAAGCAGACGGTCATTTAGCACCTCCTCGGAGTGATATTACGAAAATCCCTATAAGTATAGAAATTTTTTGGCGGAGTGGGAGTGAAGACGTTGATGGTGACGTATATGACCGAGTGCCTGCCGAAACTGGGCAGGAGTCTGTTTTGAAAGTCTGTAACGATGTCATTGTCATCTACGTAAATGTGGTCAATCCATGTATGAGATGTATTGGGGGTGTATTGGTGAGTCGGGCCATGCTGCATTATCTGCAAGGCAAGTTCTTCTGTCAGTGCAGTCAGTGTCTTGGTGTCAGGGTGAGCAGTGTCTAACAAATCCGCGTTCAGATCTCCCATTATAATTTTGTGACTATAATCCCCACACAGTCGGCGTAACGAGCCAAACAGCCCGTCATCTCTCTGCATGGCGATTTTAGGGGGTCTGTAAATTACCACGACTAAAATTGGAGGGGAGTTACCCTGCTGTACGCTACAGAAAAGAAATTCAGGAACACCAGGTTTCCCTGGGCCAAAAGTTTTAGACGAAATTAGCTTCTCTACCTTGAAATCATTGCGTACTTACAAGGCAACCCCACCACCCTCTCTGTTTCGATCCTGTCTCAACAGAGAAAAACCCGGTATCTGAACGAGACTGTCATCCACATACTAATCTAGCTTCGACTCAGCCACCCCAAATAGATGGTAGGAGGGATCGTTGGCGACGAGCAAGCGTAGATGCTCAATCTTATCTGTTAGGGAGTTAAGGTTGATAAATCCCGCTTTTAAGGAACCTCCACTCCCTCGTCGCACCTCAGCAGCCGTATTTAGTCAAGAAGTCTCCACTGATTCTGCTGCCGGAACCCCGTTTTGCTCCGGAACGACTGTGCAGCTCTGGTTGTTGTTAGAGGACGCACGAGTACGTTTTGGAACACTTCGACAGGTCGTTTGAATGACCTGCAGATCAGCGAGGGACTCGAACGTGTGCGCTCGCTCACCATTCTTCCGCCTAACCCAGAAACGTCCACGACTGTGCCAAACGTATCGTAGTCCCTAACCGCGTGCAACTGACCTCAAACGTATATACTTCTTGTACTTTTCGCGGGGGAGCATTTCATTTATGAAGATTTTACGGTCTGGCACATGAGCTTTCACATCTGGATCAAGTAGATCAGACTGGATGTTATTAGCCGTGAAATAATTATTGGCGATTGAACGTTCAGCCCGAATCACTTCCCCGACTAGTCGGCTACTGGAGAGTTGGACTACGCATGATGGTAAAGAACGCGAGATGGCAGCTGGGGCTCGGGAAGATGGGACCGAATCGTGATTTCCAGTTGGAGGCCTCTCCCCAGACGTATGCCCTGGTTGCAGGACATGAACATCAGCAATGTCTGCCCTCTCCAGTGAGGGGAGGATGGACTTGAGCACTGCGTAAGAAATATCAGATAATTGTGCCGTTGAGGCCATTGGATTTTCTTTCAAAACTCCATTAATAATCAATTCACAGCGCTCAAGGCCGTCACTGCCGTGTCCCTGTCGCTGCTTCCCAGCGTGTGAGTGGGAGGACTTGTCCATCCTAGGTGGAATAAGAGGAAACGAGGATTGATGTGGCGATTCGACATTACTATTCTCGTTAATTCTACATTCTCTATCTCGCAGACTACACTGGTGACCTTCTAATAGCTCAGTCAGAGTGGAAAGCTGGCCTTTCATGGTGGTATTCTGCTCCAGGAGAAGCCGGTGATCCAAGCGAAGCTCCTCCAGCTGGGAGTTCTGCCTCTCGATAAGTCTCTCGAGAGAAGATACACGTTCCAACGTGCGATCATCCACCTCTTTCACTGCTGGTGTGAGAGGTGGAGAGGGAATGGCAACGTTTTGTCGACTCACGAGAGATTTTATTTCGACGAGCTGATCCCGGAGCATGTCATATTGTTGATAAAAGAGGTCCAGTGTAGACTGCGCTATAAATACCCACTCAGGTTCAGGAGACTTCGTCGTTGTCGATGCTGATGGTACTGCAGGTTGTCCCGAGATGTTGCGGCTGTTACTTTCTACCGACCCAACAGCGTGGTCCACAGGTGGTTTGGTGAGCAGCGACTGGGTGGTAGCATTGAGCCGCGCGTCCGTTCGCTGCTTTTGAAAATTCGCGGGCTCTACTGTGTTGGACTGCTGCAGGGTGGCGCCACTTGACGGAGACAGATCTGCAGGCGATAGCATATCCCCCTCTAGCGCGAGCTGTGGCCTTTTGGTGGAAAGAGAGGCATTGGTGGTGGGGAGCTTCGCGCTGCGGCGCGCAGCGGTGGTATGCTGCGGAGCGGGGGGAGACAATCCTGACGCAGCGCGCGAGCTGAGTCGCGTGTGTGAGATGGGCTGATTACTTACACGTCTTTGCGAGTTCGTATTCTCCTTCTCTCTCCCTCTGGCTGTTTGCATGCTGAGGCGAGAAGTCGTAGTTGTCTGCTTCGACGCACTCGATTTCAATTGTGCGGCTGGAATTTGACTCACCTCCAGACAGCCTTTGCATGTGTCTGCTTCTCGGGATGAGATCGAGCACTTGATATGTGCTGATCCCTTGCAGATGCTGCATTCTTTGCTGCCCGCGCGCAAGGATTTGTGGCAGTAACAGCAGGTGTTGTCACTCATCATGCAGCAGACAGCAAGGCGGTGAGGCGAGCCAGCGTAGCAGACGACCTCCGAGCATGCGCAGAAAGCTCACTTTCCGCGCCAAGCACTGCCAACTCGATGTTGTTGTTGGAAATTGCAGAATTGGAATTATTCCTCCCAGGCTCTAGTAGGAGCCATGCAGTGATGCTCCAGTGGTATGAGCCTGCAGGAGGAAGTCCAATCTGCAAAAAAGTGCCACTCGGGACGACGTTTTGGTGGTCAAAAAGATGTTCAAACACGGAGCGATGTTAGATGCGTGTGGAAGCACTTACCGCCAGAAGAGAGAGCGAGAGAGAGAGAGAGAGAGAGAGAGAGAGAGAGAGAGACCCGGTTCGGATGGCCGTATCGATGCGGATTCCAGCCCGGGACTGCGAAGTAAGGCGCCTCGAAGCAGGCGAATCACAGTGACTCTGCCGATTGAAACAGAAGAGGCCCAAATGATTCCAGGAGGAATCTGATGCACTGAAGAGGGAAGAGAGAAGAAAGAAGATGAAGAATGAAGAGATGGAAGAAGATCGAAGAAAGGGAAACAACACCTGCGAGTCGTGAGAAGAGAGACGCTCGATCCTGAGCGCGAGACGCCGCCGGCCCTGAAGTAATGCTCACGCGGTGCCGGGGCCGGATTGGTAAGTTGGTGGATCTCTCCCTTGTCCAATGGCCGGCGCCAACGGAGAAGGAAGAGAGGGTTTACCCGGTTCGGATGGCCGTATCGATGCGGATTCCAGCCCGGGACTGTTGGGGAGGTGCTGGCCAGCCGTGTTTGGCTGACCGGTGCCTCTCCTTCGTACGTCGCAGCGTATTTGCCCTACAACCACCTTAAAAAAAAAAAAAAAAAAAAAAAAGAGAGAGAGAGAGAAAGAGAGAGAGAGAGAGATTGATTGATTGATTGATTGATTGATTGATTTAACTTTATTAGCCCGGGGACACTGAGTCCCATGGGGCAAAACGAAAAACAATGGATACATAAATTTTATAAAATTTTATGAAATTTTTTATCAAATAGGCAGATATATGCTCAGCAATCGTACTCCTTGATGCATTATATAACCACTACTTATACACTAAATAACAGTAACAGGTACATTGATCAACTCGTGACTGTAAGAAGGGATGACGGTAAATGAGCACAGGTAGCAAAAACACCAGTGTCTGACGATTGGTATGGACCGCTTTCGACGAGAAAATGAACAAGCTGTGTGTTACAATTCGACGAGTTCATCTTGACTGTGCAGATGAGCTAGAAGATGCTTTTTGAACGTTTCAACTGTTGTTGCGCCCCGAGGAAGAGATGAAAGTACTTGAGGTAACTTATTCCAGAACTTAGCAGCTGCGATTCTGAATGATTTTTCATATGTGCTAGTGCGAGCAGTTTTGATAAGCAAATCGCCCGTTTGCAATCGCTTTGACCTGTGTAGGGTAGTATTGCATATTTCAGTAATGTGACAGGCCAAGTAGCTGGGGGTGCCGCTTTTCAGTATTTGAAATGTTTGACTAGCCAAGAAGTACTCTCGACGAGACTTGACAGATAGCCATCCTAACTGTTTCCGATAGGGAGTGATATGGTCGCGCCGGGGGATATTGCCAAAGATAAAGCGTGTGCATGCGTTTTGTGCTCTTTGGAGTTTGAGGTCTCATCAAGACTATGAAAAACAAGGCAAGCGTAATCGGAGAAAGGCATGATAAGAGTTTGAACTAGTGTTTTCCTGATTGAGAACGAGAGTGCATGACGGTGAGATCTGAGTTGGCGTAGAGTACCGAAGACCTGCTGACAAATTTGTGACACTTGCTTTTTCCAGTTGAGGTCGCTGCTTATCCAAACACCCAGGTTCTTTACCTCTGACACATAGTCTACAGGAGTGCCATCGATTTGTATTTTGGGTAAATTTCCCATGTCGAGAAGGCGAAGATTTTCAGCACTGCCCAAAATCATGACTTTGGTCTTTTTCAAGTTCAAAGTCAGACCATTGGAGACAGCCCAGTGATGTATGGCATTGGCATCTGATTCGACTTTCCTCAGCGTATCAATAACTTCCATGTGTTGGCAACTCCTGTAGATCTGTGTGTCATCAGCGTAAATCATATAGCGACAGAATATGAGAACCTCGGGTAGATCATTGATGAAGATGGAAAATAAAAGTGGTCCTAACACTGATCCTTGGGGAACTCCCGCTGTAGTTTCCAACCAATCAGATACTGTACCTCCCCCGTCTATGACAGCTTGACACCCATCAGCAAGATATGAGAGAAACCATTTGATAGTGTGATTGTCGACTTGATATGAGCGTAGTTTTTGAATGAGGATGTGGTGTGAAATCTTATCAAACGCTTTGGAAAAATCGAATAGCACAAGAAAGGTGTATCGCGATTCATCGATTGCTTCTCTTACGTCATCCAAGACACCAAGAAGTGCAGTCTGTGTACTATGGCCTGAGCGGAAGCCAGCTTGGCGAGGGTCTAGGAGGTGATTTGATTCAAGGTGACGTGTGAGTTGTTGCGCAACAATTTTCTCCAGTATCTTTGAGCATTCAGATATGCGGGCGATGGGTCTAAGATCTGATACATCAGATAACTGAGCTGTTTTAGGAATGGGCGTGATGAGTGTGCGTTTCCAAAGCGTTGGATAGGATGCCGATGAAATTGATGATTTGAAAATGCTTGCGAGAGGTGAGAGAATTTCAGGACATGAGGTGATGAGGTTCTTGATGGTAAAGCCGTCGATGCCAGACGATTTCGATTTGACTTCAAGCATCTCATAATAAATCTCGTCTGGCGATGTTTCCTGAAGAGTAAATACTGAGATGGGTTGGCGTGTTGTGGTATGAGGTGGAGTGTGTTGGGGGACTGGATTATGAGGTGAAGTTGATGTTTGGATGCTGGAAATGGACGCGAAATGTGAGTTCATGGCATTATGTGAAAATGTGGTGAAAGGCGATGGTGTGCGAGATTTGATCATACCGAGTCTGTAGAGAGCACTCCAGAGCCTGTTCATATCTTTCGCGGCGTTGATCTAGCTTGCATAATAACTATTTTTGGCTTTGCTCAATTCAGTTTTCACCTCAGCGCGTAGGGTGCGATTCCTTTCCTTGAGCACAGGACAATTGAGCTGTTTAGCTTTTCTATAAACATCATCGCGGTGTTTCATTCGCTGCCTAATTTCAGAATTCACCCATGGTTTCTTAGAGTCAGGAATAGTGACCTTGCGCATGGGAGCATGTTGTTCCAGCGCAGTTTTGAGTGAGGCAGTAAAAGTTTGTACTTTCTCTTCGAGACACATGTGGTCGTTAACTAGGTCCATACCAGCGTGTACATCATTCAAGTACTTGGATCGGTCAAAATGCTTGAAGTCACGTTTGATGAATGTACGATTTGAATGACTAGGTGGATGAAGTTTCAAATTGAGGTCAATTCTGTCGTGACCGAATGTGAAAGGTGCATCAGGCTTGACATACGAATCGATAATAGATAGTGAATTAACAATATATAGGTCGATCCAAGTATGAGAAAGTTACCTCTGGGCGTTTACTGTATGATGCGTGGGGTCCGATTGTACTAATTCAAGTGCAAGATTCTGCGTATGTCTCTGGATATACTTAGACTCTGAGTCTGCCACACACATATTGACATTGAAGTCTCCGGTTACAACAACAAACTCGTATTTAGGGAGAAATTTTGACAGAACATCGAAAAACTCTTCTGGCAGAGGGCCATGAGGAGGACGGTACAGGACGGCAAGGAGAAGTCGCTTATTCTTGACAGCTATCTCTACAATTAAGTATTCAGGCTGCTTGATGCGAGAGTTATCCGAACTAACTAAAATTTTGAAAGGTAGCGATTCGTGGATGTACAGAGCAACTCCACCTCCAGCACGGTTCACTCGATCATTACGCACAATAGTATAATTGGAGAGATGAACAGAAGTATCAGTATCGTTAATAGAGAGCTTGCTCTCGCTTATCGCAAGGAGATGTTTAGGATTATCGAGCAGAAATAGTTCTATTTCATTGAAGTGTGACAGGATGCCATTAACATTTGCATGAGAAATATTCACTAATGAGGAATCGTGCAATGAGTGCCGGTGATGGAAGGTACATTTGTCAGGAATGAAGTGCGCTGAGGTCTATCTCGGATCTGATAGGAATCTGAGGAGAGTTGGCATCCTTGCGCATAAAAATGGTGTAATCATTGATTCTTGGGGGCAAATATTTGAGTTCAGTTGCTTTTAGTCTTGCTTTTTTCAGTAGCTCATGAAGTGGTTTTGGGTAGAGAGGACGGATGAAAATTTTGTTTGATGATGCGTCTCCAAAAGCCTCAGCGGCAGTGAATTTACTCGTTGCAATGCGTGTTGAGACTATGTAGTCTCGAATCTGTGCGGATTTGAATTTTACAACGACACTTATTGACGTTTGATTTATTGCCGAGGCTACGGGGGCACCATTGTTACCTTTTTTTGAAGATTCACGTGGAAATACTCTCGCATCAAGTATGTCACCAACAAGGTGCGCTAGATTCAGCGCTATCAATATAGATTTAATCATATTAAAAGGAGTTTTTCCGATACCGAGCGGAATACCAGACGCAATCAGCTCCGCTTCTTCTCTGATGATGATGTTTGAGGAACTCGTGGCCGGAGTATTAGATGTATGCACGTTGTCCTGCATGCGTCGTAGGTCATCACGAATCGAGGACAGACCCTTATCCATCTTATCACTCAGGTTACTGATTTGCTGATCATGCTCAGCCAGCTTGCTGTGAATAGCGCTTAGGTCGTCAACGCGCTTGTTCAAGGCTCCAATCGATAAGTGAAAATTTGTCTCCATTGCATGAAGCCGTTCTTCTTGGCGAGCAGTAAATGCATCTAGATGCCGTTCAATCAATGCAGAGATAGAGGCAAGAGCTGGATCAGGCGGCTGCTGCATACCCGTGAAGAGTGGTGTAGACGGGCTTGTGTTGGTAGTGGTAGCTGTGGTGTTTTGAGCCCCTGCAAATGTGGTGGTAAAAAGTGGCATATCGGTGTTATTCAGCTGTTGCGATGCCTGAGCAGCGGGGCCCGTGGCTCCATCTATTGGATGAAGCTGACTCTGGCCAATTCCATCCATACCGACACTCTTCCGGTAATGCTTGGATCCAGTAATCGTAAGCGCGCAGCACGGTTTCGCTGAACGATAGCTAGCATAAGTACGAGCACAACCCGGGTGGAAGGTTTGAGTGCAGTTTTCCGCTTCACATAATATGAACTCCCCCGCTATGGGCTTCTGGCACTTTGCACAAGTAGGCATTCGGCAGTTTTGAGTGCGTGTGTTATCTTTCGATTGTAGAGAAAGACAGACCCAAAGAGGTGCCCAATGCGCATGCGCACGTAGCATATGTTTTGCAGAAGTTCACAGAGCCTCACGGGTATGTAATATCGTTACCGTGGTATCGACTGACACAGTGCACTGAGTCACACGTAAAGTTCAGCGACGTGCACAGGAATTGATATGTACATCGTACAGTATTCAACGCCACAAACACAACACTATAGGCGAGCGACACAGCACTTTATCATGGCAGCAGAATGCAGGCACAACGTTGACAGGTGTTTTGGGTCACAGCTGATAGTAGCAGCCGACAGCTGCTGAGTAGCGGCAGAGCAGCACAAGCACAAGTACAGGAGAGCAGAAAACATGCGGCGAGGCGAGCATGCGCGGTTGTGCTGATTCAAGCGCGAGCAATGTCGGCACTCTTGGCGATGATGAATGTGCACAGTCGTTTTTTCAGAGGTGGATATCCCTCCCAGGCTCGATAGAGGAGCCAGGCAGATGTTGCTCCAAGGACGAGAGCCTGCAGGGGAGACCCACCCTGGAAGAAATTCCCACTCGAGGGATTGAATTCGGTATTAGAATTGTGGTTCTCTGAGGAGCGATATGAAGTACGTGTGGTTACAACTTACCAGCGCGAGAGAGATTTTGATTGATTGATTTGGTTTATTCACCCGGGGACAATGCGTCCCATGGGGCACATGAATGGTACATAAAGTATATAAAATATATAGGATTCATATAGATATAAAATTCAAAAATATAAGATTTAAAATATAAAAACAGATAAAAATATAATACATATGTGGGGATCACGTCGTGATGTAACATGATATGGGCATGTGATAGTTTTGATCCTCACTCCGAAAACAGGTTAAAAGTATTCAACATTTGGTTTAAGCATGCACACGATACAAGATGTTATACGTCACTATTCGTATCAAGATCGAGAAGGTATAGGAGTAGGCACTTTTTAAAATTCTTCAGGGACGTTGAGCGAGGCATGGTGGAAATAGCACGCGGTAATTTATTCCAATAATGCGAGGCGTTCACGTAGAAAGCGTTTTGCAAAGACGATGTGTGATATTTGGGAACTATAAGGTCTCCAGTCTGGAGGCGAACGGATCTCTGAAGACTTGTATTGCATACTTCAACGATGTTTTTAGCCAGATACAAAGGTTTATGGGTTTGAAGGATCTGATACAGAGAGCTAGCTAGAAAGTACTCTCGTCGAGCTTTTACCGTGAGCCACCCTAGGCACTTGCGATAGGGGGTAACATGATCTCTCCAAGGGATATTTCCAAACACGAAGCGAGTACACGCGTTTTGGGCCCGCTGGAGCCTGAGGTTTTGTCCCTCGCTTAGATCATGATCAACAAGGCAGGCATAGTCAAAGTAAGGAAGGATGAGTGATTGAACGAGCGATTTGCGGAGAGAAAATGAGAGGGCATGTTGATGGGGACGCAGTTGACGGAGAGTGCCAAAGACGCGCTGACAAATAGACGATACTTGTTTCTGCCAGTTAAGATCGGAAGTAAGCCAAATTCCAAGGTTCTTAGTTTCGGTCACAAAGTCAATTGAAGTGCCACCAATTGTAATGGGTGATAGGTCATCTATATTCAAGAGACGGAGGTTTTCATTGCTACCAAGGATCATAACTTTTGTCTTCTTGAGATTCAAGCTAAGTCCATTCATGATGGCCCATGCCTGGATCGCGTTAGAATCTTTCTCAACCAATTTGAGAGCTTCCTTGAGCTCGTACCGGTGGCAACTTCTGTAAATCTGGGTATCATCGGCGTAAATCATGTGCCGTGTATAGCACAGAATTTTCGGCAGGTCATTGATGAAGATGGAGAACAAGAGGGGACCCAGGACTGAGCTTTGGGGGACCCCTGCAGTTGTATTTAGCCAGTCTGATACCGTCCCACCATCATCAATGACTGCTTGGCAGCGGTCTGCAAGATACGACAGAAACCACCGTGTAGTATGATCACTCACATTGAAGGAACGGAGTTTTTGGATTAAAATTTGATGCGGAATTTTGTCGAAAGCTTTGGAAAAGTCGAAAAGTACGAGAATCGTGTACATTTACTGGTCTATTCCCTTGCGCACATCATCTAGGACCCCTAGCAAAGCAGTCTGAGTGCTGTGACCCTCTCGGAAACCAGCTTGACAAGGGTCAAGAAGTTCATAATCTTCGATAAATTGTTTCAGCTGGTCTGAGACTACCTTTTCAAGAATTTTTGAGCACTCAGAAAGCTTTGCTATGGGTCTCAGGTCCGATAAGTCTATGAGGTTATTCGTTTTAGGAATAGGAGTAATAAGTGTGCGCTTCCAGAGTTCAGGAAAAGACGCATACTCAATACTTGAATTGAAAATATCAGTGAGGGGTTCAAGAATGATTGGACAGGACGTGAGCAGATTCCGGACCGTGAAATGATCAATGCCAGAACTTTTGGATTTTAGCGAGCGAATGATACTCAGGACGTCGTTTTGGTTGGTTGGTGACAGTGAAAATAAGGGAATGTTGATATGAGGTTGGTGACTGAGTTGATGGTAATGATAGTGATTTAGGGGCGTGGGAGGAGGGTTGGAAATAGAGGCGAAATGGGCATTAATTGCTTCAGGAGAGAAGGTTCGGAAAGGAGAGAGGGAACGGGAGTTGACTATGCCTAGTCCGTTGAGGGTACTCCATAGCCTGTTGGAGCTCTGAGAAATGGCAATTTGGGACGAGTAATATTGGTTCTTGGCCTTTCGTAGTAGTTTCTGGACTTGGGATCTGAGTGCTCGGTATCGTTGTTTCAGTACAGGACACTCAGTATTACGCGCCTTCTTATAAAGGGAGTCACGTTCTTTCATTAAAGTACGAATATCGTTATTAACCCAAGGTTTATTTCGAGCGGTAATGGTATATTTTTTAAAAGGAGCTGATTGGTCGAGGGCAGAAGTAATTGACTGGTTGAAAATGGCTACTTTGTCGTAAAGACTTGCATTTGATGGGAAAGAAGCGAAGTTAAGTGACAAATCATCGAGATAACGTTCCAGACTGAAATGTTTAAAGTTCCTCCTAGTTACAAGTTTTGGCTCTCTCGTGGTCTTCGTGAATTGGAATTTGAGATCAATCCGGTCATGTCCGATTGAAAAAGGTGCATCTGACTTGGAGTAGTCAACAACATCATCAAGCGAGCTAACAATGAATAAGTCGATCCATGTGTGAGAGGACTGTCTCTCAGCATTCAAAGTGTGATGCGTGGGATCAGATGGAACCAAGTGAAGTGAGTAATCACGTAAGGCTTTATGGACGTATTCAGATTTGAAATCGTTTATGGCCATGTTACAGTTTAGATCACCTGTAATGACAACTTTAGGATATTTAGGAAGTAAAGTAGACAAGACCTCGAAAAATTCATTAGGGAGACGCGCATCAGGGGGCCTGTATATAACGGAAAAAAGTAAGGTATCGTTGCGGTCTTGGATCTCACAGATCATAAATTCAGGAAAATTCTTGCGCGAGGAGTCCGATTTTACGAGAACTTTAAAATTGATTGTTTCAGCGAATAGATAGCTATTCCACCACCCGAGCGGCCCACTCTGTCATTCCGGACGATTGTAAAATTGTCTACTCCAACACTTGTATCAGTATCGAGTTCGTTGAGGTGACTCTCAGTTATAGCAAAGACATCAAAAGAATTATCACAGAGAAAAGCTTTAACATTGTCACGGTATTTCACAAGACTATAAATATTAACATGAAAGATTCTCAAACTAGGTACAGTATTCGCGTGCAGCTGCTCGTCAAACCATTTTCTGTATGTCCAAAGCGGACGTAATTGAGATTCTGTCTGACTGAGCATTCTTACGTACAAAAATTGATCCATTCCTTACCCATATTCTTTCATACCCACGGGACTTGGCAGCAGCGCGAGCTTTGGCAAGAAGCTTATAGACCTGCGGTGGCAGATATTCATGTAGGAAAAGTTTACGTTGAAGGCGATCGGCTAACTCAGGAAAAATTTCAGCCGCTGGTAGGTCACCGTGGGAGAGTTTGAGACGCATAATTTCATTACGGACTTGGGACGATTTACATCTAACAAATAAAGTGAACAGTTGTTGACCAGGAGACGCGCTTGCCTCATCAGCACTCGAAATCGTCTGATTCCGCCGGGTAATTCTCAGTACATCGGATAAAAATTTCTGCGACTTGATTTTAAGGAATATGCGTTCAACAATTTCATTATCAGAGAGGGTGGTCTCTTGCGGCAAACCTGATATGATTATGTCAGCATTAGATTCTTGACCCGTAACAGGCGTGCCCCCTTTTTTCAGATTTTCCATTTCAAGATAAACTTGGGCCAATTTAGCTTCAAGATCCTTTAGTCGGGTCTCCTGCCCTTGAATCATTGTGGTGAAGGTAGTAATTTGCGACTCGATTGCAGCGATGCGACTGGTATTTTGTGCATTTTGATCTACGATTGTCAAAAGGTTGTGAAAAATTGCATTCATTTTCTGATCAGAGTCGAGTTCAGCAAATTTGGCTAGTGTTTCATCTCTAGTCGAAGGTTGAGCAGAAGATTGTACTGGAGCGACTTGTTGAGAGATAGCATTATTTGATTTAGGCATTGTACTGGATGAGTGAGACATAGCTGAATGAGACTGAGACGCTGCCGGGTTAAACGTGAAGTTGGTGGGCTGAAAAGTGAATAAAGGAGTGCCCGGCGTGCCACTATCAGAACTGAGCATGTTATCAGCACCGGCTGCTCTACAATTTATGTCCACTCTTGTGCGATTAAATGTATTGACGCAGCACCGACGAGCACCAGAAGTTCTTATGTATGCCCGAGCACAGCCTGTATGAAATACTGCGTTACACTCTTCACAATAAAATAGCTTGTCTCTCACATTCCCGTTGCATCTCTCGCATGTAGGCATCCGACTTATATGGCAGGGCCAATGGTACTTATCGATTATGGCGATTATTATAAATACAGTATTCGGGATACTGCTACTGGATGATGTTGTGCATCTGTCACGCTTATAGAAGCAGACGACTAGCCTTCAGTGGCGTCGATAGCAAAATTGCGCCAGGCATGCGCAGTGGCATTGGTATGCGTACCGGCTGACGACGAGGGTCCAGTGGCGTCGACAGCAAATTTGCTTCGGGCAGGATCCAGTGGCGTCGGCAGCAAATTTGCATCGGGCATGCGCAGCAGCGTTGATTCAGGCGCCAGAAATGTCTGCTTACTCGGAAAGAGTATTGAATGAGTTTTTCAGGGTTGGATATTTCTCCCAGGCTCGAGATGGGAGCCAGGCAGTGTATGCTCCAAGGACGAGAGCCTGCAGGAGAAGTCCACCCTGTGAAAATTATCCACTCGGGACAGTGAATTACTGGTTAATAATAGGATCTCTGGGGAGCGATATCAAGTACGTGTGTTCTCAACTCACCAGCGCCGCAGAGAGAGAGAGAGAGAGAGAGAGAGAGAGAGAGAGAGAGAGAGAGAGAGAGAGAGAGAGAGAGAGAGAGAGAGAGAGAGAGAGAGAGAGAGAGAGAGGCAAGGAAGAGGAGGATTCTGTGCCATCATTGCGTTGGACATAAAGAACGCATTCAACTGCGCGAGCTGGGAGCGAGTCTATCAATCCCAAGCAGGTAAAGTGCCCCCCTATCTACTAGCCGTCACGAGTGACTACCTGCGGAACAGGACCCTCGTGTACGACACCGACGAGGGACAAGAGATTCGGGTACTGTCCGCCGGAATCGGACAGGGATCGGTCTCCGGGCCGTTCAACTGGAACACCCAGTATGACAGCTTACTGTCTATCGAACTGCCAGAAGGAGTGATAATTGTGGCTTTCGCGGACGACGCGGGACTCATAGTATGGGCTGACAACGAGGAACTCTTGGGTAGACGCGCGAACGAAGCGCTAGCCCGAGTCTACGAGTGGATGATTAGCAGGCTTCTGGAGCTCGCTGTCTAGAAGTGCGAAGCAATCGTGGTCACAAGGCGTAGGAAGTTTGACTTACCCCGGTTTTATATCAACGGGCAAGAGATTCCACGGAAGACAGAGCTGAAATACCTCGGTGTATGGCTCGACGACAAGTGGTCGTTCAAGAAGCACATCCAGGAAGCCGCCCAGAAGGCGAGCAAGGTCGGTGCGGCGCTCCAGCGGCTTATGCCGAATATCGGAGGACCCAAGGAAAAGAGGCGCGCACTTCTCAACACCGTCACTACCTCCATCATGCTGTACGGTGCACCCGTGTGGGGGAAGAGGGTAGAGAAGACCATCATCGAGAAGAGAATGGGGCCTGTCCACCGAAGAGCGGCCCTGAGGAGTATCCGTGCCTACCGCACTGTGTCAGGAGATGCGGCTTACGTATTGGCGAGTACTCCGCCCATCCACTTGCTCGTCGCGGAGCGAGTGAGGATCTGGGACCGCCAGAAAGTGATCGGAGCCGAACGAGTACTCACTCCGACGATGAAGGAGATCATCCGCGACAACGAGAAGGAAACCACCCTTGAGCATTGGCAAACTGAGTGGGATTCGCCATTTGCGAACGGCAGATGGACGCACCGGCTGATCCGTGACGTAGCCAAGTGGGCGGAACGCACCCACGGAGAGATGGACTACTGGACGACGCAGGCACTGAGCGATCATGGTTGCTTCGGTTCCTATCTAACCAGGTTCAAGAAGAGGACGACCCCAGCATGTCAGTCATGCGGGGACGAATGGGATGACGCCGAACATGCCCTGTTCAAGTGCAGCGACACCTGGAGAGAGCGCGCCGAGCTGGATGAATGGCTGGGTGCTCAACTAACACCTGAGAATCTCGTCCCGTACTTACTCCGCAACCAGGAGACATGGGATAGACTCACCGGATACATCAAGCTGGTGATGACCCACAAAGAGGAGAAAGAGAGGGAAGTAAGGCGCCTCGAAGCAGGCGAATTACAGTGACTCTGCCGATTGAAACAGAAGAGGCCCAAATGATTCCAGGAGGAATCTGATGCACTGAAGAGGGAAGAAAGAAGAAAGAAGAGAGAAGAAAGAAGAAAGAGAGGGAACAATGAAGAGTGAAGATAGAAGATGCCGACAAGTGGCCGAAGAGAGAAGATGGAGAAGAGGAACGCTCGCAATCGAGCGCGAGACATGCCGCTCATCCTGAAGTAATGCTCACGCGGTTCCGGGATGAGATGGTAGATGCAGGTGGATCTCCTTCTTGATTGCCCGATGCCCTAGGTATCGGACATCGAGGGGAGAGGGATATTACACGGCCGGGCCCACCTCTCGGTGGGCCCCACCCAAACCCGTGTCCCGCCTGGTATGGCCTGCGTGGGCTATGCGTAGTCCGCGTAAGCTGAACCAGTCCGGTGTCTGGGGACGGACTCGAGGGATCCTGAGGCAGATTTTGCCCTCTAACCACCTTAAAAAAAATAAAAAAAAAAAAAAGAGAGAGAGAGAGAGAGAGAGAGAGAGAGAGAGAGAGAGAGAGAGAGAGAGAGAGAGGAGAAAGAGAGGAATCCCAGGAATATCGCAAATACTCAAAATTAGATGGGAGTCTCTCCCATATTATATCTCTCTCTTAAAGTTCCAATCAAAATCCCAATTTCTCGCACGTTAGTCTACGCTTTTCAATTCAAAATGAATAATAATCTCTGACTCATAGTTTTCGAACGCTGTGCAAAAATATTGAAAGAAAAAAAAATTCGCTCAAATCCATCTTCATACATCCATTCAAATCTATACTCCATACTAAAACGATGATTCTCGACGCTGTTGAGTCTTGATCTGCTACTGCTCATCGATCTCTGTCTCGTCCACCAAGCAGAAATATGATGCTACCCACGCCTTCTCTAGTAGTCGCAACTGCTTTTTTTGCATGAAGAAATTCGATCAGCTGTTCCTTCTGCCGCGCACTTTCGGTTCGTGCACTCTACACGCTTGATAATGGTTCTGCTGCTGTGGATCTCCACGGCATTTGTAGTCTTGCTGCGGTGATTCATCAGCTGATTCCTTTTTATGTTGCTCTTATGTTGAATATTTTTCGGCTAATGAAACATCCATCCTGCCTCCTACTCTTGGATGATCGTCTGCTCAGCAAGCTTTATTCATGCGGGTGGAAGTTGATTTCGATGTTCACTGTAGAGTAAAGTCTTCGACCGTTTGGCACTGGAAGGGGTAATACACACCTCTCTTGCAGCCGTTATCTCAATGCATAGCATTCTGGTATCTACTGATCAGCTGATATCTGTAGCTGTCCCTCTCGTATAATGACTACTGCCTTTTTCTGTATATATGTTCTCACGCCTCTCCAGTGCATCACTGCGACATTGGAGTATACAATGCGCCAATGCTCGGCTCCATGTATGGCGCATGGCGGGTCACTTGCATCTAGATTTTTTTCACTTGTTTCTCTTGATCCATTCTCCTTAGATGCTCTTGCTCTTGGATTTCGGAAAGATGAGCGCGTTCTGGTTGTTGGAGAGTCCGGCTGCAGCTCACCTCCAAAATCAATTGCTCATTATACCCCTTCCTGTTATTTCTGCTGCAATTTCTACCATTTGTGAGAGTGCGCGTGCATTACGCACTTGTATCCGATCTTCGAAGATCTCTGTCCATGGTGCACGGTGAATCATTTAGCCGAAAGAGTGGAAGATTCGTAAACATTGGATTTTCTTGTGGGATAAGTTTGAGGGTGTTCTCGTGGTTATTTCCCAGCGAGAATCGAAGAAATCTGTAGAAGGATTTCAAAATGAAATCAATTCTTCTGAATTTTATAGTGATTTTTCATAATAATCGACTTTGATTGCCGTTCGTATTTAATCCACAGACTTCGATCAACTCCAAAAAATTGTTCAGGTATATTTAGTCGATGCAGAAAGTTCTCTTCTTTCAGAATATTCTATGATAATTCGAATTCGATGGGATCGGTTAGGTCAAATTGCATTTCGAAGTTGGTAAAAATACTCTGGGCTCATAAATTTGTTTCAATAGTGGAAACGGTACATTGTGCTTATCAGTGCTATTTGTGTTATCACCAAGAGCAGATTGTTATTGAGATAGCAAGGAGAAATTCTGTTTGGTCGACAGAATATCCGATCGATACTATTATCCAGGGTTTGTAACTAAACTAAATTAAACGAAATCATTGAATATGTTTCGTTTCGTTTATTGGAAAACGAAACTAAACGAAATCAATCATAATTTCGTTTATGAAAAACGAAACTAAACGTAAACATTATATCCACAGAATTAGGTAAACGAAACAAAACATAATTATTCTGATTTTCGTTTCGTTGAACAGAGATGAAAACATTCAAAAGCAATTGAGTTTCGTTTCGTTCATTCAAAAACGAAACGAAACGAAATTGATCCTGATGTCGTTGATGAGAAACGAAACCAAACAGAAACGAATTACGATTCATTAGTTATGGAAATTGATTCCAACGAAAATTTTGTTGAGATAAACGAAAATGAACGAAATCGAAATTAATTATGTTTATGATAAACGAAACTAAACGAAATCAAAATTAATTATGTTTATGATTAACGAAACTAAACGTAATCGAAACAAATCAACATAATTCAAAACGTTGAGCCAAGCCAACCCCCCCCCCTCCATCAAATCTGTGCAAAACTTCGGCGCAATAACAGTAAAGAACAGTATATACGTGTCGTGTGATACAGTTTGATTTCGGCCAGATCGTATGAACAATGGGGATGGCCGAATGTGTGTCTGTGTGAGTGTGTGTAGGGAGGGGGGTGGATAGGGAGCACTGGGAGGCTACAGTGTGATAGCTGTGGAGTCCTTCCTCGATAAAGGCCTGGAGTCCTCGTGCTGATTTCGTTAGCACACAATTATTATTCGGGGCGCTTAGGTATGCCAAGAGGGGTCACCCAGGACCGAGCCGAGAGTTAGACAGCAATCCATTGACTAAGAAACGAAAAATATCGAAATTCCACGAAACAAATTTGACCGCACAGTTCCTTTCATAAACAGTGTATCATTCCAAAGGCCATTGAACCGGAGATTTTTTCAGGAGGTTTGGCATTAGAAAAAAATCTTGAGTGAAGCGTCCCACACATTGCAAGATATCCCATCGATTTGTGTATCCAAAGGATTTTCTTTGATCCATTTCAGGGTAGTCATAGGGTTCGACGATAAAGAGAAATCCCTTGGGGTGGGCCACTTCTAGATGCGACAAAAATCTTCCCATCCAATGGAATCATAGAAGATATTGTTGTTTGTTCCAAAATCTGCAGAGTTAGGTTCATGCGAATGATTTCAGGTACATTCTACTCCAAGTTGAGATCTCTCGGAAGAAGAGGGTTGAAGGTTCATTAGAAGAGCCATAACCACGCACTCCTGCGTTATGTAGGGGTCAACCTAGATAATGTCGTGGGAATTATGATTGATTTTGTATAACTTCACCGATTTCTCGTATTTTTTTATATTCAATTGCTCTCAAACTTCTACAAGTACGATACATTTACAGACAAATCAACATTTTCTGGAAGACAGAACATTGGGATACAGCACGAAAATAAGTTCTTCAACGAAAATACAAATATTGTTGTTACTGACCTCATAATGAAATTTGTAGAGCTGCATAACTGGTATCAGCTTGATGAATCCACCAATCAATAAACTTGTAGATCTGTATGTCAGTGAGGTTCGATATTGCTCGGATACAATTATTGTGCAGGAATACCTAAGTGGGATGTAAGAAACGCTCTATTGTAGTTACAGTCATCCCTCGTTAACACGAATTTTACGGGACAGGAATTTTGTTCGTGTTATCAAGGAGTTCGGGTTAACCAGAACGCTCCAGTCACTTCTTAACACGAACTAATTCGTGTTAACCCATTAACAAGAATTAATTCGTGTTAACAGGGTAATATGCGATAGATGGTGTTGAGAGAACAGATCGGAGTATTTCTGCTATTTTGTAGGTAGTATTGATTGAATTTGGACAACTACAATTCCTATCTAACAAGGGGAGTCCGGAGTCTTCGGATCCTGAAATCTCGCCAAAATTTTTTCACAGTTTCGTACCACCTAGAATATGAAGAATTTAAAGCAACTATGTCAAATGGGCCTCCTGTTCTGAGCTACAGCCAGAAATGTCAACATTGCTGGTAGATCTATAGATATCACTTTTTAACATAGGCCTATATGGGCAATGCCAATGTCATGGGCTGTAGCTCTGAACGGGTGGCCCATTTGACAGAGTTGCTTTGGGTTCTTAATATTCTAGGTGGTACGAAACTGTAAAAAAATTTTGGTGAGATTTCAGGACCCGGAGACTCCGGACTCCCCTTGTAACTTTTATTATTATTATATTTTGGCACCCACGTGGCACTTGTTTCCTCTTAGATTGAGTGTACTGTTGGGGAGAAGATCGTAATGTATCCCACCTTCATCGATATTCAGAGTATCTCGAGGAGCAGATTTCTTCCTCGTTTCTGAAAAATCTTCCCTCCAGTTGTTCGCGTCTCTTTCGTCCACTCTCAGAAATTCACCGCAGATAATTTGGGATAAAATATGTTTATGATTTTGAGAATTCTCCAGCCAACCACTCGAAGCTTCAAAATTTTCGATGCCTAAATCTTTGGCAATCTCTAAAGCTTTCTCTCGAACTAACCCGCCAGTCACTGGAATGTTTTTTTCCCGCCCTCTGCAGAACCATTCAAATAATTCCTCTTCCAATTCATCATTTTTCGCACCACGCAAGCATTTTACTTTTGGCAACTCAATTCCTGATGCTGCGGCGTTCCGAATCTCATCTTTCTGTGATATGATCGTTGATAATGTAGATCTTGGAATTCCAAAATTATCAGCTATTTCGCTCTTTTTCTTAACAGACCTATCGACTTCATCCAGTATCTCAAGTTTGGTGCTCAAATCAATACACGACTGCTTGCGCGGCTCACTCATCACGATGTACTAAGCTGTTCCTCGCGGACATTGACTCTGTTTACAAATTTGAATTCGTATAAACCAAGATCTTGAGTCAGACGGGACCGGAAAATCGTTCGAAATTCGTGTTAACGAAAATTCGTGTTAACTCGAAAAACGTCCATAAGAGCCAATGCATTCTCAACGGGACAAGAATTTCGTTCGTGTTAATGAGAGAATTCGTGTTAAAGGTGTTCGTGTTAACGAGGGATGACTGTATATCTACCTTGCTCGAGATTTGTGAGAATGTTTACAGTACGCATAGCTGGAGCTGCGACATTGTCAGTCTCGTTCTGCTGTTGACATCGAAGAATAAGTAATGTACACTATAGCACGTGAGAGCAAATGAGACAGCAAACTCTAAAATTCAAAACAATATGGAGGCCTTGATGTCAACGTTGAAGCAGATAGAGACCCGCAGAACACAATTCCATTTTTCGATGGAGTTTTGGTAGTGACTGTACTTACCTATCCAAAGCAAATCAGCAAAAATCGTTTCTAAGAAATATCGTATAATCCTATTATACTGATAGTTTTCTAAGCTATCGTCGCATCGCAGCGAACTCTGACAACTGATGCCTTGCTCCGATGCCTCGAATCGATTTTACACTCAGGAGTTCACGGATTCTTCGATCATCCGATACTTTAGTATCCCTCAGAACTTTCAATTGAGGTAATGAGAGTCACGTAATCTGTCTGCAATTGACGAAGGCATAACGATGTGAGTGGATGCGAGTAGCACAGTAGCACATTGCGGCGGCCACCTGTGACACTGTCGGACCTGTGTCTTTGTGGCGTGCTGCGTATACGGCTTGTGAGAAACTGTAACACCAAAGTTACTAAAAGACTGAAGGAACGATACAGACTAACTGATCACGTTGAGCGCAATCGGAAACCAAGTTTTTCATAATTTGTACACACCTGAGTTCTTTCAAAAAGAGATTGGGGAGTTTTTGGGTGCTAAGAAAACTCGGGCGATTTTTTTTGCAGCAATCGTGGTGTTACTATCCGTACGAGACTTCTGCTACCGTGAAGTAAGTTCTCTTATGTCCCCAAAATGATCATTATTGTATGAGGTGCTCGATAGAAAAGCTCGTTAGTTGCCGCGGAGCACGAAATCATACAAGGTCCAGTCAGGTGGTTTCACTGAGACCACAATCATATGAAGAAGGTCTGCTCACTCCGGCGCTCAGACTCAGCTCACTTCCTCGCGCAGCCACCGGAATCCAACATGGCTAACCCGGAGGGCGCTCGCAGATTGGCCGGTCGCTTTCACCGTCTCTGCTCTCCTTCTTCTTTGCGTTATTGGCCTGTGGACTTCAATCCTCTCGCCTAGGGAGGGTAGAGAGACCCTCCCCATCACCAAGTGTTGTGCCGTTACTAATGCAACGATCGAACGGAGATGGTGCAGTGGAATGCAAATTCGCGTAACTGCATTAATGCTGAAATAATAGAAATGTGTCCAATACTGATCCCATATCCTATCCTCACTGTTGGTTCCCAAAGCACTCAGGTCTGTGTGAACCCCAAATTCCCAAATCCAAAGACTCCTCTGGGAGCTGGCAGCTCATACGCGCTGTTTAAGAAAATTTCTGAGATTTCACCAATCATCATATTTACTTGACAGCCCTTGTTTGAATGGAATACTATTAGATAGTATACTAATCAGATAGTACATTTCCCATAATTTTTTTGCAAACTCGGGTGCCACCGTCACGAAGCCTTGTGGGTCATAGGGTTAGGATCGTCGCCACCATCGTCGTCTGTTGTTGTAAATTTTTCGGATGCTCAGACATGCACGTCGAGACATTTCGAAAGAAATTCCGATCGACTAGCATGGGTGTTGTCCATTACCTACCACTGTTCTGCCGAAGTCTTGCCGAAAGCGGATGAGAGGCGGGGGGGGGGTGGAGGAGAGAATTTGCGTTCGCTCATGCAACCGTTCCTGTATATCAATACGCTCGGCTTCCGTTCCAAATGATGTTTACTCATATTGATTACGTCTGATGTCTTATATCATAATTGAAATATATTCCGTTTAGTTTCGTTTATCATGAACAAAACTCAAATCGATTTCGTTTAGTTTCGTTCATAATAAACATAATCCATATCAATTTCGTTTAGTTCCGTTTATCATAATCATAATCGAAATTACTTTCGTTTACTTTCCTCCCCTCAAACGAAATAGTTTCGTTTGATTTCGTTTGGTTTTCTGACGAAACATATCGATTATGTTTCGTTTCGGTTATTGTAACCGTAATTATGCATGATTAACGTTTCGTTTCGTTTCTCTCACCGACATTTTTGTTGGGATTCGTTAAGTTTCTAGCTCAACCATAATTCGTTTTTGTTTAGTTTCGTTTCTCATAAACGGAATGAAAAACGTAATTCAAATCAAATTATTAAGTTTAGTTTCGTTTATGGGAAAAACTAAACTAAATTCTGGAATTGTGATTATGGTTATTGAAAAACGAAACGAAACTAAACATGATTGAAATTTCACCGAAATAAACGAAACCAAACGAAACATAAGTTTCGTTACAAACCCTGCTATTATCAGTTTCACCTGCTCAGCCGCGCGCCACTGCGTCTCCGTCTTTGTTTACATGTCGGGCTCAAAACTCGACTATCATACCATCGAATTTCCGCGATGTTTCCAGCAGTCAGTGTTCTGACATCGATGGCTCACGTAAAGTCATATGAACGACGCAAGCCCAAGCTTCCAGTGCTCACGCTGCTTCGTTATCCTGATGATATCAAATTTGATGACTATTCTGTATTGAGGCAATTTACTTGTACTAATCAACGTTCCGTTTGTATATAATGACTCATCCGTTAACGCACGAAGATTATCGTGAAGGAATCTGTTGTGTGCGTTTGAAAAATAGTGGAAAGAAGAAAAATGTGACCAGAATATTGCCTACTAGCAAATCAAAAGATTTGGTCAACACATCATTCAAATATGACGCCAGTGACTCGAAGCTACCTTGTGCCATTTGTGACACATATAGGTCCAAATTGTATCAAAGGAAGAGCAGACCTGAGGTGAAATTTGGCAAACCTGATTATTCGAAGTTCTTGCCCGTGAAAATGTCATTGAGGTCGTCCGTAGCTTGCACATGTCAAGTAGGACGAAACCAGGGCTCATATAACTTTACGAAAGAAAATCCTTCGAGGAACGGGAAATCGAACGGTGATTGATCGATTAGATGCGAAATAGCTTGTCATCATTAGTCAATATTAGACCTTGGAAAAATTCTAGTGACTTTCATATGAATTCTGATAATTTTTTTTTAGTTCAAATCGACGCAGAAAAATCGAAATCTGATGTTTCTCATGTCGAGAAGAAATGCATCAAGTGTTTGTCGTCAATCGCCCGGGGGCTGAGTCATACTTGCAATGAATCAACCAGAATCGAGAATCTCAAAGCCTTACTGTCTTCGACTAGTGACACATCGAGGCAAATTGTTGTTTCTTCAGAACTCCGAGACCTCATCGATCAACGAGACAAATCCGAATCTTCATCTGATATTTCTCTCTCCACATTGGGCAGGCCCGTGAGAGTTGATATTAATTCAAAACCCATGACGGAGTCACCTGAACTCGATTACAGAAATAAGGGAACTTGATACAAAATATGGCAAATAGATTGTCTTAAACATCGTCGATGTCACAGAGCAATTTCAAATCTCCGCACCCTCGAGGGTGTCCAAAGCTCTCTACGATGATGAAAAAATGTTCGACTATCTAAACGCTAGTGTATACAAGCTTCAGTTATCGATTCTAAATTTGGGTGATGGTGAATTCAAGTTTGTATGAGTACTCGTACATGGGCCATTTCAGAGCATTTCGACGAATGCCTGCACAAGGGGGATTGAGAAAAAATCCATAACAATTTTCTTCCATTTTTTCTGAGGCCCCCGTGGGCCCTAGTGCCTGTGAAAAGTTCCTTTCAGGCTCCTTTTTAGCCTATTTTCAGAAAATCATAACCCCGATTAGAATCAACCTTTTTCGACGTACCTAGGCGCATTTCTTTTCTTAAGACTAGCACTTTTGAGAAGGAATTGTTCATGGTCGATACTTGAGCCTAGCAACTTCTAGGAGCTATTTGCTGAGAGCACATCTTAGCGATTTCTGGGCTTCGAAGTGACGTAGCTCCCACTAGGCATGTGATAATCGACTTCTACAAGTAATCATTTTGAAGGTCTTGAGAGAACTTACAATTTCACCACTGGTAAAAGTCGATTTCTGTACTTTCTCTCGGAGTCACAGTCGTCACAAGCTGAGCAAATTCGTAAGAGTGCCAAACTCTGAGCTCAGTTAAAAAAAATCATTTTCTCTCTTCGACCCCAGATCTGAGCGAATGTTCTTCGATATGCCATGAGTAATTTTGTAGATTTTTCGTCCTTAATGTTTAATACATGAGATGGTTATTTGGTCTCATCGATCTTGAAGGACGGTGGGGAACTGAATAAATTCCCAAAATATATTTCATGAAATTTTGGGAATTTATTTAGTTCCCCCCGTCCTTCAAGATCGATGAGACCAAATAATCATCTCATATGTTCTTCGATATAAATACTACCAATTGGAACAGTGATCTGGGTGGGATATGGATCTTCGATTTCATTCAGCCAATTTAAAACACCCTTTTTTGACTTTCCGCTCAAAATGACCTCACAGGCATGGCTCGCATATGCTTCCATCTGAACTAATGTGCACCAATCTGTGTGGGATTACTCTCCAATGTACCCCCGCATATGTGTAGAACTTCCGAAGGCGAGCCTCGAGGTTAGATGAGAGCAGGATGTTCTATTTTACGAGTTGAAAATTGTCATCAGTTCGTCTTCTTGAACGCAGGCCATTGTGGATAGGATTTCACTCATTCTAGGTCACAAATGAGATAAGCGACTAAAATAGGGATGCGAACATGGTTCCTAACTCGAAATGATCATCTAAACACGTTCTTATGGTGAATTTGGCTTCTATCTAACGTCTGAAGCCACTCCATCGAAAAACATGTGAGTGAAGTGTTTTCTAGTCTGAGAGCAAGTATCAATATTTTGGAGTCAAACTGACCCCGAGATCGTGCTTGGATGATCATTTCGAGTCCAAAACTATGTTCGTATCCCTATTTTAGTCGCTTGTCTCATTCGTGACCTAGAATGAGTGGAATCCCATCCACCTTGGCGTGGGTCCAAATAGACGAAAAAATGACAAATTTCAACTCGTAAAATAGAACATCCTGCTCTCATCTAAGCTCGAGGCTCGCCTCCGGAAGTTTTCACACATATGCGGGAGTACATCGCAGAGTAATCCCACACAGAATGGTGCACATGAGTTCAGATAGAAGCATATGCGAGCCATATCTGTGAGGTCATTTTGAGCAAAAAGTCAAAAAAGAGTGTTTTAAATTGGCTGAATGAAATCGAGAATTCAATAGCCTCACCCAGATCATTGTTCTAATTGGTAGTATTTATATCGAAAAACATGTTCGCACAGGTATGGGGTCGAAGTAGAGAAAATTATTCTTCTTAATTGAGCTTAAAGTTTGGCATTCTTACGAATTTTTTCAGCTTGTAACAACTGTAACCCCTATAGAAAGTACAGTAATCGACTTCTACTAGTGGTCGAATTGTAGGTTTTCTCGACACCTTCAAAATGACCCCTGGTAAAAATTTTCAATGAGTATCGTATGGTATCGTATAGAATGGGATACCATACGATACTCATAAGATATTTCACGATATTCGCAATACGGACTCGTACGTACTCGAGAGATACTATACGATACTTTTCCACAGATACGCATGGGATACCATACGATACTCATGTGGAATCAACATCATATGCAGTGATATACTAATGAGATATTATACGATACTCGTCCAAGGAATGCCCTGTATTCTTATACGATACCATTAGATATCAAACGATACTGTTGGATTCTGTGAGATACTGGGATATACTGTACGATTACCGACTTTTAGAGTAGAATATACCCTTACGATACTATACGATACTGATTTATATTTTTGGTCTGATATTAATATGATACCATACGATACTCACCCCAGGAATGCCCTGCATTCTCATACGATATCATGAGATATCAAATGATATTCTTGGATTCTGTGAGATACTGTGATATACTGTGCGATACGCGACTTTTCGAGTAGAATGTACCTTACGATACCATACGATACTCACCCTAGGGATGCCCTGTATTCTTATTTGATACCATGATATATCAAACGATACTCTTGGATTCTGTGAGATACTGTGGTATACTGTGCGATATGCGACTTTTCGAGTAGAGTGTACCTTACGATACTATACGATACTGATTGATATTTTCGGCCTGATACCAAAATGATACCATACCATACTCACCCTGAAGATGCCCTGTATTCTTATACTATACCATGAGATATGAAACGATACTATTGGATTCTGTGAGATACTGTGATATACTGTACGATTACCGACTTTTCGAGTAGAATATACCCTTACGATACCATACGATACTGATTTATATTTTTGGTTTGATACCAATATGATACCATACGATACTCACCCCAGGAATGCCCTGCATTCTCATACGATATCATGAGATATCAAACGATACTGTTGGATTCTGTGAGATACTGTGATATACAGTACGATCCGCGACTCTTTGGGCAGAATATACGCTTACGATACTATACGATACTGATTGATATTCATGGCCTGATACTTATATGATACCATACGATACTCACCCTAGAGATGCCCTGTATTCTCATACGATAACACGATATATCAAATGATACTACGCGATTCTGTGAGATACTGTGAGATTCCCTACGATACGTGACTAGTTCGTCATAATATGAGCTTACGATTACATGAGATACGGAACGATATAAGTGACCCGATACGCATGAGACATCATGCGGTATCCACCTCAGACCGGCATTGGATTTTGATACAATACTATGAGAGGGGAAAATGTGCATCCCCGAAATTCTCTTAAGTTAGAGATTCTTTGACTGTGGGCAATCTAAAACAAGACATGGAAACGAGAAAAATAGGAATATGAATCAGTGCATGACCAAAATCGGAGTTGAATTTACCTATGGTTGAATCAGAGATGGTCGTACATTAGAACATCTACCATCACGAATCTCTGTTGAGATTGTGAAATATGCGAAAATTTGATCTTCGTGGTGCTGAAGTTCAAGAGTAATTTAACTGTAATGATATATTCGAACAAAAAGCTATCGTATATCACTTGATTTTTTCATCAGCCAAAGTCATCTGGACAGAATCAATAATCAGGGGAAAACCAGTGATATGTATCCAATGTACATTCATTAGTTTCAGAACAATACACTCTTGGAATCTTGAATATGATCGAGGATCAGGCATTTGTTTTCAGAGTCAGCATTGGGAACGCAAAATAGGAAATTTGAGTGAGATGATGGATTCATTACTGCAGTAGAGTTAGAATTGACGATATGGAACGCATGGAGAGTTAACATCTAAGGGTCTCACCTGAAGCTTGAGTCATGGAATCCTCCCAAGCTTCCTTTTAAAAGTGAGATATCGTTCAAGTTCAACACACATGCACATCAGAATTAGACAGCTCTCAAATTCCATTTACATCCCTTCCGAATAGTTGTTGTTCAAACATCAAGTATTCACATCAGATTCACAGATGAATCCATTATGCCCTGGTCTAATGACGGAGCAGGTTCTATCTCTCAATAGATATTCAATTGTTATCAAGCACGTTGTAGATAATCCTGATATTTAAATTTGGTGTATCCATTATTTCTAGTATGTACATACTAGTGCTACCACGCGCTATATATGTGTATTGTGTGATCTTGTGAGGGCTTCAGCCCGTAAATTGGGAATATAAAATGGAATAAATGGATGAATCTCTTCAATTCTAATTTGGGTGAGTAAGGATTTAGTTTGCGGCATATGTAAGCAGGAGTTGGTCGAACCAACGCATATGATACAAATATACACTTGCACCCTATCAATGAGGGACAGTGACTTGTGGACCACAATAATGACCTGCAGTTCTGATTTGTGAGAAGCGTCATCTACCTGAGTTTAATCCAAGATCTAACAATAATAACCTCTACATCCCAACCATCTGAGTTGTCATGCGAAAAATATCAACGGCACATGTTAACCAAATCCAAATATTATGAAGTTGAGAATGGAATCTAACCACTGGAAGTATCACAATTGAAATATGGAATCCAATGAGTAACTTACACTGTGGCGAATGTCAAGACTGCAGTGCATATGACGGGTTATGCTGTTTAACGATCTTTGTCACAATGACTTTACACAACTCCGGATACACCAGAGTCCCTGAAAATGAATATTCATCTTTACACAAAGGCCCTGGTTCTCTGTTCATTAACATTCAACGAAATTATTCGATGAAGAAACTCATCTGATGCACAAGTCACAGCCTGAGTGTTTCCCATTGACTCAATATTGACAGAAATTGCTCGTTCATCCTAGTGGATATTTGAGGAGTGTTGGCCTCTGTTCCTAACACGTCAAGAGTACGGAATTCTCCAGGAACTGTGCAAGAACATCCAAACACGCCAGAAAATCTACAACGAATTCCCTCGGCCCAGGAATACAGCATACAGCGATGCAACAGACTTGATGTCTCGGACTGGCTGCAACAGTACTCCAGAAAATTGGACACCGAGTAATCGCAAGGATTGATTCTGTACGGATTATCGATAGTGCTTTATCTGCTCTTTCCTTTCCGGATAGAGAGATGAATTGTTCCCACCCATATAATTTTTTGTTAGGTGAAACTGATCAGTAGTGGACTGCGGTGATTATCACGCTGCCACACAAAGGAGATGTCTGGAGCTTATCGGAATAGTATCGTATGGTATCTCACTGGTCTCTTGTATCATTGGATTGGTATAGGACAGTATCGTATTGGGCAGGTTGTGGGGTCCGATGAGTATCGGAAAGTATGTCATTGCTATGTCCTAGAATCGGATGAGTATCAGATAGTTTCTCATTAGAATGTCACAGGATCGGATGAGAACTGTATGGATTCTCATTGATGGGTCATGGGGTCAGATGAGTATCGCGAGGTACTTCTTCAATTCATCATGAGACCAGAAGATGAGTATCGTACAATATCTGATCGATATAAGTCGTAGGTTCGGATGAGTATCCCGCAATACCTCACTGGTGCAACACGAGACCGAGCTAGTATCAGATGAAATATTACGGGTATAACATAGGATCGGTCGAGTAGCGTATGATATCTCATTGGTGGTCATCTCTCTGGGATCGGATGAGTATCGGAGGGTATCTAATTGATTTTTAATAGGATCACATGAGTATCGCACGGTATCACAATGGTATGTCGTGGGATCCGATAAGTATTACACAGTATCTAATTGATACGTCGTTCAATCGGATGAGTATCGCATGGTACCTCATTAGTGCATCACGGCACCGGATGAGTATCGGAAGGAACATCCTGAGTATGGAATGGAATCGGACGAATACCGTATGAGTAATTCCGCGCGAAAGCGGACCACGAATTGCAAACATGTTTCAAACTCTTTTTCCGACATTTCTAATCGATTCTATGGTCCAAAAAAATGAACTTTTCACCCTCTATGGGGTGAAAAAAAAATCTTTTGTTTCCGTGGCGAATATCTTTGTGATAGTGTTTTTAGGAAAAAATAACAATCTTTTTTCAGTAAAATGGGTGTAGTTCCGACTTGAGGTAAGATACGACCACGCGAATAGTGGCATTCGAAAGGTCTTTCAAAAATCTATGGAAATATGTTTCGAGAATTTTTTTTTGAAGCTACGGACGCCCCCTATGAGCAAAAAGGTGAAAAACAGAAAAAATTCATTTCCTCAAAAACCTAATTTTCTAAAAATTTGGAAATCCATATTTCGATGTAAAATTGCGTGTTCTTCCAGAAAAAAGTGGTCCCGATCTGTGTTTTTGGGTTCTACGCTGTTTTTTTTACGTTTTATCAATATTCTCAGCCTCTTCGGTCGAAAAATGAATTTTTCTGTTCATGCGCAGGAATTTAGACTGCTGAAACCAATTCCATTAAAAAGCCAAGGAAATTTCCTTCAAAATGACTACTCGGCGAAGTCAATTTTATCTACTTGGCCCAAAGTTACATCACATTAATGATGAAGCATCCTCAAGAGGGGTAAATGCAGATCTTGCACGAATTTTCCATTACTATCGTGACTCGAGTAGAAGTGTTATCATTTTTTAGACCTTCTAACTTTGGTCCCAGTACATCGAATCGACTTCACCAAGTATAGTCATTTTGAAGGAAATTTCCTTGGCTTTTCAATGGAATTGGTTTCAACAGTCTAAATTCCTGCGCATGCGCAGAAAAATTCATTTTTCAACCGAAAAGGCTGAGAATATTGATAAAACGTAAAAAAAACAGCGTAGAACCCAAAAATACAGATCGGGTCCACTTTTTTCTGGAAGAACACGCAATTTTACATAGAATTATGGATTTCCATATTTTGAGAGAATAAGGTTTTTGAGGAAATGAATTTTTTCTGTTTTTCACCTTTTTGCTCATAGGGGGCGTCCGTAGCCTCAAAAAAAAATTTTCGATACATATTTCGATGGATTTTTGAAAGACCTTTCGAATGCCACTATTTGCGTGGTCGTATCTTACTTCAAGTCGGAACTACACCCATTTTACTGAAAAAAGATTGGTATTTTTTCCTAAAAATACTATCACAAAGATATTCCCCACGGAAACAAAAAATTCTTTTTTCACCCCATAGAGGGTGAAAAGTTCATTTTTTGGACCATAGAATCGTGTAAGAATAGTGGAAAAACAATCTGAGATATGTCTGCAATTCGTGGTCCGCTTTCGCGCGGAATTACTCGTATGGTATCTCATTGGTAGGTCATGGGATCGGCTGGAGTATCAATGTGATACCCTATTGTTTCGTCATAGTATCAGACAGGTATTCCATGATATCTTGTTGGTATTCCATAAAATCTCAATAGTATTGTACAATATCTCATACGTATGTCATGGGATCGGAAGAGTATCGAACGGAATATCATGAGTGAGGCATGGAATAGGACGAGTACCGCATGGTATCTTATTGTTAGGCCATGGGATCGGGTGGAGTCTTAATTTGCTATCCCATTGTTTTGTCATGGTATCAGACAGGTATTCCATGATATCGCATTGGTATTCCATAGAATCTCAAAAGTATCGTACAATATCTTATACGTATGTCATGGGATCGGACGAGTATCTTGTTGTACGGAATTAGTACGTCATGAGATCGGAAAAGTATCGAACGAAATATCATGAGTGAGGCATGGGATCGGACGGGTACCGTATGGTATGGTGCTGTTAGGTCATGGGATCGGGTGGAGTATCAATTTGCTATCCCATTGTTTCGTCATAGTATCAGACAGGTATTTCATGATATCTCATTGGTATTCCATAGAATCTCAGAAGTATCGTACAGTATCTCATACGTATGTCATGGGATCGGACGAGTATCGGATAGTATCTCATGATCGTAGCATGAAATCAATCGAATACCGTATGATATTTCAGTAGTATCGCGTAGGACTACGTAAATCGTAATAGTGTCGTTTCTCCAAATAGTTTAGTTCCTGCGAGTGACTATTGAATAGTGTCCCATGGTATCTCATAGGCTCTCCTCGACTCATAGTCCGAATATTTGTGAGATATCGTGAGATATCATACGATATCATGCTTATTCACAAATTCCATCTCCTGCCGAGTCCAAACCCGAGAATCGATGTTCCTGATGCAGCTCTCCATAATATCGATGATCTTCCATACTGTTTATGTCACAAAGACCATGTTTCCTCTTCTTTCGTATCTCAAAGAATCTCATGGTATCTCATGAGTATATGAATTCTCACAGAGAATCGTACAGTATCGTATAGTATCTCAGGGATTCTACAATCCCCCGCCTTAGCTTTCCCGAGTGTACCGATGATCAGGGGAGTCGTTTTTCTGTTGTTTTTGGAAGTCTCGGTCATGAAATAGACGATTTTCTATCTTTCATACAAGTTCATGGTATCTCATGATATCTCATTAGTATCGTTTTGTATACGCATGAGATACCATGTGGTACGCATGTGAAACTCATTCAAAAATTTCACAAGGGACCATTCGTAAAAGTCGATCATTACATTTCTAGTTGGAGCTACATCACTTTGAAGCAAGCCCAAAAATCGCTAAAATGTGCTTTCAGCAAATAGCTCCTGAAAGTTGCTAGGCTCAAGTATCTACCTTGGAGAATATTTTACTCGAAAGAACTAGTCTTAAGGAAGAGAATGCGCCTAAGTACGTCCAAAAATGTTGATTCTAGTCGGAGTTGTGATTTTCTGGAAATAGGCTGAAGAAGGGCCTGAAAGAGACCTTCTATAGGCCCCAGGGCCCACGAGAGCCTTAGAAAGAATCCAAAAAAAATTTTTTTGTACTATATTATCATGGCACTGACGAGAAAAATTTTTTATGGATTTTTTACGGACCCCTTTGGTGCAGGAATTCGTCGAAATGCTCCGAAATGGTCCATATACAATGTGACCATGATATTTTGGACAAAAGATACATGCGCAAGCGCAGGGCATGGGCATAACCTCCAAATTCTGCCAGAGATATCGTGGTCACATGGTATATATATTTTGAAAAATTTATCAATAAATGAGAGGAAGCCTCTTAGGAAGAGAAACCGATCAACTCTCCAACTTGGATCACAATTCGAGTATGGGAGTTGCTCTACTGGTTGTTCTCTAATGGGAGAGGATGCAGGTGGAGACCCTCTCCCTTCCTCATTGAAAAAAATTCATAGTTGATCTTGATTCACCCAACTTCTATGACTGCTATCAAAACCAACCCATTTAACATGCATTTGATTGCCACGTTCCCTTATCACTCTTCCAACCAAATGTGCGTCAGGGTACCCGGACAGTTAAGGTAGTTGTACACCAAAATTGTTCATCACAGAATTCCTCGAGATTGTACAGGAAGAGAGTTCTAGTATCAAAGAGTACGTGTGCGAAATTCTAGATCGGTTGACTATCCCGTTTAGGAGTACTGATCGTCAAAAATTGACGTGTTTCGCACATTTTTAACATTGCGCTCATGGGACCAGGCCTCAAAAAGAGCACTGAAATGGGTCCAACGCAAAATCTGATCAAGAGAAAACGGTGGGACTGCGAGATATTCAAGTTTATGTACCGATGAATCATATGGATAAGCCTGAAGATGATTGACCACGTAGTTTTTGAGTAGTTGTCTATACAAAGTGCAAAATGTAAAACAGGCCATCGGTGATTTCGATTTTAGGGTAGATAACTTTTAAAACCATGCCTATTTCTGTTAGGGATGGCTTAGATAACCGTTTTTGCACGTTGTTTGATAGAAATAATGCAGTGATCAACAATAATAATGATTTCGAATATTTTGATGTCGGCAAAAATGTGGAGTTAGGTAGCCATTGACTCACGTAGTTGGTGTACAACTACCTCAAAGCATTGGTCAGGATTGGTGAACTCATTAAACTTGGGTTTGGAAATGGACATCACGGACGATGATCTCAATCACATGAGTGAGGATCTTCATCAGTTTGTGAAGGAAATTCTTGTATACTATCCTCTGAACGCACTGACCTATAATGTTCACCAACTTCTCCACATTGTGGAGAGCATATGTGATTCGGGCCTTTCGTGGGCTCATTCAGCTCTTGCCTTCAAAATAGCCAACAGGAAGATATCAACAGAAATCCACTCAGAGGGAGGAATCATTCTTCAGACAATCCGTTGCATGGATCTATCCTGATATCGACAGAGACCAGAGAATCAACTCTATCCAAAATGTACTGATGTTGTGATCTCTTCATATACTGGGATCTCGGGTGCACGCGTCCAAAAAGCAGTGAAATTGAGTTTGGTATCTTACTTCGGGAATGGCCGACCAGTGAGTCAATAATATGCTCTTCATTTCAATATATAAGAGCAGACCTTACTTCATGGCAGAGCTGTCATCGATGGTAGTTCGTACACAACCATTCAGGAAGAGAGGGCTAGAACATGCAATTACTTTGCTCGATTGGAGAATGGAAAATTCATCAAGATCCAAAAGTTTCTGGTGGACTTTGACAGTCGCTTAGAGTTTACAGAATGTGACATGTTACAAGTGCGAAAGAATCATTCGCTCGATTGAAGGATGGGAAAGTCATCAAGATCCAAAAGTTTCTGGTAGACTTCGATAGTCGTTGAGAGTTTACAGAATGTGACATTTTACAAGTGTGGAAGAATCATTTGTCGGACATAATACGAGAGATGGTAAGCATCTCCAAAGAAGAGCAGGTTATTAGTACTGACGACATTGATCAGCAATGCGTGTTTATCGAGTACGATACAAAGGAATCCATCATTCCTGTAGCTATTGAGCTCTACTATCAATATTGTTTTGTACCGTGATATTCCCCGGAATCTCGACTGATAACAAACCGTCATATAAAAGGTTGGCATCAAATCTTACGACACATTCAGTCTCCATTTCGATCTTGTGATGAAAATACTATCCCCCACGGAAGTGGCGTTACTCATGTCACCTCCATGAATGTCGGCAAAGTCGAAGAAGTGGATTGTTTGTTGGGTGCGCTCATTGAGAAAGAATTTGTGGAACCTCGAACAGCATCTCAGCAATGTTGACAGCAAACTGTTGGAGCAAGTTATGCGTTTGCTGATATGCAATTTTCGAGGGGTGAGTATGTATTCGATGATGAAGTTCGCTTGTATCGAGGTTTCTTGGAGTCTCCCATTACATTTTATCGACTAGCGGACAAGGAGGAATCCAAACCCAAAATCATTATACTATCTATTGTCAGTCTCGTCGAGCACTTGATTCACTCAGTGGGTCAGAGAATGGAATTGGAAAGCTTAAAAATTGGGAAGCAGTGATGGATAATTTCTACCATGTCTGCATATCACGCCCCTTGCACAAAATGGATTCCTATAACATCACGAGACAACTGATCAAGTTCAAGATTGATTTTGGAAGCGTTGCGAAGCCCCATGCCTGGTGAGTAAACGTGTTAACGCGATTGGTCAAAGCTTGCGTGTTTGTACATGCAGTGAATCCATTTACAGTTCGGATGAGCTAAACAAAAATAACAATACGCCAAGAATGGCAAAACTTTGTAGAAACAACTTCCAACTATGGCAGCGACACTAGATACGACAGAAACAATCAGCTCTGAGGTGCAGTATCAATATGAGAATTGATTGATTTTAAGTGGGGAGTGTCAATATCCAATCCTGAGGATGTGGTCAGAACTGCATATTCCGTCCTAAAATCTTGCACACTACTCTAGGGAGTTATAGGAGGGATGTCAATTCTGATCCACAATGGATGCCTTATTCGTGACTATTGTTCAAAGAATAGGAATCATATCAGTTATATTCTGATATTCTCACTGAGCTGTCTTTCATACTCTGGACCAGATAATTGTTATCATGACTTTATGTTTGTGGATGAGTAATCGGAAACGAATGAAATTGCTCGTAAATGTTTGATGGAGCATATCCATCTCCACATCCTGAATTGGTCCGACTAACTACCAGGTCCGGAGATGATTCCGAATCTACTTCCTCCAGATATACATAGAGATTCTTCATTTGACGAGACCTCGTAGTTTCTCATATAAGTCTCCCTTGTTTGTATTTTCGCGGAGGCCCAACTCAGGATCACGAGTTCCGCAATTCCTCCAAGCGATTCATAAGACTCGAACTGAGTTTGGCATCCTCTTCCATCAGAATACGTGGAACTGCACGTGGATGGCTCGTGACATTGTCAGTCGGGGAATGCTCAATAGTCGTACTAGGTTTCGCCAGTGTTATTTCACGTAGTTGTGAATACGCTATCCCACGTGTTTCTACAGCTGTAATATCATGTGTGATTGCAGCTGTATTGACACGTGAAAGAACACGCGAAGGAGCACGTTCACATTTTCTTCGTGGGTACTTGACTTCCGAGAGCTATTCTTTATAAGAACAGCCAGTATAAGCTCATCCTGATGGTCTTTCGAATGATACGTCACTGGCTTACTTTCACGGATCTTATCAATTGTGAAGATTTTTTAGACAAATTTGGCCAGTAGACTTTGTCAAACTCGCCTTCGATCCTGCTCACTCATCTTAACATTCACTTGGCACTTTGGTTTTTTCACAAGTCGGTTATCTACTGGAAAACATCGAAGAACTTGAGCTCCATTCTTAGCATTGACATCTTTCGGTTTCATTTTTATTTTGCGATATTTTGTATCATCATATCATTGAGCAGATCAGGTAAGAATCCCAACCATTTATGATTGCCTTGTGAGCCGAACCGAGCCCACATTTTATCTTTCAATATGCGATTCAGACGTTCACAAATAGATGCCTTCATTTCATCGTACGTAGAGTAAAGATTGATGTTATACTTCCAATTCAGTTTCTTGAAAGTCTTATTATAGGATTCTTCACCTCTATCAGTTTGCAAATTCTTTGGGGCTCTACCTTGCTTCAAAACCGATTTCATCGCAGCTGTCATATCTTTCCCGTCCTTGAATTTTACTGGCACTGCTGAAGCGTACTTGAAAAATACATCAATAACTGTCGATATATATTGCAAACCTTCATTCTCGTTTGGATATGGTTTCATCTCCACGAGGTGAGCTTGCCAGCTTCATCCAGTCCTCGGATGACAACTCTTCTCCGCGAATAATTGCGTCGAGCTGCCTTATGTAGCTCTTCAAGGACTACGCGTTATTCATCTCTTCTTCCTTTTATTATTTTCCGCTCTAAATGCGCTTTCCAACTCGTGTGATTGAGCGTTCAACGAGAGAATCTGCTGATCAATCTCATCTCGGTGTGCTCGTCAAGATCAATCAAGTATCTTGTATCTTCCTTGAAAGTATCTTGGTCCACTACCAGAATAACGTTCACGTCATCCATATAACTCCTCAGTTTTGATGTACATTCACGTATACTTTGAATTTTGGAATGGAGAGAGTCGTTCGAAGTTTGGAAATCAACTGCATTACCGGGATCTACCGGTGCTGCGAGGTGACAGAGTCTTTCGCCTTCTGCGTCGAATTGACCATCATGCTTGGATTTATAGTCAATACCAAGAGGACCACAAATTCCCTCCTCAATCCTTTCCCGCTCCAAGGCACGTCCGAACAAATTGACGCTCATTTTGATACTCATGCAGATGATTGGAATCAATTCAATATATAGCCAGCTTCTCTCAATCCATTGATGACTGAGTGAATCTCATCACGATTTCGATTGCTCGTGGTTCGTTCCGCTATGAGCGATTGGAGACGATCGAGTAATTCGTTTGGATCATGCCAATATATGTAATCCAATATACAGTCTGATTCATCAGGTGTGTACATGCCTTAACCAGGGTGTAGGAAGAAATTTGTATTTTCAGGGAATTTATTTGTAAGAATTCCTAATAGCTTTCAGAATTTGTAACTTTTGATAGAAAAGGAATTCGTAATCATTAATTTTGAAATGTTTGGAAGTGGGTGTCAACTTCACAAGTGTGATAGTTCATCTTCTAACCATTACATAACAAACACGTGTTTACTATGTAATGATCATTGCTTCACAATTGTGGTCATGTGCAGCGCTTGCACGTAGTGTTGTGATATTGTGTGTGCCGTTCCATCCCATAGTGGTTGTCGTATTCTCATTCACTTTTCCTTTCTTCATCTTGCCGCGGAGCCCCGTGATAAGGAGTGGAGAAAAGTTTACCCGCAGCCCATGTAATTAGTCTGCAGCTGTGTCTGAATGAAATTGTTCAATCAGAATGTGATGATGACGCATAAATGGTATGTTTATGTGGCGAGTCTGTTTGTCACACGCATGGGTGGATGCGTTCGTATAGACAGACTGTGTCGGTTGCACACTCATTGTTTATTTTCTTTCTTGCGAAAATTTGTCACTTCACCAATCCGTCCGCTCGAGAGATAGATTTGCTGTCGAAGTTCCTCTCAGGAAATTTCCAGCGCATGCGATGTGCATCTGATCAATTTTGATCTTCCAGGCAGAGATATTCGTGGAATATTCGAAACCCTTGAGCGATGTTGTAAACAGAATTTTGGGAACAAGCCGTGGTTTTGGAGCGATTCTCGACAAACACGCGTTTGCGACGGAATATGAACGAAAGTTTGAGCATTCGAACAAGTTTCAATGTCTAGGGCATGCCAGCAGGATAATCTGCATTTCTTGAAGTGGTTTGGCTGTTACGCGTGGATATCAGAAGTTTGATGCGTTGATTCGCACACTTCAATATCGTGCACTTTGGTTGCGTACGCGATCATCCATGGTTGGGTAGTCACACGTGGATTTGTGTACGCGAATCTGCATCACTTGGATAGCGTACGTGATTTCGAATCAATTGGGTAGCGTACGCGAATCTGAATCATTTGGGTAGCGTCCGCGAATCTAAATGATTTGGGTAGCGTACGCGTATCTAAATTATTTGGGTAGCGTACGCGAATCTGAATCATTCATGTAGCGTACGCGAATCTAAATTATTCGGCCAGCGTATGCGAATCTAAATTATTTGGGATTATGGTACGTGGATGACCATGGTTTGGTAATCACGCACGAATTCCAGGAGAATCTCTTTGTTGTGTCTGCGATCATCATCAACCCGGTTCGCGTACGCGAATATTCAAGGTTCGGTAGTCGGTGACTACTCGCATACGTGACCCGAGTCAATGATACTTGCTTTCGAAAGCGACCCTTCTGGAATTCGCACGTGACCTTATACCGAACCGTACCGAATCATGGATATTCGCGTACACTGCCAAAGATGCAGATTCACGGACGCTACCCAAATTATTCAGATTTGCGCACGCTACCCGAATTATTTAGATTGGCGCACGCTACCCAAAGAATTTAGATTCGCGTACGCTACCCAAATGATTTAGATCCGCGCTGGCTACCCGAATGATTCAAATTCGCGTACGCTACCCAGAAGATTAAGATTCGCGCACGCTACCCAAATTATTTACTTCTCGCTTGCTACCCAAATGATGCACATTCGCGTACGATATCCAAGTGATGTAGATTCACGTACGCGAAGCCACGTGTGACTACCAAACCATGGATGATCGTGTACGCTACCCAAGTGCACGATATTTGCGTACGCGAATCAAAGCATCAAACTTCTGATATCCACGCGTAACTCCCAAACCACGGATATCGCCGTTTGCCACGATAAAGATGCAGATATTCCCACTGGCGTAGACATTGAAACTTGTTCGAATATTCAAACTTCCGTTCATGATCCATCGCAACTGCGAGTTCGTCAAAAATCGCTTCAAAACCACTGCTTGTTCCCAACATTCTGTTTACAACATCATTCAAGGGTTTCGAATACTTCACAAATATCTCTGTCTGAAAAATCAGAACCAATCGGCTGCACATCGCATGCGCTGGGAATTTTTCGAGAGGAACAGGATTATCGTCAGCAAATCTATCTCTCGAGCAGACAGATTAGAAAAATGACGGATTTTCGCAAGAAACAAGATGAACAATGAGTGCGCGATCAACGCGGACTCTCCCCACGAACGCATCGACCCATCATGCGTTAACAAATCCAGTCTACTCACAACCGCATTCACCTATGCATGTGACGTGTGACATACGGACTCGCGACATTAACATACCATTCATGCGTCATCATCACATCCTTATTGGACGATTTTGTTTAGACACAGCTGCAGACTAATAACATGGGCTGCGAGTAACTCTCCTCCATTCCTTTTCGCGGGGCTCCGCGGCAAGATTACGGAGAAGACGATGAAAAAAAGAATGAGAATACGACAACCACTATGGGATGAAACGAAACACACAATATCACATCACTACGTGCAAGCGCTGCACTTAACCACAATTGCGAAGCAATAATCATTACATAGTAAACACGTGATCGTTATGTAATCATTAGAAAGTAAATCATTACCCGTGTGAAGTTGACACTCACTTCTAAACATTTCAAATGTAATGATCACGAATTCTTTCCTATCAAAAGTTACAAATTCTGAAAAGTATTAGGAATTCTTACAAATAAATTTCCTGAAAATACGCATTTTCCCCTACGCCCTTGTTATGGCATGTACACACTTAATGAATCAGACTGTTCTGCATTCGGCATTATTTTAATCTCTAAACTGTGATATGTTTGGGCTCTTTTCAATTAGCGTTCCCTCTTTTAAAAGAGTTATACGTGGCTACTTCGTCACTGTATTGTAATTCCTGTGATACTTCTGCTGGCCCAAGCCTTTTATATGCCTTTCTACATGAGAATGTTTCTCTCTCCTCGATCGTTCTTGTAATGACTGATATATGTATATGAGAGTGTATTTCATCATTCTCTTCCTTGACTTTTATGCATCTCTCGATGCCGTAACATGACTAGTCCCTTTCTGTGATAATTCTAATATTCCTTGACCAAAATGACAAATATTTATACTTTTTTATATATTTTTTATGTAGGTGAAAGATATGTGACATATGCCACTGTATTTTTCTCTTAATTTTGCCCTCGGGTGGATAAAGGTTATCAATCAATCAATCAATCAATCAATCTCTCTCTCTCTCCCTCTTTCTGACGCTGTGAGTATAAGCAGTCGACGTTCATCAAGCTCTGGTGTTTTCAGGCAATCTAATACAGTCTTTTGTACTTTTCCGAGCGGAAATCTGTTTTAGGTGAATTGGGCACCTGCTGGCTCCTGCATTCGCGAGCATACACGGCTGGGCTCGCATATTCTGAGCCAGGGTGTCTGATTTACCTCAGAATTTGGAGGTTAGTTACAAGACAACGCGAGAGAATTTCACCACATCATTGCACAGCAGCAGCGCCCCTGTGTAACAAGCTATAACATCGTCATCACTATAATCGCAGGATAACTTCCATCGCGACAACTCGGTTAAGCTACAAACATCTAGATGGCGCCACGTCAACCATTCAAGACTCTACTCCTTGACTGAATGCATCCAGACACCAACACTGTCAACAGCTGACCTACGCGCGAGTGTGAGTGATGAACTTCGGTGCCGCAAAAAACTCTTGTCTACTGTGCAATATTGTTGTGAAACGCGGGGAGCCCTCAATTCAGTGTATTAATTGTGCCGGTTTAGCTCACCTTTCTTGTTGCCCCGATTTCAGTGGAGCGTCAACAAACTCGTACGAGTGTAACACCTGTGTGTCGCGGAAAATTCAGCAAACATCTTTTGTCATTGAGTCATCGTCTGCTCCGCTGCCGACCGCTGGAACCTCTCGTAAACGGTCTGCTACATCACCACCTCAGCTGTCCGACTCTCGAGTCAAATTTCGACAGACCTTACCGTCGACAGAAGTAGAATCACTCGGATCTATAAGTATGTCTCAACCTTTTGAGTCTGAAGCGCAAAAATTCCAGGATGATCCGGAGATTCCTAATCACTTGAAGAAGCTTGGTTTTTTGCTCGAGACATTCCACTCATCCCTCAAAACGCAATTAACAACAATAGAGTCACGTCTAACAAATAACGAGGAAGAACATGCACGTGCATTTGCTAGCCTACGCGCAGATTTTATCGCTACACGAACCCAAGTTGACCCCTGTGAAATTCGAATTTCTGGAATTCCAGATTCAGTTGTTACTCCCGATGAAGTCACTCTTGCTCAAGTTTTAAGAGCAATCGATTGCGCTGACCGTGTAGGAACAATCCTGTCTATAAGGCGATGGACGGCACCCCCCTCTCGCATGCCTACTGCTCAGCCTGGTGCTGACCCGCGTGCTACAAACAGTTCGTCTCAAGTACAGAATACCGCGAAAATTGCCCTAGTTACCAAGTTCTGCTCCTCCACTGTTCGCGATTTTGTTCTTTTGAAAGCCTCGGGTCTGAAGGACAAAACCGCTCAGGATATTTTTGGCTTGGGAGGGAATGCCAAAATTTATCTGAATCCTGTTCTGCCTCCACAAGTTCATAAAATTTGGCGTGCGGCATTAATTAAATCTAGAGAACTTGGGTACCTGAGGCCAATTGTGCAGAACCTGACCGTTATGATGCGACCTGCGCCCCGAGCTAACCTCATTCCCATCCTCAACCAAGATGATTTCATCCCTCTTGTACCAAATCAGCGCGATGAGCGCATGGATGCAGATGCATGAGATTTTGCTGGTCTGTCACGGACCCCTATTCTTCCTGTCCCTTTTTCAAGATCTCATATCACTGTCGGTCACATCAACCTGAACCGGTTCACTGCAAACTTCAACCTCCTTGAGGTGCAGATGTCAAGTCATCGCTATGATATTGTGGCTGTATCTGAGACTTTTTTAGGGCCGAATGACTCATTTGATCCGTATAATATCCCTGGTTATAATTTTTTTCGGCACGATAGAGTTGGCAAGGAAGGTGGCGGAGTGGGATTTTATGCCAGATCTGAATTCATTGTTACAATCTTACACCAATCTGATCCTCAATTCAATAATACCCCCGAGTATGTAATTGCTGAAATAAATTTAAGTAACTCAAAATTACTCTCCTCTGTTGTATACCGGAGACCTTCTGCAGCATACCCACTTGAATTCATGGACGTCTTATCTCCACTTCTCCTTTCTTATGAACACTCTATTGTAACTGGTGATTTCAATCTCAATATGGCAGCCAATACTTCTGAGTCATTATCGTTCAAAGATCTGTACAGTGCCCATTTACTACATCTTGTCAATTCAGCTCCCACGCATCATGCGATTGGAAAAGATAAAATTTTGCATCACACCTGCTTGGACCTTTTTCTAGTTCGAAATATAACGGCCTTCATTGTACACAGAAAATCTGAATCCCCCTTTGCTGCTGGACATGATTTTATAGAAATCGACTACAGTATTAAAACGCCAGTTATTCCTGCAAAACCCATCTCTGTGAGGAATCTTTCGAAGATAAATCAACCTCAGCTACTGGATCTGATAGGAAACAAGCTGCCCAAGATCAATCAGATCCTTCCCGTGACAGACCAAAACCCTAATTCTCACTGTGTAGACCACGCGCGACAGAACTCCTGCCTACCGCTGCTCTTCCCTTCAAGTCCCCCTGTATGACACAATTCTATTCTAAGCCCTAGTTATAATGCTATTCTAAGACCCATAGACCTAAGCTCCCCCGTCTATTTTGATTTTGCTAAGAGCCACCTAGATGATGCTGTAAATTCGATCACCAGCGCCACACTTGAACCCTTCGATCAGCTAGCACCCATTAGAAACTTCAATGGCACCTCCTCAAAAAAACCCTGGGTGTCAGCTGATATTCGTCGGCTCATGGATCAGCGTGACAAATTGTTTCGTACGGCTAGTCGCACGAAATCGCAAGATCTCTTGTTTGAGTACCGTAGAAAACGTGCAGAAGTCAAAAGTCAATTGGATAATGCCAAGAACGCGTATATCGCTGACAGGATGTCATCTGCTCCAGACTCTAAATCCAGATGGAGTGAACTTCGGAAGCTGGGAATAGTCTCTCGTCCCCGCTCGTCCCCCCTAGATTTGTTCGATTCAAAAACACTGAACCAACATTATGCTACCGTAACGAGCATAGGTAATGCACTAAAAGACGAAGAAGTCGAACGCATCTGTTCCATGCCGTTGCCCTCGAATATCCCAACATTTGACTTGTCACTAGTGAGTGAAACTGACGTTTCTCAAGCTTTTTCTGACAGCAAGTGTAGGGGTATGGGCGCGGACGAGATTTCTTCCTCTATGACCAAGTTAGCTTTTCCTGACATACAGCCACACCTCACACGCGTGTATAACGAGTCTCTCTCGTCAGGCTATTTTCCCACTTCTTGGAAACGAGCTTCAATTATCCCTCTATCGAAGATATCTGCCCCCAAGACACCCTCGGATACACGTCCTATTGCGCAATTATCCGAATTCTCAAAAGGATTGGAGAGAATAGTTCACAAACAGCTTTCAGATCACTTGTCGACCTCGAACTTACTTCACGACCGTCAGTCTGGCTTCCGGCCTCATCATTCGACCCAATCGGCCCTCCTCGGGATTCTCGAGGACACCCGAACTGCAATAGATAAACGAATGCTCCTGGTGCTGATTTCTTTCGACTTCTCCAAGGCATTTGATACCTTGCCACATGCTAAACTGTTGATGAAGCTCAGGAAAATCGGTTGCAGTGACCGAGTTATTCGCTGGTTTGCAAGCTATCTCCGCAGTCGTCACCAAGCTGTTCGTCTTAGTGATGGAATGCATAAATCGTGGCTTCCTCCTATAACTGGCGTTCCTCAAGGAAGTGTGCTCGGACCCCTTCTTTTCTTGATATTCATCAATGACCTTCCGGAGACCCTGCTACATACCAAATGTGCCATTTTTGCAGACGACTCAAGCATTTACCTTCATTGTCTGCCAAACGAGCTGCTGGACCACATTGCTCTCATATTTTTAGATGCCCAAGCAGTTGCTAAGTGGGCCACAGAGAACGGCTTAAAACTCAACGCTTCTAAAACTTCTGTCATCATCCTAGGAAGCAAACTCTATCTCAAAGAGATAAAATTCGAACAGTTGCCTCAGGTTCAAGTCATGGGTACGGCTATACCCTACTCGAAGCAAATCAAGAGTCTTGGAGTGCTTGTCGAGCGCTCACTTGACTGGGGTAAAGAAGTCAACCAAATCAGTCAGCGCGTTCATGGATCCCTCTATTCCCTCAGAATTGCTGCTCGCACTCTGCCTCGTCCATTGAGGCAACAACTTGTGAGTAGCTTGGTACTCCCATATCTCGATTATGGCTCAGCATTGCTTACCGGCTTAACCAAGGAACAAAACTTGAAGCTACATCGTCTACACAATGCCTGCATAAGATTCGTCTATGGGAATATCCCTCGACAGGCTATTGTTACACCCTATCGTGTCAGTCTTGATTGGCTCTCTGCTCAGAGCCGCAGAGAATATCTGCTCGGATCCCTCGCGCTCGCTATCATCAAGTATAATCAACCAACATTCCCGAGGTCTGAGTTTTCTCTTGCTACTGAAAATCCCAGCCTACGCCAGTCCGAGAGGAAAAACAAAGCCTCCTTCACCTATCGCTCTCCCCGAACAGAAGCCCTCAACCAGTCCTTCACTATCCGAGCCTCACACCTTCTTAATCAACTTCCATGTTTGAACTTTGAGCTGAGCCTGGATACTTTGAAAACCGGACTCTTGAATTTTTTGCGAGATCGAGATCGTGATGATTGGTTCAAGCGTGCATCCTGTGAAGGCCTAGAAGCCATCCCCCTACCGTTGCGCGATACTCTTCATCAGCCTCCATAGTGAACACAATCAAATTTCTGTTTTGAGAGCTCCCCCTCTGAATTACATCTCGAGATAACGTTAATGGATGAAAATATTTCCTAAGCACTTTAATGTAATGAATACCGTTTCCTTATTATAATAGACACCTTATATGTATATTTTTGAATTCACATTCATTATTCTGTATGTAGTATGCTTGTACACTTGTTATGTGGGAGAATGGGGTTTCTACCCCCCGTCCTCAATAAAACCTAAATCAATCAATCAATCTCTCTCTCTTACTCACATTCGTTGCGCGAAAATGTAAACAATGCATTGGACTCGCGGCAAGGCTCTCATCGCACGACGAAAGCTTTCGTCCAGTTTGTGGAAAGCTTTCGTCGCGCTTATTTCGTATCTGCTCTACACTTTCAATCCGAAGAGTGCCTATCATAGGTCTAAGATGCCACCTGCTTGTTCTCATAAAGGAAATCGACTTAGATTTTGTGTGATGTGTATGAAAAAAAATTCGGGAGTGCAAAAGTTACTCTGTTTCTCTGCTTTCCATTCAGTTGTGGACACATATTTCTCGAGCTATTTGGATCCTAATTTTCAAAAGTTTACGAGCAAATTCCGTACGAGTTACTTCAAACTCAAAATAAGCGTTCTCCGGAGGTTAATGTAGTGTTTTATCACGTAGCATATTTCTGTTTGTAAGTAAAGAGGGGGCTTGGCTCATACAGTGAGCAAGCAGTCGAATCTGTTCATTCTGATCTCGGAAAAACATGGGATAAATACAAAGTGCCAGTCACGCATCCTGATTATGCCAAAAGGTTGCTGAGAGCTGTGAGCGAGTACAACAGTCGTCGTATTCATGGATCAAGAGATATTCATGTTCTTAATTAAATTGTTGAATTCATTTCTTCCGTTTTGAAACAAATGTGATTTGACAGATATATTTCCCGGAACATGCAACTTGTTCACTATGTATCATAGAATAGTGTATTAAAGTTGATTTATTCGAAAATCCGAGAGTTCATGTTTCTTCTACTATGCCTTACGTTGCGAATCGTCTGGGATGGATTATTTAGAACCATCTGCACTTTCTGAAGAGATATTGGTGAAATTCCAAGCATATAGTTCAGCATTCATCGCCATCGAACCGCAATAAATAGGTTTTTTGACGTAAAAAAAACCACATAAGAATTGATTAATTCCAAAATCCCCACTCAAGCGATTTAAAAAACACTTGGATGGTGTTATTGGACCCCCAAACAATCATGCAAAAAAAGATCAGGCGAGGTGGTCCTCCGACTCATTTAAAGTCTGTTTAAGGACACCGTGTATCGGTTCTCTTCGTGGCCCAGAGACCAGCAAGTTATGCCTGGTGGTACGAGAACCGACTCATTCCTCTAAGTCGAACAAAATGAAGAACTATCTGCTCATTTTCAGTCGTGAGTGGTCAGAATTGCGGTGCTTATGTGCGCAGAGAAAGTCTTCCGCGTGCGCGACTTGATGAGTTTCCACGTTTGTGAGCTGGAAACTCAGTCGATCGGGAACCCAGTCTCAAAACTCAGAGCAGCCATCATATCAGTACGAATCGACCATTCCATGAGCGGGAATAAATCAACCTCGAAACTCATGGAGTACCCGATTACCGCAAGTGTATAGACACTTGAGCTGAAGAATATCTTGTAGAAAAAATTAACACCCCAGAGTCCTTTGTTCGTGGACTGGTCCTTTTCAATAGAATCTCAAGTTCGATGATGAGAGTCTTGCGAGTTTAATAGCTCTTATGTCATCGAAGTTGTATCCGTTCCCGCCTGTGTTATCATCTCGTGTTCGCGTGAAATTTTCTTAGCAGCATGAGTGGAAATGAAATGACAAATCTTGTTACGTATATGGAAACAGTAAAACACGACCACTTAACGATGAGGATGAGCGGAATATGTTACGTTATGTGCCGCCAAAAGTCGTATGGTATTTTCTGCAGCGCGAGAAGATGAGCTCCCTATCGGGCATGTGACGGGATCTGTTACTCTTCGGTACAAGCGTCGACTTGGCTAATGAGATCTTTGAGATTCAGATTTCGGAAACATAACTCAATCTCATGACATTCTGTTTCAGTTCGTGTATACAGCATCTCAGCGGAAGTGAGCAGGTTCAACATGCCGAAATTGGTGAGTGTAATTACTGTGAAATGAATATGTCGCGCCGACATTGAGATGAGTCCTCCTCCTTGGTCAGTCATCCACCTCACCCCAAAGAAGCTTGACTCCTCCGCCCCCCTTCTGTCTGGCTCTATTTTTTTCGACGTGGCCAAGGGCAAAATCTTCCTCCAGACTCTGTCGGATCTATCTCCAGTCCGTGAATTGGTTCAGCTGTGATTTCATCCGTGACACACTCTTCAAAAGCTAATATTAATGCGAATGGGTCGTTTCATGCTGAAATGGATTACCCTACTCAAGGATTCCGTGGTGTAACGACTATGAACATTCGGTCCTGGAAAAGTGTGTCACGTTCCATGGCACCCTGAAACACTCCCGGAGCTCTCTTGCGTACGAAAACCCTCATCCCGATTGTCAACTCCTGCGGATGAGGAGAAACTTTATCTTTTGATTTCGAGAGGTGGAACAGAATCTTATCTCTATCGAAGTTCAGGTCTGAGCGCCCGGGCATTCGCAGTTTTGATTGTCTCCCGAATTTTGGAAATTCATTCTCCTCCCAACGAAATTTTGGTCTGTCCATCAGGTTATTCATGGGTTCAGTCGCGGTCCCGAGATTTGAGGATGATCAGGATCAATGGAAAGGGAAGAAAAGGAAATTCATCTCGATCATTCCGAGCAACCTTTATTATTATAAGCGTATTGATGCCGACGTTTCGACTGTTTTCGATACAGTCTTCATCAGGGCAGGGAATACCATTTCTGCATAAGATTAAAGAGTTCGTCAACTATTGTTCATCACGCATTTTTGTATATATATATATATATAACTTTACATTTCACCTCACTGAGTGCTATAAAAGTACATCACAGTATACGTGAATTTGTTGTTCACTTGTCAATTTTCATAATATCGCACATTGTACACTTTTTTCCCGAAAGAACACAGAAGGTCACGAATTTGCCGAATTTCTAGAACCAAAGGAATATTATTATTGAAGGCGAGTACTTACGCAGCCCAGCTGTTTGGGACAACGATGCGTGCGCTATGAGCGTCGCCGTCGAAGTGAGGAACAGCTGACCTGTACTTTTGATATTGGAAGGGGCTCAATATACCTGTAGTAGTGTTTCATGTGTTTAGCAATCATTCTAAGATAATACTCGAGCTTTTTATCTATGTGGATTATTTTTCTCGACTTCTTCAAAGATGTCAATAGACTTTTTGTATAAAATTTCTAGGTTTCCGATGTCAGATCTTTTGTTGATACGATTGTCTGGATTGAAATGTATGTACAGCATTTCTAAAAACTCTCATTTGTACTCGTTGTTCTCATGATGTAAAATTTTTGTATATCAAAACAGTGCTTTTTTTGCTTTGAGTGACGGAAAACAAGTGACCTTTCATCTTCTTTCTCGACACATTTCTCTTGTTCAGATATCCTAACTCCTGAATTACGGTAAGTTCGACAAATATAAGACAGTTTACATATGTATACTACATGGTATCTGATAAACTATACCTTTACATGAAAAGTTATCCGACTTATCTTCGCCCAGAGATGAGATATTGAGTTTGTTTTTCATTTGGTGAATGGGAATGATACTATATTTTGGCGCTATTGACGAAGCAACATTTTGTACATAGGGGATTATCATTTTTCGAGTGATTTGGAGGAGCTCCAGCTGCGCCCTAGTTTTCCGCGGGTGTTTTGCTCAACTAATTTTAGGTTTTCGTCATGAAGAACCTCATCGGACGATTTTGTGGCTTCATCCACTAAATTGTAAACTATTGATTTTTTGATAGTCAAAGGGTGATGTGAGTCGGGGTGGATGTATTTCCCTGAAAACGTGTCTTTTCTGTACCAATTTGTCTTAGCTATTTGGTCTGGAACCCTGTCGATTGGATGGTCTAAGAAATTCAAGACATTGTTACTCTCCTGTCCTACAGTGAACGTAAAGAGAGGGTCATATGAGTTGAACACACTCAAAATTTCTTCCCCATCATCTGCTTTGATAATCCAAAAACAATCATCCACATAACGTTTATAGAGAAGTATAGAATTTTTTAGAACTTTCAAACAATGGTTTTCAAGTTCCTCTAAGTCGTCGTCTCTCCTCGTGACTAAGAATCTACATAAATAGAAAGCTTGAGTATTATATTAGAATCATTGCCACACACATGAAACACTACTACAGGTATATTGAGCCCCTTCCGATATCGAAAGGACAGGTCAGCTGTTTCTCACTTTGACAGCGACGCTCATAGCGCACGCATCGTTGTCCCAAACAGCTGGGCTGTGTAAGTGCTCGCCTTCAATAATAATATTCTTTTGGTTCCAAAAATACGGCAAATTTGTGAGCTTCTGTGTTCTTCCAGGGAAAAAATATATAATGTGCAATATTATGTAAATTGACGAGTGAACAACCAATTCACGTATACTGTAATGTAATTTTATAGCACTCAGTCAGGTGAGATGTGATAATATATCTGAGTCATTTCGGAGCATTTCTGCCAGAGGCGTCACCAGGGGGGTCTGGGAAAAATTTCAAAAACTTTTTTCCCATCAATAATATGTTTAAATGTACAAAAAATTCTTTTTGAGATTTTTCCGAAGCCCTCCACGGGCCCTAGGGCCCACAGAAGGTCTATTTTAGGCCCTTTTCAGCCTATTTCTCGAAAATCATAGCTCCGACTTGACTCAATCTTTTTCTACGTATTTGGGCGAATTTTCTTTGTTACGACTAGCACTTTTGGGAAAAAGAAATAGTCAGAAATCAATCATGCAGCCTAGTCACTTCTAAGAGCTATTTGCTGAGAGCAGATTTCAGCGATTCTTGGGCCTGCTTCAAAGCGATCTAGCTTCTACTAGACACGTGATAATCGACTTCTGCAAGTGGTCATTTTGAAGGTCTTCAAAACCTACAATTTGACCACTTGTAGCAGTCGATTATCGTACTTTTTATAGGAGCTATAGCCGATACAAGTTGGGCAGTCTTGTAAAAATGCCAAACTCTAGGTCAATTTAAGAAAATCGTTTTAATTTTCTTTCGACCCCAAGCCTGTGCGAATATGTTTTTCGATACAAATACTATCAATTAAAACAATAACCTGGGTATCCCAAAGTTTGTTGTAATATCCAGATTCTTAGAATATGTTGGAGGTAAGGGACTATCGGAATTCATCGTATCTCTCATTCATTTCAACCAGCGGTTCCCTAGAATCTATGGGTTTAATCCTCAGAATGAACGCAGGAGCAACATCAATTTCTTTCTCTAATAAATCATGGAGCCACAGTCCCTACCATAAATGATGGAACATGCCTATGGGCCATTTCGGAGCATTCCACCCAGAGCCGTCACCAAGGGAATCTGGAAAAAATCCCAAAAATTTTTTTCCTATTAGTACCATGTTTCAATAGAACGGAAAATTTTTTTTGGAATTCTTTCGAAGCCCCCCATGGGCCTGAGGGCCCATAAAAGATTTATTTGAGGCCGCTTTTTAGCATATTTTGGAAAAATTATAGCTTCGACTAGACTCAATATTTTTGGACGTACTTGGGCACATTTCCTCCCTCAAGACTGGCAATTTCAAGAAAAAAATTGTCCAAGAGCGATAAGTGAGCGTAGCAACTTCTAGGAGCTATTTGCGAAGAGCACATTCTGGCGATTTTTGGGCCTCCTTGAAAGTAATCTAGCTCCGTTTAGACATGGGATAATCGACTTCTACCGATGGTGATTTTATATGTCTTGGGAGAAGCTACAATTTGACCACTTGCAAAAGTTGATTATCGGACTTTTCATAGGAGTTACAGTCGTTACAAGTTGAGCAGTTTCGTGAAAATGCCGAACTTTGAGCTGAATCTGAAAAAATCGTTGTTTTTTCTTTCGATCCCAAACCTATGCGAATATATTTTTCGATACAAATACTATCAGTTAGAATGATAATCTGGGTGGGCCATTCAATTCTCGATTTTATTCAGCCAATTTAAAACACCTTTTTTGACTTTTTGCTTGAAATGCTTGAAATGCCAACAGGCATGGCTCGTATATGCTTCCATCTGAGTTGTTGTGCACCAATCTGGATGAAATTACTCCACAAAGTACCCCCTAATATGTATAAGAACTTCCGGAGGCGAGACTCAAGCGAGAAACGAGCTGGAGGCTCAAACCACCAGGTCCGAGATGGGCATTATTTCGTCTATTTTGGGGCAGGCGAGCGAGGTCTCGATTCCTCGAGTTCTTGCCCACAAACGAGACGAGTGGCTAGAGTAGGGATACAAATATGTTTTTGCAACTGTGTGCGCGAAGTTGTAAAAAAATGAGACTTCTCTTCATTATTTACAGTGCGAGAAGTAATGCGTGAATGACTTCTCGCACAGTTTTACATTTACGCACTGGTGAAGTGTGCGTAAATGTAACTTCTCGCTCAAATGCATTTTCATTTACGCACAGTTCCAAAATATGATGTCACGTCATCCCTCTGAATTTGGCCTTTCTTGGAAACTTTGTTCTCAAGATGATCTTGCTCGGACAGTGGTGCATTTAATTACAACTTCGCGCAAAGTTGCAAAAAATAGTATACGCAACACGTGCGAGAAGTTTCCGCACTCGTTTGGCAACTTGTGCGGAAATTGAACTTCTCGCACTTGTTGCGTAATATACTATTTTTGTACTCAAAATGACCATCTCAACACGATTCCGGGGTCAATTCGTGCCTAGGTTATCATCCAATCCTTAAACGGCGTTAAACTCCGTAATAACAGGTTTTGCGCTTCTACTGCAGAACGACGATGATTCAGGATTCAATGGACCCCGGAATCGTGTTAAGATGGTCATTTTGAGTCGAAAAAACATATTTGTATCCCTACTCTAGCCACTCGTCTCGTTTGTGAGCAAGAACACGAGGAATCGAGACCTCGCTCGCCTGCCCCAAAGTAGACGAATTAATGTCCATCTCGGACCTGATGGTTTGAGCCTCCAGCTTGCTTCTTGCTTGAGGCTCGCCTTTGGAAGTTCTCATACATATTTGGGGGTACTTTGGGGAGTAATTCCACCCAGATTGGTGCATAACAACTCAGATGGAAGCATATACGAGCCATGCCTATGTTGGCATTTTAATCAAGAAGTCAAAAAAGGTGTTTTAAATTGGCTGAAAAAAATCGAGAATTGAATGGCCCACCCAGATTATTGTTCTAATTGATAGTATTTGTATCGAAGAACGTATTCGCACAGGTTTGGGGTCGAAAGAAAGAAAACGATTTTTTTAAATTGACCTCAAAGTTTGGCATTTTTACAAAGCTGCTCAACTTGTATCGGTCATAGCTCCTATAACGAGTACGATAATCGACTTTTACAGATGGTCAAATTCTAGGTTTCTCCAAGACCTTCAAAATGACTACCTGCAGAAGTCGCTTATCACATGTCTAGTAGGAGCTAGATCGCTTTGGAACAGGCCCAAGAGTCGCTGAAATCTGCTCTCAGCAAATAGCTCTTAGAAGTTACTAGGCTGCATGACTAATTCCGGACTATTTTTCTTCCAAAAGTGCTAGTCTTAACAACGAAATCGCGCCCAAGTACGTAAAAAAAGATTGAGTCAAGTCGGAGCTATGATTTCCCAGAAATAGGCCAAAAAGGGCCTAAAATAGACCTTCTGAGGGCCCTAGGGCCTGTGGAGGGCTTCGGAAAAATCCCAAAAAAATTTTTCGTTCTTTTCAAACATAGTATTAAAGGGAAAAAATTTTCTGGGATTTATCCCAGACCCCACTGGTGACGCCTTTGGCCGAAATGCTCCGAAATGACTTATATATATATATATATATATATATATATATATATATATATATATATATATACAGATCTCTGTGATGAACAATAGTTGACGAACTCTTCAATCTTATGGAGGAATAATATTTTCAGCCCTGATGAAGACTGTATCGAAAACAGTCGAAACGTCGGCATTAATACGCCGATAATAATAAAGTTTGCTCGGGATGATCAGGATGAATTTCCTTTTCTTCCCGTTCATGAATTTCCCAACGAGCGAAAGAATCAAAAGAGAGTATGATCAATTTTTGTCTCGATCGATTTGAACGATCGGGACTTCATCGCTCGTGGGAATTTCAAACCATATTATTACATGATTCGGCTAATGCAAGCTAATTTTAATAAACGGATCTGTTGATTATGTGACATAGATCGATATTGGAGTACCTCAATTCGATCTATGTACCTTGGAGGCACCTCGCTATTCAAGTGTCGCAACAACAAGCCCCCCCCCCCCTGAAGAGTCTGATCAGGAGAGTAAAGACGAAACGCACCAACACCTAGCGTGAGTCAAAACTTTTCGTCACTCATCTCATTTGTCAAGGATTTGAAATTTCACCAAAATCCTTCAAGTTGCAACACTCGAATTGCGAGAGGCCTTCAAGGTACATAGATCGAATTGGAGTGATCCAATATTAATCTATGTCACTCAATCAACAGATCCGTTAATCAAAATGAGCTTGCATTAGCCGAGTTATGTAATAATATGATCTCCCCCCCCCCCCATTTCATTTTTTCCAAAAGTTTAACTTGGCGAGTATGGCCATCCTTTCCCCCTATCACTTCATCTGGGATCAAAAATTGAATTTCAACTCTTGAGGTTCATGAGATCAGGGGTAACATGTCGAGTAACTATCCAGCAAAATCTAAACGTGAAACTAATGAAAAGAGAATGAAAAGTACAAATTTTGACTTTTGAGAGTCGTGAGATCAAGAAAAGTATGCCGAGTAATTATTTTGCAGGAGCTTAACGTGAAACGCATGGATAAGGATTGATAGGATTACAATTTGATTTTTTCGATAATTTTGACTCAACTTGACTTACTCACCATCTCTACTCATTCTTGAACTAAAGCGATCAGTGCTGCATTGAATCTTCTGCTTCCCGCTTTCTTCCCATGGGTCTAGATAGATAATCATTCTCAATATATCTGGTAGATAAAGAGATGGTGAGTAAGTCAAGTTGAGTCGAAATTATCGAAAAAATCAAATTGTAATCCTATCAATCCTTATCCATGCGTTTTACGTTAAACTTCTGCCAAATAATTACTTGACATACTTTTCTTGATTTCACGACCCTCAAGAGTTAAAACTTGTATTTTTCATTCTCTTTTCATTAGTTTCACGTTTAGATTTTGCTGGATAGTTACTCGACATGTTACCCCTGATCTCATGACCCTAAAGAGTTGAAATTCAATTTTTGATCCCAGATGAAGTGATAGGGGGAAAGGATGGCCATACTCGCCAAGTTAAACTTTTGGAAAAAGTGAAGTGGGGGGGGGGGAGATTTCAACACTTGGCTATGATAATGACTGAATATTCTCAGATCGAAAAACATGCTGTAAGTAGTAGCATGTACGAAAACACAAATAACTTCTATGTATCTCATCCATAAAAATCATTATCTTAATTAACACTAGTGTGCTTAATTCCAAGATGAGTATTTTTTTGATCATGAGCAAAGAAAAATCTGGAGAAGTAAAACTTTGTATTTTTGATAGCAGGACTTGGAATTAGTTCATGAAATTGACTTGGGTTGATGCGAAGACTCCTAACCCACTTGTGATGGTGCTTGACAGAGAATATTTAGGATCACGAAGAACTTCTAGATTGTGGAAATACCTCACATGAGTTGGTTCGTCCACTCTTCAGCAAGAGAGGATGCTAACTATCAAAGTGAATAACTAATAACTTATTGATAAATGAAACATAGAATCATGACACTTATACATCTGTTGTCCAACATTTCCCAAGGACCAAAATCTGAAACAAATTCCATGTAGCACATTGGTAATTCGTAACACATCAAGAAGTTGGAGCAACTCGTGCGAACTTATTCTGGGGAAATGAACGTTCAAAAGCATTATGTGATATGTGTTTAGATTTCTGATGGAATGATCCTGAAATACTTCCAGATAGATGTATGGATCCAGTTTGTTTGGTGGACTCCTCAACCAATCATTTTTTCAATTTGAACTTACCACTCTCCACCAAGAGCGTAAATGTGCCTTTCTTCCTCCATAATACTCTTGATGGAATAGAAGAACCCTGTACCATTTTCTAATCCTATCCAGAAATGAACCTATGCCATCACGCTCACAAAGTATATGGCAAGAATGTGAGTGGCACGCCAAGAAAGTAAAATCCATATACGATATGAGTAAGAGTCTAGCTGAGACCTTTGGGTTAGAGTATTACGCAATAGAGGTATGAAATCCAAAATTCACCAGAGCAGCACCAGAGATCAGTGTTGATATATCACAACAACTGTTCTTGGACAGTCGTCAATTGGACTGACCTGTCTCACAACATCTAAATGTGAGAGACGATCCCTCTTGATGTGTTGGACATTGACAGGTTTTTATTGAGACACAAAAAGCAACACAAAGGATATTCTATTGGTCGCACTCCTCTTCAACTAGAATGGTTTATGTTTATGAACTTTTTTTTGAGATGCACAATTTATGGCTCCACAGTTGGGCCTGTCTGAAGTCTTGAGGGAACTGAAAGTCAATACACTGCTGAGATGTAGATTGATACTCATCTTTTCTCACAATCAAATCCTAAATTCACCAAATATTTTTGAAGATCAACTCTTGACACTGCACAACAGCGAGAATGACACCCAGACAGACAAGAAAACCCACAACGATAGGTGGCTCTTGATCCTCCAACAATGAGAGCTGATATCGGCAAGCTCGCTTCAGCCGGTGCTACGATCGGCATCAATTGGCATTAAATCTCTGCTGTTATCTCTTCATAATATGATCAAAATAGTCAAAAACGTTACATTATGTTACTGCTACAACATATGTTACTGCTTACTGCTGGAGCGGAATAACGCCGTCTGCTACACATGCGGCTGCATCAAAACATCACCCGTCTTCTCGCTAGTCGATCGTCCTGCATGTCGACCCCAACAATCGATTGTGTTCGACTTCGAGTGTCGTAACGCGGCTGAAATCTTGACGCGAAAAAACTGGGAAGGGTCGAAATTGGTGAGCAAGATATTTCGGCATTAAACGTTGTCAGCGGCAAAATGACTTTCCAATATCCTTGTTGGGGACCGAAATAACGGGTTCCGAGGGATTAAGACCCCCCTGAACCCAGGGAAGCATGAAATAAGTAAGTTTGAAAAAATGCGTGAGGTTAAAACGGCCCAACTCAGCGTATATAAGGCACGGCAGCCTTGCGCGCGCTGTCTCTCCTTCTCACATGTTTTTCCTTTTCATATACTCGCCAAGGAGGGGCTGCCGCGCCTTTTGATTTGAGGATGATTCTTCTTACGCCAAAATTCTCGGTCCGAGCATTCATATTGTTACACTCACTCGTAAGACAATAAATTAGAGCCACCGAATTATCAAAACAACACGTGTCTTTATCTCTTTGACACAACAAGAGCGTCTTATCCTCGTGACAGCCACGACCAGACTAACTTCAAAACATAACAACACAAACAAACACACACTAGCAACCGATTGATCGATAAATACCAACGGTTGCGAACGTCAAGTACCTACATATGTACAGATACAATACTATCCCCCCCTCGAACGATTGACGTCCTCGTCAATTAGTCTCTGCAATGGAGAATCTTCTCACATCCACGTCGGCTCCAGGACGCATCACGGATGCAACCGTCGTTCCAGAATGCGATGAAGGTCCTTATTCGAGATTGTTGAACGAATTAATCTCCGTTGCTCCAACAGCAGCTCCAGGACTTCCAATCCAACTGCTGATTCCAGGGGTTCCGAAGGATTCGTGATTTGATGGTGTTATCTGTTCGAGGGTCCTTAAGTGTTTGCTCTTCGGGTTTGTGATAGAAGATGATGAATGCTGGATATCACAACCCTTGCCCCAGCATTTGCCAGAACACCCGAAGGGAAAACCAGCCAAAAACCTCAGGTGGGGCAACCCTTGTTTCTGTCCAAGTAAGGTGCGAGACGCTCTCCATTGACGATCCGTCTCTTGTTTCTCGGTGTTTTCTGGATACAGAAGACGTTATCGTTGATTTTCTTCAGGACTTGGTACGGTCCATCCCAAGATGATTGTAGTTTGGGTGTTTTGCCGACCGATCTTTTTGGGCAATAGAACCAAACTCTCCGTCCTGCTTCGAACTTCTTCGTCTTCGCGTCCAAGTCGTAGCGTGCTTTCGTTCTCGCCCATTTGGTTGTCATTCTTTCTGAGATGGTGTACTCTCTGTAGTCTCCTTAGCAATTCTTGGCTATACCCAAGCGTAGATGTTCGAACGCTGTCCGGTGGTACTCCGTGAATCATGTCCAAAGGAAGACGAAGGTCTCGGCCGAGGTGGAGTTCGGCAGGTGTGAATCCAGTGCTCTCATTCTGGGAAGATCTAAATGCCAGTAGGAAGAACGGTATCAGCTTATCCCAGTCTTTTTGGTTTTCTGAAACGAACAATGAGAGATACTGGAGGATCGATCTATTTAGTCTTTCGACCATTCCGTTAGACTGTGGGTGTAATGGCGTGGTTCTGGATTTGAACCCAACTTATCAGTCACCTTTTTGAACAGCCTAGACTCGAAATTCCTTCCCTGATCTGTGTGGATTTCTAGAGGAACGCGTGAGTCCGGAGTAATGTTATTGACCAGTGCGTCAGCTACAGATTCTGCTCTAACATTCGATAATGCGACAACCCAAGCCCATCTCGTGAAGCAATCGACAGCTACTAGCAAGTACCTATTTCCCGATGATGATTGTGGAAACGGTCCCAGGATGTCTATTTGAATTCTCTCTGACGGCGCACCCACATTATAAATCTTTAAATTCCCTTGACCACTGCTTTGTGGGCCTTTTTTACTTATGCATACATCACACGTTCTGCAGTACTCTTCCACATCCTTACGACAACGGTCCCAATAAAATAAACGGCGTATTTTCATCGGAGTCTTCTTCTGACCGAAATGGCCACCACCAGGAGAATCATGGGCTTCTCTCAAAACGACCGAAACTTTTGATCTAGGCACCACCAAAAGATCAGTACTCGTTTCAAGGTCAGTGAACTCCCATCGTCTATATGAAATTTCGTTTTTGAGAACCAATGAATCCCACTGTTGGATATAAAATTTCAAACTGGAACTCTGGGAAGATATAGTTTCCCATGTCGGTTTCTCATTAGATTTTTTGTATTCTATGACTTCCTGTAGAACTTGATCTGCATGTTGCGCATCTCTCCACTCGATTTCGTTCCCCTGTGACAACTGGATCCGACCTAAAGTGTGATGTGAGTCATATCTAGCTTCTAGATTATTATAATATTTGCACGATGATTCTTCGCATGGTCTGCGAGACAGCGAGTCTGCGTTGCCGTGAGACGCGCCTTCCCTATGAATTATTTCAAAATCAAATTTGCTCAGCTCTCCAACCCACCTCGCGAGTTGTCCATTCAAATCCTTAAAAGATAGCAACCATTTCAAAGCACTATGATCAGTTCTTACTGTAAATTTCTTTCCTATCAAATAATGTGCGAAATTTTTATCGGATTCCACAACAGCCAGTAGCTCACGTTGGGTCACACAGTAATTTCTTTCCGATTTGCTGAAAATTTTACTAAAAAAGCTAATAAGTCGTTCCTTTCCTCCGTGTATTTGAGACAGCACTGCACCCAGCCCATGCCCTGAAGCATCAGCATCCAGAATGAACTCGGCATCCAAATCAGGATATCCTAAAATTGGAGGAGAACTTAACGCTGTTTTGAGTTTCATAAACGCATCTTCACATTCGGGTGTCCAAATAAAAATGGCTGCTTGCCCTGTTAAAGCATACAAAGGTTTAGCGATTGCCAAAAAATGTCGGACGAATTTCCTGCAGTACGACGCTAAACCAAGCAAACTCAAAACCTGTTTCTTATTTTTCGGTGTCGGCCAATTTACAATGCTGAGAACTTTGTCAGGATCTGCTCGCACTCCTTCTACTGAAATGATATGTCCTAATTACAAGACTTCAAGTTTGAAAAAATGACATTTTTCGCGTTCAACTTTAAATTTGCATCTCTGAATCTAGAGAGAACGATCGTAAGGTTCTCAATCATTCTTCCGAACGTGTTTGCTTTGACAATGACGTCATCTAGACAAACCATGCAAATTATGTTGATCAGATTGGACAGCACTTCTTCCATCAATCTTTCGAAAACTGCAGGTGCATTACAAAGACCAAATGCCATAACTTCGAATTCCCATAATCCATTGCCTATTGAGAACTCGGTTTTCTCCTTATCATCTGGCCGAATCCGGATTTGCCAGTATCCTGAATTTTGAATCGAGCGTAGAAAACAAAGAATCGCCTTTCAAAGTATCCAGAATCTCGTCGATTTTCGGCAATGGGTTAGAGTCCTTCCTGGTCACAGCATTGAGTCTACGGTAATCAACGCAAAATCTAATAGACCCATCTTTCTTAATCTTTATGACCACTGGCGAACACCAAGAACTTTTGGATTTGCTTATCACCCCGTCTCTCTTCATTTCCTCTATCACCTTTTCTACTTTGCTTCTCAAATGCATAGGAATTCGACGAATTTGCTGTTTGATGGGTTTTGAATCCACCACTCCGATTTTATGCTCTCTCAAATGATTTGAATCATTTGAGAAAGAAATCGAGAATAGATCTCGATAGATCATATTTCGTTTCGTTTCTCAACAACCCCGGAACGTTTTGTTTCTTCTCGATTCGTTAGTTAATAACGAAACAAATCTCACTTCGATTTCGTTTCGGTAGGGAATTTCGAAAGTGTAACGAAACTAAAAGAGTTCCGTTTCGTTTCAGTCTTGGTTTCCGGATCAATATAAGAATTTTGTTTCGGTTCATTTCGTATCGTTACAGGAAAAGCGAAACAAAAATGACATCCAATAAAGTTATTAGATAACGAAACAGTATCATAAAACTTCCGTTTCGTTTCGGTTTTCTGCGAGTCTGAGGCATTTAGATTCGTTTCGTTTCGTTTTTTTTGTAACGAAACAAAACTCGCCTCAATTTCGTTTAAGTAGAGAATAACGGAAGTGTAACGAAACTAAAAGAGTTTCGTGTCGTTTTATGCTACGTTTAAGGATCAATGTGAGACTTTCGTTTCGGTTCAATTCGTTCCGTTACAGGAGAAACGAAACATGATGGAAATCCAATAACGTTATGAGATAACGAAACGATATCATGAAACCTTCGTTTCGTTTCGGCCCTCAATTAGTTCGAGGCGGTTGGATTCGTTTCGTTTCGTTTCTTCTGTAACGAAACGAAACTCGCGTGAATTGCGTTTCGGTAGAGAATAACGAAAGTGTAACGAAACTAAAAGAGTTTCGTTTCGTTTCAGGCTTGGTTTCCGGATGAATGTTAGATTTGCGCTTCGGTTTATTTCGTTTCGTCACAGAAGACACGAAACAGAAATGACATCTAATAACGTTATTTGATAACGAAACGATATCATGAAACTTTCGTTTTGTTTCGTTTCATCTTCAACGAAACGAAATCTGCCTCAATTACGTTTCGGGAGAGAATAACGAAAGTGTAACAAAACCAAAAGAGCTCCGATTGGTTTTATACTTTGTGTTCATTCCACGCCAGGGCAAGAATACTCGTCCTGAACTTCTCTCGGATAGCTCCCAAATCGTTCAGTTCTGAGTCACTCACGACAGCGCGAATCAGAGCTGTGATGATTTCCTTAAAGATAGTTGAACTAACATTACCAGTAATTGATGTTACCATGATAAGGAAGCGGTTGGAAATCGAAAATCCATGGGATCCGTGCATATCCCAGGTCAATGTATCTATGTAGGAATAAAACCATAAACATGTTCGAACCAAGCTGAAATTTCTCAGTTGAGAATTTTACGGGCCGAAAGATGCGGATCCTCCTTCAGAAAATCAATATTCTTCTATCAACAGCTAGTCGTATCACTGCATGGATGTATTCGAAGTTGCAAAAAACACGGTAATCGATGGGCACCAAAAAACCGATTGTAGGATATACCCTCGAAGGACCGGGTGGATACAATATTTTCGTGATAGGTCTTCTCTATATTTGTCAAGTAACTGAATTACACCGCGTATCAATACTACGAGTCATCATGTAACATTGGTATTATTACGACTGGTGTGAGGGAGGAGCGCTCATTGAACTCGCCAGACTCAACAATCCAATAGCCAACGTTATCAATGGTGTTTACAATTCCCTCTCTCGAGTCGGTTCCAGTAACTTCCTGCATGATTGTCTCAACTTTGAAATTGCTCGTCCATGACAGACAACAAATTCGTGTCTCTTCGAGAGAATAGCCTCTTTGATTCATAAATTTCTCTCCGTTTTCATCTTTCAAGATGAGTGCTGATAGCTTTCGAACTCTCTACCCTCTGTGACATGACCGTCGGTCTTATGTTCGAAGATTCCTCTGTCTTATTATATATGAGTAGTTCCATAGAAACTTTGGAATAATGTGTGCCTGCTCGTACAAACCCTAAAAACGCTTGACAAAAGAACCTGAAAAGCCATTTTCGTTGTGTTTTCCGGTGCCTTTTTTGGCGCGATCGTTTGTTTTTTGATCCAGAGCTATCCAAAAAAGTTATCATCATGAAAGAGGTCAAAATGTCAATTCCGTGCCCTGTGGTTCTCCATTATTCTGACCTTAGTGAGTATGAAGCATCGCGGTGAAGCTCACTCGGCATTCGGGAGGGCAATCGTGTCAAACATAATGCTATCAAGCACCAAATAGCACTGCTATAAGAGCACAAACACCACTTTTTCGTGCATGACGAGCACGTACATTTTGTGGCGCAATTTCACTTGAAATTCTACTCCCTCACTTTCTCTCGATGGAAGTATATTAGCCCCATTCCAGAACCCCGCGAACTAATTTAGGAATTGGTCAAGCGCAACTTTTCCATGCCTCAGAATTTCAGAAAAAATTGATTTTCATACTTCGCGGAGCTCTTTCCCGCAAGAATCTGTATTTGCTAAATTTTTTGTTCAGTTCCGTGCCTATACTAGTGCGATCCTCGATCACGAGACTACGGAGGTGCTAGTCAGTTCTTTTCGAACTATTTGATGGCCAAATGGAAACCCCAGAAGCTCAAGACCGTAGCTGAAACCATTTGTCCGTAAGATCAATTTTAGAGCCAAATGTCAGGTTCCGTGCCGTACCTCAAAATGTCAGGTTTCGTGCCCACTATCGCGTTATCTTTGTTATACTTATGGTACTCATGAGTTGAAATTTTTTCGTTCGTGCGCGATTCAATTTATGCTTTATATGTTCCAAAAAGTCGGAGAATCCATTTTAGAACCCTCGGAAGTGAGATATGGGGTTGGCACATTTTCGACTCTCAAATATCAAAGTTCAAACGGAACTACTCATATACAAGATAAAACGAGGTCAAACGTCTCGAACTCATTGGAAACCGAAACGAAATAAAACTGTCATAGTTTCGTTTAGATATAAGATAACGAAATCATATGCCCATTTCGTTTCATTTCTTCTCTCATAGAACGAGACTACTTTCTCAAAATTCTCACATTGATCCTTAAACGTAGCACGAAACGAAACAAAACTCTTTTCGTTTTCTTACACTTTCGTTATTCTCTACCGAAACTAAGTTGAGGCGAGTTTCGTGTCGTTACAGAAGAAACGAAACGAAACGAATCCAAACGCCTCAAACTCACACAAACCGAAACGAAATGAAAGTTTCATGATATCATCTCGTTATCTGATAACATTACTGGGTGTCATTTATGTTTTCTCATTCTGCAACGAAACGAAATTCTTACATAGTTCCGGGAACCAAGCCTGAAACGAAATGAAACCAAACCAAACGCCCCGAACTTATTGGGGATCGAAATTAAACGAAAGTTTCATGATATCGTTTCGTTATCTAATAACTTTATTGGATTTCCATTATGTTTCGTTTTTTCTGTAACGGAACGAATCGAACCGGAACGAAATTCTCATATTGATCCTTGAACGTAGCACGAAACGAAACGAAACTCTTTTAGTTTCGTAACACTTTCGTTATTTTCTACCGCAACAAAATTAAGGCGAGTTTCGTTTTTTTACAGAAGAAACGAAACGAAACGAAACCAAACGCCTCAGACTCACAGAAAACCGAAACGAAACGAAAGTTTCATAACACCGTTTCGTTATCTAGTAACGTTATAAGTTGTCATATTCGTTCCGTTTCTCTCTCGTGAAACGTAATAGAAGCAGGACTTAGAATCGTTTCGTTTCTTGGAACGCCCTGCTCAGATCACACCTACCTGTTTCCTCACCGTGAGAGAATTGCGTCTGGTGTTGTAACAAAAATGTATAGAATTGATTTTTCTCATCCGGAGTCAACCCAACGGAATCGCGTTCGAAAACTTCAAGAAGAAAAGTGGGAAGTACTCCTGGAGCTTGAAACGTTCTATCAACCTCCGGCGATTCCGATAGAATCCTACCTATAAGTGTTCCTCCAAGATCAACTTCGCGCGACTGGTCTGAGGATGTAGATGTACCTAGAATAACCTCATCAATTGCCGTCGTGACGCCTACTCTCTCAAGAAAATTCGTACCCAGAATGCAATCATCTTCCATATCAGCAACATAAACTGATTGACTTAGCTTATGAATACCAACTTCTACTTGAACCGACGTTCTACAAATAGTTCTCACTTCTCTCCCGTTAGATATCTCAAAATCGGAAAATTACTGGTTGTTCGGATTTTCCCATTCACCATGAATCTTTTACTAATGATTGACGCATCTGATCCAGAATCAATTCTGAAATCACAAGGCATGCCGTCCAATGAACCTAGATAGCAGTTAGCCCCGCTAGAACTCCCAGTAATTCTCCTCATTCTCCCAAAACCAGAGCCACTCATTGAGTTTTTGCCGAGGACTTGTGACAACCATAATCTCGAAAAATTTCGAAATTTATTTTGAGGATTTAAAGAAAAGTAACTTCATATAATTTCTATACAGTATTTCAAAATGTGTGCGCTCACAAGCCGATAATGTCACTCACTGTTTACCCCCCAGTCCAGCTGAGCCTCGCGAGCTCACTTGTCATATATATAGAAGATATATATACGTAATTACATATACATATATACGATTATACATAGAAAATTCTATGATTTTCTATTCAAGATTTTGTGAAATTCATTCAATCAATTCTAAAAAATCTTTTCGTCATCTAGTTCTAGGATTCATTATTTTCATAGTACTCATGAAAAAATTCTAAAATTCAATGCCTTATTTGCAATATTCAATTTTACAAAGTTCAAGCTTTTGTAAAATTGTATGTAAAATAGATTCTTTCAGACTAACTAGTGGTTCTAATACGCATCAAGCTAGAACGTAGTTATTTCGACTTATTTTGATGAAATATAGATTTTTTACCAACGATTTTGATAATATTGTCTAAATAATTATTTTATTGTGAAATACTGTAAGAAACCTAATATATCGTCAATTTAGGGTGATATATTGACCATATATGTCACTATTGACGAATATTACGAAGAACTCCAAAGATCTGTGGCATTTCGAAGTGAATTTACGAGTGCATCAATAAAACACGTGTCTTCGATCAACTTCTAGGAAGTTCTATATAATTATCTCAAAATTATCTTTTATTCATTACACTCAATTGAGATTTTTATTTGGAATAATATGTGTTGGAATCGATGCAATTTTGATAGCTTTCAAATATGTTTATAGTAGGACTAACAGAGCTTTTCAGTTTTAATGAATAATTACGGTGCATATGAATAAATTATCTTCAGAATGTTCTGGAACTCTGAGGACTGAGTATAAATAGAGCCCTGACCAGGTGCTCGAGGATTCTGCCTTTCAGTCGAAAATCAGCTCACGAAGCGAATAAATCGAAGTCCTCAGGGTTCCATATATAATCTTATGATTGTAATGGAATCTTGAATAAAATCGATTATATATACATATATTCTCTTTGTGTGCTTATTGCTGTGGGTAATCCTAAGTGCTCCAAGTGCATGATGGAACCCACAGTGTGAATATATAGTTGGCATAATCAAACCATTGGATTTTGCTGGTGATATATTGCAGGGCCCTGATCCCCTGTATTTGTTATCAGCAAGACCCACTGAAATAAAAGTTACGTGTAAAACAGGTCAAGAAGGTGCCCTGATCCACTGGATGGCTGTGTTTTGCCGTAATAACATATTTATAGGATTTTCTTGGAATTAATGGGTGCCCTGATCCATCCATTAGTCTGAGACAAAACTATAAAAGATACAGAGATCGTACTATTGATTCCCAAGGAGGTGCCCTGATCCACCAAATTGGTTTGAGAATTGATAGTCGATTCCATCACCCTAAAAACCTGATCCTATCCCTGATAGCATTTGATTACTTCTGATCAAGTCATGAACTCTGATATCCGGCTCTCTCCCTAGATCCAGAGCCGGATAGACTACGCATACCTCCACCCTAATTATCCGAGGTATCGCGTCGGTCACATATGGCGCCCAGACAGGGACTTGACGAGTATGCAAGTGCATACAGAGATAAGGGACTATTCTGTTTCCACTTTCCCACAATAGCGCGTTTAGCCGCTGTGGTATGACATCCGCTCGTACAATCGAGCATTGCCCCCACTTCGCCTCTTATAGACTGCGTTTAGCTCGCTCGCAGGCAACAAGCTCACTGGTCTAGTGGCCAGCATACCGGACTCCCACGCGGTAGCACGGGGTTCGATTCCCGGACACTGAAAATTTTTAATTACATATTATCATTTTTTCGAACATATCTAATCATAATAATGCATTACTAATTAAATGCAATTCGATTTTCAAGTTTAAAGTAAAAAAAAATTCATCCAAACTCATTTCGTTCAGAAAACGGCCCCAGTCAGTAGACAACGAAACATACTCGAGAGTGTTCAAAATGACTACTACACGGCGATCAATCGCGGACGATGACAGAGCTGATGTATCAGCTCAAGCATTACTAGAGCGCATTGAGAACCCGGTAGACGGAGTCGACGATACACAAAAAAACACTCGAGCATGGACAAGGGCTGTTACTGATGAGTTGAAAATACTGGATGATGAACAAGCCCAGCTGTTCAATAGATTAAATAATCTCGAAAAATCACACGATGTACTATCCGAAATAAAAATTCTTGTAAAAGAAAACGAGAGTACCACTACAACTTTAGAAAGTCCCATTAAGGAGAAAGATGAATTTCATCAAAAATTCGATTCCATTTTGGGGAGATTGAAAGAAAGTTCTGAAGGAAATGCCTTTCCGCGACAAGAAAATAAAGCTTTCATAGACACCCTTGTAAAGTTGAACGAAAAGATCCAAATCCTGGAAAGTGAAAAGGACGAATTCAACAGATTCGTGGTGGAATTAAGAGATGAGACCATCGCGGATTTGGAAAAAGATGTTACTTTTGGTCAACAGCCCATGAAGGACATTGGGGAGAGACAGCTAGAAATCTCCAAGCAACTCAAAGATTTAAAAAGACAATCGATGGGTTTTTCAGAACCCATAACTAGGAAATTAAAATTACCTTCTCCTATTTTTAAAGGAGAATTAGGACAAAGACCGGTACGTTTTTTGCGAGATTTTCGCAGGTACGTGGAAACCATGGCCTTGTATGAGCAAGAGCTCTCTCTATTAATTTCTAAATCTCTACAGGGGACAGCTATCGGCTGGTTCCATTTACATGAAGAAGAAATCGTCTCTCTCGACGAATTTGAAATCAGATTCAAAGAGCAATTCTGGAACGAAAACGTAAAGCGTTCCATGAAGCAGGAACTTGAATTTGGAAAATACTATTCCAACGGGAAAAAATCCCGTGTAGAATATGCCATTGAGCTATTTAACATCGCTCTCGAGTTAGACGAGACGCGAGAAGATTCCGACATTGTAAATCAACTATGTCAACATTTTGAAAGAGAAGTAAGGGCAGCCATTCGTGTCAGTGCCGACAAATCAACAAGTGCTTTCTTCAATACTCTCGCTGATTTTGATAATAATGGCGCAAGAGCCAGAGTAAAACGCGCTCAGCAACAATCGAATCAATCAGACGAAAAGAAGAAGCCTCAAGAGTGGCAAACTCGAAGTTTGAGTTCGAGCACCACTGGAAAAGATCTTGAAAATCCACCCCAAAAACCAAAGCCCAAGCCTAGGACTCAAAAGCCTCCTGAGGCTAAAGAGGCTGAGAAATTGGCCAAGGCTGCGGCAAAGAACTACGAAAAGGACGTTGATGTCCTCAGCCTAGTTGAAGATGTTCAAAACTCGGAAAACTCCCAATAGTTGCATGTTCGTCCACGCAGCAACATGCAACTGAAGAAATCAACATGAGGTCGATTTATAATGATCCCCGAGGGGACCTCCTCTACGATATCGAGCCATCAGGGGAGAATTGTGTAAAGCGCAAGTGCCCCGAAATTGTTATGAAGATCGAAGGTATTGATATTAGTACCCTTGTGGATTCTGGCAGTGAAGTCACTTGTATCTCGGAGGACTTCTATTTGCAACATCAGGACGTTTTCAAAATCTGTCCAACTCTCCCAATCTCCGGATAAATAATCCGCTGAGCCACCGGACAAAAGTCCACTCGTATGAAATACCAATGCCTGATGACTACTCAGATTGGATCTCTGGTTTTCTCTCTCATATTTATTGTGGTTCCAAAACTAACGAAGGACTGCATATTGGGATATGATGCTCAGAAAGGCTTGAAAATGAATATGAATACGGAGACTGAAAAATTAACATTTAAAATCAACAAAAAAGTCGAAACAGTGTCTTATGTCGATTCGTTCACACTAGATGAGGAATCGTCCTGCTTAAAATTAGCAGTAGACACGAACCCCGAGTCACCCTGTAAGGGGGGGAACTCATTTTTCGTGGGTAGTTGCTCATATGGAGCTGCCCATTATTCTGAGTCTTCGGAAGAACTTTCAGATGAAGAGATTGAGGAAAAGCTTAGAGAATGCACAACGTTAAATCGGCAACAAAAAGCTAGACTACGCAGGCTTATACAAAAGCACCGTGTAGTTTTCCGAAAATCTCCTGGTCTTCTGAAAATCTACGAGCACAAAATGACGCTCAGAGACAATAAGCCTTTCTACACAAAACCTTATCCCATTCCAATGAATTATAGGGAAAAAGTCCGAGAAGAGATCAAACGCCTGTTGAGATATAAAATAATCAGGAGGTCAAACAGTACCTATATAAATCCGATAGTCATCGTAATAAAAAGTGATGGATCCATAAGGTTATGCCTAGATGCTCGTAATTTGAACGCTCGAATGGTTCAAGATTATGAGGCCCCTCCAGTAGTCGAAGAAATTTTCCAAGACTGTCATGGTATCAAGTATATATCAACCTTCGACCTTCTTTCTAGTTTTTATCAAATTCCCCTAGAGGAATCTAGCAGAAAATATACAGCCTTCGTCCTTGATGGCGCTGTATACGAATTCTATGTGGTTCCGTTCGGTACTTGTACAAGTACGGCAGCTTTAGTACGTGGTCTCGATCTTGCCCTCGGCGATCTTTATTCTTTCTTGAAAGCCTTCGTGGATGATTTAGTCTGCGTGTCAAAAGATTTCGAAGAGCATCTTCGTCATCTAGAGATCTTCTTCGAGAGACTGCAAAAACACAACCTCACCTTGGGATTCAAGAAATCCCACTTCGTGCAGGAAGAAGTCAGATTCCTTGGACACACTTTGTCTTCGGAAGGACTCAAACCAACCCCTGATAAGATTGCGGCCATAAAAAATCTCAAAAGGCCGGAAAATGTTAAACAACTGCAAAGTTTCCTTGGCTTTGTGAATTTCTACACAAAATTTGCTAAAAACTTTGCACATGAAACAAAACCCCTGCTGGAACTCTTAAAAAAGGGTGCTACATTTACATAGACAGAAGAATGTGAAGCTGCATTTAATCGAATCAAAGACCTGTTTTTGAAAACATTATCTTGAAATTTGCTGACCCATCCAAACCTTTCATCTTGTGTACGGATGCGAGCCAGCATTCTCTGGGAGCTGTGCTATCCCAACTAGATGGAAATGGCGATGAAAAAGTCATTACCTTCATATCAAGGGCCCTCAAAGGCCCAGAAATGGGGTACCATACCAGTGAAAAGGAAATACTTTGTGTGGTCTGGGCCCTGAGCAAGCTCGACACCTATCTTAGAGGTGATAAAAAGATCGTTCTGAGAACAGATCATGAGGCTCTCACATTTTGGAAAACCTGCAAATTCTCAAACGCGCGCTTGCGACGTTGGAATTTGGCGATACAAGATTATAATCTGTACCCGGAATACATTCCCGGACCAAAAAATGTAGTGGCTGATCTGCTCAGCCGGATTGACCCACCAAATTCGAGGAGTGAAGATGAAATTCTCATCGCCTCCACTCTTGCATGAAACCCCAGCACAGAGTTGAGTACAAAATTGAAAAATCTCAGCGTACATCAAAAAGAAGACGATGAATTATTGATCATTCTAAAACGGATCGATGCACAAGATCCGAAAACTTGTGAACGATACTTTATAAAAAATGAGGTCCTTTGGATTAACACTAATCGAAATGAACAAAAAATAGTTCTTCCCCTTGATGTGGCTCGATGTTCAGCCATGGAGACACACCAAATATATGGCCACATTGGTGCTCACAAAGTGTATCAATTGATGACTGAGCTGTTTTATGCACGGTTCTTCAAAAAACTTGTGAAGAACCAAATTCGTGTTTGTGATATCTGTCAAAGAGTAAAATACAACACAAACGCCTATCATTCAGTTTTCCAGCCGATAATAACACATAAACCAGGAGAGCTGCTGTGCATCGACTTCTGGGGCCCTTTACCCACGTCAACGGGGGGCGTGAAATACGTCATTAGTACCATAGACGCTTTCAGCAAATTCGTGGTACTTTATCCTGTCAAGAAAGCCAATACAATAACCGTGATAAACAAAATTTCCAAAGGATACATTCCCAATTTTGGGAAACCTGAGAAAATACTTTGCGATCACGGTGGCCAATTTACCTCAGGAACTTGGATTAAAAAAATTGAGCAAGAACAAATCTCGTTAGTCTTCTCTTCTGTAAGACATCCAAATTCAAATTCAGTCGAGAGGGTACACAGAGAACTAGGGCGTTTTCTGAGAACCTTCTTAAATAAAAAACATACTTCCTGGTTCCAATTCGAGGTGCGTGGCGACAGCCACGCCGCCCTATCGGATTCAGCCGCAACCTGTCTCGGTGCCAACAGCTGATCGGTTCAAAATGGTTTACTGCAGCGCGGGCTGACGCAGACCCGGCGGTGTGTATACGAGGCTGAGTATTTACATCAAAATTATGAATAATAACAATATTGAATGTCTTACCTGGTGAATTTCAATGATTTGGCGACATATGGAGGGTCGGGTATGCGGAGATGCACTGCTGAATATGAGGTGGCGGATCCGGATCATATAATGTACACATTCCGCATACCCGACCCTCCATAAGTCGCCAAATCACTGGAATTTACTAGGTAAGACATTCAATATCGCTATTATTCATAATTTTTACGTAGAAACTTAGCCTCCTGTACATACTACCGGGTCCGCGCTAGCCCGCGCTGCGGTAAACCATTTCGAACCGATCAGCTGTTGGCACCGAGACAGCTTGCGGCAGAGCCCGATAGGGCGGCGTGGCTATCGCCACGCACCTCGAATATTTGGATATCATCCAAAATATAATTAATGAAATCCATCGTGATACAACGGGTTACACCCCTGTTGAATTACATTTGAATAAAAAGCCTGAAAGATTCTGGAAAAGTTACCTCAAACTAGAGGAGAATGATACCACATCACATGAAGAAAAAATCTCACTGGCAGCAGAAAAAGCTCATAAGTCCTTAAAGGCTAGAGCGGCGCGGAAAAATGCTAGTAGAACTCACTTTACTTTCAAAATTGGAGATTTAGTATTGGTAAAGGCCAACACAGTATCAAATCTGACAGATAAACAAATCTCAGAATTTTTCCATGTATATCAGGGGCCTTTCGAGATCACTGAAGTCCTTGGGCTTGACACGTACCTGATATCGGACCCCTCTACTCACAAAGTACGAGGCAAGTTCCATCTAAACTTACTAAAGCCATATTTCCAGAATCAAGACATTGAAAGCGACAGTTGCGAAAAGTAGTTCGAGGAATTGACTTGTGTGGTTCTAGTGATCCATCATGAAGCGCAATAATTCTACTCAGACGGAGGCGTTTTTCCACGCTGAGAGATGGGTGCAATCAAACAATTTTGATAGGCCTGTGATTGCTACACCAGTGCGTCTGAAGATGATGCGTATTTTACATCCAGGAGTTTACAGTCCAGCTCCCAATATCTATCTCGATTTGAGTCGCAGTGTGCGCTCACAAACTCCTGCTCGTTGGCCGATGCCCACAGCATCAACTCAAACGGAGCAGCATGCAATAGAGTCTCAATTGCAATCACCTCAGGTATTTATAAATGGAATTTTCGTCGTATTGCTCAAAGGTTGTCAAACTGGAGCGTCACAAATGTATCAAATAGAAGAATGTGCGAAATTACAGATATGTATATACTCTTATAGGATAGAGTAGGAAGAGACGAGAATGTAAACAAAGCTGGTATAGTGGTGCGGTCCGTCGAGTATGTGCCGACTCCCATTAAAGTTTCACGAAAACGTGCAGCAGAAGGCCCGCTCAACCATTTGTTCGAGCGTATGATGATTCGAGCTGAACATCACATAAAAAAAAACGAAGACCTCAGAGAAGGCTGGCACATCCGAATGTTTAGAACATGAGCAGTTGGATTGTGATATGGAAACTGAGTGAATGTAAATATGTAAATGAATGATTTAAGCTAATTATTCAGAAAATTCGTTGTTGTTCTATTAAAGATTTTCCTCATCGCTACGATAATTAAAATCTTTAATGGGGGGCATGTGACAACCATAATCTCGAAAAATTTCGATATTTATTTTGAGGATTTAAAGAAAAGTAATTTCATATAATTTCTACACAGTATTTCAAAATGTGTGCGCTCACAAGCCGATAATGTCACTCACTGTTTACCCCCCCAGTCCAGCTGAGCCTCGCGAGCTCACTTGTCATATATATAGAAGATATATATACGTAATTACATATACATATATACGATTATACATAGAAAATTCTATGATTTTCTATTCAAGATTCTGTGAAATTCATTCAATCAATTCTAAAAAATCTTTTCGTCATCTAGTTCTAGGATTCATTATTTTCATAGTACTTATGAAAAAATTCTAAAATTCAATGCCTTATTTGCAATATTCAATTTTACAAAGTTCAAGCTTTTGTAAAATTGTATGTAAAATAGATTCTTTCAGACTAACTAGTGGTTCTAATACGCATCAAGCTAGAACGTAGTTATTTCGACTTATTTTGATGAAATATAGATTTTTTATCAACGATTTTGATAGTACTGTTTAAAAAATTATTTCATTGTGAAATACTGTAAAAACCCTAATATATCGTCAATTTAAGGTGATATATTGACCATATATGTCACTATTGACGAATATTACAAAAAATTCCAAAGATCTGTGGCATTTCGAAGTGAATTTACGAGTGCATCAATAAAACACGTGTCTTCGATCAACTTCTAGGAAGTTCTATATAATTATCTAAAAATTATCTTTTATTCATTACACTTAATTGAGATTTTTATTTGGAATAATATGTGTTGGAATCGATGCAATTTTGATAGCTTGTAAATATGTATATAGTGGGACTCACAGAGCTTTTCAGTTTTAATAAATGACTACGGCGCATATGAATAAATTATCTTCAGAATGTTCCGGAACTCTGAGGACTGAGTATAAATAGAGCCTTGACCAGGTGCTCGAGGATTCTGCCTTTCAGTCGAAAATCAGCTCACGAAGCGAATAAATCGAAGTCCTCAGGGTTCCATATATAATCTTATGATCGTAATAGAATCTTGAATAAAATCGATTATATATACATATATTTTCTTTGTGTGCTTATTGCTGTGGGTAATCCTAAGTGCTCCAAGTGCATGATGGAACCCACAGTGTGACTATATAGTTGGCATAATCAAACCATTGGATTTTGCTGGTGATATATTGCAGGGCCCTGATCCCCTGTATTTGTTATCAGCAAGACCCACCGAAATAAAAGTTACGTGTAAAACAGGTCAAGAAGGTGCCCTGATCCACTGGATGGCTGTGTTTTGCCGTAATAACATATTTATAGGATTTTCTTGGAATTAAAGGGTGCCCTGATCCATCCATTAGTCTGAGAAAAAACTATAAAAGATACAGAGATCGTACTATTGATTCCCAAGGAGGTGCCCTGATCCACCGAATTGGTTTGAGAATTGATAGTCGATTACAAAACCCTAAAAACCTGATCCTATCCCTGATAGCATTTGATTACTTCTGATCAAGTCATGAACTCTGATATCCGGCTCTCTCCCTAGATCCAGAGCCGGATAGACTACGCATACCTCCACCCTAATTATCCGAGGTATCGCGTCGGTCACAGACTGGAGTCAATGTTGTCAAGCTTGCCTCGTCTAGCTTGACGTGTCTCAGTTTCCCTCGTCAGCATTCGTTGGGCAGTTCGAGCGGATGTGTCCTTCAAGACCACACGACCAGCAAGCGGGGAGTTGTCTTTTTTGTGTCATGTTATTTGAATTTTGTTTCATGTACTGTGAAGATGCCTGAGTGAACTGTTCTGAGTTCAACGAGTTCCTATAAACATGCTCTCTACGATTCTCATCCCGAATAACCTTTATTTCCATAGCGCGAGCTAAAGCTTTTTTTATTGAAGATATACCCTCGAGTTGCAACATTTCGCGAATTGAAAGATCATAAATTGCAGATATGAACTTTGAACACGCGATCCGATCCTGTTCTTCAATCGGAGAATTTTTAAAAATATCCTGAACTAATCGAGAGATATCGGAAGCTAGAGATGAGAAATCCTCGTCAAATTTCTGTTTTCGATTCTAGAAGAGTGAAAAGTTGATAGCCTGGAGATGAGAATCGCCAAAACGTAAATCTAAACTTGAGTGTAAAGATTCAAAACTGATCGTCTCTGGATCCACATTGTCAAGAACGAATTTCGCTTTCCCTCGCAGGCATGATGCCAGCATGATGCCCTTAGCTCTGTCATCCCAACCATTCGCGAGAGCAACTAATTCGAAGTGATTGATGTACTCCCGTAGAGGCGTCTCTCCGTTATATTCATCTGCCTTTGGTCGAGATGATTTGTGGATTTGTACAGTGAGCGGAGTTGTCTCTGAGCCCGTTTGTAATTCATTTTGTGTGAGAATTGTTGGGAATCGAGTTATGTGTTATGGTGTAATGGTTGAACTCAGCTGTTGTGGTCGTTGCTCAAGAAGCGCAATCCGCTGCATGAGTAACCGTCGCTCCTCCATCCAAACCCGCTGTTCTGCTTCCCATGCTCGTCGTTCAGCGATGAAGTCACGATCTCATTGGCGTAGCTTAGCAGCCATTGTGTTAATCTCGGGATCGTATCGTATTCCACCGTTCGTCCGAGCAGCGCAGGACGATCCCGCTGCGCCGACGGCCCGTTCGACGGCAGCGACTCCTGCAAAAATGCCGCCCGCAGTCGTAGTGCCTCGGTCCGCAGCGTTGTTGAAAACAGCACCACCGGAGACATCGAGGCGAGCGAAACCACCGTTGCCGATTGCTGCAGGTGTAGAGACGGCGGCGTCAGAAGGCTCCGTATTCGCTGGCATGACAGACGCAGCACCACCGGTAGGCGCAGTAGAACCAGGGTCACCCGAGATTTCAGGCTGCAAGCCATCACCGGCCGCATCACACGTGGCGTTGCCGCTGTCAACGTGGGTTGCCCTCGCATCGATCATCTCAGCCACGGAAGGAGCCGCAGGGCGATGAGTGGCCGGGTCACGCATGACAACAGGGCCTTGGTCACTGCACTCACCTGGAAATCCCGGAAACCAGATGCAGCATCAGATGATCTTGGGTTTCGTATCGGGACATAAATCGATACCGACCCAGCGTCCGTGCGAACTCCCGGCAGCAAATACTCGCTATTCCGGGTCCTTATTTCGCTGCTTCACACTACCGTCCTTGGTCGTTGTATCCCGGACGAACCCCCAAATTGTTACACTCACTCGTAACACAATCAATTAGAGCCACCGAATTATCAAAACAACACGTGTCTTCATTTCTTCGACACAACAAGAGCGTCTTATCCTCGTGACAGCCACGACCAGACTAACTTCAAAACATAACAACACAAACAAACACACACTAGCAACCGATTGGTCGATGAATACCAACGGTTGCGAACGTCAAGTATTTACATATGTACAGATACAACAATATCCTCGTGAGTTTACTTGCCTCTTTGGGTTCCCGGGCTAATTTCTCCCGGCAGGTTTCTCACTCCGAGTAATTGGTATTTGCGGGTTTATTCGTCTCCCTGGGTTCTCGGGTTGAATTCTCCCATCAGAATTCCCGGTTCGAGCATCCAGGTATTCGCAGGCCTAGTCACCTACCTGGGTTCTGGGGATGATTGTGCTTACTGATACGTTGGTGAGGGGTTCAAGTCTCCAGTAAGAACACGAGTAATCACAATGATTGGTCACTTCAATATATGAACAAATCCACGGAACCCGATTTGGAAGGGAAAAAATTTTGGAAATTTTCTCCAACGGACATCACCCGGGTTTCATATGATCTCAGTTCTCGATTTCCAGAACTCAAATCTACTTGCGTGAACGGTTTTCACGAGACGGCGCACAGTGGGTCTAGAAACCGATTCCGGGACAAGATTCAGAGCCACGCGGAGCCTTACGTGATTGAAACGGAAATTCAAACAGGACTCTCTTCGTGATTACCCACTTGCCAAGATATCTTCCTGGAGAATCGAGTTTGGAAAGCTCATCAAGATTCGATGGCCTCATCAGGTTAAGAAGTTTTGAACACAATCACATGGAATAGTCTTACACAAGTAATTGGTTAACACAACACAGCATCTCAAGACAGTGACAAACCTTAAAGCGAATCTACCAAAGTCTTACAGAATAGCCATCTATGTTCTCTCCCTACTGATTGAACGGTCCCACTCATCCTCTTCCTCTCTTCCTGTCTCTCTCCTCCTCACATGGAATCTCGTGTTTTCCATCACCTTTCAAGCTCAGCTGACCACCATCCCTCCCTCTCAATCCAATACTTCGCTCTCACTCATTCATCACCCGTCTCTTTTCACTACGGTGCTTTTCACCCATTTCATGTGATGTATCAGGAAGTCAATCAAGGAAACCGCGCGACAACATAACGTTCAGCGGATCTATATCTGTTGGAAAAATTTGAAAATGTCGAGTGTAAAATTGTCAGCAATCTGAGGTTTGTTACTGTTTCGAGATGCTGTTCTGTATCAACCAATTACTCGTGTGAGAATATCTCATGTGATTGTGTTCAAAATTTTTGAGCCTGTTGAGGCCATCAAATCTCGATGGCGAAACGTCGCGAATAATGATTTGCACCAGAAAGCTGATTCTACCACTCATTAGTCCATCATTGGGAAAAAGTCAACTTTTGCAATAAATCTTCGAAAAATTAGAATAGTCTAGAATGGACCGAATTCAACGTTCAACATCGCATTTTCTTCGTTTCGTAACATACTTTGAGAAGACAAATTTGTCCCACAGCCGTAGAGGTACTGGTTCCACGTCAGGAATTTGTTTTTCAAACACCTATTCTGGTCATAACTTTGGAATGCTAAAATCACGAGGAGAAAAATTTCTCCTTGCACAGGGTATCCAAATATGGGTCCCCGATGCGAAATCGCCGTCTAGATACGATCTCGTGGTTTTATTTGTGATATCATGTTAGAAATTTTGTCTAGGTCAAGAAAACTCCCCAAAAAGAGGTTTCTTGCGGCTAGAAGGGAATTCTGACGTGTTAGCTCTGAATGAACGACGAGATTGTGTTTAGATGGTCATTTCGCTTCGGAAAACCATGTTTGGGCACCCCGTGCAAGAGGGAACTTTTCTCCTCATGATTTCAGCACAGCAAAAGTTATGACAAGGGTAGGCGTTTGAAAGAAAAATCCCTGGCGTCAAACCAGTGCCTCTACGGCTGTTGGACAAATGTTTCCCTCAAGCTATGTTACAAAACGAAGGAAATTCGAGGTTAAACGTCTAATTTGGTCTATTTTAGACTGTTTGAGTAATCATCGTCGAGGAATGTCAACATTCTCGGATAGGAAGGTGGATGAGGAGAAATGGATGAATCGAAGTGCAAATGATTCACCACAGTCACGTGAGTCATTATTTTTATGATCACCAGGTTTTTGGTCGATGGTCAGGGATTTTTCTGTAATTTTGGGTACATGTTATACACGATAAAAAAATCAAAAGCATAGATTATAGGTCCCAAAATTCATCCGTGCGGGCTTGGCGCGCTATTTTCGTTTCCAAAATTTGCAAAGAGTTGACTTTTTCATTTTTTAATTGATTTTTTGCGGATGTGAGACCCATTGAAAGATCTCCATCAAGATATATAGATAGATAGATAGATCATTCATTGAGACCATGGGGTACAACCCTTTGCGGTTCTGATATGGATATAACAGAAGTATATAACAGATCCGTAAATTCTCTTAGACTAAAATATAACATTGAGATGATACAATTGCTATTATTATAACAACAGTTGGTGAGGCTATCGGAATTTATCGAAAATAATGAGAATCATTTGGCTATTCCAGACTCATGATTAGAGCGAATTATTTACTAGGCTACACAGACGGATGAATTCATATTAAATAATATGATTCAATTTCAATTTAATTTGATTTAATTTGCTCAGGCTCGGGTGACATATCCAACCAAAGAAAAAAAGCACGTGAAAAAATCATCTGTGATACAGTAACGATAAGGTGATTTTATCGTCTCAGTAATTCCTCAAGTTGACTTCCATTGAGAAGTGGATTGGTTACGAGTCTGTCTCTCGCAGCTCTTTCCCGCCATGCATCTAATTCCTCCCTCAAAAGAGTATCACGAATCCTGGTTTTGAAACTGTACAGGAATTTAAGCTGGAAAGGAGTGTCGCGAATTTTTGCATTGATCAGGGTGGACGCAGACATGTGAAATGAGTTCTTCAATGCGTCGGTTCGAGGGGTTGCACAAAGCACAAATTTCGACGTGAAAAGAGCTGAATTTCACGAAGAATATACTCTCAAATCTGGAAAAGGTCAGCATAACCTCAAGAAAGTAGTTTTTTGCATAAGAATGTTTTTTCGGCCCTTTAGTCGAATTTCATCTCCAATTCAATATTTTTATCGGATTCCTCGTTGAATTTTACGTCGAAAACCATTCTCAGAAAGTTGGGACTCAGATGGGATATGCCGCTATGACGACAACCTTAGAAACAGGGTCATGAAAATAGTACTGAATCACGTGGTTTTGGAGGGAGACTTATTCTACTGGACAATGAAACTGTGGGTTAGGGATAGTGCATTGACCGGATAACGACTCTTTTGTGTATTTTTTGACGTAAAAACCGAATCCAAAACCAGTCTTGCACCTAGCCATCAGGAATTTTTGTGAATCGCAAAATACTGAGCTTCTACAGAACTCCCGTTCTCAGCGTTTTTTGCAGATTTTGTAGATACACGACTTTGATGGTGCAACGATGCAGCGGGCTTCGAGCGTACTCGAACTATAATTTCTCACGTACTTTGACCTGCAGAACACGATGGCAGTACTCTAAGAGAGCTAGAATGCGTTCGTGACCAGTAGTAAGATGAATCTTCGAGAAGCTATCAGCACAATTCCCCTGATTTTGCAGTAAATCTCAAAACGCTCACGAACTCGACTAGGAACATCCTTCCACAACTCCCGACAGCGTATTTTCTTCTTTATTATGTATACAAATAGGAAGGAATATTTGCAATATCCCAAACATAGACTAGGCCATCGTACAGATTTAACAACAAAAAAGGCGTTTGAAGCATTTTTTAAGGTGAGCTCAAGCCTCCTCATAATGAGTCAAATTTCGATTTCTCTTGTCTAACGTATGTACACTCCCCAGCGGTCTGGACTGACCAGCATAGCTCACTTCATGATCTTTCTGTCTTACTTTTTTCATTAAAAATGAAATTTGATGAAAATATTGAATTAGAGATGAAATTCGACTAAAAGGCCGAAAAAACGTTTTTATGCAAAAAAACTACTTTTTCGAGGTTATGTTGACCTTTTTCTGATCTGAAAGTATCTTCTCTGTGAAGTCCAGCTTCCTTTTCGTCGAAATGTTGCTTGAGAAAATCTTTCAATGGGTCTTACATCCGTAAAAAATCAATTAAGAAATGAAAAAGTCTATATTTTGCGAATTTTATATACGAAAATAGCGCGCCACGCCCGCCCGGATGAATTTTGGAACCCATAAACTATGTTTTTCATTTTATTATCGTGTACAACATGTACCCAAAGTTACAGAAAAATCCCTGACCATCGACCAAAAACCTGGTGATAATAAAAGAATCACTCTTATATATTATGCCACTATAACTTCATTCCATGAACATATATATATAGATAACACTTTGAGTCATGATCTGACCATTCTCCACTCCAAACCTGTGGCTCCAGAAGCCCGCTAACCCGCATCCTTCTTCACTCCACTATGCACAAAAAACATAATGACAGGTGGCCACACTGCATCTCAGCTGTAGATAAAGGCCAGGAGCAACTGCTGGACAGGGGAATACACCCCAACTTGTTCAAAGATATGTTTTGAGCATCAAACAATCCGGGAGTCTACGAGTTATAAGTATTTCGCTAGGAGCCAGCCGTCATACGTACGCAACACTTCCGCGCGGGTTTGCGTGTGTATGTATCGGTGGCTACCCTCATGACGCAAGAGTCACGTGACATCGATTTGAATCGGAGATATCTTGCGGGCGCATTTCTGATTATTCATTGTGAATTGGATATTGACCCCGGAATTATTCTGTTTCGACCAAAACTTCCCTCTCGTTCTACGCTAAGAGATGCTTATTCTACATTGGTGATCGCTCGACCATGCAAGTTCCCTAGACAATCCTTGATTAGAGCATCCAGAATTCCGTCGAGTTCATCCACAGTCTTGGGCTTCGGGAGTTGTTCTCTCAACGACAGAATCTTCGATCCGAGCGTTCAAATATTTGCGGAGTCAGCCGACTCCATGAGTTAAGGGAATGATCCTTCCTACGATCGAACTTCCAATCGCAGCTTCTAGGTATTTGCGGATCCATTTGCTTCCTTGGGTTTTGGGTTCGATTGTACTCCGACAGGATTCCCAGTTCTAGCATCCAAATATTGGCGAAATTCTTCCTCGAGCTCCAGGAATGATTTCCGTCGCGGAACAATTCTCAGTCCGCGCATGGAAGTATTTGCGGGCTCGGTTGCTTGACCGCATCAATTGAGTAGTATGTTGATGGAGGTCGAGTGTGTGAATATAGGGTGACACTTATTTACCGACTTTTCTGGATCCCCTCGCACCTATGGGTATCTCAATTTTAAGATGAGAAAAGATCAAAGAAATTTTCCCGGGATTTTTAGAGACAGCTCATATGAGGGAATCTACAGAACCTTTGACTTTTAATGTACCATACAGTATTGAAATGAGATTGGGACTTTCACGCCCTGGGAAAATGTTTTTCAGATGGTTTCTATAGTTTCCAGGAACCCTATCGGTTTTCCAGGTACCCTATCGGTTTTTCATCACACGTGCGTAGTGCTCTTGATAGAAATTGAAGAATCGTCAAATTGCATACTTCTTCAGTGTAACTGTCGCGTCTTCCGAAACTCTTCGGCCTCTGGAGAAAATAACACTGTCCCAAAAAATCTGAAAAAATTCCATATGACTCTTTAAACTTAATATAATCATAAAAGATTTGTTCTAATAGCGACTCAGGTCCGTGGTCAGCACAGGGCTTCCATGAAAAATGTAACTCACTTTTTGGAAAATACTCACCTCCTCCACTTTTTCGTATGTAAAAAAATGACATTCGAGCTAGGATGAATCTGGTGTTGGGGAATTCAAGAGTAAGAATGGACGATCAAAATGCTACTTTGTTTGGCAGCGACGCATTATTCTGGCCGAAGATCTGTGGCGTTGAACTTGAGAAATTTGTCGCGCCCACCGCTCCAAAAAAGGACATAAACCTTTGATACTTGAATGATGAGCAGATGTCGCTCCCAAACCCTATTGCCCATTTCTCTTTTACGTATGATGAATTACCATTCACTTGAATGAGGTAGCTTTAACGATTGTTATTTGGGGGAGGAGCTCGAGGAACTTGTTCAGCCCCTGGAAGCTGATTTTTTGGTCGGAAATGATGCATGTAACAGGTCGTATATACAGCTTCTGACTTTGTATGAAGTTCTCACATTTTTTTAACACTAACAGCTCATCATAATTCGAGTAGAAAAGCTTTTGAAAAGCAAAAATTGCATATACCTCCGACAACTCTGTGGACATAAGAAAATTGAATCTAGATGAGGATAACGGAAAGAGGCTGAATTCTTGAAACGGAATTCGATCAAACGGGTAGAACAACATTTTTATCAACCATTATATTGCACTATTCACGATCCATCCATGTGAAAAGCCTCTAAAAGTGACGAAAACGTAATTGACCAATTCCACCTCATTGTTCCCAGGGGATTAACATCTTTCAAAAATGGTGGGCACGACTTTTTTACCACGTGTAAGAGGTACCAAAACAGTATAAAATTGGTTTCAAGAGCGATAAGCTTCGAGGCCGAACTGTAGAACGATCCAAAGTAATGAGTCCCTTTTTCCCGACTTTGTGCTAGAATTTCTTGGTTTGAGTTTTCGAAGGCTAATCTACGGGCGGATTCTTTGAAGTCTGTGAAAGGTATCCTGAAGATGTTTGAGGCTTCTTCTAGAGATGCCTCCTTGGCTCGCATGTCAGCCAGCTCATTGCCGATAATGCCCTTATGGGCAGGAATCCATATGAAATATATCTTGCTCTTGTTGGTTGTCATTGCCTCGAACTTCCGAACTGATTCACGAATTTCATAAACGTAAGGGTTGGTTCTTATGTTCATCTTTGGAGATTCCAAGGAGGTCAAAACACTAAGAGAGTCACTAAAAATTATGTAGTTCCTATCTGCTTGTGTGAGAGCTATTTTAACTGCATTCAGGATGGCTACTGATTCGGCTGTGAAAATTGACGCTTTTTTTGATAAACTAGAAATTATGGAGCAGTCTAAAGTCGGGCATATACTTGCAGATCCAACTGATGCAGACTCGTCACTCTTGCTTCCGTCTGTATATATGTGAACTGCGTTTTTGTTCTCCAGTAATTCTCTCACGCAAGCGTTCAAGGAATCTGACTCTGATTGTTGAACAAAAAACTCTATATCGACAAATATTTCATGGAAAATGGTTGAATATTCTAATTGGTACAAAGGGTATTGGCTCCCACTGTATAGCTGGTCTAGTTCTCCAGAAATATTTTTGATGCTTACGAGGAGGAGTCTTCTCGGATTTCGGAGCATTTTGCAGTTAATCCTGTTTCGAAACCTACGGATAGTACTACAAATATTCAGAATGTTATTCGATAAAATTTTCTGTAGGTAGCTGTCGCATAGAAATCGAATTCGGTCCTCTATGTTTAAAACTTTTGATTCAGCTCCAAGAATAGCCAGAGGGGTTGAGTTTCTGTATCCCAAACATAGTCGAATTGCTGAATTTTGAATTCTCTCAAGCTTCTGTTTTTGGCGTTCCTGAGTCGGAAAGTAGACAAAGCCTCCGTATTCGATAATTGAGCGAACAAAACTTTTATACATGACCAGCAAAGTATCTGGGTTTATCCCCCACCAAGTTCCCCTACTGAACTCGATGATGTTCAACGATTTGAGACATTTACTGTGGATTTCATCGACATGAGCACGGAAAGTAAGTTTTGAATCGAAACGAATTCCCAAAAATTTGACGAAGTCACTCCGCTTGATGGGCTCGCCTCTGAGTTTGATCTCATGTATATCCGAAGAATGTTTGCTGAATTGCATAAAAATCGATTTCTTTAAATTCGTACCAAGACCCAACTGATACAAGTTATCTGCGACTGTGTTGGCAGCTCTTTCTAGGAGATTCTTACATGACTTACGACTACACCAAATGGCGATATCATCAGAAAATAATGAGACAGAGACACTTCGAGGAACACCTTTAGTAACTAAAGCAGTATAAATGCAATAGTTGAGCGGACTCAAGACTCCTCCTTGCGGGACACCTTCATGAACCAACCTTGCGCCAGAGCTCAGATCCCCGGTATACACATTTCTTTCAGATGTTAAGAACATGATAAATCTAACTAAATTCTCTGGGCATCCAATAACCGCGAACTCTCGAAGTAATATGTCAATATCTACATTGTCGAAAGCTCGAGACACATCGAGGAATGCAGCAAGGAGATCCTTATTGTCCGCGAATGCGTCTTTGATCTGCAGAGTGAGATTGGACAAATTATCAATGGTGCTTTGGCCTTTACGAAATCCCGTTTGCTCTTTGGGTAACAACTCATTACTTTCCACGTACCTCTGTAATCGGTTTTCAACGAGAGTTTCAAAAAACTTACTTAGACAAGAGGTCAATGCGATAGGGCGAACACTAGATCCATCAGGCTTATCAATAAAGTGGATGTATGAGTCTTTCCACTCTCTTGGATATTCCGATGTTGCATACATTTCATTAAATATATCTAAAAGTGAAAGCTTGTATTTGATTGGCAATTTCTGTAGGCATTCATAGTCAAGGCCATCGATGCCGGGACTCGATTTAGTATTCTTGTCTTTCAAAGCATAATTAAACTCTGCAAAGGAAAACGGTGTACTGAGGAAGTTGTCCTCGTCGCACTTAGGAGAAACGTTGGGATTAGAAGGGCACCAGGGTGGACTAATTTTATCTAGTGCAATTTCTATTTTTTCTCCTTGCCGCAAATGCTCAGATGTATGTGTTGGTCTCACTTTCATCCATTTGTTCTTATCTTACAAGTATTCCACACATGCTTTTGATTAGATCTTATAACGACAGTTTCCACGAATTCTTTATAATATTGAGTTCTTTTTTTACGGAAAGTACGAAAGGCGGTAGCACGTTGTTTTTTGTATCGAATCCAGTCTACATTTTTCTTCGTAAATTCATACTTTTTCAGGGCGGCTGTACGAAGGCGTTTAACTTTATCGCATTCCGGATCCCACCAGGGTACAGGACTACGATGCAGGGGTGTCAAGCGTAGTAGAGTCCCTCCCCTCAAGCCCCTCCAGTCAAGTGCAGAGAGCGTCGCGGCTCGCGGCGAAGGAGCCCCTCCCCTGCGACGCCGCGGCGCGCTCTACACATGACTGGAGGGGCTTGAGGGAAAGGACTCTACCACGCTTGACTGCCCTGCTACGATGTTTAGAGTCGACTACCAACGATTTAACAGGGGTACTTTTGATAATTGCATCAGATAAAACACCTGTGAATTTTTCGTACTCTTTGTTCGGCGTTAAGTTCTCATACTCATTTGTAAAAAATTCGTGGAAACTGTCATCCAAAAATTTTGAGACCGAATCCCAGTCAGTTCTAACCGACCTTAGTTTGAAACATTTTTTTCTGTAAATAAATTTTTCTACATCGAGATGGATCAAGATGGGATAGTGGTCTGATCCCCAGGTATCAGTCTCTATTGTCACTTTAACGGAACCTGCAATCTTGGGACTCGTAAATACGAGGTCTAAATTTGAAAGTCGGCCATTGGAAGCGTTTATGCGGGTCTTTGAATCTGAATTGTATAAAATCAAAAATGTATCATTAGCGGTGTTCGAATTCATAGTTCATAAGAATGAAAATATTTCTATGTTATACATCTAACTTATATTTTTTATTGTGAGTACGGCCTTCAAACTCAATTTCTTATTATTGTTGAAAATCATTAAATTTTAGTTGGTACGGCCCTGTATATGGCACGTGACCCCCTCTATAGCATCATCGCGTCAAGATTCTGCCGTCGTTGCCTCTCTCGCTCTCTTGCCCGTCGACCGTGGCCGTGCTCACAAGTAGCAATGTGACCCATTCATCATTTTCAAAAATACCATTAAAAGTGCCTAGTTTGAATTGACACGCATGTGTTGTTTTTTCACATGCCTTCCACCACTAACATTTTTGGTCCTTCGAGGCGCATCAGTGCAGTGGAAAACTGGAAAGTGCAGAGATCGCGTGTGAAGCGTGCGTGCTCCGAAGTTTCGGTCGCGGCTCCATTTTAGCCCCGCTACAGCATCGTCTAGTTATGCATGCGGTCGAGCTAAACTCGAGGTGTTTCGCACTCGAATATACGCGAGTGCACTAAAACTGTGTTCACTAAGTGAAGTGTAGCAAAACCGGCGATGCACGTGTGTCTCGCTGCGATCCTGCATCTTAGCGGGTGAGCTAAAATTTTGCATCGACCGGCTATCGCACCAGTGCACGTGCTCTGTGAAATTAATCACTCTGAGCCAGTATATTGGCACGAGGCAAGCGCGAGTGTGCTTCCTCTTCAACCATCGTCAACGAACGGCTACGGGTACCCCAGCTGATGTCATCAGTCCGGCACTCAACGTGGGCATACCTGGAGGTCATCTCCAAGAACAGTGGGCGCGCTGGATAGTCGCAGTATACCTTACCGACCGATCATCGCCAAGCCGGCAGTAGTTCTCGCAGCTGCCGTAAGTGGGTCCTGGCGCTGAGGTGCCTAGTTGATGCATCGGTACGACCAGCTGACATCTGCAACAGTGTGTGGCGTCCGCCTACAAGTGTGCGCAAGCTTTCAAGCGCATCGTCGCCGACCGTATGCATCGCGCAGTCATCAAACCAGTAAGATCGTTCTTTTTTTTTCATCTTACACATGCCAATGCCAGCGCCCTTATACATCGCACATTGCGCATGTACCATAGAAACGTACCTTTTCAGATATAGAAAGTGCTTATGTGCAGTTACGCTTGGCTGTTCTAATGTGCATATATAGCAATCCCTGTACCAAGTTTTGACGCTGTTCTCGTCACTTCTTCTTGTGACTGATCAGTTCACGTACCTTATTGTACTGTTAAGGTTGACTTCATAATTCTTTTGAGTCAATTTGTACCTAGTTCCTAACCCACTCTGATCATGGATGATCTTGTGAAAAAGCACCAAGTTACCCTCACTAGAATCAAAAATGGGTTTGCTAATTTCAAAAAGAAGAAGCAAACTATCGGCAATGCTCAGACTCGAGCGAGTAAAGTTGATGAGTATTGGGCAACCATTCAAGAGATCAATGATAAAATTATGGATCTCGAGGAAATAGATGTTCAACACGCCTATTTCACTGAAAATTACCTAGACGAGGCAGAAGATGCCTACCTTGAAATAATGGGCGAATTTAATGAGTACATTCGCAATGCCAATCAACTTTCTGTCAAAACAATTACGGCAGGTAACACAACCACTCAAGTAGTTGTGCCTGAGTTCCAAACTGCGCGTCTAGCCCCCATAGACATTCCCAAGTTTGATGGCAACTATAAAGAGTGGCCTAAATTCCGTGATCTTTTTACTGCAAACGTAATTAATGGCAATAATGGTTATAGTGATGCAATCAAGTTTTATTACCTGAGATCTCATCTCACTGGTGATGCGGAGTCGCTTATCCAAGGTATCACTCTTGATGAGGACAACTTTACGCGAGCCTGGGATGAGATGAAAAATTTATACGAGAATGAACGTAGAATGGTGGATAACCAACTCAAAGAATTTTTTTCTCTTTCACCGCTCAAAAATGGATCAGCTGCTAAACTATGAGCACTGATCAATGGCACAAATAACCCATTGATGGTTTTGTGTGCTCTGAACCGACCAACCGATAAATGGGATGATTTGATAGTATTCATCACCGCTAGCAGACTAGATGGAAAATCTCGAGCGCTGTGGGAAACTTCACTTGGAGAATCCACAGACCCTCCCACACTTGCTCAGATGAAAACCTTTCTCAAAACTAGACTGAGTACCTTAGAATCTATTGAAAGTAGCAAAGACTTGACCATCCCTTCTACTTCTGAATCGAAATCGAATAAACCTCCTCAAAAATCTCAGAAGAATAATTCCTTCTCGAGCCAAACCTCTGGAGCCAGAGTCCATCATACTGCTCAAGCTGATGGTACTTCAAAAGTTAATAAAGGCTCATTGTGCAACCAAGACCATGTCCTGCAACATTGCAGCTCTTTCAAATCTATGAATGTTGATGCGAGAAGAGAGTATGCTCGTTCCAAAAAATTGTGCTTCAACTGCCTAGGTCCTCATATGATCATATCTTATAAATCTGTTTACACATGCCGAACTTGCAATGGTAAGCATCACTCCTTGCTCCACATTGACAAACCAGAGCAAGCAAAACAAGCAAACTCTCCACCTATTAACTCTCAGCTTTCTCCGAGTTCGAAACCGTTCCAGCCCAACCCTGAATCCCACAGTCACGTGGTCGCTCTCAACGCACAACCATGTAAGCCCAATACAGTATTGCTGGCTACTGCTTGGGTGCGCGTAGTAAATTCTGCCGGAGAGGTTATGTTGGCCCGTGCACTCATCGACCAGTGTGATCAGAGCTCTTTCATATCTGAGTCATTATGCCAACGAATGAAACTATTTAAAAAACGTGTTTCTGTACCTGTGCAGGCTTTGGGTGGTAAGCAGTCATACGCAAAGGGGTAGGCGGAGTTTACCATTAAACCAACCTTCGATTCACCGTTCGTGACTCGACTCCAAGCTCTCGTCATCAAACAGGTGACCAGCTATCAACCTCGAATTGGTGGACGAGTAGACTCTTGGAATCACATCGCTGGATTGTCGCTTGCCGATCCCAATTTTTCGAGCTCTAGTCCAATAGAATTGTTGCTAGGAGCAGCAGTACATGCCTTGATCGTCGAGGATGAGCTCATCAAAGGCTCTCCTGATCAACCTGTCGCAACTAAAACCAAGCTTGGCTGGATTCTCTCTGGATCCACCGATACCACCGAGCATCTTCTCATGCAACCTACCGTACTTCAGTGTGCTCAAGATGTAGAGATCAGTGACCTGTTACAGCGGTTCTTGCGTCAAGAAGAGGGTATGGGCCCCTGTTCGCCACTCACTCTTGATGAACAGCGCTGCGAGGACCACTTCAAGGCCACGTACTCGAGAGCTCCCGATGGCCGGTATACTGTAAGGTTACCTTTACGCTGTGACAATCAAACCTTGAATCTTGGAGAATCTATGGTCCCTGCCAAAATGCTTCTCTTCAAACTAGAAAAGAGGTTATCCCATGATCGTGAGTTATCTCAAGCCTATCATTTGTTTCTTGATGAATATGAGAATCTTGGTTATATGTCACATTACGCGGATATTACTGATCCCATTGATTTATCGCGCCATTTCTTTCTACCCCATCACGGAGTCCTCAAAGAGAGTAGCTCCACCACCAAGTTGAGAACCGTATTCAACGGATCGTTCAAAACAAAATCGGGTATTCCAGTGAACGATCTGCTTTTAGTTGGACCAAATCTTCTGCCTGATTTGCCTACCTTACTTTCGAATTGGCGCTGTTATAAGTTTGCTTTTACAGCTGATATTGAGAAAATGTTTCGACAAGTCTGGATTCACGAAGTTGATCGTAAACTACAATCGATCTTATGGCGTAAAGACCCTTCCAAACCAGTTTTGATCTTTCTATTGAATACCATTACCTATGGTCTTAGTCCAAGTCCCTTTCAAGCGAACCGTGTCGGAGTACAGCTTGCTGAAGATGAACATGACTCTTTTCCAATAGGTTCGCTTGCCTTCAAGGATGAAACCTACATGGATGATGTGGTTTCAGGAGATCATACCATCGAAGCTGCGAAAGTTGAGCAGCAGCAATTGATTGATGTCTGCAATTCGGGTAAATTCAACTTTCGAAAATGGATATCGAACGATTCTCGATTACTCGCTCATTTGCCCGCAGATATGTTAGCCAAAACTCCCTCATCTGATTGTCCCAGTCTTCTCAATTCTGAAAATGATTCTGTGTTCTCAATCCTCGGTCTTCATTGGTTACCCAGTGAAGATGTGTTCAAGTTCAAACCGCTTGATGTAGATAACCCGATTTCTTGGACGAAAAGGTCCGTCTTGTCCCGAATAGCTAGTGTTTTCGACCCTCTAGGATGGCTTGCCCCCTATTATCATAACCTCTAAATTGATCATGCAGGATCTCTGGCGAGAAAAATATGAATGGGATCAAGAACTTTCTGATCAAGACTAACCGATGGTCTCGATGGTATAGCAGTCTACCTGAAATATCCAAACTGGAAATCCCTAGATGGACTGGATTCGTGAGTGGATCATGTTCTTATGAGCTACTTGGCTTCGCCGATGCTTCGAACCTGGCAATTTGTGCTGTTGTGTACCTGAAAATCAGCTATCGTGACAAAAATCAAGTCACACTTCTCCAGGCTAAAACTCGAGTTGCTCCGCTCGATAAGCCTAAAAATGCGAGATGGGAGCTCTGCGCTGCGCTTTTGCTCGCTGAGCTCATGAACAAAGTTAAATCCTCCTTGTTAATACCAAATGTCAGTTGCCATGTTTGGTCAGACAATATGAATGTGCTGTACTGGTTGGATGACCACCCATCTCGATGGCCGGCATTCATTGCAAACCGTTGTGCCAAAATTATGACCCTTCTCACTGATGTAAAGTGGAAATATGTAGAGTCGAAGCAGAACCCTGCTGACTTAGGCAGCCGTGGTTGTTTTCCTGATGAACTAGCTAACCTATCTCTATGGTGGAATGGGCCAGATTGGTTAAGCTTGCCTGTCTCTGAATGGCCTCATCCAGAACCACTCGCCAAGAAACCAAAAGATTCGCAGCCTTTGCTCAATCTTGTACCCTCTGTAAATATTGTAAATAGCCCTCCTGTATCTGGCGGTATTTTGACCCCGTTCAACCACTTGCTCAGTGACATTTCGTCTTACTTAAGACTGATCAACGTCACTGCCTATATTTTTCGCTACTTGGCAAAAATCAATCCCGACCTATTTGTTCCTGATGAGCAGCCTATTTTGATACAAAATCAGCCTTGGGCTCTAGTATCAAACTGTGGTACTAACTTCCTCACTTATGAAGAGAAAGAGCGTGCAAAGTTAGCATGGGTCTCTTTCATCCAACGTTCTGTCTATACAAGAGAAATGAACCTCATCTCAGCTGGTTCGTTCCTACCAAAAGGCCATGAGTTGTTTAAACTCTCGCCAATCGTTGTCCATGGAACCCTGCGAGTGGGCGGGAGATTGGAGAATTTAGCTCTCTCTACAAGTCAGAAACATCCAATAATACTTCCATTCGATCATCCCTTTACCGAAATGGTAGTCAGGTGATTCCATGCCATAACATTGCACGGTGGCACCCAAGTAACTCTTGCCACACTTCGACAAGAGTTTTGGATCATCAAAGGTCGTCAAGCCGTCAAACGATCTATTCATCAATGCAAAGTCTGCATTAAGTACCAAGCGTCACCTGCCTACCAACTTATGGGCCAGCTGCCACCTTGTCGTGTTCAGGTTTCACGACCATTTTCCAAGGTTGGAGTCGATTACGCGGGCACGTTGTTGCTCCGCACGGCTCCTGGACGAGGTCACAAATCTTACAAAGGCTATATCGCTGTCTTTGTCTGTCTATGTACACGTGCCATGCACCTTGAAGCCGTCTCGGACTACGCTTCCTCCGGTTTCAGAGCTGCCTTTATCAGAATGACTTCACGTAGGGATCATTGCTCAGATGTCTACTCGGATCAAGCCTTGAATTTCCATGGTGCTGCTCGTGAGCTGAAAGAGCTTTTTCCGAGTCCTCCCAGACACTCAATGAGATAGTCTCGTCCCTGGCTGAACTCTCGACTAACTGGCATTTCATCCCCCCGGCTTCACCTCACTTCAGAGGTATTTGGGAAGCTGCAGTCAAGTCAGTCAAACACCATCTCAACCGAGTTGTGGGCGAAAACAAGCTCACATACGAAGAATTATCAACACTTCTATGCCAAATAGAAGCCATCCTAAATTCTCGTCCCATCACTCCTCTGACCGACGAACCTTTGGATGCCAGGCCCCTTACACCTGCGCACTTTCTGATCCAATCGAATTCATACATTGTTCCAGAACCAGATCTCACAAGCAAGCGCATACCACCACTTGAACGTTGGCTATTAGTCCAGTAGCTCCAACAAAACTTCTGGAAACGCTGGTCTACTGAATACCTCCAAAATCTGCAGAAACGCCAGAAGTGGGCGTTGCCTTCATCGAACCTCAAAGTGGGCGACCTAGTCTTCATCAAGGACGAGCGAACTCCAGCTGCTCGTTGGCCCTTGGCTCGGGTGATATAAGCACACCCAGGGAGGGACAAACGCACCAGAGTCGCCACTCTACGTACCTCCACCACTGAACTACAACGTCCTGTTCACAAACTCATCAAACTATATGCTCCTGAAGAAGAAAATCAGTGATGTGCAGTGATACCAAACAGACTCTAGTACTCATTATTTGATTTTTTGGTTTTGGGTGTCATTGGGTCTTGATCTGTGAGTGCCAGAACCCAAAATTTTGTTTTTATTTTCAATATTTGAAAATAATTCACATACATAGTATCTCTATAGCAGTTAAATCTTCGCGCGTATTTGAAACCGATAGGCGGACGTTTGTTTTCTTTCTAGTGTCGCGCGTGGTGTGATAGACACACACATAGATGTGAATATGTATATACTAATACATAGAAACTCTGGAATGTTCCATGAGTTTCTATGAGAAATTTTTTATATAAAACTTCATGAAACCGGAATCTTTTCTTTGTTGTCATAAAGCTCATTCTTCGAGCTACAAAATGTATATAATCATTCTTCAGAACTAATTAACTTTGCACGTTTATTTTATTTTGCAAACTAAATGTTCTTGTAAGAAAGCGAAATTCAATTTTTTCGTTCCACCTTTTTGATGCATGATTCCCTTCATATTCCAAGAAACGTAATCCATCTCAGAGTTCCTCATTTAAAAGAAAATAAGCTCAAGATCAGACATGTTGTGAATATTGTAAATATTTATTGTCAAATGAATTTGTGAGAGAGATAGCCTGTTTTCACATGAAAGTATCGATGGGAAAAATAGCCTAGTATGAAGAGAACTCAAATTTCCTGTTGATTTCTATTAATTCACAAAGTAGATTGAAAGCCACGTGCTTCTAAAAAATTCTAGGAATTCATCTCTTTGTTTCTGGCAATAAATAAACAATAAGTCAATCTGAATTTTGCGTTGAATTCATTTCCTTTAGAGATGAAGAATTGAATTTTGTATGCAGATTTTACAAGATTGCTCCATTGGTATCATTTTTTCAATGAATTAGTGATTCTCCGAATGATCGATAATCTATTCGTTCATCTACCATACGATACAGATATATTGTACATCCAAAAGACCAGGTATAAATACCGGCTCATCAGGCCATTAAGGCCGGCTTATGCTCATTTGGATATCAGAGTTGTATCGAGCTTGGTCTCTCGGCTATTGATGTGCTCATGTATATGAGATTTTGAATAAATTCCATCTGACTTCCATACATTTTGAGTTTTAATGTGTACTCAAAATTGATAGAATCTCGATGCAGCTCAGAGACGCGATTTGGGTGGAGGAACGGCCCTAAGTACCCGTCCTCACGAAAAATCAGACGTCTCATCCAACCTCCACACAGATATCCTGGATTGGTGGATCGGTGGCCCTAAGTACCCACCATCCCCATCTACGTATATCTGCGATAGCGAAGTCGTATGACTTTCCAACGATGATATGTGAGTGGCCCTAAGTACCTACTCCATTCACCTTCTAAAGTCATTCAATTTCTCTCATCAGATTTCATTTCGTCCAAGGGCCTAAGTACCCAAGGATGGGTAAAATTTGATGGAAAAATAAAAAATTTATCACCACTAAAGCTCATTATTATTCCATGTGTATACGCACATCTCTATCGAGGTATCCCTTTACAATTTTGATGATTCGGCTCTCTCCGTAGATCTAGAGCCCAGATTTGTACCCTTACAGATCTACAAAATCTATGAGAGAGAAAAGTTCTAATATTCGATATTTCAATGTCGAGAGTGACAAAGTGGCCCAGATACGCCTTTTAATATTCCTCTGACTCATATATTTTGTAGTTCGAAACCCAATGACACGTCTTCTTGACCTTCCAGAGCCGTTTGTTGATTTCGGGGGTCAATGTGAAGTCTAAACACAATTCGGAATAAAAAGAATCGTATTTTTGCAGAAAATTGAATGTAGCTCTCCAGCCTCGCCTCAAACGGAATTTTTCATCAAATATTTCGAAAGTTCAGACAATTCTCCGTCGGTTACATGTAGTGGGAATTTTTCGTGCTCATAACGAGCCCCCAAAAAGATGTCATGAATTTGGCTTCTTGGGAGTTGATGGGTTTAACTTTTGATGAAAGATGTGTGGAAATACACTCATCGACTTCTCAAAATATATATAGATTAACGCGTAGACTCAATCCCGGGCGAAATTTTACCCCAGCACTGGCCGTGGGTGATCGTTTACAATGCTACGACGCGTTTCGAAGTTCAAGTCAGCCAATGAGTGCGCGGTTACATCATCTGCTCTTCATTACTTGAGGCTCACTAGTCTGCGATAGCTCAATTCCTTTGTCCTTCCATTGAGAGTACAATTTTTAACTTAGCTTTTCTGAGTGGTTAGAATTTTGCGAAAATTTTGTTGGACTTAGGTTGGTTCGTCCGTGCGATTTGGATTCTATATGATTTGCTAAGATCATGTTGGTTTCTCTGAGTGGTCTGTAACTCGTGGAAGGAATATAATTCACATAACTTCTGTATCTACGATAATGATAACCCGATCTTCTCCTTAACCTTTATATTATATTGGTTTCTAACTCTTCCCTACACCATGATTTTACTTAAATATTCCTGCATATACAATCTAGTAGGTCTCTTTCTGATGTTTACACATCATATTCTTATTCGATAATATACATGTGTTGTACAATCGTGTATTGATTCATCTCTTCAATATGTGGTGAATGTACTCTTATAAATTGCGTTCCTCTTTCTTTTATTTTTCCATTCAGTGTGCTTCTTCATAGTTTCCATCGTCATTATCCTGGAATCTGACGTTCAAGTGATTATATCATTCAACTCTTTCTTTAATGTCAATATGGGTCGATCTCCTGGTCTTTTAACCATCACATATTGATCCATCACGGGTAGGTGTGGAATTTGTGAAATTGGTTGCATTGGATAGCTCATATTGTGCATTGGATAACCCATGGTCTTTATTTGAGCAATTCCTGGGTGTTGTGACCATGTTACTGGTGGTTGGGAACTCCCCGAACTTCCTTGTTTATCTGAAACCACTTAATTCATTAGTAGACAAGGGGACCCCCCTGAGCTAAGGATTTTCCATAATACGATGACTACCAAAAATATCAGTATAATAGTGATTGTTGAATAAGTCATGGTGTTTCGTAATGTATCGAATTTCTCTGAGATGATCCGGACTTTACTCATGCTCCGGGCTTTGCCTATGATTTCTCTCAAATTTTCTCCTTTTTCTAACGATCCAGTGATATGGCTTCCCTGGTTCTGTATCCACGGCGCTATATCAGTTCCGTTCCACAGATCTGTTGGTATTTGTGACATTTCTTGGTTCAATAATGTGACCAAATCTAGTTGTGTGCTATTGAACGTTTGAATTTCTGATGTGACTGTGATTTTTCGCGAGGCACTCAATCTCGTATCTTCCGTTCTTGCTGTGCAACCCGGTGGCAAATGGATTGTGCCTACACCGTTCACTGTCATCTTGCGATCTAGTTTCTCCTTGTAGCTCGTGTACAAAATGTCTGCGCCCTTCGTAGAAAATAACCATGAATTTTCGCTATCCAATTTCATCCAAAAAGTCTCTTGTAATTTTGCTATTTTGACCTCGCATTCATCCAGGGTTTTTACGAGTTTCCCCATGACTAGTTTCACTTCGCGAGGTGAAAAATCATCTACGCTTCGTACTGGTCCATTATATTTACAGATGTAAGCTCTACTCAATATTTTACATTGATTCAATTTTTCTGCCGACATGATCATGTAGCTTTCAGACTTTCGGCTAATGGCATAATATTCTGAGTCTGGCCAAATGTAAGCGAATGCTGTTATATTTGCGTGATAAGTAGGTACCGGTGTTCTTTTAACTAGATCGTATTTAGTGTAGTCTAGCAATGGTAGTTCTACATAGTACGTGAAATAAAGGTATGCAAAAAGGATTGATAAGTCGGCTATTTTTAACAGGTCTAATAAAGGATCGGAGTCTGCGATACCTGGAAATCTTGCGTCTGAGACTGTCTGCGTGATGATCTTTCTCGATTTTTCAAAAATTGATGGTGGTACGAACCGCGGGTGGACCATTCCCTGAGATGCGAATAAAATGGTGTCTGTCAATGTCTCCGTGTCGAGTTCGTATTGTAAGATGTTTTCTATGAATATCTCAATGGCGATTGGAAAGTCTACTTTGCTATTGAGCTTCGCTTGTCATGCGTCCAATTTTTCCGTTAATGAGCCGAGTTTATCGAGTTTGTCATGTGTATCCCCGAACTGGGTATCAATTATTTCGGTTTGATTTGTGATCAAGTCTGCCAGCTGATTTTTCTCGTTTGTGTTTTGTTGAATAAGGTTTTTCAACTCCAACTCTGATTCTTCATCCAAAGTTCCAAAAAGAAATTTTGTTGCTTTTCCTACAACGGAAAACCATCCCCTTTTCATTCTCTTATCTGCTGGTGGTGGTGTCGCCTCTAGTAGTTCTATCAATCTTTTCGCGCTGTTTCGTGTGTCTTTGATGCGATCCCCTAATTCTTTTATTTGATCGTTGTACTGGCAGGGCATGTCATTTCGATGGTTTTCTTCGCACCTGTGCTTGAAAGCTATCCAAGTATTTGCTAATTTGTCGCCCCGAGCAAGGTATGGTTGTAAATCAATTCTCTGAACTATTTTCCAGGATACTCGTGACGTGTACAAATGATTTAAATTTTCCATGATGAGGCCTGGATTTTTCTCTATGGTCCGAATTCCTGGGTGCTCGTCACCGCCTCTGGCGAGCCTGAAATGTGATGAGCTAATTTAAGTGCTACGTGCGGAGTGGAACTCATAATCCCTATAGAAGGAGGATTATTTAATGAAATAAGTAAGGCGGCCAGTATAGACTCTCGTCAGTAATTAAGCGTAGAATAGCATTAGAACAAAATTTCGCGATTTCTGCCGTTCTTTTGAATTTAGCTTCACTCCTCCGCCATTTTTTCGTGAATTGTGTCGAGTGAGCATTCTCAAGTGCGTTGTTACGCTCCCGTTTTTTTGCTGTGTAAGATGCTGGTTCGGCTTATTATTTTTGAAGCGTCAACCATTAGATTGACGTTTCTTTTCCAATTTCACGAACCTATGTTAGTTTGTGGATTCTCTCCAAAGCTTCATGATGGCCTATCCTTGTTATGGAAAGTTCCGGCCTCGCCGTAACTTAGTAAATGTGAGTATTATTCCTATATTTCTTCTATTTTTGTTCTCGAATGGTCAAAATTCAGTCATTTATTGATTTTAATTGATTCAGAAAAGGAAAGGAAAGAGAGGAAAAGAAAATCTTTCATCGAGGAAAATGTAATGATTGACTTGACTATCTTCAATAACACTTAATTCTGTATATTCCAGTTTGACTATTGGGTCCAACTGCGAAATCGGCGTCGTGAGACACGCTTATTGAGATCGCGGGAAATTACACCTGCCCCGCATGTGCCGATGCTGTCGCTCCGTTCGTATCGGTCCGTCAATGTGAGTATACTTTAAATGTATCTTTATCCCCAGGTGACTCTCAAATTTTCCTATGTATTCTAATCATGGATCTTCTGTTTATCAAATATTCTTAGTTGAATTTCCTATGTTGTTTCAGCTTTATACATCTATATGTATATTTCCTCAGCTTTATGTATATATATGCCCCTCTTCCTGTTTACTATTTTTTCAAGCGTATTTTCTTATAATTCCTTCCTTTCTGTTTACAGTTCCGTGATTGGGCTGTTACGCGAGCTTTGCGTCGATCTCTTCAAAGACAAAACGGCGAGTTCTGGGAAGGAGAACCTGTGGTTCATTCTTCCGATGGTTTTGGTCGACCTTATATTCTCGACCCTTGGGGTTTCGCGGAGTCGAATGGTGAAACCGTGTGGAGTATTTCTGAACTATTATTTTATGATTTCTACCAATATGTAACCGAGGCCGGAAATTTAATCACTGTTGAGACTTGGTGGGACCATTCTCATCTTTATAACGGTACTTGTCTCATACATAGGACGTGACCTCAATTTTATTTTATGATGCTTTATCATTAAATAATTCCCGCGTGAATCTGAACTTGTACTACTTGACGGTTCTGCCCATTCTGTCGATCGCTGACTGCTGGACCTTGTTTTATGTATTCGTATATTCGAAATTTGAGTCTTGTTCCTGGTGTCCTTATTATTTATATGGATCAGACTGTACCTTTGACGTTTGGTGTAATAAAATATATACTTTAACCTTGATGATTTATGCATCCTTTCAACCCCTAGAATGCAATAGAGTATGCTATTGAGATTTTAGAAAAATTTTGGGTTCCAGAGCCTAGAATGGACTTTATGAATGACACGATGCTAAGGACATATATTGGTACCCTGACTTCAGTTTTCAACCAAGAGAGTTGAGATTTTGTATGGGCATCTGGATCCACACAAGGCATGATGTAGTCCAGCTAGATTAGAGCTGTTGCTGATTTTTTTTCTTTTTTTTTTCAAAGTGATGGAAATGGAAATGACTATGAAAATTTAAGATTGTTCCTAGTACCTTGAATTTTCATCCAATCATACTTAAATTTTGCACTCTGTTAAAGTCTGTTTCTAAACCAAATATCAACTACAGACAACAATTGGACTATCTTTGGAAGAACTTGTTCTTTTACTCGAAGTTGTCATTTACCCTTACATTAGTTTCCCTCTGGGAACGAGTATGAAAAACTGAACTGTCTCTAATTCTCTGAATATTCTTCCAATCTTCTCCGACTTTTGAAATCTAATAGAGTATGCTATTGAGCTTTTGATTCACCACCTAGAAAATTTGAAATGCTTCAGGAAAAAATTTCAGCTCTCAAGACTCATACTGACTTCTACGAAGAACTCGGTGCTAATGGCAATGATATATATTGATCTCCTGGCTACAATTATCGACCTAGAAAGCTGAAATTTGGTATAGACGTATAGGATCGACCACTATATGATGCAGTACACTCGGTTTCGAGACACTGTTTGTTTTACCTAAAGTTGTCATTCACACTTGCACTACTGGAGTAATATACAGACCTTCTGGAATCGCCATACAAAAGGACGGTGCGTTTTTTAGCTCATTGCGCCGATTGTGTGGTGATTGCAGCCACAAGATCATCATGGGGGATCTGAACGCGAACCTGTTAAATATTACTCATCCTGACACAAGAACACTGACTGAACTGACAGAAGAACTATCCTTACAGATCGTTCAGCATGGTGCGACTCACCACCATTCCTCACATTCTTCCTACACATGGATTGACCACATTTATACAGATGACAATGACACCATTATCGACTACCAAAATAGAGTACTGCCCAGTTTCGGCAGGCACGCGGTTATAGATGTTACGATCAACGTTTTTACCCCTGCTCCTCCGAAAGAGTCTTTCAAATGTCGTAATTCCCGTAGCATCAACCCGGAGCAACTGAATAACCGCCTGCTACGCTGTGACTGGACTGCTCTACAACACCACGAGACCAGCCTGGAAGACGCAGTAAATTGCCTGAATGAAAATTTGAAAATAGTCATTGATGAGTTAGCTCCGGAAAAAACGATATGTCCTCGCAAAGGCGATGCTCCTTGGATTGGTCCCGAGTTGAAGGTGCTCATGATGAAGCGAAATGCGGCACGTAGGCGTTGGGAGCGCAATCAGCACAACCTTCGCAAGTGCCCTGAGCTTCAGAACGAGTATTTTCGGCTCAGTGAAGAGGTCGACGTGCGCTTAGAACAAGAGCGTACCTTATTCCTTCAAAGTCATCTCTCAGACGCTCTTGACCTGAATAAGAACATATGGAAGGAAATGCGCAACCTCGGCCTCTTGCCGAAAAGCAAAGAGGAGGAACTACATGGCTTCACACCGGACGAGTTGAACGCTCACTTTGCGGGAGTCTCCATCTCACCTGATGAGGATATTGGAAAAGCAATGGATGAAATAATGTCTGACCCAGACGAAGGCTTCAAATTTAAGCCCACAAATTTCAGTGATGTAGTCCTTGCTATAAAACACTCCTCCTCGCAGGCTCGTGGGGCAGATGGGGTCCCCCAAAGTGTGATCGCGAAGGCTCTTCCGGCCTTAGGTGATCTTATAGTACACATTTTTAACTCCTCTTTCGCTCACAGCATTTTCCCCCAGGCTTGGAAGCAAGCGCAGCTGATTGCTCTAAAGAAGACCGCAGCTCCAGCAGCGGTCACGGACTTCCGTCCCATTGCACTGCTGTGCTTCCTGTCCAAGGTTCTGGAGAAGATTGCACATGACCAAATCACGGAGTATCTTAACAGTAAAAATTCGTTAGATGGCTTCCAAACTGGTTTCAAAAAACATCATAGTACTCAGACTGCATTGTTGAAGCTGACTGATGACATCAGAGTCGGAATTGACAGGAAGAAGATCACCTTGTTACTACTGTTTGACTTCAGCAAAGCTTTTGACACAATTTCACCATCAAAGCTATTAAGTAAACTCAGACATCTTGGTTTCTCGAGATCAGCTCTACTGTGGTTAAAATCATACCTAGAAGGTCGCGCCCAAATAGTTACTTCAAAAATTGGCAATTCTGATTGGCTCACAACCAATCTGGGTGTACCACAGGGGTCTGTTCTCGGTCCATTACTCTTTAGCTTATATATCAATGATCTACCTGAGCTACTTAATGGAAAGTCGGTAAGTCATCTATTTTATGCAGATGACCTCCAAATCTATCTCCAAGTCGAGAAAAAGAACATCAGAGTGGGAATTGCTCGGCTGGGAGAAGTCGGAAGGCTTGTTGCTGAGTGGGCCCAGAGCTCTGGCTAGCGCCTCAACGCCGGTAAAACCAAAGCAATATTTTTCACATCCGACAGGAACACCGCGGATCTGAAAAGAATGGATTTACCGGGGGTTGCGGTACAGGACGGAGTTTTCATCCCATTCAGTGACACTGTCGTGAGTCTCGGCGTGACATTAGATTGTGAATTGTCTTGGAAACCGCATATCAATCAAGTAACAAAGAAAGTGAACAAGTCCCTATATGGCCTGCCGTTTATAAGGGCATACACTACCGAGACTCTCCGGGTTCGACTAGTCGAGACCCTGGTCCAACCACATCTAGACTACTGCACAGTCGTGTATCTGGACGCCACTGACGAACTGAGGGCGCGGGTACAGAGACTGAACAATTCATGTGTACGGTACATCTTTGGAATTAAAAAGAGCGAACACATCACCTCGTACAGAGAGCGTCTGGATTGGTTGCGTACTGATTCGCGGAGAATGTACTTCGCAGCTCTCTTGATGCACAAGATCATGCACATGGGTGAACCTGGCTACCTAGCTGCGATGTTCACCAGGTACCAATCCGAGCGCCCTCAGCGTGGTGAGGCAGGAGCACAGGAGCTTAAAATTCCGAGAATGCGCCTCGATTATGGATTAAGATCAATTTCTATCAACCCTCCCCCCTATGAGGATTAATGTGGACATAGGGCAATTTTTCAACCTTTGAGGGCTTTCTGAAAGTAATGTGTAATTTCTCTTTTTCACTGTTTTGTTTGTTCATTTCATTTCTGATTTCTCCATATGACACAAATTTCATGTCAAATTTTATCATAATCATCTGCCAGCCCTTGTTACTGATGATATTTTTGTAAATCACTTTTCTTTTCTTTCTTTTCACTTTCTTCGAATGACTAGTCACGACTGTGATAATAAATCCTTGACCAAAATGCAATTAATTAATATGTAAGTATATGTACATCTTATGTAAATCATTTCTATATTTTTTGCCTACGGGCGAATAAAAGGATATCCTATTCTATTCTATTCTACTTTCCCTCTGGGAACGAGTGTGTAAAATTCAACTATCTTCAAGTCTCTGAATATTCTCCCAATCTCCTCCAACTTCTGGAAACTAATAGAGTATGCTACTAGGGTCTTACTTCACCACATAGGAAATTTGATATGCTTCAGGAAAAAATTTTAGCTCTGAAGACTTATACTGACTCCTACGAAGAACTCGGTGCTAATGGCAATGATATATATTGATCTCCTGGCTACAATTATAGACCTAGAGAGCTGAAATTTGATATACACGTATAGAATCGACCACTATATGATGCAGTACACTTGGTTTTGAGCCACTGTTTGTTTTACCCAGAGTTGTCATTCACACTTGCACTACTTTCCCCCTGGGAACGAGTGTGCAAAATTTAACTATCTCTAAGTCTGAAGAGCTGATATTTGGTATACTCGAATAGAATCGACCACTATATGATGCAGTACACTTGGTTTTAAGTTCTTGCATCGCCTTTTGAAAATTGTCATTCAGACCCTTACTATTTTATTCTAGGGATGAGTTTGCAATATCCAAATAGATCTTTCTTATCCATGACACCACCTCCTGTTCATTTTTGCCTCTGAGCAGAAATGCATGTTGAGATAGTCAGACACGAAAAGTATACTTCGTGTCAGGCCTCTTTAGCATTGCGCGAAAAATGGATGTTGAAGTAGCCAGACATGGAAAGTGTACTCCGTGTCAGGCCTCTTTAGCATTGCGCGAAAAATGCATGTTGAAGTAGCTAGACACGGAAAGTATGCTCCGTGTCAGGCCTCTTTAGTATTGCGCGAGAAATGTACGTTGAAATAGCCAGACACGGAAAGTATCCTCCGTGTCAGGCCTCTTTAGCATTGTGCGAAAAATGTACGTTGAAATAGCCAGACACGGAAAGTATCCTCCGTGTCAGGCCTCTTTAGCATTGTGCGAGAAACGCATTGTGAAATAGCCAGACACGGAAAGTATGCTCCGTGTCAGGCCTCTTTAGCATTGTGCGAGAAACGCATGGTGAAATAGCCAGACACGGAAAGTATGCTCCGTGTCAGGAATCTTTAGCATTGTGCGAAAAATGTACGTTGAAATAGCCAGACACGGAAAGTATGCTCCGTGTCAGGCCTCTTGAACATTGCAGCGCCATGCGAACAACCTAGCTATCTATGCGTCCCATCTAGATCACTGAATGAAAGAGTCACATCTTGCATTTTCGTCATTCATTCATTCAGTCTGATGTGACAGGTCGGTGCATTGCAAGTTCAATAATTTAACGATAAAATCGCGTATGATAATATAATTTTCACTTTAACAAGGAGGTGAGGGTACCCAGTGAAATAAAATATGAGTGCTGAGTGTAGTAATTAATATATTGAACGATGAATACCGAGGAAGATATTTGTGGTGACGTTGATCCTTTCATTCACTTGATCAAAGAAAGAAAAATCATTGACGAGGTCATCAAAATGTGCGCTGAACCACCTGACACAAGTGCATGTGAAGCAGGCGTGATTTTGGCGAAAAACGTGATTTTAGATAAAATTCGTAAAAGAAAGACAATCCTGAAGACTACTGTCAAACGGAATCCTAAACGAATCAATATCACAAAAATTCAATGCAGCCAAGACCTTGGTGACGATATCTACGGGATCAGCAAGACTCGTGTTCCTCAATCAAAGTAGAGTAAAAAATGACCCAACCGTGAGTTAGTGGATCTACTTATTGAGGGATACGACCCAGCGGTTCATACTCTGTCACCAGAAGATAGTATTAATGCCCGTACTGCCCAGCCGGGGGAGTATTTGTAGCGTTTTAATGTTGATCTTAGCCATTTAGCAAATTCTACCCCCTCATTCGTTGGGTATCTTGACGGCAACACAATGATCAGGATGAGTGCCGTGGATCCGTCCAGAAATGAGAATGTGAAAAATGCTCCTGGGATAAATTCTTCGTTTTTCTACATATCACAAGCTGGGGCATTTGGAGAGGTCCATGTTGAAGACTCTAATTTGGGATCGTTTAATTTAGTATACATGGACCTCCCCCCAATTCCCTGAAAAGTGGCTTCTAAATTTTGGTTAGTGATAAAAGACAGAGAAAAACTTTTAAAAGTGGTCCGCACCCTCTTGTGTAAGCCCGGCATGCTCGAAGAACCGTTGTGCGCGCATATTTTGCACCACAAAAATGTGTATTTAACCATCAAGTTTCTAGAAGGTTACGAAATAGGGTATGCCACATTTAAATAATTTCCTGGAGATCTTGTGTATATTAAGCCCGGCGTCTTCCATCAAGTGATGAATTTGTCTCCAAATTTTGCGGAAGCGATCAATTTTGGTGATGCGAAGTGGTGCAAGATAAACGAGCTCTCCGAAACGTGCGTATGTAAGGAGAACCGGTTGATTGTTTTGAAGCCGCCACAAGGAATAAAACTTCGCATCAAAATCAAAGGTTTGAAGAGATTACACCGATGTGAAGAAAAAAAATGTGATTACTCAAGACCACTTAAGAAGCGCATGGACCTCCACAAGCGTGATGCACATGGGCGTCCGCTTCCCAGGCAAGAACGCCGTAAGATCGTATGTGCTTTGTGTGGATCATCTTTCACGAGACTCAGTGCACACAAAAAAACCCTCAAACATCTAGCTGCGGTAACAAAGGGAGTGGTGTCCTCAAGAGATGGTACTGAGGAGTGTAAATATTGTGAAACAACAATTTTCTCTATGGACAAAACGGCTCATATCCGAAATTGTGATGGCAGAAATGTGAAATGTGCTCTGTGCGAGCGAACTTGTAATAGAAAATGTGATTTGATGGATCACATTGCTAAGTGTCATCCAGGACATATTTAAAGTGATCCCCCGCAGCCTGTGCAACATCCACTCAAGTCAATCTCAACTATTGGTACATGTTCAATCTTTATGACAATAGCTTAATGATAACACCGATCCCTATATTAGCTAATGGAAAAATGGAATATGAGTGACTTCCATCTCCGACTTCTCTTTGCATTCATTCATTAGCGCTTTATTTTCCTAAGGTCATTTTTCTGCGATCTTCTTGAATTTCGAAATGTACGTTATTTCTTTACATTAGAATCGAACGCGTGATGTTCTTGCCGATCTCTAGGTCTTGCTGTAGCATCGATCACCGTTCCTCCCCACTTTTTCCAATACTTAGTGAATCTCGACCCATGGTATTTTGTGTGAAATTCCCTGACGATGCTAGTACGGGTAACTTTGTGTTGCCTACTCATACAGTTGCAGACAATCAACTCTTGAATGCTGAATTGCACTTTTCACAAAGTTGTACTCGTTAGCGCATGCCTGCAGACTTTCCTGAATAGCCAATAGCTTTGGGATTTCACGTTAGCTCGGCTTGTCGTCTGAACAACGTTTTGATCTTTGAGCAAATCTATTCGCATACTATGAGAGATGTTCAAGATTATATGCCTTATGAGAGAAATGAGATTGACTTTGATCGTGCGGTTACTCGAAATGTGTCCTTAGTGTTGTTACCCGAGTCCAAATTAAATTCTGAAGTCATCCATGGGCTGCCCCTTCTTTTATTACCTATTCATATTTCTACAGGGTTCCAAATGACTTGAATACCGAGAAAGGGAGGGGGATTGGGATCCATCGTGACCCCCGATATGAAAGACGAACCTGGCGAACCAAGAAAGAATATCCTCTACTGGATTTATCTTCAAGAGGAAGGGTCTATACTTTATTCATTTACATCCTCGAGTATCGGTTATTATTGATCTCACTGAATTATTGGTCAAATGGAGGTGATGCGGTACACGTACCTCTCTGTGTGTAATTTCAGAGAATTGATTTTCCGCGTCCACGAATTCGCTTGATGTCAGCATGGACAACAAGAATTTGTTCTGCTTACTCGAGTTGGTGCAACGCAACCACTTTTCGAGTGAGCTGCTTCGAAATAATTTTGATTACTGTCCCCATTGGGCACCGCATTCCCCTTAAAACGAAAAATTTACTTATTACTCTTCTTGAGCTTGCGTTACTTGCCCAAACGCTTTGATCGTGGTCGAGTATTTTACGTTTTGAGATCATGGGAAGGATTCTAGGACTTGGATATTGCTAGGTAAGTGTTCATGTTGATGAATCATCATTTCGTGAATTTCTTTTCTCGTGTGTCTTCTCTGTTGGTACTTCTTGTGATTCCTTCTCGTAAAATGTTGACGTAGAATTTGTCATCTCCCAGTGGTCGCAGATATCACTGTCAATACCTATCTATTGGTATTGACGATCTAGCTGCATACATTCCCATTGCTCGGTATCTTCTACTCTCTGCTCGTTTTCTTTTCATTCCATCCGTGAATTTTCTGTCAAAGAATTTTATTTAATGATGAATCCGCCTTCAATGTTGATAATTCCTCCGCATACATACTCGTTCTGTTTTCTACTTCCTTAGCTGCAGTTCTCAAATGAAGATCTATCAGAGTTCATTATTTTTTCAGTTATGAATCCTCACATTATCGCCAGTGATTCAACTGCGTCCCCTTCGCACGGTACTGTTCGACGACCCTTTATCTCTACTCTACCTCGCTACAGGGCACCCATGTATGGGCCCATGTTGCCGTATCTTCACTCTCGCTCGCCCATGTCAGCTGTAGCTCGGGATCTTCCTACAGCGTCTGATCCCCGCGGCTCATCTCGTTCCCTGCCCTCATCGCTTATTGCCTTCTCCTGCTGTCGACGAGGGATCTTCTCGAGGTTGTTGTTCCCGTTGCCGCCGTCGTCGTCGTTTTGTGAGTAGCATATTCTCATTTTTGTTATTGGTTTCTTCTTATTTTTTCAACTGGTTTAAGGTTCTCGATTCCTCGTTCAGTGTCGCTGCTCCGTGTGGTTGTGCGTCAGTTTTCATGTTTCATGTAATTCATGGTATTTCGATGAAATTGGTATTTGATCTCAGACGTGTCAACTCTCCGCAAATCGTTTGGCTTTTGAGCAAGTGCATTTGAATTTTTTCGCGCATCATTCCAAAGCAGTTCCTGCATCAAAAACTCCGTTCTCACGCTGATTCTAACGGACTCGCGTATTGAGTTATACATTCTCTTCCGAAAGAAAATTCCGCATCGCGTCCGTCATCCCACTAATTCTCTCTACAACACTCTCGACTTCGTGTTCTACTTGTCAACCGCGCTTCCCACCCTCGTCTTGAGGAGTCCTTATCAATATCACATAACTTATCTATATTCTCTTTTCGTTCGCAGCGTTGGTGTCGTCGTTCATCTCGAAATAATCTTCCAACTACTGTTGATGTTGGACCCGAGTGGTCCTCAACTTCTGAAATCGCGATTGAGAATGATGGAACTGATGCGGCTCAGACGACTCAAGATATGGAACCTTTATCACCCGAAGAGTTTTACAATCGATATGTGCCTTCGTTATCCGGTTATCTTGATGACATTGCGCTAGCTACGAGAGATGTGGTATCTGAACGAGCCATGAAACACTCTATACACTCCCTCAAACGTCACGGAAAATTGGATCGTTCTTCATTTCGGTCTTATTTGCGTGACTCTGACAATTCTGAGGATGATATCATATCAATTTCGTCTCGCGAATCCGTGCGTGATCCTATTGCTTCGCCTGACCGGTCCGCTTGTGAAATCAATAACCCCATCCGCAAATTCGGTGACCAACAATGAAATGATAGAGTTATTCGTGAACGGTTTTGAACGGGGTCCTCTCGTTAAAAGTGACATAATCCCGCTACCCCGAAATTTCGTCAAACAATGCATAGCATCCATGAAAAATATTTATACTTGTCCTATTTGTTTTGATCTAATGTATCGCCAGTTTCTGACGTGTAGGAATGGTCATGCACTTTGTGAAAAGTGTACTTCTCGTGTTCTCGACTGCCCGTTCTGCCGTCATCTTGCTCCCCGTTGGCCCAATAGTCTTCTCGAACGTGCAGCAGAGTCTATGTATTTTCCATGCCGTTATGCGAGCGAGCGCCCGAATGGCATGCGCATTGTGATTCTTGTGACTCCAAGGAGCCTTGATTAACCGAAGCTCAACAAGAAGCTTTAGATTCTCTAGCTGATACAAACATTCATTGAAGGTCAAACTATGTAATCTCGAAAATCTCTCATATGTATACTTATTCTGGGTATGTATGGTTCAACAATGGGATCATAAAATGACTTCTCATCTCACAATCCTTTTCGTATCATTTCTCTTAAATCGTTATTATTGAAATTCTGGGATATCTATTGATTTCTGACACTAACTACTCATGTTAGTTTTCATTTCAAGAATTTCTATCTAACCGAAATTTTGACATCAATTTTATGATGCGGTGTATGATATTCTCAAATTGCATCCATTGGCTGCCTCTTCAAAATATATAAAAATTGTCTTCGCATTTGATTTTGAAAGAAGTCTACTGCGTTCGCTACGTGTATACTAGCTTGGTATGAATTCGCTTTCTGTCAATTTTGCCTACTCGACACATTTATGCTGAGCCGCGTCATTGCCCCTGTCTTGCCATTACTTAATGTATTTTTTGAATCTTTTCATTGGTCGAACCCCACCCTTTGTGCGCAAAAATTCTCCGTTCGAGGAGTACCGCTTCTCTATATTAGCTCCGGTACTGGCTATCGTTTCTATTGTTGAGTCTACACTCGTCGACGGACGTTCGGGTCTTTTGTTGTATCTCTATCCCATACTTCTACATTTCTCTTGCTGTAAGTACCCCTAATTCTTATACGCTATTGATCTTTATTCTGATTTTCCCGAATAGCCAACCATATCCGTATTTCAGAAAATGCATCGTTCACCCATCTCAGCCGGACAACCTGAACCTTTCACTGCCCGTGCGACTGCTGGTCGTGCTTCTTCTGCTCTTCGTGAGACTACTCGTGATAAGTCGTCACGACGCAAATCATCCCGTCGCATATACTCAAATAAGCAAAGGCGCCATAACCCAGCCATTGGAACTTTTTGTGACTGCGATTCATGCCTCTATTGGGAAAGTCTCCCTGTGGATGCTCGACTTCCTCATACGGTGAGTACTAATATAATATTATCTTCTTTTGCCCTTTGTCTCTAAACTGTTCAGGTCCATTTCTCTTCGCGTTTGAATTAGCATTTTGACTCGAACAATGTTTGTTACGATTTTTGGAATGACGAATATCTCTACAATTCTAATTGTGTCAGTAATGTGTATCTCTATTCCCATTAAGCAAGTATTTAGCTTTGCCTATAACATATACACTAATATGCTTGCTTAATTTCAGAATGCACAATCCCAAGGGCTTGATGAAATTACGGGTGAAGAGTACTCGAACCTGAGGAATCCTGTTACTTGTATCATTGACCCTGCGCGCCGCTCGGAGGAGGACATGCGGAAGACAACATTTGCTTCGACAGCTTTGCCAAGGCTTCTGAATGTCCTTCAAGCCATCATCAACCTGACTCCTAAGGCTACAAGAAAAGATCTTGACTCTAAAGGATGGAATAATTCTGTCGAGCATTCCTGCCGCACTATCCGAGGTCTTAATACCTTCAAGGTATCATCGAAAGCTTGATAGTTATTGAGGACACTACTATCCAGGACGCCCTTCTTTGGATGGAAGGGGAACTCCTGGATCTCAGTGAGTTGGAAAGATTGAATCAATCTCAGTTTCACGCTGATTGCGAGTTCCTTCAGTTATGTGCCGCTAAAAGACTGCGCGATTTTCAAAAAGAAAATGATGATGAAAAGACCTCTAACGCCGATACCGATGAAAATTTCGATTTAGAAAAATTATTTGAAGAATCTCTATCTATCAACTCAAGCCCGGCTGGTTCTGTAGTCTCACCCAGTTCTTCTGTGTCAGACCTAGCCTCTTTTGATGCCGCTACTGGGTCAATTAGACCTTCAGCCACGAGGAAACTTTTATTCCATCGCAATTATTCCGTTGCTAGCGGCGCCGAAAGTGACTTTACAGTGAAGCGAGCTCTCAACGCGATATTTACCTGCCCCTCATGTCGCGATCTCATCTGGCCCAGTTTTTTCCAATGTGTAGAGGGTCATGCCTTATGTGGCAATTGTCGTCGTAAAGGTGATACCCGATGCCCTGTTTGCAAAACCCGCGATATGAGTTGGCAGAATGCTTTACTTGAATCTGTCGCTTACCGTTTAACTTTTCCTTGCAAATATGATTTTCTCGGTTGTCCCGTGATGACAAAAGCTAATGATTGGTTTGAACATAAAAATCGTTGCATTTTCCGACCCTTGATTGAAAATCAATCTAGATTCTCCGATCGATCATGCTAGAGGAAGTGAAATTTTGATCTTTATGATATATAATATGTATGGGTTTATGAACTTGGCAAGTTATGTGTGTACTGGTGATATGTTGGACACTATGGTTTTTCAATATAGATATATACCAATATCATTTAATCTATAATCTATGTATTTCCTTTCATAGCCCTCTTTTTTACGATCCCTTTTATTTCCCTTCGAATATTTGTACTCACATCTAAAATCAAAAATCTGTGCTCGTCAAGTGATTTGATGTTCATATTTCCTGCTACCCACACCATTTTAACAAAAGAAAAGTCTTCAATTTCTGTTCATTCCTTTTCTACAATCGCCTCATAGGCGTGTTTGAGCTTATCAATATGAACTGTTCGGTCTTGCCCATTCATGGTAAGTACCGCGTTCCTTTTCTCGTAATCGATCTCAATTATCTCACATGGACCCACGTAATGCATATCATGTTTATCTAATCTAGGGTCCTTATCAAAGTATACTTGTTCCCCTTCCCTAAACTGTTTTGGATTAGAATGTCGGTCCCTATATTCTTTGGAACGACATTTAGCCATGTCATTATTCATAGCTGTTAGAGTTCTCAACCTCGAAGCTACCTCAACTCGATCCGCTAATGATTCATCATACGTAAGAATTTGGTCCCGCGGTGGGAAGCTTGATGGAAATCGTGCTTTTCTACCAAGAACAATTCCATGCGATGAATAGCCTAATGAGGCATTTTCCATTGAATTGAAGCTATGCTGTGCAATAGGTAGCATTTCATCCCATTCATTATTCTCATCCATGTAGACTGTAAGGTATTCGTTCAAGGTATGGTGCATTCTTTCAATAGCTCCTTGTGATTAAGGGTGCCAGGCAGTGGCTGTACATTTGTTTATACGGAAGATTTTTGCGAATTCTACGAAGACTTTACCCATGAAATGTGAACCCTGATCTGTAAGTATAGTTACCGGTAGTCCAAAGTAACTGATACAATAGTCCATGAATAATTTTGCCGTTTCGACTACAGTAGCTCTTTTAGCTGGGGCAAAGATACTATATTCACTGAAACAGTCCTGAATTGTGAGAATATACATGTTCCCGTTTTTTGTGGCCTTCTTTGGTCCCATCAAATCTAATGATACTTTTGCAAAAGGTATACATGGACTGTCCGTGATCAACATTGGTAACCTTGTCTTACATCGAACTAATTTGTCTGTTTGACACTTATGACACCCTTGCACTACAGTTCTTACGTCACGGTGCATATTTTTCCAGTAATAGTCTTGGGCTATTCGTTTGAGTATTTTAACCATGTCCTTATGTCCTCCAATTGCACATTCGTGATACTGTAGAATGAGTCTCTGTCTTCCTTCCGTTCTCGGGACCGGTAAGCTATTTCTAAAAAATGTCACAACTAATTTATTTTTTCGAAAAGTTTGATTCACTGTTCCACAAAATCACTCCATTCAAGAATTGATAACATCGTTAAATCTCTAATGATACCTATTGATTTGATTTCAAATTTCTCAATAAGATCCTTCAAGGTTTTGAGTGGGCGTGTTATATCTGGTTTCAGTGTTTTTGAAAAGAAATGTTCTCTTATGACCAATCCAAACAACTTCTTCCCCCTATATTCCGTAACGATTACTTCTCCCAGGTGTCTATTAGTGCTAAGTAGCTCATCGTTATTCAAATAACCCCTCTCTACCATTGCATTCAGGACTTCGGATTCGTGTTGCATGTCTGCGGATATAGTGTAAACCAGATTATCGATGTGTCCGAATGGATGATCGTCCACACTGTTCACTCCCGAAAAATGATCGATATCTGCTTCGTTTACTACCCACGGGGGTATATTTCGCGAATCCCTTGCGTCTGCCATGAGATATCGGGCCATTCTCTTACTTGTCTCGCGAGGTGTCTCATCGCCTATTTCTACATTTCCTTCCGTTTCCCGTTCCCGATTATCGAGAGGGTCATTTGTGACATTTTGATCCCGATTCCCGACAGGATTGTCCTCGAAATTTTGATCTATATCCCTAGCAAGATTATCTGATACATTTTGTCCTCCGTTGATAGAAGAATTGTTTCCGGTATTTTGTTTAATACCGTTATCATGATTTTCACTATTATCATCAACCTCCATTCGTTCGATCTGCTGGTTTGATGGTGTACTTCCCGTCTCTTTCGTTCCGAGATCTATGAATGGTGTGTAATGGACCCCGGTCAAATGAACATGAGTGAATTCGCTCGACTTGTTGGCTCTAACGTGGCAATATTTGACCTGTTGACCGTAATAGAAGTGTATACATACGTTAATATTGTACTCGCGAGAGAAAATATAAACTGTATCTAGATCTCCGTATTTCTCATCTGATGACAAGATCTCCACCGCGTTCACTTCATCGCTACATGATGGTAAATGTTCACTTGCTAAAAGTTTTCTTCGAAGTTCTATTGCTGCGGTATCTAGTTGCAGGATTTTTATCAAAGTAAAAAACAAGCAGTTTCTCTTAGGATGACTAGGTATATCTGGATCATGGACTAGAAAATGGGAAGGTTGTGCGCACATCTCGTGTTCTTCATAATTTGCGAATTTTGCCGATAGACAATTTTCGTCACTGATTGAAAACAATCCTGTTGCGTTTGCTGTTAATTTCTGTGATGCTGAATCTATTCCTGGTGATGGACTAATTTCTATTTCTGGAGTCTTTGCCTGAGGAAGTGTTCGAATCTGTGTATCAATAACTGACTCCCGGTTTTGCGGAATATCCAGTCTAGTAAGTTCAACGATTGGTTGATATTGTGCTTGTTGCTGATCTGTTAAAACCGAATTTTGATTTGGATTTGAAGTTGAATTTGAATTTGGATCTGCGGATTTGCTTATCTCGATTTGAGAACCTGATGTGACCTCTTTTTCCTGACCCCAGGCATCTATACGCACTCCTGCTCTTCCTTCAGCTTGCAATTCTCTGACTTTCCAGGATAGCCGTGTGTTATTTCCCTCGAGTGTATGTGTTACCTCACTTCCCTGCGTTTCACTAGCGTATGGCCCATTTTCCGAGACTCCATTTATCCGTTCAGGGAGTCCTTCGTATTCAGTTGCGTCAAGACTCAAACCATTTCCGGCGCGATTGAGCTGGTTTCCCGATTCCTCAACTATACTCGCGGATTTCTCATGAATCGGTGATTTCCCTAGAGTCTGCTGCTTTGAAATTTCCTCGATTGTATTCCCAAATCGTCATACTTGTTCTCTGTTGATAACGAGTCCCTCTTTCGGAGTACTTGCGTGTTGTACATCCGATCGGAAAAATTGTTCACCCTTTATTCGCTTAAGAACATCCGACTGTGTATTTGCCTGGCTTATAATATCTTGCGTGGCTGGATGACCCTCAGATCCATCGATCATAACACATATCGGAAAATGGCCACCCTTTTCAACTCTCGGTGTTTGTTCATTAATTTTGTGCCCTATCTCATCCCATTCTGGATCGAGATCGATATCATGAAAGCTATCATCCAGGCCTTCATAATTCACGCGTTTTCTATGTGGGGATTTTCCCGAATCTCCTAGATTTTCACGACCCAAATCGTCCGTTTCCCCCTGATTCGAATTTCCACGTTCTCGTTTCTGGCTTGAGGCTGCTTGACTTCTGGTTACGACCATAATTTTCGTTTTCCTTGAATTTACCAACTCCTTCTCCTGTTCATCGGCTGAATTGTAAAGTTCTGCTGTCGGTAGTTCCGGATTCACTTCCTCCTCAACTATGATAGGATTCCTAGTCAATGCATCTGCGTTAGGGTTCTTATTTCCAGGGCGATGAATTGAATCAAATTCATACTCTCTAAGAGACGCTCCAAGCCGACAAAACCGTGTATCTCCCATCTTTGTATTGTGGAAATGTTTCAAGAGTTCATGATCTGTTATGACTGTAAACTTTTTACCGTATAAAAAGTGTCGGAACTGTCCTGTAGCATAGCAAATAGCTAATAACTCACGGTCACAGGTAGAATAACGGAATTCTGCAGCCTTTAGAGCCCTTGACGCATAAGCAACTGGATGATCCTGATTTAATAAACCTTGGGACAAAATAGCTCCAATCGCGTACGACGAAGCATCAGTCGTTACGAGGAAAGGTTTCGAAAAATCTGGCCCCTGCATCACAGGTTCATCGCATAAGGCGTCCCTCAGTCTCTCGAAGGCCCTTTGCTGTTGTTCGCCCCACCAAAACTTCGTGTTCACTCGAGTCAATTGACTTAGCGGATACGCGATACCTGCGAAATTTTTCACGAATCGACGGTAATATGAAGCAAGCCCTAAGAATTGTTTGACCTTCTTCGCTGTCGTAGGGACGGGGTAATTTCTCACGGCTTCTATTTTCTTTGGATCCGGTCTGATTTTACCATTCCCTGCAATATGCCCTAAGAAACTTGCTTCTTTTTGTAAAGAGTGGCATTTTGATGGTTCAACAGTCAAATTCGCTTCATCTAACCGGTTCATCACCCTTCTAAAGCGCACCCCATGTTTTTCAAGGGACTCTGCAAAGACCACAATGTCGTCAAGATACACGTAAAGGGCCCAGCCAATGAGGCCTGCCAGTACAAGGTCCATGAGGGCTTGGAAAGTATATGGAGCCGTCTTGAGCCCCATCCCCATGCGACAGTACTCATAGTGCCCCTGAGGCCCTTGAAAGGCCATCAAAGGGCCAGACTCAGGGCTCATCTCGATTTGATAGAAGCCCGATCGAAGGTCGAGGGTCGTAATGTACTTTGCATTAGCCACACTATCAATTATATCAGTGGTCCTAGGTAAAGGGTAACTATTCCCTACGGTAATGGCATTTAGTTGACGAAAATCGGTGACCAAGCGCCACTTCGTGTTTCCATTCGCATCCGGCTTCTTTTTCACAATCCACAAAGGGCTTGAATAAGGTGATTTCGAGGGTTTGATTACGCCTAAATCCAAAAGTTCATCTATTCCTTTCTGCATTTCTTTTTGTATCTCTGGCGGGTACCTATGACGTTTAACCTTTATTGGAATATTAGACGTGACTTCCATCCCGTGTTTCACCAACGTTGTAGCCCTTAATTTCTCACCAGGTAACCCAAAGAGACGTGGACGTTCTTTTATCAGTTCTTTCACGTGTATAATTTCCTCTTCGTTCAAATTTTCTAATGATTTTGGATCTAATCGTTCAAATACCAGCGTTGCCCTATCTCTAGTCTCTTCCGCTAATAACTGAAATACGCTAACTCTGCTCTTCACTTCTACCACATATTCTTCTTCATCGGTATCGTCCGGAAAAAAATCTTTTGCACACGTAGTTTCGCACGGTTCTAAGTCTACCCTTGGTGGTTCAATTTCAATACTCTCATCTGTTATATTGAGACATTCAGCATAAGCTTTTCCGTCAATGTTGTTCGTGACAAAGTTTCCAAATAATATTCCCGGTTTTATATTCTGAAGGTGAACGAATCCTACTTCCTCTCTATTCATTACATGGGCGTAAATCACTTGGCTTGATTTCGGCGGGATAGTGAATTTCTCCTCGTTAATAAATGGAATATATAAATCCTCGAACTGAAGGCGCCTATTCTTGGCATCTATCAATCCCCCGTGCCTTCCAAATTCTTTCCAACCTAATAGGCCGTCCGTAGGGATTGCGAAGTCATCATTTACTACGTGTACTTCACATTCAAGTCCACTGAGAATCATTGAAATTTTTCTTAACGAGAAACATTCACCCGCTGTGACACCGCTAATCGAGATAATATAGTCATCGTCAATTGCCACTCCTCTTTTTACTTGGCTTACTTTCAACAATGTCACGTCTGCACCGGTGTCTGCATAAAAGTTACCTGAGCCGTTTTCGATGGAATCGCTGACTAAATTTACAATAGGGTGACGTCTTTGTCCGGCATCCGCTAGTCGTATCGTGACTCTTCTTTGTGGTGATTTTTCCGTATTGATTAATTGGTCTTGCTCGACTCCGCGGCTTGGTGTCGAGCACCCTGGTAGTTTAAAGAACTTGATGTCAAGTCTCCTGCTCCATCTGCTCTCGGGGCATTATTCGGTCTATAGCTTCTATGTTTATCTCCGGGGAACGAGTTTCTCCTCTCGTTGCGGGCGAAATACTCATCGTGATCGCTAAATCGAACGCTATTCCGATCTCCATATTGATTCTTACGATACAAATCTCCATTGTCATTCCGGCGATCACGACTCCTACTGTCGTAGCTGCTATTGTAATTCCCACGACTCCTATTCTCATATGGTCGGTAATCGCGCTCTGTCGGCCGGTCGTTGCTTCTATACGCACTTCTACTTCTATAATTGCCCGTGAAATTGTCGGGGTTCGTACGATTTGATCTCTCAACATTGGCGTCATTGCGGTATGCAGGCCGACGCTCCGAGTTACTTCTGCTTCGCATTTCTCCATGCTCTCGCGCAGTTGACACACGCTGACTCGACTGTTCGGGTGACCCATTTTCGGTACGGTTCGCATTTTCTGCTGACTCGCGCGCTTGTTCCGGTTGTTGCATTGTAAGTTCTCCCGAAGTGACTGAGCGTCCAAGTGTATAACATTCGTTCCACAAATGTCCCGTCCTTTTGCAATAACCGCAATAAGCAGCCGCGCGCATTTTTCTAGGGCATTCTCTTTCAAAATGTCCTTGTGTGTTGCAATACCGACATTCATCTGAAACTGATGCCAATCGTATCGAAGCGCATTCTTTTGGTGTTACGTGACTTTCGACTCTACTATCGCGGATAGCTCTGATAACTGATTTTACCCCTTCGGCATCCCGTGATTGTTTAGCTACATCTATTTGTCGACGAGCATCCGTTTCCATTTCGATCTTTGATGCTTCTGAAATAGCCTCGTACAAGGTCTCCGGGTGTCCTGCTTTAACATGATGTTGTAAGGGCTCTAATAAACCGTAAATGAATTGATCCAAAGCGAATGTTGCCGCTCTCGACTTGCATCTTCGCTTTTCCCATTTTTCTGAGTCCTGATCAGTATCGTGCGCGCTGAGAAGTTTATTATACATTTTCTGAACTCTATGACCGTACGCCGCTGCTTTTTCGTTCCGTTCTTGTCTGATTACTCTCATCTCTGCTTTGACACTGTCCGGACCCCCTGTTGTCCCGAATTGGGCTTTTAAATTATCCAGGAATCTCCCAACTGACTCATATTGATTTATTTGATTAAGAAAAGCCTGCGATGCTCGTCCTTCGAGTTTACTACCAATTGCCCCTAGAATATTTGATTTTGGTTCGGACTTATGTTGATCCCGGATATATCTTGCGTCGACACTAAATCTATTCAAATCTTCCGCGTCACCCTCGAATGGCTGGATCAGGGCTAAGGCTTGTGGCAAGGTGCATCTAGATTTTCGCTCATAACGATCTCGTTCTTCTGATCTCTTCCTCGGTTTCTCGCGTCGCTTGCGTCTATCGTTACGGATGCTATGATCACTCTCTTCCGATTGTTCCCGTTTCTTCCTATCTTTGCGTGACTCCTTCTTGTCCGATCGATTACTCTTCCGCCCGTGGTCCTTTTGACGCTCGTCCGACGTATATCGCGAGTCTTCAGAATCATCACTATAATACTCTGAATCGTTACTTTCTGACGAATATACTCTTGATTTCCTTCTTTTATCATGCTTATCGTAACTTGAATCGCGGATTTTCTTACGGTGCGAGCTATGCTTTGATTGTCTACCAGTGTCTCTAGCTGATTTCGAATTTTTCTCTTTGCGATTTGAGCGTGAATTTTGGTGCTCCTCTTCGTGATCTCGTTCTTCATCGGAAGAATCGCTGTCATATGATTCCGAGTCTGAATATACCAATTTCTTTCGACCCTTCTGCGAGATTTTATGCTTTTCACGATCAGACTCTTTCGATGCGTTCCGCGAACTTTTGTCGTCCCTATGACTTTTATTCTTCTTATTGGATTCCTGAACTTGATCGTTCCGGGCATGACCGTCGCGTTCTACTCCGACCCTTTCTCTCGTCTGCATATTCGGCCCTTGTTTCGAACTATTACCGTTAGGCGGCGACATAACATCTGTAGTGGGAGTCGCGAATTTCTCCAGGGGATCCATCGCGTTGTCCAGGGGATCATCGAAACTCATTAAGCGATTCGTTCCTGAAGGATTCTCCGACCTTTGCAAGATTCGCGATGAATCCGCGTTGATTTGAGATCGATGAAGACTTCCTATCGCACCCGGAAACCCATAACCTATCAAGGGAGAATCCCGTTTCTCTACATCACTCAACAGTTGCGACAAATAATCACCCACACTTTCCAGACATGCGATTTCGGCCTCTGTGTATAGTTTGATCTTATTAGCAAGCACTCCTTCTAATGCTTTTATTCCGATTATCAGAAACTCCTTTGCCGGGGTAAGGAACCCTCCCTCGGCTAGCCTCAAGGCTCTAAAGATATCACTCCCGTATTTGACGCCCTGCTGCATCGCAAGCTGATACTTTGCTGTCATCTCACTCATATTCATCGTAATTGTGCCATCCTGTGATGTTTTCGGGCTTTTATCCATATTTCCTAAAGCCGACCCGTGCGCTTGTTCCCTCTACTCCGTTTTGGCCAACCCATAGTTCCCGATCAAAATCATTTCCTAAAGCCGACCCGTGCGCTTGTTCCTGAACTACTCCGTTTTGGCCAACCCATAGTTCCCGATCAAAATCTGTTTTTGAAACGACGATATAACAATGAAGGTGTAGACTGTCCGCAAGTGTGTGTATTAGAAATGATTGAGTAAGTAGCGAACTTTGACCTAAAAGATTGAGCAATTTCAGCGCAGACCGAATGACACTACGTAGAGATCAAGAATGTATTGGTATGCTCGAATGCTGCTATTCCTGAATAGCCAAGTGGTGTAACTTGGAAGTTATGATATAGCAAGTATAATAAAAAAAAGGGGGGGGGGAAGAAAACTGATTTCGTGATTCACGAAGAAGTTACTTCCATTTGATAAAAAAATCTATGGAAGTCCTAGCTCCGCGTATCTTTCCCCCACGAGGGATGGAAGAGGAAAATATAAAAGTACTCACCCAGATGCTGTAATCAACGCCAACAGATATCCAATGATGGACATCCTTCCTTCTTGGATTTCACAGTTGAAAGTTGGACCAGGCTGTGATATGATCAATCCAACTTCAATATGGAGTGTCATCTTATATTTATCCAAGCACCAGTTTTTGTGTTATATCCTTTGGTCGTCTCACGCCTTCCTTACGATGTCCTCTGTTGATTTTATTGCGAGTCCTTGGTTGTTGAGTATAAGTCGTTGTTTGCACGATTCCAACCGAATATAGTCCGAAAAACAATTTAAACCCTTCAGACGGAACCCACGTTGGGCGCCAGTTTTTATGTTACGTTATTGGTGTTCGGGTATTGGGTTTTCCGTCTCCCAGGCGCGAAGTTGTCGTGCTGGGTGGTTGTGAAGGGGTTGGATGTATATAATGATCTTGACACGAGAATAAGATTGACTGTTACTTTATTCCACGGCTAGTATCTCAACGTAAAGAGACCTATCAAATGATTCGACTTCTACTGACAGGGCCAATCCGTGGCTGCGTTTACCTGTCTCGCGTGACTGACTCGGACCGTAAGCTGCCGGGCGCGATTCCGCGCCTCCTTAAATAATATTCGTCTGACCCCGATATCCTGTCTCACAACGAGCAGCGGGCAACCGCTATACTAAATGTTGAAATGATCTTAGACAAGCTGACGCCGCGATTCTCACTCTGTGGCTTGATTTGCTCATAATCTCACTAGATCATTCGCTCTATATATAGACTTATGACCTCACATCGATTAACGATTATTCGAAGAATAGTCAAAATTGGAAATGAAACAACGTTGATAATTCAGTTCACTGATATGTATCTCTATGATTAGAGATGTTGATCACGTCGATATTACAGGACTATAGTTGCGTATGTTGACGGAGTATTTTGCAAGTCTGAGTTCAAGAAAAAGGGCGGTGACAGTGAATTTACAGAATTCAAATTTCTGATGAGTGATCAAGTATGGAGAAAGATACAGTGCAGTATTTCCAATGATGATATGAGGGAATACATAAAAATATAAGAATGAATGAGGTACGTACACAATGGTTAACTTCAATTGAAATTGAGGATAATATTCGGAAATTAATTATCATATCAAATTGAGTATACGTGTATAAGTCATGATGTATGGAGAACCATACTCGAAGACATGAATGGGGATATTTCTACGAATAGAGTTGTTTTGACATCTCATAACGAGAATATTATCAAATTGAACAAGGAAATCGCGAAAACGACGTTGGGATGTACAACAAAATAAAATTTGATGATAGACCTTCGGAGGGAAGAATAATGAATGAGTTGAATTGGTGATATTTAGACTTTACGACATGATTCTTACATAAGTCTTGTCAGATCTCCAGAGATAGAAGGTTATCTGAAGGATCAATTCGTTCAAAGAAATGAGAAGAATTGGAATAAAATTTTGGGTGTAATTACTAATATACGTCACAAACTTGATGTTATTGTTGTGAAAGATGGAGACGGTCAAAATGAATGGTACGATCGTGGAGTGGAGTTAGAAGTTTGCGGTGACTTACAAGAGAATGATCAATTTCCTGATCAAGAGATGAAAGTGGAAAGAATCGTTGCGAAATTGATCTTATTGGGTGGTCTTTACAGGCTCAACGTACATGTGAAAGTGGAGGCTGTATATGAATTGAAATTGTTAGGTGGTAAAGAGATGAAATTTGAGAAATCGATTCTGGAGAATGAAGTTCATGTTGTGGAAGAGTGTTCCGTCACCAAAGATATTGATTATTGATTTTTGATTCTCAGATATGCTGTAAAATTTTTCCGATTCATATTTTTCTGGAAAAATTATACATCTTCTTCGTAACCCAAGCTCACTTTGAATGTTGTAATAATTGCATAATCTGATGAAGGAAAATGATGATGGGAAGGAGGTAATTCCTGGGAAGCTGCAAAGAAGCATTGAGAAGACTGAGGGACCTGCAGGGGCTCAGAAAAGATTAGGGGCCCTCGGAGGCCCTTGGAGGCCCTCAGGGGAATCTCTCAGCCCCTAAGGTAAATATGGAACGTAATTTAGGTTGATTGTTCAGAGGCGCTCGGGGCCCTCGGGGGCTCTCAAGGAACCTCGAAGGCCCTCAGAGGTCCTCAGGGGCCCTCCTGGGCATTCTAAGCAGTCAAGGGAATCCAAGGGAATTCAGGGGAATCAAGAGGGATCTCATTCTTACTACTATATATTAGGGACATATATATATAAATATATAAATATATATATATTAGGGTGACACTTATTTCCCGATCCCCCTGGGTCCGTCGTGCACGTGCGGATATTTCAATTTCACGATAAAACTAGATCGATTCAATTTTTTTTCAGATTTTTAGAGGTAGGTTATATAGTGTCCATTTTGACATACATTTTCGATTTTTTTGCAGTTTTGAGACGTTTTTCGACAAAATTCGTCCGCTTTACTTGGCAAGCACTTGCAATCTAAGTAGAATTGAGCAAACCGAGCTGAACAATATTGATTGGAATGGTTCTAGGAAACTTTCAAGGCACGGAGCGGTCAGTTTTAGTTGAATTCAAGGGTCAGAACGGCAGAAATACAGTCCTATAATCACTTTTCATCGCAGTTTTCGAGTTCTCCTGCGCATGCGTGATTTTCTACGGTTTTGATAATATCCCCAATCGATAGCACGTGCAATTCTCTTCAAATTGACTCCTGCTAAAAGTCAATTCGATGCAATAGGACCGGAGTAGTGAATCATTTTGGATGAGGTGAAGCCCAAGATGGAAATCCGTGCAAATTGGTCGTGATCACCTGCGATGCTTTTGAATTTGTCCGGCGTGTTTCTCGGGTTCCCCTGCATCGAATCGACTCCACTAAGGGGTCATTTTAAAGGAAATTGTCTGAGCTATCGAAATTAGTAGATTGCGGCTTGTTAAGTGGGTGGTGAGTAACAAAATAATCACGCTCAACAGTTGAAAACACTTTTTTGTTTGATTGAAAACTGTCAAATGTTCAATGTCCCATAACTCACCATCAACTTGCCACTCGGTAGCCTACTCACTTCGATAGCTCAGACAATTTCCTCTAAAATGACCCCGTGGCGGAGTCGTTCCGACGCAGGGAAACCCGAGAAATACGCTGGACGAAATCAAAAGCATCGCAGAGAATCTCGACCAATTTGCATGGATTCCCATCTTGGACTTCACCTCATCCAAAATGATTCACTACTCTGGTCCTATTGCATCGAATTGACCTCCAGCAGTGGTCATTTTGAAGGAAATCGCACAGGCTATCGATTCAGAATATTATCAAAATCGTAGAAAATCACGCATGCGCAGGAGAACTCGAAAACTGCGATGAAAAGAGATTTTAGGACTGTATTTCTGCCGTTCTGGCCCCGTTCTGACCCTTGAATTCAACTAAAACTAACCGCTCCGTGCGTTGAAAATTTCCTAAGACCATCCCAATCAATGTTGTTCAGCTCGGTTTGCTCCGTTATGCTTGGATTGTAAGTGCTTGCCAATTAAAGCTGACGAATTTTGTCGAAAAACGTCTCAAAACTGCAAAAAAATCGAAAATGTATATCGAAATGGGCACTATATAGCCTACCTCTAAAAATCTGAAAAAAATTTTATCGATCTAGTTTTATCTTGAAATTGAAATATCCGCACGTGCGCGACGGACCCAGGGGGATCGGGAAATAAGTGTCACCCTAATATATATATATATATATGGCGCCATTGTGGCACCGAAAAGACGCTTAGTACATTCAATACATCTATACACAAGAATATTAATACAACCTATCGACAAGTGATTCTTTTTCCCTCCTCTGAAGTGACAGAAAAACGAAAAAACTATTGCAGATGAGGTGAGGGAAACATCTATCAACCCGCGCTCATCAATCGGCCTTCAATCATCTTTTCCTCCCCCCAAACGCACAACTACGCGCCACAAAACTCATACGCCGGACAACCTGAGTCCTGACGGTTGCAGAGGAGTGGGCGAAGCTGAGGGGTACGCGCTCGCGGGCGAGTCCGTACTGTTTCCTACACCATAGATTGCGTCACGGTAATCCGCATTGCTTACTTCCAACAATTCCTAAGTTTTGAATAATTGAAAATACTTTTCGGATCAAATCATTAAGTTAGCGCGTTTCGTGATACGATTTGCGATCATTTAAGCTCCGCCGCGGCTCAAAACTCACAATATTCTTTGAATGATTCGACAAACGGCGAACATGCATCACCGCGTGGTTCTATGATGCAGCAGGATAACTCAAGATTACAGTTTGTCATAACGTTCAATGAATACCGTGAGCTTTGCGACGTGTGAGAGCTCAAATTGTTGGAAATTCTACTGCAAAGCGCGCTAACTCAATGATTTAAACAGAAAAGCGTCTGCAATTACTTAAAAATTAGAATTTGACATATTCGCGCCGTGTCGATGAAACAGAGCACTACTGACTTGCCTCAATGGTCTGCAGTCTTTCACTTGCTCTCTTCGCAACCACACAAGCGCGCTCGAATCACGAACAACTTGGTACTGGTGAAGTGAAGAAACAATAAGATTTACGGGCGCAGTCACAGCCAACAACAAGAAATCTGCAGCAGTAGCAGGTGAGTCAAGAGACTACTGCACCCGAACTTTCGATGTGAATCCATAGGAATAGTATGAGTTAACTCAAGATCCCTTATCAAGAGTATCCACATTCCAGACGGTACAAAATTCCTCAGGAGAATTGTGAAAATTCGTGAATTAACTTGAAACATAGAGAATATCGAATTTTACCGACTTCGACAAGGTAAAGTTATCAAAAATGGAAAATTCGAAAATTTTGATGCTATTTCCACGAAGCGAGAATAATAAAAATGGAAGTTTTTGAATCTTTTTTTGCGGAATTTCGGAGAAATCAAAATGATAGAAATCCATTTTTCTGCAGAAATGTTTGCAGATTCACAAGAAATATACTACTTTGGGTCATATGTCAGTCTATTTCTCGCCTAAAAAGCCACCTGTAGTAAGTAGGATTTTCGATACAACACAAATATCCAGTGTAAATTTTCGGAGCCTAGCCCAGGACATAAAAGGGATCGAAAAACAACTCATCTGAGATGCAATGGTGAGTAAATACAAAACATTGAAGAATCATGAACAAACACAAATTTATTCTTCAAACGTTGATTAATCCTCACGAGAGAGTACGTCTTCCTATCCATCGAGGGCTAAATATTCAATACTCCTGAAATGCAACGGATAAACTTGACGGCGCGCGCGCACGCACACACACACACACGCCCGCACACATACAAGATAGTTGAAACGCGCACCTCTGATTATCGGCATTTTATATATATATATATATATATATATATATATATATATATTTCCCCCTAATATATAGTATTAAGAATGAGATTCCTCTGAATTCCCTTGAACTCCCTTGAGTTTTCATGACTGCCTTGGATGCCCAGGAGGCCCCCTGAAGGCCTCTGAGGTCTTTAGAGGTCCCTTGAGGGCCACCGAGGGCCACTGAGGGCCCCGAGTGCTTCTGACCAATTAACCTAAATTACGTTCCATATTTACCTTAGGGGCTGAGAGATTCTCCTGAGATTCCCTGAGGGCCTCCGATGGCCCCTAAATTTTTCTGAGCCCCTGCAGGTCCCTCAGTCTTCTCAATCTTCTTCCGCAGCCTCCGAGAAATGACCTCCTCCCCATCATCATTATTCTCCATCAGATTATTTAATTATTACAACATTTAGAGTGAGCTTGGGTTACGGAGAAGATGTATATTTCTTCCAAAAGAATATGAATAAGAAAAATTTTACAGTATATCCGGAAATCAAAAATCAATAACCCATATCTTTGTGTGACGGAACACTCATCCACAACATAAACTTCATTTTCCAAAATCGAGTTCTCGATTTCCATCTTTTCACCACCTAACAATTTCAATCTATCTCCAGCCTCCACTTTCGCATGTACGTTGAACCTGTAAAGACCACTCAATGAAGTCAATTTCGAAACGATTCAATATATATATATATATGTATATATATATATATATACAACATGTTACATAAATAGTGTATATCTCAGAAAAAATGAGGTTTGTGATTTCGATTGGTGAGATCGAAATTGTTTGTAACGGTTTCCTGAGTTTGTAACTTTCATGACAAAAATCGTATTTCTAGCGTTGTATCAGTAATGCTTCAAGTGTAATGTTTAACGGTTAACCATTACACCCAAGCATGACTCTGTGTCTCCTGCCAGGTTATGGCTTAGGAAGCTATTATTGTCAGCTGCTCCATCGTTGATCAATGATTATGAATTTTTGCGTGAGCAGTCGGGACAAGGGAATATCATCAAGTGATGCATTGTGCTATGCTTGTTAGAGAAAACCAGTGTGAGCTGCGGGAGCGTCGGCTGTGGCATCATTTGAATTTAATTAGTGCTCTTGTGGAGACAACCTCGGGGTGTTGTTCTCGGTGTTGGTGTGATTTTGTGATGGGCGAGGTTGGTGCGAGGGCAATTAGACTACCGTAAAGTGTTTCGCATAATAGGGTCAGCTTCAATTGCCATCAAGCAGACAGCTGCTGCCTCGTCCACTGCAGCAGACAGGCGAGATGCCGGGGTGCAGCAGAAGGTCGACATGCCGCGTTGCAGCCGAAACACGCGTCTTCAGCATTTCCTCGTCGTGGATAGTTCGTAGTGCAGATGCGGTGGTCCAGTGTGAGTGTCTTGGGACATGGTTTCGGTGCACCGAAAGCATGTTTTACGACCATCGTGTGCGCGACGATACCATGGCAATTTTCAAAGTCAGGGTGATGGATGCTTATGTCGCCAGTCGCCACGTGTGTGCCCGTTGGTTGTCTATCTTACGCACTTCCCTAGGTCTGCGATACACGGAGGTGACAATTGTGACTGCTTGGCTGATAATTGCAAGATCAAAGATCCATTTGATCAATTCCTCGAGTCTGCGTGACTCGACATTGACTTGCGTCAATTTCTCAGAGAATTGGGGTTCTCTGACAATAACCCAATCAATTCCATCAAGGACGTACGTACAATAAGTCAGGAATTCGCGCAGTCTTAATTTGGTCAATTCATAAACGCGTGCGCTAAAATAGGCAAAATGCGCCAAAATAGAGTCCACGCAACTGAAATGTGAAACATGTGCAGCGGCTGCAGGGTCTGAGGACCTGAGCTCATGCATTTTCTATGCGAAATTCGACCGCACGTCTGCTGGCATTTTTTGGGCCTCAGGAATATCGATCCGCTAGTTTCTCTAGTCTTGAGGTTGACTCATCGCAACGCCAAAGTACAGTTCGCCCAACTGAGATGCAAAACATGTGCAGCCGCTGCAGGGTGTGGGGCATACTTGCATTGAATGGGCTGAGCGTCGAGGAGCTGCGCCCATGCGTTATCAATCTCCAGTGAATCCAGAGACTGTTAGATAACTATCTTTGTTCATCAGGAACGTTGGTTCCGTATTGTTATAATCCTCAATCTCTGGATTTGCTAAACAAGTTCATCCTCAATCACGACTCGCAGTGACGAATTTCTCTATCGTATCGGAGCCATCCTGACCAAAGGTAGGATAATCTTGAAAATATGTCGAATTTTCAGAACCACAATCCTCGATCGGACTCAGAATTATGAATGTAGAACGCTAGAAGAGAGCCTGGGCAAGTGTGATGCAGAACATGCGCAGCCGCTGCAGGGTGTGAAGCTCACACGCATCGAGTTGGGCTGAGCGATTAACAGTTGCGCTCATGTGTTATCCATGCGAATCTCGACTTCTCGTCTAATGGCTTATTTTGTGCCTCATAGATATCGATCGTCTTGTTTTTTCTTTATATTAAAAGCTCACTCATCGCAACACCGCAATAAAGTCCGCCCAGATGATATGCACAACATGCGCAGCCGTTGCAGGGTTGGGGGTCACGAGCATCAAGTTGTGCTGAGAGACGAGGAGCTGAGCTGATGCGTCATCAATCCCAAATCAGTCCGAATAATTGTTAGACAACAGTTTTCGTGCATCAAGAACAATGGTTCCTTATTGTTGTGATTCTCTGTTTCATCAATTGCAGAGCAAGTTGATTGTTGATTATGACTGGCAATAACGAATTTATTCATCGTATTGGAGTCATAGAGACCGAAGGTAGAATAATCTTGAAAAATCATCGAATTATCAGAACCACAACTTTCGATCAGACTCAGAATTATAACATTAGAATGCTGGGAGAGAGCCTGGGCAAGTGTGATGCAGAACATGGGCAGCCGCTGCAGGGTATGGGGCTCACGCGCATCGAGTTGGCCTGTGCGACGAGGAGCTGAGCTCATCCGTAATCAATGCGAAATTCGATTTTTCGTCTAATGGCATTTTTTGTTCGCTGCATTCAAATTCAGAGGAAAAGCGCACGCTAAAGCTATTGGAGCGTACGCGAACAATGAATTCTAGTCGCGAGTACCGGAGCGTTTCCAAAAAATGTTCTTCGCGTACTCTTCAATATCTCTCGCGTACGCTAAAATATTTTTTGCGTACGCTAAGATATCTGTCGCGTACGCTCGATAATCTATCACAAACGCTTTAATATCTGTCGCGTACGTTTAAATATTTCTCGCATACGCTAAAGTATTTCTCGCGTACGCTATAGTATCTCTCGCGTAGGCTGGAATATCTGTCGCGTCTGCTCAAATATCTCTCGCGTGCGCTATAGTATCTCTGGCGTACGCTGAAATATCTGTCGCGTACGCTAAAGTACCTCTCGCGTACGCTAAAATATATCTCGCGTACGGTAAATCATGTCTCGCGGGTTCTACTTGTCCTAGTCCCATGATTCAACCACATGATTGCGTGCGCTACGATCCCTGTTCAGAATAATTCAATTTTAGCGTACGCGAGAGTTGGAATTTGGAGCGAGACAATCAGCGCTCGCGGAGGATATTTAAGCGTACGGAAACATTGGATTCTGAAAGCTGGGAACATGGCGCTTACCAGGGATAATGTTACCGTATGCTACATTCAAACCAAGAAAAGTATCGAACGCGGAAGATACTTCCGCTGCCATCGAATATTTCCTCGACACGGATTGTAGTGCATGCGGGAAGTGTCTCCCGCATACAAGAAGGTTGAATTTGAGGAACGAAGCAATTAGCGCACGCGGGAACTATTCGTAACGGCTTCTAGGGATCAATGTTCGCGTACGATGAAATATCTTGAGAGTGTGCTACTTGCCTCGCTCCATTCGCGCACGCGAAAGACATTTTCCGCACAAGCTATGATTCTTAATAAAGATGTTTTATCTTAGCGTACGGGAAAGATGGATTTAGAAGACAAGGTAAATAGCATGCGCGAGAAACACTGCTGCGCTCATGCATCATTCACGCGAAATTCAACATTCAGTCTTGCGGCATTCTTTGTGCCTCCGATTCATTGATCTCTTTGTTTTTCTTTTTTTTTCTTCAATTCCAGAAGCTCACTCATCGCAAACCCACAATACAGTCCGCGCCACTGGCATGCAGAACATGCGCAGCCGCTGCAGGGTGTAAGCAACGAGCGCACCGAGTTGGGTTGTGTGACGAGGAGCTGAGCTCATGCGTTATCAACCTCCAATGAATGCAGAGACTGATGGACGAGTATTTTTGTTCATCAGGAACGTTGGTTTCGTATTGTTGTAATCCCGAATGTCAGGCATTGCAGAGCAAGTTTATCGTTCAAGACTCGCAGTGACGAATTTCTCTATCGTATCGGAGCCATGGGTAGAATAATCTCGAAAATATGTCGAATTATCATAACTACAACTCTCGATCAGACTCAGAATTATAAATGTAGAACGCTGGAAGAGAGCCTGGGCAAGTGTGATGCAGAACATGCCCAGCCGCTGCAGGGTGTGAGGCTCACACGCATCGAGTTGGGCAGTGCGTTGAGGAGCTGCGCTCATGCGTTATCAATGTGGAATCCATTTTTTTGTCTGATGGCATATTTGAAGCCTTAGAAATATCGATCCCCCAGTTTTTCCATCCTAGATTCGCTCTCATTGCAACGCCGAAATAGAGTCCATGCATCTAAAGTGCAAAACATCCGCAGCCGCTGTAGGGTCTGAGGACCTGAGCTCTAATGATAATTTCTGGATAATTTCTATTCCGGTTGGCTGGACTCTATTTATAGCGTTGCGATGAGTGAGCCTCTAGAATCGAAATTACTAGGGAATCGATATTTCTGAGGCCCGAAGAATGGCAGCAGACGAAAAGTCGAATTTCACATCGATAATGCATGAACTCAGGTCCTCAGACCCTGCAGTGGCTGCGCATGTTTTGCACTTTAGTTGTGCGGACTCTATTTTGGTGTTGCGATGGTGTGCATCACACTTACCAAGACTCTTTTCCATCGTTTTACTGTTATAATTCTGAGTCTGATCGAGAGTTGTGGTTCTGAAAATTCGACATATTTTCAAGATTATCCTACCTTCGATCTAGATGGCTCCGTTACGAAGAAAAAATTCATTATTGCCAGTTATGATTAACGTTCCTTTCGCTCTGCAATTTCTGATATCTAGATCACAACAAGAGAAACCAGCCTCCCTGATGCACAACAATCGTTGTCGAACAATCATTTGGATTGATTTGAAATTGATAACGCATGAGCTCAGCTCCGCGTCGCACAGCCCAACTTGATCCGTGTGAGCCCCACACCCTGCAACGGCTGCGCATAATTTCCATTTCACTTCGCCGGACTATATTTATAGCGTCGCGATGAGTGAGCCTCTAGAATCGAGATTACTAGGGAATCGATATTTCTGTGGCCCAAAGAATGGCAGCAGACGAAAAGTCGAATCTCGCATCGATAATGCATGAGCTCAGGTCCTCAGACCCTGCAGTGGCTGCGCATGTTAAGCACTTCAGTTGCGCGGACTCTACTTTGGCGTTGCAATAAGTGAGCTGCTAGAATCGAAAAAAATAGGAGATCAATGAATCTGAGGCACAACGAATGCGCAAAACGGAACGTTGAATTTTGCATAGATGATGCATGAGCGCAGCTTCTGATCTCACATCCCAACTCGATGCGCGAGAGGCCCACACCCTGCAGCGGCTGCACATGTTTCGCATTTCAGTTGCGTGGACTCTATTTCGGCACATTATGCCTATCTTAGCGCACGCGTTTATGAATTGACGAAATTAGGACTGTGCAAATTCCTAACTTATCGTACGTACGTCCTTGAAAAACTTGATTGGGTTATTCTTAGAGAACCCCAATTCTCTGAAAAATTCACGCAAGTCAATATCGAGTCGCGCGGGCGATCGAGAAATTGATCAAATGGATCTTTGACCTTGCAATTATCAGCCGAGCAGTCACAATGGTCACCTCCGTGTATCGCAGACCTAGGGGAGTGCGTGAGAAAGACAAGCAACAGGCACACACGTGGCAACTGGCGACATAGCCATCCATCACCCTGACTTTGAAAATTGCCATGGTATCGTCGCGCACACGATGGTCGTAAAACATGCTTTCGGTGCACCGAAACCATGTCCCAAGACACTCACACTGGACCACCGCATCTGCACTACGAACTATCCACGACGAGGAAATGCCCGTCTGCTGCAGTGGCCGAGGCAGCAGCTGTCTGCTTGACGGCAATTGGAGCTGGCTCGACTATGCGAAACACTTTACGATAGTCTAATTGCCCTCGCACCAACCTCGCACATCACAAAATCACACCAACACCGAGAACAACACCCCGAGGTTGTCTCCACAAGAGCACTGAATAAATTCAAATGATGCCACAGCCGACGCTCCCGCAGCTCACACTGGTTTTCTCCAACAAGCACAGCACAATGCACCACTTGATGATATTCCCTTGTCCCGACTGCTCACGCAAGGAATCATAATCATTGATCAACGATAGAGCAGCTGACAATGATAGCCTCCTAAGCCATAACTTGGCAGAACACGCAGAGTCATGCTTGGGTGTAATGGTTAACCGTTAAACATTACACATGGAGCATTACTAGAACAACGCTAAAAAATACGATTTGTCTCATGAAAGTTACAAACTCAGGAAACCGTTACAAACTATTTCGATCTCACCAATCGAAATTACAAACTTCACGAACCTTCTTCTCCTGGGATATACACTATTTATGTATCATATTGTATATTTGGGCGATTCTGAGATAACTCATGCATTTGATCGCCTGACCTCGTTCTCATATTGAACGACTGAATATGATGAATCTGACGATGATATCTAGTATATTCTATTTAAATAAAGATGTCTCAATAGTCCCGGGAGCGGATATAAGTTGAATGTGGACCTGAGCTTACCAAAAATGGCCAAAATGTCCTTACCGTGGCATGTCCTAAACTGGAGTTGCACATTTCAATGGTGTAGTTCACCGAGATATTCATTCAATCTCGGTTCCGCATCACTCAAACACCAACGTTGGGTTATGAGAAGGTGATATTATGTACAAATCGAGTATCAAGTCTCACTTCAAAATAGTCAAAACACAGCCGACATTCTGTCCTGGAATTTCGCAAATTTTTCGAATGCTTCTCGATAATTCGACTCCGGGTCAGGGAATCGCTACCAACGGCTCTATAATAGCGGCAATTGATTTCTCATACACCAAAAAACAAAATTCTACCACCAGCGGAATAATGAATCACGTGAACAGCTTCCCACGCGATGATTTATGGACAATTTCTCCGTTGCAAAATAAGAATTGTCCTTACCGTGGTCGCTGGCTCTCGAACACTATGCAACGTCAGGGTCCAGAAATTTCTTTTCAGTCTACTCTCACCTTAAAAATGGGCTATCTATTCGGAAAGAACGATCCGTTCCGATTTACGCCTCTGAGATCACTTTTCATGCCAAAATGTCCTTACCGTGGCTGTCTTACCGTGGCAAAAATATATCGAAAATTGCTCATAACCTTTACATAGATTGACTAACTTTTATGCCCGTCTGAGAATTCTGTTTGGATGTCAGATAGATTGGAAAACAACTATGAGCAGTCAGATTGCACCTATATTTCAACTAGTCAATTTTGGTCCAAATCTCGACTCCCGCCGTTTTTGCCCTCGAAATACCTAAGTTATCTCATAATCACCCATATATACAACCTGTTTCAGAATTCGCGTACACCCCGATAAAATTAGGTAGCGGTGATTTTGTTATTTTGATTGGTGAGATCGAGAGATTTTGTTACGGTTTCCTGAGTTTGTAACTGTCGTGTGAAGAAACGTATTTTTTAGCGTTATGTCAGTAACGCTTGGTGTGTAATGCTTAACGGCTAGCATTACACTAAAACGTTACATTGTGTATTCTGCTTGGTTATGGCTCGGAGAGGTGTATTTTTCGGCTGCTCTTGTGTTGATTGTGAACCGTGATTTTTTTGCGCGAGCTGTTGGTGTCGGCATAAAAATTAATTAGGTGTGCTGTGCGTGTTGGGGCGTTCGCGTTTTTGTGAGAGCCGTGTCTTTGGCGGGTGCGGTGGCAGCGGCATTGCATAATTTCATGCGCGCTTCTGCAGAGGCAACGTCGCAGTGCTTTTCGCGTTCGAGATTGAATTTTTGTGTTGTGGGAGTCGCGGAGAGTGTTGTTGAATAATAAGGTGTGTGGAATAATGTTGTGTGGCATGCGTGTCGAGAGCCGACAAACAGACAACCGTGGCCTTGGCCTTGGCCGCTGCAGCAGAAGGTGGGCATGCCGTATCGTAGCAGAAATCTCGTAGCAGATAACGCGGTACAGATGATGCGATGTGTCTGCTGCGGGCCATGTTTTTGGTGCACCAATTGTATGGCCCGCGACCGGCTAATGCGAGATGATGCCACGTGCTTGTGTTGTGTTTAATTTTTTTCGTCTTTCGAGGAGCATTCCTGTCGAATTGCCTCGTTGGGAATGTTTATTTTCTGGTGTGATGCATGGCTTGAGCTGTCGTCCGCGGAGGCTCAGTGCGGACAAGGTAGCGGACCCAATGCGGATCGAGCTATTTTAAGTTCTCCGAGTGACCCTTTTGCTCGCAAGAGGTCATGCCTCATTTCTTCACTTAGCCTAGGAGATTAGCTGATTCAATCGACCTGATTTGGAGTTTCGTCAGTGATCCTCTACTTAAGTGCCAGAGATGAGTGCTGTTGAGGTGAGTCAATGGAGTTGTGTTTCGCGTACGCGATAAATCGTATGATACGTCACATCATTTTTGCGCGCGCTCAATTACTGAATCATCGCGTTTGTAAGAAATTGTACTGATCCCGTTTTTTTTCTTTCCTTTCCAACATGAGCCTCGCGTACGCTATGGTCTAACTCGCTCGAGCACGACAGCGATTTCAGCGTCAACCATAACATCTTAGTTCATACTCGCGTATGCTAGTTTCGACTATTTATCAGGTGTTCATTTTCCCTTTCCGCAGTGCAGATCATCTTTTGGGTAATTCGCATGAACGGAGATGATGGTTCACGCTATGATTTTACCTATGTAAACAACGTGAAATGACTCTTTCACTTTATCTCTTGATAAACTTCGGGGCTTTTCCTCCAACACAAAGTCTCGTATTGTGAACTTGAGAGATTCGTCGCCCTGTGGAATATCGATGATTGTTACTCCACGCGTGACGATGTCCACTGTGGCGCCCGCGAGAAGCTTCTTTTGCGTACGCTGAATTCCCTAGATAGGAAAAAAGAGACCTTCTTCTCGTAATCGTATAATTGTGAAGCGGACAAAGTATCTGGAGAAGGTGGGAAATTTCCGTGTGCGCGGGCGACTTTCTTCTTCGCGCATGCGACAGTTTCCATTCTCTCACTTGTCTGTCGAGGTAATTTCGAATTTCGCGCGCGCTATGTGAGTAATTTTCGCATACGCGGAAGATATCAATCCAAGCTCGACCGCCACGAGTTTCGAACTTTTGCGTGCTGGAGTGAAAAATCTTTGTGAACACGAAATTTTCCCAACCTGAACTCGTTTAGGCCGAATTTTGGATTACCGCGCACGCGGAAAATTTCCCGGCCTCAAGTGACCTGGTCCGAGTTTCGGATCTTCGCGTGCAAATAGCGATCGCACACGAAAATTCAACACTTTCCCGGATCTCTGAACTTTCTCCAATACCACTGTAAAATTCGTCATTGCCAGTCATAATCAAGAATCACGACGCTTCGCTATCTATGAAACTGAGTATTACGAGAATAGGGAGCCAACGTTCCTGATGCACAAAAATTGTTGTCTAACAATCATTCGGATTGATTAAAAATTATTAAAGCATATGCTCAGCTCCTCGTCGGACAGCCAGACCCGATGCGGAGAGCCTCAGACCCTGCAGCGGCTGCGCATGTTTTGCATTTGAGTAGCACGGACTCCATTCTGCCGTTGCGATGAGTGAGCTTCTAGAACCACAGGAAAATTGGGAGGTCGAGATTGCTCGGGCCTGAAAATGGCATCAATCGAAAATTCGAATTTCGCGTTGGTAACGCATGAGCTCAGCTCGTCGTCGCACAGCCCAAAACGATGCGCGTTGGGCTCACACCCTGCAGCGTCTGCGCATGTTTTGCATGACACTTGCTCAAGCTCTTCTGGAGCGTTCTACTGGTTTCATTCTGAATTTGATCGAAAGTTGTGGTTCTGAAGACGTGTTAGGTACACGATCCACTATCACGCGTGCTCCAATAATTTCGCAAAAGCGGAAACATTGCAAGGCACAGTGCCGAGAATTTCGCGCGAGCGAGGAGAAGACACATTCGCGTACGCGAAGCACTTCTGTTTTCGCGTACGCGACAGTAGCGTGGGATCCGCTCTATCCTCATTCCGAAGTACGGGGGTACACTTCGCGTGCGCGAACAACTAGCGAGTCTGCGTAGACCGCATTCGGTAACGATGACATGAAAACCAAAATACTCAATTTTTGGTTGCACGAAACACTAATACGCGTACGCGAAAAAATCTCCGTACGCGATAACGTTGCAAGGCAACCTGACGAAAATTTCGCGTGAGCGAGGTGAAGACACTTCGCGTACGCGAAGCACTTCTGTTTTCGTGTACGCGACAGTGGCGTGAGATTCGCTCTATCCCGACTCCGGAGTACGAGGGTACCTTTCGCGTGCGCGAACAACTAGCGAGTCTGCGTAGACCGCATTTGGTAGCGATGACATGAAAAGCGAAATACTCAGTTGTTGGTTGCACGAAACACTAATACGTAGACGCGAAAAAATCCCCGCACGCGATGACGTTGCAAGGCAACCTGACGAAAATTTCGCGGGTCTGCGTAGACCGCATTCACTTACGGTGACACGAAAAGCGAAATACTCAAACGTTAGGTACACGATCCACTATCACGCGTGCGCCAATAATTTCGCAAAAGCGGAAACATTGCAAGGCACAGTGCCGAGAATTTTGCGCGAGCGAGGAGAAGACACATTCGCGTACGCGAAGCACTTCTGTTTTCGCGTACGCGACAGTGGCGTGGGATCCGCTCTATCCCGACTCCGAAGTACGAGGGTACACTCCGCGTGCGCGAACAACTAGCGAGTCTGCGTAGACCGCATTCGGTAACGATGACATGAAAACCAAAATACTCAATTGTTGGTTGCACGAAACACTAATACGCGTACGCGAAAGAATCCCCGTACGCGATAACGTTGCAAAGCAACCAAACGAAAATTTCGCGTGAGCGAGGTGAAGACACTTCCGCGTACGCGAAGCACTTCCGTTCTCGTGTACGCGACAGTGGCGTGAGATTCGCTCTATCCCGACTCCGTTGTATGAGGGTACCTTTCGCGTGCGCGAACATCTAGCGGGTCTGCGTAGACCGCATTCACTTACGCTGACACGAAAAGCGAAATACTCAATCGTTAGGTACACGATCCACTATCACGCGTGCGCCAATAATTTCGCGAAAGCGGAAACATTGCAAGGCATCGTGCCGAGAATTTCGCGCGAGCGAGGTGAAGACACTTCGCGTACGCGAAGCACTTCTGTTTTAGCGTACGCGACAGTGGCGTGGGATCCGCTCTATCCTCATCCCGAAGTACGGGGGTACACTTCGCGTGCGCGAACAACTAGTGAGTCTGCGTAGACCGCAATCGGTAACGATGACATGAGAAGCAAAATACTCAATTATTGGGTGCACGAAACACTAATACGCGTGCGCGAGAAATTTCGCGAAGGCGATAACGTTGCAAGGCAACCTGCCGAGAATTTCGCGTGATCGAGGAGAAGAAACGTTCGCGTACGCGAAGCACTTCTGATTCCGCGTACGCGACAGTGGCGTGGGATCCGCTCTATCTTCAATCCGAAGTACGAGGGTACACTTCGTGTGCCCGAACAACTAGCGACTCTGCGTAGACCACATTCGGTAACGATGACATGAAAAGCAAAATACTCAATTATTGGGTGCACGAAACACTAATACGCGTGCGCGAAAAATTTCGCGTACCTGATAACATTGCAAGGCTCCCTGCTGAGAATTTTGCGCGAGCGAGGAGAAGATACGTTCGCGTACGCGAAGCACTTCTGATTCCGCGTACGCGACAGTGGCGTGGGATTCGCTCTATCCCCAATCCGAAGTACGAGGGTACCTTCCGCGTGCGCGAACATCTAGCGGGTCTGCGTAGACCGCGATCACTAAAAACCAAAGCCCAGGGGTCCATAATACATTTTCATTCAGTCTATGCCCCTATGACAATCAGGAGTATTCTCGGAATCGTACTGTAGTCTAGTTCCTGACATCGCTGCAGGAAATATCAGTACGGAGTGATGATTCAGTAATTGAGCGCGCGCGAAAAATGATGGGACGTATCATACGATTTATCGCGTACGCGAAACCCAACTCCATTGACTCACCTCAACAGCACTAATCTCTGGCACTTAAGTAGAGGATCACTGACGAATCTCCAAATCAGGTCGATTGAATCAGCTAATCCCCTAGCCTAAGTGAAGAAATGAGGCATGACCTCTTGCGACCAAAGGGTCGCTCGGAGAACTTAAAATAGCTCGATCCGCATTGGGTCCGCTACCTTGTCCGCACTGAGCCTCCGCGGACGACAGCTCAAGCCACGCATCACAGCCGAAAATAAACATTCCCAACGAGGCAATTTGACAGGAATGCTCCTCGAACGACGAAAAAAATTAAACACAACACAAGCACGTGGCATCATCTCGCATAAGCCGGTCGCGGGCCATGCAATTGGTGCACCAAAAACATGGCCCGCAGCAGACACATCGCATCATCTGTACCGCGTTATCTGCTACGAGGTTTCTGCTACGATACGGCATGCCCACCTTCTGCTGCAGCGGCCAAGGCCAAGGCCACGGTTGTCTGTTTGTCGGCTCTCGACACGCATGCCACACAACATTATTCCACACACCTTATTATTCAACAACACTCTCCGCGACTCCCACAACACAAAAATTCAATCTCGAACGCGAAAAGCACTGCGTCGTTGCCTCTGCAGAAGCGCGCATGAAATTATGCAATGCCGCTGCCACCGCACCCGCCGAAGACACGGCTCTCACAAGAACGCGAACGCCCCAACACGCACAGCACACCTAATTAATTTTTAATTTCCCGACACCAACAGCTCGCGCAAAAAAATCACGGTTCACAATCAACACAAGAGCAGCCGAAAGACACACCCCTCCGAGCCATAACCAAGCAGAATACACAATGTAACGCTTTAGTGTAATGCTAGCCGTTAAGCATTACACACCAAGCGTTACTGACATAACGCTAAAAAATACGTTTTTTCACACGACAGTTACAAACTCAGGAAACCGTAACAAAATCTCTCGATCTCACCAATCGAAATAACAAAATCACCGCTACCTAATTTTATCGGGGTGTACGCGAATTCTGAAACAGGTTGTATATGGGTCAGATCAGTATATTTCGGCAAATCCGTGCGCACGACCCCGCGGATCTTTTCGCCAATTTTTTACATGAAGGTAAGCATCAAAAATAGTACTTTCCCAGGGTTTCAGCCCCCTAAAGAATTTTTTACGCCCGCTAGAATTTTTTGAAGTTTGAAAAAGGCCCTTTCTAGCGTTTTCTAAAAAAATCTCCATTTACACCAGAAACATCGCAGTGAGGCGTGCGAGGTCGCAATTTCTGCGTTTTGACGTCAACTTAGAGAAAAGAAATATGCAAGACTCTCAAAACCGAATGCGTCCAGTCCACACGACAATACATGAAGTCACTTTTTTCGATTTTTAGCCCATTTTCAAATGGATGCTATTCCGGCGCATCTGAATTTCTCCCATCTAACTTGACTAGTTTTTTTGTCTTGAAAAACCCTATGGTTTGCGACCTTGCAAGTCCAATTCGGATAATTTCCGCCCGAGTAATGTCTATTAGAAGATGGTGAGTTATCGAAGAATGACCAATTTGTCAAGCTCGCCAAATCGACCGCCCTCCACCAATCGACTTGGAACCCGACACAGATGTTCTTCCAAGTGTCCCAGACATGTGGAAAAAATTTCGCGCTGTGTTTTGGCTTTCTCTTGGACCTATGAATATTACAAACACCCTCATCTTCGCAGATTTTAATTTTAGAAGCGGTTGCCGCTCTCTTCATGCACATGCGCACATCTGTACTACTCCGGGAGTCTCCTCAATTGATAGCCCTTCCTTCAAAATGACCTCCTGACAAAGTCTTTTTGATGCAACTGAACCACAAATCCAGCTATTTCAAGGCAGAAAGAGATCACCACTACCCAAATGGCAAGCCTCGGCCACTTCTTGTCACCCTGAAAACCTGTAAGTTGGGGTACTTCCGCCTCTTTCAGTTTTTCCTGGCTTAGAATAGCTAGATCTCTGGTTCAGTTGCATCGAAAAGACTTTGTCAAGGGGTCATCTTGTAGGAAATTGCAAGGGCTATCAATTGAAAATACTCCCGAAGCAGTACAGATGTGCGCATGCGCAGGAAGAGAGCGGCAACCGCTTCAAAAATTACACGAAAATCCGCAAGAATGAGGTGTTTGTAAGATTCAGAGGTCCAACGGAAGGTCGAAACACAGCGCGAAATTCTTTCCACATGTTTGGGACACTTGGAAGAACATCTGTGTCAAGTTCCAAGTCGATTGGTGAAGGGCGGACGATTTGGCGAGCTTGAAAAATTGGTCATTCTTCGATAACTCACCATCTTCTAATAGATATAACTCGGGCAGAAATTATCCGGATTGGACTTGCAAAATCAAAGTTTAAAGTCGATTGGTGGAGGGCGATAGATTTGGCGAGTGAGCTGCAGCTTGATTTCATTAAAAGAGTCGCAGCAAAGCTTGCATCAAGCTGCAGCTTGATTTCATTGTAAAAGAGCCGCAGCAGATTATCATGAGACGGCAAGAGCCTCGGTAAAAGCTAACGGGATTCGATCATCATCCGACGGCAAACACAGCAAAGGCTGGTGGCATCACCTCCCGAGATCTTGCTATGGCATGATGGCTGCGGAGATCTAGGAGGGACTGTTGCGATCGAGAGGGGCCTGATTGGATAGATATGTATGATAGCCGATGCTGACGAGGACCGTAGCGAGAGAGAGAGAGACGAGATTGATGAGCTATATGCTCCGCGCGCATATAGTTAGATGAGCTATACACGTGCGAGCATATACAGCCACTATATGCATATAGCTATATAGCGGCTATATGTAAGCGCGCATATGACTAAACTGCGTAATTATTACCAATTATGATGCAATTCTTACCCAGGTTTCCGGGGATGACACCGTGTTTGGGGTACATCATCTCCTTGGCAAGGGTAGTTCCCACCCTTATTCATTCCCATACATAGACCTAGTGGAAACTACCCTTAATGGGGGCTGAACGGGCATAGCCTATCCTACTTATTCTGACTTTTTGCTTAAAACGCCAACATAGGCACGGCTCGCGTAAGATTCCATTAGAGTGATTGTGCGACTATGTGGGAGGAAGCACTCCCCAAAGTACCCCCAAATATGTGTAAGAACTTCCATAGGCGAGCCTCCAGCCAGAAGCGAGCCTCTAGCCAGAAGCAAGCTGAGGGTTCAAACCATCAGGTCGAAAATGAGCATTATTCCGTAGATTTCGGGGCAGGCAAGCGGGAGCTCGATTATCCGTCTTCCTGCCCACATATGAGACGAGTGGCTAGAATAGGGATACAAACATGTTTCTCCGACTCTTAGTTGTACTTACATGAAAGTACTTACATGAACTATCATTGAGAGGAAATTATTTATCCCTTGGCAACCGGGTTGATCCTCCCATATAGATAGTCATGTGTGTTCACGTTCATCAATATGAATTGGATTGAATTATTTGATAATACGTACATTCATGAAAAAGCATTGAAATTCACATGCACAAAAAGATATCCAAGTTCGCACTCCAAGTACTTATATGAACCATTATTGAGAAGGAATCGATTATCCTATAGAACAGCTCTTAGAATGCTAATCGTTATATTCATGAACATGGATTATCTCGCCTAATTCAAGAATTTGGAATAGAAACTGAGTACAATCTTGAGTCGTCAAGGATCGAGGAAATTCAGTTGTCATATCTTTGATTGAACCATGGTCTTTAGGAGGAATGTAGAACGTATCGCTGCAACTGTTCTATTGTAGGAAAGCATTTATTGGAAGATTCCTATCCATGATATCATTCCAATATAAATGATACTTTAGCTCATTCCTGAAAGCCTAAGGAACTGCTGCTCACAATGAAAAGTCTCACTCTATGATTCCTCCCCATGAGTGCATATCTATCATGCATCTACATTTGGGGAGCTGTGAGCACGAGGAATAGAGTTCTCTAAGAATTCTAGGTGGCTCAGGGGTGATCATCGAACCATAAGAGACCGATAACAAGGTCAGAGACAAATTTCGAGTTTGATGCTACTTGCGGATTCTGAACCACGATATCCAGCAACTCAAGTAAAACAACTTCCAAGACAATTATTCTCCTTCATTTCACTCGCATATAATTTACCATATTATCACATAATTCCGAATCCAAAAACTCCTTCAAACCTTCAACTTGGGGGGGGGGGGGGGTAAGAACTGGCAAAAGCAAGTGCATGCAGTTAGATCGGGAAAACATGCTGCAATATACCATCGCTCACACTATAATTTCACAAATGGCAGGGCTTCTCTTGGTCTCGCTAGCTTCCAGGAGGTCTTGCACTTATTCAACACATTTCCTTAATAGTCATGGACCTAATTCTTGTTATTCTGGAGAATAACAAAGTCGTGTCATGGGAGGTGGCCACGGTAGAAGGCCAGGTGCATCCTATCATCCGCAGGATGCGAGTATTTGCCATGCTCGCGGTTGTACACCAGCACACTCAGCACAGCACGAAACACTCATAGCTAGCACACTCTCACACGACTGGGACTCTCTCATCTCCACCAAGAAGCCACGATTTTCTCGCAAAACGCCGACTACGAGGATTTGTGATATACCGAAACCGGAAAACAAGCATGCAAGCAAGAGCACGCGCTTGCGATGTCGGTAAACGTCTGCTAGCAGCCGACATTAGCCGATAGGGTAAACAGAGACCACGGCATTGCTGCCAACACATCATATGCAGTCCTTGACCCCGCGATACAGAGTACTCACCCGTGTTATCCCAAACTTGTACTCACATGAAACTACGGCTCCAAAACTTATCGAATGAATCCCAAATTTTCCACAGAGTTATGAGATCCCCGTAGAATTGGTGGCAATTCCCTCATGGAGCAATCCAGCTCACAGGAATCCCACGCTGTGACTATCATAGTAGCCTAACCTCAAAGGGTTTCGAGATTTGAGACGGGTTGTGGCTGACACAGATCTTTTCTAAGGGAATCACTGACTTCTCACTATTTCTACGGGGATCTTCTAACACTGCGGGAAATTTGGGATTGATTCGATGAGTTTCAGAGTTCTATAAATACGGGAGTTCCATAAATACGAGTTTGGGCCGATTTAACAGACGTCTTTCGGGCCGGTATACGCCATTCTCTTCAACTGTAGGACCAGTGGGGATGTAAAATTTACCCTCCGAACACTTCGCCTCAATAACAGAGAAGTTTCGGGATGGATTTTTTGTCCCCACTATAGGAAATCCAGCCTGCGCACAGGAGCTCTGAGCACCTTCTGCAGGAGTACCCGGTACACTCCAGGTTGATATAAAAATCAACCTACAAGGGGGGACCACGGGGTCCGGATTGCCAATCATTCCCAAATTTCTTTACAGTTTGGTACCATCTAGAATATGAAGAATCTAGAGTAACTTCGTCCAATGGGCCTCCTGTCCAGAGCTACAAGCAAAAACGTTATCATTACCAGTATATCTGTATATGTCACTTTTTAACATGTGCCTATATGAGCAATGTTAATATCAGTGGCTGTATCTTTGGACAGGGGCCTTATTCGACGGAGATACTCTGGATTCTTCATAGCCTAGATGGTACCAAACTCGAAAAAAATGTTGGGGATGATGGGCCATCCGCACTCCGTGGTCCCCCCTTGCTAGTGTTGAAATTGAATCAAATCGAATAAAATCAATACGCTAATCAACTGCGTTAAAGAAGTTCCTGGGGTTCCAGCGTCTGTTCGTTCGCCACATCGTGAGGGTCAGAATCGATCAAGATTCTCAGGGAGGGGGGGATCGAGAGGAACATATGTTAAGGAATATGGATTGCACGTGGGATCTTTACCCTTCAACCACTTGTGTGGGGATAGAAGTACTCGCTGGTCTTGAAAAAGCAATCTCCCCCCACCCCCGCTCCTGTGTATTGTGCCAGTGCGATTTTCGTCGGCCGCGATCATCCGAACGTAGCACTCAAAGAAGAGATGATGTCATGGGAGTTGATAACTGATTGTAACTGAAAATTGTTCATGAAATCTATGGGAGTCAAAAATTGTGCTCCCGGAGCACCCGATCCTCGAACGTTTTATCGTACATCTCTAGGAGTCACATCATCCTGCTCTTTAATGCCATCCCATAATTCTTCCCCGCGCATCTCATATTCGATGCGAGTCAGTTGGATTGAATCAAACTCATCGATCCTGTTGTTATCCCACCTTGACACTCACTTGTATCTGTCAAAAGATGAACGTGCGAGTGACAACGATGGATGCTGAACTGGAGTTTGCTATCCAGCAGACGACAACTGGGAAGCAGTTATTCGATCAAGTTGTGAAAACTATCGGTCTCAGAGAGGTGTGGTTTTTTGGACTCCAATATACAGACATCAAAGGCGATCAGACTTGGATCAAATTATACAAGAAGGTAAGAAAGTTCTCGGGAATGCCTAGTTTATTATTTGCTCATCTTGACTGTAGCATGCACACCTGTTGGTCAGAAGCGATGACAATCACTTGTCCTGCTAGCTGTAGTCGTAAATAGCTCTAGCTCTGAATCGTATCTGCTCCTTGGTATTTCTTAGGGATTGCTCACAGTGCAGTGAATGATCAAATTACGTCTTCCGCCGAAATCAGTGTAAAAGTCCGCGGTTCAGTGTGGCTTAGAAACATTTGATGATTGGTGACAGATTAAGCTGCACACCAGGAGACAGGAGTTCTCCACTATCAGAACAAATCGATTATGTTCTATTCTCTCTGGCTGTTGAGGACCACGACTTCCGTCGTCCTGAAGTACGGTAGTGTCCACAGGTCCGACAACTCTGGTGGTGGGAGAAGGTCTACTTCTAGGGTCGTGTGAGCTCCATTCCTTCGCTACCGTACGTCTCTACTCTTCCTTGGAGTCAGAGCCACGTGGGTGCGCGTTTGCGAAGAGATTGGCAACTTCTCTGCCCGTTCTGGTTCGATAAGATGTTCGACATTTGCACGCATTTCACGTAATCGTACCTAAATGCAATTTCATCACGATCTTTGGTTTAATTCCTAGCAGAATCGTCTGTTCTATGATGCGGGGGATCACACGGCAATCCTCGGGCAACGCTCAATTCACGCTATCTGAGCAATCAATCATGAGCCCAGGCTGAGCCAAACAAGCTAAAGAGCGAATACTAAGATAGGCGTTTCGTCCCTGGAAATTGTGGAAAAACTGATTCCTCTTCGATCCTGGAGGCCGAAGTAATGCGAGTAGAATACTCTCAAGAGATGCTGAATACTGGTGTATTTACGACGTTTCGTCGAATATCAGTCGACCTCATCAGGCTGAAAAGGACCCCGCCATAAATCATAGGAAATTGGCTTTCGGTAATTATTGATGAAAGTGAGCTCAAACGATAGATCTCGGCGCACTGATCAAAAGTGGTCATGGGCACAAAATCCCAGGAGATCCTCATTTTGTGTTATCTTTTCTCAAAGATGCCCCTTGATGCATCGAAAAATAGGGTTATGAGTCAATTTTCATCAAACTTCGCTAAATTTTGGCTGCTCATGCATTATTTTTCAGATGCACGTTTGACAATCTCGTTCTTTTTTATGATAGTGAGATCCAAGTGGATGAATGTGATATGGAATAATAATTATGGGGGAAAATGCAGATGCGCATTATAGTTGATCGACGCACTGAAGCAGACTCTTCACCATGCAGCAACTTGAGTCTCTGTCGAGCACTCTGTCTTCTCGAAAGCTTTGCCTCATGATGGAATATACTTATCAATCACCATCTCGATCACCATACGATTTGATCTGATACAATTTCTATTCGAATACAATGATATACAAATACCTCACTCTGTTTTTATGAAAACCACAGCTCATCTTTCCACTGCTAATAAGTTTTTATTTGGTCCGAATTATCAATAATGATAACGATAATGATAATTATAATGATTGTGGATCATTTTTTTGACAGATATATGAGATTGTTAGCTTAGCACAAGCGAGTGCGAGTAAAATCTATATGCTTCATGTTTTGAATGTTCTGATTGATTGATGAAGATCGACTCATAACCCCATCTTTCTAGGCATTATTGGGGCATCTTTGAGACAAGATATCTCAAAACGAGGACCTCCTCGGATTTTGCGTCCATGACCACTTTTGATCAGTGCGCCGAGATCTGTCGTTTGTACTCACTTACATCAATAATTACCGAAAGCCAATTTCCTATGATTCATGGCGGGGTCCTTTCACGTAAGATCACAATACAGGGTGTCCCAAAAGTCAGCCCCCCTCCCTAAAAACTCAAAATTGGATCCAGGGATCGCAAAACCCCGAGACACGTGTCTCCTAAAATCGAGGGTGGAGCTCGAGAATGGTCTCAGATTTAACCTTGAATGTGACCTCAATGGTTTTCGGAGGTTAGATCAGATTTTGAGATAGAAACCCCTTTTTTAGACTCTGGATTCTGAAAGAGCACAAAATTTTACGTCAAAATAGTACTTTTTGCCGATTTTTCAGATCACCTCTAGGGGTGATTCTGGGGTCAAAAGTATCTGGAGGGTGGATAAACGTACCAGACCTAGTGCGATGTCCTTGTTCCAAGAGGTTTCTTCCAGAGAAATTTCTCAGCCTCATTCTTACCCTTGACCTGTGACCTTGAACATAACCTTGACTCTCTAAACTCGAAAAAGGCTCCGAGTATCCGGAAACCCCGAAGTACGTGTCTCTCAATGTCGAGAAGGGAGCTCGAAAATGGTCTCAGATCTGACCTTAAATGTGACCTTGGTAGGATTTGGGGGTCAGATTGGTTCTTTGAATGGAAACCCCTAGTTTTGACTCTGGATTCTGGGAGAACACAAAATTTCACGTCCAAATAGTACTCTTTGCCGACTTTTTAGTTGACCCCTATGGGTCATTCTGGGGTCGAAAGTATCTGGAGGGTGGATTAAAGTACCAGACCTAGTGCGATGGTCTCGTTCTAAGGGGTTTCTCTTAGAAAAGTTTCTCAGCCTCATTCTTACTCTTGACCTGTGACCTTGAACATAACCTTGACTCTCAAAACTCGAAAAAGGCTCCAGTCATCAGAAAACCCTGGAATACGTGTCTCTCAAAGTCGAGAAAAAAGCTCGAAAATGGTCTCAGATTTGACCTTGAATGTGACTTTCATGGTTTTTTGGAGGGAAATCGGTCTTTGCAATGGAAAGCCCTATTTTTGATTCTGCGACCTGAGGTTGTGACAAATTTTGAGCCAGATATGACTCTACCAATTGCGTTGATGACTCTCATGGATCATCTCAAATCTCCAAAGATTCAACCGATCCAACCTCCAAAATTGCATCAAGGTCATATTCAAGGTCATATCTGAGACCATATTCGAGCTTCCTTCTCGACTTTAAGAGACACGTATTCCAGGGTTTTCTGATACCCGGCGCCTTTTTCGAGTTTTGAGGGTCAAGGTTATGTTCAAGGTCACAGGTCGAGGGTAAGAATGAGGCTGAGAAACTCTTCTGAGAGGGATCTCTTTGAACAAGACCATCGCACTAGGTCTGGAACGTTAATCCACCCTCCAGATACTTTCGACCCCAGGATGACCCCTAGAGGTCATCTAAAAAGTCGGCAAAGAGTTCTATTTGGACGTAAAATTTTGTGCTCTTTCAGAATCCAGAGTCTAAAATAGGGGTTTCCATTTGAAAACCCGATCTCACCTCCAAAAACCCATCAAGGTCACATTCAAGGTCAGATCTGAGACCATTTTCGACCTTCCTTCTCTTGAGACACGTATTTCAGGGTTTTCCCATACCCGGAGCCTTTTACAAGTTTTGAGAGTCAAGGTTATGTTCAAGGTCACAGGTCGAGGGTAAGAATGAGGCTGAGAAATTCTTCTGAGAGAAACCTCTTAGAACAAGACCATCGCACTAGGTCTGGTGCGTTAATCTACCCTCCAGATACTTTTGACCCCAGAATGACCCCTAGAGGTCATCTGAAATATCGTCAAAAAGTACTATTTGGACGTCAAGTTTTGTGCTCTTTCAGAATCCAGAGTCTAAAATGGGGGTTTCCATTCTCAAAAACTGATCTCACCTCCAAAAAACCATCAAGGTCCAATCTAAGACCATTTTCGGGTTCCCCCTCGAACTCAGGAGACATGTGTCTCGGGGTTTTTCGATCTCTGGAGCCAATTTTGAGTTTTTAGGGGGGGGGGGCTGACTTCTGGGACTGCCTGTATAGTTTACAATGACACACTCAGTTATGAGTAAGATTTCTCCCTAGACAATTGAAAAACGATTTACATCACAAAAACTATTGTATCAAATATTTGATGTGGAGTTGTTAGCTACATCGTTATAGATGTTATAGAGCGAGCGGACAATTGCACATTAACATGTATAAGCATGCAAATCGAGATTGGTACATACACCTGACTTACGGCCAGAATTCTTATAATAGAAAAGAGGTGGTAGGGTAGAGCTCAATGTTATCTCACCATATCTATTAATGAGCCGTACATCTTACTCAACTTTTCTACTTATCGTTTCAAAGAATTCAACATCAGCGCTATACCAACTGTTGAGAAAAGTTCGAATGATGTGATAGTCCTGAGAGAAGACCCCCTGAAAAAAATTTAACATCCTTGCATCTGTTTATGAATTTTCTCGCAAAAATTGTCCGGCACCTCATGTTGGTGAATTATAAGGTCTTCCGGTACTTGCGTAGGCAAGCATGTGGATGACAAAGATCCCGACTCGGTGGTTCCCACTCACAGGAACACCTGGAATCATGGGTTCGAGTGGGAAGGAATCATAGTCTTAGATGAAGAACCTAACCACTCGAAACGCATTTCATTAGAGATGTTCCATATGAGAACACATTCCAACAGCATCAATGAAAAGGAGGACATAGAAGAGTTGGATGGAACATAAGGCCCATCAATAGCTATGATGGGATAACATCAATATCTACTTTACCACCAATGTTCTATTAACATTCTGGCCGTAGGTCAGGTGTATATGTCGTAGGCCGATAGAGAATCTAGAACGATAGCACGGCCAAGCAGGAGTTGATCAGACTCCATTAGCCTAGGACGATAGCTATCAGACGAGGACTGGTCAGGCCGATAGACATTCTCTCAGTTTCGCGCCTATCGGCCTGAAAAATTCAGCCTGATAGTCTCCCGCCACGCGACGTATCCCATCGGCCGGCCGATAGCTATGGTCCTAGGATGATAGCTATCGTCCTAAAATCTCCATCGGCCTACGACATATATGCCGATCTCGATTCGCATGCTCCTGTATGTTATTGTTCATTGGTCTGCTCACTCCATAACAGCCGACACGGTGTGACGAAAAACTCCACATCGAATATTTTATACAACGTTCTTAGTGATGTGGAATCATTTTTTGAATGTCTTGGTAGGAATCTTACTCATAACTTAGTGCAATATGTTGATCTGGTCGTTAGCAGCTGCAATAAACAATGAAACTGACACAATACCTTTCCTAACTGTTTATTTTGCCCTGAATATTTGCAGTCCAAGTCTGGAATGGCTGGGATTGAGGTATTTTGGTATCCTCTTGATGACCCCGATACGATCAAATGACCTATTTGTTTATAAGAAAACAGGGCAAATTCCATGTTGAAAAATTTCTGGGTTCCGATTCTCTGAAGAGATGGTCAAAAGTCTAAGTAAGTTCTCTGAAATATACTATCCCGTAAACCATCGAGAAAATTCTCAATACATTTTTGGGTATGCATAAACTCTGTATTTGTTTCAAAAAAGAGAATCTTCAAGATTTCGTTTGTCAAATTGTTCGGGAATGATAGAGACTATTGGGATAATTCTCTTCGATCTATGATGCCTGATTTCTCTCCAAATTGTAAGCTCAAGTATGCCTCTCCACGGTGATTTGTTCTCGAAGTACCCTTTTTTTATGGAAAATCGAAATCTCAAACAAATGGAGATTAAGAGCTCATTAAGAGTTTGGTCTAGACGTGGAAACAATTCAGTCACCTTTCGAATCGGATAAGCAAAAATCAGAGCTCGATCCGGAGTCTGACAATAGGAGATAAAATCCTTGAGGCGAGCTCTTGTCTATAATAATGTATTAACAGACTGTGAAAATAGCAACAAAACATAACTCCTAGGTAGTTCGCGCTTCTACTGCCATCTTGGGGATACTCGTAACGTATCATATTGTTGGTCAACGAGATTTTGAGTCCAATCCCGAGTCTAGGAATTGATGCTCACAGATTCGAGGACGAATTCCGGCTCGAATCTTTCCTCAAGCAGTGCAAACATTGCAATATGACAAATTCTAGATGGTACAAGGATCTCAGCACCTATTCCAAGCCTCGGATTAGGTCTTGCAATTTTGTTTATTCAATTCAGAATGTGATCGGGCTGTTCTCAAATTAGCAGCAAGTCAGAATCTTATCTAAATCGAATCATCTCCAACCAGATTTGGACTGATCCCATGTTGAAATACGCATGAATGGTTCTCGATATGTCTCGTTTCGATTCCTGGAATCGAGATTGGGATAGGAGTTCAGCTTGCAAATCCCGGGATATGACTCATCTCTTCCCAAGTTGCCAGCATATCGGAATCCTTCCTACAATTTGTCATACAGCGATGTTTGCAGTGCTCCAGGGACAATCCGAGATGGAAATCGATCTCGACGGTTCGAGCTTCCAATCCCAGATTCGAGATTGGGCTCGGATTTTCGTTGAAGAATAACGTGATTCATCACAAGTATTCCTAAGATGGGAATCTCCCTCCAATGTTCGGCATTAGCCGCTGGTGCGCCGCGCCGAATCTGTTCGCCTTTTAGGCGGTTGCCTGAATGTGCTCCTGGAACGACCGCCTGTCGTCGAGCCATACATTGAGATATTTTAGCTTTGTCTCGCTTCAGACCCAGGGCAGTCAAGCGTGGTAGAGTCCTTCCCCTCAATCCCCTCCAGTCATGTGTAGAGCGCACCGCGGCGTCGCAGGGGAGGGGCTCCTTCGCCGCGAGCCGCGACGCTCTCTGCACTTGACTGGAGGGGCTTGAGGGGAGGGACTCTACTACGCTTGACACCCCTGTTCAGACCTCTTGCCGTTGATGTAAGATCGCGGTAAGTCAAACTTCCTCCGCCTTGTGACCACTATTGCTTCGCTTTTTTCAACAGCAAGTCCTAAAAGCCTGCTGATTATCCATTCGGGCTAGAGTTCCATCTGCATTTCCACCTAGAACTTCCTCGTTTCCGTCCCAGACTGAGTCCCGTGTGTCCGTGGAGGCAACCATTATCACTTCCTGTGGCAGTTCGATTGACAGCAGGCTGTCTTAGTGGATGTTCCAGTTGGCCCGGAGACCGATACCGTTGGAAAGTTCACAACCCTCTCGTCCCTCGTTAGTATCGTGCACGTAGGTCATGTCCCGCAGGTAGTCACTCCTGATGGTCAATAGGTAGGGAGCTACTCCACCTGCGTGAGATTCGTAGACTCCCTCCCTCTCGCACAATTGAATGTGCCCTGTATGTCTATCGCAATGATAGTGCATAAACTTCCTCTCTCTTGGTATGGGCTTTCTACCGCCGATCATACTCGCTCTTGAACTGTCTCGATTGCGCGCACCAGCACGATTTTGGTTTGCGCAGCACGGATCCTTCTCAAAACCTGAACTACATTGGCGATAGCCGACAGCTCTGTTCGTAGGCTTTTCCTACCCTGTTGAGCACCATCCTCTCATCCACCTGATAATGTCGGGCATGCTGAGAGGGCGTTAACCTCCTTGGCCTCTTGATATCAGGACCAGCCTCTGGCGTTCTGGCGTTTCCGGGAAAACTCCCGCGTTCGAACAGGTGTTGAAGCGATCGAGGAGTAAAGCTGACTCGTGCTCGAAGACCTGTTCTAGGGCCTTGTTTAGGACGCCACCCAGGCCAAGGTTCTTGCAATTGGACATATTCTTCGCCGCTATAGGTACCTCTCTCATCGCGAAGATCGGGTAGGATCCTGGTCCTCCAGAGGGAAGGTGACCCTCCGTCCTCCCGCTGGAGATAAGTCTTCCACGAGGCCGCGTAAGGTTGCTGTACCGGTCGGTGCTGGGTTTCCTTGGTGAGATCAGATCTTTGACATGACCACGCGGTATGACATGCCCCATGGATCTTCGTTAACCGTGTCGCACAGTTCGCCCCAACATTCCCCTTCGCTTACTCGAATGGCATAAACAAGCCTTTCCTTTGCTTCGTTGTTTTTCCTGTCATTTTCCATCGGAGGAGGTCGTTTGAGCTCCCTCGATCGTCAGGCGATCCTCCTTTTGTTTCTCGTGCTTCGAAGGGTTTCGATCTCGTCAATGATCCAGTACTCTGGTTTTCAAACATGGTGTCGTCTTGCGAGACATCGATGCGTCGCAAGCTTCCGTGTTGATAGATGTCATTATCGCCACAGCCTCTTCCACAGTACAGTTCCTCGGGAAGTCGTTTGCTACTTTGATTAGTTCTTGAGAATCGCCCTGGTCTAGCTCATGTACCTATCATCCCGTCGGTCGTGTGGTGAGTGTCGTCTGTTCCTGTCGGTCAGTCCTAAACCGAAACCGGGTTTGCCGATGGTCGCTGAGTGTTCCCGTGTTCAGAACTTCCCAGGGTGTCATATGTCTCCTGATCAAAGAGCTCACAGATGTCAGGTCAAGGACCGAAGACAAGCCTCTCGAGATCTGGTGTCGGGTCGGTGATATGTGATAGCCCTCGTCTCATCCCCGATTACTTGTCCCATCGCCTTCAAGAAAAACGCTCGCTTCGCGATCGTGCGTAAATGTGTTCTTCTGGCTGTGCGAGAAGTTGCAAAGTGTGCGTGAATATTAACTTCTCGCACTCGTTTGGCAACTTGTGCAGAAATTGACCTTCTCGCACTTGTTGCGTAATATACTATTTTGTTGAAAAAATTTTGGAAGAAGGGGATCCGAATGTCCCGATTGTGTTCGTCTCACCAACATCTTTCGATTGTAGGTAACAGTTTTTATTGAAGTTCATCGGTGGTGAAAGAAAATGGTTATTTGGACAGGTAGTTGATGTTTTCATGTGTGTGCGCTGTGTTTTTTTGGTGCACGCATTCTCCTGAACCCTTCCATCGATCTTACTGAAATTTATATGAGTGCTACATGACCACCCAAAGATGTGCTGAAAGGATTGACAGATCAATCCACCAACCAGTTTCCGATAAATACGTAATGAAAGAGGAATATTCTCTATTCTTCGGAAATTTATTTCCGTTTCCTGGGAATATCTTGTAAAATGGCTTCCTAAAAGAATTTGGAGGGACGTGATAAAATGTCCATTTTGCTATAATGAATCGATTGCTGATATGGAATTTCGATAAGATGGATAAGAAGGAAATAAGCGGTGATTCTTCTGTGACTGATGCAAAATGTATGATTTAAACTATGATCATATTCGGAAATGAAAAATCGACATCAACCAAGTAACGGAGGACAGAGAGAAAATGATTGTGTAGGTGAGCAAAAATTTGGTATGAAGACTGTGGACGGAGATATTCATGTACAGAATAAAAGATTCTTTGAAAAGTTTAATACTTCCTCATTTTTAGTGGCATAAATCGGAACCTGTTCGATGGATCGATCTGTGAATTCTTTCAGCACATCTTTGGGTGTTCATGTAGCACCCATATGAATTTCAGAAAGATCGGTGGAAGGGTTCACGAGATAGGGTGCACGAAAAAAACAACTTACAAGCACACACACGGACAATGAGCGACCAAGATGAATTCTTCGCGTTAGGAGGATGATCGTGGAAGAAAAAGCGTAACCCACAATAGAAATCTGGCGGCGAGAGGAACATGATGGCTGAAGCCGAATCCGTGAGAGTGCAGATTCTCAGGATGGAAAATGGATTAGAGTAAGAAATTTGAGAACATTTTTTTTCGAATTTTCCTACTTCAATCCATTCTTCATTCTCAAAATTTCAAAAGAAGGGGATCCGGATGCCCGGTTTCGTTCGTCTCGCCGACACCGTCGGATTGTAGCTAACACTTACTGTTGAAGGTAATCAGTGGTGAAGGGAAATGGTCATACCGACAGCTAGTTGATGTTTTTGCGTGTGTGCGTTCATTTTTGGTGCACGCGTTCTCCTGAACCCTCCCATCGATCTTTCTGAAATTCATGTGAGTGTAAATTTATATGAGTGGCTTTCATATAAATTTCAGGAAGATCGATGAAAGGGTTCAGGAGAACGCGTGCGCCAAAAAAATAACACACACACACACGAGGACAACGACCGACTAAGATTAATTTTTTGCGTAGCAGGGATGTTCGTGGAAGAGAAAAAGTGACTTACAATGGGAAGGTCACGGCGAGAGGAACGAAATGGTTAAAGCCGAATCCGTGAGAGTGCAAATTTTCAGAATGAAGAATGGATTATAGTAAAAAATCTCTTGTTACGAATACAACCCTTTCTCTTCCAGAAAGCAAAAGAGCAAAAGGCTCAGGGAACCACAAAGATTGCAAGAAATGTGGTTTTCTGAAAAACCCAGGCAGCTAAAAAGTTAGTCTTGCGAAATGCAAGATCTTTGTCGCGCATGAGGAATGCCTCGCATCGCTTCCTCTTCGAGTTCCAGGGGTTTTTCCATCGCTCCTGTGCAATTCACAAGCTACCTCTCTGTTAGTCTGTTATAGAACTTATAGCATCAATCTACTTGAGATTCTCAAACCGAATATCACGACGTATAATTTCGTCCTCTCTCGATTGCCGTGGTCAAAATTCCAGAATTTCCCCAAGAACAGCCACAAAAACTACTAAAACTCAGAAAAAATCTGGTTTCTTGAGAAACACTGGCAACCAAGAAAATTTTTCTTGGAAAGTGCAACTATTCCGTTCCCCATAAAAAATGTCCCAAATCCCCCCCCCCCCCCCCCGCCAATCAAACCGCTAATATTGTGTTCTTCAGCCGATTTTTGCGTTTTGATGAATGCCACCACCATACGACTCCTGAGCGACCCTCGAGGGAAACGGATTCATTTTCTGCATAGAAAAACGTACAATTTGACTACTTGCAAAATCTCGATTTTGCCTGCTTAGTGGGGGAGCATAAACGTGCCAACTTGCAATCTTTTTCCCCACTGTGCGGCGCGGCAGTGATCATACCTCAATGGTGAGTCAAAGAAGTGGAGGAGTGGATGGTTCATTGCACGTGAGGGTTTCCTCTGTGGGTATAATATGGTTTAATATGGTTTCTTTTGAAAATAATTGATCTCGTTCACTATCAACTCTTGTTCTTCTTCCCAAGATTATTTCTTCACCATCTTTGAAGGACTCATTTTCGGTGTTAAGAATCCCCATCTTACAGAGCCCACGATCAAAATTGGTAGCTACCCGTTCTTGTCAATGGCAAGTCGCTGTTGGGCGTGCATATTCAACTGGCAACAAGTAGAATGCCGGTATTTGTTGATAGGTGAACATGTTCGTACTCAAATTCAACTTAATTATAACTCGTCAAGTCATCTTACCTTCTAATACCTCTAGTTTCCCCTAGCTTACTACTAAGGAAAATATCGAGATCATGATGATTTACAAAGATTCAACTCAAGCAAACTCCATAATATATGTCCAAAAATTCATTCATTCACGTCCTAGATCAATTTTATCATCAGAACGATTATTCTCAGAGTTGACATATTGATTACAATCAAATCCCACTGGTTATTGGCAATGGATCATTGTCGGGGTACGAAATTCCATTACAAAATCTGGAACATTCCAAGAGGAGAAACCGTGGTGTGAAATTCTACACTGATAATCCCATGATAAACTGTTGTTGCATGCAATTATCATCGAAATTAGTACAGCGTTTGATAGTGACTCGACTTTATAACGTTTCGGAAATTTCACTTTTCTCCCTGATGGTCGGATTTTACTGTGCAATTTCGGGAGCTTTTTGACATTTGGCGAGCATTTCTCTGGGCTTCATCATCGAGTTGTTGTATGAGGAAAATGAGGTTATTCGTGAGTCGCGAGTCAAAATCTAGGGTCTGGGATATGTATGTCCTATTGCATCAACTAGATTTCATTGGGAAATGGTGAAATCACATACCATGTGTGAAATAAAACATCACCTCGTGTTTCACACTCTCACCTGGGACTCCGGAGAAAAGTGACCTATTTATCATTCCGTTTCCTGCGGGGTTGTGATGTGTGAAAAATAGATTCAGGAACATGAAAACGAGTCGGGTGATCAGAAATAGCATTCAGCTAATTTCGAGTTGGGGTCGCGGACAAAGGGATCGAAGAATATGCTTGTGCGAATTCTCAGGAAGTATTCATCATGATCGTAGCCTACCTTCCATAATTTTCGGAGAAACTATGATGACTGTTCAAATTTCATGTTCAGAAAGATTTCATAAGCAGAGAAAGAGATTCTTTCTGAGAAAATTCGGCGCAAAATGAAATTCTCACTTTTTTGAACGCAGAACTATCACCCTTGCCTCGGATAATGACAGTGAATAGAGCTGCTGTCAGGGAAGAGTGGTACGGTCGCATCTCTGTCGAGACCAACAAATTTGATCTCATTCATCACTTGCTTCTGAACTTGACTATGGTAGTTGACTCCAGTTCGGATACCTGAATCTAATGCAGCGAGTTATGCTGAATGATTCTTCCGTTCATCTCGGAAGACTCGGCGGACCCATGTAGGCTACAAGATTTATCCCGTATCCCTCGCGACGGATAAAAGCGGAGTCATCTTCCCTGAAGAAATATGGAGTTCGTCGGGTGCGGATAGATTCAGTTCTAGTGCCATGAATATCAGTTTCATCGCAGGAAAGAGTTAAGAGTATCGGCCGAGGACGTTCACGAGGTTGAGGAATACGATCCATACATGCACAGCTGCCCATCGTGTGGAAGTTCTGAACATCGTATCCGACCGCGATTATTGTGAGCGGTCATGACCCTTCACTCACACTTGAATGCACACAATACAGACATGCCTGTAACATCTCTATCCTGTCTGATCGTCTTCAGTCCGCGAAGAGATGTACTCTGATTGATAGATCGTAGAATGGCTACACTGTATATTGCTCATCGCCATCACATATCCGGTCCTGGACGTGCTAGACCGATTCCGAGAACCAATTACCATCATGGTCAAGTTTAGGTATTCCGCCTAACGGCGGGTCGGGACGGTGAAAAAGTGTTGGGTGCATGATCGTGGAAAATACCAGTAGGGTTTATTTGGGCGAGTCTCTAGATCATTCTCCAGGAAGAATAAAAACCATCGGTCGGAGATTATTGAAATAATTGTCATTCCTGTGATATTTAAATTCACAGGTTTTGATACTCACAACGATTCTTCTCCAGTTACTCGAGCTATCATCTTCTGACTCAAAGTGACTCTCAGAACTGAATAAACTACAATATCCCCACATATGTTTGTTCATATCATTCGTTGGTCTGGCCTAAACTCGCCAAAAATGGGACTGTGGTGATATAAATTGAGATGAAGCGAAGAGGATGCCCTTTTCAGATCAGAAACCGCTCAGAACGGATTTAGTCAGGATTCAAAGCCATTCAAACGCCAAGATGATCCATTTTTGTAACATCACGTGTAATAGTTGTGTACATTTAAATGCGTATGTGATGTCAGAATCCCCGTAAAGCGATGCATATTGCAGGATTGGGGTACAAAACTTCCGAACCAAAACTTCCACGGATGAAATTGTCACACCAAAAGTGCCACAGGGACGGAAGTGCCACACGTACTAAAGTGCCACATGTACAAAAGTGCCACATGTACAAAAGTGCCACATGTGCAAAAGGTTCAAAATATACAACGCTGGAGCACTCGGCTCATCTGCGGCTTGTCGTTTGAGTGAGCTGACCGTTTTGAGAGTCCAACCCGTCAAGCTCTCGCTTCAATTAAGGAGTCACAGAAACAGATTTTGTGGTTCTAGCTTCTGAAAAAGATTCGACACAAAAGTGATAGGAAAAGTTAAAAGAGAACAAATTGACGTAGATTCCTCACGGATCATGTTGCGACATCATTCTGTTCTTGATTTTGAGGATGACACAATGCATACCTTTTGTGGGTCAGGTGCATGATCATGGGATTGAGCATCGCCTCCAGAAATCACGTCCACCCCTCCACCATTGCTCACAGTTGTAGCTCAAGCACTCCATCCGTCAAGCCTTCTGTATTTCCAATACGTTCTTTTCTCTCTGGCACTTGATTCCAGGTGAAGGTATCCACTTATGTGAAATATCGAGTTCTTCCTTTCCGAATTCTTTCATCCTCCATCTCGTTGAATTTAGACACAAATAATTTTGGATCAAGAAAGTTAGTTGGAAAATTTTTATTAGTCCAATGATTGTCCAGAATACAGGTTATAAGCGATTCTGAGGCAGTGACTCTCCGCTGCAACTTTATTGCCAACCAACCATGCATGATAGACAGATGAACATTCTAAGTTTTCGTTCGAATTCTGACGTTCTGAATATATTTAAAAGATTGTGGCTCGTATTGACTGTGGCATTTTTTCCCCGTAGCACTTATTGGCTGTGGCTTTTTTCGTCCTGTGACACTCATTTACTGTGGAATTTTTGTCCTGTGGGAGATTTGGATTGGCAGTTATATCCCCGAACCTTCATAACTTATCATGAACTATATTACAGATATAGGCAAACATTCGTTTGATCGGAAAAAGAGACCCCAAGAAGTGAATCCACAACGGATCTATACTTCTTGGACAAATCATATATTATTCTTGAATCCACTAACGTATCAATCGTATCACACTGTCAGGTTTGAACATCAACGAATCCCTCCGATCGCAGATTGGGATATCAGAACTTTTTATGTGTCGCCTACTTTTGTTGTAATTGCGCTCAACCTTTCAGAATGACCCCCCCTCCTCCCCCTCTTTGTGTCGATCCCGAAAAGAGTGAGTTTCACTCTATCGAAGTGGAAATTCCACTCATGCCCCAATTGATCTCACTTTCTCCAAGTCGCCATAAGGGGGAGGGGGCTCACTCGGAAAAGTTAGGAAAGCGAATAGGGTTGAGATTACAACCTTATTGAAACAAAATTATATCACTCTTCTTGTTCGATTCTTACACATTCAGCTGGATAAAATCTCAAATCAAGAGTACACGGACAACATCTCCTCAAGTTTGAAACGGAAACGATCAGGAAAACAACAAGTGATAGATAATCAATTCCAAATGTAATCCATTGAACTCACATACAACTCGTAGTATGCGATTCGGGCATTCGGGATGATCGTGATGAACCTTATCCTTCGACATTTGAAAAACAATGTAATGTATGGATTCAAAATTCTGCTCGCCATGACAAATTTCGGCGCTTTTTCGAAATTGAAATGCGAACTTCCACAAGTATTGGGCACTGGTAATGAACTCTAGAGATTGCTCTCAACCTCAGAGATTCGAAATCAACTCTGATAATCTGTGGATATGATGAGATCTAGCCATTCAAGGAATGGAGAGGTCTACTATTCTTCAAATCTAGCTTGAATTTTCATGAGTATTCCAGGTATTTCGCATACCAGTGAGTCTGCCCGTATATGGTCTAACATGCATTGACATCGCATACGCGTGTACTATTGAATGTGATGAGACCAATATGGATCATATTGGTGTTTGAATGACACTGAATTCCTGATCGAATATTCATTTCGAACGACTTTTGATCTATTTAACGTATAACTCCTCACTGAATCTCGATGTCTATCACCACAGATTCATCTCTGGCGGGTTGAGGCCAGACCAACGAATGATATAGACGAATCTACGTGGAAATATTGTAATTTGTCCAGTTTTGAGAGTCGTTTTGATTCGGGAGATGATATTTCGAGTGATTGGGAAAGGATCGTTGTAAGTATCCGAACGCGTGAATTCAAATAACACAAAAATGACGATTATGTCCGAAATCCCCGACCGATGATTTCAATTCTGCCCGGAGAATGACCTGGAGACTAGCTTGAAGCATATCCAATTGGTATTCTCGATGACCACGCACCTAACACTTTTTCACTGTTCTGACCCGCCGTGCGTCTACTATAAATGTGGCCCTGGGCTGATATCTCCAACAAGTCAAATTCTGATTCGATGTATCGGGAATGACCTTTCCCGAGAACCCTACAGAGTATGCTGCTACATTTTTGTCTTGCTGAATATTTCTTGTATGTGAGTACTGTAGGAAGGCTTTGACATTTTTGAGTCGCTTCCTGGTAGAATCAAGATTTGGTCCAGGTAAACTTCATTCATGCACGCCAATCATTAGCATCTCGAAAAATATCCTCTCGGAAAGAGACTTGACTGAGCTGAAGGACGGATATGAGGTGAAGATGATCGGTCATGATGGCGTTTCCTTGTAGGAAATTTTCATGTTCCAGTAGTTGAGTTCGTCTAAATCAGAATGCTTCATAGTATATTCATCCCAGAAATCATGCTCGTTCCTCAATTTCATACTACTTCTTCAGCCGCATAGCCTTCTTGAGATGGTGACGAGAGGAATGAAGAAAAATATGAGGAACTTCAGAGGTCACTCCGAATCGGAAATAGAAGAAAGCGGCTCCGACGATGACTTGGTAAGACCAGCTGATTGAGATATGAACCGCCAGGGACATACGACATCCACACCCTTCATCTTCTTCGCCATCACTATCTCATTGTCGGTCGTTCTATACCCTGTCGTTGATACAAATACTAGATCCTCAATCGGACCGTCACTCGATTCACTGGCAATAATGCTCAGTGGTTTAAAGAGGGCAAGCACTGATGTACTCCCGCTCGATATGGATTGAGAAGTTCTGTTTGAATCACTTAATCGTACCTAGCGTCATTCCCCAGGGTAATGAGTCCGGGTCTCTGTGCATAAGAGTAGCACGCATATTTCGAATTCCCATTTCTCCATTCACCCACAGTTCTCATCTTGCTCATTTAGTGCGTGAATTGTGGGACAACCCTCGACATGAGCTAGAATAGCCGTGAAAGCATAACTCGAACACGAGTATGTTCCGGTCATGCTACACGTTCAGCACGATGCGCCTGCATGCATTTCCTTTCGGATGAAAAAAATCCTCTCCGATCATTTCGAGGCTTACGTTCCCATTCTCTAGGCATCTTCTTCCCACGGCAATAAACATCTTGCATTTCTACTGACTCTCGAGTGAAGGATGTGCATCTCAGAACAATACGAGTTCGACATTGTGCGATTAAAGAGAGAATTCCAGGAAATTCTCCCACCTTGCGCAAATTTTCCTGAAGTCGAGTGACTCGAAAACGACTCCAAGTCTCTAAGCACCAAATTACATCATAATGACAGAGATCTCATTATGCCCCATGCTATTAGTATAGAGGAGTCCCTATGCTCATGGCAACTTTCTATTTATCTGATGGATCAACTGATCAGAGGTATCTTATTATTTATATGGTGATTGAACTGAACGTTGGATCAATATTTTGGAATGTTATCATATTCGTGAATCGGATTCGGAGGACCAATTCTATCTCTCTATTAATCTCAAATTTGAGATCGATTTATTGAGAAATTAACGATCGGGTTTGATCGTGGAGGTATTAATTAATGAAAAAATCACATTTGACAGACTTCGAGAGGAAAAAGTCATCTGGATCCGGATTTGAACTGGGGGCCTTCTTCACACCGGGAAAGACACTCTACTAGCTGAGCTATCCAGGGCTCAGGAAACTTGTGCCTCGATGTCATGCATATGCGCGCCTTCTTTGCGCCAATATTTTAGAAGTGTCAAACCATCCTCAGGTCTAGGGAGAATTGATTGTTCTGTTGTCCAGTGACTCTTTGAATACCAAGAACCACCCATGTAAACTGTCTCCGTTATCTACATCAGGTGGAGCCTGAGTTTAAAGAGCCGTCAAGACAGAATGTCATTGTGTTGAACAATAGCAATCATCTAACCAAACTTCTGAAGTGAATGAATATGAGTGGAATGAGCTCTGAATGAAGAGGGGGAGTGAGTTGGACGAATATCAGTTTTTATCCAGATATTGTCATAGTATTCATAGAACAATTATCAGAAAGAATGACAAAAGGGGATATAGTTGTTATCATGCCTCCATCCTGTGATTAGTTTATGTATTTCAGGTAATAGTGGATTCGCATGAACAGAGTCTAAGTTCATATTCAAATAGAAGGAGAGCTGTCTCAGGAGAATTGGTTAGCTTCTACATCGTATCATATCGAAGAATTATAAGAAACGTAGAAGGTGAATTACACTCCCTCTTATAAGACCACATCAAGTGGAGGATACAATTCTACTGTTTTTCAGCATTGTGGGAGTGTTTTCGATTGAATCATTCGAACAACTGATACAATTGCGCAAAGTGTGTATTTCTGTCATAATTGAGGTTGAGTTAGGTCTCTTCTACTCGCCGAGCTCCGGACATGAGTAGCGACCGCACACCCTCGCAACACATCACATTGCTTGACTCTCTCTTTTGTTTGTATCCGTGGTAGACGTGCTCTGCTTCGGCTCTTACTTGAAACTCGCCTCTATAATTTCGCCTGATATAATTTCGTCATGGCTGAACTCTGCTTGTCTCCATATTATTCTGTAATTCAGCCGTCTACGATCACTTATGTAGCTGCCGACGACCTCACGCAGACCCAACGAAATCATTGAATCCACAACCTCCTTTCATCTGGAAACACAAAATGCAACAGCCCTATGCACCCGAAAGTGAAGTGTCAACGACCGATTGTCACCAAATACGTAAAGAGCAGTGCGATTTTTTGAAAAATTTCAGTATGTGTATCTCCGTGTGAGTGTGTTATCGCTATGAGTGAGCTGTAGCGGCGTTTTAGGTCAGTGCGTTGATCAGAATCTACGAAAGTACTCGCACATTATTTTCTGCGCTTCAACAAAATCGTGATTTGACCAATGTAAAACCATCGATTGATGGCATGGGCTCATCCGTTTCTGGGTCAATTTCAACAAGCCTTCGCCTCATCGCGTTTATCGTCATATGTATTCGTAATCGACTCTAAGCAAGTAACACGCCAATACATGATTCGATTTTTTTACTATCGCGCTCTCATCCGTAATGCTCACCCGTTGCCACGCGTTAATATAGTTTGTATCCTGTGTGCGAGAGTTGCGAGCATTTCAGTATCTTCCATACACAATAAACGTCTGATATTCAGCTGTGGAGTCGATTTTCAAACTATATCTATCTGTAAATGTCATTGTTTTCCGATCAGATGCGGTATGAATGATCGTATATGCCCAGCTTGTAACGTTGAGATTGAACAAGGTAGTAAGTGACTTCGCATTTGCGAATTGCAGTGAACGTGTTCACTACGTGTGTTCAAAAGGTGACTGGAAGCGGAACACCGACTTGGACATCTGCGCGAATTGTGATAACAGTCAGCCAAAGATTTATACCGCGTCAGGATCAGCAGTAAATTTTCTCGCTCATTCGGCCGGTTCAAAACCTAACTGCGTGATACCTGTCCCACCTACTTCAGAAGATCCAACACCGTTTCGAAGCTCTCAAGATTTAGCAGTGGCACCCATGCAAAATCGCAAACGCTTGCCTGATTAGGAGGATATCGGATACTGACATTGGCGAGTTTTCGGATTTCTCGATGAATTTCCGAGATATCGGGATCCTATTAAGTGACGCCGATTCTGTTTGGCTCATGGAATCTGCGTTACTTGTTAGATTTTGGAAATCTCCAAAGTTCATCGAGAAATCCGAAAACTCGACGATGTCGGTAACTGTACAATATTGATAGGACTCCGAAATCCCCTTAACTCACTCCCCTTCGCCGTCATCCTCATGTGCATTGAAAATGACTTGCTCTGAATCCACCTGCGTGGTTTGCCAATTGGCACAAAAAACAATTTGTACCATTTGAGCAATTTATAGACTCACATTCTTCACGTTTGAACAATCTCGAATCCTCAGCTGCTAATTCAGTCCGCGTGACTCAGACGCAGATAACCGGAGTTCGTGATGGACTCAACCACCTCAACTCAAGAATAGTGCTCACTGATTCTTGCGAACTGCGCATCTCAGGCATTCGACTCGGTCATTCGAATAATATCTCGTTAGCAATTCACAACGTCTTCACTGCAATGAATGCCCGAGATAACTTGAAATTCATCATCTCAACGTGAGTATGGCCCATCTCTACCCGCAGCCCGAAACAGCGGACCTCACAATCCGCTTCACAATTCCAAAATAAGCCACCGAATGATTTTTTGTCAGTAGTAGTCGAGCTTATATCACCGTCAGTGCGCGATGGAGTGATGTCTAGGGCAAACTATTCGAGTGACCACACGTCTCAATCACTGTTCAACCGAGGCGTTTAACGAAAAATTTCCGTTACACCCCTTCGGCCGCGCCCCACTCATGAACTGTTCTAAGCTGCGTACACTAAAGACAAGGATTTGAAATACTTGCGACCTACGGTGAGGAATCTTGTCGTCTGCATGAGACCTCACCGTGATGCTAAGCTCATTCCCGTCCACTCCATCGCAGATTTGGTTAATTGAGAGCCCCGTGATGTCCGACAGCCTAGAAATCCAAACCAGCTCACAGATTCTGCCCCAGGGGCCAATTGTTCCCTCGAGACTACCCACATCCTCCAATTCATCACTCAGGACAACCGGTCCAAAGCACACCCGGCCAGACTCTGAACGGTGATACGCACACCTTTCCTCAACAACAGAGCTTTGCTGATCCTCATCTGCATCCTAATCCTCAAAAAGCTAATTTTTTACCACCCCAACCCAATTCCAGATGACTCCTCTTCCACATGCACCATATTCACAGCCCAGCCAGTCCTATTCTCAACCGGTTATGAATCAATTCGTTTAAAAATCACAGCTGCAGCAACCACAACAAAAAATCTGAAAATCACTTGCTCAGACATGCGATCGAAATCCGAAGCCCCATTCCACGCTCTATCACATTACCCGTGTAGCACCATCTTCAATGATCTCGAATTCTTCCTGACGACACACAACTCAGTTGATGCTATCGCTCTGAGTGAAACATCCACCGAGCCGGGTGAATCTACTTCTACCTTTGCACTCGAGGGTTTCGACTTTCTTCACCATGATCATGCCGGCAAAGAAGGAGGGAGGGTTGGTCTATTTGTCAAAAACTGCTATCAATCCAGAATGATAGCTTGCTCTGACCCCGAATTCGACAACACACCTGAATATATGTTCGTAGAAGTCAAGTGAAGATCTGCCAAGGTCTCAGTAGTAGTTGTTTATCGTGGTCCACATACGGAGTCCCATACCGAGCTATTCGACAACATTACCAAATACATACCCAGCTATCTAAAGCTCATCATAACTGGTGACTTCAATTTTCCAATGCACCTAGAACACCAGGATTTGAACTACTTTCGCGATCTTCTCCTTATCCGTAGCCTAGGACTAGTTTCTTCTGAACCTACCCATCACACTCTTCACACTGATGGCTCTAGTAGTGACAGCTGGCTTGACCTTTTCATTGTCCCTCCATTGAGATTTGTCCACTCTGACAACTAAACTGAAGTGCCTTCTGCAGCAGGCCATGACTTGATCTCTCTTGAACTCAATTCGCCGTCACTCGTGGTCTAGCCTAAAATTATTCCAACAAGAAATTCAAAAAAATATAGATAAAGCTGCTTTTCAAGCCTATTTGGAACTAAGACTAAGCCAAACAGAAGCAAGCATTGATCTGATTGACTTCACACAACCTCGTGTCTCGTCAACTGCACTGTCCTTATCGCACTCTCTGCTTGAAAGTTCTGATCACTGTGCCCCAAGCTAAACTGTAACGCTACATGCGCATCGAAAACCATTGGTTCTCAGCTGATATAGTCCTCTCATGTAGATGCCACGAGTGATGCCGCCCACAGACGTGCTGAATTATTCTGGAAAATGTCTGATATTCTACATTACAGGAATCTTCGCGCAACTGTGAGTAACTAAACCGATCCGGCAAAGAATAAATATCTGTCCTCCCAACTCAGCACAGCAGCTGATGCCAAGTCTCTCTAGTGGAACCTTGGGGATATCGGCGTTACTTTACGAAAATCTCAGTCGCCACTCAGATACCTCTCACCAGATGCTCTAAATATTCACTTTGCTGCGATTTCCTGTCAAACTCCAATGCTAAATTTCACGGATGTCTCCGAAGTCCTAACCATACCTTTGCAAACTGAGATACCAGAATCTCCCAAGTTTCAACCCATCACTGGTAATGATGGCTGTTTATCGCGGATAGTGGTGGTTTAAATAATTTTCACTCAAACACATTTTGTAAGTGAAAAACAACAAACTGATTTATTGCCTATAGCTACAAGCTAAATGGCGAGGTGGTGCGGACGAGCGATGGACGAGAACTGGCGAGAGACGCGGAAGGCGACAAGCGCGACGTCGAGAAGCTTGAGTGCGAGCGCAAAATGGCGGTAGCGCGCCAAAAATTCAAATAGTATAAGATAGATAGATATGAAACTGAACATACCGCCCACCTCGATTTGTTACACTTCAAAAATCGATGACTTAAGTAGTTTCATTTTACAATATAATTCAATAAATTGGCTAGACTCGAAAGGAATACAATCCAAGGGTGAACGGCCAAAAATCAAAATTACGAATAAAGAGCAATAGGCTCAAGAGCTATCTTTGCTCTAGAAGTAAAAAAATCATAATGAATCAACCGGTTATTTCGACGGTGATTGAATTGATCAACGCAAGAAAACCTTTGGACCGATAAAGGCCAATAAACCAATAAAATCGTATGTACAGAAAAAATCTACTAAACTACAGGAAATAAATCTCAATTTCAGAAGATCGAAATCAAAGTTAAACATTTACCATCTCGGTTCTATAAAAGGTAAGCTAAGTTCCGATCACCCGGGATCTAGTCCCAAAAGGAGGCGCATTCATTCCTTTAGGATATGAATGTCCTTGGCAACCGCGCAAGTGATTCTATGTTCATATAGTGATCGCACGATCACAAGCCACTAACCTAGTGCTTGTGTACGGACAAGTCACTGATACTACTGGAAAAGACTCTAGTTGAAGAACCCAATGATTTTATGCTTATGACTCTGAGACCTAAATCTCCATTCAACTTCACATCACTAAGTGTTCATTAAGAGGATTTAACCTTCATCACTATCTTCTTCCGACGAGTCATCGGGAACAAGCAGCACTAGTTTGACTATTGGTCGAACGAATGTGGAGTTGGCGGTGCGAACTTCGACCACCCGTATCCTTCCATCGGCACCAGGGAATTTTTGAGTGACAACAGCCATAGGCCAAAGTGCTGGTGAACGACAGTCCTCGCGAAGCAATACCACATCGTTCATCCGGAAAGCTCTTGAAGGCCTCGACCATTTGTGTCGTTCTTGTAGAGCTTGTAGATAATCCCTTGACCATGACTTCCAAAATTCCTGGACCAATTGAGTCATCCATCTCCAACGCTTATTGACTGGGATTGGTCCTTCAGGTACAGAAGGCTCTGGAATTATGAACGAAGGTCTCTGTATCAAGAAATGTGCGGGTGTAAGCACGGCAAAGTCAGAAGGGTCATCTCGGAGAGGAGCTAACGGTCTCGAATTTAAACAAGCTTCAATCTGACATAGCAAGGTGGAAACTTCAACGAAAGTGAGAATATGGTCACCAACTATCCTTTTAAAGTGATGTTTGGCGGATTTAACAGCAGCCTCCCATATTCCCCCGAAGTGCGGCGCCGAAGGTGGGTTGAATCTCCATTCCGTTCCCAGATTTGTCAGATCTATAGCAAGTTCCTTGAACTCCTGAGATGCTTGATCAAAGCGCTGGCGAAGTTCAGCATCAGCACCAACGAAGTTGAGCGCGTTGTCGCTCTCCAATTTGGAACAGTGTCCTCGCCTTGCAGTGAATCGCTTGAAGGCTGCGAGGAATGCTTCCGAAGTGAGGTCTTCCACAGCCTCCAAGTGCGTAGCTCTTGTGCTAAGACATACAAAAATACAAACATAAGCTTTCATGGTCCCTTTCCCTTTAGCTTTCACCAACCGTATTTTGAATGGACCGGCAAAGTCCACTCCCGAATGTTCAAAGGGGTAAGCTGGAGTGACTCGATTCTTAGGCAGATCTCCCATCAATTGGGTAGACATTTTAGCGGAAAATCTGAGACATACCGTGCATTTGTCGATTAGCACCTTTACCGCTTGTCGACCAGTGATAATCCAGTACCGATTCCGTAGATGAGCCAAAGTTAACTGCGTCCCTCCGTGCTGCGTTTCTTCGTGAGCTCTCCTGGTAAGCAAAACCGTCAAAGGGCTCTTGCTAGGCAGAATCAGCGGGTGTTTTGCGGTGTAGTCCAAATTTGAATGGCGAAGTCTGCCTCCAATCCGCAGAAGTCCTCGGTCTAAAAAGGGTCGTAATTTCGTTAATTGTGTGCCTTTCAACTCTTGATTCTTCTCAAGACCTCTGAAAATATCCCGAAAGGTGTGTTTCTGTACAAGATGAACCCATAGCAATTCAGCATTTCTAATCTCAGCAGTATTCAATGATCCGTCAGAAACCGCCTCAAGATCCATAAACTGCAATCGCAGCAAACCAATCTTTACCCTATTTTTCTCGCTTAGACGAGAACCAAATTTCGTCAAAAAGCGAACACAAAGCGCAGTGATCCGAAAAAGCTTATTAGCAGATGAATATCTGTTAAGCAGTTCGTTGTCAGGTGAGTCATCCGGATACTGTAACGCAGTGGCATGAGAAGTGGTTCGCTCTTCGAGCGGTTTGACCTGCACATTCTCCGCCTCAGTAGTCCACGGTTGACTCAACTCTGAAAGAAACAAAGGACCTTTCCACCAAAGATCGAATGTGGATAGCAACTCAGGACTTAAGCCTCGCGAAACCACGTCAGCAGGGTTGTCCTTTGATCTGACATGGTGCCAGTGAGCCTGAGGAAGCAACTCTTGAATTTGTGAACACCTATTTGCAACAAACGTCTGCCAACGATTTGGCAGAGCCCTAATCCAATACAACACATCCTTCGAGTCTGACCATAAATGAGTCGATGCTATCTCAAGAGGCATGATTTTCAAGAAGTGATCAGTGAGTTTTGCTAGTAATAACGCCGCGCAAAGCTCTAGGCGAGGTATACTAATTGTCTTGATTGGCGCTACCTTTGACTTGGCGCATTGCAATGACACATTAACCTGACCATTCCTGATCAATCTTAAATAAATTACTGCCCCGAATGCCTTGGAAGAAGCATCTGCAAACCCGTGAAGCTCTATGATTAACCCCTGACTCGAATAACCTATCCACCTAGGTATCCTGATTTCTTCCAAATTAGTCAGCTCCTTATACCAATTAGACCACTTTTCTGAATATTCCTCCGGAAGCACATCATCCCAATCACACTTTAGCAACCAAAGAGATTGCATGAATATTTTAGCCCAAATTACTACAGGAGCTAACCATCCTAGAGGGTCAAAGATTTTTGCCGTGAGTGATAAAACCGATCTTTTGGTCAAATTCTGACTGTCAAAAGCTTGAGGCTTGATCCTGAAATGAAAATAATCCTCTCTTGGTGCCCAAGAAAGGCCCAGTATAGAGGTACAATCATCAGAATCAAACGTCGCCGAGCCGTGAATCCTATGATCGAGCGGAATATGTTCGATCAGTTGAACATTATTGGCTGCCCATTTCCTTAGCTCGAATCCGCCCACCTTGAGAATTTGTATCAGCTGAGATTGTTTCTCTCGTGTTTCATCCAAAGTTTCTCCCCCCGACATAAAATCATCCATATAAGATTCATCTTCGATGATTTTAATAGCAAGAACGAAAAGGTGACCATAATCTTTCGCTAACTGTCTCAGCACCCTGATAGCTAGAAACGGTGAGCATTTCAACCCATAAGTAACCGTTTTGAGTAAGTAGAGCAGAACTTCTGAATCCGAATTTTCTCTCCACAAAATCATTTGCAAATGTTGATCTCGAGGATCTACCAATATTTGCCTGTACATTTTCTCAATGTCTGCTACAAACACGAATTCATAACGCCGCCATTTTAGAATCAGATCAATCAACTCTGGGAGCAAATTCTCACCAGTGTAGAGAAGATCATTCAAAGACGTGCCGTGAATTTTGTTCGAACCATTGAAAACCGTCCGTAGCTTTTTAGAGCCTTGGAGAACTCCATGATGAGGAAGAACGTAGCCACGATTTTTATCCTCAACCGACAAGTTTGAAGCTTTTTCCATATGTGAAAGTTGTTCATACTCCAACATAAATTTTTTGTATTTAGCTTCAAAATCAGAATTTTTAGTGAATTTCCGTTCCATAGAATAGAGCGTTTGAAGGGCTGATTTATATGAATCACCAAGATTGAAAGTCAAACTATCCATCAGTTCTTGTTTCACCGGTAATCGTACGACGTATCTACCACTTGGGTCTTGCCTATGGGTCTCTTGGAAATGTTCCTCGCATTTACGATCGTCTTCTGTTAACTTTTTACTGACCGTAAGAATTTCTTCTTGCTTCCAAAATTTTTCAAGTATCGAGTGTAACATTGAATTATCGACCAAGTGAAAATAAGAAGCAGCAGATTCCGAGCTTTGACCGATGCTAGAGGATACAACCCAACCTAAAGCAGTATTCGTAGCAATAGGTTGATTTGATGGATCGATTTTAGCCTTTTTCACCCCATCAAGCACGATTTGAGCGTGAATCTTTGCTCCGAGCAACATATCAATCGATCGCGTTTTGAGAAAGTGGGGATCGGCTAATTCCAAACCTTTGAGATGATCCCATTTTTCCATACCCAAAGAAATAGAAGCCTTATAGCCAGATACTTTAGGAATTATGAAGGCCGTCACATCACAACTAAAATCAGAAGAGAATCTGGGATGCACGATAAAATTGGCGGTACCTCGAGAAGCACAAGTATTGAGGTCAGCAACACCTTTGATTTGTACCTTCGATTTAGTCCTTTTAATTCCTAATTTTTGGCAAGCATTCTCCGTAATAAAAGAAGACTGTGAACAATGATCAACCAAAGCCGTAAAAAAGTACTCAAACCCGTCTGATGAGATTACCTTGACGACTGCCGTTGGCAAAAGCACGAAACTTGAGCTTTCCACCGAAGTTAGACAAGAGGTAGTAGTAGCGTGCGAATTTTCACAGTTTCCCGAACCTTTTCCATCCCCCGGTGGGACAGAATCACCCTTTTTGTCATTACCCTGAGGTTCGACTGGCCTCTGAAATTCCGTATGAATGAAACTATGATGTTTCCCGTTACACTTGCGACAAACTTTCGTCGACTTACAAGTTTTTACACTGTGATGGCCGAAACAGAGGTAACATAACCGTTTTCCCGTTATGAAAGCTCGTCGATCAGCTACACTTTTTGCTTTGAAAGAATCGCATTGGGAAAGATGATGACTGTCCGAGCAACTAGGGCACACTCTTTTTGGATGGTCGGAATCCGTATCCGTGGCCATCGAGTGTGTCTTACCAGATCCCGAAGACTTAGCTGGTTGACTAGAAGAGGAGGGTTTTTGTATACTTTCCATTGATTCTAAAGTAGCAAGCTGATCTTTGAAAAAGCTTTCCAACTGAGCTACAGATGGAGGAACATTCGTCTTGCCCAAATGCTTCTCCCACTCCTTTCTTGTAGCAGAGTCGAATTTTGAAACTGTGAAAAATACGAATAAATCTTCGCCACTCGTTTCAATAGGACGTCCGAGTCCATTCAAAAAAATTTTCATTTCAAAGGCGCCCGAAAAAAGCTTCTTCATCTCTGCATGAGAATCCGTTTTCATTGCCTTCAAAGAGACGAAAGCGCCAAGGGACAAGTTGACAAGCCTTCGCTTGTTCTCATAATAATCGCACAAGTCCGACCAGGCCTTGTTATAGTTATCCCCAATAATCTCTATCCCTTTGATAAGATCCAATGCCTCGCCTGACAACTTCGTCCTCAAATGATAGAATTTGACAACAGGTTCTAATTCACGGCGATGCACTAATGATTTGAACAAATCCCGAAAATTAGCCCACTCATTGAACTTTCCAGAAAAGACTGGAAGGTCAATTTTCGCTAGAGAATAGGAATTTTCTCCATGAAATACGTTTGGCACGATTGGAGCAGCAGTAGCATTAGCCTCCCTTTCGGCCCGTTCCTGATCCTCGAAGTTATTCAAAACCTCTTGAAAATCAGACTTATTTGCAAGATATGACTCTTCAACTAAATCCGCAAGCTCCATCTTGAAGTAATCATGCTTAAGAAGTTTGCTTTTACTCGCCAATATCTTCGCGTGATTTTGACAAAAAGTGAGATAAACCGCGTCCAGTCTCTCAAGTCTGGTTGTAGCACCAGCTTTAGTCATCTCATCTTGCCCCAAAGCCTTATAATTTTTGAAAGAATTGGCAACTTTCCGTTGCAACTCCAGTTGTTGCTCATATATAGCTTCCATCGCTATTTGAAATTCCGAACCGATGAACAACCAACCGAAAAAACCGAACCGAATACCCAAAACAATCCAAAATTCTGTATGTTAAACTAGCTTCCCAATGCTAGAAACCCTGACCAGAAAATTAGAAAAAGATGCCAAAATTCTACACAGAATTAGGCACAACCGAATCCGAAATTGAGAAATTATTCAAATTTGCATGAAAAATTTGACGGAAGCACCAATCCACAAATTTCTCCCCACTATTTACATATGTACAACTAGCCCAATGTTCAATAGCATGAGAACGATATTTTGAGGTGAAAAATTCAAATACCTATCTGAGGTAATCTCAAAACCCAGAACCTAACCTCAATCGTACCCAAGCAAAAGAATTCATACATCCATGAGTGTAACAAAGGAAAACTCACTTAAACTGCGAGTTCAAACCTTGTAGATCAACGTCGTGGCCGTGCGAGAGATGGAGACGTGGTGTACTGGAACGCTGCGATGCAAAGCGGCGAAAAGGCTGTAGACGGTGGCACGATGCGGCAGCTGTGGCGATGTTGAACTGCCGTTGCTCTGCTGCACACCGTTGCTCCGCTGCGCACAGCTGATGAGCAGCTGTGGATGACTCTGGCCAGCTGTGTTGCCAGATGTCAAGCACTAACGCCGAGCAGCACGCACAGCAATGTTGGTCACACGCACGGACGACTCACTACAAATAAACCAATAATTTCAGTGCATGCCCAAATCGACATCAGCACATCCATGAAATTTTCTAACTATCTTCATTGCACCAAAGGATGATACAAAAATGAGTACAAATTTAATGCTACTCGCACCAAAGTGTGCAAAATAAACTCGAACCTTGAGCAAAAATGCTCTGGATTCTAATAAAAATCTTGAAATTTAGCAGAAACCAAAAACAGCTGAATGAATGAAAAATAATCAAAAAACAGCTTAGCCCAATAATCCCTCGATGATTCCCTCGTTGCCCAAGAGCCCTCCTGAGCCCCCAGGTCGTTCTCGTCGTCTCCGAAGGGGTGCGACGACTCAACCTCGTGGTCGATTTTGAGGTTAGCCTGCGCTCCGGACTTGGTGTTAGGCTGCCCTGTTTTGCGCCCCGCTGCCAGCAGACCAATGCTCTAGAGCGAGCAATCGAGGAGGCATCCCCGTCCCCTGGCAGAATTGCAGCTTAGCACCTGCTGCTGCTGACCTCGCAGAAGACGCCGCTGGAACCCCTTGGAGACTCTCGTCCTAACACCATCACCTCGTGGTCATGCGAATCCGCTCGCATCCACTTTAATTCCACTCACTGATCCCGATCCGGCTCGAAGGACCAAAATGTTTATCGCGGATAGTGGTGGTTTAAATAATTTTCACTCAAACACATTTTGTAAGTGAAAAACAACAAACTGATTTATTGCCTATAGCTACAAGCTAAATGGCGAGGTGGTGCGGACGAGCGATGGACGAGAACTGGCGAGAGACGCGGAAGGCGACAAGCGCGACGTCGAGAAGCTTGAGTGCGAGCGCAAAATGGCGGTAGCGCGCCAAAAATTCAAATAGTATAAGATAGATAGATATGAAACTGAACAATGGCGATCAAGCTCTTGCAGAAGCCACTAAACCAACCTCTCGCAAAATGTCCCCCTCCCTTCTCCTCGCCATCAGACAACCGCCCTATCGCACTGCTATCTGAAATATCTGAAACTCCTCGAGCGTATTGTACACAAACAGTTGGTAGCATACTCTACAAGGCCGATCTCACCACTCAACGCAAAGTGCCCTTCTGGGCTTCCCTGAGAGAGTTCGCCATGGTATCGATCAGCACCTGGTCATTGCGCTGATTCTATTCGACTTCTCAAAAGCTTTCGGGACTGTATCGCATAAACTGACCCTCAAAAAACGTCATTCACTGAACTGCTCAGATACCATGACTGAGTGTTTTGCGAGCTACGTATCAGGAAGGTGACAGTCTGTTCGTGCTGGAATTGGTATCCTGTCTCTAGCCAGTGGAACCTTCGCAGGAGTTCCGCAACGGAATATTCTTGGCCCTCTGCTGTTCACCATATTTATGAACAACCTTCCCGAAGTTCTGCGCCACACCCGGCACGCGTATGATACCCGAATTGACCTCCAATACCGATCGGTTGATCTTCATGATCATATTAGTCCACTGAGTGAAGATGCCGGTGGAACCTTCATGTGGGCTCGTACTAATCCAATAAGACTCAACCCCGACAAACCAAATTCATTGTGCTAGGAGGCTCCGCCACCACACGCTCTATTGGCTCATCAAACTAACCCCCCCCCCCCCCTCCTCATCGATGGAGTCAACATTCCTCTATCTAATCAAGTGACTGACCTTGGAGTCCAGCTTCAATCTGATCTGGACTATAAGAGACATGTAAATGCATTGTGCAGTCGCGTACATGGCTCCCTCTACAGGTTGAGGTTTCACAAGAAATCTTTCAATCAGAACTTGAAACAGCGTTTCGTAGAGCCCTCCATACCCCCTACTTTGACTACGCTTGTGCTGTCCACAATGATGTATCAGACGAACAAAACTTGGAACTCCACCGCCTCATGAATGCGTGTGTTGGTTTCGTCGACGGCAGCATACTTTGGACAGCAACTGTCACACCTTACCGCCTTGCACTCGGTTGGCTCACTTTCGAGAACCGTCGAAAGTATTCACTTTCATCGCTTGCCTCCAACGTTATCTCGTCAAAACAACACTCCTACTCAGCCAAGCTTCTCAGACTCAGATTTCAAACACCTGACCTACGTAGTCCAGACGAGAATACGCCTGGACCTCTTTTGTATGCAACACCGTGCACCAAGACCATAGATAACTCTTTTTACTTCACAGCATCCGTATCCATGAATACCAGAGCCCCTAATACAATATTTGGCTCCAAACTTTCGCAGAGCCTTGAAAATAAGATACGTGATATTCTACTTCACGACAGAGGCATGAACTGGCAAGATAGGACTTTCAGAGACGGTTTTCTACTGAACCCCGTTCCGAAAGTATCAGGGCTGTCCAAGCTTCTGTCCGATATCTGGTGAGATCTAAATCCGACAATCAGAAGTCTGAGCATTCGCTACTGAACATTTACGGTGGTTCACACTGCTTCGTTTAGTATCTTCCTCTATGTAAAACAATTATTCACAACCACTGCTATTCGATCTTGATTCGTGTATCTACAGTTGTATGTATATATTCGTATATGATGAATTCCACGCCAAAGCGACCTACGAAAAGGGGTCATCTCTCAGATTCTTTTTCAACCTCTTTCATTCGATTCTATGGCCCAAAATAGGAACTTCGGACCACCTATGGGGCCCAGAAAAAATTTCTCATCTCCATTGCACGCATATCCGTCAACAGACCGAAAATTTATCGTGTAAAAATCGATGCTCTTTTATTCACGAAAATGGGAATATTTCGAGTTTTTGAATAGCTATCGATTTGCGGGTTGCGGCATCTGAAAGGACATAAAAAAACCTATCAAAAACGTTGTCGGAAATTCCTTCTTGGTGATTTGGGGGCCTCCTGGAGGCAAAAGAGTGTTTTTCACTAAAATGTTGATTTCTCAAAAAGACATTCTTTTTATTTTTTTAAAATCATATATTTGACGTAAAATTTTGCGTTCTTCCGAAAAAATGGGTTTCAGAGAAGTTTGGGGCGATCCAAGTGACTCATGAGCCATTTTTTTGAAAATTCGATTTTTCCAGTTTCCGAAAAAGGCGATTTTCTGCGCATGCGCACAAACGTAGACTTTCGGCGCCACTTTCAATGGAAAGCTGACAAAATTTCCTATAAAATGACTACCCGCAAAGTTGGAATTCATGCACTGAAACGCGATCTGCAAGGATTAATTATGTCAAATCAAAATCACATGAAAATTCAGCCCATTAACGCCTCCGTGGCGCCTGCTGAGAAGACACATTCACGAGATCTTCTCGGGACTCAATTTTGAGTACGAAATCGACCTGAAAAAAATTCGGACCACATGGTTTCAACGTAAAATTGTATGAACTTCCAAAATATGCGATAAAAAATTCCGTTCGAGGCGAACCCGAGGTGCTACATTCAATTTTTTGCCAGAAAATACGATATTTCACATTCAAAATTGCGAAAAATTGAATGTAGCACCTCGGCTTCGCCTGAAACGAGTTTTTTCATCGCATATTTTGAAAGTTCATACAATTTCACGTTGAAACCATGTGGTCCGAATTTTTTTCAGGTCAATTTCGTACTCAAAATTGAGTCCCGAGAAGATCTCGTGAATGTGTCATCTCAGCAGGCGCTACGAAGGCGTTAATGGGCTGAATTTTCATGTGATTTTGATTCGACATAATTGATCCTTGCAGATCGCGTTTCAGTGCATGAATTCCAACTTTGCGGGTAGTCATTTTATAGGAAATTTTGTCAGCTTTCCATTGAAAGTGGCGCCGAAAGTCTACGTTTGTGCGCATGCGCAGAAAATCGCCTTTTTCTGAAACCGAAAAAATCGAATTTTCAAAAAATGGCTCATAAGTCACTCGGATCATCCCAAAATTCTCTGAAACCCATTTTTTTCGAACGAACACAAAATTTTACATCAAATATATGATTTTAAAGAAATAAAAAAAATGGCTCTTTGAGAAATCAACATTTTAGTGAAAAACACTCTCTTGCTTCCAGGAGGCCCCCAAATCACAGAGAAGGAATTTCCGACAACGTTTTCGATAGGTTTTGTGATGCCCTTTCAGATGCCGCAACCCGCAAATCGACAACTATCCAAAAACTCGAAATATTCCCATTTTCGTGAATAAAAGAGCATCGATTTTTACACGATGAATTTTCGGTCTGTTGACGGATGTGCGTGCAATGGAGAGGAGAAATTTTTTTTGGGCCCCATAGGTGGTCAGAAGTTCCTATTTTGGGCCATAGAATCGAATGAAAAAGGTTTAAAAAGAATCTGAGAGATGACCCCTTTTTGTAGGTCGCTTTGACGTGGAATTCATCATATATGAAATCCAGTATCCATAGTCCATTCCCTATCTTACTGCTATTGTACGAATATTGTCATTACTGTATATTACTCATCAGTGCTGAATAGAGGCTAACCCCGAAACCTCAGTAAATCACCAATCAATCAATCAATAAATCAATTGCTTTGTATATTGTCTCGTAATATGAGTTTTATATCGAGATTCATCGCCACCTTCACTATTCTTGGACCTGCACCGCCACATCATCACATATGACCATCGTAATTGGAATATATTTCCTTTTGAGCCCAGATGACATCAGCGGCAGTAACATCGGAGCATCATGTTTGGAGGCTCTTCGACCGACATCTTGTGCAGCTCATATTGTGCAGTGGTGATATGTGTGTGGTTGTACAGTGGTCGGATGGTGATCTGAGACGATGAAGGTTATACACTTCGATGGTGGGTCGATCGAATGTGCACTTACATAACTCTCGTCACTGCGTGAGTCTAAGGGGTTCGGTGCAGCTTCGTCTAACCGGCCTTCTCGGAGCGAGATAGAGAGAAAAAAAGCTCACAACTTCCATATTCCGTTTTGCTCAAATCATCACTGCCCGCCTTCGCGCAGTCGATGTGGAATTCACGTCGCAAGGGTTTGAGTTCTCCTCAACTCATAGGACATTCTCCCCATCATAGGACGTTTTGAAGCGTCGCCGAGAACAGCAGCAATAATCAAGTAGACATTCGTCTCTTCTCATTCACAACATCGCAATATTCCATATCGTATTGGTGCACATCACACGAGATGAGGAAGAGGGAGTTCGATCAGAGGGCAGGTTGTTTGCATTATCAATTTGTCCATGTCGTGTCAAGCTCACTAGCCTATCATCTGTGACCTCTGTCCTCCTCTGGGATGAGGTTACCAGTGGATGTTGGGCTTGCCTGTCATCATCAGGACCACACGATTTTGAGATCCGTTCAGATATCTCGCCGTCTCCTTATTCCAATGGGTTTTGATAATCGTCAGATCATCTCATGCTATGGATGGATCCTTGAATCCCAAATACCGTTGGCATGTGCCATCCATGTACAGTTTCTTCATAGGTCTTGAATTTTGTCAAGACATGTCAGCGCATGGCATCTTGTCATCGGGTTTCGAGCTCGATGGGAAGATCTCGCTGTTCAATGCCTTTTCGTAGGGATGGTCTATCATGTCAAGCTTTGTTGAACCCCCGCCCCGCAGGGATGGTCCATCATGTCAAGCTTTGTTGGAATTCGCGATTGTGCACTGAATTGCATGCTCAAGCAAGACATCTCTTCACACGCAGAATTTCCCCGGTTTCCACCTTTGTCGAAATGTTTAATCGAACTCAGCTCATCAGACATGTCTCTCATCAGGATTCGTCTCGCGGAACAGCTCTTCCTCAAAGTCTTCAGTTAATCGCAGTCTACTTCCACCTCAATACCTCCTCATTGCTCCATACCGTGACTGGTCATACTGACCACAGGAGACGGAATGTTGAGAATTGTGTGAACATTTCAGAGTTCATCATTCGGACGACTCATACAATCGCGAGAGGTGTGTATTCCCGCCATGTTCGAGGTTAGCTCAGATCTCTGCTGCTCGCTAATTCGCGACCATCAAACATCAGTAGCGACTGCGCACTCGCGTAAGACCCCACATTGCTTTGTATATAGTCTTGTGGTATTAGTGTCATTTCGAGGAATCCCCTGATCAATATTATCTTAAAACCTGCACCACTCCATCATAAGTGCAAATTTTAGTGGCAGTACAAACATTTCCTTACAGATACCTGTGGAAGTGCTCCGTGTCGTACATTACATACATTGATTTTTGTCCGTATTGTGATGTACGACACATTAGTGGGAATGGTGAAAATGGCGCAGGTAGACCGGCTTAGAGCCCCGCCACTACAATTGTACAACAAAACCAGTTCCAAGTGCAGTCTTTCCAACCGGATTCGTCGAATTGGAATAGATGGATACAGCGCTGAGGAGGGGCATTCTCAATCATGAGAATTAGATCAGCAGCCGAGCAAGCACCGTTTCTATGACATTAAATCAGTGAGCAGGCTTACAACGCGTTGTACGATTAATACGGAAGTACGAACCCGTGCAGCAGAACGGAAGATGGACTGATATTGGAGTTGAAACAGTCAAACGCGTCGGCGACGCTTGAATTCGCAGAGTACTTAAAATTCAACCGCAGAAATCAACATGATGGCGAAAAGGTGCAAGATTACGCCAACGCGCTTTCGAAGTTCAGTACGACCTGCAACTTTGGCGACTCCATCAATAGCGCTCTACCCAATCAATTTGTATTTGGCCTCCGTAGTCGACGGACTCAAAGTAAGTTACTCGAGACAGCAGATCCCACATACGAAAAAGCATTATAATGCGCCCTTGCTATGGAACTTTTCGAGAAGGAAACCAATGCTTCGAATCAACCTTCGACTTCAGTGAATTATCTTCATGCAAACAAGAACGTACACAAGAAGAAAGGTAAAAAGCCTGATAGAAATTCAGATTTCACGAATACAGAGACTACAAAGCCGACCGCTCAAAACAATACAGATGCAGAAAAATGTTACGAGTGTGGCTCGGCCAATCACAAAGTCCCGAAGTTGCAGACTACCTCAAGATTTACAATGCGATTTTTGCGGCGGTAGAGGTCATCTAGAAGGAGTTTGTTTCAGAAAGGCGAAAGCTTCTTAGGACAGGGCATGTTGAGGCCTTAGACGGAGACTACAACTACTACGGTCCAGCTGAGGACATTTTGCCCATGGACCTTGGAGGAGATACAAATATGCAGCTTTCTGAGCAGCTAGGACTACTTGAAAAATTCTATACAACTCTACAAGTTAATGGGCATCAAGTCAGTTTTGAGACTTACTCTGGTGCGGCTGTAATCTTGATGGAGGTCAACAAGGCAAAGTAGCTCTTCAAAAACTTCCAGAAGCAGCCTACAGCTTTACAACTGGTAACGTATCCCCGTACACATGTTCGCGTTATAGGTGAGGTTACAGTCAATGTAATCTTTGCGAATCATACAGGGTCGAATTTCGGCCTTTCTTCCTCACAAAAAGTGGAATTAAATCTCGCGATCAAGCCCAATCGTATCCAAATTTTTTGAGAGTGTTCCTGGGCATGTTCTAGAAGATATCCAATCACTAGGGGGTGGTTTGATTCATGCTCCACGGTACTATGGATACGAAAAGCTTCGATCAGTCGTGTGGAAATGTCGAGAAATTTTTTTCACTAGAGAAGGATGAAGACACTCATTTTGAAGGTGAAACAACGTGTTTTCATCGTTCTATTAGGTGGAAAAGCGTTTCCAGGCTCTGGAGAATTTTTATAACAGTTTTTCTCGGTAATTAAGCCCTTTTTCCAGATCTACCCTCGCCTACGCCCTGTTACAGAGTAATTACGCCCTTCTAAATCTGTCGGGCTGAGCGGAAAATCAAGCTCTGCTTTCGAAATGTTATCACAACAGTTACGCCCTTTTAACATCTCATCATAGCAGTTACGCCCTTCCAACATCCTATCATTGCACTTGCGCCCTTTCATCGTGCAGATGAAAGGGCATAATGGCGGTTCCGCCCTTTTATCTCCCAGACAGTTTTTGGGGTCTTACGGGAAACGGATTTCGGGGGGTGGTAGACCTTGGTATAGAGGCTGAAAAAAGCGATTTCTGGAAAAAGGGCATAATGGCGATTACGGCCTTTTTCCTCCCACCCCCTCAATTGTTTTCGCTGTGAAACGACTACATCAATACGTTTACGGGAATAAATTTACTCTTTATAAGGACCATCATCCACTCACACAGATTTTTTCTCCAGACTAAAATCTGCCCATTAGTGCCATAGGAATGAAACATCATGCGATTTTCCTCCGTGGTTTCAATCACGACTTAAAATACAAACGTTCTCAAAATAACGCAAATGGGGATTGTTTATCTCATTTGCCGGTACCTCTTCAAAGAGAAAATGGAGATACGGACGTTGTTAATGCGAACTATATTGATTCGATCGGTTTTCTATTGATAAGTCCAGATTACCTTGTTCATGAAACTAAAAATGACCCCGAATTACGAAAAATTATTTTTAGCTTGGAAAAAGGAAAAAGTTTGAATCCAAGAGATACTTGGAATATTGAGTCCAGAGCGTTTAGTATAAGAATTGGTATATTCATCAGAAACCTTAGATTGGTTATTCCTAAAAGCTTACGAGCAGAAGTTTTGCAAAAACTCCATATAGGCCATTTTGGCATTGTTAAAATGAAAAACTTGGCTAGAAGGTATTGCTGGTGGCCTGGCCTAGACAATGATAAAGAGGCTTCAGTCAAAAGTTGTAATGAATGTCAGTGACAGTGAAATGAGCCATCTAAAGTTCAAAAACAAGTTTGGAAAACCCCCTCAGCTCCGTTTCAAAGAGTACATATAGATTTTGCTGGTCCTTTTATGGGAGAAATTTTCTTGATTCTAGTAGATGCATTTTCCAAATGGCCAGAAGGAGTCGTTGTCAAGAATATGTCATCTAAGACTACTAATATCCATTGTAAAGAAATCATCGCTAGATTCGGCATCCCTAAAGTAATTGTGAGCGATGATGTTCTTACGTTCGAATCAGAGTCTTTCTAGAAGTTTGTTGGAAATCTTGGAACAACACATAAATTTACGGCTCCTTACCATCCGAGCACAAAAGGCCAAGCTGAAAGATATCTTCAAACCATGGAGCAATCCCTTGCTGAAATTCCAGAAGGCAATGACATTTCTTCAGATTTGCAAAATACTCTCTCTCAGTATAGAATCATGCATGCCTCATTCTCATACGGGGAAAACTGCAGCAGAGCTAGTCTTCAATAGAAAAATTCGCTCTCCGTTAGACGTAATGAGACCTACAAGAATTGTATGCGATGAAGATATGAATAATGATAAAAGTTGTACTGAATTCCAAGTAGGTGAAAAGGTTCCTGCTCGTAATTATCACGGTGAAGATGAATGGTGTTTTGGCAAAATACACAAACGTGTTGTCAAGTTGCATATACAGAATAATAATACATATTATTCTGTACGATGGACGTTTGTGGCGGCGTCATATAGACCAACTCCGTTCTACAAATGTAGACAAGAGTAGTGAATCTGATTTATATGATTTTCTTGCACCTGAAGAACAAATTTCTGTTCACTCTAAAGTACTTGGAACTTCTGCTGCTCCAAGTTCGAAATGTGAATAGAAGCGTGCGCTTCCCAAGTAGAGGCCGAGGACGAGACGTACCTGCGAAAATACATTTACGTGATCCTGGTAGACCTGAATGTGAGCACCGTGATGGAATGTACCCGGCACGAGTGCGAGTGCGACGCCGGTCGCCTGACCTAGACGCGAAGTAAATCTTCCAGGATTTCCTAGTGATTCGTCGTTCGCACGTGTACGCGTGCCGCTACTCCTGTCGACTGATTGGCTCGCTGGTGGTAATGTTGTCGTCGAAGTGGTGTTGCTTGTCGATGATCCTGGATGCTCGATGATTCAAGAACTTGGGATGTTGTTCGTTGTAGTACTGAAATCTCCTTCAAGTGCCTGAGTACGGATCGCTTGCCACGCTTCTTCTACTACTTGATTTCGCAAAGCTAACCTATGAGATTTGAGAACCTCCTCATCTTTGAACGCTGGATTCGGTGCAAAATCTTATGCGGAATATTCGTCTTAAGGCGATGCGGTCACCATGCGAGCTGAAAATCATTCCCAACTTTCTCCGATTCTGTTGCAATTTGGGCTAAACGACGAGCGCACAAATATTTGTTATCATCTAACTTAGATTTGTCTGCTCTTCGTTAAGCCCAAATTGCAATAGAATCGGAGAAAGTTGAGAATGAAAATGTGCGTATATCATGGGTTAGGAGGTGCCCGCGGCCGAGTTATTCTCACTTTCCTCCGATTTTCTTATGATTTGGGCTAAGCGACGGATTGAGGAATACAATTGGGACAATAACAAGTACTCGACAACTCGATTCACACTTTGAATCATCAAACTCTTTATGTAAGGTGAATTATCAGGGTCCGTGGTCACAGTGCACGGTGACTGCATCGCCTTAAAGACAACGCAAAAACCTGCTCGTGCAGACCGACGCTCTGTCGTTTGCGGCTAATTCTAACCTAATATACGTCGCGTAGTATTCTTCATCTGAAAGAGTTCCTTTCCAAGCGGTTACGTCCACTGTGTCTTTGATGCTAATCATTGTTTCATTTGGAGCCATGATTTTGATTCAGAACTATTACAGAAGATATAGCAGTAGAAGAAAAATTTTTTTTTTGAGTGATAGTTAAAAATTGAGGAACGATGAATGTACCGTTGCGTGTACACTGATTGTACTCAATTCCACAAGAATAATCCAATTTTCCATTCAATTAGACACATAAAAACGAAAAAATATCGATTCTCGTCGAAAATCGAAAAAATTTTGGAGTTATGTTCTGATTGTATCCAAATCTATCCGATTCGGACGTACACTTGAGAGCAGTCTGAAATTTCCCCTTCACAGCCAACTTGAATCTCACTCTCCCGTGCTATTGACATAGGAGAGCGGCCATTAAATTGGCTGCAGTGTGGACAGTTCAGACTGCTTCCAAGTGTACCTGAAGTCAAAACTCGAATTTTGTAGAAATTTGTTCAAACAATCGCAATAACTTTTTAATCGCTCATCGAATCGCGAATTTGTTCATGGGGGTATTTCATACGGATCGTCCCATATATAAATCCAGGTCAAACGCAATTTGTTTTTGATGACCTTGTAGGACAGTTAATTCCCGAATATTTCAATCAACCTGTATATAATCGCTGAATATACCATATATATACTTAACACATACTTCCATACGTTTTCACACACATACGGATACTTTAAGATTTTTCGGACGATAATAATTACGAAGGTCCATGATTTGGCCACATTGTTCATGCAAAATTAACAACAATTCGACTTTACACTCAATTTTTTGCATAAAACACAAACTACATCGAGCGATATTTATTGTTCATAATTTTGAACGAATTCTTCTCATTCAAATCGGACGAAAACAAGCTAATTTGCATTATCACAACTTGTCAGTAATTTGAAAAATTCTGAATTCATTTTGGACGATCGTATATATATCACCTGGCGACTTTCTCGCACTTAATTCGCGGATTTGGGAAATTTCACACACACTTGATATCCGCTGATAAATATATCTTCTCTCATAAATTGCACACTGAGCTATATCTATATATACGCACGCATGCTATTTCACTTCTCTCAACACGACCGCATGATCACTATAACTGTATTATGCACCATTCCTCGTGTTGCACTTTTGCAATATTCGAGAGTGATATAATTTGAATGATCGGACGATTTGATTGTTCGTCTCCCTTACTCTCGTGGTGAAAATTTTGAGACATGCAACTTGCTCGAGACGCAACTGATCGATGATCGCGGCTATGTTTACATTCCGCCCCTACCGCACTGGGCTATCCTGAATCCCGCGATCACACTCATACTTACATTTGAATGTAACGGCAGTGAAATTCCATCTCGTTCGGCGCAGCAGATTGGAATTATTCATAAAATTCCAAGGTCACTTAGTCGGGGCACCGATGTGACGGCTTGAGTATTATGGCCTAGATAATTAGCCACACATGCTGGGCAAGGTGCAACGCATAGTGAATGTAATGTTATGAAGTATAGCTGGAACTCTGAATCTGCTGCTGCTTTGCGCGCGAGAAAGATGGGTGATCGGGTGCAATCTTATCACGCAAGAGTTAAACAGGAGCCAGATGTGCGTATTTATTTAATTGGGAAAAACATGGTGCATCAAGTGCACGAAATCGCACGAACACGAAGAGAGCAATGAGGGTGAAGCCCAAAGAGACAGAGGATAATTATCGTCTAGCACTTACAGGTGGGTAAATGGCGGCAATCGCACAATTCCTGATCGGCCGCTCCGGACATCGTAGTCGTCCGGAGGATCTGGACTCGATGTCGTCCGCAGGACACGTCGAGAACAACAGCCAGGGAGTCGCAGGCGAACGCATGAAATAGCTCGTCCAAGTGTTGAGAAACTGGTGAAACTCGCACGACGAGGGCGTGAAAAACTACACAAGTCGGGTAAGCATTGACACGCGGGACGTCTGCTCTCAAGCGCGGGCGAGGGAAGTTTAGATTCTCGGGACGCATAATGCCGGCTGATTGACGATGATGGTGCGCGAGGGGAACGGAGCGGTGAGGCTACCAATAACTGGCGCTATCTCTCTCTTTTTTTTTCTTTTTTAAGGTGGTTGTAGGGCGAATACGCTGCGACGTACGAAGAAGAGGCACCGATCAGCCAACCACGGCTGGCCAGCACCTCCCCAACAGTCCCGGGCTGGAATCCGCATCGATGCGGCCATCCGAACCGGGTAAACCCTCTCTTCCTTCTCCGTTGGCGCCGGCCATTGGACAAGGAAGAGATCCACCAACTTACCAATCCGGCCCCGGCACCGCGTGAGCAGGCGGCGTCTCGCGCTCAGGATCGAGCGTCTTCCTTCTCACGACTCGCAGGTGTTGTTCCTCCTTCTTCGATCTCCTTCCATCTATTCATTCTTCTTCCTCCTCTCTTCTTTCTTCAATTTTCTCTTCTTTCTTCCCTCTCCAGTGCATCATGTTTCTCCTGGAACCATCTGGACCCCTCCTGTTTGAATTCGCAGACTCACTGTAATTCGCCTGCTTCGAGGCGCCTCACTTCCCTCTCTTTCCCCTCCTCACGGGTCATCACCAGCTTGATGTATCCGGTGACTCTATCCCATGTCTCCTGGTTGCGGAGCAAGTACGGGGCGAGATTCTCAGGTTTTAGTTGAGCACCAAGCCATCCATCCAACTCGGCGCGCTCTCTTCGGGTGTCGTTGCACGTGAACAGGGCATGTTCAACGTCATCCCAGTTGTCCCCGCATGCCTGACATGCTGGGGATGTCCTCTTCTTGAACCGGGTCAGATGGACACCGAAGCAACCGTGGTCACTCAGTGCTTGCGTCGTCCAGTAATCTATCTCTCCGTGGGTGCATTCCGCCCACTTGGCTACGTCGCGGATCAGCCGAGGCGTCCATCTGCCATCTGCAAATGGCGAATCCCACTCAGTTTTGACTGCTCAAGGGTGGTTTCCTTCTTGTTGTCGCGGATGATCTCCTTGATCGTTGAGGTGAGCACTCGTTTGGCTCCGATCACTTTTTGCCGGTCCCGAATCCTCACTCGCTCTGCGACGAGCAAGTAGATGGGTGGCATTCCCGCCAACACGCAAGCTGCGTCTCCTGACACGGTGCGGTAGGCACGAATGCTCCTCAGAGCCGCTCTCCTTTGGAAAGGCCCCATCCTCTTCTCGATGACGGCCTTCTCTACTCTCTTCTGCGCTATCTCTCTCTCTCTCTCCTTTTTTCTTTCTTGAGGAGGTTGTAGGGCGAACAATGCCGAGACGTTCTGCCGGGAAGCAACCCTTCAGCCTCTCCGGGTTGGTGAGGTCTCGGTCAATACGGCTTGTCCGTGTCCCCCCCCCCCCCTACAGTACTCGGCTGGGATCCGCATCAATACGGCCACCCCTTCCGATTAAAACGCTCTCTTCCTTCTCCGTTGGCATCGGCCATTGGACAAGGAAGAGATCCTCCGAACTTACCAATCCGGCCCCGGGACCGCGTGAGCATTACTTCAGGACCGGCGGCGTCTCGCGCTCTGGATCGAGCGGCTCTCTCTTCAGGACTCGCAGGTCTTGTTCCCCCTTCCTTGGTCTTTTACTGCTCTTCATTCTTCTTCCTTCGATCTTCTCTCCTCTCTCTTCTTCCTTCTTCCTTCCCTCTTCAAAGCATCATGTTCCTCCTCGAACAATTGGGACCTCTTTTGTTCCAGTTGACAAACTCACTCTATTTCGCCTGCTTCGAGGCGCCTCACTTCCCTCTCTTGCTCCTCCTTGCGGGTCACCACCAGCTTGATGTATCCGGTGAGTCTTTCCCATGTCTCCTGGTTGAGGAGCAAGTACGGGACGAGATTCTCAGGTGTCAGTTGAACACCCAGCCATTCATCCAGCTCGGCGCGCTCTCTTCGGGTGTCACTTCACTTGAACAGGGCATGCTCAGCGTCATCCCAGTCGTCCCCGCATGACTGGCATGCTGGGGATGTCCTCTTCTTGAACCGGGTCAGATGGACACCGAAGCAACCGTGGTCACTCAGTGCTTGCGTCGTCCAGTAATCTATCTCTCCGTGGGTGCATTCCGCCCACTTGGCTACGTCGCGGATCAGCCGAGGCGTCCATCTGCCATCTGCAAATGGCGAATCCCACTCAGTTTTGACTGCTCAAGGGTGGTTTCCTTCTTGTTGTCGCGGATGATCTCCTTGATCGTTGAGGTGAGCACTCGTTTGGCTCCGATCACTTTTTGCCGGTCCCGAATCCTCACTCGCTCTGCGACGAGCAAGTAGATGGGTGGCATTCCCGCCAACACGCAAGCTGCGTCTCCTGACACGGTGCGGTAGGCACGAATGCTCCTCAGAGCCGCTCTCCTTTGGAAAGGCCCCATCCTCTTCTCGATGACGGCCTTCTCTACTCTCTTCTGCGCTATCTCTCTCTCTCTCTCCTTTTTTCTTTCTTGAGGAGGTTGTAGGGCGAACAATGCCGAGACGTTCTGCCGGGAAGCAACCCTTCAGCCTCTCCGGGTTGGTGAGGTCTCGGTCAATACGGCTTGTCCGTGTCCCCCCCCCCCCCTACAGTACTCGGCTGGGATCCGCATCAATACGGCCACCCCTTCCGATTAAAACGCTCTCTTCCTTCTCCGTTGGCATCGGCCATTGGACAAGGAAGAGATCCTCCGAACTTACCAATCCGGCCCCGGGACCGCGTGAGCATTACTTCAGGACCGGCGGCGTCTCGCGCTCTGGATCGAGCGGCTCTCTCTTCAGGACTCGCAGGTCTTGTTCCCCCTTCCTTGGTCTTTTACTGCTCTTCATTCTTCTTCCTTCGATCTTCTCTCCTCTCTCTTCTTCCTTCTTCCTTCCCTCTTCAAAGCATCATGTTCCTCCTCGAACAATTGGGACCTCTTTTGTTCCAGTTGACAAACTCACTCTATTTCGCCTGCTTCGAGGCGCCTCACTTCCCTCTCTTGCTCCTCCTTGCGGGTCACCACCAGCTTGATGTATCCGGTGAGTCTTTCCCATGTCTCCTGGTTGAGGAGCAAGTACGGGACGAGATTCTCAGGTGTCAGTTGAACACCCAGCCATTCATCCAGCTCGGCGCGCTCTCTTCGGGTGTCACTTCACTTGAACAGGGCATGCTCAGCGTCATCCCAGTCGTCCCCGCATGACTGGCATGCTGGGGTTGTCCTCTCATTGAACCTGGTTAGATGGGAACCGAAGCAACCATGATAGCTCAGTGCCTGAGTCGTCCAGTAGTCCATCTCTCCGTGGGAACGTTCCGCCCTCTTGGCTACGTCACAGATCAACCGGTGCGTCCATCTGCCATTCGCAAATGGCGAATCCCACTCAGTTCACCACTGTTCGAGGGTGGTCTCCTTCTCGGGGTCGTGGATGATCTCCTTCATTGTCGGAGTCAGCACTCGTTCGGCTCCGATCACTTTCTGGCGGTCCCAGATCCTCACTCACTCAGCGACGAGCAAGTGGATGGGCGGAGTACTCGCCAATACGTAAGCCGCATCTCCTGACACGGTGCGGTAGGCACGGATATTCCTCAGGGCCGCTCTCCGGTGGACAGGCCCCATTCTCTTCTCGATGATGGTCTTCTCTACTCTCTTGCCCCACACGGGTGCACCGTACAGCGCGATGGAGGTGGTGACGGTGTTGAGAAGTGCGCGTCTCTTCTCCTTGGGTCCTCCAATATTCGGCATGAGCCGCTGGAGCGCCGCATCGACCCTGCTCGCCTTCTGGGCGGCTTCCTGGATGTGCTTCTTGAACGACCACTTGTCGTCGAGCCATACACCGAGGTATTTCAGCTCTGTCTTCCGTGGGATCTCTTGCCCGTTGATATAAAACCGGGGTAAGTCAAACCTCCTACGCCTTGTGACCACGATTGCTTCGCATTCCTTGACAGCGAGCTCCAGAAGCCTGCTGATCATCCACTCGTAGACTCGGGCCAGCGCTTCGTTCGCGCGTCTACCCAAGAGTTTCTCGTTGTTGGCCCATACTATGAGTCCCGCGTCGTCCGCGAATGCCACAATTATCACCCCTTCTGGCAGTTCGATAGACAGTAAGCTGTCGTACTGGGTGTTCCAGTTGAACGGCCTGGAAACCGACCCCTGTCCGATTCCGGCGGACAGTACCCGAATCTCTTGTCCCTCGTCGGTGTCGTACACGAGGGTCCTGTTCCGCAGGTAGTCACTCGTGACGGCTAGTAGATAGGGGGCGCTCCACCTGCTTGGGATTGATAAACTCGCTCCCAGCTCGCGCAGTTGAACGCGTTCTTCATGTCCAACGCAATGATGGCACAGAATCCTCCTCTCCCTTGGTATAGGTCCCCTACCGACTCTTGAACCCGTTCTTGGACCTCCTCGATCGCGTGCACAGTGCTCCGTCCTCTCCGGAACCCGAACTGCATTGGTGATAGCCCACCGCCTTCTTCGTAGGCTTTTTCCACTCTGTTGAGCACCATCCTCTCGTACATTTTCCCGATATTGTCGAGCATGCTGAGAGGGCGTTGACCTCCTTGACCCTTAGGTATCAGGACCAGCTCCTGGCGTTTTCACTTGTCCGGGAAAGTTCCCGCGCTCAGACAGATGTAGAAGAGGTCGAGGAGTAAATCTGGCTTGTATTTGAAGACCAGTTTCAGAGCCTCGTTTGGAATGCCGTCCAGGCCAGGGGCCTTGTCGTTAGGTAGCCTCTTTGCCGCTGTGAGTAGCTCTTGCATAGTGAAGAGCGGGATGGGATCCACGATGCTGCGCAAGGTTGCTGCATTGGTCGGTGCTGGGTTGCCCCTCCGGGTTCGGACCTTCGACATGACCACGCGGTATGGCGTGCCCCAGGGGTCTCTGTTAACCATGTCGCACAATTCACCCCAGCATTCCTTCTTGCTCCTCCGGATGGCTAGAACAAGAGCCTCCTTTGCTTCTTTGTACGCTCTGTCATCTTCCGCCAGCGATGGTCGTTACAGCTTTCTTGATCGCCACGCGGTCCTTCTTTTCTTGTTGCTCGTTCTTCGGAGAGCCTTTATCTCATCTGTGATGCAGTACTCTGGTTTCCTCCAGAAGCATGGTGTTGTGTTGCGAGGCATGGATGCGTCACAGGCTCTTGTGATGGTAGTCGTTACCATATCCTCAGCCTCTTCCGCGGTGGAGGTCATCGGGAGATCCTCAGCTGCTTCTATCGATTCCCGGAATTTTCCCTCGTCCAGCTTGCGTACCTGCCACCCCGTCGGTCGCGGTCTGCGTGTCGCCTATCTCTGTCCGTCAGTCCTAAGCCGGAACCGAATATGTTGATGGTCGCTCAATGTTTCCGTGTCCAGTTCCTCTCACGATGTCATACGCCCCATGAGCGACGGGTTCATGAGCGTCAGGTCAAGGACCGATGACGATCCTCCCTCCCGGGACCGAGTGTCGTGCCGGTAATACGTGATAACCCCCGTCTCGTTCGCGAGCACTAATCCTAATGCCTCCATGGCACCAGAGAGTATTACCCCACGTCTATCGCGCGGCCCCCCGCTCCAAGTTGGTTCCTTGGAGTTGAATTCCCTCGCGATTATAAGTGGGCCCCCCCATTGCCTCACATCCTCTTCTAGGTCATGGAGCTCTTCCTCGAATTTATGCGTCTTGAGCGACGGCGAATAGTAGCAGTTGTAGACTGCTGTGCTCCCTATGGTGTTTCGAGCGAATCCACGGCCATTTACAGCTGGTCCAGTCTCACAGATCGCAGGATTCATGATCTGGATTAGAGCGGTCCCCCAGTGATCGAACGTGGATCGGGAGAATTCGCGCTTTTGAGGCGGTTCGGAGATAATCAGAACATCGATCCCCTCTTCTTTGGCAACAGCGTGTAGCAGATCGTTCGCGTCGCCACTCTTCCTGAGGTTGGCTTGGATGAAATTAGTCATTTCGACCTCTCCTCCGTTTATACGTGCTCTTCGCCTTCTGGTAGGCATTGCAGTTGCTCGCCCCAGATCTGTGATCAGATTTGGACCCGATCGCCTTACAGCTCAAGCACTTCGGCTTCCCTTTGCAGGTTGCGGCGAGGTGTCCTGGTTCGCCGCACTGGAAGCAGAGTTTCGGTCTCCGGTCCTCCGTCTTCTCCTTCTTGCAGCCCGAGGCCTTGGGGCCGTACTCAAGACAGTTTTAACACCGTGGAATGCCACCTTCCTCGCGGATCCTGACTCTGCCCCATCCAACCTTGGGCTCCTTCCAGTCCAGGAGGTGGTGGGCCAGTCTCGTTGGGACCGAGACGACCGCCGTTTGGGTGCCCCGATAACCGATTCGAAGAGACTTCACTGCGATATTTCCTCTCTCACTCTCTGGCAGGGCCTTAGCGAGGTCCTTGAGTACTTTGCCTTCGTCAACGTCGTAGTCGACTTCGAGCACCTCAAGAGTAAATGTGTTCAGGAGGCAATGGACAGCTCCTTCTTCGCCGACCTCTGGTGCCAATGCTGTCTTCACGGCCGTGGCGTCGGTACCCTTCCTCAATTCGATGAGGACTTGGCCCTCCTTCGTTTTCTCCCTCTCTCTCTTTTTTTTTTTTTTTTCTTAGTGGAATATAAGAAAAAATCTGATGACAGGACATCCCTATCGGATGTCCCACCGGCAGACCATGAGCGCTTTCATTTTGCCCACCCGGTGAACCGGATGAGCATGAATCCAGCGCCCGTGTGCCCTGGGGGCTAAAACTTCCTGCTCTCAGCCCTACAGTGTTGGGAAGCCTGCACTGCAGAACTGGGGGCAGCTAACCACTATCTAACCAACCCACCCCGGAACCGCGTTGGCATTACACCAGGGTGGGAGGCGTATCGCGCTCAGGATCGAGCGACTCTCTTTTCTCACGACTCGCAGGTGTTGTTGCTCCCTCTTCGATCTTGTCCTACTCTTCTTTCTTCGATCTTCTCTCTTCTCTCTTCTTTCTTCTTCCTCCTCCCTTCTTCCTTTCCTCTTCAGTTCATCATATTCTTCCTGGAATAATTTGGACCTCTTCTGTTTGAATCGGCAGACTCACTGTGATTCGCTTGCTTCGAGGCGCCTCACTTCCCTTTCTTTCTCCTCGTTACGGGTCATCACCAGCTTAACACGGTTGGCCTGAACTGACTTCCACCCAAAGGTGCGTGCCCCTCAGAATTGATTTTTCTCTTTTTAAATTCACGATAAACGGAAGTTCCTCCTGCAACCATAAAAATCTCTCGTCGAGCCGTTTCTTAAAAACGTGAGATTCAGGGTTTTTCCATACGAATTTCCATACAAATCTATCCATGTGCGATTAAAATGCAGTTGTCGGCCGACTTCCTTGGAATTCAATTTTTATTACATTGAAATAGGTTATAATCCATCAAAAGGAAAGTTTTTAGGAACGATTTCATAGTACAGGCGAATATCCATGGTCTGACGATGCCGAGTGACAAGCAATGATGTCGCACGGTAGGCCTAAACTGACTCAAGCCCAAAGGTCCTTGCCCCTCAGATTTCTTCTCTTGAGTTCAAATACGTGATAATTGGTAGTTATTTTTCGCAAGGATGAGAATATCCGATGAAGCTACAATCGAGAGGAGTCGAATTGAAATTTTTTGAATCTTGATTTTGACATAATTTTCAGAGGAATCGCGGATGAGCTTTGAAATCGACCTTCGATACATTTTTGCGTGAATGACTATTATCCAGAAAGTATAGATCAACAATAATGCTCGAAAGTTCATGAGAAAGAACACACTCCAGAGTGGAACAATTTTATGATCAATAAATTACAATTTGAATGTGCATACTGCTGTACACACACGAAGCTCTACAAAGACTCACAGTCGTTACAAGCTGAGCGAATTTGTAAGAATGACAAACTTTGAGCTCAGTTAAAAAAATATTTTTTCTCTATTCGACCCCAAACCTGTGCGAATATGTTTTTCGATATAAATACTTCTAATTGGAACAATAATCTGGGCGGGATATTGAATTCTCGATTTCATTCAGCCAATTTCAAACACCCTTTTTTGACTTTTTGCTCAAAATGACATCACAGGTATGGCTCGCATATGCTCCCATCTGAACTAATGTGCACCATTCTTTGTGGGATTACTCTTCAATGGACCCCCAAATGTGTGTGAGAACTTCCGGAGGCGAGTCTCGAGCTAGATGCAAGCAGGAGGTTGTATTTTACGAGTTGGAAATGGGCATTATTTCGTCTATTTGAACGCAGGCGAGTGTGAGTGGTATTTCATCCATTCTAGCTCACAAATAAGATGAGCGGCTGAAATAGGGATACGAACATGGTTTTCTGACTCAAAATAATCATCTCAACGCGATTCTGGGGTCACTTTTGGCTCCAAATTCTTGATACTTGCTCTCAGACTAGAAAACACTTTAGTTGCATGTTTTTCGATGGAGTGGCTTCAGACGATGTATAAGAGCCTAATTGGCCATGAAAACTTGTTAAGATGGTCATTTTGAGTCGGACGAACACGTTGGTATCTCTATTTCGGCCTTTCATCTCATTTCTGAGCTAGAACGAGTGAAATCCCACTCACACTCGCCTGTGTTCAATTGTACGAAATGATGCTCATTTTCAACTCGTAGAATAGAACCTCTCGCACGCATCCAGCTCGACGCTCGCCTCCGGAAGTTCTCACTTATACTTGGGGGTACATTGGAGAGTAATTCCACACAGATTGGTGGCCATTAGTTCAGACGGAAGCATATGCGAGCCATACCTGTAAGGTCATTTTGAGCGAAAAGTGACAAGAGAGTGTCTTTAATTGGCTGAATAAAATCGAGAATTCAATATCCCACCCAGATTATTGTTCTAATTGGTAGTATTTGTATCGTAAAACATTTCCGCACAGGTTTCGGGTCGGATGAAAGAACCGATTTTTTTAAATCAAGCTCAAGGTTTGGCATTTTTACGAATTTGCTCAGCTTGTAACGACTGTAAGTCCTATAGAAAGTACAGTAAACGACTTCCATCACTGGTCAAATTGTAGATGTTCCCAAGACCTTCGAAATGACTACTTGTAAAAGTCGATTACCACATGTCCAGTGGGAGCTAGATCACTTTGAAGCAACCCCCAAAATCGCTAGAATGTGCTCTCAGCACATAGCTCCTAGAAGTTGCCAGACTCAAGTATCGACCTTGAACAAGTTTTTACTCAAAAGTATCAGTCTCAAGGGAGAAAATGCGCCTAGGTACGTCCAAAAATGTTGAGTCTGGTCGGAGCTATGAATGTGTGGAAATAGGCCAAAAAAGAGCCTGAAAAAGACCTTTTATAGGCCCCAGGGCCTACGGGGACGTTAGAAAAAATCCGGAAAAAAATTTTTCGTACTATATCAATTGAGTTTTAACGGAAGAAATTTTCTATGTATTCCTTCCAGACCATGCTGGTGCAGGCATTCGTCCAAATGCTCTGGAATGACCCATATAGTGTGATTAACAGGGCTTTTTGGTTTCAATGAAAAATTACGGTGCACATGAATAAATCATCTCCCAGATGTTCTTAGACTCTGACGACCGAGAATGAATCGACCCCCGATCGGGTGCTCAAGGGTTCTGCCTTCCATTCGAAAATCAGCTCACAAAGCGAATGAATCGAAGTCCTCAGGGTTCCATTTATAATCATACGATTTTGATGGAATCTTGGTTAGAATCGACCTTATCTATATATCCTCTTTGGGTGCTCATTGGTGTGGATAGTCATATGTGCACCGAGTGCATGATGGAACCCACAGTGTGACTATATAGATGGTTTAATTAGTTGACTGGGTCTTACTCCTGATATGTTCAAGGGCCCTGATCCCCTCAAATTGTTGTCAGTAAGGCCCACCGAAATGAATATTTCGTGTAAAAGAGGCCGAAAAGGTGCTCCGATCAATCGGGCGGCTGTGCCTTATCGTAATAACTTACGTGTAGGATTTTCTAGGAATTCATGGGTGCCCTTGTTAACTCATTGGTCTCAGGGGAAACTATGAAAATACAAAGATCGCGCTATTGGTTCCCAAGGAGGTGCCCTGATCCACCAAATGAGTTTGAGAATGAATAATCGATCCCATAACCTGTAAAATCCTATCCTATCCTTCGTTGCATTCGATTACCTCCGAACGGGTCATGAATCCTGATATCCGGCTTCCCCCTTTGATCCAGAACCGGATAGACTACGCATACCTCCGCCCTAATCATCCAAGGTATCGCGTCAGTCACATATGGTGCCCATACATAGACTCCACGAGTATGCAGGTGCACACAAAGATAGGAAATATTTCGTTACCATGTTTCCACGATAGCGCGTGTTGATACGCTGTGGTATGACACGCTGCTTGTAAAAGCGAGCTATGGTTCCATTTTGCCATATAGAGAGTGCGTTCGGCTCGCTCCATGGTAATACTTCTCTAGTACAAAAAATCATGATTCCCGATTATCAAGGGGTATTCTTTGGAGGCAACATATCCGTGCCCCATCAACAATTACGAGACGAACTTGAGAATATTGGTGGAGGTCAAGATGAGCAGTGGAATGCTGTTGAAAATCTCAACTTTCGTGTGGAAGCAATCGAAGGTCAATCCATTGTCAAAGGCCGCCACGTAGAAATTCTACAAATTGAGCACCGAGCTCTGTTTGATTGTATGCATGCACTTGTGCAGAGATGCAGTGACTTAGAATACGAACTCAAGTGTGTGCGCGAGCAGCAACGTACTGGTCGACAGAAGCTGTCAGTCAAAACTCAATCATTACATATATTTAACCATCGTATAGATTCTCGTCGACAATATAGGGGAGAGAGTAATTATTGCTCAAAGATAAGAGCCGGTTCGATTGGTGCTGTGGCATGTCGATGTACATTGTCGAGATACTACGGGCACCCCTCACCCATCATTCCGTATGGACAGCGCTTTCAGAGCGCTCGGCGGCAACTATCTCGTTGGTTTACGTGATAACCTAATCGATTCCCACGCAAGGGTATGGGGTTCGATTCCCCGATACTTCAAATTTTTGATTACCCAATATAATTTTCTCGGGCGTGTCATTTCAGAGTAATGCATAACTGTTCCCTCGCAACTCATGGAAACGAGTATGTAAATCATGGAACCATGGAAATGAAGAGAGTAGTTGATCCGATGAATCTCATCCTCAGAAACCTCTCCTGGGCGGTTACCAATTCTACGCAGTTGTAGTTCGCGGCTAGTTTCAGAACGTTTCCGAGTCGTAAATCGATTGCGAGTGATGACCGAGACTATATATCGGCCCGTGCCATTCTATCTCGCATCGAAAAAGATGACGGTCATATCGAAACACTACCCCCACGCGAACAAAACATGCGTATTTGGAGCCCAGCCGTCACAGAGAAGCTAAAAAATTTGGATTTCGCGCAATTCATTCCGGATCAAGGGATGCAGGCATTGGAAAAGGAGAATGAGGCGCTCTTTTCGAGATTAGAGTTGGCTCTCGAGCATTCAACCAAATCACAGAAAGAGAATAAATCTCCACGTACTTAAAATTAATCCTCACAAAGTCGAACCGAAAAATCATCTAAGTATGCAGTCTCTTCGTCGAAGTACAAGATACATTTCCCAATACCCACACGGAGCTACGAACTGCACGCTGCGAAAAGATCAAAGTAGATATTGGTCAATGTCAAAAGATGATCAAAGGTATACAAAGTTTTCAAAGCGTGATTGGAAATCAACTCAACAATCTTACGTGTATCTCGCTCGGGTCATCCGAACCCATAGCGAGGAAGTTGAAAATCAAGCCACCTGTTTCCAGAGGAGAAGCCACTGAGCGTCCTATGAAATTCTTGAAAGAGCTCCGTCGGTACGTTGAAACTATGGGACGAGACAACCAAGAGATTTCTTTTGTGTTATCAAAGTCGTTGGAGGAAACAGCTCTTAGCTGGTTCAACCTCCATGAAACTGAAATTGAGTCTCTGCTAGACTTCGAATGTTTCTTCGTAGACACTTCTATAATGAGAGTACTCGAAGGAAATTTGAAATAAAATTATAATTGAGAAAATTCGAATCCGATGGCAAACTGACAAGAGTTGAGTACGCCATGGAACTACTTAATATCGCTCTCGAAGTTGACGGAGGGGGGGGGGCGAGATGATGCTGATATCATCAACCAACTCAGTGATCATTTTGAGCGTGAATCAATAGCGGTCCTCCGTTGTCTATTCAAAAAAGGAAAATATGCTTTTTTCAATATTTCAATTTATTGGCTGACTTCGAGTGCGATGATGCATCGAACAAGAGTCGTCAACAAAATCTGAACTCATCTCTGTCTTCGAACGAGTTGAATGGTGAGTAAAATCGGACAGAGAGCCCAAAAATTGAACCTTCAATTCGGGGAACGCGCAGTAGTTGCATCTTGTTTCTCGGACCTACAAGAGAATTGTCAATTCAACAAGAGGCAATGTGCAATTCAACGGATGCATTCCTCTGTGGGTCAACCATCCGATCTTCTTTGAAGAAGAAATGATTAATTATCATGCTTCTTTCGAAGTACACCCAAGAATTCTCCTCAAAACGCAATTGAACGTGATGCAGTTGGAATATCTTCATCATTACAGAAGAATGATGGATACTTACAATAAACAAGACTGGTTTAGGAAACTTGACAATGATTTCTCTACGCTTCCATACTTCATTCCAATGACCAACAAATTATGTAAGTGGCTCTATTACCCAAACTACAGGCAGCCCCCGCTATTCGCGGTCCCGGTATTCGCTTATTCGCGGTTTCTGATTTGCGGCATTCCCCGGTACTCGCGGTGCCCTGACTCGCCTTTTCGCGCTTCGGATCTGGATTTTCTAGATAACTCAGCTCATGGAACGTCAACTTTCGATGGATTCCATCCGAATGCGTTCTTCCAAACTAATTTTGTGATTGAATTTTCGCCATTTCGAGGGTGTTGCTATTGTAATTGTTTCCCAAGACTGATTAATTCGTTATACGACACAGTTATTAGTGTACCTGTGTACTATCTGAATTCTACTTATGGCACCGTGGGTAGAAAGAACGCATATTCGTCAGTTAGGAAACGTGATAATCAACTGTGTGCTTTTCGAAAGAATTGAAAATGTCAAATTTGTTTCTTATAACTTCCAGTGGCCACTCACCAGAGATTGTATGTTTGTCGATCTCGCTAGTCAAAAATGACAGAGCTCTCAATCTGCAAGCTCATGGATGAATTTTTCCAACTGATTTTTGAGTGAATTCCAGTAGTTTTTCAATCGTATCATACTCTTACTTCGTATCTTCCACATATTGAGTCAACTTGCTAGGCTCCTTACATGAAATTGTTTATTGAAGATGATGCGTGGATTTCCTACTTACTCACAGATCCAAATATGTATACGTAACCCCCCTTTTTCAATAAGGTCAAGGTCCCCATATTCGCGGTTTCGGTATCAGCGGCAGTTTTTCAATACGCAGTAACCGCGAATAGCGGTGGTTGTCTGTATCACAAAAGATCAAGATAACAATTTTTTGTTCTTATCATCTTGGCATGCATCAATGACTAATCATTCTCGATTCACACTATTTCCTTGCAAAATTCATTAAAGGGATAGAATGAGACCAATAGTAAAGTGAGTGAGCCCTGAAAAGACGCTTCCTTTAAGGAGTAACCGGCTAAACTCTTCCGAACCCTCCAAATTCGGGCTCAAATGATGGGTGGCACATCCAATAATCAATATTGATAAGGAATATTGTTGAAAATCCGGGGGAAGGCATAAATAAATAATAGAAACATGCATTTTTCCATCCTTTCCTCGGTCTTTCCATTATAAGACGAAAAATATCGGTCTTTCGGGAAGACTCGTTCAGAGGTAATTTGTAGATTTGTAAACAATCTACAAAGATGGTTTACTTACTTTTTCTCGTGAAATGCATCTTTTGGAGTTGTTCTTGATCAAAGTTATAATCGAATCTGTTTAAATAAATTCGCTAAAAATGTTCATAACGGTTCAAATTCTTTAGTAATTGAGTCAATTTGGGAGAGAAAAGGTCTCTGGGTCTTTCTTCCTGAGTTTGATCGTTTTCGAGTAATGAAAAAAGCTAATTTCGCGACTTCTAACCCTCAATGCGATACTTTCGTGACGGCACTTTGACTTGGAAGTTGCGAAATCTGCTTTTCCTCATCATTCGGGAACGATCAAGTTTAGGAATTGATACCGGGAGACCTTTTCGTTTCAAAGCTGAGTCAATCACCTAGAAAATATACTTTAAACCCGTTATAGATAGTTTAAGCGAATTTATTCGAACAAATCTGATTATAACTTAGATCAAGAATAACTCCAAAAGGATGCACCTCACGGGAAAAAGTGTATGAACCAATTTGATAGAACGTTTAGAGATCTATAAATTACCTTTTCCACAAGTTTTCCCGAAAAACCAATATTTCCCGACTTATAATGAAGAAACCGAAAAAAGTTCGGGAAATGCATGTTTTTATTGTTCATTCATGCCTTCCTCCAATTTTTGGATAATAATTCTTAACAATATTGATTATTGGATGTGCCACCTATCATTTGAGCCCAAAACTGGAGGGTTCGGAAGAGGTTAGTCGGTTAGTAAACGAATTCAGGAGCTTACTTATCTGACTACAATGAATCGATCGATTTCTGCAGTGGTTCCGGCTGGATTGATTGTGAGGCTTGTTATTCAAAAAGATTATCCAAAATGTATGAGATACGGCTACTTTGGTCCTCACATTGCTGATGAGATAGCTCATGGTTTGGTTCGGGATGGGCAGTCAATTGGTGGAAACGGACAGCCAAATCATTTCTGGACTACGAGCACCAACAAAGAGTATAAAAAATGGCTAAATGTATCGATATGCAGTATGAGATTCATGGTTCTGGAAATTTCGATCGGAAAGTGAGTATATCTGAGTTCGACGTCGAATTGGAGTTACTCGATGTTTCAATTCCGGAGTCTTTGGTAGCGCAGTCTCGACTACCCTGAGGATCGGATTCCCAAGACCAATCTTCTCAAGAACCATCGGCATCATTACGACCGTGGAATCTCACCGTCTTCTTCCCCCCTCGCTCCGTGAACCTTTGAACGAATGCTTATTTGAAATTAATGGCAGAACTGATGCTTGTCGTATGGTTCTTCTTCCTATCTTCCTTCTGGCTCATCGCTGATTTCAGATGAGAGCTACTGAATCTCCAGTGGCTGAATGACTTGGATATTAGTGAACCATCTTGATAGACACAATTGAAAGAGCTCGAAGAATTGAATTATCCTCTCAATAATCCATTCTTTCGTCCATCTAGAGAAATTCCTCACGGAAATCATTACATAACGCTAGCAAATGATGTGCCCGCAGAATTCAATGACAGATAGTCTGAGATCAGGAATTTTGTAGGGAAAATCCAATATAAAGCAAAATTCGGGCTCTAGAAATGATCCACTGCATCTCTTCAAATTCCTGCAATTCAGTCATATGCGTGGAAGTCATACATGATGGACAAAGGAACGTAACTCGATCAAAACTACAAACTACTTGAATCACGATAAGAATCTTGAATCGATAGAATCGCCTAAGTACAACTAGAATAATTTTGAGATATTATCGCTTGCGACCCAAAAAATTTCACAGATATTGCGATTTCAGAAGGAAACCCCATAGCTCCCATTCATCTGAATCTCAGTATCAATCGCAATGAAATATATCGAAATTTGTTATTGTGATGTTTCAATCTTTGATATTCCGATGATTACTTGAGGTATTTCTCGATCAGAAAGAAGGGAGTTTCAAATCAACGCATATTCTATCCTTCGCTTTCCATTCGTTACCGTGATGTCGGAATCTTTTCTTCACGTAGTTGTCCTGCTCTTCGCGAAGTGAATGTGGCTCTTCGTTACACTCCATCGTCGACATCAAATTGCTCGGTGTGTCGGGTCCGTTGTTGCGAAAACCCTTCCCTACATGGTATATATGCAAACTTTATTATCTTACTTTTGTTATATAATCCTCTTCAACAGTTATATCCTGGAACAATCATCTTCTTCAATTGGCATCTACTTAAACAATCATTCTCCACATTGAAGATATTTGAAATTTCTCTCAGAACCACACTATATACCATCAGGAATGGACTAAGATAATTGATTAAGAAATGTGACTCTATCGTTATTCGAGCTCATCATCGGGCTATGCCGATGGATACACCGAGGCTTGAATTAAATATCAAGCACGTGGACCTTCATGGTACCACTTTTTTCTATGGTCTCCAAATGAAGGATTTCTCCGAAAAGCGACAAAGAGAGAAAAAATTCTCCCCCAGGCGAGATTTGAACTCGAGATCTCCAGTTCTGCGGACCGGCGCCTTAACCACTAGACCACCGGGGCGATTGCGAATTCACACGCTTAGGGAAGTCTTCTCTCTGTCTCTATGTCGCTTTTTGATGGAAGAGGGCAAGTTTTGGAACCATCGCCAATCTGAACTATAGATTATTTGAATCTATCGCTCAATAGAAATTTCAATCAAGAAATGTGACTCTATCGTTATTCGAGCTCATCATCGGGCTATGCCGATGGATACACCAAGGCTTGAATTGAATATCAAGCACGTGGACCTTCATGGTACCACTTTCTTCTATGGTCTCCAAATTAAGGATTCTTTTCGAAGAGCGACAGAGAGAGGAAGAAATTCTTCCCCAGGCGAGATTTGAACTCACGATCTCCAGTTCTTCGGACCGGCGCCTTAACCACTAGACCACCGGGGCGATTGCGAATTCACACGCTTAGGGAAGTCTTCCCTCTGTCTCTATGTCGCTTTTTGACGGAAGATGTTCAGTTTTGGAACCATGGCCAATCTGAATTATAGATTATTTGAATCTATCGCTCAATAGGAATTTCAATTAAAAAATGTGACTCTATCGTTATTCGGGCTCATCATCGGGCTATGCCGATGGATACACCAAGGCTTGAATCAAATATCAAGCACGTGGACCTTCATGGTGCCACTTTTTTCTATGGTCTCCAAATGAAGGATTTATTTCAAAAAGCGATAAAGAGAGGAAAACATTCTTTCCTAGGCGAGATTTGAACTCGCGATCTCCAGTTCTCCGGACCGGCGCCTTAACCACTAAACCACCGGGGCGATTGCGAATTCACACACTTAGGGAAGTCTTCTCTCTGCCTCTATGTCGCTTTTTGAAGAAAGAGGGCCAGTTTTGGAACCATGGCCAATCTGAATTATAGATTATTTGAATCTATCGCTCAATAGAAATTTCAATCAAGAAATGTGACTCTATCGTTATTCGAGCTCATCATCGGGCTATGCCGATGGATACACCAAGGCTTGAATTGAATATCAAGCACGTGGACCTCCATGGTACCACTTTCTTCTATGGTCTCCAAATTAAGGATTCTTTTCGAAGAGCGACAAAGAGAGGAAAAAATTCTTCCCCAGGCGAGATTTGAACTCGAGATCTCCAGTTCTCCGGACTGGCGCATTACCACCTAAACCACCGGGGCCATTGCGAATTCACACGCTTAGGGAAGTCTTCTCTCTGTCTCTATGTCGCTTTTTGATGGAAGAGGGCAAGTTTTGGAACCATGGCCAATCTGAATTATAGATTATTTGAATCTATCGCTCAATAGAAATTTCAATCAAGAAATGTGACTCTATCGTTATTCGAGCTCATCATCGGGCTATGCCGATGGATACACCAAGGCTTGAATTAAATATCAAGCACGTGGACCTTCATGGTACCACTTTTTTCTATGGTCTCCAAATGAAGGATTTTTTTCGAAAAGTGACAGAGAGAGGAGGAAATTCTTCCCCAGGCGAGATTTGAACTCACGATCTCCAGTTCTTCGGACCGGCGCCTTAACCACTAGACCACCGGGGCGATGGCGAATTCACACACTTAGGGGAGTCTTCTCTCTGCCTCTATGTCGCTTTTTGAAGAAAGAGGGCCAGTTTTGGAACCATGGCCAATCTGAATTATAGATTATTTGAATCTATCGCTCAATACGAATTTCAATCAAGAAATGTGACTCTATCGTTATTCGAGCTCATCATCGGGCTATGCCGATGGATACACCAAGGCTTGAATCGAATATCAAGCACGTGGACCTCCATGGTACCACTTTCTTCTAAGGTCTCCAAATTAAGGATTCTTTTCGAAGAGCGACAAAGAGAGGGAAAAATTCTTCCCCAGGCGAGATTTGAACTCGCGATCTCCAGTTCTCCGGACTGGCGCATTACCCACTAAACCACCGGGGCGATTGCGAATTCACACGCTTAGGGAAGTCTTCTCTCTGTCTCTATGTCGCTCTTCAAAGGAGGGGGGCCAGTTTTGGAACTATGGCCAATCTGAGTCATAGATTATTCGAATCTATCGCTCAATAGAAATTTCAATTGAGCGATAGATGAGCTCGAATAACGATAGAGTCACATTTCTTAATTGAAATTTCTATCGAGCGATAGGTTCAAATAATCTATGATTCAAATTGGCCATGGTTCCAAAACTGGCCCCCTCCTTTAAAAAGCGACATAGAGCCAGAGAGAAGACTAAGCGTGTGAATTCGCAATCGCCCCGGTGGTCTAGTGGTTAAGGCGCCGGTCCGGAGAACTGGAGATCGCGAGTTCAAATCTCGCCTGGGGAAGAATTTTTTCCTCTCTTTGTCGCTTTTTGAAAAAATCCTTCATTAGGAGAACATAGAAAAAAGTGGTACCATGAAGGTTCACGTGCTTGATATTCAATTCAAGCCTTGGTGTATCCATCGGCATAGCCCGATGATGAGCTCGAATAACGATAGAGTCACATTTCTTAATTAATTATCTTAGTCCATTCCTGATGGTATATTGTGTGGTTCTAAGAGAAATTTCAAATATCTTCAATGTGAAGAATGACTGTATAACTAGATGCCAATCGAAGAAGATGACTGTTCCAGAATATAACTGTAGAAGAGGATTATATTACAAAAGTAAGATAATATAGTTTGGAAGTACCATGTAGGGAAGGGTTTTCGCAACAACGGACCCGACACACCGAGCAATTTGATGTCGACGATGGAGTGTAGCCCGATGATGAGCTCAATTAACGATAGAGTCACATTTCTCAATTGAAATTTCTATTGAGCGATAGATTCAAATAATCTATAATGGACTAAGATAATTAGTTCTCAACTCGAAAAATTCTCATCCTAAAGTATTTAAAAATCCTCAGCGGAAGGCTCTCTCAAATCTACTTCATTTTTTGAATGCCTACCGTCCCCAAATCGAGGAGTCAATTTTCCCAGATTTCCTCAAATCGAACAATCACCTCTATGAAGAAAAGATTTCTTCCCGAATAAGACAGTCTTATGCTCAGAATGGGAAAACCATCTATCACATGTCTAAAATGAGAAAAATTTTGGACTTGGGGAAGGAATAATACTTCCATTGGAAGAGAATTTTCCTCCGATCCCAAGCGAACAACAAAGAATAGGTTGAGATGAGTTCTGAGGGTCTTTATTCACACTTTTTGGTCTTTTCCACCACCACATGCGACGATATTATGATAATCCCTGATTCAATGGAATGAAAGATTTCGCCATCTATTCAGGAGTTCTTTGGTATCACGCTGGCATACTCGAACTCATGAGGAACTGTGTTCTTTACGCGTATCGACTTGGACTGTGATACCGACAAATGAGGAAAACGGTTTCTCAAATTTGTCTCTCAATTGAAGTATTATTCCTCTCCAAAATCCCATATTTTCCTTATTTCAGACATGTGATGGATGATATTCCCATCCTGATCATAAAAATGTCTTATTCAGGTAAGAATCGCTTCTTTTTGGAAGCAATTGTTCAATGCGAGAAAATCTTGGAAAATTGACTCCTCGATTTGAGACGCTAGGGGGGGGGGGGTCAAAAGTGGAGTGAAATTCACGAATCCTTTCACTAGGGATCATTATCTTCGAGATAAAGAATTTTCGAGTTGAGATCTGATCATCTCAGTCCATTCCTGATAGTGTATTATTTGGTTCCTAGGAAAAATTCAAATCTCTCAGATGTGTAAAATGACTGTATAATAAGATGCCAATCGAAGAGAATGACTGTTCTAGAATATAACTTTTGGAGAGGATTGTATAACACAAGTAAGAGAATAAAGTTTGGATGTACCATGTAGGAAAGAGTTTTTGGACACGACCGGCCGAGCCATTCAATGTTGACAATCGAGTGTAATGGAGAGCCACATTCGCCTCGCAAAGAGCAGGACAACTTTGTAAAGAGAAGTTCTCGACATAACGGTGGCAAATGGGAAGCGGATAGTAGGAGGTGCGTTGATTTGAAATTTCCTTCTCACGGCGTGCCACTGGCAGAACAAAGTTTGCCTGAAATGTCGCCTGAAACCGGAAGTAGGGTTCGATTCGTGATGGCAAAAGATGTCGAAATTCTATCGACAGGGAATCGAAAGTGCTCCTTCTTGCGATTTACGAGAGTAATTGTCCATTTTCACAATAACTCAGATTGTGTTGCGAAGACCACTCCTTGAGGAGTACTTGAACGTATGCTATGGATAAGGGATAATACACAGATATGTGTGTCCGTTCGTAGGTATTGACGTAGTCTTCGTTCGTGGCTTGGAGGAATCGCAGACGAGCGAAGATTGGATGTGTAAGAGTGAGTTTTCGTGATACACGCCATGGTGCCGCATAGCTTTCATTCTCGTTTATATTCTTATTATTCTGATAGTGAGGGAATCCATCAGACCTGTAGGTTGTGATAAACGATTGACTGTTCTCGCTTCATCAGTTGTCCGGTTCTAGCGAACACGCAAACATTGTTTTCATGTGGCTATTCGCGGATGTGCCGACTGCCGTAGCGTTTCTGTGAAACTGAGATACATGATAAAGATGAGGGATAGTTCTAAATAAGGTAGAATCTGCTCCAGAGGTTTGAGGGGGAAAGACCGACATGCTGACCGACTCGTTGATAGACAAGCCAGAGGGAAATACAAGTTTCCCCATCTAAAACCGTACGTCACCATCTTCAAGACCATGGATGAAACTGTCGATTCATGTTCTTCCTTGAGACGGAAAGAGTCCATAGTTGACATCCACGAGTTACCCCTCGAAGGCAATGATTCCTCATCTTTATAATGTATTACATCATCACAAAAATGGTACGGCAGTCGGCACATCCGCGAATACCCACATGAAAACGATGTTTGCGTGCTTGCTAAAAGCGAACAACTGGTATAGCGAGAATAGTCAATGGTTTATCACAACTGGACAGGTCTGATAGATTCCCTCACTATCAGAATACGAGAATATGAACGAGAGTAGAATCTATGCGGCATCGTGGCGTGTATCACGGGAATTTACTCTCACGCATCCGATCTTCGCTTGTCTGCGATTCCTCCAAGCCACGAACGTAGACTATGCCAATAAATATCAACGGACGCACATATTTCTCTATTTTTCCTCATTCATACTATACCGCCAAGTATTCATAGCTGAAGGACGGGTCTTCGCAATACAATCTGAGAGTTATTGCGAATATGGACAACTACTCGCGTAAATCGCAAGAAGGAGCACTTTCGATTCTCTGGCGATGGAATTTCGACATCTTATGACATCACGAATCAAACCCTACTCCCGGTTCGAGGCGACATTTCAGGCAAACTTCTTCCCGCCAATGGCACGCCGTGTTCTTTTTTAATCCCTGATTGAGAAGTCCCTCAAGCGATCATCGGAATATCAAATATTCAGATATGTGACGGTTGAGTAGATAATCTCAACCATCATTTCTCTCTCCTGTCCTGAATCAATGTAATAATATAACCTTCTTACAGAATGTAGCAGAGCATCCGAGGAGGGAGCAGTAAGTTATACATGTAAGAGAGAGAGAGAGAGAGAGAGAGAGAGAGAGAGAGAGAGAGAGAGAGAGAGAGAGAGAGAGAGAGAGAGAGAGAGAGAGAGAGAGAGATTGATTGATTGATTGATTTAAATTTATTGAGGGCGGAGGGTAAACCCTATTTGCCCCGTTGGAGGTACAACAGTTCAAGAAAGTTTCAAAAAGTAATATGCTCATTATACGTGCCTGGGGGGTTCAAGGAAGGATGACAGGGCAGGTGGGATAGCGTCGAGATGCTCCCGGCGAGCACGTTCAAACCAGTCGGTTTTGTCGCGTTCCAACAAGGTTTGAAGGAGAGAGCGTTTGAATGACTCAGGGGATTGTTCGGAAAAGTCTACGTCAGTGAGAGAGTTGATCAGTCCAGATGCCACGAAGGTAAAAGACTGATTGAGGGCTTCGGTACGAGGTGCTTTGTACCTTAGGGAAGGCTTATTATTTCGTTCAGATTGGCGGAGATTCGTTGAGTCTGCGGCAAGAGAAAAGCGCGTGCGAAGAAAGGTAGGAAGCTCATTTTGAATTATCGAAAAGGCCAGAGAACCTATCAAGTACTCGCGACGGCGAGTAGTTGAGAGCCACCCAAGGGCAAGACGGTACGGTGTTACATGAGCGCGCCATGGCACAAACCCACTCGCGAATCTAACGCAAGTGTTCAAGAGTCGGTGAAGTTCGAGCTCTTGCTCTTTATTGAGGCCTGTTAGGAGGGGAGCACCGTAGTCAAAATATGGTAGGACCAAACTAAGGGTGAGTTGACGCTTTACAGGAATGGGGAGGGCTCTACCAAGCACACGAAGTGAGTAGAGGGCGCCATGAACTTTTTTGGAAATTTGGTTGATTTGCAGTCTCCAGTTCAGGCAGGGAGTTATGACCATCCCAAAAAGCTTGATTTGGTCGACATAAGGTATGATTTGACCATTTATACGGATTGGAGGGATACGCTGAAGGTCGATGGTGGATATATACTGTTCGATGCCAAGAGTAATGACTTTTGTTTTGTCTTCATTCAAACGAAGTCCGTTTTCAAGGGCCCACTGTGCTATTGCATTAGCATCATCGTTGATGAGGGTAATCTTCCTCACGAGGTCATTGGGACGGGCGTGAATGTAGATGCCCGTGTCATCGGCGTAGATTGCGTGATGGGTATGGCGAAGTACTTGAGGTAGGTCATTGATGGCAATAAGAAACAGTAAAGGTCCTAGATAGCTACCTTGAGGGACTCCAGCATTTACATTTAACCAATTTTCGTGTGTACCGTCCTCGTGGCGCACAGCTTGAGTACGACCTGAGAGATAGCTGGCGAACCATCGAATTACACGATCAGAACTGCCTATTCTGCGCAATTTGGTAAGTATCATCTTATGAGGTAGGGTATCAAAAGCTTTGGAAAAATCAAATGATATAAATATTGTGACCATGCGTTGATCGATTGCCGTGCGAACACTTTCAAAAATGCCAAGCAAGGCCGTCTGAGTGGAGTGGTGAGGACGAAAACCGCTTTGGTGGGGGTCAAGAATTTTTGTCGATGAGAGGTGAACAGAGAGTTGTTCGTGGACGATTCGTTCAAGAATTTTGGACATTTCTGGAAGCTGTGCCACGGGACGAGTATCAGATGGTGATTTGGGTGCTGTCGTTTTAGAAAGAGGTATAATACTAGAGCGTTTCCATTCATCAGGAAAACACCCAGAAATCAAAGAATCATTGACAACATCCTTTATGTGAGGTCTCAGTGCAGGAAAGGCCATTCTCAGCATCGTGGATGAAATTCCATCGACGCCGATACCTGAAGATTTACTAGAAGAAAATGCCCGTTGAATATCTGATTCACTAGAAGGTTTGAAATCAAAGATAGGGACGTCGTTAGGCAGGGGTATGGCACAGATAGAGTCGATGTCGTATTCAGTAAGAGCATGTGCATTTCTCGAGACAGTAGCATAGTGTGCGTTCAGAGACGAGCCATTGAATAACATCAGCGGTGAGTTAGTGCGTCTCGACAAAATGCCAAATTTGCGCAGTTCTTTCCATCTTGTCTTGGGATCAGGAGCCGCAAGGACTTTCTCTGAGACATATTCACACTTTGCTTTGGCCAAGATTGAGGTCACGTTATTACGCGTGGATCTGTAGGCCTCAAGTGCCGAAGGTGCTGTTGATCTGCGAGCTCGATTGTAAAGCCTATCGCGTTCACTCATGAGTTGCCTTATATCAGCTGACACCCAGGGTTTTTTTGAAGAGGTTACGTTGAAGGGCTTGAGGGGTGCCAGTTGGTCGAAGGAATCTAAGGTTGTGCGAGTAAGTTGACTGATTGATTCCGTTAACTGTCCTCGGGCAAGGGAAGAGTAAGCAGAGCAGCTATAATCAGGAAAATCAAAAGCGCTGTATGTTGGATTAATTGCTAAAGGGTTATATGTACAAGGGGTGGTGGTACCAGGGGGAAAGGTGAGAGGGTTATTTACAAGGGGGCTATTTACAATGCGATCAAGTAAGTCTGACGCATGTCGCTTGGGTAAAATCTCATCAAGTTTAGAAGAAATCGTCATGCAGAGTTCTTCCACTTTTACTTGGGCCAAATTTCGAATCCTCATCTTCATAGGGGGAGATTCTGGGTGTTGAATGCGGTAGTCGATTTCAATGAGGTCATGACCAGCCGCAAACGGTGTATCCGATCGTCGATGGGCCAACAACAAAGACGGGTCACGCAGCAAAAATAAATCAAGACAAGTGTCATGTTTAGACATGTCATTGTACATTACATGATGAGTAGGTTCGGAACTCGCAAGGTGGAGTGAGGAAGAGCTGAAAAGTGAGGTGAATGAAGAAGAAGCTGACGTGACAGTGGCCATATTGATATTGAAATCTCCGGTAACTATGACGTGATCGAAATGTGGTGCGAATTGAGAGAGGTCATTCATGAAGGAGAGGGGATAGGCTGCCGATGGTCTACGATACACAATAGAAAACAGTATTGAGCTTTGACCAACTTTTATTTCAGCAATTATGTATTCAGGCACATTAGAGAAAACATCAGGTGACGTTGACAGTATCTTGACTAAAAATTCGGATCGAGCGTAAAAAGCTACCCCTCCTCCTTCTTTACCAACGCGGTCATGATGATGAAGTGTATAACCAGGAATATGAAAGACATTGGCTTCAGCTTGAGATGAGAGGAACGTTTCAGAAACTGCGATAATGTCATAGTCACGAGAGGAAGAATGGAGCTCGAGTATATTGAAATTGGCACTGAAACGATTTATATTCATATGAGCAACCGTAATAAACGATCGGATAGTGGCGTGACGAGAACTTAGCGGTGGCGACAGACTATTTTGATGTCAATTGGATCCAGTATGTTCCATTGGGATATTATCCGACAGAGGTTGAAGCTTGTTCAGGTCGTTGATAGACAAAATAGGAATGGCCTGTACACCTGGCCCTGGGCGCATGACAACCGTGAGATTACGTCGCACGGGTCTGAGGTACCCAAGCGCTTTAGATTTTGCTAAAGCTGCACGCCAGATACTATAAACATCGGCAGGCAGAATGGGATTGATAAAAATCTTTGTAGGGCCTCCGATACCGAAAATAGATAGTGCAGTTTTATCTTTAAGGTTGAAGGATTTCGACTCGACAAAATCGCGTACGGTTGGGGAAGAGAACTTTGCGACAACATTGATGCATTCGGGTCGAGTTGCCGCCGGCTGATTAGATGTTTCGGGGCGCGCACGCGGTGCAGGCATATCCCAACGCCGAGCGGAAAGAATAGCACCAACTGAATCAGCGCAGTCCATCTCACTGAGAATTTTCAAAACTATTTCGCGATCAGTCATTTGAATATCCTTAGGAATGCCAGAGAAACGGATTTCACATGAATCTACTTGGATGCGAGTTGAAAGCAATTCAGATTGAATATTAGAAATAGTCTGGGACTGCTCGCGCTGAGTATTGACGACATCTGAGAGATTGCTGTTTACTTGAGTAAGCTCAGCCTGAATTCCACCTTGCGATGAGTTAAGTGCAGCACTAAGTCTACGAATATACTCTGGAATCGTTTGGTCTTGTGCTAACTCGGCAAATAACGCTTTCGAGTCATCCATGGCTGCAGTACAGATAGAGGATGTACAAGCGACTTTAGCGCGGGACTCAGCTGAGATCGGCGGGGAAGAGGCAGAACGTTTACGCGAGCCGCGAAGTGGTGTGCCGTGAGTAGATGGGAGGGCAGAGAGTGCGGAGAGAGGGGAAGGGACAGCTGTTAGATGTTGGTCTTCTACAGTGGGAATGAGCGCGGAGGTAGGGGGATGTGTACCCGAGTGCGAGCGCGAGTGAGACGGCGATAAACCTGGGGCCACAGAGCAGGGAGGGCACGTATAACTCGCGTTTACAGGTGTAGATATTGATGTACAAAAGTTATGAATGAGTCCAGCGCAACGCACACACTGTCTCGAAATATCACCTCTTTTAACAGTTTTGTTGCAGACCGCACACACGTTTTTTAGGCCACTATTCGAAGCACTCATCACTCACGGTTGAAAAACATAGTCTCACTGCAGGCAAATTTGATTTAGCAGACGACAGAACGACGATAATCACAGGAAAGGTTGTCTGCTACAGTGAATCAGCTCTGCACATGTGAGGGCGCTGGCGTGTGCGTGAGCTCCTTGGTAGCCACGACTGATTTGTAAAAATGGCGACTAACCTCAGATTCTGGTCGACAGATATTTCATCTCCCCGGCTCGTAAAATGAGCCGCCCGTAGAATGCTCAGTAGCGCAAAGAGCCGGCAGGAGCCTGAAATACCTGTAAAAAACACTCTCCGCAGTGGAGTATGAGGGCAACTGTTAATAAAACTCGATAAGCAAGAGCGATGTGAATAGCGTGTAGTTGCGACACCTACCAGAGAGAGAGAGAGAGAGAGAGAGAGAGAGAGAGAGAGAGAGAGAGAGAGAGAGAGAGAGAGAGAGAGAGAGAGAGAGAGAGATTGATTGATTGATTGATATTTATTGTGGACGGGGGATAAATTCCCATTCGCCCAGGGAGAGGTTACATTGTAGTATTCGTAAACATCTGAGTCATAGAGATCAGTACAGGTGGCTTTTGGATAGTGATTGCTGGCTAGATTAGATTGTTAAAACTCTGAAAGACTGTAAAATCATATGAACTTATAAAATAGGTTCTTACAACTAAAGATTGTTCACAACTAAATATTGAATTCCTAGCGCCGAGAGCTCGCATGAACTATATAAATGAGTCGAAAAATGGTACATGGTGGCTTATGAATCAAAGAGATGAATGAGAGCAGGGGGTATGGGCACAAGGCCTTCGCGGGAGGCGCGATTTAGCGAGTCGTTTCGATCAAGGTTCAACAGTGTGTTGAATAAAATCCTTTTCAGGTTATCTAAGCTTACATCAAAATCTAGGAAGGGAAGTTGATTCAATAGTCGCGAGGCAGAGATTACGAACGACTGGTTCAGCGCTTCCGTTCGAGGAGTCTTGTAGCTTAGCGATTTTTTCTCGTGGCGTTTGGACTGTCGCAGGTGTTCGTTGTCAGCAGTGAGGAAAAATTTTGAACGCAAGAAGGTTGGAAGATCGTGTTTTAGAATTGAAAGAGCTAGAGACCCAAGTAGATAATCTCTCCTGCGTTCGGCTGATAACCAGTTCAAACTGATGCGATAAGGAGAGACATGTGCCCGTCTAGGTATGTTGCCCCATACAAAGCTGACACAGGCGTTGTGCAAGCGATGCAGCTTTAGCTTCTGCGATTTGTCTAGGCCGGTTAAGACAGCAGAGCCGTAGTCGAAACAGGGTAATACCAAACTTGAAACAAGCTGTTGTTTCAGTGAGCGGGGAAAGCCTCGGGCTGCGACCCTGAGGGAGTAGAGCGAGCCGTGTACCCGGCGAGATGTTTGATTTATCTGCATCCCCCAGTCGAGAGAGGGTGTGATAAGTATGCCTAGACTTTTGATACTCTTCGAGTATGGAATGGAGACACCCATCACTCGGACAGGGGGCAGATGGTTTAAATCGATCGTAGCTAAGTATGCTGCGCTGCCAAGGATCATAACGGTTGTTTTCGTTGGGTTGAGCTTCAGGCCATTGTCTGATGCCCATTTGGCGACAGCTTGGGCATCATGGGTAATAAGGGTGATATGGTCCTCGAGTTCATCAGGGCGGCAGTGGAGGTAGATGCTGGAATCATCAGCAAAGATGGTGGAGAGCGTGTGTGTGAGTGCTTCGGGGAGATCGTTGATCAAAATTAAAAAAAGGAGGGGGCCTAAGACACTCCCTTGTGGCACTCCGGTGATGAGGGACAGCCAATCCTCATGACTTCCGTCTGCTAGGCGGACCGCTTGAGAACGGTCCTTTAGATAGCTCGCGAACCATCGAATCACGCGATCACTACAGCCGAGTTTCCTCAGCTTGATCAGCAGCTTAATATGAGGGAGGGTGTCAAAGGCTTTCGAGAAGTCAAAGGATATCATAATTGTGAGCATTCGCTGATCAATGGCTTTGCGAGTGTCCTCTAGTACCCCGAGAAGAGCAGTTTGAGTGGAGTGGTGTTCTCTGAATCCCGACTGGCGTTCTTGAAAAAGGTTTGAACGAGTTAGGTGACTTGTAAGCTGTTGATGAACTATTCTTTCAAGTGTCTTTGAAAATTCGCATAGCTGAGCAATGGGACGTGTATCGGAGGGTGTCTTAGGTGCAGATACTTTTGATAATGGTATAATGGAGGCGCATTTCCAGGCATCTGGGAAGTAGCCGGATGCAAGTGATTGATTGATAATGCTCGTAAGATGAGGTTGGAGTGCAGGGAACGCTAGCTTTGCCATTGACGAAGATATTCCATCAGCACCCACACCCTTTGACTTACTTGCAAGGAAGGCCTGTATGACGTCTGTTTCATTTACAGGAGTGAAGTCAAACACTGGAATTTTACTTGGCATGGGGATGGAACAAACGTGCTCTATGTCGTCTTCGGTTAGCGGGGCACCAGAGCTGGCCACACTCGCAAAATGGTAGTTGAGAACTCGAGGATTGAAAAGATTCAGAGGAGATGGACTGGGACGGGACATCACTCCTAGCTTGCGAAGTTCACTCCACTTAGATTTTGCATCAGGAGCCGATGTTATTCTATTGTTTATGTATTCACTTTTAGCTACATCCAGTTTGGTTTTCACCTCTGTTCGCTTTTCACGATATTTTTCTAGTAGAACTTGGGAATTGGTGCGGCTAGCACGACGATATACTGCATCGCGTTCGCTCATGAGACGCCGAATGTCAGCTGTCACCCAGGGTTTTTTTGAAGAGGTGACTGTGAAGTTTCTTTCGGGTGCCAGCTGATTATAGGCGTCAAGAGTGGCTCTAGAGATTGAGGAAACAGCATCGTCGAGATGACCCTTTGCAAGGTTTTGATAAAGCGGTGAACTCAGATCTAGGAGTTTCAAAGCAGTACTAATACTATCATTACTATTATTAGGGTTATTACTTATAGGGGGGGAAATATTTACAGGGAGATACGCACAGATATATCTGTGGAGGTTGTGACTGAGAGCGACTTGAGAGTTGCTTTGATTTGGTATAGATAACTGGCCTGCCACGTTGAAGGAATCGCTGTGAGACAGTGATGTGTTTATTAGCTCAGTAAGTTGTCTAGTGTCGATGTTGGACAGGTTCCTGACTGTGATCGTCTTCGGTGGAATAGGTGGAGGAATAATGTCGTAAGTAATTTCAACAAAGTCATGGCCTGCCGCAAAGGGCGAATCAGACTTTTTAAACTCAATCACAGCTGAGGAATTGCGAACAAGGAATAAGTCGAGGCAGGTATGATGTAAAAGCTTATCCTTTCCAATGGCATGGTGTGTAGGAATTTTGCTAACGAGGTGAAGCATATGTGACTCATAAGTTTCTTTGAATGATGTTGATGCAGGATTAGAGATTGCCATATTGATATTGAAGTCACCTGTTATTATAGTATGGTCGTATAAGGAGAGAAGGGGGGAAAGGGCATTCATTAGTGCATGCGGGTAAGCGTTTGCAGGTCTTCAATAAACTATGGCAAATAGTAACTTTGTAGAAGCAACCTTTATTTCAGAGATAATCCATTCAGGCGTATTTGTGAAAATTGGCTCGGAACTGTTTAGAATTTTGACAATGAAATCAGACCTTGCATAGAAACCCACGCCACCACCTTCTTTTCCAACCCTGTCTTGGCGAAAAAATGTATAACCTGGGATATCATACGGCTCAAAAGAATCCTGAGGCGATAAAAAAGTTTCAGAAACAGCGACTATGTCATAGGTGCCATCCGCAATTTTATTTTCGAGTAGATTGAAATTTGCACTGAAACGGTTTAGGTTTATATGCCCTATGGATAAGGATGTTTTACTAGACAAAACTGAGATAGGCTTCGATGGCAGACCAGCAATATTTCATGCATCCACGTCCATGGGGTTTTTACGTGGATCGGTAGCATTTGCTTCAAGGGAAAGAAGATCTTGAACAGCAAGAATAGGTATCAGATCAGCTTTAGGAGCACGTCTCATCATAACAGTCATGTTTTGTACGATGGGACGTAGGTACTTCAACTCGATAGCCTTAGCCAGAGCAGCTCGCCAAATTTTGTATACATTAGGGGGCAGTACAGGATTCAGATAAATTTTGGCTTCACCGCCCTGTCCAAAAATAGTTTCAGCTGTCTGATCTCTCAATTGAGCTGCTTTGGCCAGGACAAAGTCGCGTACTGTTGAAGAGCAAAATTTTGCCACGAGAGCTATTTTATCGGACGTACTCTCTCTCTGAGGGCCTGATGCAGCTCTTTGGACCGTTCCGAGTGATGCTGTCGGCGGTTCTTGCGGCTGAGAGGATGGTCGAGGAGCTCGGACAGGCCAACGCCTGATGGACAAAATGGTCCCAACGCGATCGATACAATCAATGGCGCGCAAAATATCATTGATAATGACCTCATCCGACACTTTGACTGAAGAGGGAATGCCTGAAAAACGAATCTCACAGGGGTCCACTTGAATACGTGTCGCGAGAAAGTCAGCACGCAGCCCAGCAAAAGCCTGAGCATTTTGGGTTTCATTTGTTGATATACGCGATTCTATGGTTGCCAATTGGGACTAAATAGACGAATGAGCAGTATGAAATAGTGAACCGAGCTTTTTCAAATGGTCAGGGACCGAGGGATCATTGAGAAACTTTGTAGCTTCGGACTCAAATTCTTGCGACATTTTCAGATCGTTTAGAGACTGCGCGGTTTCTACTCGATTTACAGAGCGTATTTTCACTCGGGTATTCGTCTGTAGAGGTGGCGATGAAGCAGATCGTTTACGCGTGTTCGTGCTTGGAGAAGACGACGTAGCAAGAGGCAGCGGAGTGAATGATTTTTCTAGCGATATACAGGATCCGCAATGAAATGATTTTAGCTGCTGATCGCGTGAGTCTGAGATGCAAGTAGAATGTGATAAAGCTGCGCAGGTATTACATTGAACTGAGAGCTCTCCGCGCTTCACAATTAATTTACAGATCGAACATGAATTTTTAGCAGCACCAGTTCTTGTGTTCATCACTCACACACTCACTTGCATTTAGAGTCAGCTGCGTTTCAACAACACCAAGTCACAGGTCCGCACAAAGATGTTTCACTCAGAGGATAGACATCATCGTCATTGTAGCGCCACCTGTGCAACGTCACGTAAACTTCAAGGTGTTTTGATGGTAATATGCCCACTAAGACTCGGGGTGATGATGACGATGTTCCCAGCAAGGTCAGTAGGTGGCGCTGGGGTCCTTGGCACAGGATGACACAGGCTGCGTGTTTGAGTTGCTTTTGAAGATAACCTCAAAAAGCGCTATCACGTATACAGCTCCCTGGCTCAAAAATACGAGCCTGCTATCAATGCCCGATGCGTGGGTGAGCCAGCGGGATGCTGATACACGTGATGGAGTCCACCTCGGATGAAGAAATTTGCGGGTGTGAGTAAAAATGACAGATAAAAGAGGAGCGAGTAGAAGTACGTGTGTGTATACTCACAGCGCCAGAGAGATAGATAGATAGATAGATAGATATCCTTTATTCGTCATGCGACAAAATACACCTACATATTTTCATATGTGTCACATATATATATATATATATATATATATAAAATTAATAAATATTCCGATAAAATCATATTAAGCAATAATTTGGTCAAGGATAGATATATCACAATTGTGACTAGTCATACACTTCACGATTTAACTTGAAAGAAAATAAGATAAAGGGCATGGGTTCACAGAAATATCACAGTTTTTCTTCAGTCTGGTGACAGAAGGTCACTTACAATTAAAAAGAGATAGAAAGAAAAGGAACAAAGCCCTAGCCCATCAAAGATTAAAGTAATGCTTCTTCTCCACATCAATCCTCTGGGGAGACTGTGTGAGCAAAAAATCCTTCATAGCCTCTTTAAATAATGACATTTTCCCCAGCTGCCGAAAGCCCGGAGGGAGAAAGTTCCAAAAATGAGCACATTGAACCTGGAAAGATCTCCTTCCATATTCAAGTCTCATATTGGGTACTTTGAGTACCCGCTCTTCTGCATCACCACGTGCGGGGCGTCCAGATTGGTACCTGGTAAACATCGCAGCTAGGTAGCCAGGTTCTCCAAGATGCATGATCTTATGCATTAAAAGTGCTGCGAAGTACATTCTCCGCGAATCAGTACGTAACCAACCCAAACGCTCCCTAAACGGGGTGATGTGCTCGTCTCTCCTAAGATCAAAAATGTACCTCACACATGAATTGCTCAGTCGCTGTATCCGTTGCCGCTGTTCGTCCGTGGCGTCGAGGTACACGACTGTGCAATAATCTAAATGCGCAATAATCTAAAGAGAGAGAGAGAGAGAGAGAGAGAGAGAGAGAGAGAGAGAGAGAGAGAGAACGACCATCGCTGGCGGAAGATGACAGAGCGTACAAAGAAGCAAAGAAGGCTCTCGTTCTAGCCATCCGGAGGAGCAAAGAGAAGTCCTGGGGTGAACTGTGCGACATGGTTAATGAAGACCCCTGGGGGACGCCATATCGCGTGGTCATGTCAAAGGTCCGACCCCGGAAGGGCAACCCAGCACCGACCGATGCAGCAACATTGCGCACCATCGTGGAAGACCTCTTCCCAGCAGGAGAACCCAGAGTTACATTCCCTACGGAGAGCGAAGACCCCATCCCGCTCTTCACTATGCAAGAGCTACTCATAGCGGCGAAGAGAATGCCGAACGGCAAGGCCCCTGGCCTGGATGGCATCCCAAACGAGGCTCTGAAACTGGTCTTCAAATACAAGCCAGATCTACTCCTCGACCTCTTCAACATCTGTCTGAGCGCGGGAACTTTCCCGGACAAGTGGAAACGCCAGAAGCTGGTCCTGATACCTAAGGGTCAAGGAGGTCAACGCCCTCTCAGCATGCTCGACAATATCGGGAAAATGTACGAGAGGATGGTTCTCAACAGGGTGGAAAAAGCCTACGAAGAAGGCGGTGGGCTATCACCAATGCAGTTCGGGTTCCGGAAGGGACGGAGCACTGTGCACGCGATCGAGGCGGTCCAAGAACGGGTTCAAGCGTCGGTAGGGAACCAATACCAAGGAAGAGGAGGATTCTGTGCCATCATTGCGTTGGACATAAAGAATGCATTCAACTGCGCGAGCTGGGAGCGAGTCTATCAATCCCAAGCAGGTAAAGTGCTCCCCTATCTACTAGCCGTCACGAGTGACTACCTGCGGAACAGGACCCTCGTGTACGACACCGACGAGGGACAAGAGATTCGGGTACTGTCCGCCGGAATCGGACAGGGATCGGTCTCCGGGCCGTTCAACTGGAACACCCAGTATGACAGCTTACTGTCTATCGAACTGCCAGAAGGAGTGATAATAGTGGCTTTCGCGGACGACGCGGGACTCATAGTATGGGCTGACAACGAGGAACTCTTGGGTAGACGCGCGAACGAAGCGCTGGCCCGAGTCTACGAGTGGATGATTAGCAGGCTTCTGGAGCTCGCTGTCAAGAAGTGCGAAGCAATCGTGGTCACAAGGCGTAGGAAGTTCGACCTACCCCGGTTTCATATCAACGGGCAAGAGATTCCACGCAAGACAGAGCTGAAATACCTCGGTGTATGGCTCGATGACAAGTGGTCGTTCAAGAAGCACATCCAGGAAGCCGCCCAGAAGGCGAGCAGGGTCGGTGCGGCGCTCCAGCGGCTTATGCCGAATATCGGAGGACCCAAGGAAAAGAGGCGCGCACTTCTCAACACCGTCACTACCTCCATCATGCTGTACGGTGCACCCGTGTGGGGGAAGAGAGTAGAGAAGACCATCATCGAGAAGAGAATGGGGCCTGTCCACCGAAGAGCGGCCCTGAGGAGTATCCGTGCCTACCGCACTATGTCAGGAGATGCGGCTTACGTATTGGCGAGTACTCCGCCCATCCACTTGCTCGTCGCGGAGCGAGTGAGGATCTGGGACCGCCAGAAAGTGATCGGAGCCGAACGAGTACTCACTCCGACGATGAAGGAGATCATCCGCGACAACGAGAAGGAAACCACCCTTGAGCATTGGCAAACTGAGTGGGATTCGCCATTTGCAAACGGCAGATGGACGCACCGGCTGATCCGTGACGTAGCCAAGTGGGCGGAACGCACCCACGGAGAGATGGACTACTGGACGACGCAGGCACTGAGCGATCATGGTTGCTTCGGTTCCCATCTAACCAGGTTCAAGAAGAGGACGACCCCAGCATGTCAGTCATGCGGGGACGAATGGGATGACGCCGAACATGCCCTGTTCAAGTGCAGCAACACCCGGAGAGAGCGCGCCGAGCTGGATGAATGGCTGGGTGCTCAAATAACACCTGAGAATCTCGTCCCGTACTTGCTCCGCAACCAGGAGACATGGGATAGACTCACCGGATACATCAAGCTGGTGATGACCCGCAAAGAGGAGAAAGAGAGGGAAGTAAGGCGCCTCGAAGCAGGCGAATCACAGTGACTCTGCCGATTGAAACAGAAGAGGCCCAAATGATTCCAGAAGGAATCTGATGCACTGAAGAGGGAAGAGAGAAGAAAGAAGAGAGAAGAAAGAAGATGAAGAATGAAGAGATGGAAGAAGATCGAAGAAAGGGAAACAACACCTGCGAGTCGTGAGAAGAGAGACGCTCGATCCTGAGCGCGAGACGCCGCCAGCCCTGAAGTAATGCTCGCGCGGTGCCGGGGCCGGATTGGTAAGTTGGTGGATCTCTCCCTTGTCCAATGGCCGGCGCCAACGGAGAAGGAAGAGAGGGTTTACCCGGTTCGGATGGCCGTATCGATGCGGATTCCAGCCCGGGACTGTTGGGGAGGTGCTGGCCAGCCGTGTTTGGCTGACCGGTGCCTCTCCTTCGTACGTCGCAGCGTATTTGCCCTACAACCACCTTAAAAAAAAAAAAAAAAGAGAGAGAGAGAGAGAGAGAGAGAGAGAGAGAGAGAGAGAGAGAGAGAGAGAGAGAGAGAGAGAGAGAGAGAGAGAGAGAGAGTAAAATCACGCGTTAGTCGCGAATCCATCAACCGTCAGAATTGCCGCACCGCGCTTCTCGTGTCCAAGCTAATCAGCTGACCGGCATTGCGCGTTGCGCCAAATTAAGGTAGTATTAGCGGTACTGGATGTGTCAAGTGCAGAACATACCCGCGCTTGACTCCCTTTCGCCCGCGACATAGGTATAGTGAGTGCACGCAGCAGACGACGACCTAACCCCGAAACCGCAGAAATGAGTGACACTTGGGCTCACATCTTTTTTTGTAGGCTCTGAATCGTCAATCTGATCGCTCCTGAGTGTTTTTTGTGCATTCTTACATCTGTGTATTCACTGCCATGGAAATCTGCGCGTCAGGTATCAATCTACTGGTGGTTTTCCATAAGACGCCGTGTTAAACGGCTTTTACAAAAACGCTCATAACTTTTTCCCCCACTCTGAAGGCTTCTGAAATTTCAACTGAAGCACTTTGAGACCCTAATATACAACTGTGCCGACTTTCGTGATTTTCTGAGCGTCAATTCGAGTACCGCTAATACTACCTTAAGACTCTGTTCGCCCGTCTTGCCGAGCAGACCATGTGGCCGCGATCGGAGCAAAATCCCGCGCTTTCCGCAATTCCCTCGTGCCCGCGCCGCGTGTGCACCAGCTCCTGATCGAATACCCTGGTGACGTGCTCGAGAGGATGATCATCCGGCGGTCCAGATCAACCTTGCGTGCGACCGATACCTGCGCCTTGGACATCGTCCGGTTATAGAACAATTACAATGCGAGCGGCCGATAGAGAATATACAGTACCCTCCAAAATTAATGGATAATCGATAGTCTCAGTCAATCAACGAAATCTTCAAGGCAGTTTGTCGTATGGGAATTTTAAAAGAAGCATCTTGATGATCACGGAAAAATCTATCGATCCATGTTTTTTGAATATCTCAAAAGTATTTTTTGGTCGGTCTCAGTCAACGTTGAAATTTCAAAAAATTCATCCATCAATCAATCACTCGTATTTTTGACGGGATTCATTCGACTGTGAAAGTTCTAACGGGATGTTGTAGATTGTCCGGAAATCTACAAGTTTGGTTCTCTATAAAATTTTCCTGCGACCCTTCCTATCTGACACACGAGCTCCGAAAGAAAATTTTGTATCAACATGGGGTGCTTACGGAGATACCAAAGCTGGCACTGGTTCCATTCTCTCTCGCTCTATTCTGGTGCGCAATTGATTAGAAAAAATATCATAGCACATGATTTCGACGTGAAATGATCTCATCTTTTAGAATATTTGATCAGATTTCGTCTCAAATTTGAGGTAACCATGACTTCTTAAGTTTCATTGTCAAAATAGAGTAACTTCATGTTTTGTTCCCATAGGTCACACTTGGAACTCGATCTTATGAAATATTCTGGAAGATGAGATCATTTCACGTCGAAATCATGTGCCAAGATAATTTTCCCATCCAATTTCGCACCAGAATAGAGCGAGAGGGAATGGAACAGGTGCCAGGCTCGGTATCTCTATAGGCAGCCTGTGTAATACTAATTTTTCTCTCTAAGCTCGTGGCTCCAGCGAGAAGGGTCGTAGGAAAATTCAATAGAGAACCAAACTTGTAGATTTTTAGACGATCTACGACATCCCGTGACTACAATCGAATGAATCCCGCCAAAATACGCTGCTAAAAGAGATTAGCAGAATGCTTTCTCAAATCCAATTCATGGAATCAACACTATCGATTATCGATTATCTGGAATTCGAAATATTATAATTTTTCATTATACAATGAAAATAATCTCATACGTTTATTCAAATTTTATTATAAAGTCCATTCACATATACTTCTCTCTTGTATCCTCAAATAATATCAAATATGAATATATTAATTACCCTAAAATGATACCCGAAAAAAATTCTTTGAAAAAAATTCGAAGAAAAACGGAATAACAGGGCTTCATAGGTAACACGACAACTCAAAAACGCTTCGATAAATCATTCTTGAATTCTGTGGGTGGATTTGGAAGACTCTCCCGCTGAGGCCAGTGAATTTGAGCATCATTCGATGAATATTTCTTGACTCATAAACTTTTTAATGACAAATTTTCGATTTTTATTAGAAAAACATATCTTAAAAATGATTTATAATTCCTAGTCCTGCTTGAAAATATTTTTAAAGAAGTAATTTTTCATGTTTTTTGAGGTGATGAATCGATTGGTTGATACGGGGTTTTGTTGAAATGTCATCATCATGGTCTTAGAGACAAATGTAGAAAGGAGTACACAGAAGCTAGAATAAAATTGGAAGAAATCGAAATTGTGTATTAACCAATCGATTCGGCTCCTCAAAAAACCTTTATATTGAAGGACTCATATTTTTCAATGGAGGAGGAAAATTTGTAGATTGTTTTTAAGATATGGAAATTGAGAAATTTTCAGAAAAAATTTTCTAATGCGGAGGATAATAGTTGGGGAGTGCTCAAATTGTAGCGTTCCCATCTACAGATGACAACGAACGTGTGTGCAAAATTTTGAGGGGATTGGTGGAAACAGTGAGGAGTTCTGCTGCGACATAGGAAGGAAAATACATATACGCACAGACACGATCAGAGGGCTCAGAAGATTGGGTGATAGTAATTTTCCAAGGCGTTATCAAGGAAAACTGTTACCTCCAATCGATAGATCTCGGGAAAATGAAGAGAACAGTACAATTTTCATGTATCCAAGAGTTTTCTTGGAGGAGAAGAAAATTCTTCAAAAAAACATTCGAGGAAAAATCTACTACCATCAAATGAAAGCTTCCTCTCTTGAGAAAGCAATACAAGTGATTGATTAATCGATTAATTTTTAGAAATTTCAACGTCGACTGAGACCAACCCGGGAATACTTTTAAAATGTTTGTAACACATGAATCGATAGATTTTTTCGTGATCTTCAAGATGCTTTATTCAAAATTTCCATACGACGAACCACATTGAAGATTTCGTTGGTTGACTGAGACTATCCATTATCCATTAATTTTTGAGGGTACTGTACATTTGTGAGTACAACCTTGAATTGCTCCCTTTTTTTTTTCTTTCTTAAGGTGGTTGTAGGGCGAATACGCTGCGACGTACGAAGGAGAGGCACCGGTCAGCCAAACACGGCTGGCCAGCACCTCCCCAACAGTCCCGGGCTAGAATCCGCATCGATACGGCCATCCGAACCGGGTAAACTCTCTCTTCCTTCTCCGTTGGCGCCGGCCATTGGACAAGGGAGAGATCCACCAACTTACCAATCCGGCCCCGGCACCGCGTGAGCATTACTTCAGGGCCGGCGGCGTCTCGCGCTCAGGATGGAGCGTCTCTCTTCTCACGACTCGCAGGTGTTGTTTCCCTTCCTTCGATCTTCTTCCATCTCTTCATTCTTCATTCTTCTTTCTTCTTTCTTCGATCTTCGATCTTCTCTCTTCTTCCTTCCCTCTTCAGTCCATCATATTCTTCCTGGAACCATTTGGACCTCTTCTGTTTGAATCGGCAGGTTTACTGTAATTCACTGGCATCGAGGCGCCTCTCCTCCCTCTCTTTCTCCTCCTTACGGATCATCACCAGCTTGATGTATCCGGTAACTCTATCCCATGTCTCCTGGTTGCGAAATAAGTACGGGACGAGGTTCTCAGGTGTCAGTTGAGCACCCAGCCATCCATCCAACTCGGCGCGCTCTCTTTGTGTGTCGTTGCACGTGAACAGGGCGTGTTCAGCGTCATCCCAGTTGTCCCCGCATGACTGGCATGCTGGGGATGTCCTCTTCTTGAACCGGGTCAGATAGGCACCGAAGCAACCGTGGTCACTCAGTGCTTGCGTCGTCCAGTAATCTATCTCTCCGTGGGTGCGTTCCGTCCATTTGGCTACGTCACGGATCAGCCGGTGCGTCCATCTGCCATTTGCAAATGACGAATCCCACTCAGTTTGCCAATGCTCAAGGGTGGTTTCCTTCTCGTTGTCGCGGATGATCTCCTTCATCGTTGGAGTGAGTACTCGTTCGGCTCCGATCACTTTCTGGCGGTCCCAGATCCTCACTCGCTCCGCGACGAGCAAGTGGATGGGCGGCGTACTCGCCAATACGTAAGCCGCATCTCCTGACACGGTGCGGTAGGCACGGATACTTCTCAGGGCCGCTCTCCGGTGGACAGGCCCCATCAGGCCCCAAGAGGCGCGCTCTTTTCCTTGGGTCCTCCGATATTCGGCATCAGCCGCTGAAGCGCCGCACCAACCCTGCTCGCTTTCTGGGCGGCCTCCTGGATGTGCTTCTTGAACGACCACTTGTCGTCAAGCCATACGCCGAGGTATTTCCGCTCTGTCTTGCGTGGGATCTCTTGCTCGTTGATGTAAAAGTGGGGCAAGTCAAACTTCCTGCGTCTTGTGACCACGATTGCTTCGCACTTCTTGACAGCAAGCTCTAGGAGCCTGCTGATCATCCACTCGTAGACTCGGGCCAGCGCCTCGTTTGCGCGACTACCCAAGAGTTCCTCGTTGTCGGACCAGACTATGAGCCCCGCGTCGTCAGCGAAAGCCACTATTATCACTCCTTCGGGCAATTCAATAGACAGTGAACTGTCGTACTGTGTGTTCCAGTTGAACGGCCCGGAAACCGATCCCTGTCCAATTCCGGCGGACAGTTCCCGGACCTCTTGTCCCTCGTCGGTGTCGTACACGTGTAACCTGTTCCGCAGATAGTCACTCGTGATGGCTAGTAGATAGGGCGGCACTTTACCTGCTTGGGATTGATAGACTCGCTCCCAGCTCGCGCAGTTGAACGCGTTCTTCATGTCCAACTCAATAATGGCACAGAATCCTCCTCTTCCTTGGTATGGGTTCCCTACCGACGCTTGAACCCGTTCTTGGACCTCCTCGATCGCGTGCACAGTGCTTCGTCCCTTCCGGGACCCAAACTGCATTGGTGATAGCCCGCCGCTCTCTTCGTAGGCTTTTTCCACCCTGTTGAGCACCACCCTCTCGTACATTTTCCCGATATTGTCGAGCATGCTGAGAGGGCGTTGACCTCCTTGACCTTTAGGTATCAGGACCAGCTTCTGGCGTATGCCGTACCCCACGGGTCTTCATTAACCATGTCGCACAATTCACCCCAGCACTCCTCTTTGCTTCTCCGGATGGCTAGAACGAGAGCCTTCTTTGCTTCTCTGTACTTCCTATCATCTTCCCCTAGTGATGGTCGTTTTAGTTTCCTTGATCCCCACGCGGTTCTCCTTTTCTTATTGCTCGTTCTTCGTAGGGCTTTCATCTCGTCGGTGATCCAGTACTCTGGTTTCCTCCAAAAGCATGATGTTGTCTTGCGAGGCATCGATGCGTCACAAGCTCTTGTGATGGTGATCGTCACCATATCCACAGCCTCGTCCGCGGTGATGTTCATCGGGAGATCTTCGGCTGTTCCTATCGATTCCCGGAATTTCCCCTCATCCAGCTTGCGTACCTGCCACCCCGTCGGTCGCGGTCTGCGTGTCGTCTGTCTCTGTCCGTCAGTCCTAAGCCGAAACCGAATATGTCGATGGTCACTCAATGTTTCCGTGTCCAGAACCTCCCACGATGTCATACGTCCCATGAGCGACGGGCTCATGAACGTCAGGTCGAGGACCGAAGACGAACCTCCCTCCCTGGACCGAGTGTCGTGTCGGTAGTAGGTGATAACCCCCGTCTCGTTCGCGAGCACTAATCCCAATGCCTCCATGGCATCAGCGAGTATTACCCCCCGTCTATCACGCGGCCCCACGCTCCAAGTCGGTTCCTTGGAGTTGAAATCCCCCGCGATTATAACTGGGCCCCCCATTGCCTCACATCCTCTTCTAGGTCATGGAGCTCGTCTTCGAATTCGTGCGTCTTGAGCGACGGCGAATAGTAGCAGCTGTAGACTGCTGTGCCCTCTATGGTCTTTCGAGCGAAACCGCGGCCACTAACAGCTGGTCCAGTCTCACGGATCGCAGGATTCATGATCTGGATTGCGGCTGTCCTCCAGTGATCGAATGTGGATCGAGAGAATTCGCGCTTCCGAGGCGGTTCGGAGATAATCAGAACATCGATCCCTCCTTCTTTGGCTACAGCGTGTAGGAGATCGTCTGCGTCCCCGCTCTTCCTGAGGTTGGCTTGGATGAAGCTAGCCATTTCTTCACTTCCTGCGTCTATATGTGGTTCTTGCCCTCTGGTACGCAGTGCAGTTGCTGGCCCCAGATCTGTGGTCAGATTTGGACCCGATCGCCGCACAGCTTAGGCATTTTGGTCTTTCCTCGCAAATTGCAGCAAGGTGCCCTGGTTCGCCGCATTGGAAGCAGAGTTTTGGTTTCCGTTCCTCTGCCTTCTCTTTCTTGCACCCCGAGGCCTTGTGGCCGTACTCTAAGCAGTTATAGCACCGTGGGATGCCACCCTTCTCGCGGATCCTGACTCTGCCCCATCCAACCTTTGGCTCCTTCCAGTCGAGGAGATGGTGGGCCAGTCTCGTTGCGATCGAGACAACAGCGGTTTGGGTGCCGCGGTAGCCACTCCAGATGGACTTGACTACAACGGCACCCTTCTCGTTTTCTGGTAGGGCCTCCGCGAGGTCATCCCGCACCTCGATTATGTCGACATCGTAGTCGACTCCGAGCACCTCGAGGGTCGTGCTGTTTGCTAGACAGTGGACAGCTCCTTCTTGCCCGACGACTGGTGCCAAGGCTGCCTTGACGGCGGCGACATCGGTGCCCTTCTTGAGTTCAAGAAGGACTTGGACTTCTTGGGTCTTCCGGATGCTCGTGACCTTAGAGCCCACTTCTTCATCGAGGTCATCCGTTTTTATCCTGCGAAGCATGTCTGCGTAGGTTAGCCCACCTTGTTTCGCCGTAACGAGGACGGCTTCGGGCTTCACCCTTCTCGGCTTCATTTTCGCTTTCTTCCCGGCGGCATCGTCCGATCTACCGCTCTTCTTTGCCCTTCTCGCTTGTTTCTTTGACACCACTTCCTTCCGAGGCCCATTCTGTTCGGGCCGATTGGGCGTTGATGTCGAGCGCGGTGTTCCGAGACCTCCCGGTGGAGGTCCGTATCGCGTCGCCTTCGAACCGCGTTGTTGCCCCGGTCGCGATTCCGGTTTCCCTGCCCCCCTTCCCTGGAAGCCACTACCCGACGCGGCCGGTTTTTTTGTGATTGGAGGCTGCACATTCCCCCTCGCTTTCAGGGTCTTTTCCGTTTCGAGGAGCGTTGTCTCGAAAGCAGCCCGCTTCGCCTTGTCTGTCGCGAGTAGGCCTCCGAGCGCGTGGCCTATCTTCTTGAGCTCTTCGATGTCACCCTTGGTCCCTTCTGAATTGCTGGAAACGGACTCGGCTATTCCTATAACCAAGTTGAAGTGCTCGAGGAGGAGATATGCCTTCTCCTCCGTCTCTTCCCGGCACGTTTTCAGGTCTTCCCATTTCCCCATGAGATCGCCTGCCTCGTTTCCACTCCTCTGTCGTGCCGCATCTCTGGTTGGGGGGATGTGGTCAATCTCCACCCTATCAGGCACCTCATCGTGCACTCCCCTCACGAGCAAACCGTTTCCAGGAGTCAGGATTGTTCCGTTCCCCTGGGACCCTATAGTGGAGTCAGACTCGCTCGAGTTTGAGCTCAAGTTGATGGCGTCATCAACCTCGTTGCTGGGTTGCGTGATCTGGATCCTGATAGCGGGGTTGATCTTCAGCAGCTTCTCTGCCGCCTTTCGTGCTTCTGCTGCAACTTTCGCGTTCATCCCTCGTTGGCTCGGAAATGTGAGCTTTGATTGTTTCAGCACTCGCTTCTCTGCTCCGTCACTCGGGCCCTTTCTCTTCCTGCTAGGGGTGAGCTCAGCTCCTCCATGGCGGAGGTTTTTCTCTCGCGCACCCTCCACCTGCAGCGTATTTCCATCGCTTGTAGCTGTATGCGTTATTCCACCAGCCAAGTGTGCCACTGGTGGCGCGTTTTGCATCGTTGCCCCCCCCCCCCCCAAGATCCGAATGGGGCCCCGCTTCACTTGGGGAATTCTTGCCGTCAATGCTGGACATCATCTTCTTTCTTCTTCCAGGGCCTGGAATCGCAAGCTGGCCGACCCCGGACCAGACCAGCACGGGTGTGGTGTTCTGTGTCATGCGTGTCCTGTATGATGTTGGTATGTTTGTGTAGTGCTTGAGCAGGCGTGAGTATGGTGCATGTATGGTGTAGTGTGTGTGTTAGTGTAAGTGTAGGACTCGGGTCCGGAGGGGCGTCGCTCCCTCAAGCTCCAAGTGCAGCCCTAAGGTCACACCCAAAGCCCCCTACGGGGCTTGAATTGCTCTCTCTCTCTCTCTCTCTCTCTCTCTCTCTCTCTCTCTCTCTCTCTCTCTCTCTCTCTCTCTCTTTCTCTCAATGGGCTATAGCAAATGGCCTTAGCTTGAATCTGAAGAAAACCAAGGTGATGATTTTGGGTAGCAAAGAGAACTTACGTCATCTAGATACTAGCAACCTTCCTAAACTAATAATTGACGGCACCCCTATTGACTATGTATCTGAGGTCAAAAATCTAGGTGTATGGGTATCTAACGATCTAAACTGGAAGAAGCAAGTCTCACACATCTGTCAGCAGGTTTTTGGCAGCCTTCGTCAACTTCGCGCTCATCATCATGCACTTACATGCTCAATCAGAAAACAGCTTGTTCAAACTCTCATCATGCCAACCTTTGATTATGCCTGCCTTGTATACCACGGACTCACCAATGAGCTTGATCTCAAGCTCCAAAGAGCCCATAATGCTTGTACACGCTTTGTCTTTGGCAACATACCATGGCGTGATCATGTCACCCCCTATCGTAGGCAATTGGGCTGGCTCAGTGTAAAGTCCCGTCGACAGTACTTTTTAGCTACTCAAATCTTCCAGATCTTGAAAAATGCTACGCCTTCCTATTTAGCTTTTAACCTCACTGAGATTTGCAAAACCATTCTTCACAGATCCCAACGTCTACAGACAGGGGATCTCCTCATCAAAAATGCCAGAACGAATTCATTCAAGAGCTCATTTCAAATTTCGGGCGCCAAATACTGAAATGAGCTGCCCCAACACCTGACATCACTTCCTCGAGACACGACGAATATTGAAACATTCAAAATCCACCTCTTAGCGCACTTACGAGATCTTGATCAGGATTCTTCCACTTGAGCACTTACCTAGCCGATGACGGCGTTTCTGGGCCATTATCTAGACAATAAGTTGTCCTTGTAAATAAATTTGTGAATCTTTGACCAAATCTACTCCTGTTACAGTATAAGGTGCAATCTTTGTATTCAGAGATTTTTATGAAACTCGTGAGACTTCCTATTTTAATTCGATTTGTGACTAGTCAACTATAAATAATCTGCAACATTATATTTCAAGATTTTACTATTATTAAAATTGTTATAAATTCTGTACATTTCAAAATGCCCCATGGGACCCATTGCCCCGGGCGAATAAATCCCAATCAATCAATCTCTCTCTCTCTCTTTTTTTTTTTTTTTTTTTTTTTTTTTTTTTTTTTTTAAGGTGGTTGTAGGGCAAATACGCTGCGACGTACGAAGGAGAGGCACCGGTCAGCCAAACACGGCTGGCCAGCACCTCCCCAACAGTCCCGGGCTGGAATCCGCATCGATACGGCCATCCGAACCGGGTAAACCCTCTCTTCCTTCTCCGTTGGCGCCGGCCATTGGACAAGGGAGAGATCCACCAACTTACCAATCCGGCCCCGGCACTGCGTGAGCATTACTTCAGGGCCGGCGGCGTCTCGCGCTCAGGATCGAGCGTCTCTCTTCTCACGACTCGCAGGTGTTGTTTCCCTTTCTTCGATCTTCTTCCATCTCTTCATTCTTCATCTTCTTTCTTCTCTCTTCTTTCTTCTCTCTTCTTTCTTCTCTCTTCCCTCTTCAGTCCATCATATTCCTCCTGGAACCATTTGGACCTCTTCTGTTTCAATCGGCAGAGTCACTGTAATTCGCCTGCTTCGAGGCGCCTTACTTCCCTCTCTTTCTCTTCTTTGCGGGTCATCACCAGCTTGATGTATCCGGTGAGTCTATCCCATGTCTCCTGGTTGCGGAGCAAGTACGGAACGAGATTCTCAGGTGTTAGTTGAGCACCCAGCCATTCATCCAGCTCGGCGCGCTCTCTCCGGGTGTCGCTGCACTTGAACAGGGCATGTTCGGCGTCATCCCATTCGTCCCCGCATAACTGACATGCTGGGGTCGTCCTCTTCTTGAACCTGGTTAGATAGGAACCGAAGCAACCATGATCGCTCAGTGCCTGCGTCGTCCAGTAGTCCATCTCTCCGTGGGTGCGTTCCGCCCACTTGGCTACGTCACGGATCAGCCGGTGCGTCCATCTGCCGTTTGCAAATGGCGAGTCCCACTCAGTTTGCCAATGCTCAAGGGTGGTTTCCTTCTCGTTGTCGCGGATGATCTCCTTCATCGTCGGAGTGAGTACTCGTTCGGCTCCGATCACTTTTTGGCGGTCCCAGATCCTCACTCGCTCCGCGACGAGCAAGTGGATGGGCGGAGTACTCGCCAATACGTAAGCCGCATCTCCTGACACAGTGCGGTAGGCACGGATACTCCTCAGGGCCGCTCTTCGGTGGACAGGCCCCATTCTCTTCTCGATTATGGTCTTCTCTACTCTCTTCCCCCACACGGGTGCACCGTACAGCATGATGGAGGTAGTGACGGTGTTGAGAAGTGCGCGCCTCTTTTCCTTGGGTCCTCCGATATTCGGCATAAGCCGCTGGAGCGCCGCACCGACCCTGCTCGCCTTCTGGGCGGCTTCCTGGATGTGCTTCTTGAACGACCACTTGTCGTCGAGCCATACACCGAGGTATTTCAGCTCTGTCTTCCGTGGAATCTCTTGCCCGTTGATATGAAACCGGGGTAAGTCAAACTTCCTACGCCTTGTGACCACGATTGCTTCGCACTTCTTGACAGCGAGCTCCAGAAGCCTGCTAATCATCCACTCGTAGACTCGGGCCAGCGCTTCGTTCGCGCGTCTACCCAAGAGTTCCTCGTTGTCAGCCCATACTATGAGTCCCGCGTCGTCCGCGAAAGCCACTATTATCACTCCTTCTGGCAGTTCGATAGACAGTAAGCTGTCATACTGGGTGTTCCAGTTGAACGGCCCGGAGACCGATCCCTGTCCGATTCCGGCGGACAGTATCCGAATCTCTTGTCCCTCGTCGGTGTCGTACACGAGGGTCCTGTTCCGCAGGTAGTCACTCGTGACGGCTAGTAGATAGGGGGGCACTTTACCTGCTTGGGATTGATAGACTCGCTCCCAGCTCGCGCAGTTGAATGCGTTCTTTATGTCCAACGCAATGATGGCACAGAATCCTCCTCTTCCTTGGTATGGGTTCCCTACCGACGCTTGAACCCGTTCTTGGACCGCCTCGATCGCGTGCACAGTGCTCCGTCCCTTCCGGAACCCGAACTGCATTGGTGATAGCCCACCGCCTCCTTCGTAGGCTTTTTCCACCCTGTTGAGCACCATCCTCTCGTACATTTTCCCGATATTGTCGAGCATGCTGAGAGGGCGTTGACCTCCTTGACCCTTAGGTATCAGGACCAGCTTCTGGCGTTTCCACTTGTCCGGGAAAGTTCCCGCGCTCAGACAGATGTTGAAGAGGTCGAGGAGTAGATCTGGCTTGTATTTGAAGACCAGTTTCAGAGCCTCGTTTGGGATGCCATCCAGGCCAGGGGCCTTGCCGTTCGGCATTCTCTTCGCCGCTATGAGTAGCTCTTGCATAGTGAAGAGCGGGATGGGGTCTTCGCTCTCCGTAGGGAATGTAACTCTGGGTTCTCCTGCTGGGAAGAGGTCTTCCACGATGGTGCGCAATGTTGCTGCATCGGTCGGTGCTGGGTTGCCCCTCCGGGGTCGGACCTTTGACATGACCACGCGATATGGCGTGCCCCAGGGGTCTTCGTTAACCATGTCGCACAGTTCACCCCAGCACTTCTCTTTGCTCCTCCGGATGGCTAGAACGAGAGCCTTCTTTGCTTTTTTGTACGCTCTGTCATCTTCCGCCAGCGATGGTCGATGCAGCTTCCTTGTTCGCCATGCGGTCCTCCTTTTCTTGTTGCTCGTTCTTCGTAGAGCCTTGATCTCATCGGTGATCCAGTACTCTGGTTTCCTCCAGAAACATGGTTTTGTCCTGCGAGGCATCGACGCGTCGCAAGCTCTCGTGATGGCGGATGTTACCATCGCCACAGCCTCGTCCGAGGCAGAGTTCATCGGGAGATCTTCGACTGTTTCTATCGATTCCCGGAATTTTCCCTCGTCCAGCTTCCGTACCTGCCACCCCGTTGGTCGCGGTCTGCGTGTCGTCTGTCTCTGTCCGTCAGTCCTAAGTCGAAACCGAATATGTCGATGGTCACTCAGTGTTTCCGTGTCCAGAACCTCCCACGATGTCATACGTCCCATGAGCGACGGGCTCATGAACGTCAGGTCGAGGACTGATGATGAACCTCCCTCCCGGGACCGAGTGTCGTGCCGGTAATAGGTGATAACCCCGTCTCGTTCGCGAGCACTAATCCCAATGCCTCCATGGCATCAGCGAGTATTACCCCCCGTCTATCGCGCGGCCCCCCGCTCCAAGTCGGTTCCTTGGAGTTGAAATCTCCCGCGATTATAACTGGGCCCCCCCATTGCCTCACATCCTCTTCTAGGTCGTGGAGCTCGTCTTCAAATTCGTGCGTCTTGAGCGACGGCGAGTAGTAGCAGCTGTATACAGCTGTGCCCCCTATGGTCTTTCGAGCATAACCGCGGCCACTAACAGCTGGTTCAGTCTCGCGGATCGCGGGATTCGTGATCTGAATTACAGCGGTCCCCCAGTGATCGAATGTGGAACGGGAAAGTTCGCGCTTCCGAGGCGGTTCGGAGATGATCAGAACATCGATACCCCCTTCTTTGGCGGCAGTGTGTAGGAGGTCACAAGCTTCCCCGCTTCTCCTGAGGTTGGCTTGGATGAAGTTAGCCATTTCTTCCCCCCCTGCGTCTATATGTCGCCCTCGCGTTTTGGTAGGCTGTGCAGTTGCTGGAGCCCGACCTGTGGTCAGATCTGGTTCCGATAGCCACGCAGCTGAGGCATTTTGGTTTCTCTTTACAGGTAGCGGCGAGGTGTCCTGGTTCACCGCACTGGAGGCAGAGTTTCGGTTGACGTTCCTCTGCCTTCTCTTTTTTGCAGCCTGAGGCCTTGTGGCCATACTCTAGGCAGTTATAGCAGCGTGGGATGCCTCCCTTCTCGCGGATTCTCACTCTGCTCCATCCCACCTTGGGTTCTTTCCAGTCCAGGAGGCGGTGAGCGAGCCTCGCTGGGATTGACACAACCGCTGTTTGGGTGCCTCGGGAGCCGTTTCGCAGGCTCTTAACTATTATGGCTCCATCCTCGTTTTCTGGTAGGGCCTTCGCGAGGTCCTTCTGCACTTTAGTTTTGTCGACATCGTAGTCGACTCCGAGAACCTCGAGGGTCATGCTATTTGCGAGGCAGTGGACGGCCCCTTCTTGCCCGACGACTGGTGTCAGAGCCGCTTTGATGGCTGCAGCGTCGGTGCCCTTCCTCAGTTCAATGAGGATTTGTCCTTCCTGTGTTTTGCGGATGCCCGTGACTTTAGAGCCCACTTCTTCATTAAGGTCATCCGTCTTTATCTTGCGCAGCATATCTGCGTAGCTTAACCCACCTTGGTTTGCCGTGACGAGAACGGCGTCGGATTTCGCTCTTCTTGGCTTCATCTTTGCCTTCTTTCCAGCGGTGTCACTTGATCGACCGCTTTTCTTTGCCCTCTTCGTATTTCTCTTAGAGACCACTTCCTGCCAAGGCCCGTCCTGCTTGGGCCTATTAGGAGTCGATGTCGAGCGCGGTGTTTCGAGGGCTCCCGATGGATGTCCCCGTCGCGTCCTCTTCGTATCGTGCTGTTTCCCTTGTCGCGATTCCGGTTTATTCGCCCCCCTTCCCTGTGTGCCGCTTCCCGACGCGGCTGGCCCAGAAGGCTGCGCACTCCTCTTCATTTTTAGGGTCTTCTCCGCTTCGAGAAGTGTGGTCTCGAAAGCCGCTCTCTTCCCTTTGTCTGCCGCAAGTAGGCCTTCGAGAGCCTGGCCAATCTTCTTGAGCTCTTCCATGTCGCCCCGAGTTCCTTCTGGGATGTTGGAAGCAGACTCGGCTATCCCTATGACCAAGTTCAGGTGGTCGAGGAGAAGATGAGTCTTCTCCTCCATCTGTTCTCGGCACATTTTCAAGTCCCTCCATCCTTCCATTAGATCGGGGGCCTTGTCTCCACTTCTTTGTCGACTGGCCTTCTCAGGTGTGGGGAACCGATCGATGTCCATATCCTCCGGTGTTTTTTGACCTTTTTCGTGTCCACGGTCACAGTCCTTGGATGTCAGGGTGTCTTCTGACTTCTGGGACTCCGTGGTGGTGTTAGAGTCCCCTGAATCCGAGCTGGAATCGGCGGTATCGTCTCCCTTGTTCTTGTCTTGCGTAAGCTGGATCTTGATCGCGGGGTTGATCTTCATAAGCTTGTCTGCCGCCGCTTGCGCTTCTGCAGCAACCTTCGCGTTCTTCTCTTTTTGGCTCAAGAATGTGAGCTTCGATTGTTTCAGCGTTCGCTCATCTACTTCCTCACCCAGACCCTTTCTCTTCCTGCTGTTCGGGGTGAGGTCTACTCCTTTCTGGTGTTGGTCCTTTGCTCCAACTATCTTCGCCAGAGGCGTATTTCCATCGCTTGTAGCTTTACGCGTGAGTCCACCAGCCAAGTGTGCCACTGGTAGCGCGCTTTGCATCGTTGGGGGGCCCCCCCCCCCCAAGATCCGAATGGGGCCCCGCTTTACTTGGGGAATTCTTGCCGTCAATGCTGGACATCTTCTTCTTTCTTCTTTTTCCAGGGCCTGGAATCGCATGCTGGCCGACCCCGGACCAGACCAGCACGGGTGTGGTGTATTGTGTGATGCGTGTTCTGTATAATGTTGGTATGTCTGTGTAATGCTTGAGCAAGCGTAAGTATGGTGCGTGTAGAGTGTAGTGTGTGTGTTAGTGTGAGTGTAGGACTCGGGTCCGGAGGGGCGTCACTCCCTCAAGCTCCAAGTGCAACCCTAAGGTCACACCCAAAGCCCCCTACGGGGTCTCTCTCTCTCTCTCTCTCTCTCTCTCTCTCTCTCTCTCTCTCTCTCTCTCTCTCTCTCTCGGATCGCTCCCAGACTGGTTTCAGGCAATACCATAGCACCCAGACAGCTTTTCTAAAGTTGACGGATGACATCAGAGTAGGCATTGATAGGAAGAAGATCACCTTACTCCTACTATTCGACTTTAGCAAAGCTTTCGACACAATAACACCGTCAAAGCTGTTGAGGAAGCTCCGAAACCTTGGATTCTCAAGATCGGCACTCCTGTGGATAAAATCATACTTACAAGGCCGCACCCAAATAGTCACTTCAACATCTGGTAGTTCTGATTGGCTTGAAACCAATCTGGGTGTTCCACAGGGTTCCGTTCTCGGGCCTTTACTCTTCAGCTTATATGTCAATGACTTACCTCGTTTGCTAGACGGAAAGTCGGTATATCATCTATTCTATGCGGATGATCTTCAAATTTATCTCCAAGTCGAGAAAACTAAGATCAAGGAAGGCATCACTCGACTGGGAGAAGTAGGACGACTAATTGCTGGATGGGCCAGAAGTTCCGGCCTGCGTCTCAACGCTGGCAAGACCAAGGCAATCCTCTTCAGCTCTGAGAGGAACATCAAAGATCTGAAAAGAATGGACTTGCCAGGGGTTGAGATACAGGAAGGAAAGTTCATTCCGTTCAGCGATATGGTCGTGGGTCTTGGTGTTACACTTGATAGTGAAATGACGTGGAAGCCGCATATCGACCAAGTAACTAAGAAAGTGAACAGAGCCCTTTACGGATTGCGGTTTCTTAGGGCGTGTATCACCAGACCTCTCCGAATTCGCCTAGTCGAGTCATTAGTTCAACCGCATTTAGATTATTGCACAGTCGTGTACCTCGACGCCACGGACGAACAGCGGCAACGGGTACAGAGACTAAGCAATTCATATGTGAGATACATTTTTGATCTTAGGTGAGACGAGCACATCACCCCGTTTCGGGAGCGCTTGGGTTGGTTACGTACTGATTCGCGGAGAATGTACTTCGCAGCTCTCTTGATGCATAAGATTATGCACTAAGGAGAACCTGGCTACCTAGCTGCGATGTTTACCAGGTACCAATCCGAACGCCCCGCACGTGGTGATGCAGAAGAGCGGGTACTCAAAGTTCCCAACATGAGACTTAAATATGGAAGGAGATCTTTCCAGGTTCAATGTGCTCATTCGTGGAACTTCCTCCCTCCGGGCTTTCGGCAGCTGGGGAAAACACCCTTGTTCAAAGAGTCCTTGAAAGATTTTCTATTAACAAAGTCTCCTCAGAGGATTGATCCGGAGAAGCAGCATTACTTCAATCTTTGATGGGCTCGGGTTTTGTTCCTTTTCTTTCTATCTCTCTTCAATTGTAAGTGACCTTCTGTCACCAGACTGAAGAAAAACTGTGATATTTCTGTGAACCTATGCCCTTCATCCCATTTTCTTTCAAGTGAAATCGTGAAGTGTATGACTAGTCACAGTTGTGATGTATCTATCCTTGACCAAATTATTTCTTAATATGATTTTATCGGAATATTCATTAATTATATATATATGTGTGCCACATATGAAATATGTAGGTGTATTTTTGTCGTATGACGAATAAAGGATATCTATCTATCTATCTATCTCTCTCTCTCTCTTTCTCTGGCGGTAAGTGTTTCCACACGCATCTAACATCGCTCCGTGCTTGAACATCTCTTTAGCCATCAAAACGTCGTCTCGAGTGGCACTTTTTTGCAGATTGGACTTCCTCTCGCAGGCTCATACCACTGGAGCATCACTGCATGGCTCCTGCTCGAGCCTGGGAGGAATAATTCCAATTCTGCAACTCCAACAACAACATCGAGTTAGCAGTGCCTGGCGGCGAAAGTGAGCTTCGTGCGCATGCTCGAAGGTCGTATGCTACGCTGGCCTGCATCGTTGTCTTGCTGTCTGCTGCACGATGAGCGACAACACCTGCTGCGTCTGCAACAACACCTTACGCGCGGGCAGCAGAGAATGTGGCATTTGCGAAAGATCAGCACATGTCAAGTGCTCCAAATCATCTCAAGGAGCAGTGACATGCGAAAAATGTCTGCAGGTGAGCAAAATTCCAGCTGCGCAATTATCATCAAGTGCATCGAAGCAGACGACTTCGACTTCTCGCCTCAGCACGCAAACAGTCAGAGAGAGAAAGAAGGAGAATACTAGCTCGCATAGACGTGTGAGTGATCAGCCCATCTCACACACACGGCTCAGCTCGCATGCTGCATCAGCACTATCTTCCCCCGCTCCGCATACCACCGCCGCGGGCCGCAGCGCAAAGCCCTCTACCACCAATGCCTCTCTATTCAACTCCGGGAGTCTACAGCTTGCGCTAGCGGGGGGTACTCTATCGCCTGCTGCTTCGTCTCTGTCATGTGGTGCCACCTCCCGCCAGTCCGTCGGTATAGAGCCTGCGGATATTTAAAAGCAGCAAACAGATGCGCGGCCCACCACTACCACCCAGCCGCTGCTCACTACACCTCTTCTTGGCCACGCTGTCGGGCCGATGGAGAGCAACTGCCCCATCTCGAAAACTACACCACCTCTTGGCCACGTTGTTGGGTCGACGGAGAGCAACAGCCTCAACGTCTCGGAACGACCTGCAACATCACCAACTCCGACGGCGACGGATTCTCCTGACACCAAATGGGTACTCATAGCGCATACTACTCTCGACCTCTTTTATGATCAATATGCGCTACTCCAGAACGAGCTTGACGAAATAAAATCTCTCGTGAGGCGACAAAACGTTGCCGTTCCCTCTCCACCTCTCACGCCAGCAGTGAACGAGGTGGATGATCACCTATTGGCACGTGTATCCTCTCTTGAGAGACTCATAGAGAAGCAAAGCTCCCAGCTGGAGGAGCTCCGCTTGGATCGTCAGCTTCTACTGGAGCAAAATTCTACCATGAAGAGCCAGTTTTCCACTGTGACTGAGCTATTAACAGGTCTTGAGAGTAGTCAACGAGATAGCGAATGTAGAAGAATTGAGAATAGTAATGTCAAATCGATACATCAATCTTCGATTCCTATCATTCCACCTAGGATGGACAAGTTCCCTCATTCACACGCTGGGGAGCAAGGACGGGGACACGGCAGTGACGGTCTTGAGCGCTGTAAATTAATTATTAATGGTATTTTGAAAGAAAATTCTAGGGCCTCGCCGGTACAGCTATCTGATATTGCCTACGCAGTGCTCAAGTTCGTACTCCCCTCACTAGAGAGGGCAGACATTGCTGATGTCCAAGTCCTGCAAACTGGGCGTGCGTCTGGGGAGAAGCCTCCAACAGGTATTTGCGACTCGGTTCGATCTCCCCGAGCCCCAGTTGCCATCCCGCGCACTCTACCATTGTGCATAGTCCAACTCTCCAGTAGTCGACTAGTCGGGGAAGTGATTCGGGCTAAACTTTCAATCACCAATAATTATTTCACGGCTAACAATATCTAGCCTGACTTACTCGACCCGGATACGAAAGCGCATGTGCCGGACTGTAAAATCTTTATAAATGAGATGCTTCCCCGTGAGAAATATAAAGAATACATACGCTTGAGGTCGATTGCACGCGGTTTGGGTTTAAAATGCGTCTGGCACAGTGGCGGATGTTTCTGGGTTAGACGGAAAAATGGTGAGCGAGCGCATACGTTCGAATCTCTCGCTGATCTGCAGGTCATTCAAACGGCCTGTCGAAGTGCTCCAGAACGTGCTCGTGCTTCCTCTAATAATAGGCAGAGCTGCACTACCGTTCCGGAGCAGAGTAGAGTTTCGGCAGCAGAATCAGCAAAGACTCCTTGACTAGATACGGCTGCTGAAGAGCGACGAGGGATGGGCAGTTCCTTGAAAGCGAGATTTATCAACCTCAACTCTCTGACAGATAAGATTGAGCATCTACGCTTGCTCGTTGCTAACGATCCCTCCTGCCATCTATTTGGGGTGGCTGAGTCGAAGCTAGATGAGTTTGTGGATGACAATCTCGTTCAGATTCCAGGTTTCTCACTGTTGCGACAGGACCGCAACAGAGAGGGTGGTGGAGTTGCCTTGTATGTGCGCAATGACTTCAAAGTTAAGGTGTTGATTTCGTCAAATACTTTTGGGCCAGGGAAACCTGGCGTGCCTGAATTTCTCTTTTGTAGCATACAACAGGGTAACTCCCCGCGAATATTAGTCGTAGTAATCTACAGACCCCCTAAAATCGCCATGCAGAAGGATGACGGGCTGTTTTTTTCGTTACGCCGGCTGTGTGGCGACTACAGTCATAAAATTATAATGGGTGATCGGAACGCGGATTTGTTAGACACTGCTAATCCCGACACCAAGACACTGACTGCACTGACAGAAGAAATTGCCTTGCAGATAGTGCAGCATGGCCCGACTCACCAACACACCCCCAATACATCTCATACATGGATTGATCACATTTATGTAGATGACAATGACATCATTACTGATTTTCAAAACAGACTCCTGCCCAGTTTCGGGAGGCACTCGGTCATTGACGTCACCATCAACGTCTTTACTTCCTCTCCGCCAAGAAATTCCTTCACCTCGCTGTGACTGGACAGCTCTCGAAAATGCTGAAACCAGTTTGGAAGATGCAATTCACTGCTTGAATGAAGATTTACAGATCGTTATAGATGAATAAGCACCCGAAAAAAATTATAATCCGCGTGAAAATGACGCTCCTTGGATTGGTCCTGAGCTGAGGGTACTCATGAATAAGCGAGACGCGACGCGCAGGCGCTGGGAATGGATTCAACGTAACCAGCGCAAGTGTCCTGAGCTTCAAAATGAATACTTTCGGCTTGGCGAAGAGGTCGACTTGCGCATTGAACAAGAGCAGAACTCCTTCATTCTAACCCATTTGTCAGATGCTCTTGATCAGAAGAAGAACATTTGGAAGGAGATGCGCAATCTCGGCCTCTTGCCTAAGAGCAAAGAGGAGGAACTTCATGGCTTCACACCGGATGAGTTGAACGCACACTTTGCGGGAGTTTCCGTTTCGCCTAGGGAGGGTATAGAAGGAGGAGAGTAAACTCCGCTCTCGCTAACATTGGTAGGGGGGCCTCAGAGTCCTTCGCCAGAAACCGTAGTTCAAGAACGGCCGCTGCGGCGCTGGCTATGCCATCTTGGCAGCTAGAGCCTTACTTCGCTAGCATGGTGTGAGTGTAAGCTTCCTCACACTCTTACCAACAGACCGCATGAACCGAAATCGCGTGTCAGTGAGGCTGCCGAGATAGCGCAGTCAGCGCCCCTGGCGGCCAAGTCACTTTTGCTGGCAACTCGTTTTGGGCCTGCTCCGAGGCCGAGTTTACTCTCTTCCTCATATACCCTACCTAGTTTCGCCCTACGAAAATATTAATGAAGCAATGGACGATATTGACTCGGCACCGGAGGAGGGGTTTAAATTTAAGCCCACAAATTTTAGTGATGTAGTCCTTGCTATCAAACATTTCTCCTCACAGGCCCGTGGAGCGGATGGAATGCCCAAAGCGTGATCGCAAAAGCTCTTCCGGCCATTGGTGATCTTATTGTACATGTTTTCAACTCCTCTTTCGCTCATGGCATTTTTCCTGAGGCTTGGAAGCAAGCGCAGGTGATTGCATTAAAGAAGACTGCTGCTCGATCAACGGTCTCGGACTTCCGTCCTATTGCACTACTGTGCTTCCTCTCCAAGGTTCTGGAAAAAATCGCACATGACCAAATCACGGAGTATTTGGAAATTGAGAAGATACTTGATCGCTTCCAGACTGGTTTTAGGCAACACCATAGCAACCAGACAGCTTTGTTGAAATTTACCGATGACATCAGAGTAGGTATAGACAGAAAGAAGATCACTCTGCTCCTACTATTCGATTTTAGCAAAGCTTTTGACACAATCTCACCATCCGAGCTGTTGAGGAAGCTACGACATCTTGGCTTCTCAAGATCGGCGCTCCTGTGGATAAAATCATATTTATAGGGTCGCACCAAACAAATCACTTCTAGAATAGGCAAATCTGATTGGCTCGAAACCAATCTGGGTGTTCCACAGGGGTCCGTCCTTGGGCCTCTCCTCTTCAGCTTGTATGAGAATGACCTGGCTGGCTTGCTAGACGGAAAGTCGGTACATCATCTATTTTATGCGGATGATCTCCAAATTTATCTCCAAATCGAAGAAAATAAGATCAGGGAAGGTATTGCTCGGCTGGGCGAAATAGAACGACTAGTTGCCGAGTGGGCCAGAAGTTCCGGCCTGTGTCTCAATGCTGGCAAGACCAAGGCAATCTACTTCAGTTCGGAGAGAAATATCAAAGATCTGAAGAGAATGGACTTGCCAGAGGTTGAGATACAGGAAGGAAAGTTCATCCCGTTCAGCGATACGGTCGTGAGTCTTGGTGTTACACTTGGTCTAGGTTGATTAGTCTTGGTTAGTCGGTTAGCGGTCGTGGTTAGTCTTGGTGTCACACAGTGAATTGACATGGAAACCGCACATTGACCAAGTAACTAAGAAAGTCAACAGAGCCCTATACGGTCTGCGGTTTTTTAGGGCATGTATTACCAGACCTCTCCGAATTTGCCTAGTCGAGACATTGGTTCAACCGCACCTAGATTATTACGCGGTCGTGTACCTCGATGCCACGGACGAACAGCGGCGACGGGTACAGAGACTAAGCAATTCATATGTGAGAAATATTTGTAATCTTAGGAGAGACGAGCTCATCGCCCCGTTTCGGGAGCGCTTGGGTTGGTTACGTACTGATTCGCGGAGAATGTACTTCGCAGCTCTCTTGATGCATAAGATTATGCACTAAGGAGAACCTAGCTACCTAGCTGCGATGTTTACCAGGTACTAATCCGAACGCCCCGCACGGGGTGATCTAGGAGAGCGGGTACTCAAAGTTCCCAACATGAGACTTGAATATGGAAGAAGATCTTTCCAGGTCCAATGTGCTCATTTGCGGAACTTCCTCCCTCCGGGCTTTCGGCAGCTTGGGGAGATATCATTATTCAAAGAGTCCTTAAAAGACTTCCTGTTAACACTATCCTCCCAGAGGATTGATGTGGAGAAAAAATACTATTTCAATTTGTAAACTGTGATAGGCATGAGCCCCTTTCAATTGATGTCTTCTACTTCAGATGAGTTATGCGTGGCTTTTTCGCTACCGAACTGAGATTCCTGTGATATGACTGTGGGCCCATGTCTTCTTCATATGTCTTCCTAAACGGGAAAATGTGTCCTTTTCCTCAACCTTTTTTGTCAAGACTGATATGTGTATATATATATATGAAAACGTGACTTTTTCTTCTCTTTCTTTCCATGACTCTTAGCATTTTACGATGCCTCGAGATGACTAGTCACTTCCTGTGATAATTCGAATAGCCTTAACCAAAACGACAAATTTTTACAAATTGAATGTATTTATTATGTATGAGTGACATATGTTTCATATGCTACTGTATTTTTGTACTCTTGCCCTTGGGCGAATAAAGGTTATCATTCATTCATTCATTCCCTCTCTCTCTCCCTCTCTCTCGGTGAGTCTCATCACACGTTTTCTTCAGTGCGTGTCTGTATTCCATCATTTTTTCTTCCGCATGTTGCCTACGGGCTTTTCTGTTACAGACTCTTGCACGCCAAATCTTGCAAGGATCCGTTTGATCCATGTATTGCTGTGGATCGACGCATCTTGCGAGAAATTCATCTGTTTTTTTCAACCAGCACGTTCCTTGTTTTGGGGTTATAAGGTTGGACTCGGAGCTACACAGAGCTTGAATTGCTGCTTCGTCGGAGTTTCACCGCTAGACGCTAGATGGCAGCAACCTTAAGCAAAGATCTGCATTATCAACTCCTCTAAAGCCTGATTCACACGTGTTTGCCCCTGAGTGTTTTTGATCGCAGTGACAGCTGATTCTGATCCTGTTCTGCATCCACGTATCTATCACGCTACTATGGCTCCACATATCTTCACAGTGAGTTCCTCTCAACAAGATCAAGTGACCCCGTGCTCATCTCGCAAATCTGAGACTAACTGAGAAAATGCTGATCATTCGAGTCAAATGCCAACATATTTCAAAATGTTCATTGCTCATTTTGACGCTTGTCAGGACAAACTTTTTTCGAAATTGCATGAAATTGAGGCTAAAATGGAAAATTGAATAACCGCACTTAAACAAGATGTTTCACAAATTCGTGAAAAAGTTTTTCACATCTCTCAACAGTCATCACTAGTCGACTCAGCTGAAATGATTGTAACAGATATTCCTCGTAACTTGAACGTTTCAAACAAACAGATAGTGACTAAAGTCTTGATTGCTATGAATGAGCCAGAGCTCGAAAAATTTGTTGTCAATGTGAGAGTATGGAAAAGTCCTGATTTTCGAAATGTAAACACATCAGTTTCAACTTTATATCCAGATCCATTGAAAAGAAAAGTTCTCGATTCTCAAGCTATTGTCATCCAATTATCATACGCGATAGTTAGAGATAAACTCATATCAAGCTCAATTGAGCTGGGGAAGAAAAGTGTTAGAGATATCTTTGGTTATGAAAGTGATTCAAAAATTTTTTGCAGCCCACTGTGGCCCAAAGAAGTTCATAATTTGCTCAAAAAAGCCCATGCAACTAGTGTTCGTTTCAAATATCAGAAGCCTGTGGTGAAAAATCTCATTGTATGCATGAAGTGTTCAAAGAGTGGGCCACTCATGCCAATTTTTTCTGAGCACGATCTTGAAAATTTTCAAACGCAGCAAAACATCACCTGATCAATACGATTTATCTATTTTTGTTCCTCGCTTGATCAACTTCAAGTGAAATTTTCTCGGTATCGATCTCTGTATAAGAAAGATGTTTCTATCGAACAACTTCCTTATCATTACTTCGAAAACTCAGCTGCTATGTATGAAACTTATCATTATTTGTTAATTCCTCTATTATGTTAATCATGTTTATCATATTATTTCAATCAGAATCTCATCTTAGAACATCAGCAATGCGCAAAAATTAATAATTTTTCTCATTATTCAAGATATATTCCAATACTCTTCTACACTATTTTTATTGTTATGTAATTGAATTATGCTACCTGTACCACATAGGGTAATACCCCAAGGTACCAAATAAAAACTTATCTAATCTAATCTAATCTCTCTCTCTCTTTCTCTGGGGCTTCACACTTTGCTCTCTTCGTGCTCGCGCTCGATGTGCTTCTTATGCACCATGTTTCTTCAAATGAATGAATCTTGTGAGTATTTCCCTATTAAGTTCACGTGTGATAATTTAGCGCACTCCCTCATCCAATCTCACTCGTGCGCAGCAGCACAATATCATATCTAGAAATTTGTCTAAGTACTAGCCAATCCAGTAGCTTGCAAAGTTCCAGCTACAATCAATCAAATTTGCTGGGCATTGCACACATCTCAGCATGTGCGGCTAAATCAACTAGGCAAATCTAGCAGCCGGCACAGATATCACAATTACAAACTCCAATAACTGTTCATTACGATCAATACTGACAAGGGGGAACCACGGGGTCCGGGTCGCCAATCATCTCCAAAATTTTTTCACAGTTCAGTACCCTCTAGAATATGGAGAATCTAGAGTAACTCCGGCAAATGGGCCTCCTGTCCGGAGCTCCAAGCAAAAACGTCGGCACTGCGAGTATATCTATATATGTCACTTTTTTTACATGGACCTATATGAGCAATGCTAATGTCAGTGGCTGTATCTTTGGATAGGGGGCCCATTTGACGGAGTTATTTCGGATTTTTCATATTCTAAATGGTACAAAACTGTGAAAAAATTTTGGGGGTGATTGGCGACCCGGACTCCGTGGTCCTCCCTTGAGAGATTCAGATAAATAGGAGCTATGAGATTTTCTTCTCAAATTGCAATATCTGTTGAATTCTTTGGATTGTCAGCAAAAATATTTTCAGAAGGTTTGAGTATCCATTTAAGAACGACAGATGAGAAATAGTGATGTCTCGGATCGGTTCCTTGTAGTTTTGACTCGATTCTGTGGTCCAAAATATGAAGTTGCCACCGACTGGGAGGTCCTAAGGAAATTTCGGAGTCGCCTGCGGAGCTGTTTCTGTTTCGCTTTTCGATCCCACCAGAGCATCAAAATCATGATATTTCTCCACAAAATTAGATATATCTTGAGTTTGGCTCAAGATAATGCCTCGAGTTTGGCTCAAGATAATGCAACGCAGCTTGCGCCATTCGAAAAATCTTGAAAAAACCTATCAAAAGTGACCTTGAAAATGTTTGGTTCAGCCTTGTCAGGACCTGATCAGGCGAAATCCGGAAAAATTAGGCTAACCTGATTATTTCAAAAAGCAATTTTTTTTAATTTTCCAAGAATATGATTTCTCATGCAAAATTGTACGAGCTTTGCGATAGAGCTAGTCCGAAGTTGTTTTTCCACGTTTTCATGCGTTTTTTTGGTCAATTTTCCAATCTTTCATTCTCCGACCAATCAGAAAACCGAGGTTTCTGCGCATGCGCGAGGTTTACCGGATTTTAGAGTAGTTTCAATCGAAAGCTGAGGAAATCTCCTTCTAAATGACCTGTTGCAGAACTTCATTTGATCAACTGGAACTGAAGGTATACGATTCTTCAGACATCAAGACTATTAACATCACTGACAGCATGGATGCAAGAGGTCATTTTGAAGGAAATTTCCTGAGCTTTCGATTGGAACTACGTTGAAATCCGGTATCCTTCGCGCATGCGCAGAAATCTCGGTTTCCTGATTGGTCGGAGAATAAAAAGTTGGAAAATTGACCGAAAAACGCATAAAACCGTGGAAAAACAACTTCGGACTAGCTCCGTCGCAAAGCCCGATCAATTTTGCATGAGAAATCATATTGTTGAGAAATTTAAAAAATTGCTCTTTGAGATAATCAGGTTAGCCTGACTTCCCGGATTTTGCCTGATCAGGGCCTGACAAGGCTGAACAAAAAATTTCAAGGTCTTTTTTGATTTTATCGTTTAAACTTGTTCTTTACTATTGTGAATGTAATACTATGATGCTTTGATGCTATCAAATTGAAGTTTGGCTCCTCTGTGATATCCTACTCGTGTTGTTATTCGACACAAGTATGGCGTGGAGTAAATCCTGTCTTTCAGATGAGATGGATGCAATTGGGAACGAGGAAATCAGTCTTCAACAGCCATTAGCGTGGATAGAAGCGTCCAAGTGTCGACGGAGCATTCCACAGACTCATTACAAACTCAATTTGTCCGAACGATCATGAGAAGAAAGTTTTAACGATTGAATCCAGAAAATGATCTTTAGCGCCACTCTGCGCGACGTCGCGAAAACCGGATCAAGTGCATTCTGTTCCTCGTGTTTCAACGAGTTCACAGAAGATTCCCCATCAAAATTGAGGATGATTATTTGGAGTTAATCATTTCTCCTCGATTCCCGGCCAGAATCAGTTTTTGTGGATCCTGCTCACTAATTTTGTTCCCGTACCAAGATTTCCTGGGGCAATAGAACTTACTTGACCCCCTTGAACAAGCTTTATCTCCACGAAGGCCATTACACACGGAGAATTGCATCTTTATCGATCGAATGTTGCTAGTTCTTTAAAATGCCCATTGAATGAAAAAAATTCGATTCCTTCGAGTCAGAGCATGATAGAGCAGAATGGAAAAATACGTGTCTCGTTAATTTGTCCTAAGAAACATATATATCATCCCGGAAGAGATTTGAGACTTAAGCCATTTCCGACTGTCTGATCTTACATGGAATTGGTCTCTAGATGGATGAAATATTGAATTATTGAGAGAATAATTCGATTCTTCGAACTCTTCCGAATGTATCTATCAAGATGGTTCACTAACTTCCAAGTCATTCAGCCACTGGAGATTCATTAGCTCTTAGCTGAAATCAGCGATAAGCCAGAAAAAGAATTAGTTTTGCCATCAAATTCAAACAAGCATTCGTTCAATGGTTCACGAAGCAAAGGGAGGAAGAGACGGTGAGATTTCACGGTCGTAACGATGCCGGTGGTTCTCAAAGGATTGGTCTTGGGGAGCCGATCGTCAGGGTAGTCAAGACAGCGCGACCAAAGACTCTGGCATTGAAACATCGAATAAATTCAACTCGACTCCAAACTGAAATATACTCACTCTTAAATTGAAATTTTCAGAAACATAAATTTCATACTGCTTATCGATACATTCAGCCATTTATTCATACCCTTTCTTGGTGCTCGTAGTCCAGATCATTGGAGTTATCGTCGAATCAGTATAGATATGGTCCATTTCGGAGCATTTCAGCCAGAGCCGTCACCAGGGGGGTCTGGAAAAAATCCCCAAAATTTTTTTTCTGTGAGTACCATGTTCAAATAGTACGAAAAAATCTTTTTGGAATCCTTTCGAAGCCCCCCATGGGCCTGAGGGCCCATAATAGATCTATTTGAGGCCTCTTTTCAACCTACTCTGGAAAAATCATAGCTCCGGCTAGACTCAATGTTTTTGGACGTACTTAGGCGCATCTTATTTTCTCAAGACTGGTACTCTTAAGGAAAGAATTGTCCAAGAGCGATAATTGAGCCTAGCAACTTCTAGGAGCTATTTGGTGAGAGCACATTTTAGGGATCTTTGGGACCTTCAAAGTAATCTAGCTCCCTTCAGACGTGAGATAATCGACTTCTACCAGTGGTTATTTTGAAGGTCTTGAGAGGAGCTACAATTTGACTAATTGTAAGAGTTGATTATCGGACTTACAGACGTTCCAAGTTGAGCAGTTTCGTGAAATTGCCAAACTTTGAGCTCGATTTAGAGATTTAGAGATTCTTCTTCTTTCGACCCCAAACCTGTGCGATTACAGGCAGCCCCCGCTATTCGCGGTCCCGGTATTCGCGGAATTCGCTTATTTGCGGTTTCTGATTTGCGGCATTCCCCGGTATTCGCGGTGCCCTGACTCGCTTATTCGCGGTTTGGATCTGGATATTAGAGATAATTGACCTCATGAAATGTGAATTTTCGATGGATTTCATTCAAGTGTTTCATCCCAAAACAACTTTGTGATTGAGTGTTCATCATTTTCAGGGTGTTGGTATTGTAATTGTTTCCTGAGACTGATTAATTGGTTATATAACAAAGTTGTTGTTACACTATCTAGATTCTTGTCATGACACAGTACGTAAAAAAGAATGCATATATCCGTCAATCAGAAAACGTGATCATAAACTGTGAGCCTTTCGGAGAAATTAAAAATGTTGAATTTGCCTGCCACTAAAAGAAAAATGGCCGGAGCTTTCAGAACTTCCTATGGCCACTTACCAGACATTGTTGCTGACTATGTTCGTCAATCTCGCTAGTCAAAAGTGATAGAGCTCTCCACTCGCAAGCTCATGACTGATTGTTTCAACAGACTTTGGAGTGAATCATAGTAGTTTTTCACTCGTATCAGACTGTTACTTCGTATCTTTCATATATTAATTCATTTTGCTGGGCTTATTACATGAATTTGTAATCTAAAGATGATGTCTCGAGTTTTTTAGTTACTCACGGATCCACATATGTATACGTAACCCCCCTTTTCCCATAAGCCCAAGGTCCCGGTATTCGCGGTTTTGGTATTCGCGGCATTTTCTTCATACGCATTAACCGCGAATAGCGGGGGCTGCCTGTATGTTTTTCGATACAAATACTATCAGTTAGAAAAATGATCTGGGTGGGCCATTCATTTCTCGATTTCATTCAGCCAATTTAGAACACCCTTTTTTGACTTTTTGCTCAAAATGCCAACATAGGCATGGCTCGCATATGCTTCCATCTGAGTTATTGTGCACCAACCTGGGTGGAATTACTACTCCTCCAAGTACCCCCGAATATGTGTGAAAACTCCCGGAGGCGAGCCTCAAGCCAGAAGCGAGTTCAAACCATCGGGTCCGAAATGGGCATTATTTCGTCCAATTTGGGGCACGCGAGCGAGGGCTCGATCCCCTGTGTTTCTGCTCACAAACGAGACGAGTGGCTAGAATGGGGATTCAGACATGTTTTTCCGATTCGAAATGACCATCTAAAAACGACTCCGAGGTCAATTTGTGCCTAGGATATCTTCCAATCCTTGAACAGAGTTAAACTCCGTAATAACAGGTTTTGCTCCTCTACTGCAAAATTACAGTAATTCAGGGCTCAGTTGACCCCGGAATCGTATTAAGATGGTCATCTTGAGTCGGAAAAACATGTTTGGATCCCCATTCTGGCCACTCGTCTCGTTTGTGAGCAGAAACACGGGGAATCAAGCCCTTGCTTGCCTGCCTCAAATTAGACGAAATAATGCCCATTTTGGACCTGGTGGTTTGAACCTCCAACTTGCTTCTGACTTGAGGCTCACCTCCGGAAGTTTTTACAGATATTTGGGGGTATTTGAGGGAGTAATCCCACCCAGGTTGGTGCACAATCACTCAGATGGAAGTATATGTGAGCCATGCCTATGTTGGCATTTTAAGGAAAAAGTCAAAAAAGGGTGTTTTAAATTCGCTGAATAGAATCGAGAATTGGATTGCCCACCCAGATTATCATTCTAACTGATAGTATTTGTATCGAAGAATATATTCGCATAGGTTTGGGATCGAAAGAAAAAAAAAACGATTTTTTCAAATTGAGCTCAAAGTTCGGCATTTTCACGAAACTGCTGAACTTGTAACGACTGTAACTCCTATGAAAAGTCTGATAATCAACTTTTGCAAGTGGTCAAATTGTAGCTTATCCCAAGACATATAAAATGACCATTGGTAGAAGTCGATTATCTCATGTCTAAACGGAGCTAGATTACTTTGAAGGAGGCCCAAAAATCGCCAGAATGTGCTCTTCGCAAACGGCTCCTAGAAGTTGCTCGGCTCACTTGTCGCTCTTGGACAATTTTTTTCTTGGAATTACCAGTCTTGAGGGAGGAAATGTGCCCAAGTACGTCCAAAAATATTGAGTCTAGTCGAAGCTATGATTTTTCCAAAATATGCTAAAAAGGGGCCTCAAATAAATCTTTTTATGGGCCCTCAGGCCCATGGGGGGCTTCGAAAGAATTCCAAGAAGATTTTTCCGTATTATTTCAACATGGTACTTACAGGAAAAAAATTTTTGGGATTTTTTCCAGATTCCCTTGGTGACGGCTCTGGCTGAAATGCTCCGAAATGGCCCATATGCATGTTCCACCATTTATGGTAGGGACTGTAGCTTCATGATCTATTAGAGAAAGAAATTGATGTTGCTCCTGCGTTCATTCTGAGGATTAAACCCATAGATTCTAGGGAACCACTGGTTGAAATGGATGAGAGATACGATGAATTCCGATAGTTCTCTTACCTCCAACATATTCTAAGAATCTGGATATTACAACAAACTCTGGGATACCTATCTCACTCATAAAATGAAATGTAATCTCACCTTCGATTTCTTGATGTCCCCTCATAGGGAACACACATGTCTCAAATTGAATAACTGTAGCTCATAGAATCGATAGCTTACATAAAAAGAATAACTTCCGTGAAAGTAGAATATTTTTAAACGCTCTAGTTTTTCTGAGAGACGATTGAAAACGGGTATGATTCAGACGACCGTTCAAATTGATGTCACGTGATTGCTGCCTCTCGCCGACCCGATTGTCAGCAATTAGTCGGGTTTGTTCGTCGTCCAATTGGGCTCCCTAGATTTTATAGTAGTATAGGAGCCGCATATAAGTTTGCTTGATCATATTTCATCCGTGTGACATCAGATCAAAACGAGGTGTCGCGAGAAAATTTTTATAATGATCAATAGAACTGTGAAAATGAGCCCAGGACAGTTCTATGTGATAGGCTGCTGGCACATAGTTACCCATCATCACAGCTGGTACTGCTTTTTCAGGTAAGACATCAAATCCTACTCTTCATGTGCAGTTTACTACTGTTATGTCTCACAAGATTCCCCCATTTTGAGTTCCATCTGATGAATTGAGAGATGTATTTAATTCTCAGAGTATGCATGAGAATGCCGGGTATGACTAAAATGCTGTGAATTCAGTTATTCTACTATGAGTAATGTTGTCGCAGGGAAAAAAGTTGGTTTGTTTCCTTATAATCATGATCTCTAAACTTACTTGAATTTTATAGAAGTACTTTACGCTGACTTCAACCATCCATTTAGATTAGTACTTTTCATCGATCTGAAAGCATATGTCATGATATATATCTCTAATTGTTTATGCTTCATGCTTACAGAGCATGAAGTTCTGATCACCCGATTGGGTCCACGAAAACTCTCATCTCAAGCTGAATGTACTCATCGATCATAGTTCAACCAAGTTTTTGTGACCAATGACAGGTATAAATATGATAGGTACCTCATCTACATCCTTCCACATTCTTTCCAGCTTCATATGTGTCTCTAATGTGAGTGTTGATCAAGACAAAACCTGATTCCTTAACTTTGCTTCTCAGGACTCGCTCCAGCCAGATGTATGCTCCAAAATAGCTCCGGTATATTTGAGGGGGAGGGATTGGTCACCACAGTTTTGAATATATCAATCACAATACTTTTTTTGTGGGAATCAAATTCATTGTAACTTGCTTGACCGCTGGCAGTGCTCTGTGCTGGATTCAGAGTTACGCTGAGCCAGAACAATTACAAACTCTCATAATCGTGTGATCGATTAGCATGGCACCCAGCCCCCCGCCCCCCCCCCCTCCCCACAGTTGATCTTCCCGTCGATCTGTCCAAGATATTTCTATCTCAGTATGAGGTAATTATTCTTTATTGAGTACCATTTTCATCCCACTGGAAGATTCATCGCTCCAAAAACCATCGTCTCACAACTTTACTTCTATCAGTATCTGTAATTTGCAACAATACTTCTCGCGTTTATGATGATAATGATACTGCGAGCCATATTTTCGAAAAAGACATGAGATTCGTCATCGTTATCGCTTGAGCAGGGATATGACTGTAGAGCAATCTGATGTAGCTATATCTATTCACATGACAACTGTCTGGTTCATAAGTTCAGTGATTTGCCAGGTTATCTAACGCAACACATCACAAATCTCTGGAATTAATCAAGCTGCAAATTTCAAATGACCAGTGATCGCGAGGTGAATGAATAATCCTTCGAAAAATATTCGCCCAATAGAACAAATAATTTAGAGGTGGGATGAGGCGCTCAAAACGAAGGGACAATGAAGGTTATTATAAAATTATTAGTACACTCGGTTGAAACTGAATAAAATAGCACTTCAATCACAAAAGTAGTGTGTTAACAAAAGTGTAAAAAAGTAAAGACGCGGAGAGAGGTGAGGGGTGAATTAATTGCTAGATGAATTTAGGCGGGAGCTCGCGGCGCGAATCGCGGGCGCGAGATCAGCCGAACTTGCTGTCTGTCCGATCCATGGTCAAGTGACTGCCAAATCGCTTACGGATGATTGACAACGGCAAGGTGCGAGGTGAGATGCGACGTTGCCCAATTCCATATTTAAATGCACCAATAGCTATAGTTTTACAGATCGAACGATTCGAGGGGGGCACAAGGAGTCATCGCTCTCGTGCCTCGCAATTTGCTTTCTCGAACATTCGAAAGCTTCAAAATCTAAAACATTCCGGAACATTCCGCCCTCTTTGCTCGCACATAGCGAGCAACCAAAATTGAAAGATTGCTAAGTTTCACTAATGAACTAGATCGAACCAAATGCAATGAAACCAATTGAATATAAACGTGGCAAAATATTCGGTTATGATGATGTAGTTCCAATCAAAAAAGTATTATACAATGTTGAATCACAACCGTGGACTGAATTTTTCGAACGTTGCAAAATAACCAAATAATCGAATGAAATGATCGATAAGCTAAGACATTATTGTGTTTTCGAGAGCAAAATGAATTAAGCAAACTAAGCCAACAGGTTTCGATAGCCAACGAGCTCCATCGCAAGGAAAAAATCTATGTGTGTATAATCTAAAGCCTAATGAGTCGCATATGTATAAATTTTGAAAACGACGTGAGAAGTCAATCTCACAATCCGTATTACGGTCTTTGACACAATAAATGACTGAGGACTAGTGACTCGGAGAGTCGCTAAAATTAAACCAAATATCACAGTAGTATCACAAGCAAATCAATGCGAAAGTCGCTCAGTCGATTGCATAGGCGAAATTTCTTGAAACTTGAATCGAGACTAGACGTGATGAAAAATTGTCTGACAATCAACGAAACAACTGTTACAATTCAAATTTTCTGACAATGTCAGACAGAGCCAAACTGAACAGGAATTGATTCATCTTCTCAAATGATCGATGCGATCAGTCGATTCTTTTTATCGAAATTTGCCTTCGAAAGACGCAACTAAATGACACGAATCCCACTATTGACAGCCAAGCTGTGCAATTAAGGCGATGCGGTCACCGTGCAAGCTGAAAGTTATTCGCATTTTTGTCCGATACTCTTGCGATTTGAGCTAAACGACGAGAAGACGAGTGTTTGTTATCATCTAACCTGAGTTCGTCTTCTCGTCGTTTAGCTCAAATCGCGAAAGAATCGGATGAAAGTGAGAATTACAATGTGCCTGGATTATAGGTTAGGAGGTTCCCGCGGCCAATTTATTCCCACTTTTATCCAATTCTCTTGCGATTTGGGTTGAACGACGAGAAGACGAACTCAAGTTAGATGATAATAAACACTCGTATCGACACAGTTGGTGGGGTCGCTGGGTGTCAGCTCGGCCGATCATCGAAGTTGAGCATCGTTGGGCGCAGTTAGTACTTGGATAGGTGACCGCCCATCTCGGTCTAATCAACCTTGACGAGCTGACTTTTCTGATCGATTAGTTGACACTTACACCTCATCAACGTGAGCGGGAGGCACGAAATGTTACAATTGCGGTTTTCATGCTTACGAAATGTGGCGTGAACACCTGGAGGGTAGCATGATAAATGTGCCGAACTCTCCGGAGCAGGTTTTCTTCTCCCAGGAGTTTCCCCTCGCTTCACGGGCATGATTCCCGGGCAAATGCGGAGAGAATTAGGTTAGGGTGAGTGGCTGGATCTCAAACACGCCACGATGAAACACGAAATGTTAAACCCACGAGATCCGCCACGGTTGTAATAGTCGATTGGCTCAAGGCGACCGTTGAACACAAGAAAAAAAATGATAATAAACACTCGTCTTCTCATCGTTTGGTCCAAATCGCAAGAATGTCAGAGAAAAGTGGGAATAACTTCCAGCGTGCTTGGTGCACGGTGACCGCATCGCCTTCAAACCAAACGACAATAACGAAAATGTTGTGGGCCTTTCAAAATTGATTCTCAGTATTCGAATATAATATGATGTTGAATAGTAAAAAATCCAATCCAAAATCGAGTTTGAAAATAACAATGAATCTACCAAAGCTTCACGACGTACAATTTACGCAACAAGGGGACCGAACCAAAACGTGACAATTTCTCACGGGTGTAACGCAACGAGGAAAAGTGTGTAGTGTGTGTCAAGAAGGTACGCGGTAATCAGAATTCATCAATCATAGTATCTTCAATCTTCTTATTGATGCAAATCCAATTTCAATGTTGATGTCCATCTTTCGACAATGCAGTGGCCACCTTTGCGAGACCCAACTTAAGCTGGCAATATCCGTGATTGAATAGACAATAGTTTCAAAATCCTTGACGTTGGCGATCGTTGTTCCGATCGCATGTGTCCATCAACCATTGGCAATTTATTGAGGGTTCGCAACGACCATCCAAATATTCAAACAATCTCCAAATAAACCTATTGATCTGGGTATGACAAAATCGATTCTTCATCCACGTTGTTCTCTTCGTGAACCAAAATCCAGTGAATGACATGAATCTTGACTCTATCTGCACTGAAGAGAACTTTTGTCAGCGTAGTGTCAATTCCTTCCAAAATATTGCGAATAAAGGTGTAAGTCGTGTGTAAGAAATACACTTTCATAGATAGGACTATATATAAATGACACAACACAGTGAGAATGTGAACAATTGCAATTTACAATTTTTTGATGTTCTTGAGTTTCAACTCCATGTTCCAAGACCCATAAAAAATCTAAAATCAATGAGCCACAAATTCAGAGCGCGGCGAGCAGCCGCCCCCTATGAACAATTGTGACAAACTTTGCGACATCGTAAGATGTTGTCAACATGAGTTATGTGACATAAACCATCAACATGTACAAATTCAAGGTATTTCTCCATGATCATAAAACAACCACAAGAATATACATGAATCAAGTATACATTCGAGGCGCGGCGCACGACCGCCCGCTTTGAATAACTCAAAATGAGGATCGGAGTGCCAACATTTTTGTCAGAAAATATCTGACCCAATCAGGACCAAACCATCTTCCGGAAACAGCCATTCCAATTTTCTGTCACACTCGAATCCAACAACAAGAATTCTAACTCAACTCGATTCTAATAGTTTGTGCATGCATCACTGATCAAGGACATGAGACAATATCGACGCCTCTTCCGAAGATTAACACATTCGCTTACGCCCACGGAGACTAACACGGGGGTCAAAGATTAGCATTTGCTCTGTTACGGCCACGAATATTAACACTTACTGCGTACGCCACGAAGATCAACACTTTCGCCTCAGCGCCACGAAGATTATCTCTCACTGCTCAAGAGCACGAAGGATTTTACCTTTAATTAAAAGAATAAATTTTAAATATTATTTGATTTCAATAAATTTTATATTTACTACTTAAACTGCACGAAGATTAACACATTCGCGCATTTCTTTCTTGAAGGGACGAAGACTATAAGTATTCCGTCTCGAGGCCACGAGAAGTAACACATCCCTCTTAGCGTCACGAAAATGAACACATTTGTAGACTTCATTTTTGAAGGGATGGAGATTATAAGTTATTCGTCTTGAACGAAATGCTTACAGTCTCCGTCCCTCCATGAATGAAGTCTACGGATGCGTTAATTTTCGTGCCGCTAAAGAGAATGTGTTTTCTTTTGTGGCCCTAAGACAGAATACTGTGTCTCCGTCCCTTTGAACGAGAACGTGTGCAAGTGTGTTTTAGTCTTCATACCGTTCAGGAGTAAGTGCTAGTTTCATGGGCCATTGAGCAGTAAGTGTTATTCATCGTGTCCCTAAGGAGTAAGTGTTAGTCTTCGTGAACTTAACAAGAATGCGTTAATCTTCGTGCCCCTAAGGAGTAAGTGTTAGTTTTCGTGGAGCTTAGGAGAATCCGTTAATCTTCGTGTTTACAACGAATAAACGTTAGTCTTCTTCAGTCACAAGAAAAGAGGTGTTAATCTTCGTAAGAGGCATCGATATGACCAAAACCCATAAACCAATCAATGAAGCTTCGTAAACTCGACTAGTTTGCCAACGACTGTGCCAATGCAAAACTAGCCGTAAAAATGATTCGACAGGCAAATTTGAGTTCTCACGGTCACCGCAGCTACTGCTAACGGCAGAGAGAATCGACTCAAAGTGAATCGGTTCCAAATCAAACCGAATATCAAAGCACCATGGGTGATGATGCTACCAAATGAGGGAATGAATCAAGGATCATCCCTCGCCCATGTGGAAGAATGAATCAAGGATCATTCTCTGCTGAAGTGGATGCTCCATTGAGAATGAAGGCAGAGCACATGTTAGAATGACTCTGCAGTAGACCCCATTTGATCAACTGTCCACAAACCAATTATCCAAAATTGAGACGACAAGTTCTCAGCCAAATAAACCAACCATGAAATCTTACCAAACGTGAAATGTCTCGGGATATGAGACGTGATCTCTTCTGTGCCCTGAAACACAGCGAGAGTTGCCAATCAAACCAAACCAATTTTTGAGAATGAGTCGATGATGATCTCTACTTAATATGAAATTGATGAATGAGTGCAAATTCAACCAGACTTGAGATGTCTCGTACTATGAGACGCGATCTCTATCGTGCTTTATAGCACAGAAAGAGCTGCCATTCAAACCAAACCAATTCTTGAAAATGAGATTATGATACTTGGACAATGACTTGAAAATGAGTATGCATATGTATATAGTACAGTATGCATAGCTTATTTTCCAAAACCAAATATTCACAAAATGAGAAACTGAATCTCGTCTGTATAAAGTACAGAGAGAATCTTGATCAGAAGTAGAGCTGAACCAGAACCAAATGAAAAAACATGCAGCAAACCCATGATTCAAAATTGAGTGAACATTCAGCCAATCAATTTTCCAAACCCAAATGAACTTTTGAGTGGACCAAGTGCAAGATATTTTGAATATCTACTATCCCCTGGGATGAGTCGAAGAGACTCTGAATCAAAAATTGTCCGAAGGCGATGCCTGCGCAGCAGATGCGTGATGAAATTCCGAAATTCCACATCCATATGTGACCAGTAGGTTCTGCATACGACCAATTAGCATCAGCTCAGTCAATCCAATCCAATTGTGATCAATCTCACCAGTGTACGCCTGATGAGACGTCAAAGTTGTGACAGGTTGTAGAATCGGCTGCAGTGATGTTCCTCAACAGAAGAAATGCAGAATGAGAACGAATCGTAGATGATGGTGTATGTCTGTGGCCAATCGCACGCACTATTTGAACATGATGAACATCCACGAGATTCTGATTTCCACGACTCTACGAATCCATGAGAATTAGAAGGAATCATCAACTACAGCGCGAACTTTGACAAAAAGTCAGCAGTTGTGCATCAAAATGCATCTCCAAATATCTACAGCCAAGAGTTACTCGCGAAGAGTAATCAGTCCAAATAAATCAAAATTTCAGAAATGAAGAACATGAAATGTTCTCGCAACTTATTGTATGCTGAGATATGTCAGAAACAATCCAAACATTCACCAAAAACTTTAGTCAAGTGACACGTTTACACGGTTGACTATGATGATATCCAAAAACCCAACTCGAAAATAGAGTATGATCGAGATTTTCATTCATCTGATCAAGTGAATTATATTGCAAAATTTTCCGAAAATTCATGAAAATTTCATAAAACCAAGTAATGAACTATTTGATTTGAGAGTATTCTACACTATGAATCCAAAGCGCTCCTGATCGAAATATCAAAAGGCCACTCAAAAAATTAAACTTGTTCCTGATATCAACATCCAACAAAAAAGACGATACAAAAACGCATCAAAGGTGCGAGCCGGGTGCTCCATTCAACTTTGAATTCCGACTATGGATCCAATTTGCCAATCGATCGTAGCAAAAACAATATCCATCAAATATGCTGAGTGAGTGTCAATACCGAATATAAATACTCGGCCAAGCGCAACCAAAACGAACCATCATATACTTGTTGAGTCTCTCACCAGCTGATCGTATCATGGTGTGTGAGCGTAAAAGAGACAGCGCTCTTAAAGCACGCAAGTATAGCTATCCGAAGGAGAAAGATATATGGATCAATACGCTCACCAATACCCTTGTGCGATGAGCTGGGCGAGCAACGCAGCCAACTCATCCCCACCAATCCAGTGTACGCGCCCAGGCAGATGAGTCGCGCAGCAGGAGAAATCCCCTCTTCAGGCGCGTCGCCGATCAAGACGAAGCAACGGAAAAGTGGTGGGCTGATGGATGACGCCGTTGTGACGTCACAGCGGCGAACAGCAGGCTCGAACGATGGTGAATCGCGGGAAAATTGCCCGCCAAAATTATTGCGCTGCCTTGCTGCCGCTTCCAGACGATGACGCCACCACTTCCAAACCAATAATCTCACTGCTGCACAGCTGCTATGGGGCCAGGATGTCCTTTCTGGACCTCGATGATGCCGTTGATTGTCGGCGATGCCATGCGAAGCCAAATTCTCACAACTCCCGCGTCGAACACTCTTATTCGACGGCCGCGAGCTCCGATTTCTCCGCGCACCATCACATCATCTGCACTCGCTCGCGGCGAGAATCACTCGCGTCCAACGATGCTAATCAAACCACCAAGAACCAATCGAATTGCCGAAGTGCACTGAGCCCCAAGCGCGCTCAGCTACCAAAAATTTTCGCGAGGTGAATGAATAATTCTTCGAAAAATACCCGCCCAATAGAACAAATAATTCAGAGGTGGGATTGGGCGCTCAAATCGGAGGGGCAGTGGAAGTACACTCGGTTAAAACTGAATAAAATAGCACTTCAATCACAAAAGTAGTGTGTTAACAAAAGTGTAAAAAGGTAAAGACGCGGAGAGAGTCGAGGGGTGGATTAGTTGCGGAGTAAACAATTGCTAGATGAATTTAGGCGAGAGCTCGCGGCGCGGATCGAGGGCGCGAGATCAGCCGAACTTGAAGTCCCGCCGATCCATGGTCAAGTGACTGCCAAATCGCTTACGGATGATTGACAACGGCAGGGTGCGAGGTGAGATGCGACGTTGCCCAATTTCATATTTAAATGCGCCAATGGCCATAGTTTCACAGATCGAACGATTCGAGGGGGGCACAAGGGGTCATCGCTCTCGTGCCTCGCAATTTGCTTCCTCGAACATTCGAAAGCTTCGAAATCTAAAACATTCCCGAACAACCAGTTTTAAGATTGCTACGTCTCTCGTCAATGATGAACGAAGGTTACGTCGGAGCGTCATCGGAAAACCTACCAAGAGTGGACTTGGAGATGCTCATTGAGTATATAAGTACTTCTGACTTATTCCAAGGTTGTGAATTGCGAAATGTTGAGACAACCAGCTAATTTCCTGGAATGTGATACGAAGAACATAGCTCTCTTTATGATTAAATTGATATATCTCTTTCGTTCTTACTAAGTCGATACTTGCAAATTATGGCATTGTTGCCATAGGGTATGTGCAACTGAAGCGCAATAGGCTATCATGCATGATACATGGGGAAACATGCCCTGAGCTCAGAGATAATTCCAAGAACAACAGCGTTCGTGTAGTCAGTAACGAAGAAAAAGAAACTATAGAACAAGCTCAATACCTGGAGCCGCTTCTGAAGGTGGTCGCAAGCATGCCGTTGCTCTCTTAGCTTAGATTCACCGGGAATCTGATGAACCTTCTTGAACTTCGATAACATGCTACTGGAGGAAACCAGCTCTTCAGAGGGTAGGAACCAGTATCAAGTACTTCACCATCAAAGAGATGGTTGGAATTGGCACATCAAGTGCGGTATCAAGACCCTCTCCAGATCTCCTCTCTAATTCAGCTCTTCCCAGAGTTCTACAGCAGATCCATAGACAATAATAGTCACTTACTCCAATTTCATAGTAAAAATACTGTGCAAAATTTGTCATGGCATCATCAAGCTATTTCATACTCTGGTAATAGGAACTGTCCGGCGAGTTTCCTTGAGTTCTGTAAAGAGACCTTGGCTCCGGAACATTGTGATTATATTCCAATGATCACTGCCCAGCAAAGTAGCTTTATGTCAAGGTTCGAACTGAGATATGGTCGGATTACTGCTTCAATAATCTACGAAGAAGCTGTGTGCAAGACTACAGATAGCTCGTTGGTTGGGAAAATTCTTTCTATGAATAATTACGACAACCCAGCGATGGATCGCGGCAGATGGCAAGAAAGCCAAGTGCGCAGTGGAGTACAAAGAATTTTGATCAGAGATTGGAATGAAGGGAAAGTCAAAACAAGTGAACTCATTTTGAGAAGAAATTCTCCAGCTCTCAGTGTTTCGCCGGATGGTTCAACTGAGACAGCTGTGGTAGAGATCAAGTGTCCTTCAGATGAACAGACTATCGCAAGCTATCACGATGGCGAGGGAATGAAAAACGAGTACAAAGCTCAGATACAACTGCAAATGATATTTTCGGAAAGGCGTGTGGGAAACTTCTGCATAGCTGCCACAGATTTCGAAACAAGTGAAAAAGTTACCATTTACCAATTAGATTACGATCAAACATTTGTAATAGCTGTGATAAGAAGAGCAATAGCTTCCTTGTCAGAAAATATATTTCCGTATCTAATGCGTGAATAATTGTATCAAAAATTATGCATAATATAGTTCGAAATGAGATTTCTATTTTTAGATGTTAGTTTGTTCGATTATCGGTGATTGTAGATTTACTAAACTGTAAACAATGTTGACTATAGAATCAAGGTGTCCAATTTAATGATTGTCTGTTCTTGCATGGATGACCAATATTCTGTAGTTTCTGATTCGGTTGATCGCTCTCTCAACACTAATTCTAATACTTGCAATCGGCTTCGTCGGTTTCACTTCCTCCTTAGAGCTTCTGGTTCCTTCTGAGAATGCTAGGTGGCCGTATCAACTCGCATTTCTTCTTTTGTAGCAAGAGATCTAGTAGTTCAAAGCCACGATCGGCCGGAACACTGCAACCTCCGGGCAAAATATCCAAATAGCCACAGTTTTCAACAACAGACACATCGGTAGCTCTTTCTGCGACTCCATCAGGAGTGGAGGTTATAACATCATCTACCGTAACAGATATCAAATTTTTCACTGAGTTACATTTCATGTAATCAGACCACGACAAGGCTTGAAAAAAAGCGTTGGAAAGTTTTTGTATCTCTATCTCGAAACACTCTATGATGCTTTGAACATTTGAATATCGGTACCTGAACCTAATTGGGAAGTTTGATCGAATATCGTATTCTTTTGGCGAGATGATTAGCTGCTTGAAAAAACCTGGCATTTCATCGACACTTTCCCCGAATATTCTAGCAGCTTGGCTATCCGATACGCTGAATTAATATCCAAGGATAGAGGAAGGAGGATTTGTTCGGATTTTTTTCAGGACTGAACGAATGTCCCTGGATCTCAACGATAAATCCTGATGCATTGGGAGAAGTTACCATGTACCATTCGTATGACGCCCTTACTAGAATCATCCAAGTCTTCTTTGTTAGCTTAAAGCAAGGCGAGTGAGGAGCACTCCAGTCTATGATGTATTCTTATGTTCTTATCCTATCATGCCTTGTGATATTAGCCTTGCATTTTTTTGACCGTTTTGTTTTTGAACTTGATTGGGCTCAAACACTTGTAAATCAAATAATCGATAATGCGTAGAATGTTCTGTGATAGATACTCCAATGGTCTAGCGATTAGTGTTTTATATTTCGCGTTACTCAGCACAAATTTTGAAAAAGAAATTTGGTTTTATGTTCACTTTTAATTTTAAGTTGTTTATTGTACCACCATATGTATATTCCTATTGCCTATCGTTCTGTCAAGACCTAGGCATAAATAAATCTTTTATCAATCAATCAATCTCTCTCTCTTAGTTTTTTGGATATGAACTCTACGTGCAATTGTATTTACAATTTGTTTCCCCGTCATTCATTGTAATGTGATTATTTCAGGCTCGCTTGCAATGAACCATTATATATCCTCGCAACCTGAGATTCGATTACATGAATCCAGCTGGCTACGCCTCCGAATATCGCTCGTGACACAATGTAGTTTCACTGTATTCTCAATGGATCGGGGTGATTTTGTTATCCATTCTTCATTGCGCAGAATATTCTTGTGCAACTCGATTTTCATGCGGAACGTTGTCCGTTTTGAATCAAAACCAATGCGGCAGGCGGTCTGTTCTAGCCGCTCAAGTCGATTTGAATCGGAATTTGGATCCTTCTAGAGAACTCTAAATTCCTCAACCCTTCTGCCGTTGACCCCACTTCACGAGATTCGCACACGGACCGCGAGCCGTACTTTCATCCCGATCCCGCTAGGTGCGAACCGATGGCACGGTTCTGGATATCACTTTGCATGCGCGCAGCTCACGAGCTCCGCCCATGCACGCCAGCCCCTCGTTGCAATTTTCCAGAGTCACTTTTCTTCGTAAATAGTTCATCGCTCTAGTCGTACGTTTGTTTTCAGTTAGGTTCAATGTTACGCAACCAATCATTCTCAAGTGAAATCGCGAGTGTCGATTCTATCCCGCTCTACTCTCACTTCTCTTGGCCCTCAATCATCCCACTCACCAGGCGTGTGTTGCTCTTGCACACGCTCACAGAACGCACAGCTGTTGATGCTGGAACGCACCTGCTCTTTAGCTTTTGCGGTCGAGAATGTTTTGGGGTAACATCGGAGAATCTATGTCAGTGCCAACGGGTGGACTCTGCACCCTGGTACTTCGTTCCGAAGAACGAGGTTATAGGAAGAGGTCAGAAAAAATTGAGTTTTCAAGACACGCTTTTATTCACAGCTCTAATATTGTTCTGAACAACTGAAACGTATGAAATAATATCACCTGGAATTGTATCGGCCAGCCCACTTCATTCTGAGGAAAATCGTATGTTATGCAGTTGCCTATACCTCTTTTCGTAAAGAGCGATCTATAACCCTAATCTCTATCCATCTCTTGGGGAACTCTCCCAACCAGAATCTCAGAGAACATTCACTGTACCATAATTATATACGATAGAAGCGTGGTATGCTGAGCCACTGGGCAAGAGATTTTATGATCTGAGGATGTTCTCTCATTGGCAATCTTGAATCTCAAGTCTTGGACAATGGCACTCCACGCTTTTATCATCTATAATAGGCATCTTGCATTTTTCACCCCCCCCCCTGAAAAAAGGTTTGGTAAATTTGAGAAAATCGAGATGGGGAGGGTGCAATTGGGAAGAAATTCCCAAAAATTGTTTTCGTCTTGCGCAGATTGTTTGAAAGTTAGACGATTGTGTTCCTATGACGTCACACAGTGCAAGTCATCTTACTGTCAAACAATTTGCGCAAGACCAAGAAAATTTTTGGGATTCTTTCTTCAATTGCACAATGCTTGTCTCGATATGCTCGTATTTGCCAAACCTTTTTCTGAAGGGTTCGAAAAAATTGCAAGATGCCATACAATAGCGACAGTCGATGACCTTGTCGGATTGACGTCGCATAGCGCAAGTCATCAGACTTGCAAACAATTCTCGCGAGATGAAAACAATTTGTAGAGATTCTTTTTCCAATTGCACCCTACCTATCTCGATTCTCTCGAATTTTTCAGACCTTTTTTTCAAAAAAATGCAAGATGCCATACAATAGCGGCAGTCGATGACCTTGTCGGATTGACGTCGCATAGCGCAAGTCATCAGACTTGCAAACAATTCGCGCGAGATGAAAACAATTTGTAGAGATTCTTTTTCCAATTGCACCCTACCTATCTCGATTCTCTCGAATTTTTCAGACCTTTTTTTCAAAAAAATGCAAGATGCCTATGTTCTCTAAGATTCTGGTTGGGAAAGTTCCCCAAGAGATACATGAAGACTAGGGTTAGAAATCATTCTTCACGGAAAGAGGTATACGCAACTGCATTGCATACGATTTTTTTCGAAATAAACTGGGCTGGCCGAAACAATTTCAGATTATTCCATGGATTTTAGTTGTCTAGGAAGATATCAGAGCCGTGAATGGAAGCGTACCTTGGGAACTAATTTTTCCTAACCTTTTCCCATTTTATATCTCTCAGTGAGATGGGTCAGCGTAAAGCATATCGATCTCACTAAAATGAATGGGCCATTTCAGAGCATTTTAGCCAGAGCCGTCACCAGCGGGGTCTGGAAAAAATCCCAAAAACCTTTTTTCTGTTAGTACCATGTTTGAATAGTACGAAAAATTCTTTTTGGAATTTTTTTGAAGCCCTCCATGGGCCTGAGGGCCCATGAAGAATCTGTTTGAGGCCCCTTTTTAGCTTATTTTGGAGAAATCATAGCTCCGACTAGACTCAATATTTTTGGACGTACTTGAGCGCATTTCCTTCCTCAAGACTGGTTCTTCCAAGAAAGAAATTGTCCAAGACCGATTATTGAGCCTAGCACCATCTAGGAGCTATTTGTTGAGAGCACATTTTAGCGATTTTTGGGCCTCTTTCAAAGTCATCTAGCTCCCCATTAGACATGAGATAATCGACTTTCACCAGTGGTCATTTTGAAGGTCTTGAAAAAAATCTACAATTGGACCACTTGTAAAAGTTGATTATCGGACTTTTCATAGGAGTTACAGTCGTTACAGGTTGAGCAGTTTCTTAAAAATGCCAAACTTTGAGCTCAATTTGAAAAAATCTTTTTTCTGTGTGAATATGTTTTTCGATACAAATACTTCTAATGAGAACAATAATCTGGGTAGGCCATTCAATTCCTGATTTTATTCAGGCAATTCAAAACACCCTTTTTTGACTTTGTGCTTGAAACGCCACCATGGGCATGGCTCGCATATGCTTCCATTTAAGTTATTGTGCACCAATCTGAGTGGAATTCCCCCCCCCCTCCGCCCCCAAAGTACTCTCAAATATGAGTGAAAACTTCCGGAGGCGAGCCTCGAGCCACAAGCGAGCTGGAGGTTCGAACCATCAGGTCCGAAATGGGCATTATTTCGTCTCATTCGGGCAGGCGAGCGAGGACTTGATTCCCCGTGTTCCTGCTCACAAACGAGATTATTAAGTCTAGTCGGAGCTATGATTCTTCCAGAATAGGCTAAAAAGAGGCCTCAAAAAGATCTTTCATAGGCCCTCAGGCTCACGGGGGGCTTCGAAAAAATTCCAAAAAAAATTTCTCGTACTATTCAAACGTGGTAGTACCAGAAAAAAATTCTTGGGATTTTTTCCAGACCCCCCTGGTGACGGCTCTGGATGAAATGCTCCGGAATGGCCCATATACAATCCTGAAAACCACGGGCATCTCTTATCTTGACAAAACCCGTGTGCGCGCGCCGCTAACTGCAGGCTAAATAATGCATCGAAGAGGATTACCGAATACCGAGTTCCACCAAACGTTTGGTGGAGTTTGGTTCGGTTTTGGTTGTTGAATCAACCCTGAGCCGCTCTCGGACTTCTGCTGCGTGGAATGAAAACAAGTAGCAGTGGCGCATGTATAGGTTAGGGTGTACGAAAAGAGACAGAGAGAGATGAAGCTTACGAGCAATATCTATATATCTAACCTGAAACTTCACTCCCGCTGACTAGCGATCCGCTGAACAGTTCAGTACCGGAAGCTTGTGTACGACGAAAGAGTTGTCTCTCTCGCTCTCACGGCAGAGAACGGGCCTTTTGCCGTACCGGAAACGCATGAACGAAAAATGGCTAAAGTGAAGAGGAATACAAGCGTATAGGGATGACATCCTATCTATCATCCGGAGAACTTCTCTTGCAAGAGCCTAAGAGATCCTTGCCAGAACCCGAACCTTCTTTTCGAGAATCCCACGAAAATTTCTTGTCCATTTACGAGAAGTATGGCAGAACTAACATTTCCATTTTGTAGTCCACCCCTCCTCCGAGTCTCTCAGAAGCCCGTCACCTCGAAGTCTAGTTCCTATTGAGGGTGTCCGTCTCGATCCTGCGTGGCATGATTTTGTTCACTTTTCGCATTCTTTTTCAAACCACCTACTGCTAGGCCTCGTCAAGTATCGCTTAGAGTGTTGTGGCTTCGTAGATCCCACTTTCTGTTTCCAATAGAATTACAAAAAACATCCTCAGATGATGATTGATGTCGAATGTAATCTTTGAGGGTGAATCCAGAAAGACCAGGATCAATCGGTCTAACCATTCGGCTTAGTCAAACGACCATCCTCGTCAATATTATCCTGTCGACTTAGTGAGTTATTCCTCCACTGTGATGGAATACGGCGTCGATTTTCTCAACGTTCTCCCAAATCATCATTCTCCGATCATGGAACTCTGTAAGAGGTCGGTCTGTTGAACGAATTCATCTCTCCGATACTTCCAGGTCATGAGCCAAGAAGTGAAGAAAGAGAATCCCCTGCAGTTCAAGTTCCGAGCCAAATTCTACCCCGAAGATGTAGCAGAAGAGCTGATCCAAGATATCACCTTACGACTCTTCTATCTGCAGGTGAGTTAGATGATGTCGTAATCGACCCAGATGCGAAGGGTGGGGATTCAGAGTTTCAAGTATGGGCAAGTTCTAGTAGACGAAACTCCGTTACAATAATGATCTCTATCCTACACCACTGTCATCCCCTACAAATACCGATACTACGTGGCAGTCTTCCATGTTATCAGATCCGTACTTCCCGGGTGTGACGTCCATGACAGTCACGTACGTCTTTCAGGTTTGGTTGTCTGCTTGCCCTCGTGAAAATCCACGGAGGCGCGTGAGAGCAATCAGACGACGACATAGCTATGATGCGCGGCATGCTTCATCTCTCTCTATCTCTCGTAGTCCCTTCAATAACTCCTCCTCCCATCTAGGGAGGGATATCACGCATTTGGGTGGGATGCTCTGATCGCGCCTTAGTCACTCTTGAACCATGGCCTCAGCGAGTCAACGCAACGTTCACATCAGTGTGGAATTGAAGTGTCTTAGTTGGGATTGATGTGATTTATCGTTAGTTTCATGTTATCAATGTTATTGTATGAGGGTCTCTCATTGTTGTTCAGTGAAAGTCCATTTTGCAACAATAGTTGTTTAAAAGTTCATGGATATTTGTCATTCCATTGTGGTTCGAGTATAATAAGAAAAAGGGAAAATTTGATCTCTAACGACGACCTGAATTGATTGCAAAATCATCTAAAGATTATTACTGGGGGAATTTCCCTTCTATTTTGTTCAATTCAGTGATTAATGGATGATGCAGCCAGAGTATGTTTGTTCGTAGCCCAGAGTTTCACGATTTACAGAGAATATACGAGTCTATGGATGAGTCATTTACTGATAGGGGACCTTTCAAGGTCCTGTGTAGAATGACTCAGAAATGTACGGATTCAGTTGGGCGGAAATCCTTTGAATGGATCCGTCAGTCAGCTAATAAGATCACCGAATCCTTGACATTGCATGAGCTTTCTCGCGAGGCGCCCTACCGCAGACAATAGCCAAATACTTGATTCTTCGTATGTGTATGTCTCTTAGATTGATTATTAGGGGAAAAGTTCCATAATGATGTTAAATTTACTCATTTTTGAAAAATCTGTCCTATCGTCATTGCTTGATTCTTAATTGATTATGATTTTGCAATCAATCAACATCGTCGAAATTGAGAAGTAAATGAATCGAATTTTGATGAACCTCAGTAGAAATCATTATAGAATCTACCAGTTGGATATTAACCATCAAAGACGAAAAAATCCACCAAAATCACTTATGACATTATAGAATCTCTTTCAAGTCATTTTAAAATCATTTGGAAGTTTATTCTAACTAAACCTATGAAATGGAAGGAGACGAGAGAGGATAGACAGGCAAATGTCCCGTCTCTGTTGAATTTTATTGGATTATTCAATATTCATATTTTTTTTTCTACAATTTTTGAAGGAATTCTATAATTTTTAAGAGATAGTACAGAAATATTCATGATATCACCTATATTGAATATTTTAAATGATTTGAAATCCCCAGGAGTACGTTTTTCCCTTGATCTGAGTGTGTGTGTGTGTGTTTGTGTGTGTGTGTGTGTATCCCCGATAGAATTATGAGGAAGGTTGTGTGTATAGGTATTGAATATTGAAATTGTTTGTGTATGTGCGTGTATGGGTGGGTGCGTGAGTGAGTGTGTGTGTGTGTTAAAAGAGTAATTACATCCGTGTTGATTGATATTATGAACTATATCAATAATCATTAATGATTTGAAAGATTATCATAATAACTCACCAGTGCAGCTTTCTAATATGACCGCGACAGTTCCAGTAGCAAAATCATTCTTGTTCATCCTGTGAATGATCAGCTGCTTGCGGATTGTCTACTGATCTATCTTCTGAAAATGAATGAAACGGAAGATACATCATTGTTCGTGGAATGATTGAATTGGTTCGTGTGTTGAAGAATTGTTTGGTATACCATAGTAGTATTTGTAATTGAGTGAATGAGCGTGAGTGGTTGTGAATGTGAGTTTGTGTGTCTGTGTGCTCATATGAGTGACTATGAGTAAGTGTGTTAGGCTGAACATTTTATGCTTACTGATTATTATTAATTAATTAATCAATTATTGTTTGGGTCATGATTAAAATGTTGATTTTTTTCAAGAGGTTATTGTAATCACTTACCAGTGCAGCCTCCTATGATGATCCTTGAATTTCGTAGTGGATTTGAGTTACCCTCCTGTGCGGTCTTATAATGTTCTCATTGCAGAGTTTCTTATGACTGTTGGATGCTACAAATTCAATCAAGGGAGAAATAGCTCATATTCCATACTGTAGCTACCCGGCTTATAGCTGCACGTACCAGCTCGTACCTGTCATTCCTCGCAGTAGTAATTGCTGGTACCTACACAGTGCGGAATGAGTATGTGATGGATTTTGGAGAGCCGCTCCAAAGGCACGCAACAGTAGTTGTCAGTATGTGACGGGTACTGGATAAGTACGTGACGGATTCTGGAGCCCTCGCTCAGCGAGCCGCGTGGCAGTGAATGCGTGTATGGGCTAAGTACGGAATGAGCACGTGACGGACTCTGAGAGCGGATCACGGGGTACCATGAGGCAGTAGTTGCCAGCACGTAACAGGTACGGGACGAGTATGTCACGGACTCCGTGAGCGCGGCTGATCGGATTCAACATACCTTGAATGACGGTGTGTCCTGCTACGTAATTATCATGTAATGAGTATGTGATGACACCAACGTACGCAGGCAGTCAGTGAAGTGCTTCAATGGCTGGCATATTTGAAGGGTTGATACGATGCAAACTAGCCATGCATACAACGAATTAGCTGGCTGACGTGGCATTTGTTCATGTAATGAATTCACAGTCAAGTGTATATGATATGTGGGATGGAGTCTCAAAAACAATTCACAAATAATCAGAATACTTCCCGTTCACTCTACCCTTTTCGAAATTTTGTCGTCCTTTCATCGAACCGATTGTTTTGAATTTGAGGAATGGCATTTTGGGACTCATCGTAGTTCCATAACGTACCTAAATTGTGAGGTCAAAGTAATGAGAAATAACACTTCAGGATTGGAGTGTTGAGGTTGTCATGTATGGCCAAAGGAGTTGGTTTTTTGGACCCTATGGGTAGGTGATTTTTCTTCGTGATGTGAACCGCATTCGTTTTTCTATTGACGAGTAATCAGATGGTCGAATCGTGATCGATAATTTCCTAATGATAATGGTATCAAATTGGAATGAATGAATGGATGGATGGAAACTCAAGAAGAAAGGAATGGTGGCTATGGGATGCTGTTCCGCGGATTTGATATCATAACTCTTCAATCATATCCCACGAAGTCTACTTTGGTTCATTCTTGGGGGAGACCACAATGTTCGCGAATCCACGTTGCGTTATCATACATGCACCTGAAACGAATTGACCCACAAAGAGAGTCCCAAATTAAACTCGTCTGTTGTATCTGATTTCATGCACATGGGTGTTCTGGCGAAACTTATGAGATAATAATCGAATGAATCATTGAGGGTATCTCTAAGTACATTCTTGCTGTCTCAAATTACGAACCTCTAAACGATATTCGGATTAACATTAAATCTCGTTCGACGGTCGAAATGTTCCACGAGCCATTGTAATAAGTTTTATGTAAGTTTTCCTTGATGAAAGTGTATCTGCCTCATTCCAGGCCATCCCGTACCAATTTATTTTTGAAAAAAATCGTCAGGCGCAACCTCTCCATACCTCAGAATCTCGGAAAAATTGATTTTCGTACTTTGCAGAGCTCTTCCCCGCGGTAATCTGGTTTTGGTAAATTTTTTGGTCAGTTCCGTGTAGTACTAGTGCGACCCTTAAGAGCGAGATTACGGAGGCCCTAGTCAATTTTTTCAAAGTGTTTGATGGCCAAATGAGAACCCCAAAATCTCAAGACTGTAGCTTGGATCGTTTGGCCGTGAGATCCATTTCAGTAAAAAATGTCAGGTTTCAGTGTGCAGCTCGAATGTCAGGTTCCGTGCGCCGCTACCATATTATGCGTGTTATCCTTAAGGTACCGATGGGTGGAGATATTTCAATCTGTGCGCGAGTTGGATTATACATTATATGCTTGAATAAATTGAAAAATACATGTCAGAAGCTTCCGAAGTGGGATTTCGGGTTGGCACATTTTCGGCCTCAAAATTTTGAAGTTCCAACGGAACTACTCATATATATTGGGGTGAGACGGAAAATGAAAATGTTTCCAAATTGTTACGCTCGGGGTCACAAATTTTGCTATTCTGTACGTAGATAAAGAAAAAATTGGTTCGCGGTCTTTAAAATAACTTTCCCGGTAGAGCAAAAACCCTTAAAATTTTTGAAAATGAAGGTTTTTTCAGTCTTTCTTGTATTATTTATCAAATTGATCGAATGAAGCGGAGGACGTTTCCGTGATCATCTTATGTACTTTTGCACGGAGAAACTGAATTCGTGGTTCGCCCAAGCCTCAAAGAGCAAGACTCTTTGTGGATTGCGAGATACTGATCCTGGCGAAAAAAACGAAGGTTTCCGGAAAACAACCAATTATGCTGAAATTGGTATGTGTGGGAAAACTTCCACCCATCGGTAGATCGAAAATTTCACGACACTCAAGCACACTACTCCTCCTCATACATTCTGGCCGTCTGAGAACGATCCCGGTGGTTTTAGGGCCCTATGATGCGTGAGAATCAATTGAAGAAGAACTGTTCACCGACGTGTGGAGCCCGTGTATGAGGATGGGCAATAAATATCAGCATGGGACGAAAATCGTCCATCATCATCTGCTCAATATCTCAATTTGACGCATGCGAGCTCCATTAAACCACCGACATCGTTCTCAGCCTGCTAAAATGCGTAAGATAAAGAAGCGTGCTTGAGTGTGGTGATAGTTTGGATCTACTATTAGGCAGAAGTTCTCCCACACATGCCAATTCCAACATGATTGGTTATTTTCCGAAGGGGTGCGGTTTTTTATTAGGATCGATATCTGAGGATATCTCCGAAACTTCAGACTATCGGCCTCAAAACGTGTCACAGCGTTGGAAATCGAAATATACGGCTAGAGCCTGTTATTGAGCAAGCACGATGGTTTGAGTATGAGGATTCTATGCAATTAGGTGTTAGAATGAAGTAACGAAAGTGAGAATTAGAATATACTGAACGCTCCACCAACGGTTTCATATTTCTTGATGCATTTTTTACGAAATTGTGGTTGCACGGCCCTCGTTCAAGAGATGGTACTCGTGGAGCGAATTCTCCCGATCCACATTCGATCACTGAGGGATCGCTCTAATCCAGATCATGAATCCTGCGATCTGTGAGACTGAACCAGCCGTAAGTGGCCGCGGTTTCGCTCGAAAGACCATAGGGGGCACAGCAGTCTACAGCTGCTACTATTCCTCGTCGCTCAAGACGCACGAATTCGGAGACGAGCTCCACGACTAAAAGAGGATGTGAGACACTGGGGGGGGGGGGCAGTCATAATCGCGGGGGATTTCAACCCCAAGGAACCGACTTGGAGCTGGGGGCCGCGTGATAGACGGGGGGTAATACTCGCTAATGCCATGGAGGCATTGGGATTAGTGCTCACGAACGAGACGGGGGTTATCACCTACTACCGACACGACACTTGGTCCAGGGAGGGAGGTTCGTCTTCGGTCCTCGACCTGACGTTCATGAGCCCGTCGCTCATGGGACGTATGACATCGTGGGAGGTTCTGGACACGGAAACATTGAGTGACCATCGACATATTCGGTTTCGGCTTAGGACTGACGGACAGAGACAGGCGACACGCAGACCTCGACTGACGGGGTGGCAGGTACGCAAGCTAGACGAAGGAAAATTCCGGGAATCGATAGAAACAGCTGAGGATCTCCCGATGAACTCCACCGCGGAAGAGGCTGTGGATATGGTAACGACTACCATCACAAGAGCCTGTGACGCATCCATGCCTCGCAAGACAACACCATGCTTCTGGAGGAAACCAGAGTACTGGATCACAGATGAGATATAGGCTTTACGAGGAACGAGCAACAAGAAAAGAAGGACCGTGTGGCGATCAAGGAAGCTGCAACGACCATCGCTGGCGGAAGATGACAGAGCGTACAAGAAGCAAAGAAGGCTCTTGTTCTAGCCATCCGGAGAAGCAAGGAGAAATGCTGGGGTGAACTGTGCGACATGATTAACGGAGACCCCTGGGGCACGCCTTACCGCGTGGTCATGTCAAAGGTCCGAACCCGGAGGGGCAACCCAGCACCGACCGATGCAGCAACCTTGCGCAGCATCGTGGAAGACCTCTTCCCAGCAGGGGAACCCAGAGTGACATTCCTTCCGGAGAGCGAAGATCCCATCCCGCTCTTCACTATGCAAGAGCTACTCACAGCGGCAAAGAGGCTGCCCAACGGGAAGGCCCCTGGCCTGGACGGCATTCCGAACGTGGCTCTGAAACTGCTCTTCAAATACAAGCCAGATTTACTCCTCGACCTCTTCAACATCTGTCTGAGCGCGGGACCTTTCCCGGACGAGTGGAAATGCCAGAAGCTGGGCCTGATACCTAAAGGTCAAGGAGGTCAATCCCCTCTCAGCATGTTCGACAATATCGGGAAAATATACGAGAGGATGGTGCTCAACAGGGTGGAGAAAGCCTACGGAGAAGGCGGTGGGCTATCACCAATGCAGTTTGGGTTCCGGAAGGGACGGAGCACTGTGCACGCGATCGAGGAATTCCAAGAACGGGTTCAAGCGTCGGTAGGGAACACATACCAAGGGAGATGAGGATTCTGTGTCATCATTGCGTTGCACACAAAGAACGCGTTCAACTGCGCGAGCTCGGAGCGAGTTTATCAATCCCAAGCAGGTAAAGAGTCCCCCTATCCACTAGCCGCCACGAGTGACTACCTGCGGAACAGGACCCTCGTGTACGACACCGACGAGGGACAAGAGATCCGGGTACTGTCCGCCGGAATCGGACAGGGATCGGTTTCCAGGCCGTTCAACTGGAACACCCAGTACGAAAGCTCACTGTCTATCGAATTGCCAGAAGGAGTGATAATTGTGGCTTTCGCGGACGACGCGGGACTCATAGTATGGGCCGACAACGAGGAATTCTTGGGCAGACGCGCAAATAAGGCGCTGGCTCAAGTCTACGAGTAGATGATCAGCAGGCTCCTTGAGCTCGCTGTCAAGAAGTGCGAAGCAATTGTTGTCGCAAGACGCGAGAGTTTGACTTGCGCCACTTTCACATCAACGGGCAAGAGATCCCACGCAAGACGGAGCTGAAATACCCCGGCGGATGGCCTGACGACTAATAGTCGTTCAAGAAGCACATCCAGGAGGCCGCCCAGAAAGCGAGCAGGGTCGGTGCGGCGCTTCAGCGCCTGATGCCGAATATCGGGGGACCCAAGGAAAAGAGGCGCGCACTTCTCAACACCGTCAGCACCTCCATCATGCTCTACGGTGCACCCGTGTGGGGAAAGAGAGTAGAGAAGACCATCATCGAGAAGAGGATGGGGTCTGTCCACCGGAGAGCGGCCCTGAGAAGTATCCATGCCCACCGCACCGTGTCAGGAGATGCGGCTTACGTATTGGCGAGTACACCGCCCATCCATTTGCTCGTCGCGGAGCTAGTGAGGATCTGGGACTCGCAGAAAGTGATCGGAGCCGAACGAGTGCTCACCCCAACGATGAAGGAGATTATCCGCGACAACGAGGAGGAAACCACCCTCGAGCAGTGGCAAACTGAGTTGGATTCGCCATTCGCAGATGGCAGATGGACGCATCGACTGATCCGTGACGTAGGCAAGTGGGCGGAACGCATCCACGGAGCGATAGATTACTGAACGACGCAAGCTCTGAGTGACCACGGTTGCTTCGGTGCCTATCTGACCCGGTTCAAGAAAAGGACATCCCCAGCATGTCAGTCATGCGGGGACAACTGGGATGACGCTGAACATGCCCTGTTCACGTGCAACGACACCCGAAGAGAGTGCGCCGAGTTGGATGGATGGCTTTGTGCTCAACTAATACCTGAGAACCTCGTCCCGTACTTGCTCCGCAACCAGGAGACATGGGATAGAGTCACCGGATACATCAAGCTGGTGATGACCCGTAAGGAGGAGAAAGAGGGAAGTGAGGCGCCTCGGAGCAGGCGAATCACAGTGAATCTGCGAATACAAAGAGAAGAGGTGTAAATGGTTCCAGGAGAAATATGATGCATTGGAGAAGGAAGAAAGAAGAGAGAAGGGATCGAAGATTGAAGAAAGAAGAGAGGAGGAAGATGAATGAAGAGATGGAAGAAGATCGAAGAAGGAGAAACAACACCTCCGAGTCGTGAGAAGAGAGACGCTCGATCCTGAGCGCGAGACGCCGCCGGCCCTGAAGTAATGCTCACGCGGTGCCGGGGCCAGATTGGTAAGTTGGTGGATCTCTTCCTGGTCTAATGGCCGGCGCCAACGGAGAAGGAAGAGAGGGTTTACCCGGTTCGGATGGCCGTATCAATGGGGATTCCAGCCCGGGACTGTTGGGGAGGTGCTGGCCAGCCGTGTTTGGCTGACCGGTGCCTCTCCTTCGTACGTTGCAGCGTATTTGCCCTACAACCACCTTAGAAAAAGGAAAAAAAAAACAGATGGATTGATTGATAACCTTTCTTCGCCCGAGGGCAAAATCAAAAAAGTACAGTAGCATAATTCACATATGGTACACCTACATAATAAATAAATAAAGATGTATACATGTTTGTCTTTTTGGGCAAGGAATATTAGAATTATCACAGAAAGTGACTCGTCATTTTAAGGCATCAAAGGATGCGTAAAAGTCAAGTAAAGGAATGATAAGATACATTTTCATATATAAATATGAGTCTTCACAAGAACAATCGAGGAGGAGGAAATAGTTTCATGTAGGAAGGCATATAAAAGGCTTGGGCCAGCAGAAATATCACAGGAATCACAATTCAGTGACGGAGTAGCCATGTATAACTCTTTTAGAATGAGAAACTCTGATAAGAGCCCGAGCCGGTCTCAGTTTAGAGATTAGAATAATGCCTCCTCTCCACATCAATCCTCTGGGAAGACTGGGTCAGGAGGAAATCTTTTAAGGCCTTCTGAACACTGATATTTTCCCCAGCTGCCGAAAGCCCGGAGGGAGAAAGTTCCACAGATGAGCACATTGAACCTGGAATGATCTTCTTCCGTACTCAAGTCTCATATTGGGAAACTTGAGTACCCGCTCTTCTGCATCACCACGTGCGGGGCGTTCGGATTGGTACCTGGTAAACATCGCAGCTAGGTAGACAGGTTCTCCAAGATGCAAGATCTTATGCATCAAAAGTGCTGCGAAGTGCATTCTCCGCGAATCAGTGCGTAACCAACCCAAACGTTCCCTAAACGGGGTGATGTGCTCGTCTCTCCTAAGATCAAAAATGTACTTCACACATGAATTGCTCAGTCGCTGTATCCGTTGCCGCTGTTCGTCCGTGGCGTCGAGGTATACGACTGTGCGATAATCTGAATGCGGTTGAACTAATGACTCGACTAGGCGAATTCGGAGAGGTCTGGTGATACACGCCCTGAAAAACCGCAATCTGTAAAGGGCTCTGGTCACTTTCTTAGTTACTTGGTCAATGTGCGGCTTCCGCGACAGTTCACTATCAAGTGTAACACCAAGACTCACGACCGTATCGCTGAACGGCATGAACTTTCCTTCCTGTATCTCAACCCCTGGCAAGTCCATTCTCTTCAGATCTTTGATAGTCCTCTCAGAGCTGGAGAAGATTGCCTTGGTTTTGCCAGCGTTGAGACGCAGGACGGAACTTCTGGCCCATTCAGAAATTAGTCGTCCTACTTCTCCCAGCCGAGTGATGCCTTCCTTGATCTTAGTTTTCTCGACTGGGAGATGAGTTTGAAGATCATCCGCATAGAATAAATAGATGATATACCGACTTCTAGCAAACCAGGTAAGTCATTAACATATAAGCTGAAGAGTGAAGGCCCGGGAACGGATCCCTGTGGAACACCCAGATTGGTTTCGAGCCAATCAGAGCTACCGGATTTTGAAGTGACTATTTGGATGCGGCCTTGTAAGTATGATTTTATCCACAGAAGTGCCGATCTTGAGAATCCAAGGTTTCGGAGCTTCCTCAACAGCTTTGACGGTGTTATTGTGTCGAAAGCTTTGCTAAAATCGAATAGTAGGAGTAAGGTGATCTTCTCCCTATCAATGCCTACTCTGATGTCATCCGTCAACTTTAGTGAAGCGGTCTGGGTGCTATGGTATTGCCTGAAACCAGTCTGGAAGCGATCAAGAAGTTTCTCTACTTTTAAATACTCCGTGATTCGGTCATGTGCAATTTCTTCCAGAACCTTGGGAAGAAAGCACAGCAGCGCTATGGGACGGAAGTCCGAGACCGTTGATGGAGCTGCAGTCTTCTCCAACGCAATCAGCTGCGCTTGCTTCCAAGCCTCGGGGAAAGCGCTATGAGCGAAAGATGAATTAAAAATATGTACAATAAGATCATCAATTGCCGGGAGAGCCTTCGCGATCACGCTCTGGGGGATCCTATCCACCCCGCGGGCCTGCGAGGAGAAATGTTCAATAGCAAGGACTACATCATTGAAATTTTTGGGCTTAGATTTAAACCCCTCCTCCGGTGCAGAGTTCATATCGTCCGTTGCTTCATTGATATTTTCGTGGGGCGAAACGGAAATTTCCGAAAGGGAGCGTCCAACTCATCCGGTGTGGAACCGTGAAGTTCTTCCTCTTTGCTCTTGGGCAAAAGGCCGAGATCGCGCATCTCCTTCCAAATATTCTTGTTCTGATCAAGAGCGTCTGAAAGATGGTTTTGAAGGAAGGAATTACGCTCTTGCTCAATGCGCAGATCGACCTCTTACCTAAGCCGAAAGTACTTATTTTGAAGCTCAGGACTTTCGCACTGGTTTCGTTGCGTGCGCTCCCAGCGCCTGCGCGTCGCGTCTCGCTTATCCATGAGCACCCTACACTCAGGACCAATCCAAGGAGCATTATTTTACGCGGGTTCATACTTTTTTCCGGTGCTAGTTCATCTGAAACGATCATTAAATTTTCATTCAAGCAGTGAATTGCGTCTTCCAAACTGGTCTCGGCATTTTCAAGAGCTGTCCAGTCACACCGGAGGAGACGGTCATTCAATGTCTCCGGAGTGATGTCACGAGAATCCCTATACTTGGAGGAATTTTTTGGCGGAGTAGGGGTGAAGACGTTGATGGTGACGTCAATGACCGAGTGCCCACCGAAACTGGGCAGGTGTCTGTTGTGAAAGTCAGTAATGGTGTCGTTGTCATCTACGTAGATGTGATCAATCCATGTATGAGATACATTGGGGTTGTGTTGATGAGTCGGGCCATGCTGCACTATCTGCAAGGCTAGTTCTTCTGTCAGTGCAGTCAGTATCTTGGTGTCGGGAAGAGCAAGTATCCAACCAGTCAGCGTTCAGATCACCCATAATGATTTCGTGACTGTAATCACCACAGAACCGGCGTAACGAGCCAAACAGCCCATCATCCTTCTGCAAGGCAATTTTAGGGGGTCTATAGATTACCGCGACTAATATTGGGGATGAGCTGCCTTGCTGCACGCTACAGAAAAGGAATTCAGGCACGCCAGGTTTCCCCGGCCCGAAAGTATTCGACGAAACCAACTTCTCAACTTCGAAGTCACTGCGCACAGACAAGGCAACTCCTCCACTCTCTCTGTTGCGATCTTGCCGCAACAATGAAAAACCTGGAATCTGAACGAGACTGTCTTCCACATACCCATCTAGCTTCGACTCGGCTACCCCAAATAGATGATAGGAGGGATCGTTAGCGACGAGCAAGCGTAGATGCTCAATCTTATCTGTGAAAGAGTTAAGGTTGATCAATTCCGCTTTTAAAGAATGACCCCCCCCCCCCTCGTCGCTCTTCAGCACCCGTATCCAGTCAGGGAGTCCTTGCTGGTTCTGCTGCCAGAACTTTATTTAGTTCCGGAACGATAGTGCAGCTCTGGGTATTATTACAGGACGCACAGATGCGTTCCGGACCACTTCGACAGGTCGTTTGAATGACCTGCAGATCAGCAAGGGTTTCGAACGTATGCGCTTGCTCACCATTTTTCCGTCTGACCCGGAAACGCCCATCACTGTGCCAGACGTATTTAAGACCCAAACCGCGTGCAACCGACCTTAAACGTATAAATTCTTTGTATTTTTCATGGCGGAGCATTTCATCTATAAAGATTTTACGGTCTGGCACATGAGCTTTCGTATCTGGGACGAGCAAATCAGGCTGGATATTGTTGGCCGTGAAATAATTATTGGTGATTGAACGTTTAACCCGAATCACTTTCCCGACTAGTCGACTACTGGAGAGTTGGACTACACATGATGGTAAATCGCGCGTGATAGCAGCTGAGGCTCGGGAAGATAGAACCGAGTCACGATTACGTGTTGGAGTCCTCTCCCCAGACGCACGCCCCGGTTGCAGGACACGGACATTAGCAATGTCTGCCCACTCCAGTGAGGGGAGAATAGACTTGAGCACTGCATCAGAAATATCAGATATCTGTGCTGGTGAGGCCTTAGGATCTTCTTTTAATACACCATTAATAATCAGTTTACAGCGCTCAAGTCCGTCATTGCCTAGTCCCTGCCCTTGCTTCCCAACGTATGGGTGAGGGGACTTGTCCATCCTAGGGGCAGTGTTAGGAATCGAGGATTGATGTGTCGATTCAGCATTACTATTCTCATCATAACGAAATTTACTGGTTTGCAGAGTACTCTGGAAGCCTGACAATAGCTCCGTTAAGGTAGAAATTTGGCCTGTCATGATAGAATTTTGCTCCGGAAGAAGCTGTCGATCCAAGCGAAGCTCCTCCAGCTGGGAGCTTTGCTTCTCCATAAGTCCCTCGAGAGAAGATACACGTGCCAACAATCGATCATCCACCTCACTTACTACTGGTGTGCAAGATGGAGAGGGAGTGGCAACGTTTTTTCGGATCACGAGGGATTTTATTTCGTCAAGCTGGTTCTGGAGCAAGGCATTTTGGTTATAGAATAGGTCCAGAGTACTCTCCCGTATATATACCCACTTTGGTTTCGGAGAATCTGACGACGTCGACGTAGTTGTTGCTGCAGGTTGATCCGAGATGTTGAGGCTATTGCTTCCCACCGATCCGACGGGGTGATCCACGTGTGGTGTACTGAGCAGCAACGCAGAGGCAGTAGTGAGCCGCGCATCAACTTGCTGCTTTTGAATATTCGCGGGCTCTGTTCTGCTGGACTCGTGGATGGTGGCGCCACTTAACGGAGGCGAAGCAGTAGCTGGTGGAATAACCCCCGCTAGCGCGAGCTGTCGACTCTCGAGGGCTTGAGAGGCACTGGTGGCGGGGAGCTCAGCGCTGCTGCCCATGGTGATATGTTGCGGGGCGAGAGGAGACTCTCCTGACGCGACACGCGAGCTGAGCCGCATGTGTGAGATCGGCTGATTACTCACACGTCTTTGTGAACTTGTTTTCTCCTTCTCTCTCTCTCTCTCTCGGCTGTTTTCGTACTGAGGCGAGAAGTCGAAGTCGTCTGCTTCGTCGTACTTGATGTTAATTTTGCGGCTGAATTCTCGCTCACCTGCAGACATCTTTCGTTTGTCACTGCTCCTTGAGATGATTTCGAGCACTTGACATGTGCTGATCTTTCGCAGATGTCGCATACTCTGCTGCCTGCACGTAAGGTGTTGTTGCAGACACAGCAGATGTTATCGCTCATCGTGCAGCAGACAGCAAAATACCGAGGCAGGGGTCTGATTGTGACGAGCGCTCCCCACGCTCCGTCCGCATCGTTCGCATCGTCCGTATCTCTTATTCCGATTCCTGTTCTGTGATTGGCTATTCCCCCTAGCTGTAGCCAATCACAGGACAGGAATGGGAATAAGAGATACGGACGATGCGGAGGGAGCGTACGGAGAGCTCCTCACAATCAGACCCCAGGCTAGCGTAGCAGACGACCTCCGGGCATGTGCAGGGAGCTCATATTTGGCGCCAAGCACTGCCAGCTCGATGTTGTTGTTGGAGGTGCAGAATTGGAATTATTCCTCCCAGGCTCTAGCGGGAGCCATGCAGTGATGCTCCAATGGTATGAGCCTGCAGGAGGAAGTCAAATCTGCCAAAAAGTGCCACTCGGGACGACGTTTTGATGATTAAATTGATGTTCGAACACGGAGCGATGTTGGATGCGTGTGGGAACACTTACCGTCAGAGAGAGAGAGAGAGAGAGAGAGAGAGAGAGAGAGAGAGAGATTGATTGATTGATTGATTGATTGATTGATTGATTGATTGATTGATTGATTGATTGATATCCTTTATTTGCTCAGAGGCAAAAATTAAAAATTCTGTTACAAATGGTACATATATCACTCATAATAAATATATATCACATTCATGAAATTTGTCGTTTTGGTCAAGGACATTGTATTATCACATCAAGTGACTAGTCATTTTGAAGCACTGCAAGGTGCGTAGAAAGTCAAATTACACTATTTCTTATACAGGTAAAGATAGCAAAAGAGGAACAAGAAAATATAAAACATTTTTGTACATATAAAAGGACAGTGGGCTCGGAAAATTATCACAGATGTTTCAGTCAATGGCGGGAAGGCCACGCATAACTAAGTTATAATTAAAAGCCTAATCGGAAAGAGCCCAAGCCTATCAGAGGTTAAAGTATTGTTTGTTATCCACATCAATCCTCTGGGATGGTTGTGATAAGAGAAACTCTTTCAAAGCTTCTTTGAGAAATGAGATCTTCTGAATTTGCCGAATGCCTGAAGGGAGAAAGTTCCAGAAGTGAGCGCATTGAACTTGGAAAGATCCTCTTCCATATTCAAGTCTCACTTTGGGGACTTTGAGTTCCTGCTCTTGTGCATCTCCCCGCACGGGGCGCTCGGATTGGTGCCTGGTGAACATTGCAGACAGGGAACCAGGTTCCCTCATGTGCATGATCTTATACATGATAATGCCTGCAAAGTACGTTCGCCGCGAATCAGTACGCAGCCAACCCAAGTTTTCCCTGAACGGAGTGATGTGCTTATCTCTACTAAGATCAAAAATGTATCTCACAAATGAGTTGTTTAGTCTTTGTAGCCGTTGCCGCTGTTCGTCTGTGGCGTCAAGATACACGACCGTACAATAGTTTAGATGGGGTTGTACTAACGCCTCGACCAGTCGAACTCGGAGAGTCCCGGTGATGCATGCCCTGAAAAACCGCAAACCGTACAGGGTCCTGTTGACTTCCTTCGTCACTAAATTTATTTGCGGTTTCCACGATAATTCGCTGTCTAATACAACACCAAGACTCACGACTGTGTCACTGGAAGGAACGAAAACTCCATCCTGTATCTCAACACCTGGCAAATCCATCCTTTTCAGATCCTTGATATTCCTCTCGGAAGAGAAAAAGATTGCCTCGGTTTTACCAGCGTTGAGACGTAGGCCGGAGCCCATAGCCCAATCAGCAACCAGTCGTCCGATTTCTCCCAGTCGAGCGATGCCCTCCCTGATCTTATTTTTCTCGATTTGGAGATAAATTTGGAGGTCATCAGCGTAAAAGAGATGATCTACCGACTTTCCGTTCAGTAGCCCAGGCAAGTCATTGACGTACAAACTAAAGAGTCAGGGCCCGAGAACAGAACCCTGCGGAACACCCAGATTGGTTGCGAGCCAATCAGATTTACCATTCTTGGAGGTGACTAGCTGGGTGCGACCTTGTAAATATGATTTGATCCACAGGAGTGCCGAACGCGAGAAACCAAGTTGTCGCAGTTTACTCAGAAGTTTTGTTGGTGATATCGTGTCAAAGGCTTTGCTGAAGTCGAAGAGTAGTGAAAGAGTGATCTTCTTCCTATCTATACCTAGTCTGATGTCATCAGTCAATTTCAGCAAAGCTGTCTGGGTACTGTGGTGTTGTCTGAAACCAGCCTGGAAGCCATCTAATAATTTTTCTTCCTTCAAGTACTCCGTGATTTGGTCGTGTGCAATCTCTTCGAGAACCTTGGAGAGGAAGCACAAGAGCGCAATAGGACGGAAGTCCGAGACTGATGATGGAGCTACAGTCTTTTTTAGCGCAATCAGCTTTGCTTGCTTCCAAGTCTCAGGAAAGATGCTGTGAGCGAAAGAGGAGTTGAAAATATGTACAATAAGATCACCAATCGCCGGAAGAGCTTTCGCGATCACGCTTTGAGGGATTCCATCTACCCCGCGAGCCTGTGAGGAGAATTGTTTTATGGCAAGGACTACTTCATTCAAATTGGTTGGCTTGAATTCGAAGCCCTCCTCTGGAGCCACCATTACATCGTCCATTGCTTCTTCTATATTCTCGCGAGGTGAGACAGAGACTCCCGCAAAGTGAGCGTTCAACTCGTCCGGGGTGAAGCCGTGAAGCTCCTCCTCTTTGCTCCTGGGCAAGAGGCCGAGGTTACGCATTTCCTTCCAAATGTTTTTATGTTGATCAAGAGCGTCGGAAAGGTGACTTTGAATGAAGGAATTTCGCTCTTTCTCAATACGCACGTCGACCTCTTCACTGAGCCGGAAGAACTCATCCTGAAGATCAGAACACTTGCGCTGGTTGCATTGGTTTCGCTCCCAGCGCCTACGTGTTGCATCTCGCTTCTTAATGAGTCCTTTCAGCTCGGGACCAATCCAAGGAGCGTCGCCTTCACGAGGGCAAATCGTTTTTTCAGGCGCTAGTTCATCTAATACAACTTTCAAGTTTTCATTGAGGCAATTAATCGCATCTTCCAAACTAATTTCAGCATTGTTGAGCGCTGTCCAGTCACAGCGAAGCAGGCGATCATTCAACTGCTCCGGAGTGATGTTACGGAAATCCCTGTATGTGAAGGAATTTTTAGGCGGAGCAGGAGTGAAGACGTTGATGGTGACGTCGATGACCGCGTGCTTGCCGAAACTGGGCAGTAGTCTGTTTTGTAAGTCGGTGACGGTATCATTTTCATCTACGTACATACGGTCGATCCATTTATGAGACACATTGGGATTGTGTTGATGAGTCGCACCGTGCTGCACAATCTGAAGGGACAGTTCTTCGGTTAGTGCGGTCAATGTCTTTGTTTCAGAATGAGCCGTGTCCAACAAGTCTGCGTTCAGATCCCCCATAATAACTTTGTGGCTAAAATCTCCACACAGTCGGCGTAATGAGCTGAAAAGCCCATTATCCTTCTGCATGGCAACCTTTGGAGGTCTATGAATCACACCTACTAGAATCGATGGCGAGTTACCCTGCTGTACGCTGCAAAACAAATACTCGGGGATGCCAGGACACCCCGGACCAGAAGTATTAGACGAGGCAAGCCTCTCCACTTTGAAATCATTACGCACATACAGAGCAACCCCGCCACCGTTTCTGTCACGATCTTGCCGTAATAGCGAATAACCTGGGACCTGAACAAGACTGTCATCCACAAACTCATCGAGCCACGACTCAGCTACCCCGAAAAGATGGTAGGAGGGGTCGGCAGCGACGAGCAGGCAAAGGTGCTCAATCTTATATGTTAAGGAGTTGAGGTTGATAAACCCCGCCTTTAAGGAACTACCACTCCCTTTTGACTCTCCGGCAGCCGTATTTAGTCAGGGAGTCCCCGCTGATGCTGCTGTAGAATCTGTAACCTGGTCTGGAACGGTTGGACTGTTCGGGCTACTGTCCGATGACTCATGATTTGGTCTTGGGGCTGTTCGACACGCCGTTTGAATGACATGCAGTGCAGTGAGAGACTCGAACGCATGCGCTCTCTCGCCATTTCTACGCCTGACCCAAAAGCGTCCACCGCTGTGCCAAACATATTTGAAGCCTAGACCTCGTGCAAGTGGCCTCAGCTGAATATATCCCTTGTATTTGTCACGAGGTAGCATTTCATTGATGTAAATCTTTCGGTCCGGCACATGGGCTTTCTCTTCAGGGTCAAGCAATGTGGGCTCGATGTTATGAGTTGTGAAACGATTGTTGGCAATCGAGCGCTTGGCTCTAATCACCTCCCTGACTAGACGACTGCACGAGAGTTGGACTACGCAGGATGGAACAGAACGTGAGCGGATGACCGAGGCTCGGGGCGATGAATCGGGTGATCTGTAGTTACGTTTCGGACTCGTCCTTCCGGACACGTGCCCGGGCTGCAGAACACGAACATCAGAAATGTTCTCCCTCTCCAGCGAGGGAAGAATGGACTTGAGTACTGCGAAGGAAATATTACGTACCTTATCCTCCGAGGCAGTAGAGTCTTTTTTCAAAGCACCAGTGATAATTAGTTGGCTGCACTCAAGACCTTCACCCCTGAGTTCAGTGCTCCGCCGCCCAGCACGTGAATGGTTAGAAAAATCCGTTCGAACTTGAGGATCTGGCCCGGAGGATTGATGTGGAAGCTCAGAAACGGAAGACTTAATTTCATTACTAACATTAGATTTTCGCAGAGTGCCCTGGTCGTCTTTCAAAAGATCAGTCAGATGTAAGATCTGGCTTTTCATCAAAGTATTTCCCTCAAGAAGCAGCTCTAGATCTAGGCGAAACTCCTCCAGCTTGGAGTTTTGCTTTTCTATGAGTTCCTCCAGAGACGACATGCGCGCTAACAGTTGAGCACTCTCCGCACTCACTGCTGGTGTGGGTGGCGGAGAGGAGATGGCAGCCTCACGTCGGTTTAAGAGGGACATTATTTCGTCGAGCCGGTTCTGAGTTGAGTCATTTTGTTGAGAAAATCGATCCAGAGTACTCTGCGAAATCAAAACCCACTTATCTCTAAGAATTCCCGGTGCTGGCGTTGTTGCTGGAGTGGTTGGCTGGACTGGTGTTCTGTCGTTCCCGTCTTGGGATATCCCACGACCATCCTCAGAAGATGTTGATAAGAGTAATGGCTGGGATGCGCCGATGGCTTCTGTTTGAATTTGCGCGCCACGAGCGGTAAGCGCTGAGGTGCTGCCACCGCTGCCAGTTGGTGGTGCAGCAGACGACATCCGCTGTTCATCGGTCCTCCCGACGGGAGTAGAGCCACTGGTGGTAGGGGGCTTCTCGCCGCGGCCGGTGGTAATGGTGCGCGGGGCAGGGGGAGATGTCCTCACCTTGCTGCGAGAGCTGAGCCGAGTCTGTGTAGTGGCAGGCAAGCCACTCACACTAGTGCGCAAGCCGGTATTCTCCATCTCTCTCTCTCTCTCTCTCTGACGTGCTTCGTAGTGCTGCGCTGAGCAGACGAAGCCGTCTGCTTAATGGCGCCCGGCGACGCTATTTTGTATGATTTTCTGCTCACCTCGTGACACGCTATGCAAAACCACTTGTTGTTCGATGTTTCTGAACATTTTGTGTGGACGAACCGTTTGCAGGTGCTGCATTGCTTGCTGCCATGACGCAGGTTAGTGTTGCATATGTGGCAGGTGGTGTCGCCCATCGCGTGACAGCAGACAGCAGCAGTACAGGTGTATGGTTAGCCTGGAGCAGACGACGATCGCCGGGCATGCGCAGGATGGTTGGTTTCGGCGCCAAGAACTGCCGACTGGATGTTATTGTCGAATTGCAGAATTTGGAATGATTCCTCTCAGGCTCTGATTGGAGCCATGCAGTGTTGCTCCAAAGATATGAGCCTGCGAGAGGAAGTCCAATCTGCAAAAATATGCCCCTCGGGACGATGTTTTGTCGGTGAAAAGAGACATTCAAGACGGAGGGATGTAGAGAGCGTGTGGTTGTACTCACCGGCAGAGAGAGAGGGAGAGAGAGAGAGAGCACAAAGAGAGCGCGCCGAGTTGGATGGATGACTGGGTGCTCAACTGACACCTGAGAACCTCGTCCCGTACTTACTTCGCAACCAGGAGACATGGGATAGAGTCACCGGATACATCAAGCTGGTGATGACCCGTAAGGAGGAGAAAGAGAGGGAGGTGAGGCGCCTCGATGCCGGCGAATTACAGTAAACCTGCCGATTCAAACAGAAGAGGTCAAAATGGTTCCAGGAGGAATATGATGGACCGAAAAGGGAAGGAAGAAGAGAGAAGATCGAAGATCGAAGATCGAATATCGAAGAAAGAAGAGAGATCGAAAGGAAGAAGAAAGAAGAATGAAGAATGAAGATATGGGAGAAGATCGAAAAAGGGAAAACAACACCTGCGAGTCGTGAGGAGAGAGACGCTCGATCCTGAGTGCGAGACGCCTCCGGTCCTGAAGTAATGCTCACGCGGTGCCGGGACCGGATTGGTAAGTTGGTGGATCTCTCCCTTGTCCAATGGCCGGCGCCAACGGAGAAGGAAGAGAGGGTTTACCCGGTTCGGATGGCCGTATCGATGCAGTTTCCAGCCCGGGACTGTTGGGGAGGTGCTGGCCAGCCGTGTTTGGCTGACCGGTGCCTCTCCTTCGTACGTCGCAGCGTATTCGCCCTACAACCACCTTGAAAAAAAAAAGAAAAAAAAAGAGAGAGAGAAGGAGAATACTCACTTGCAAGTTCCCAAAGTAAAGCGGGGCCCCATTCGGATCTTGGAGGGGGGGGGGGGCAACGATGCAAAACGCGCCACAAGTTCATGTGGCTGGTGGAATCACGCGTACAGCTAAAAAAGATGAAAATACGCTGCAGGTGGAAGGAGTGGGAGAGAAAAACTTACACCATGGAGAAGCTGAACTCACCCCTAATAGGAAGAGAAAGGGCCCGAGTGACGGATCAGAGAAGCGAGTGCTCAAATAATCAAAGCTCACATTTCCGAGCCAACCAGGGATGAACGCGAAGGTTGCAGCAGAAACACGAGTGGCGGCAGAGAAGCTGCTGAAGATCAACCCCGCAATCAGGATCCAGATCACGCAACCCAGCATCAAGGTTGATGACGCCGTCAACTTGAACTCAGGCTCGAGCGACCCCGAAACTCCTATTGGTTCCCAGGAGAACAAAACAATCCTGACTCCTGAAAACGGTTTGCTCGAGAGGGGAGTGCACGATGAGGTGCCTGATGAGATGGAGTATGACCACATCCCCTCAACCAGAGATGCGGCACGACAGAGGAGTGGAAACGAGGCAGGCGATCTCATGGGGGAATGGGAATACCTGGAAACGTGCCGGGAAGAGACGGAGGTGAAGACATATCTCCTCCTCGAACACTCAAACTTGGTTATAGGAATAGCCGAGTCCTTTCCAGCAATCCAAAAGGAACCAAGGGTGACATCTAAGAGCTCAAGAAGGCAGGCCACGCGCTCGAAGGCCTACTCGCGACAGACAAGGCGAAGCGGGCTGCTTTCGAAACATCGCTGCTCGAAACGGAAAATACCCTGATAGCGAGGAGGAACGTGCAGCCTCCGACCATAAAAAAACTGGCCGCGTCAGGTAGTGTCTTCCAGGGAAGGGGGGCAGGGAAACCGGAATCGCGACCGGGGCAGCAGCGCGGCACGAAGGGGACGCGATACGGACCCCCACCGGGAGGTTCCGGAACACCACGCTCGACATCAACGCCCAATCGGCTCGAGCAGAATGAGCCTTGGAAGGAAGTGGTGTCGAAAAAGAAGGCAAACAGGGTGAAGAAGAGTGGTAGAACAAATGGCACCGCTGGGAAGAAGGCGAAGATGAAACCAAAACGGGTAAAGCCCGAAGCCGTCCTCGTCACGGCCAACAAAGGTGGGCTAACCTACGCAGACATGCTGCGCAGGATAAAAACGGATGACCTCGATGGAGGAGTGGGCTCTAAGGTCACGGGCATCCGCAAGACCCAAGAAGGCCAAGTCCTTCCTCAATTCAAGAAGGGCACCGATGTCGCCGCCGTCAAAGCAGCCTTGGTACCAGTCGTCGGGAATCAAGGAGCTGTCCACTGTCTAGCGAACAGTACGACCCTCGAGGTGCTCGGAGTCGACTACGATGTCGACATAATCAAGGTGCGGGATGACCTCGCGAAGGCCCTACCAGAGAACGAAAAGGGAGCTGTTGTAGTCAAGTCCATCCGGAGTGGCTACCGCGGCACCCAAACTGCTGTTGTCTCGATCGCAACGAGACTGGCCCACCATCTCCTCGACTGGGAGGAGCCCAAGGTTGGATGGGGCAGAGTCAGGATCCGCGAGGAGGGTGGCATCCCACGGTGCTATAACTGCTTACAATACGGCCACAAGGCCTCGAGGTGCAAAAAAGAGAGGGCAGAGGAACGAAAACCAAAACTTTGCTTCCAATGCGGCGAACCAGGGCACCGTGCCGTGACTTGCAAGGGAAAACCAAAATGCCTAAGCTGTGCGGTGATCGAGTCCAAATCTCACCACAGATCTGGGGCCAGCAACTGCACTGCGTACCAGAGGGCAAGAGCCACATATAGACGCAGGAAGGAAAGAAATGGCCAGTTTCATCCAAGCCAACCTCAGGAAGAGCGGGGACGCAGACGATCTCCTACACGCTGTTGCAAAAGAAGGAGGGATCGATGTTCTGATTATCTCCGAACCGCCTCGGAAGCGCGAATTCCCTCGATCCACATTCGATCACTGGAGGACCGCTGTAATCCAGATCATGAATCCTGCGATCCGCGAGACTGGACCAGCTGTTAGTGGCCGCGGTTTTGATCGGAAGACCATAAGGGGCACAGCAGTCTACAGTTGCCAATATTGGCCGTCGCTCAAGACGCACGAATTCGAAGACGAGCTCCATGACCTAGAAGAGGATGTGAGGCAATGGGGGGCCCAGTTATAATCACGGGGGATTTCAACTCCAAGGAACCGACTTGGAGCGGGTGGCCGCGCGATAGACGGGGGGTAATACTCGCCGATGCCATGGAGGCATTAGCAATAGTGCTCGCGAACGAGACGTGGGTTATCACCTATTACCGGCACGACACTCGGTCCCGGGAGGGAGGTTCGTTATCGGTCCTCGACCTGACGTTCATGAGCCCGTCGCTCATGGGACTTATGACATCGTGGGAGGTCCTGGACACGGAAACATTGAGCGACCATCGACATATTCGGTTTTGACTTAGGACTGACAGACAGAGACAGACGACACACAGACCGCGACTGACGGGGTGGCAGGTACGCAAGCTGGATGAGGGGAAATTCCGGGAATCGATAGGAACAGCCGAAGATCTCTCGATGAACATCACCGCGGACGAGGCTGTGGATATGGTGACGACCACCATCACAAGAGCTTGTGACGCATCGATGCCTCGCAAGACAACATCATGCTTTTGGAGGAAACCAGAGTACTGGATCACCGACGAGATAAAAGCCCTACGAAGAACGAGCAATAAGAAAAGGAGAACCGCGTGGCGATCAAGGAAACTAAAACGACCATCACTGGGGGAAGATGATAGGGCGTACAGAGAAGCAAAGAAGGCTCTCGTTCTAGCCATCCGGAGAAGCAAAGAGAAGTGCTGGGGTGAATTGTGCGACATGGTTAATGGAGACCCGTGGGGTACGCCATACCGCGTGGTCATGTCCAAGGTCCGACCCCGGAGGGGCAACCCAGCACCGACTGATGCAGCTACCTTGCGCAGCATCGTGGAAGACCTCTTCCCAGCAGGAGAACCCAGAGTCACATTCCCTCCAGAGAGCGACGACCCCGTCCCGCTCTTCACTATGCAAGAACTACTCATAGCGGCGAAGAGACTGCCCAACGGCAAGGCCCCTGGCCTGGACGGCATTCCAAACGAGGCTCTGAAACTGGTCTTCAAATACAACCCAGATTTACTCTCCGACCTCTTCAACATCTGTCTGAGCGCGGGAAATTTCCCGGATAAGTGGAAACGCCAGAAGCTGGTCCTGATACCTAAAGGTCAAGGAGGTCAACGCCCTCTCAGCATGCTCGACAATATCGGGAAAATGTACGAGAGGATGGTGCTCAACAGGGTGGAAAAAGCCTACGAAGAGAGCGGCGGGCTATCACCAATGCAGTTTGGGTTCCGGAAGGGACGAAGCACTGTGCACGCGATCGAGGAGGTCCAAGAGCGGGTGGAAGCGTCGGTAGGGAACCCATACCAAGGAAGAGGAGGATTCTGTGCCATTATTGCGTTGGACATAAAGAACGCGTTCAACTGCGCGAGCTGGGAGCGAGTCTATCAATCCCAAGCAGGTTAAGTGCCGCCCTATCTACTAGCCATCACGAGTGACTATCTGCGGAACAGGACACTCGTGTACGACACCGACGAGGGACAAGATATCCGGGAACTGTCCGCCGGAATTGGAAAGGGATCGGTTTCCGGGCCGTTCAACTGGAACACCCAGTACGACAGTTTACTGTCTATTGAACTGCCCGGAGGAGTGATAATAGTGGCTTTCGCGGACGACGCGGGGCTCATAGTCTGGTCCGACAACGAGGAACTCTTGGGTAGACGCGCAAACGAGGCGCTGGCCCGAGTCTACGAGTGGATGATCAGCAGGCTTCTAGAGCTTGCTGTCAAGAAGTGCGAAGCAATCGTGGTCACAAGACGCAGGAAGTTTGACTTGCCCCACTTTAACATCAACGGGCAAGAGATCCCACGCAAGACAGAGCTGAAATACCTCGGCGTATGGCTTGACGACAAGTGGTCGTTCAAGAAGCATATCCAGGAGGCCGCCCAGAAAGCGAGCAGGGTTGGTGCGGCGCTTCAACGGCTGATGCCGAATATCGGAGGACCCAAGGAAAAGAGGCGCGCACTTCTCAACACCGTCAGCACCTCTATTATGCTCTACGGTGCACCCGTGTGGGGAAAGAGAGTAGAGAAGACCATCATCGAGAAGAAGATGGGGCCTGTCCACCGGAGAGCGGCCCTGAGAAGTATCCGTGCCTACCGCACCGTGTCAGGAGATGCGGCTTACGTATTGGCGAGTACACCGCCCATCCACTTGCTCGTCGCGGAGCGAGTGAGGATCTGGGACCGCCAGAAAGTGATCGGAGCCGAACGAGTACTCACCCCGACGATGAAGGAGATTATCCGCGACAACGAGAAGGAAACCACCCTTGAGCATTGGCAAACTGAGTGGGATTCGCCATTTGCGAACGGCAGATGGACGCACCGGCTGATCCGTGACGTAGCCAAGTGGGCGGAACGCACCCACGGAGAGATGGACTACTGGACGACGCAGGCACTGAGCGATCATGGTTGTTTCGGTTCCTATCTAACCAGGTTCAAGAAGAGGACGACCCCAGCATGTCAGTCATTCGGGGACGAATGGGATGACGCCGAACATGCCCTGTTCAAGTGCAGCGACACCCGGAGAGAGCGCGCCGAGCTGGATGAATGGCTGGGTGCTCAACTAACACCCGAGAATCTCGTCCCGTACTTGCTCCGCAACCAGGAGACATGGGATAGACTCACCGGATACATCAAGCTGGTGATGACCCGCAAAGAGGAGAAAGAGAGGGAAGTAAGGCGCCTCGAAGCAGGCGAATCACAGTGACTCTGCCGATTGGAACAGAAGAGGTCCAAATGATTCCAGGAGGAATCTGATGCACTGAAGAGGGAAGAAAGAAGAAAGAAGAGGGAAGAAAGAAGAAAGAGAGGGAACAATGAAGAATGAAAACAGAAGATGCCGACAAGTGGCCGAAGAGAGAGGATGGAGAAGAGGAACGCTCGCAATCGAGCGCGAGACATGCCGCTCATCCTGAAGTAATGCTCACGCGGTTCCGGGATGAGATGGTAGATGCAGGTGGATCTCCTTCTTGATTGCCCGATGCCCTAGGTATCGGACATCGAGGGGAGAGGGATATTACACGGCCGGGCCCACCTCTCGGTGGGCCCCACCCAAACCCGTGTCCCGCCTGGTATGGCCTGCGTGGGCTATGCGTAGTCCGCGTAAGCTGAACCAGTCCGGTGTCTGGGGACGGATCCGAGGGATCCTGAGGCAGATTTTGCCCTCTAACCACCTTAAAAAAAAAAAAAAAAAAAAAAAAGAGAGAGAGAGAGAGAGAGTGAAAGAGATTGATCGATTGATCGGAAAAGTATTTATTCTGCCTAGGTCTTGATAGACCGTAAGGCAAATGGAAAATCCCAGAGGTTCGCATGGTAAAGGTTTAATAATGTTTTACAATAACATAAAATAATATAAATAAAATAAATAAAATAATATAACAATGTTTTACATAAATTATTGATAGAAAATATTATTTCATGAGAAAATACCGACTCACACGAATATGGCTTAAGAAGTACAAACGGATGAGTTCAGTATTTACATTAACATATCATACAAGTTTGAGGTGTGTCTCAACAATAAAAATTATAAATGTTATGAATTATAAAAATTTATAAATATCGCAAGCACATCGTAATTGACTAGAGACTTTATCAAATCGAAAATGTCAACACATTTAGGTATACCGTTCTAGACAATATAATTGCACATACATTTAGACACTCGCCTATCAAGCAAGTCCCTCTTTTTCACAAAAATACTCAAACAGGGCGGATTTGAAAGAGTCCAAAGAGCTCGACATCCGAATACTCGAAGGGATCTTTTCCCAGGACAGTTTAACCTGCACTAAGAAAGATCCTTCATAAGTAGTTGTGTGCGTATTTGGAATACGTAATTGTGATGACTGATTTCTGGCAGATCGACGTAAATCGTTTTCTATTGGGAGAAGATCCAAGAGATAATCAGGTTTTGATGTCGTGAAGATTTCATACATCATAAAACCAAGGAAGTATTGACGTCGTGACTTGAGCGATATCCAACGTAATTTCTCATAAGAAGGCTTGAGAGCTGCGTCACGCCTTAAGTGAGAGATAAATCGTACGCACATGTTATAGAGTCTCTGTAATTTAGTTTCGAGGTAACCTGACATATCGTTATATACGAGACAAGCATAATCAAAATAAGGGGCGTCTAAGGCACCCACAAGCGAACGCTTAACTTCAGGTGACAAGGAGTGGCCTTCGTATCGAAGAGTATGCATCACGCTATGAACTCTCGAGCAAATTCCTGCTACGTGGGAATTCCAAGACAAATCCTGCGTGAATATGACTCCGAGATTTTTTACTGTACTTTGTAATGGCACTGATATTCCATCGACATTTATTTCCGGTAAAGAATCCAAATCAAGTCTCATATGGTACTGGACAGAGGCATAAAGTATTGCTTTTGTTTTCTGGAGATTCATTTTCAGCCCATGTGCTTGCGCCCAAGAGACAATTCGACTTATATCTTCGTTAATCAGTCTGATGATATTTGGAAGATCAGATGGCTTGCATTGAATATAAATTTGGAGATCATCTGCAAATAGCAAGCCCTTACAATATTTAGATAGATAAAATGCTATCGATGAAAATGAGGAATATGATCGGTCCTGGTTTTGACCCTTGAGGAACGCCGGATGTATTGGGCATGTATTCTGATAATTCGTTGGATTCATCGATTACTGCTTGAGAACGTTTACTCAGATATGAGTGGAACCATTTTAAGGCTTCACTAGAAAAGTTTAGCTCTCTCATCCTCACGAGGAGCTCCTCATGTTTGATACAATCGAAAGCAGGTTTAAAATCGAATAGTACTTGTACAGTAGCCAAACCCTTCTCGACCCCAAGACGTATATCATCAGAAACTTTTAATAATGCAGTTTGGGTACTATGAGAGGACCGAAAACCAGACTGCCAATTAGACAGGAGTACAACGAAACATAATCTAGTTCATCTTTGAGCTCTTGTCAACATCTACAAAATGAGCTCAGATACGTTGGAACAGAATGGAGTGGGTCGATTCAGCATGTTGATCGAGGGAATTGATAATCCATATATAATCCATGTATAAGGCTGGAATTTATAGTCGTTCCCCTTATCCAAAATCCTCACGGCTCCCCTTATGCTACACCTTACGGCCGGTTTTCAATAACATGTCGCGACTATCTATGCATTTTTCCGTTCAAATCACTAATGGGATCCCATTTTAGAGATCAGCGGGTAATATTTGATAACTTTTTGGCCCATAATTGCATTTCTAAATAATTTAATACTGCACATAATGTCGCTACAAAGTGTTAGATACCAGCCATAAGGTGTCGGATAAGGAGAGTGGTAAGGATTTCGGATGAGGATAACGACTATAAATTCCTTCCAGGATAAATTAAAATACATAGAATTTCCCATTGAAATATTTAATATCACGCCAATCGAACAGACGAGCAGGTAGGATTTCGGGGAAAACGGGATTTTGATCTATTCAACTCATAGAACAAGATCTCATTGACAGTTTTTGGTGTCATTTTCATTGGTTACTTTTTCCCTTCCGGCAACCCGTGTCAAGTACCTTCAAGGAATATGGTGGGGTGCGGATCCTAGTCCCCTCCTTATTCTTCATAGAAGCTTCGTCCGATGTTTCGGAATATGCATCCCTCGTTTACTACCCTTCTCAAATCGAGCTCCAAGGAAAATCGGAGCGTATCCAATACACCGCAGTGAGAGCAGCTTTCGGTTACAGAAAAACTACACCCACGAATATCTTGTTTGCTGAATTGGAACTGCCACTAATCTCTGCTAGATGTGAATATTTAGGCTCTGCTTATTCGATCAAAGTTCTCAGTAACAACTCAATACCAGTGACTGAATTGATTGAAAAGTGGTACTCTCAAGATGTCAGTCTGATGAAGAAATGCAAGCGACTCTATGGAAAATGTATTGGAAACTGCATGAAGCTTCATCATTTTTTGTACAAATCAGATCAATATTTACTTTCCAAATTCGATTATGCCGTACCTCCCTCCTCTATTCCAGTCAATAGAGGGATAGATAGTATCTTGCAAAACTCGGAGATTCCAGATTGAGCATTCAGGAATTATTTCGATCTCGATGAAGTAAATTCAAATTATAATAATTGAGCCGCGGGCGAAATCCCGTCCGTCCGGACCCCCCCCCCCCCCCCCCCCGAGCAGGGCTGCCAACGTAAAATCGTGAGCAGGGCTGCCAACTTGACGGAAGAAAATATGAGTTGGGATTATGAGAGCGACAATAGACCTCATGTGTCGCGAGTACCTAATTACTTATTATCCAAGTTAATATTATCATCTAAGATCATCTAGGATCATCTTAAAGTTATGTTTTGATTATATTTTTATCTGATTGTTATCTTTTGGTTATCTCATGGTTCTCTCCAAGTTATTTCGTCGTTTTTTGATTATCTTTACTTTGCTTTTCCGGTTGTTTTCACTTTCTCGAGTAATTTTTTAATACATTCTCATTTTTAAGGTATATTGAGTTGGGGTAATTCATTTTTTATGTATTGTGCAATTTTTTAGAGATGGTATTATTCAATCGTGAGAAACTGATCTTCTTGAAATTTTTAAATTAAAAAGTTGTCTTTTGATGATCTTTCTGTCGTTATTCATCATTCAATTCGATTTCCCATTATTATATTCTTCAATGTTTAGCAAATATTTCAATAGGATTTTTTTCTTCGTCTATCATGCAATTTTCCAGAGCTGTTATCGTTCGGCTAAGAGAAACTGATGATTTTTGATTTGAAGTTTTAGTGATTTCACTACGAAAATAGTTAATTATTGAATATCTTTTCAACTATGTATCGAATACTCATTGAAAGATTTAATAATTATCTGGACCGATATTATTGATAAATATCAACAAAGCTTCTATTGTTGCAATATGGGAATTGTTAGATTGTCTGTTATATTGATTTGATTGTGTGATCATGTTGTGTGTGAAGTGTTGATGAATTTGGTTTTGGATATATCGCTTCAGTCGCCCTCAGCGGAGTTGATCACTCTTGAGCCGTGGCCTAGGCGAGTCACCGCAACGTCATCATCAGTGTGAAGTGAGTGTCTCAGTAGTAATAGTTGTAATCAGATGTTTGCATTATGATCTATATATGTGATCAGTGTAGTATTGATGAGTTTCTTCTGGATCTTTCGCTTCGATCGTTCTCAGCGGAGTTAGTCACTCTTGAGCCATGGCCTATGCGAGTCACCGCAACGTTCTCATCAGTGTAGAATCGAAGTGTCTTAATTGTTATTGATGTGATTCATTGTTTGTTTTGAATTATCAATGTTGTTGTATGAGAGACTTTCACTGTTGTTGAGTGTAAAGTTCATTTAGCAACAATAGTTGTTAATAAGTTCATTATCAACCGACGCAGTGCCGGGGTCGTGGAGCGCCAGCTCTTCCGATCATTGAAGTTAAGCAACGTTGGGCGCGGTTAGTACTTGGATGGGTGACCGGTCTCCATCCCGGTCTAACAAACCCAAACTTGCTGATTTTTCTGATCGGTTGGCTGTAGCTTACGACCTTGCAATGTGTTCGGGAGGTGTGAAGTGTCACTGATTCGGTATTAGCCCTTGCGGTTGCAAGGGCTAATACTAGATCCTCGTGGTTGCGAGAGATCTAGGCCCAATTAGTGGCGCGATAAATGCACCGGATTCTCTGGGGCGGGTTTTCTTCTTCACAAAGAAGTTTTCCCCTGCCTCACGGGCTAATCAATCCCGGGCAAATGCAGAGGATTCTACTCTGACACCTACACAGTTCACACACACAACACGTACACTTAACAAGTCCGCAAAATAATCCCGTAGAGAGATTGAAATTGCGTAAATAAAAAAAAAAAAAAAAAAAAAAAAAAAAGTTCATTATCATTTGTTATCCCATTCTGGTGAGTATAATGAAGAAAACTAAAACCTTGATTTCTAACGACGACTTTAATTGATTGCAGAATCATCTAAAAGTTATTATTGGGAGAATTTTCCTTCTATTTTGTTTCATTTATTGATGAATTAATGATGCAGTCAGAGTATGTGCATTCGTAGCCCAGAATTCCACGATCCCAAAAAAATATACAAATCTATGGATGAGTCATTCATCAACAGGGGACCTTCCAGGTGTGGTATTTGTGGAGAAGGTGTGAAGCACTTGATGAGATCGGCGTCTAACTACTTTATTAAGTATTGGTATACAAGAGACACGGAGCCGTATGTATGGCTTGCCGTTCGTGGGCCGTCTGACTGGCTATACAGTGGGTGCATCTTTTATACTCTGTGCTGTACCAGCTTGTACTTGGCTGTACCTGGCTGTACCTGGCTGTACCAGTCCGTGCTTGTTACAAGCTCCTTTCACCAGACTTCAAACTACCATATATGGTTCGATGCGTATTTGCTATTAATATACTGTGAAGATCTTTTTTGCATTCCTTTCACTGCGTGTCATCTTTACTCTGACGTGTAACTATTCGCAATACACTACAACTCCCCTCCTTTTATTTTTGAGATCGGGTCGCTTTCCTTTTTTAGCAATTCGGGACGAACGTCTCGGTACATTGTGATCATTTCCAGGGTACAATTTGTTCCTACATTTTTTCGAAACATTTAGGTGTACACTCCCGAGGAAAGTGAACTGCACAGCCATGACGGTCAGTTACCGTTCGAGATCTTCTGTCTCACTCGGGCTCGTACCATAACCTATGAGGGCGAGTGAGACAGAAAATCTCGAATGCTACTTTGACCGTCACGGCTGTGCAGTTCACCTTCCTCGTGAGTGTACATATGATTCTTCAAAATTATCATTACATATCGACTCCCCTCCTCTTAAAGTGGGTCCTAGTTGAGTCCTGACAATTTGATTCTCGTGTCGTTTTGTAATATACCCGTCATTGAATTTTATCTCATACATTACAGGAGATACTTGTCTTACGATTCTCGCTTCTGTCTTATTCTCAGAGTGCGTTGTATAATCGTTCACAAAATTAATCTCATTCTCTACAAATTGTATTTGTCTGTTACCCTGCTTGTGTCGTGCTTGATCAAATTGGTGTTTTTCAACATCGCTAATTGAATTGGGAATCAATAAATCAAATCTTGTGCGCAAATCTCTTTTGAAGAATAGATTTGCTGGTGTTCTGTTCGTTGTCGAGTGTTCCGTGTTCCTATAACCACTCAAAAATCTATTTATCGAAAATTCTAGTGAATGACCTTCTTTAACCATCTTGTCTACTTTGTGTTTGACCGTTTTGACGAAATTTCCTGCTGCTCCGTTAGTAGCAGGATGATAAGGTGCTGAAAATGTATGTTTTATCTTGTATTGCTTCAAATATTTTCCGAATTCGTGGCTCGTTAGTTGTGGACCATTATCGCTCACTGTGTGGTGAGGGAGACCATAACGCGAAAAAATTTCGTCTAGCTTTCGTATCAGATTGTACGAAGTTGTGTCTTTTTTCATGTTAATCACTCCTGGCCATTTGGAATGTCCGTCCACGATGATCAAAAACATAAAATTGGGAAATGGACCCATAAAGTCAATGTGAATACGTGACCAAGGTTGACTAGGCCATTGCCACGGTGTAAGTGCTACTTTTCGTGGTTCTGCTCGTGTTGATAGGCAGATTCTACACGAATTCGCAATTCGTTCAATATCTTTATGGATATGTGGCCACCAGAAATAATTGCGTGCTATTTGTTTCATCTTTACTATACCAAGATGTGAAGAATGAAGTTCATCGAGTATGTTTCTCTGTGAAGTTTCTGGAACTATTATTCTGTAACCCCAAGACAAACATCCTTGTTCAAAGATCACTTCGTGTCTTCTATGATGAATGATTTTCTCTATGTCATTCAATGTTTCTATTTTAGGCCATGACGTCTGTATGTATGATATGACCTTTCTCAATATCTTGTCGTGTGAAGTTGCTTTTACAACTTTTGGGAAATCAATAATCGTGCATTCATTCTGTATAAAATCGACGTTTGTGTATTCTGTTTCGAATACCGGCATTGTGTCTGCGATCGGTAACCTAGAAAGCGCATCGCAGTTTCCGTTAGCTTTTGATTTTACTACTTCGATGGTATATCTGTAGCCTGATGAAAAATATGCCCAGCGTAATAGTCTGCTGTTTAGCATTTTCGACATATCTTTATTGCCAAATATATATTTTAAAGCTTCATTGTCAGTTTTCAGAATAATGTGATTCCCGTAAACGTATTGATGAAATTTTTTGAAACTGAAAATGATTGCTCCTGCTTTCTTATCGATTATTGCTCTATGTTTCTCGGATTTTGGAATTATCTTGGATGCGAATGCTATAGGTTTCTCAGAACCGTCTTCGTACCTGTGCGACGAAATTGCTGAAACCCCGACGTCACTAGCATCACATGCCATGACGAGTTTTACGTTTGGATCGTAGATTGCTAAAACTTTATTTGGAGAAATTTCTTTCTTGATCCAATCAAATGCATTCTGACATTTGTTTGTCCAAGTCCAATTTTTGTGTTTGATTTGATTATGGAGAGAATAAATGTGTTCCGCTCTATCTGTGAAGAATCTCTCATAAAAGTTTACGAGACCTAAAAAAGCTTCTAGTTCCTTCGAATTTTTTGGTGTTGGCGCTTTCGTAAGTGCGTCTACCTCAGATTGACTTGGCTTTAGCCCTTCTTTGTCTATAACAAAGCCTAGAATTTCAATTTTATCTTTGAAAAAATCGCATTTCCCGAGGTTTACGCGTATGCCTGCGTTTTGCAATCGTCCAAAAATTTGTGTCAGTATATGTAAATGCTCAGAATCTGTTTTTCCTGTGCAATATATATCATCTTTATAGATCTCTGTATGATCTATACCTTTCAGGACGTCTTCTAAAATATCCTGTACTTCTGCGGGATTTGACGCTATACCTTCTCGTAAGCGTGTGTATCTGTGTAACCCTTCGTGTGAAATAATCGTCAGGGCGTCTTTCGATTCGTCATCGCGTTGAAATTCCATAAATGCGTGTGTCAGGTCGATCTGAGACCATCTATTCCCTATTCGAAGCGTATGAAAAATTTTCTCTTCCAGAGGAATGGGATGTCTTTTGATTATTAATTGTGGATTAACCGTCATTTTGAAATTTCCACAGATGCGTACCTCACCATTCTTTTTCAGAACTGGGATAATGGGTGTTGCCCATTCACTACAGGAAACCGGTTCTAGATTGCCTAGTTTTACTAGTCTGTTTAACTCTTTGGAGATTTTCTGTGTTAAAGCGAATGGCGCGTGATATGGCTTCATTTGTATCGGTTTTGCGTCTTCTTTAAAGACCAAATGTATCTTCCTACCTTTGTAACACCCTTGCGTGTTCGAAAAAAGGATTGGAAATTTTTCAAGTATTTGCTTTCTGATGTCCTCACTCTGTATATATAGAATATCCGAGGAATTTGTATTTTTCCATAATTTTAACGGCCAAAGTCCAAAAGCTGCTAGCCATTGTCTACCCAACAAAACTGGTCCTTTGCCTTTAATAACGTAGATATCCAAAATTTTACTCATTCCATTCAATACTCCTTTTAATGACTCTAGTTTTAAAATAGGATGAAGCGGTGTTCCACCGTAACTCTTGAGTTTAAGATCACATCCTCTCAGTGGTAATTTTGGAAAGATTTTATCCTTATCGATTTCGGATACAACTGAAACATTTGTATCCGTGTCTAATACCATTTTGACTCGAATATTATCTATTGTTAAGTCAAAATATAATGGTTCTGCTTTGATGTTTTGTCAAGAACATTCTGTTTTCTGGAAAAAATCTGTGTTTAAAACCGTATCTCCATCATCCGATTCAGTTTGTAGAACTTTTACTTGCTTATTACGTTCATCCCGATTGTCTCTATTCTCGAAACGATTTTTACTGAACGTACCAAAAATTTCGTTCTTTCCATGTTTTTTGATACATGTTTTTTCGAGATGCCCTTGATTATGACAAAAAGTGCATTTCCTGTCTCTGTAACGACAGTCTTTTGTATAGGTGCTATTGCCCATTCCGCAACAATAACAAAATTTTGTGCGCGATCTATTTTTAAATTCGCTTTTACCTGTCTGAGTAACTTTACTCGTTGGCTTGTTGTATCGATGAGTGGCGACGTGTTGAATTGAAGTGTTGCTTCGATGTCGTTCAGTGGTTGCTGCATCTCTCGCTGCTGCTTCCCGAGTGGTAGCAATTTCTACTGCTTTTGAGTACGTGAGATCTTCATCGCTGAATAGTGCGACTCTGGTAGTTCGATCCGTGAGACCTCTGACCAGTTGGTCACACAGCGCGTCGTTTAGGTCCGGAAAATCGCAGTTTATGGCCAATTCTTTCAGCCGTGCGATATACTCTGCTATAGATTCGCCTGCATTTTGATGAGCTTGACGAAATATGCTCCGTTCCATGCGTTTGCTTTTTTTCGGGCATAAATGAGCTGACATTAAAAGCTTTATCTCCTCAAATTTCTTGGTTTTTGGGAGATTTGGTGCTGCTTAATCTTTGATCAGCTTGTATGTTTCTGATCCGCATTTTGTCAACAAGGTTGCTACTTGTTCATCATCTGATGTAATATTGTTTGCTATGAAAGAGAGTTCCATGCGTTCAATGTAGTCATCCCAAGATTGCTTGTTTCCATGGAATTCCATTGATTCCACCATATCTGTATTTGGGCTGGGAATTTGTTCTTGTACCGTTTGAGTCTCTGCAGATATGTTGTTTTGTGGGGGTGCCTTAGCCTGTGTGGTTAAAGCTCGTTCAGTTTGTCCACTCGATTCTGTTTCTTCTGGTACTACAACCCGTAATCCTTCTTTGGAAATATTGACTTCTTTAGTTTTTGCTGAGAACTGTACGCTGCGTATTTTTCTTGCTATTGACCTCAGAATTTCTAATGAGACCAAATTGAGATGGAGTTTCACCGGAAATTTTGCCAATAATTCGATCAATTCTTGTTCAGTAAATGTTTGAATCGTTAAGTCTGTAAAGTCTGGATGATCACCTGGAGGTATTCCCACAGTAGTCATAAATGCTGAATTACGACCGACTTTATGGCTGGCTCCCTTACCGCTCTTGCCTTGATTCGATGTTTTGATGTATATTTATAGAGACCAAGCTGCTTATAGGCGCTCACCTCATGCGTTGATTTGGGACCTGTATGTATATGCTGCGGGGACCTTTCTCCTCTCCAGCTTCTCTCTGTATCCACGTTCAGTGGCTGTATGCTGCGGGGGACCTCTCTCCTCACTCCAGCTGTGCTCTGTTGTGTTATCCTCGTCGGATTCCTTTTAATTTTTCTGTATATCCTCGTCGGATCTCTCTTCTACTATCTTCGTCAGATACATTGATGCTTTTGATATGCTGTGTGTATCGTTGGATGTCTTTACTGCTTATCCTCGTCGGATGTGCTTCCTATCATCGTCAGATAGTCGTTCCTCGTCGGATTCCTTCTTTTATCCTCGTCGCCAATGTGGTATTTGTGGAGAGGGTGTGAAGCACTTGATGAGATCGGCGTCTAACTACTTTATTAAGTATTGGTATACAAGAGACACGGAGCCGTATGTATGGCTTGCCGGTCGTGTGCCGTCTGACTGGCTATACAGTGGGTGCGTCTTTTAAACTCTTTGCTGTACCAGCTCGTACTTGGCTGTACCTGGCTGTACCTGGCTGTACCAGTCCGTGCTTGTTACAAGCTCCTTTCACCAGACTTCAAACTACCATATATGGTTCGATGCGTATTTGCTATTAATATACTGTGAAGATCTTTCTTGCATTCCTCTCCCTGCGTGTCATCTTTACTCTGACGTGTAACTATTCGCAATACACTACACCAGGGTTCTGTGTAGAATGACTCAGAAATGTAGGGATTCATTTGTGCGGAAATTCTTTGATGGGATACGTCAGTCAGCTACACGCAAAATAGTGAGTGACGGTCAAAACCGTCCCCTGTGGCGCTGGTGCGCAGCAGCGCCAAGTGCTGGTTTCGAGCGGACCCAGGTGCTGGAAAATTCATGCACTTTTCGCGGTCGGCGCGTTGTGCTTCTCTTCCACCGAATAGATCTTTTAAGTATATATCTCCCTATATTATATAGTTGAAATGAAAACTTTTGAGCGATTCCACCGAATTCCTCTGTATTCCACTGAGTGCCACCAAGGGCCACCGAGGTCCACCGAGCGCCACCACCTTCCACCGAATTCGTGCGAATTCCACTGAATTCCACTGACTTTCGCCGAATGCCACTGAACTCATTAGATATTCCACTGAATTCCATCATTCTTCTACTGAATTCCTTTGTTCTTCCACTGAGATTCCACTCCCTAACATTACCATTTTCCACCTACGTTTTTATGATATTTGATGAAAATGGCACGTTCTGCCACCTGCGATCCACCGAATTCCAATGTGACTCCACCGAACTCTCAATTATTCCACCGTTATTCCACCGAATTCCACCGAATTCCACCGAACTCTACCGACGTCCACTGAATTCAATTCTTTTTTTCGAATCCACCTCATCCTATTTTTCTGTACTATTTCATTTTCAAAAAAGAATAGTCTTTCGATTGTATTGCAACAAGAAGAATATATTCTCTCAACCATGAACGGAAAACAATATCTATCAAACAAAACAATTTTTTTCAAAACTTGTAAAAACATGAAACATTGGATGAACTATAAAGTGAGCTACAAACGGAAAACAATATGTATCAAACAAAACAATTTTTTCAAAACTTGTAAACACATCAAAATAGTATGAACTATAAAGTGAACTACGAATGTGAATAAGAAAAATATTGCTTAACAAAAAAGTATATTCTCTCAACCATGAACGGAAAACAATATCTATCAAACAAAACAATTTTTTCAAAACTTGTAAAAACATGAAAAATTGGATGAACTATAAAGTGAACTACAAACGGAAAACAATATGTATCAAACGAAACAATTTTTTCAAAACTTGTAAACACATCAAAATAGTATGAACTATAAAGTGAACTATGAATGTGAATAAGAAAAATATTGCTTAAAAAAAAGCCATATCAAAAATCAGATCGAGACTGAGCGAGTCTCAATCTCGTCGATTCAATCTCTTGATATCGAGAGAACCCATCCAATTCATAGAAACAATTTATAAAAACTTTAAAATGAATACAAACTAATAATTTTTGAACCCAGTCTCATTCTCATTCAAATTTCGATGTCTCCATCTCCACCTTCCTATGAATGAAAGTCACATTTTGATAGTCATACTATATGATAAAACGATTCATTTTGATTTATGTTACCTTTCTCACAAAAATTTCGTTAGCAACAAGTAACTCCTCCAAAGCCATTGTTTTATCTGGAAATGATTTTATATTACCAGCAGATTTTACTCGTATAACATAGGTCACCCCTTAAAATATCAAGAATCGAATCATAATTAACAAAATTCACCGCAATTCAAGTCAATATATCGTTGAAATTTACCGTTTTCTTGCAGATCCCCTATCAATTCTATCTTGTTCCCACGTTCTATTACTGGACAAATCTCATCCTCGCATTTTATCAAAACAAAATCCAGTTTATACCTCTTGTCAGTGATAATCCCCATCCATTCATTTCCGCTCTTGATGTTCTTCTTCACAATATCATCTTTCAGATAACCAACCAATTCTGCAATTTCAAAAATGCACACTGTATATATATATATATATATATACTCTTCTTTTCAGTACATATTCTACATACTTATCAATCCATTCTTCAACGGTACATCCCGGAAATTGATTGATAATGGTTCAGATAGTTTGCCGAATTCTCCGCAATTGAACACAGTTGAATAACTTTGCGAACTTATTTCATGAGGGAGATTTCCCTTCGTAAAGTTCTGATTTGATGCCTGTACGGAGCATTTTTCCAGTAATAGTTTCTGCACATACATGGATAACATTCATTAATATTCTATATCAATTAGTGAATTATCCATGCATCAATTTGTTCACCACTTACACAATTTAAATTGAATGATTTTTCGAATTTCTGTATGTTGTCATCATATAAGTTGCACTGCAATTTGATACCACTGTTGTTGTTCAATAATATTTTCATGACTATGACCTCAACATTGTCTTTTTTTCTTGTGAATTGTTCTTCTCCAAGGAATTCATCAACGTAAGCCACTATCGTTCTACAACGCACGTTTGTTTTTTGTTAATCAACCTATACTTATAAATCATTTTATCAATCAACAATCAATCCACGCTTATAGCATGTGAGAGAACAACGTTTATTCATGATTAAAACTCTCTACTCGCTAAAGTTCGGATAGATCCCATCACTCATCTTTACTCACGTAGTCTTATCACCAATTTTGACTTTATTCTTCAGGAATTCAGTAGTAGATAGTTCAATCGTCTTCATTTTTTTGGAGAAATTTTTACTCTCTTCTTTGTTCTTGTTTTTGCTCATTGTAGCTGTTAATTTTGTTACCGAAGAATTGAAATTCATTGTCATGTTCAACTAATTTTCGCCATGCTTTTTCAACAAGTGTTTCTGTAGGAGATCGTTCCTAATGAATTATCTCCCACAATTTTCACACCTGAATTTTGGATCTTTGTGATTCAATTTGTGTCTATTCAAATTCGAAATAGTAGAATATTTCTTTTTGCAATTCCTGCAATTATATCGTTTAATATTCGCATGCGTCTGTGAATGCTTCCCCATGAACCTTGAAGCAACAATCAGTCCACAAATTCCGCAACTTTTCAATTTATTGACTTTCCTTCTATGTTTGAGATCTTTATGTCTCTCCAAGAATCGAATAGATGAAAATCGTAATCCACACCTGTTGCATCCGAAATATTCTTCTTCGTCACAAGAATCATTGTTAACAGAGTCTCTACAAAACCATTCATTATTTAGAACATTTGAAATCTGAATATGTTTCAAATACTTTGTCATATGATTACTTGAGTTTTTTCCCCATCAGTTTTTTTCCCATATATCGTAGAGAAGGCGATGGTCGATGGTATTTCTTCACGTACAATTTCAAAAGTTGTAGATGTTTTATATCACACTAAATTTCCAACAATGAATAAATTATGTTTGCAATCTTAAGAGCATATTCTATATACTCTACTCCAGTCAATTCAAAAGCATTGAAATTCTCATTCTCTATACGATAATTGACAATTGCAAAAACCGCTTCTTTTAGAGTTTCAGATACTTCATTCCAACTTCCGAATTTAGGTATCAAATCATTCTGTCTTTCTTTATTCTGAATAATTTCGCTGAAGTTTCTCAAGCGGTTGTTGTCATCTAAATATTCGGCGTATTTCGAATAATTTTCTTCTCCCAACAGATGATTCTTTATTTCATCGTTCAATTTTGATAAGCGACCCTCTTCTTGTAAATCAACAATTTCTACTAATTTTGCTTTCTCCGGATCCCACTCCATTTTTTTGAGATCTGACGGAATGACAAAATCGAGACCAAGATAGAATTCTCCTTGTCAGTCTTCCAAAATTTCTTTCCAGATTACATTTTCAATCGTATTCGATTCGTTTAATTTATTTTCAATGAATAATTTTTCGGGATCTTTGCTTCTAGACAACGCAACATACAACTGTCCGTGAGAAAATAAAGGCTTCCGTATGAATATTCCAACATTGTCAAAATCCTGACCTTGCGATTTATTTATTGTCATTGCAAAAGCTAGGACAATAGGGAATTGTTTTCTATATAGGATGAATGGAAGAGATGATTCACGAGTGTCCAGAGTTATTCTGGGTATAAATACGCAGTTCCCTCTCTTTTCCCCAGTTATTATTTCAGCTTCTATGTTATATTTGAATAAGTATTTGATCCTTAAACGAGTTCCATTGCACAAGCCATCTGTTGCACTCAAATTTCGAATCAGCATCACAATTGCACCAACTTTCAATTCCAATTTATGTGGAGGAAGACCTTCTCTGATGTCATTTAGGAATTCTATTGGATATTTCAAATGAATGTTATCATCAGATTGATCAACTCCTTTGTGAGTAGCAACATCTATACTGTAATATGTTTTTGTATCACCATCCATCATTTTTAATATTTTCCGATTCAATCTCAGAGTATCTTCATTATGTGGAGCCAAAACAACGCTATCGAGAGGTGCAATGCCTTTCATTTTACCGAAGATTCTCTTACATACATCACTTGATTTCCACTTCTCGGGAACACATAGAGGATTTATCTCACCAGAACCAACTTTCAGTAAAAATTCCGAAAATTCAGTGTTTTGAGTTCTTAAATTTTTTCTCAAATGCATAACATTGAATAGATGCCAGAGATGTGAAGATTTTATTGTTTCATTCACGATCGTGCTCCTACATCCGTTAGGCACTATCGGGAGAGTTTGCCTGAAGTCTCCACCCATAATCACCAATTTCCCTCCAAATGGTTTCTCACTAAAACTTACATCACGCAAGGTCCTCTCAACAATATCAAATGCTTTTTTTGGAATCATTGAGGCCTCATCCCAAACCACAACATGAGCCTCTCTCAATTTTTTCTTATCGAAATCAGATTTCAAGAAAATGCTTTCTATTGAATCTAAATTTAGTGGTAACTTGAAAGTTTTATGACTTGTCAGCCCTTTAGGCAAAAGGATTGAAGCGATTCCTGTCCAAGCTACAGATAAAACTTTTTTACCAATAGATAAGAAATAATATATCAAAGTTTCGTACAAGAATGTCTTACCACATCCTCCAGGTCCATCTATAAAATTCATCATATTATCCATACTCACTAATCGATCGAAAAATAATTTTTGATCTTCGTTCAAAATAGCATGCATCGCTTCGAATTTTATCTTGCATCCATGATTTGTTGAATCGTGGTCTTTTTCATCTTCATGATCATTTTTATAGTTCACATCAGGCATAGGTAGATTGAAATCGGAACAGGACTTGTCGTCTAAACTCAAAATACTGTTAATGTGAAAGAGAGCCGAATTGTCACAATCCTCTTTGAAATCTTCAGTGAAAACTTTTTTATATCTTTCCCAAATATCTTTGGCATTGAACGTTTCAGACAAGAGAAACCAAGAAAAGAATTTTCTCAGCTGTAGAGGTAACATGATTGAACATGCTTCGTCAAAAATATCATAAATTTGTTTATTTGTTTCTATGAGACCCAAAGCCATCGCTGCCTCTCGAAATGAATCATGAATTATCCCATCAACAGTCCTCAAATCTCTGAATGAAATAGCGCCTTTCTTACGATTCAGTATCAACTTCAGGAAGAATCTTTCGCTATCTTTCGGAGATACAACATTCAATCTGCCAATAGTTTTGTATTTGATGTTGTTCTTTCTCCTCACCCATTCTTTCATTCTTTTGTCAAATCGATAATATTTAACGATATTTATGTATCTTATTCCCCTAGCAAATTTGTCCTTTTTATTCAATTCAAACCAAGCAGTCAATGCTGTTTTCGATTTTATCAACGCTTCAACCTCTTTGTCTTCCTCAAAAAGAATTTTTTGTTGATTCTCGAGATGGACTGGTAATCTTTCAACAGCATGACTCCTACCAACTATTGGAAATTTAGCCAATCTCCATGCACATTCCATCGGGCTTAAATATCTACCATCAATGTATTCATCAATTTCATTGTGAATCTCTTCAACAATTTCATGACCATCATAATTCTGGATTATTTTACAACGAGCTTTATCATGACCCTTGTGCAAATATTTGTAAACATATTTGATACTTGTTATTGAAGCGCAATATTCTACATTTATATGGCATTTGAATTTCCTCAACAAAAATCCATTGTATGATACAACCATTGAATTGTCAACTGGCAATCTCTCGCAATTTCTCTTTGAAATGTACCTATAACCTCTACATCTATTATCTCGTCTCCTGTAAGTTGGATATCCATCTTTATTGATGGATGTCGATTCTTGAAATTGTTTTGGAAAATTTTTTTCACAATTTTTTGTTTCCTGATCATAGCATTTTGTTTTATTGGAATGTGGACCGTGGAGCATATGTTGTAAGACCAATTTACGCAGTACTTTATCATTTTCTGGAATTTCAGCAGAGATGAATTTATCTATCAAGTCAGGCGTTCCCATCTTATGGTTTGGATGTAAGGTTATCAGTAAATGAGCATGAGGAAGTCTTCTTTTTTGGAATTCAACTGTATGCACATAAGCTATGGCTTTACCGAATATATCATTACTCATGATATCTTTCAAAAGCTCATCTAATTTAGTTTTGAATAATCTAACCATTATGTTCGGAATATCATTAGGCTTGGTACCTCTTGGGAATTTTCTCAAAACTCTCGTGATTTCATCCCACTTTGGATTACAAGTCATCGTAATGAATAGATCTGGTCTTCCCTTTTCTCTCATTATGGCCATTGCATCCTGATAATGCTGTTGCATGTGACGAGGACCACCAATAAATGTTGAAGGTAAAATATATAAATTCCCCAATCTCTCTTTTTTCTCGAAGTTTTTGGATTCATTCGATGCAGCGTTCTCCACAGCGTCAAAAAATCCTTGATAACATTCAATTCTTAGTTTTTCCTGATTATTCTTCAAAAAATTCATTCTTTTACTTTCAACCATGATGTAAGCATTTATGAACTTCTGTTGAGTCAGTCTACCTCCATATAATAATGGGCTAAAATTTTTGTCATTAGGCCTGTAAGACAAACGGTAAGAATAAAATTCTAAGGGTGAAAGAAAATTTTTCTTGGATCCATTTGGTTTTTTCCTGTAACCTGTACTCCAACCTAGGTCTCCTTTCGGATAGAATATGGGGAAAACCATAGGATCAACATGACGTGACAATTTGTTCAAATAAGTCCTTTTCACTTTCTCTGCTATAAATTTAGGGTAAGCACATAAATCAAAGTCGTATGGTATACCCGTGTCTGAAACTACAATACCTCCGCACTCAGATGTCAGGGGTTTATTGTATCTATGCTATTGTTTGTCATTTTTTCTGACGAAATAAAGTTTGTGATTTGGGAGTTTTTCACACTTAGTCACTTCGTACAAATACTTATATTCTTGTGCATAAGGATTCTGTTTCATGATATCTGTTAAGATATTCATATGATTCTTCCTCAATTCGTCATCTAAGTTTTTGCCTTCACTAACGTCATCGAAAACTTTCAACCTTTCATCAGTTGCAAATTGATCATCATATATATATAACTGTGATAATTTGGGCCACTGATTTTTTTTTGGAAGCAGGTGATCAGGAGTGGTGTGGAATACTTGACCCTGAATTTTTATATTGTATACATCACTCATGTTTTTTACGTTAGCACTGAAAGTGGCAAAACTAAAACTGTTGTTGTAATAGCGTATCAAATGCCTGAAAGCAACGTCATAGAGGAGAAGTTTCCTCAATCTTTTGTCATATTTACTTAGTGGAGATAAGACAATTGTCCCTTTTTTACAACAAGAAGATTTCCTTGACTCATTTTTTCAGTAAAGAGCCCCGCAGTGCTTGCACTGGTAATCAAGATCACCGTAATCAGATACATAGTTCAATTTTCTTTGTACCTTGTATGACTTTTTTGTCTTCGTTCGGAACCTAGCCTCATATGTGGGTAATGAATCGACCTTTCCATATTTTTGATAATTGCTAACATTCGAAGAATCTGAATGCTTCATTCTAGATGTTCTGTTTTTATAGGATGCATTGAATTTTGGCTTTGAACATTGCTTGATAATTTTCAATGATTCTTTTTCCCCAACAAATGCTCTAAATTTAATCTGAAACTTTTCTGACTTTTGTGTCTGCGAATGAATCTCATTTCTGGATACATGGGACAATTTCAACTTCTTACAACCAATCTTGAATGAATGGTATGAGTTAAAATTTTTTGGTTCACGGCCAATGACCTCTTTAGAACTTTTTCTCTTCAATTCACAACTCCGTTTGAGCTCATTAGTAAGCTCTCCGCTTATCACATCGAAATGTCCACAATCTTTCTGCCCGGAGAATAAAACATGTAAATCTGATGAGCTTGAATCAACATTGAAATTTATAATGTTTTCCGAATCGTTGAAATGAACCTTTACGTTTATATTGTATATTTCTGTGAAAGCTTTGATTTCAACTTCGTTGCCATAAAATTTGTCTCTAGACATATGTTCACAATATTGAACAGAATTTTTAATTTTCTTTCAATATTCATTGCCCACTATGAAACTTTTGTATTTCATCCAATTCGAACAAATATATTTAACAATATTCAAACGTATCGATCTGTGGAACTCTTGATTACCATGCAAATAATAAGGAAAACATCTGAATAGGCAGTTGCCATCGGCTAACATGAATGTGACTCGTTTTGACATTTTCTTTTTTGATGAAATACCCCTCAAAATCTCCTATTATTCATAAGAAAGCCTCAAAAATTTGAAAAATGTAATATCAACTTGATTTTTTTTCGTAATAAATTACACTAATTACCATTTGTCATGTTCCAAATCAGTAAGCATTATTATGTCATTATATGTATTATTTACCTCGACTTTACTTTTTCTATTTCGAAAATGTTCCAAATATGGATACATATACCTGAAAAAATATACTCTTCATTACGTACTGGTCCATTCATACACCAATTTAGTCAATTGTCAGATATTATATCACAGTTCTCCCAATTCTCTGAGATTTCTGATAAGAATATGCGTTGAAATTTTGATTTAACACAAATATGGAACCTATCATACATACTATCCAAGATTTTTACTCGCAAATATTTGCATGATCTGTTTTATTTCAAAATTTATTTGAGAATACTGAGACTCGACCATGGGGTTAACTGTGCACGTCGTGTACGCGTACCACAACTCATGGACTAGAAATGCCGAAACCAAATAATTTCTTACATATTCTCTTAAGAGTTTCTTATCTCTTCTCTGAACACCAAGTCCACCAATGTGAGAGTGAATAAGTTCTCTCATCATCCCCAATCACCCAGAATTTCAGAAAACAAATTTCCAAGATATTGTTTCATCAACACACAGAGAGCTCGCCAATTATCTCGGAGGTGACGCTTGTCATTTGGTCTTGGATTAATCTATCTTTGAAAATTCATTCGTACATAATTATACTGCACAATCATTTTCAACACCATGGCTTGATGATGGAATTGCCATAGAAAATATGTTCATAAATTGTTCCTATCCAAAATAGAAACTAAGTCGTTTCCATCGACCCCCAATCATGTCTGCATTCTCCAAAAAATAAAAAATCCATTTCCAATTTTTGTGATTGCACGGCTAAGGAATCACCGATGAAATCCCTTTCAGTAAAACCTGTGCAAATTTATTTCTATTCGACCAATATCAACGTACCTGTGGGCATTCGATTCCTTCACTGTAGACCGTCAAAATCCGCTCTTTCGAGTTGCAGAACTCGCATCGGAAACCATAGAATTTCGATGATAGTGTACTGAAAAGAACTATAAATACCTCGAGACGAAAGCAACCCATTGCGGCCACGGGTATCCCGCCCTCGCCTACTGGCTCGTGCAGCAACTCACCTGGGCCGCAATGTGTCCCTTTCGGCCCCTCGCGGACGCAGGTGCGTAATATACTATTTTTCGATATCGATACGCTTGGGGTCGGAAAAGTTGGGTTCCAAGTAGTACATGTGGGAATTTTTTCCCTGAGCGCTGAGAAACCACATCTTCAGTTGCAGCAAGAGCCGTGAAGATTTTTTTCAAATTAACACAGGTTTGAATGGGAAAGTACCTTTTTTGCTAATTTTTTCTTCACTATTTAGCACGTATTTCTGACGCATCTTGACATTTTTCGACGTATCTTAGCTAATTTTGAACCTTGTTCCAAACACTCAATTTTTCCAAAAGTTGAGTTTTAACGAAAAAAAGCGCAAAATTGCGATTTTGACCTTCTCTTAGCTAATTTTGAAGCTTGTTCCAAACACTCAATTTGTCAACACTCGCTTTTTTCGTTAAAACTCAACTTTTGGAAAAATTGAGTGTTTGGAACAAGCTTCAAAATGAGCTAAGATACGTCGAAAAATGTCAAGATCCGTCAGAAATACGTGCTAAATAGTGAAGAAAGCGTCCATATTTCCATTCCATCCCATACAGGAAATCGAATTTGGACTTTTGAATTCACTACAACGTCTATGCAGGGTGAAAAACCTCTATTTGTAGCTATATGACTACAAATGATAAAATCCACTACTTTGCGAGTCGAAATTGCAGTCGTAGCTCGCGGACGGTTTTTTGACATTTGATTTTGGAGACAGTTTTGCACCAACACTTATACTTATTGCACTGCACTCACGAGCGCGGCAACGGCCCGATCATCCATGGAGTAATCTAAACCAATGAGGTTGTTATCGAGATACCCAAGTACACCTAATCCATGCGCGACAGGAGCCGAAGACTCGAATCCGCAGTCAAACGAACCTCATAAAAGTGTTTCCAAATGGCGTACAAAATCTTCGGTCCTCCTTGCTTGCCTTCTTGAAACGCGATATCGTTTTGCAGAGCCCATTTCCTTGCGTTGTTTGACCACACTCGACTAAATCTATGCGAAAAGGAGTCTACGATGATTTGCCACGCGGTGAGAATATTCTTGAGGTGAAATGTCAGAATCTGCCCCCACCCCCATCCGACCCCTTGAACTTTATGTATCGTTGTCTCGTTTCAATTTTGGGATATGCAGGTTCCGGTACTTCTTTTTTGTGCTCAAAAAAAGTGAAATCAACAACTACGAGCCGCCGAATCTCGTCTGGGACTGAAATAACTTTTTGAACCAAATCACTTTCTGATGCGACGATTTTGTCTGTCCCCCAAAAATTTCACGTTCGGCGGAACCGCCCATATAGTCTCTTTTTAATTCGAGTTTCGGAAGCTTGAAAGATATCTGGACGAGTTCCAACTTCGCCAAAAGCAAACATGTCATCTAGCTTCTGTGCGAACTCATCGGTTCGTTTTTTGCGCTATCTATATTATAATGAAAAAGCAATGATATAATCGCAAACGATTACGGAAAACTGCTTTTCGACTTGAAACTGTCACGCTCGCGTCGTGGTTGATGGAATGATTATCCTGCTCCTTTTCCGTAAGCAAATGGACTTCTAACAGTTTGAGGAATTTCAAATTGTTTCATTCATGAGAATGATTCAGTAATACTGTATTTTGATGTTTTTGTTTTGTCACTTAGAGAACTTTGTTATGTCGTGGTTGGGATGGTGGCATTGATATACTTTTTACATAATATCCGAAGAATGCCGAAAAAGGCGAATGAAATTCTACTATTTAATTTTTTGTTTTCAATTTCTTTTTTCCGTATCTACAGTACCGTTCAAAAGTTCCGATGGGTGGTCCCTCGAGTATTCTGACTTGCAACAGCGGTAAGTCGAATTCTATACGTTTTACGAACATTTGTAAAAGAGCATTTCAAAGGGCAGAAAAAATACTAATTCTTACTGGGTTTGGATGATTTTAATCGAATATTTTTGAAGGTCCTACACGCTGATGATAAAGTAGAAAATCCAAAAATTTTTTACTTTCATTGAGACACCTGCAGTTTTGATGCGAATTAAGATACGGCAATTCTGAAAAAAGCATCTTGTAGAGCGGGAAAAATTCTATGTGTAGCCATTTTTGATTAATTTTTACGTACCGCGTGTGAGAACGTGCAACCTTTCCAAATCCCCAAAATCATGGTTTTTCACGTTTTTCTGTGCACTTTGCGGTGATGAACAGTCATTTTGGGTATCTAGACAGCTTGTACGTTCTCACACGCGGTACGTAAAAAATAATCAAAAAATGGCTACACATAGCATTTTTTCCACTCTACAAGATGCTTTCAGAATTGCCGTATCTTCATGCGCATTAAAACTGCAAGTGTCCCAATGAAAGTAAAAGTTCTTTAGATTTTCTATTTTTTTCATCGTCGTGTAAGATCTTCAAAAATATTGGATAAAAATCATCCAAACCCATTGACAGTGAGTATTTTTTCTGCTCTTTAAGATGCTTTTTTAAAAATTTCCGTCTAACGCATAGAATTCCACTCATCGCTGTTGCAAGTCAGGGTACTCGAGGGATCACCAATCGCGAACTTTTGAACGGTATTGTATGTGTAAAAATGTAAGGGAATATCAATTGCTGGAATATATTACTGAAACCTAAAATTCATTGCAAGAAAGATAAATCACAATAATTGAAATCTTGCATGTAGTTGTTCATAAACCACATGGGACAGATCCTAGGGAAGTTACTTTAGGGTTCTGATGCAAAATGACACCAAACGGGTGGAATTTACTTCTCCAATGCACCGTAGTTTCACTTTTTCATTGCTTCCACTTTTCTACCAGGAATGAAGGACCAAAACCATGCACAAGCAGTATATATCGATTAAAAGGTCGAGAATAGTTATGGCATAGTATTTGGTATGATAAAATATAGTTAGTTGAAGCAAAAATGATTAGCAGATGAACTATTCTACACCTAAAAAATTTTTTCGAGGTGGTAAAAAAAAACCAACTTCTCCCTCATTACGTACAAATAACTTTCTAGCGAAATTGATTTTCGATTGGAGTTGTATGTCGTTATATCACAACTTCATACCAGAAAAGATCAATTTTCAATTGATATTCCATATCAAGCTGATAAGAAGCGATCTCATCAGAAAGAATCACGGGCGATTAAATGAGCGCGTTTTTACCAATCTTCTGGAAAATGATATGTAATATTGTGGCATACATTGGGGCATGGCAATTCCATCATCAAGTTAGTCTGCTAGAAACGATCTCGTGAACGATAATGAGAGTATTGAAATGGGAGACACAATCTATTCAACATCAAGACTTCATGAAGTCACGTGTTTTGAAACAAAATTTACTCTACATTGCAAATTTCTTATGGAAAAGATAACACATTACCTGTTTAATTGGATGGCTCGATATGACAATTTCTTATTGCCGATGGATGACTCAAGAAGAAAACACAAAACGATGAGTAGAAGAAGAAAGAATCGAATTACAGACGTCCTTTTTGAGTTCACTAGAACAAATTATTATTTTTAATGAATTTTAGTGGTCTTATTTTTCGATGAAGAAATTGATGAATTGTCACGTAATTTTTTATGGAACACTAAGTATCCTAGACTAACCTGAAAGCATATAATGTATGAAATTCTCAAATACCTTAGATATTCAAAAACCTTTTTCTTCGAAATTCATTGAAAAAATATTCTGCAAATACTTTTGATATGGAACTCGTCATGTATCAAAATTACAATTAATTTGACATGGAGGACTTTTGTGTGTAACCTGAAAAACCAATTGAAAATTAATATAATTTTAGGAAGAATTTATGTTCTATAAATCATAAATATTCAATACTATTAAATCGAATATGTCGATAATTTTGATCATGGAAAAAGGAGATATTATAAAAATTCACAAAACGTGTGACACGAAACGTAATATGTTGATATCAAAACATTCTGTTAATAAACAAATAGCAGACTGTTGTCGTGTCAACAAAACATAAGAACAACAGCGCCATCTAGGGTAATCAATATATTGATTTGTGGGTTTGAAAGAAATTAATAACATCAAAGACTGGTATTCATCGTCGGAAGTAAAGTTAACTAAGTATGAATTTGACATAGTCAAAAATTTGTTGAGTGTAACTATATGTATGGAAAATAAACTTTACTCCCGACTATGAGCCCGAGTAAAATATATACGAATAAAATATAAGAATAAAATATTTTAGTGGGTTGAGAATTCGAAGTGAATGTTTTTCCGGAAATATTTGCTATTCACAAATTTGGAGGGTAATTTAACGATTTAAATGTAGGAGCTAAGAGTACACAGAAAAAGTGGTCTTTGGGCAATGATAGGAATGAGAATTGATGGTGAATAGAATTATATTCTATGAGTTTCCCTGCGAGAATCAGTGACGAATTTTACTGAGGGACCTCTCACTCAGAAAGGTCGAAATAATTGAAAATAAGGAGGTACGGAATTGGAATTTTGAATCTTTTTCCGATGGTACTCTTTTCGGTTCACCATGGACCAGAGAACTAATCATTGCAACGTAAAGAAGAAAAAAAATACATGAGAAATGACTTTTGTAATTGTTTGCTGAAGATTCTTAAGGTTGCGTGAAAGCTGGCACACGTTATTTGAAAGTTTCTACGGGGGTGATTATGTAAATTGGAATTGTGGGGGTTGGCGAGCGTAGCGAGCAGGGGGTACCCCCCTAGTATATATATATATATATAGTTGTAGTCTCGGGGTGCACGAGATGGCTAGCAGTGCGATCAAAGTTACTTACATTGTTCAGGTTTGTGAAACTGCCTACTTTTTCCTGTTATTCAATTCAGGTTTAAAATAATTATTCATTTTTATTCCTAGAACCAAGTACGGTATCCAGCTATTGTGGGTTCACTTGCCGTACTTGATTCTAGGAATGAAAATGAGTAATTGTTTTAAACCTGCATTCAATATCTGGAAGAAATAGGCAGGCTACATATTTCACAAACCTGAACGATGTATTTTTGATGGCTTACATGCGCTAGCCATCTCGTGCACCCCGAGACTACAACTATATATACTCAAAAGATCTATTCGGTGGAAGAGAAGCACAACGCGCCGACTGCGAAAAGTGCATGAATTTTCTAGCACCTGGGCCCGCTCGAAAGCAGCTCTTGGGCGCGCAAATTACCAGCGACACAGAGCGCTGCTCCGCACCAGCGCCACGGGACGGTTTTGACCGTCACCTACTGTTTTGCGTGTAATCAGAACACCGAATCCTTGACATTGCCTCAGCACTCTTGTGAGGCACCCTACCGCAGGCGATAGCCAAGTATTGAATTCTTCGTCTGTGGGAGTCACGTCGATTTATTATTAAGAAAAATTCTATTATGATGTTAAGTTTACTAATTCTCGAAAACTCTGTCCTATCGTCATGGCCTTGAATGTGAATTTTGAGTTGTAAATTGCATGCGTCTATACATGAAAATATGTACAGACAACTGTATTTCCGTTCCGCCTCTCCAATGATAAAAAATTGAGAGGACTATGACAGACGAGGTAAGAGGGGAGTCAATTATCCCGCGCCCATCAACCAGTCTTCAATCGTCTTCGACTCCTCCCAAACGCGCAACTACGAGACGGAAAGAAAATGCATATAACGTCTTGCCCATGAGAGAGAGGTGGGGGGAATCCATGGAATGCGCGCTCGCTGAATAGTCTGCTGGCTCTCATCAGCGCTCTTCGCGGGCGCACGGGCGCGCTAGAAGCCGGAACAACCTCATAGTGGGAACAAAGTGTCGAGTTGTACGCGCGCAGTCACAACCAAGAGCACGGAGACTGCAGCGGGTTGGGTAAGTCGTACCTCTTATACTTATGATTCTTCGATATAAATCTATAGATATACCGGTAGTTATATGACACGCACTATCCAGATAACATAAAAACTTTCAAAATCCCTCAAATCATCGGAAAAATTTGTTCGTTCATTCTTAGTTGAAGTATGAAGACTTTTGCGCGATTCCAGAAAAGTAAATGGAAAAAAATTGAAAAATTTGAATTTTCCCCACGAATTACGAATTCGGTGGAAAAAAGAAAAAAATGGGGGATTGAATTTTTTACGCGATTCCGGGAACACGACAAGATGGAAGATGAAAAAGAAAAAATTTCTCCGAGAGTTTGTAGAAACCAGAATGAAAAAAATCAATTTTATTCCGAACATTTCCCCCGAAAATTCACAAAAATATCTCATTGTGGGGCATTGGTGAATCTTAACTCAGTTGAGAACAATTTTTGTGTTGCTTTAAGAATACATAAAATTATTTGGATACACGATACTATCGCAACTAATTTTTTGTTCCCCCTCTCCAATGCCAGCAGAACAGAAAAACTTACAGACGAAGTGGGAGACAAGATCTCTACTACGCGCTTACGACTCATCATTCAGTCGTCTGCAGCTCCTCTCAGACGCCTTACTACATAACGCAGAGAGTACACACGTAACAGCGTGCCAGTAGGAGCAGAGTGGAGAGACGCCATAGAGTACGCGCTCGCATGATGATCTGCAGTCTCTCAACAGCGCTCTTCGTGGGCGCACGGGCGCGCTGGAAGCCGAAACAACTTCATAGTGGAAACACAGTGTCGAGGTGCCCGGTTGTACGCGCGCAGCCACAACCAAGAGGACGGAGACTGCAGCGGGATTGGGTAAGTCGTAACTCTTATACTTATGATTCTTCGATATGAATTTATAGATGTACCGGTAGATATGGGCAAATCCCAGGAACTATGCGATTTCGACTCTGAAATTACGAGAATTTCCAGAATGGCAGCACAACTCGCATGAACTTTTGTTTGGTCCAAGTAATGCTCAAACAATGATCAAATACTGGCGTAAATCATTTTGGAGCTTCGCCGTGGATTTGTGAGGGAGTAGAAGATTTCCTCATGTATTTGGATGGGGCCCTCATATTCCCGTGATTCTAATTGGCTCATATACAAGGCATCCTCGGTGTTGGAATAGAGGAAAAGAGATGAGCTGAATAGTTTACAATGTCTTCTGAAGGTCTATGGTACAAAATGAAGACGTGGAAGAAAAAAAATGGATTGATTGATTGATTGATTCAGGTTTATTGGCCCGGGGACAATGGGTCCCATAGGGCAATTTGAAATGTACAGATCCAATAACATTTGTAGATAACAACCAAATATGCATATATAACACTGCTGGTGAGCTACAAATAAATTAAAACTAAATACTGGAAATACAAATAATAAATAAGTCGTATCGAAAGACTTAACATATGACTTTGGTACTGTTTGATCAAGATGATTGAGAACTCGGTAAAACTTGAATGATAGGCTAGGATTCATTCTCGAGAAGGAAGCTCAGAAGCGCAATCATCAGCTTGGTGAGCTTTTAGGAAGCATCTCGATCACAATCACGCAGATACGCTAAAAGATGAATCTTGAATGTTTTTGTGTCCCTTGTGTCTCGAGGGAGCGATGTCAGGCTTTTCGGTAGCTCATGCCAGTACTTGGCACCCAAGAGCTGGGATGAGTTATCGAATGCATTCGTCCTCGCATTTCTTATCGGGAGATCCCCACTTTGTAGGCGCTCAGATCTATGCAAAGTGGTGTTGCATATTTCGGTGAAATTGCAAGCTAGATAGGATTGGGATACCTCATTTCAAGATCTGGAAAATTTGACCCGCTAAGAAATACTCTCTACGAGATTTCACAGTGAGCCAGCCTAGTTGCATACGATACGTTGTAACATGATCGGGCCGAGGTATATTGCTAGAAACAAAGCGTACACATGCATTTTGTGCTTTCTGCAGCTTAAGGTCGAGCTCTTTGGTTATGCCATGGTATACTAGACAAGCATAGTCAAAGGATGGCATGATGAGTGATTGAAGAAGCTGTTTCCTGATAGAGAATGAGAGCGCACGATGGTGAGCGCGAAGTTGCCGTAGACTATCAAATTTCTGCTGACAAATATGAGAGAATTGCTTCTTCCAGTTTAGGTCATTAGATACCCAAACGCCCTTGTTTTTCACCTGTGATACGTAATCTAGAGGGGTGCCATTTATGACCAATTGAGGAAGATTGCCAGTGTCGAGGTGGCGAAGATTCTCTTTGCTACCCAAGATAGTCACCTTAGTTTTCTCGAGATTAAGACTAAGGCCGTTCTGTGAGGCCCATTGACAGATAGCGTTGGCATCTGCCTCGACTTTACTCAGGGCATCAGTGATCTCAAGGTGCTTACAGCTTCTCCAAATCTGTGTGTCATCAGCATAAATCATGTACCGACTCAAATTGAGTACCTTGGAAAGATCGTCGATGAAAAAAGAAAAGAGAAGGGGTCCTGAAACAGAACCTTGCAGACTCGTACTGTTATTTGGAGCCAATCTGACACAGTTCCACCTTCATCAATCACAGCCTGACATCTGTCCGCAAGGTACGACAGGAACCACTTGATAGTGTGATTATCTACATGATATGAGCGAAGTTTCTGAATGAGAATATAATGTGGGATCTTGTCAAACGCTTTGGAGAAGTCGATCATTACAAGGATGGTATATTGCGATTCATCAATAGCATGCCTCACATCGTCCAGATCTCCTAGGAGTACTGTCTGAGTGCCGTGGCCCTGTCGAAAGCCTGCTGGGCGCGAGTCCAGCAGGCGGTTCTTTTCAAAGTGTTTCAGTAATTGACATGCAACTATCTTCTTCACGATCTTTGAGCACTCAGACAGCCTTGCCATGGGATGAAGATCAGAAACATCAAAGATCACGGCTGTTTTCGGGATAGGTGTAACGAGTGTGCGTTTCCAGAGCGTAGGGTATGATGCTGATGTAGTAGATGAATTGAGAATGTTAGTATGAGGCAGAAGGATTTCAGGACACGAGGTGATGAGATTTTTTACTATTAGACCATCAAGACCGGACGACTTGGATTTGACTCCGAGCATTTCCTGATAGACCTCGTCAGGTGATGTTTCATTGAGCGAGAACAGTGATGTGAGATCTGGATGTTGGGGTGATGCACGGGATCCGATGTAGTCAGTTGATGCGATTTGAGATGTAGTAGGAGTATTGTTACATGAAATGGATGCAAAATGTGAGTTGATAGTTTTATGTGAAAAGTTGATGAGGGAAGAAGGAGCCCGCGATTTCACCATTCCCAGTCGGTCAAGAGCAGTCCACAGCTCCTTCATGTTCTTAGCCGCATTGATCTGACTAGCATGGTAACTGTTTTTGGCTTTCTTGAGCTTAGTACTTATTTCTGCACGAAGGGAGCGATAGTTTTCCACACTAACAGGAAAATCGAGTTCTTTGGCTTTCTTATAGGCTTTGTCTCGCTGTTCCATATGCTGACTGATTTCTTTATCCACCCACGGTTTTTTCGAGTCAGAAATCGTGACCACACGCTTGGGTGCTGCACGGTCCAATGCATGAGTTATTGAAGCAGTGAACGCCTGAACGTTTCCCTCAAGACACAAGTTTTGGTCATATTTAGACAATCCCGAGTGCAGATCCGCCAAATATTTGGGACGATCAAAATGCTTGAAGTTTCGCTTAATGAACGAGCGCTTCTGAGATCTAGGAATATAAAACTCGACGTCAAGATCAATTCTATCATGGCCATAGATAAAGCGGGCGTCGGACTTAACGTAAGATTCAACAAAAGATGACGAGTTGACGATGAACAGATCGATCCACGTGTGAGCTAGTTGACGCTGAGCATTTAATACATGGTTCATTGGCTCTGATTGAACTAATTCTAAGGCAAGATTTTGCACATTTCTCAGGATAAATTTGCTATCTGAATCGTTGGCACACATATTGACATTGAAATCGCCAGTTAAAACTATACGTTCATATTTGGGAAGAAATTTGGACAAAACTTGAAAAAATTCATCTGGCAGGAAGCCATGAGGTGGACGGTAGATAACTCCGAAGAGTAGCTTGTCATTACCGACTGCTATCTCTGCGATAATGTATCCAGAAAAATTAAGTCGAGAACTGTCATACTGCATGAGAACTTTGAACTTCAAGGATTCGTGAATGTATAGAGAGAGAGATTGATTGATTGATTGATTGATTCCCTTTTTTCGCCCGGACGCAAGAGTGAAAATACAGTTACATGAAATATATATAACGGTCATGATCAACATATACATATTATATAATTTGTCATTTTGGTCAAGGAAATTTCATTCATCACAGGAAGTGACTAGTCATTAAGAGGCACCGAGAGATGCAAACGAGTAAAATAAATTAGGAAATTAATCAAGGTACATCAGTCCTTATAAAAAGACATGGGCCCGGAAACTATCACAGACTTAAAAATTATGTGACAGGGAAGCCACGTATAACTCAACTAAAACTAAAAACAGACTAATTGAAAAGAGCCCAAGCCTATCAAAGACTAAAGTACTGTTTCTGGTCCACATCAATCCTCTGGGAGGGTTGCGACAAGAGAAATTCTTTTAGAGCGTCTTTAAAAAGTGAAATTTTTTGAATTTGCCGAAAGCCCGGAGGGAGAAAGTTCCACAAATGAGCACATTGGACCTGGAAAGATCTTCTTCCATATTCAAGTCTCATGTTGGGAACTTTGAGTACCCGCTTTTTTAGATCACCCCGTGCGGGGCGTTCGGATTGGTACCTGGTAAACATCGCAGCTAGGTAGCCAGGTTCTCCTAAGTGCATGATCTTATGCATCAAGAGAGCTGCGAAGTACATTCTCCGCGAGTCAGTACTGTGACGTCCAGTTATATTCATTGCGAGCTCTAGAAAGGTATAATTTGCATCGGTGTATTGTGGCCAATGGTAATCTTATGGCCTATACCTTCCCAGTGCTAGCCCTAGTTTTGAGCCACTAACTGAATAGTATGCTCTCGGGATTTAGGTCATGCAGAGAAAGAAAAGGGAATTGTCCAATAATATGAGTGGGTGGATCCTTGTTGGCGATCGGTGGTTCACTCCTATTCGGTATGTCAAGAGCGTATCTGGTGGATGCGCCCTAATGCGCTCGTCTATCTCAAGTCTTCCCTAACTGCGCAGACTAGCTTGTGCGCGGGGCAAGTAGGAGAGAGAGTGGCCTAACACGTTACTCTTATACTGCACAGCTCTCGCAATGCTGTGGGTCCAAAACTCTATATATGTATAGTATATATATGTATATATTGGATAGTGGGGCTGGCTCTCTTATGGGACTGACCGTGTTTCAATGGATCTTCGGCTCGGTACTCGGTGTCTATTTCCTGAAGGGCAACTCTTGTGATTTGGAACTATTCTCCAAGACCTCTGCTACTCGCAAAACGCGTTCAAAAACCCTTAAATATTCTGTAGGTACGGTGACAAACGTTATTTTGACAAAATGTACCTATGCGATAGGTGATTTTAGTCGCGAGCGGAATTGCTCATAACTCGATGACCATTGTGTAGAATCGACTCTAGTTTAGCTTGAAATACGCACAAAGGAGTAATCTAAATGGCAAATAACCGTTGCTGGTCAATTTCACAATAGTTGTTGAGTTTTGAACAAAACCTGTGTTAAGTCCGATACGGTAGCGATATGGGGCAAAATGGGCGTTGAGTTTGAATATCTTCACTGCAAACACTTGGGATGAGTCTAAACTTGGCTATTTACCTACTGGTACCTCCGAACTCAAAGAAACTTTTAATAGCCCTCAAAATGAGTTCACTTTGCAATGTAGTCGAATCGAAGAGAGAAAAATGCACTTTCCGTCGTTCGGGTCGGCTAGCGAAAAATGGATGATTTTACTTTGGCGGGTCGAATATTATGGGAATTCACTTTGTAGAAGTTCCAAAAGGTAGGTAGACTACGTGTTTAAGTACCCCGGACTCTATTGCGATGTTAAAATCGAAAATAAAATAGTTACGGGTGGTTCACGCGCGAAAATTGCAATACTCGGACGAAAAATTGGGAGGTACGCAAACATCAATTTCTCGAGATGTAGGTATCAAAATGAAGCTCACAAAAGCTAGTTTTTGAGCCAAAACACTATTTAAAGAGATAATGCACGCTGATCAACGAATTCAATCAATGTGAGCAAACCATGGGTGAAATCTGGGTTACTTCGAAAATACTCGGGTTGCGCGAGAATTAGACGATGAAAGTGATATTTCCCTACTGTACTGGCCTGAAATGATTCTCTCTTAGCTTAATCCCCTTCTTTGAGACTTGACAAACCCTGGTGAAACGAAATCCACGAAAGGATTGACACGAGGTTTGAGTAACACCGAAAACTTGGGGTGAATTATGCACTCGCCGACCACAGTTACACTCGGGAAAATTCCTACTATCTTCACTATTTAAACGGGGTAGAACTGTGGAGTTGCACGGATCGGGTATAGTGCAAATTTAGGATTGATACTTAAAATTACTCACTTGTGGTTATATAGTTGGCTGTGGAGGAATCCTGTACTGCTGACAGGCACTGGTAAATAATCCACCTTTCTTGGGTTTTTCTGTTTATTCCCTTTTGGTCACACTGCACTCTGACAATTTGAAGTGCCTCTTTCTGATGATGCACGGTTCACTTCCAATATTATGTTGATAGTAATTTCACTTGTATTTATTACTTGCTTTTGTATCAAGAGCTCGTGAAAACTCGGAAAAATCGACTGTGTCGGAGTCACTCCAAAACTATACTAATAAAACAAGTCCACCTGGGCCCTCTGAAGGCCCTCTTTATATATCTGGTAGGCTCGATTATTGTCCTCGATACTCGTGTTCTATTTAAGTTTTGTTTACTCAAAACGTCAACTCGACCGATCTGCGCACATAAGAGCAAATGCATCTTCCGGAGGAAGAGACCGAGCCATGCATATTTTTGGGCATACTTCCGTATGATTCGAGCACTAGGCAATTTGTCATTCTCGTTCTCAAGTGTCATCTTTACGTACTTGGTGAGTTTGCCTATGCGCCGAGCTATCCGATGTTTATGCATTATAATACAACGGAGTCTGTGGGCCCGCGCCATTGATTAATTATGCATGCGCACCTGTGTGAGGAGAGGGCCAGCGTGCCACTCAGCTCTTCCATTCTTGTTTTGTATAGTTGCATCTTTTGCTCAATGTTAAACTGTGCACCTATCAGCATTGAGATGGATTGAGGAATGTAGAGCACGCGGGAATTTTGACGAGGCGTTGACATTTCAGGTCAAATTCCGTTGTGCAATACTCTCTGGACAACATCGATGATTTTAGCCTGACCTCGATAGATTCTACTCACATTTCTGAGTTCACGATAATTTTACATGAAATTACCGAAAATATGATTTTACGATGGGTTTTGATCACTTTTACCTTTCAAAAAGAAGTTACATTGATCTGACGGAGTTCCCACGAAACGCGATGTTCCCATTCATCATCTGATAAAAATAATGATTGAAAGTTAGTATTTTCACATGTCATCTTTCCCGAGATTCATATCCTCTTGATAATGTATTCCGTGAAATTGAGGTTACATTTTACCGTATAACTTTCTATCTATAAGTATCATTTATATTTTTTGAATATATATTCTAAAATTTTTACCGACATTACAGTACGTAACCAACCCAAGCGCTCCCTAAACGGGGTGATGTGCTCGTCTCTCCTAAGATCAAAAATATATCTCACACATGAACTGCTCAGTCTCTGTACCCGTTGCCGCTGTTTGTCCGTGGCGTCGAGGTACACGACCGTGCAATAATCTACGTGCGGTTGAACCAATGACTCGACTAGGCGATTCCGGAGAGGTCTGGTGATACATACCCTAAAAGTGCGCAGACCGTATACGGCTCTGTTGACTTTCTTAGTTACTTGGTCAATGTGCGGTTCCCACGTCAATTGACTGTCAAGTGTAACACCAAGACTCACGACCGTATCACCGAACGGGATGAACTTTCCCTCCTGTATCCCAACCCCTGGCAAGTCCATTCTCTTCAGATTTTTGATATTTCTCTCCGAACTGAAGTAGATTGCCTTGGTCTTGCCAGCGTTGAGAGACAGGCCGGAACTTCTAGCCCACTCGGCAACTAGTCGCCCTATTCCGCCCAGCCGAGCAATACCTTCCCTGATCTTATTTTCCTCGATTTGGAGATAAATTTGGAGATCATCCGCATAAAATAGATGATGTACCGACTTTCCATCTAGCAAGCCTGCCAGGTCATTCACATACAAGCTGAAGAGGAGAGGCCCAAGGACGGACACCTGTGGAACACCCAGATTGGTTTCGAGCCAATCAGATTTGCCTACTTTCGAAGTGATTTGTTGGGTGCGACCCTGTAAACATGATTTTATCCACAGGAGCGCCGATCTTGAGGAGCCAAGATGTCGTAGCTTCCTCAACAGCTCGGATGGTGAGATTGTGTCAAAAGCTTTGCTAAAATCGAATAGTAGGAGCAGAGTGATCTTCTTTCTGCTATACCTACTCTGAGGTCATCGGTCAATTTCAACAAAGCTGTCTGGGTGCTATGGTGTTGCCTAAAACCAGTCTGGAAGCGATCAAGTATGTTCTCGATTTTCAAATACTCCGTGATTTGGTCATGTGCGATTTTTTCCAGAACCTTGGAGGGAAAGCACAGCACTGCTATAGGACGGAAGTCCGAGACCGTTGATGGAGCAGCAGTCTTCTTTAATGCAATCGGCTGCGCTTGCTTCCAAGCCTCAGGGAAAATGCCATGAGCGAAAGAGGAGTTGAGAATATGTACAATAAGATCACCAATGGCCGGTAGAGCTTTTGCAATCACGCTTTGGGGTATTCCATCTGCTCCACGGGCCTGTGAGGAGAAATGTTTGATAGCAAGGACTACATCACTAAAATTTGTGGGCTTAAATTTCAACCCCTCCTCCGGTGCCGAGTCAATATCGTCCATTGCTTCATTAATATTTTCGTGGGGCGAAACGGAAACTCCCGCAAAGTGTGCGTTCAACTCATCCGGTGTGAAGCCATGAAGTTCCTCCTCTTTGCTCTTAGGCAAGAGGCCGAGATTGCGCATCTCCTTCCAAATGTTCTTCTTCTGATCAAGAGCATCTGACAAATGGGTTCGAATGAAGGAGTTATGCTCTTCTTTAGTATTCATTTTGAAGCTCAGGACATTTGCGCTGGTTACTCTGAATCCGTTCCCAGCGCCTGCGCGTCGCGTCTCGCTTATTCATGAGTACCCTCAGCTCAGGACCAATCCAAGGAGCGTCATTTTTACGGGGATTAATAGTTTTTTCGGGTGCTAATTCATCTATAACGGTCTGTAAATTTTCATTCAAGCAGTGAATTGCATCTTCCAAACTGGTTTCAGCATTTTCGAGAGCTGTCCAGTCACAGCGAAGCAAGCGATCATTTAATGTCTCCGGAGTGATGTTTCGAAAATCCCTGTAGGTGAAGGAATTTCTTGGCGGAGTGGGAGTAAAGATGTTGCTGGTGACGTCAATGACCGAGTGCCTGCCGAAACTGGGCAGAAGTCTGTTTTGAAAGTCAGTAATGATGTCATTGTCATCTACATGAATGTGATCAATCCATGTATGAGATGTATTGGGGGTGTGTTGGTGAGTCGGGCCATGCTGCACTATCTGCAAGGCCAGTTCTCCTGTCAGTGCAGTCAGTGTCTTGGTGTCGGGATGAGCAGTGTCTGACAAATCCGCGTTCAGATCACCCATTATAATTTCATGACTGTAGTCGCCACACAGCCGGCGTAACGAGCTAAACAGCCCGTCAACCTTCTGCATGGCGATTTTAGGGGGTCTGTAGATTACTATGACTAATATTGACGGGGAGTTACCCTGTTGTATGCTACGAAAGAGAAATTCAGGCACGCCAGGTTTCCCTGGCCCAAAAGTATTTGACGAAATCAATTTCTTAACTTTGAAGTCATTGCGCACATACAAGGCAACCCCACCACCCTCTCTGTTGCGATCTTGCCGCAACAATGAAAAACCTGGCATCTGAACGAGATTGTCATCCACAAAATTATCTAGCTCCGACTCAGCCACCCCAAGTAGATGGTAGGAGGGATCGTTAGCAACGAGCAAGCGTAGATGCTCAATCTTATCTGTCAGAGAGTTGAGGTTGATAAATCCCGCTTTCAAGGAACTGCCCATCCCTCGTCGCTCTTCAGCAGCCGTATCTAGTGAAGGAGTCTTCGCTGATTCTGCTGCCGAAACTCTACTCTGCTCCGGAACGGTACTGCAGCTCTGGGTGTTATCAGAGGACGCACGAGCACGTTCTGGATTACTTCGACAGGCCGTTCGAATGACCTGCAGATCAGCGAGAGGTTTGAACGTATGCGCTCGCTCACCATTTTTCCGTCTAACCCAGAAACGTCCGCCACTGTGCCAAACGTTTTTTAAACCCAAACCGCGTGCAATCGACCTCAAGCATATGTATTCTTTGTATTTCTCACGGAGGAGCATCTCATTTATGAAGATTTCACGGTCCGGCACATGAGTTTTCGTATCCGGGTCGAGTAAGTCAGGCTGGATATTGTTAGCCGTGGAATAATTATTGGTGATTGAACGTTTAGCCCGAATCACTTTCCCGACTAGTCGACTACCGGAGAGTTGGACTATGCACGATGGTAGAGTGCGCGGGATGGCAGCTGGGGCTCGAAGAGGTGAAACCCAGTCGCAAATACCTGTTGGAGGCTTCTCCCCAGACGCACGCCCAGTTTGCAGGACTTGGACATCAGCGATGTCTGCCTCCTCCAGTGAGGGAAGTACGGAGTTGAGCACTGCGTAGGCAATATCAGATAGCTGTACCGGCGAGGCCTTAGAATTTTCTTTCAAAATACCATTAATAATTAATTTACAGCGCTCAAGACCGTCACTACCGTGTCCCCATCCTTGCTCCCCAGCGTGTGAATGAGGGAACTTGTCCATCCTAGGTGGAATGATAGGAATCGAAGATTGATGTGTCGATTCGACATTACTATTCTCAATTTTTCTACATTTGCTATCTCGCTGACTACTCTCACGACCTTTTCATAGCTCAGTCAGAGTGGGAAACTGGCTTTTCATGGGAGAATTCTGCTCCAGAAGGAGCTGGCGATCCAAGCGGAGCTCCTCCAGCTGGGAGCTTTGCTCCTCTATAAGTCTCTCGAGAGAGGATACACGTGCCAATAGGTGATCATCCACCTCGTTCACTGCTGGCGTGAGAGGTGGAGAGGGAGCGGCAACGTTTTGTCGCCTCACGAGAGATTTTATTTCGTCAAGCTCGTTCTGGAGTAGCGCATATTGATCATAAAAGAGGTCGAGAGTAGTATGCGCTATGGGTACCCATTTGGTGTCAGGAGAATCCGTCGCCGTCGAAGTTGGTGATGTTGCAGGCCGTTCCGAGACGTTGAGGCTGTTGCTCTCCGTCGACCGTACAACGTGGCCAAGTGGTGGTGTAGTTTTCGAGATGGGGCTGTTGCTCTCCATCGGCCCGACAGCGTGGCCAAGAGGAGGTGTAGTGAGCAGCGACTGGGTGGTAGTGGTGGGCCGCGTATCTGTTTGCTGCTTCCGAATATTCGCGGGCTCTATACCGGTGGACTGGCGGGAGGTGGCACCACATGACGGAGACGAAGCAGCGGGCGATAGAGTACCCCCCGCTAGAGCAAGCTGTAGACTCCCGGAGTTGAATAGAGAGGCGTTGGTGGTAGGGGGCTCTGCGCTGCGGCCCGCGGCGGTGGTATGCGGAGCGGGGGGAGATAGTGCTGATGCAGCATGCGAGCTGAGCCATGTGTGTGAGATGGGCTGATTACTCACACGTCTATGCGAGCTAGTATTCTCCTTCTTTCTCTCTCTGACTGTTTGCGTGCTGAGGCGAGAAGTCGAAGTCGTCTGCTTCGATGCACTTGATGATGATTGCGCGGCTGGAATTTTGCTCACCTGCAGACATTTTCCGCATGTCACTGCTCCTTGAGATGATTTCGAGCACTTGACATGTGCTGATCTTTTGCAAATGCCGCATTCTCTGCTGCCCGCGCGTAAGGTGTTGTTGCAGACGCAGCAGGTGTTGTCGCTCATCGTGCAGCAGACAGCAAGACAGCGAAGCAGGCCAGCGTAGCAGACGACCTCCGAGCATGCGCACAAAGCTCACTTCCGGCGCCAGGCACTGCCAACTCGATGTCGTTGTTGGAGTTGCAGAATTGGAATTATTCCTCCCAGGCTCGAGCAGGAGCCATGCAGTGATGCTCCAGTGGTATGAGCCTGCAGGAGGAAGTCCAATCTGCAAAAAAGCGCCACTCGGGACGACATTTTGATGGTTAAAGAGTTGTTCAAGCACGGAGCGATGTTAATGCGTGTGGAAACACTTACCGCGAGAGAGGAGAGAGAGAGAGAGAGAGAGAGAGAGAGAGAGAGAGAGAGAGAGAGAGAGAGAGAGAGAGAGAGAGAGAGAGAGAGAGAGAGAGAGAGAATGAGAGGGAGAGAGAGAGAGATGTTCTGTCATCAGATTTTTCCTCATATTCCACTTAAAAAAAAAAAAAAAAAAAAAAGTGAGAGAGAGACCCCGTATCGGGATTTGAGTGTGACCTCCGGGCTGCACTTGGAGCTTGAGGGAGTGATGCCCCTACGAACCCGAGTCCTACACTCACACTTACACAAACTATACCCTACATGCACCATACTTACGCCTGTTCAAGCATGACACGGATATGCCAACATTATACAGAACACACATCACACAAAACACCACATCCGTGTTGGTCTGGCCCGGGGTCGGCCAGCATGCGATTCCAGGCCCTGGAAAAAAGAAGAAAGAAGATGATGTCCAGCATTGACGGCAAGAATTCCCCAAATAAAGCGGGGCCCCATTCGGATCTTGGGGAAGGGGGGGCTCACGATGCAAAACGCGCCACCAGTGGCACACTTGGCTGGTGAAATCACGCGTACCGCTATAAGCGATGAAAATACGCTGCAGGTGGAAGGAGTGGGAGAGAAAAACTCACACCATGGAGAAGCTGAGCTCACCCGTAATAGAAAGAGAAAGGGCCCGAGTGACGGAGCAGAGAAGCGAGTGCTCAAACAATCAAAGCTCACATTTCCGAGCCAACGAGGGATGAACGCGAAGGTTGCAGCAGAAGCACGAGAGGCGGCACAGAAGCTGCTGAAGATCAACCCCGCAATCAGTATCCAGATCACGCAACCCAGCATCGAGCTTGATGACGCCGTCAACTTGAGCTCAGGTTTGAGCGACCCCGACACTACTATTGGTTCTCAGGAGAACAGAACAATCCTTACTCCTGGAAACGGTTTGCACGAGAGGGGAGTGCACGATGAGGTTCCTGATGGAATGGAGATTGACCACATCCCCTCAACCAGAGATGCGGCACGACAGAGGAGTGGAAACGAAGCAGGCGATCTCATGGGGAAATGGGAATACCTGGAAACGTGCCGGGAAGAGACGGAGGTGAAGACATATCTCCTCCTCGAACACTCAAACTTGGTTATAGGAATAGCCGAGTCCTTTCCAGCAATCCAAAAGGAACCAAGGGTGACATCTAAGAGCTCAAGAAGGCAGGCCACGCGCTCGAAGGCCTACTCGCGACAGACAAGGCGAAGCGGGCTGCTTTCGAAACATCGCTGCTCGAAACGGAAAATACCCTGATAGCGAGGAGAAACGTGCAGCCTCCGACCATTAAAAAACCGGCCCCGCCAGGTAGTGGCTTCTGGGGAAGAGAGACAGGGAAACCGGAATCGCGACCGGGGCAACAGTGCGGTACGAAGGGGACGCGACGTGAACCTCCACCGGGAGGTCTCGATACACCGCGCTCGACATCGACTCCCACCATGGCGAAGCATGACGGGACTTGGCAGGAGGTGGTATCGAAAAAGAATGCGGAAAGGGCGAAGAAGAGCGGTAGAACAAATGGCACCGCTGGGAAGAAGGCGAAGATGAAGCCAAAAAGGGTGAAGCCCGAAGCCGTCCTCGTTACGGCCAACCAAGGTGTGCTAACCTACGCAGACATGCTGCGCTGGATAAAAACGGATGACCTCAATGAAGAAGTGGGCTCTAAGGTCACAGGCATCCGCAAGATCCAGGAAGGCCAAGTCCTCCTTCTGCTCAAGAAGGGCACCGACGCTGCCGGCGTCAAGGCAGCTTTGGCACCAGTCGTCGGACAAGAAGGAGCTGTCCACTGTCTAGCGAATAGTACGACCCTCGAGGTGCTCGGAATCGACTACAATGTCGACAAAACCAAAGTCCGGGATGACCTCACAAAGGCCATACCAGAGAACGAGAAGGAAGCCGTTGTAGTCAAGTCGTTGCGGGGCGGCTACCGCGGTACCCAAACGGCGGTCGTCTCGATCCCAACAAGACTGGCCCACCACCTCCTGGGCTGGAAGGAGCCCTGAAATACCTCGGCGTATGGCTTGACGACGAGTGGTCGTTCAAGAAGCACATCCAGGAGGCCGCCCAGAGAGCGAGCAGGATCGATGCGGCGCTTCAGCGGCTGATGCCGGATATCGGGGGACCCAAGGAAAAGAGGCGCGCACTTCTCAAAACCGTCAGCACCTCCCTCATGCTCTACGGTGCACCCGTGTGAGGAAAGAGAGTAGAGAAGACCATCATCGAGAAGAGGATGGGGCCTGTCTACCGGAGAGCCGCTCTGAGGAGCATTCGTGCCTAGCGCACCGTGTCAGGAGATGCAGCTTGCGTGTTGGCGGGGATGCCGCCCATCCACTTGCTCGTCGCAGAGCGAGTGAGAATCTGGGACCGGCAAAAAGTGATCGGCGCCGAACGTGTGCTCACCCCAACGATCAAGGAGATCATCCGCGACAACGAGATGGAAAACACTCTTGAGCAGTGACAAACTGAGTGGGATGCGCCATTTGCAAATGGCAGATGGACGCAACGGCTGATCCGTCACGTAGCCAAATGGACGGAATGCACCAACGGAGAGATAGACTACTGGACAACGCAGCCACTGAGTGACCACGGTTGCTTCGGTGCCTACCTGACCCTGTTCAAGGAGGGGACATCCCCAGCATGTCAGTCATGCGGGGGCAACTGGGATGACGCTGAACACGCCCTGTTTACGTGCAATGACACCCAAAGAGAGCGCGCCGAGTTGGATGAACGGCTGGGTGCTCAACTCACACCTGAGAACCTCGTCCCGTACTTGCTCCGCAATTAAGAGACATGGGATAGAGTCACCGAATACATCCAGCTGGTGATGACCCGTAAGGAGGAGAAAGAGAGGAAAGTGAGGCGCCTCGAAGCAGGCGAATTACACTGAGTCTGCCGATTGAAACAGAAGAGGTCCAGATGATTCTACGAGGGATATGATGCCTTGAAGAGGGGAGAAAGAAAGAAGAAGAGAGAAGAAAGAAGGAAGAGAGGGAACAATAAAGAATGGAGATAGAAGATGCCGACAAGTGGCCGAAGAGAGAAGATGGAGAAGAGGAACGCTCGTAACCGAGCGCGAGACATGCCGCTCGTCCTGAAGTAATGCTCACGCGGTTCCTGGCTGAGATGGTAGATGCAGGTGGATCTCCTTCTTGATTGCCCGATGCCCTAGGTATCGGACATCAAGGGGAGAGGGATATCACACGGCCGGGCCCACCTCTCGGTGGGCCCTACCAAAACCCGTGTCCTGTCTGGTATGGCCTGCGTGTGCTATGCGTAGTCCACGTAAGCAGAACCAGTCCGGTGTCTGGGGACGGATCCGAAAGATCTTGAGGCAGATTTTGCCCTCTAACCACCTTAAAAAAAATAAATATAAAAAAAAGTGAGGCGCCTCGAAGCAGGCGAATCACAGTGAGTCTGCTGATTCAAACAGAAGTGGTCCAATAGTTCCAGGAGGAATATGATGGACTGGAGAGGAAAGAAAGGAGAAAGAAGAGAGTAGAAAGAAGACTGAAGAGGGAAGGAAGAAGAGAGAAGATCGAAGATCGAAGAAAGAAGAAAGAAGAATGAAGAATGAAGAGATGGAAGAAGATCGAAGGAAGAGAAATAACACCTGCAAGTCGCGAGGAGAGAGACGCTCGAGCCTGAGCGCGAGACGCCGCCGGTCTTGAAGTAATGCTCACGCGGTCCCATGGCCGGATAAGTAAGTTGGTGGATCTCTTCCCTGTCCCATGGCCGGCGCCAACGGAGAAGGAAGAGAGGGTTTACCTGGTTCGGATGGCCGTATCGATGCGGATTCCAGCCCGGGACTGTTGGGGAGGTGCTGGCCAGCTGTGTTTGGCTGACCGGTGCCTCTCCTCCGTACATCGCAGCGTTTTCGCGCTCCAACCACCTAAAGAAAGAGAGAGAAAGAGCTAGAACTAAGAGGACAAGACAGAGAAGGAATGTATAGAATCACTGAGATGAGCAAGAGAGATCAAGATAGACAAATAGCCGTCACCAAGATAAGAGAATCCACATATTGCAATGAGCTGAAGAATTGGCTGCTAGAGGGAAGAATGGAGAGACGTGTGGACCCAAGAGACGAGAAAGTAAAGGGGAATCTGAGAACGATAGTTAGATTAAGATTAGGAAATGAGGCAAGGTATAATCAGTACTGGAGAGAGTAGGAGGACAGACATTGCAGATGGCAGTCCATGCCCAGTAACGTGTCATGATTTGCATGATCTTGCATCACGATAATTCGAGATTGGCCATCGGTCTCAGTAGTTACTCTCAGCAGCACCACAGCCGGAGTCACGCTCTTTCTCATTGTATTCTCGAGATAGCCCGTCTGTCTATGAATCCTTTCTTCATAATTTTTGGGGAATTTCGATCCAACCATAGACACTCGAGCTCCTGGGCCATATGAAGCTGCAAAACATCGTCCCCCGAGCACCACTTCCACTTAGTTCCCGAGTACGGGCTTCATCTCCGGTCCACTGTCCAGTTCTTGAGTATTCCATGGCACCACGTACGCCACCATACAATATTCCGGGGACACATGTCCGACTCGTCCGTTGTCAAAACTCCAAGCTCCAGTTACTCCAGCTCTCGGAAATCTCGACTGTTGACACGACCTCCTCATCCTCCATGAATTTGAGTCACGCTTGATGATTCTTGGAAGCGTTGGTGGCCTCACCAGTCCCCAGCTTTGGATATATTCCGTGTCTCCTGTTCTATGGTGGGTCCGCATGGTCCGTTGTACCAGTCTGTCCCGCTATGGAGAGAAATTCATCAGCCAACGCTGAGTCTTCCACAGCGATAATCCGCAGCGCGCCGAGCGTGAAGAGCTTCTTGGCCTCTTTCCGCCCATGCATAATCCGATCAGCTTCTGCCCCAGTATACCGTCCCCACACTCTCCCCGTCCCTGGGGTCTATTCATCCACAATCACCTGCCGCCTTGTAGGTCTTCCCCAACTCGACCGACCCCACTTTCGTTGTCTTGCTCTCACTGATTAGGGTTTTTTCCGGACTGACCCTCCACCATACTGTCCCCACGGTTCTCGGGTCCCCGGACCCTTGGTGCTCTCATCCGACCGCTAGCCACACCTTTCTCAAGATTCCCGGATTTCTCGGCTCATGGCTTAGCCGGCCACGTTCGATCCACATCATCCCCTACCAGTCTCCGAAGTCCCTCGAGTTCCTCTTTGTTTGGACATGCTTCTCTCAGCAAGCCTTTCACAAGGCCCGCGGGTTCCCCCTCATCTCCGGGCACTTATCACCCAGCAAGCCTCCCAGAAGACTCGCGGGCTTCTCGTCGATTACCGAGAGTTTTCCCATCTAGGTGGGGGCATAGAACTCGGGTCTCTTTGGGCCTCCGCTTGCGCATTTCCCAAATACTCGAGTCTACACTTACAGTCTGGGCAAGTCTGCAGCGTCCCACATTATTGGATAATTGGCACTTGTGCTTTGCCGGAGTGGTAGCATCAGCTGCTGCTCGCGCTGCTTTCGGCCATTCGTTTGTCGTATGCCCCACCGCAGAGCATTCATAGCACTGTCTTGTCGGGCATTTATACGCAAAGTGGTCTGGTCTGTTGCAATTGACGCACAAGCCCTCGGCAAACTGTTCTTCTCTGACCGCTCTGTCCACTTCCGGTCGCACCTGACCACTGTCTGTCTGTCTCCGCGGTCCATATCCTGGTTGCGGAAAGTATGGATACCGGGGATGAGCCAGAGGCCATTGTGCGGCGTCCGGGCTCCAGGGTGCGAGGGGGGCAGGCAAAGGTTGGGGGTTAAGTGGAAGCGTTTCGCTGCATCGGGTCCATCGATGGGGTAGTGTGTGTCGGTATACTACCCGACAGAGCCTGGTTCTGCTCATTCCTCGTCCCACACGCAAAATAGTAAATGACGCGTATGCGTGCCCCATGGGCGATGCTTATGCGCATCGCCGCCGGAGTCGCTGTGCCGTGAGCCCTGACGTTCCCTTTCTACGGCCCCGCGGGATCATCTGTATTGGGCCGCGGAAGGGATGCTCTGCGGCATCGCCAGGCGATGTAAAATCGCAGCACTTGGCGATGCCCGAATTTTGGGCCGGCTCTGTAGCTCTTGCAACTGCAACTACTCCGATGTGAAAGTGTGTGCGTACGTCAGTGTAAGGCCTGCGGGCAAGCGGCTTATATATGAGTTTTCTTCAACGTTTTAGAAAGAAGTCCGTGGTCGAATGGTGCAGGCTTGGACTGACAATTACGGGTTCGTGGGTTCGAACCCCATCAAATTAAAATTTTTTTTGGCTTTTTTTTAAAATCATGATCAATTTTTTTTTTTTTTTAATACAATTACACCGCACAACGAAATATTGAGTGACAGATAGTACTGGATTGAAAGGTTAATTCCATTCATGATGTAGAGGCAATTTCATTATATTTTTAAAAATCCAAATTATCGGAAGGGGATTTCGGGTTTCGAAATCCTTCAGATCAATAATAGAAATGAACGAATATTCATCCAGATCTAGTGTGATAAACATGAGTGGTAAGATTTCCTCTGATTGAACACGTATCAAATGAATTTGGTGAAGTAGCTTGTTGTAGATGATTCAAATTCCCCTGAAAGGAAATCTTGTAAAAGTAACTCAAAATATGAGAAAAGAATTCTATCTGAAATTCAATTTTTTGCCCATATCTTCCTGTACAACTAATCTATCCACCTTTTAATGAATCAGAGAGATACTCTTTCAGAATTCTACATTGATTTGTTGAAACCGAATTTGACTCAACCACGTTTGAGCCTAATTAAATTTCAATTCTCCTTCTAAAAATCCAATATCCCCCAGAATATCCATTCTCATCATCTTTAAACCAACTATATGAAAATTTGCATTGATATTGGTAGGTTATCTTACCAAATTCATTTGATACGTGTTCAATCAGAGGAAACCTTTATACCACTCACGTTTATCACACTAGATCGGAAAGAATATTCATTCATTCCTGTTATTGATCTGAAGGATTTCGAAACCCGAAATCCCCTTCCGATAATTTGGATTTTTAAAAATATAATGAAATTGCCTCTCCATCATGAATGGAACTAACCTTTCAATCCAGTACTATCTGTCACTCAATATTTCGTTGTGCGGTGTAATTGTATTGAAGAAAAATTGATTATGATTTTAAAAAAAAAGCCAAACAAAATTTTATTATAATGGGGTTCGAACCCACGAACCCGTGATTGTCAGTCCAAGCCTGCACCATTCGACCACGGACTTCTTTCTAAAACGTTGAAGAAAACTCATATATGAGCCGCTTGCCCGCAGGCTTTACACTGACGTACGCACACACTTTTACCTCGGAGTAGTTGCAGTTGCAAGAGCTACAGAGCCGGCCCAAAATTCGGGCATCGCCAAGTGCTGCGATTTTACATCGCCTGGCGATGCCGCAGAGCATCCCTTCCGCGGCCCAATACAGATGATCCCGCGGGGCCGTAGAAAGGGAACGTCAGGGCTTACGGCACAGCGACTCCGGCGGCGATGCGCATAAGCATCGCCCATGGGGCGCGCATACGCGTCATTTACTATTTTGCGTGCATTCTTGTCAGCTTGCCCTCTATTTCGATTCTGATTAGAGTTTCGGGTGTTCTGAGCAGGCTTATGTAATTCTGGCTTCGTAAGCTTCAGTTCGCCAATCTCAGTCTTTCCCGGTTCTTTCTCCCGAAAAGCTTGGCCAGCTCCTCGGAAAGCAGCCCCAGTTATGCGTGCTACATCTTTCGATGGAGGTGCCGCATACGTCCAAGTTCTTGTCCTTCTCGAAGTTCTTCCCATGATACTGGATGTCGTCCAGCGTCTGAATGCATTCTGTGTGCAAGTATCCACGCAACTCAGGTGGTAGATTCTAACGCTCGATTTCGAGGACGTTTCGGTCGCGTGGTGGCCTCTTGAAATGACCCAAGATTATTTCATTACACGCCAAATCTTTGGCACCTTTCTCCCTTCGAGCCTGGGTCCGTCGCAACAACTCGTTCATCAAGTCCTGACGGTCCAAATCGCCGACATACTGGTCCTTAAAGGATCGTTTGAAATCTGACCAGTCCTGAAATTTGTCTCAATGAGTCCTATACCAATGATAATCATCCCTCGTCAATGTTATTGGCACTGCCGAGAGCATTTCGGCATCAGATACCGATAACATGCGTCTGCGATCTTTGAGGTGGGCCAGAACATACTCTGGTCCATCCTCGTCACCATCGCCGAAGCTAATTTCCACGCTCTGCAGCATACTCATTATTTGGAACACCCGTCCCGTGACCTGGTCAGCACGACTCGAGTTCGATTCATCGTCCGAAGGGGCATAGTCAGAATTGCTGCTGCTGTCACGCCCGCGGTCTCTCTGTCCAACGCATCTGTCCCTACACGAGTCTCTCCACCCGCGCCGTCTGCCTCTGTGCCTCGATCGATGCGAGTCCGGGTCTGTATGTGATCCCCTATGACGCCGTGAATTCTGCGGAGTTGAATTGTTTCAGGAACTGTCCTGACGATTATTACGACAACGATCACGACCATCCTTCGAGTGACGCTGATCCACGTGTTCCCCTGATTCCCGTCCACGTTCGTTCCGGTGTCCTTGGGAGGGATTTCTGCGTCCCCAGGTCCCTCGAGGATGGTCTGGTTCTCTCTGAGAATGAGACTAAGCCGAGCCCGGCTACGTCTGCTCTCACCAGAGAGGTCACGTCCGCGCTGGATTCGATCCGGTTCAATTCGTTGACGTTAGCAGCCTCGAGGGCGTGCTTTTCCTTCTCGAGCCTGCTCTGGCTTATCGCGGGGGCTGCCCACCGGTGGTTCGAGAGACCCCTGGTCCGTGTTCAAGTCCCTAACATGGTGTGGATGCTGATGAGGATGCTCCCTGTGCTCAGGTGCCTGCACTGGATCAACAACCGAGCGTTGGCTCGCAGGCGCATGCTTCTCTTGCCGCGGGCATGCACCAGCATAATAGTTCTGGTTGCGTTGTGCTTGGAAACGCCCGATGCCATTGTAAACAGCCGCCCGCGCCGTATAGCTACGTCCACTAGCTAACCATTCTGGAACACAATCCGTTTTCGCCGACTTCCGACTCCTTCTTGCCTTCTCCCCCATGAAAAAGTGTCAGTAGACTGAGCAATTGTTAGGTCGTTATGAGATATAGCTATCTTCCACAGGAAAGTTTCCTCTGAGCAGAGAGGGTATTCTAGGATGAAACTTGTGGTGCACCCTTCCCCCCGCTGATGGTCAATAGAGCCACTGGATACTGAATGGAAATATACATGATCTATCCACAACCAGTGAAATTCGTACGTGTGTCAAGACTTGGTCTCATCTTGCCCGTACTGTCTAGTTTGATACCTTGTTGGGAAATCTCCGAGTACGCTTGCAGGAGCAAATCATTCGAATTCGTATTCCTATTCAGCGAATGGCACAAGAAACCAACCATTTGGTGCTCTGAGAGTCCTGCACGACTCACTCTCAAAATCTCAATTGCCAATCTTCACGGCAACATGACGGCAATTCACCTGAATTCTGTATGGTAATCTCTTCCTTCTTAGCCAAAATTGACTGTCTGACGATCCGAGGCCCTAATAACGCAGTTTTAGTTCCTGGAGCACACGAAACAACGAATAATTTCCGATACTTGGGCACAAGAGGGTTAATGGAAGACCACCTTCAGGATCGACCTCCATATTTAAATGCGTTCTGGTGCAATCATCAGTGTATGAGCATGGGTTATCACATAATTCCGTAACGAACCTCCACCCATCTTTTCTATCTATTTTATTTTTGATAAGATGGGGCATACCTGAGACACGAATATGTTCCTATCTCCGTGTGAAGGGTGATTATGTCCTCCATTCCTACATTCAGTAATTGATACCTGAGAGGTTACACATGAGGATGGGCTGAGAAACGAACATTTTTCCAAATCATCACGGGGTGTATCGGAGAGGCCTTGTTTTCACATGCAAATCTGGAAATCTCCCCACTGGGTGCTAAGAATCCACACCTTGCGTTTGAGCGGGAGCCTTGGCTATTCCTTGAAACTAAAGGCATCTCTCCATATTACTATCGAGAGAAGTAACAGGGCGCGATGCCATAACCATTCCCCATGTAATCCCATGCATAGAAACCGGAAACGAGGTTCGTTTAGACCTCACGGGTCAATGGTTCTTCTCAGTTACGAAATACCCATTCCAGCGGGAAAACGACTTTTCCTCGAAAACACGAAAATTTGTTCGAAGTGGGGGGTATGGTATCAAGAGCATTCAGATGGACCTGGACTCTCATTGTTCTATGATTCCCCACGTGATTTGGTCTCCTAAAGATGATCGCGTTGGTTTTGGGAAGCGCAGATGCTGTTGAGATTGGGATCCAAGCAGGTCAAAATGAGCGAATTTTAGTTCCGTCCAATGAGCCCGCGCCTGAATTACTGGAACCTCGATCTGAACAGCATCTGAGATTGCAAATCCACCAGGATCATCCCTGAGAGGCCAAAATACGTAGAAAATCATGGTGCGATAAGTATGTAGGCTCATTCAAACGCTTGTATTGCCATCGCGCCAATATGAACGAACTTTGGTGTTTTCTCAGAAGAATTCGTCTCTCCGATAGGTCCGATTTTCCGCAATTCAGAAAGACCCTCGATCCCGGAAGCCCGAACAAACCTCATTTTCGATTTTTACGGAAGAAAATCAATGAGAAATAACTAATCGCAAGATGATTTGGACGACAGCATCGCCCCGCGGTTTGTTACTGACAGTGGGAATATCCTTCATTTTCTACATTCTGAAGTATCTCCAGGGCTCTTGCTCGAACGCCAGATATTAATTCTCAGTACGCAGCGAGAAGATGCTCACATCTACACGTGAAAACACAACTTTTCCGACCCTGCCCGTCACAATTTGCCCACCCTATGGCGTATCTATAAATTCGTTCTGGCACAAGGACAATGATGCCGTAGATCGGGACACCTGCATTTTTCAGTAAGCAGATAGCTCTCTGGGGAAGCTTGGCTAGTCCGCATCGACCAACTGGATCCTCTCTATCCAACTGTCTCATCAAAACCTCTTCTCAATGATTACTTGTTCTTTCAGGTGAAGAGTGCAATCCTGACCGATGAGATTTATTGCCCTCCAGAGACGTCAGTGCTTCTGGCATCATATGCAGTCCAAGCTCGACATGGAGATTTCCAGAAGAGCATACATGTTCCTGGATTCTTGGCAAATGATCGACTACTCCCGCAACGTGTCATGGACCAACATAAGATGAGTAAAGAGGAATGGGAAAAATCTATCACAAATTGGTGGCAAGAGCACCGAGAGATGCTCCGGGAGGATGCGATGATGGAATATTTGAAGATAGCCCAGGTATTAATCTGTCCTTCATCAGGAGTATCATAATATCCCATCCCATTCCCTTAGTGTATCAAAAATCCTTTGTCTGCTCTCTATATCTCATATCACGATACCTCCATAAGATCTTCGCATCCCCCTTTTTCTTATGTTACCGTCACGGAATTTGTGTACAAGGTTCCTCAGAGGTTGATTGTTCTCTTGTAGGATTTGGGGATTCCGGATATCCAGATACTCCGGAACATCTGTTTTTTAGATTAGAGGGAGAAACTTGAGAGCAAATCGCGATTGCTTGAAGGTAGTTTTGATAATTCATTAATGATTCTAGAGACGAAATAAAGGAACACATACACGGTGTTTTGGAAGGAGGGAATATCGGTTCAAACATGTCACCCAAATCGGCAACCGGAAAATACCTGTATATGTTTTACTACAACATCTTAGTAGTATCCTTCTGGGACCAGATTCGTAGCTGTTTGGTATTCGGAATATGCTCAAGAATAGTGTTACCTCACATGACAGACGCGAATCGTTCTTTCGGGTGAATTACGCTTCCGGGGCATATGTCTCTCATAACCTCTGTTTTCGCCTCCGGTGAGTATCCACGAAGTCACGTCTTAGATCGCTTTACACAAGTGTGTGCAGTGACACTTATACCGCGATCTTCCAGTTGAATTCCTCTGCTCATGGAGCTACGTACGTTGATGATATCACGCAACCCATCACTAAGCTGTCTGGAGAAGTTCCTCTGTCTGAGGGCAAGTCCTTTCCGATCATCGTAAATGAGTGAATTGTTGTCGACTGTACAGAGAATAGCAAAGACGAGATGCACACGTCACGCGAGACGAGAGGTGCTTCTCTAGTCGCAGTAGATCACGTCGCGCCTAAAATCAATGCTGTGTCACGAATGGCCTTGATGAGACTGTTGATGTTTGGGTCGACGAAGAGATTGAGGAATTGCAGAAGCGTCCGGAGTGTAGGATCGCGGGCCTCTGAGAGTGACGTTTGCGCTTCGCACACAGATCAAGAATTATCGTGCATGTCACTTCAGTAGAACTGGGCGGAAGGTCAGTACATCGATATTTGAGAGGGCAAAATATTCCGGAACGCACCGATGATAATCTCAAAGTAGTGTTTCTCTATCCAGTAGATCTGAAGAAACATCGCTGATACATGCTGAAAACATCATTGGCTTACAGAGAAATTCTGCTAAATCAATGTGGCATGCATATTCAGTAGTTCTCATGTTGGATTGATGACTACGTGGCAATTGTGGAATGTTATCAATGTTAGGCCGTAAGACATGTTGCTGATGCATGAACTCAAGGGTCAACTGGTAGCAATTGGGTCTTCACGCGGTTTTCGAGAAACCTTTTCCCCCAAATTCTTTATGTTCTTTAGTTGGGACTAATTCTTCCAGGTTTTTCTAGAGCTTCTAATTATATTCAATTGAATCCTAGAGTTATGGTTGTAAATTCGGGAACTTTGGTCTCGGAAATGCGTTCTGATTAGCTGGAGCTTGTGGGTAGTCATGGATAAGTAGAATTAAATTGGTCCTATGTGAATATCATGGCGAGGAATTTCACATCACCCCAAATTTGGCTTCACAAGGTTAGAGTTTCACTAGGTGTGTGCGTGTTTGCGGACAAAACGGGGTGAAGAGAACTCAGGGAGAGGTCGAACAGTTACTCTGAGGCTCGAATTTATAGTCGTAATCCGGAGTCCGGATAAGCTAATCCGAGGCGCCACAATCGCCAGTCCTAATACATTCGCGAACTCGCCGCACCGATTGTGGCGCCTGGGATTAGCTTATCCGGACTTCGGATTACGACTATAAATTCGGGCCTGAGAGTTCGCATTATCACACTATGGGGTCGGAATTCCTCATTGACCAAATGACGATTTTCTTGTGAATTTTTCATTGTAGAAAATGAGTTCGCACTCCTTTCTAGATAGCATGACTCTTTGTTGGATGAACGATACCTGGTTCTTCTTGAGTTCTCTTCACTCAGACAAAAATTCTGACGTGGAAGCTCAAAACGGAGCCCGAGGTCGCGTTCAGATAGTCATTTCTCATCGGCAGCATGTGGTTACCACACTCACGCGAGAGTTTTTTCTCGTTATTTTCAAACTGCAAAGGTTATTGCTCAGACGGTCACTGGTTTCCATGCCGTGAATCGTGAAAAAAGTCGTTGACGTAAATACCGGACGATAATGAGATGTACCTAAATAGACTCAATCAAAGCAGATGAAGGTATGGCGCGGGAGATTATAGTGTACCTTTTCACATTACTCCCGGTTACACCCAATGATTGGACAATATCTATCATAATTTTCACATTATGTTGACACCTGCCGCTGAGAGGTTGAGATCCTGGTAGCGAGCAAAACTCGTCGTTATTCGGTGGTGTGAGACCGAAACGTGTCCGTCACGAGTGGCGTAGCGTAGCGGAGGAGACGCCGAGTACGGCATGAAGCTATGGCTACAACGTATCTTTGAACATAAACTTGATTAAATAACTTTGAGTCGATGAATAGTTCTGGAGATATGCACCCTTTGGAATGCCCCGAACATGTCTGCAAAATTTGGTGAAGATCGGTTCGGTAGATTCTTCAAATAAAGGTGCGAAAAAGCTGGTTCGAGTCGCGGCAAGAAAAGGGGCTTCGCCCTAATAGAGTTACCAGCCTTAGCTACCCTGGTCGTTGTAGAGTATGATCTGAACCAATGTATCACCTGCAATATTTTTTAAACTCATTTCTACGGAAAAACTTCGGGTTTCGGAGCTTAACTGCTGGAGTAGCCTGGGGAGCATATTCAATAGCCTTCGGATGAGCTCATGATCATCCTCCATGTGATTGCTCTTGCCTCCTGTGTTTGTATTAGGACTCTTCAATGACTCATCGATTTTATTCGTGGATATCCAAGCATTAACTACATATGCATACATCAAATACAGTTCTTATTCTCAGTGACAAGGATGCGCTCCCAGTACTCTGAGAGCAAAGTGAGGCAAGTCGTGTCCGAGTCACTTAGGTGATTCCCACCTTGCACATCGAGCAACTTGGTTACTAGAACAAAAATTTGTTGTCACTGTGACATGACTGGACTGGAGTTTTTCAGTTTCCAACTATAGCGAAACTCAAATTGGGAAAATTGTTCAGAAGAGTCAATGCTTAATTAATTTTCGAGATTCAGATCGCATGATGCGATAGAAGAAAAGTTGAGAAAGATGTATTGAGATTATTGTTTTTCGGGGCGCGAGGCGGAGCGTCGCTTATCTCTTCCAGAAAAGTCTCGCTTGAGATGAATTCCTGAGATAGCAGAATGATACGAATGAAACTTTTTTCGTTTTTGAAAGGACTTTCGGATGTACGGGGTCGATTTCGACCCATAAGCAATGGGATGGCTAGTAATTCTCTAGAAGACCGAGTGAGAATCATACCATCGCTGCATCACAGAGGGACCGCACGAATCGATGCGGGGTAAGATCTGGGATTCTTAAAACAACTTCTCATCACGAAGAAGACAAATTTGATATCTCCTCAACCAGGAAATTTACCATCAGAGCCAAGAATTCTTGAGCTATCATTATCATCAAAGAGACAAATATAATGAGAAGAACTTGGAAGAATGGATATCATAATAACCATCCGAGGCTCCGCGAGAGAGAAGGGCTGAGAGAAAGAACTGTTGATGAATTGACTAGGTCAACAGAGGAATCAAGAATTGTCTTTTTCGTGATGAGAAGTCATTTTGAACATCACAGACCTCACCTCTCATCGATTCGTGCGGTTACCTCGTGATGCAAATGACATGATTTTTATTCGGTGTTTTAGAGAGATACAAGTCATTCCATCAATCTCAAGGCAAAATCAACCCAGTACAGCCAAAAGTCCCATCGAGAACGAGCAGAATTCTCTTTATATCATCCCGATATCTCAAGAATTCAGCTGAAGCAAGGTTTTTCTGAAAAAATGTAGTTCTCAGCTAATGACCGTCGTCTTCTCGTTAACCGCGAGTAGATTCACATACAGAATATACTCCAACTTTTTTCCTTTCGCATCATTCGATTTGAATTTTGAATACCAATATGATTCAAACCATTACAAACAACTTTCTCGCTTTAAGTTTTGCTGTAGTTGAGAACTGAAAATCTTTCTCGCATGTCGGAAACCATGCTTGCGGTAAGCAGCTCGGCATCGAGCATGATTTCTCTCATTTTTTTTTGGGAATGTTTCACATCGCAAATTTTCCACTACATGGGAGTAATGTTATCTGTAAGATTTCAGGTATCTATCGAGCTATGTCACAGTAACAACATAATTCGTTGCGGTGAACAAGTCTTTCGACGAGCAAGGTAGAAATTACCTGAGTGACTCGGGCATGGCTTGCTTTTCTCTTTTCTGAGTGTACTGATGACTTGTATGATCTCTTCCAACATGGAATGTGAAGAATCAATCTGCTCTTACTGTGATTAGTAGATATGACAGCATCCAGTTGTATGGTGTAGTTTAACGAACAAATCGCGTGTACGTGACACACACTCGCATATTAGGATAGGTAGACGAGATGGGTCAAGGTACATAGGCGCTGCTGCATAGGCGCGAGTGGCGAGCAGGGTTCGGATGAAAAAGATTTCAGAGATTTCAAGGTGGCGGGTGGCCCCCGGCCGTCCCTCTTCCTTACCCCCTTCACCAAGCCGCACCGCACAGTAGGAAAGGCCGAAATTCTTTAGCTCAAAGTAACACGCTGAAGCCATCTAACTTTTGAGCTGAAAAATTTTGTTCCCTCTCACTGTGCGCTGCCGCGCGAAACGGTCTACTCCATGCTTTGTTGACATTCCAAAGCACCACTAAAAGTATTTAGGTGCGAGATTAGGGTGACGAGTTCGGGAGGACCAAATGCTCGATTGTTGGCATCAAATCTAAAATCGAATCTCAAAGTTGAATTGTGTTTCAAAGTGTGCTCACTCTCTCCCAGCATATGTCAGATTCATGGGGCTATGTATACGTCGTGTTATTCACAGTGATCTTCCAAAATTCAGTAGTCTCAGCGGTGGTTGGCTGTCATAATCAGATAAGTCTTTCCTCAATGCAACTATCAATCGTGAAGAATTCTAATGCAAGTGGAAACTTTGTGAAAAATTTCTGTTGTTTCCAGGTTGGTACACTCCAGTGCAACAAGTACTCATGCAGGATTCGAAAGCTAATTAGATTAGTTGTCGCTCAGGGGTCAAAAATACGTATTTGCATCGATCTTATCAACAAAAATCTTCAGGTCTGCATAGCGGGCTGTTCTTGTTGATGTTGATATTGAGAGTACAGCTGGCATCGTTACTGGTATGTATGTGTCCTTTGCTTACTTTGTCGAACTTAACCCATAGGCTATTGAATGAATGTCGGGACACTTTCTTGTTATGTTTGGCAGAATATTATATCAATCTCATCATGTTCTATATTAGGAGATAGACTTCTACTCACGTAACATCAGCAAAGTTGAAATCTATCATTCCTATCATGGAGCTCATCTCAAGTTATAATGTTAAACTCACAAGTTTTGATAACTCTTATTGGGATGTATGCCTATTTGATACATACTTGTGTATGCATAATGATCCATGGAACTGATCGAAATTCCTCTTCACTAATTCTCTGGAGTATTAATCAGAATCGCAGCCCAGTCTCATTGGGTATCAACCAAGATTCATCAAGCAAATGAACTTACACAAGTATACATACATCTTCACCTCTACTAGTTGTCTACAAGAAGAGAGAAATTTGGCATACTACAGATAAACAGAACCTCGAGACTTGTAAGCCACGACTTCCCGGTGGAAAGCGAAGGCCCATCGACGACCGGACCCGGGTCCTTTGTTGCGCGATATTTTTGCGATCAGGCATGGTGGTGAATCTGATAGCCGTCCGCTGCGACATGCATCTTTTTGCATCTCTTGGCAGAGAGCTTAGTGCAACATCAACTTTGCAAATTTGCTTGCACGAGCCCTTGGACGAATACAGGATGCAAATGTCTGTTTGAACCTCTAATCCAGTTCTGATCATTCTGATGATTCTAATCAAGGTTCCAGTTTCGATAACCTAGAATACTTGGTGAAAATAACGTATCTGGGTCACTTTGAGAGATGAACTCAGTCTTGGAATATTGAATTGGAGTTCAAATCATGTCTGCTAAGATCCCTGCGTTTCAGAGGAATAATTTTATGTTCAGTTATCTAACTCCGTTGGGAATCACTTGAGTTCTAGAGGTTTCGCGAACAAAAGTTAGAAAGTTAGTTTATGAACTTTGTTTTCCTCAAGATGTATTGAACAAAATCTGAATGTAACTGCTCTGTTCAGGCCTCTAAACCAGTTCTGATCATTGTCATTATCCTAATCAAGGATCTAGTTTCAATATCCTAGAAAACTTGGTGAAGATGGCGCATACAGGTCATTTTCAGAAATAAAGCCAGTCTTGGAATATCGAATTAGAGTTCATATCATATCTGGTTAGATCCCTGTATCTCAGAGGGGTGATTCCATGTTCAGTTATTTGAATCTGTTGAAATTTGGTTGAGTTCCAAAGGTCTTGTGACCAAAAGTTAGAAAGTTAGTCTATGAATTCTATTGTACTCAAGATGAATTTCACAAGTTTAGAATGTAAGTATTTCCTTTGGGCCTCTAAACCAGTTCTGATCATTCTTATGATTCTGATCAAGGTTCCAGTTCCAATACTCTAGAATACTTGGTAGAAATAACGTATCCGGGTCATCTCCAGAGATAAAGACAGTCTTGGAATATTGAATTGGAGTTCATATCATGTCTGCTAAGATCCCTGTATTTCAGGGGGATGATTTCATGTTCAGTTATTTGAATCCGTTGGAATTTGATTGAGTTCTCAAGGTTTTGTGACCAAAAGTTAGAAAGTTAGTCTGTGAATTCTATTGTACTCAAGATAAATCCAACAAGTACAGAATGTAAGTATTTTGTTTGGGCCTATAAATCAGTTCTGATCATCCTAATGATTCTAATCAAGGTTCCAGTTTCAATACCCTAGAATACTTGGTAAAAATAACGTATCTGGGTCATTTTCAGAGATGAAGCCAGTCTTGGAATATTGAATTGTAGTTCAAATCATGTCTGGTTAGATTCCTGCATTTCAGATGGATGATTCCATGTTGAGTTATCTGAATCCGTTGGGAATTACTTGAGTTCTTAAGGGTTTTGTGAATAAATGTTAGAAATTTAGTATGTATATTTCATCGTACTCAAGATCAATCGAACGTATACAGACAGTGAGTGTTTTGTTTAGGCCTCTAAACCAGTTCTGATCATTGTCATAATTCTAATCAAGGATCCAGTTTCAATATCCTAGAATACTTGGTCAAAATGACGCATACGGGTCATTTCCAGAGATAAAGTCAGCCTTGGAATATTGAATTGGAGTTCATATCATGTCTGCTAAGATCCCTGTATGATAGAGGGATGATTCCATATCCAAACTTTGGGCTCAGTTGAGAATTGATAAATGTGTATTTCCTGAAGTATTCCTGAATTTAAAAATTCGGGTCTCTGATAATACTCATTTTTCAAAAGTTCATGAGCAGTGGCTTTCTATCCATTCAAATCTTATTATCAAGTGAATTGAATTGCATCTGATTGCATCTGTGGTTTCCACCATAGGTGCAGATTATTTCCAAGGCCCCTAATGTATGTGAGAGGGGCACAATGTCAAGACCTCTGATATGAGTGTGCGAGAGGGGTACAATATATCCATATACATAGAGTATATATATACGTTCACCTTTGTAAACAGTGTTGTTGTGTGTGTGTGTTCACACATATACATCAACAATCAGTATGTTTACAAAGGTTAGAATGTACGGGTGATGACCGCCTGCTGATCATCACTGAGCTATTGTGATCGCAGGGGTGCCACCGCAAGTTACAAGGGCTGATCAGATATAGCGGCAGACTATGGTCTCGCCATAAAGTTGTGAACAGATAATTGGCTAATTGAGCACTTAATGTTTCCGTTTCTCCGGAATCCAACTTTGACTGCTCGACAATCCAAGGAAAAAGCAATAGCCGTCTCCAAAAAATTCAGGAGATGTCTCTGCTGTTCATCAGACAAAATGCATTCGTTTTTTCTGCGAATATAACGTCATTATTTATAGGCTCTTGAAACTGGAAGAACATCTCAGGAAGGAGAGAGTTTTGGCGGACCACCCGGGTCAAAAAATTGAGAAAAGATCAAGTAAGAGTGGAAATTCGTTAATTCATGGATGGAATTGGAGAACTCTACGCATCATGTGAATTTGAACCTATAAGATAAGGACCCTGCATGGCTGAAAAAGTGCACAGCGAGTTAATGATGATCTAACCCTCAGCAAGTTCCCTATAAGCATAGAGCAGTGGAGAATAAAGGGCGGGCAGTTTCTCCGAGAGATAGGGCCACGCTCGAACTCAGGGCTTAATCGGTATGAGCCAATGGTACTCGTGGACGTTCTTCTAAATACTGACCAAAACGATGTCAATAAGAGAATCCACCAATTTTTGGAGAACCTGATAACATTTTCTCAGGAATCAGAATCTCTTTATAATGTTTGATTTTCCCCCAATTTTTTGATATCCGAGTGGTAATCGAGAGCCTTTCTGTTCTTGAGGTATTCGTTTGGTTTCGAAAGCCTATGAGGGAACAATGACGTTATATTCGCGGGTGAAACAGGGGACACAACCAATATATTTCCCCCGAGGAATCATAGAAGCGTTTCCTGGATCTTCTTGGAGACGTTTATTGCTTCTTCCTCAGATTTTCGAGTGATCACAATTGACTGAGGAGTCTGTGATACTTCTGCACCGTGATATGGTTCAGGTGGAGCAGTCATTGATCTACTAATGAGCGAATGTCCTGGAGTGAGGGCAACCAAATCACTTCCTTCAGGTGACGAAGAGCAAAGCGGTTTGGAATTGAGGCATGCTCCTATTCGAGAACTGAGGGCTTGCAACACTCCAAAAGTGAACTCAGAGTCACCCACTACTCGCTTTAGGTGATGTTTGAATGAGCCCACGCGCCGCCTCCTATAAACCTCCGAAGTGAGGCGCACGAAAAGGTGAAAGAAGCCAAGTGACTTCTTCTTTTGCTGATTCTTTGCATAATTCTATCGAATAATCGCCGCAGCTCTCTTTCAGCGCCTATAAAGTTTCTGGCGTTGTCGCAATGAATGTCTTTGCATTTACCTCGTCTTGCAGCGAATCTATGAACGGTGACTACAAAAGCTGGAGTGGTGAGATCTGAAACGGTCTCAACGTGAGTTGCTCGCGTGAACATACAAACAAGAATGTAAGAGTATTCCTTTGTGGTTTTAGCACCTTTTCCGTGGGGAAACGGTACAGATATTGGTCTTGCATAGTCGATACGCTGAGCTTGAGAGGTATCCCTTGGTGCTACTCTATTCCTGGTAATGGGGTTGGTAATTTGCCCCCCCCCCCCACCACAATTACGATAAAGCTTTTGAACTTCATGTTGCACTCGAGGTACCCGTGCCCATCTATTTAATTCACTCAACATAAGCTGAACTCCCCCATATAACAAATCTTTGTGTAACTCCTCAACCAATTGCTGAACAAAGATACTTCTACTCGAAGGAATGATCGGATGTATTTCGTTGTGAGACAGGTTTGTATTCTAAAGGCGTCCGCCAATTCTTGAAAATCCCACGAGCATCTAAAAATAGCACCAATCTCCTGCTGTCACTTTTCTTCGACAAGCTTTTTCCCTTCTCTAAGTCTGTGATTTCTTCAGCCAAGGGTTATGAATGGACTTGAACAATGCAACTTTAGCAGAGTTTAATTCTATAGGACTCGAGAAAGAATTTGCGAAGATCTTCAGAATTGCATGAAGCATTGATTTTCCATCGAAATATATGAGCAACGATGTGCACTATCTTAGAAGAAGAACTGACATGCGTTTGATGGTCTTCCAAAACTGGTGACGATTCCACAATCAAATGAGCGAGTGCTTCGGCGCATACGGGTTCTGATGAAACTTCACGCCATTCATCTTCCGAATGAGTTAAAATATCATGACCATACCACCAAACGCTCAAATTTGAAAGTTCTTTTGCAGTCTCTCCCCGGGTTGCGCGATCAGTGCAATTTTCCTGTGAACAAACATGCCTCCATACAGCATCAAGAAGAGTGCTGCTAATCGCGCTCACTCGATTGGACACAAAAAACTCCCATTCGGACAGATGACCATTGAGCCAATCGAGGACAACTTTCGAATCAGACCAGCAATGAACAGCTGAGGGCTGACCTCCCGAATTATTCATAACATGTTTAGCCAATTTAACTAATAAAACCGCAGCACACAACTCGAGCTTAGGCATGGACAGCGTTTCTATCGGTGCAACTTTTTGTTTTGGCCATAATCAAGTTTCTCCTGGAATAACTCAAAAACCAGCGGCCGCATAACCCCTTACCGACTCATCTGCAAATCCATGGAGTTCCCAATTCGAACCATTCAGAGTACCCAACCAGCGAGACACACGGACTTGCGATAAAAATTGAATTTGTGACCGTATTTCTAGCCAGTCAGACAGTACTTCCCCAACGACAGGAGTATGCCAATCAATATTCAGATGCCACATGTTTTGCAATAAAATTTTAGCTAGTATCAAAAACGGAGCTAACCAACCAAGAGGATAGAATAACCGAGTTCTTTCTGAAAGTATAGTTCTTTTAGTAACCGTATCAGGAGCAGAGGGCATCGATACACGGAAGAAAAATCCATCATCGTGCGGTGACCATCTTAATCCAAGTGTGGGGACAACATCGTCGACATCTACCGGAATGTAACCTCAGTTTTCTGAAGAGAGCCCCTTCAGCAAATCCGAGTGATTTGCTGACCACTTTCCAAGTTCCATACATGCGCATGGCATGATAGGGATTAGCTCATCCCGAGCCTCGAATGCAACTGCAAGAGAACCCTCTCCCCCAAACAAATCATCCATGTATCGACGATATGGGTCGTTCTCCAAAGGCGCGTCAGTTTCGTGTAATGGCTCGCGATTTTCCAGACGAATCTACTAGCCTTCTAGGAGGTTTCTCATGGCTTAAAATGACATATTACCCGTCGGGCACATGTATATGCGGACCACGATTTCTCTGGGAAAAATATGATACAACTGGTTTCACCGTCGAAATGTAAATTCCGTGGCTGTAATTTGAAAAATCGATGATTTGGTCGCAAGTTCTCACTGCTCTCACGAGTAAATGACCTATCCTGCGTAAGGTAGGTGATTTGTTAGGCTTCAAAGTTGTCTACAAACCGTGGGTTATACTCAGTCAATGCGACGGCGTTCAGTGGGACTCGGAATGGTGATGTCATCGAATTCTCACATAATTTCGTGGTTTCCGATAAATTGAGAAGTCCAGTCGCTATTTTTACACCTTCGCGCCCCTGACACCGTGTTAATTGATGATAATACACACAGGTAGCGGTAAGTAGAGTTCAGGAACCGAAATATTTGCAGGATCGCTGGTAATTGAGCGTTGATCGACGAATTTTTGAGCGTACCCTTTTGCTTCGTTAACTCCATGGTTCAATTATCTACTCCCTCCTATAGTTTGAACGCCCCAAAACTATTGGTGTGTATCAAATACAACCACACTATATACCAAATGAGTGGGTTTAGCTTTAGAGTGAGTAGAATCGTCAAGAGAGCACGGAAAGCAGAAATGTCAACTCCGTGTCCCATACTTGCTACTACTCCAAAAGCTCTTTTTGCACTGCTTGGTGGCCCTAGTTTCAACACATTCGGCCATCTAGTGACACTTTTTCTGCATTCTGTTGATGGAGTAGGCTTGTATGTGTGTGCTAGTGCACGAGTGACCGTGAGATTTGATGCATGTGTGCAAGTCCCGGGGGAATCGTCAGACTATACGAATCATTCGAGTACCGTGAAGCAGGCATGTTTGTATGCTGTTGTGTCTGTATCCGAGGATCTCATTGCATGTATGCGTATTCTTGGGGAAATATTACAGTATCCGAATTTAATATAAGTGTCCAGAAGTACACGTACCGTAGCCGAACTCGCTACAACAGCATAATCCCGGGCTAAAATGATGAGTGGCACATTTAATGATCAATATTGATGAGAATTATTGTTTAAATTTGAAGCGTGGCGAAAATAAACAATAACACGTGCATCCTTCAACGTCCTTTCCAGTTTTTCCATGTTGAGTCTTGGAATATGGGGTTTTTTGGAACTTGTGGGAACAACATTCGTAAATCCTGAAAAAATCTACAAGAAGTTACTCCACACATCTTCTCGAAAAATCAATATTTCCCGACTTTTACCCAAACACTGCGAAAAGGCGAAAAATGCACGGATTCGCTATTTCTTCATATCGCTCTGCAATTTTTAAACAATTCTTGTCATCAATATTAATCGTTGAATGTGCCACCTATCATTTGAGCCCAGAATCATGCTGTTGTGCTGAATTTAGCCACTTAGTGCTCGAATTTCGAGAGTCGCGCACTTATCTATATCTGCGGCTCAGACTGAACGAGATGCGCGCTCCCACAATAGATACTTCTTGACCCTTGAGTTTTAATAATCACATTCAGACACCAACACTTCAAGCAAGGTAGTATATCTGTCCCCTCATTCCATAAGAAGCGTATTCGCGTTATTTGCGTGAACTCCGTGGCTCATCAATACACAAAAATTCATTTTACGTTGCTGTGCGTTCAGATTTGGTTGGCCAAAACATCGTACGTTCATCTATAGCGAAAATGAAAGATATCCTACCCACCAGGCCAGTTTCAAGTACCATTTTTTTCTTTAGAATATAGATGTCCAAAATGACGCGCTCACGGAGAATGACCCATATAGGATAATGAGAACAGTAATAGGAAACTGCTCTTTGTAGAGGACCCCGCACTCAATCATAGGATTTTGGGTTTCGGTCAAACATCTCACAATGTTCTCAAACGATCAATCTCAGAACACTGAACTAGAGTCCCCACGGTCGCAAAACTCAATGCCCTCTTCGTTTTGAATTATTCAATCTGGGAAGTACCCCTCATCGCATAGGAATAGTGTGGTTAGGAGATATCGATGAACTTTCATACAAAACTGGTAACAAAAAAATTTGAGGGCAATTTGCCTTCGCAGGTCACTTTTCAACAGCTACGTTTACATGCTCGTAAACTGTTCTTATGTGTATCTCATGTGGATATGCGCAATATGTACATTTAGACTCGCATTCATACATTTTGTACATAGCGTTAGAATGAAGTAGATCTAAGAGGACTAGGGTGTCGTGTCAAGAAATTTGACATAACTTTTTGATGCAAAATTGAATGTATTTGCGACGTCTCGTTGATGTAATTCATCGACTTCATCAGGCTATAACTTGAGAGATTCACAACAATGTATATCAAACTAGGCACAGAATTAACATTTTCACACAACGCTCTTCTTTATGGAAACTTATATACATACCAACTCTTTTTTGATCTTTAACACTCACATTCCTATATCGTTATCGAATGTAGACATTGAGAGTCCATAGTCACGTCAGGTGTGAAGACTGAGACCGTAACTACATAAGACGCGCTTAGCACGTGCGCACGGGTTAGCGCATGCGCGCGTGCATCAGAAGCTCGTTAACAAACACATTTTGTTAAAGATAAATATAGATGATCTTGGAATCGATCGTGGAGGACTAGTGTTTGTGCAAATGAATATACACAAAATAATTGCAATTACACATGTATTGCTACGTTTCGTCCACATATTTTGTGAACCTCTTCAGGCTGTAACATAAGATTAAACACATAGGAGAATTTTTGTAACAAGATCACTAAGCTCGAGATTCACAATATAAAATCACAATATCCACATACCTAGAAATTTACAACATGGTCACATAATTATTTTTATATAAAAACGTGGAAACTCACTGCAATGTGAGTCCAGTTTTACGTCAATGTTTCGAGTATTGCGAGCAAACTGTTTGTTATGATGGGAAATGTAGATAGAGAGGAGAGGAGAAGGTATCATGTGGTAATAGAGGGAAGGGAGGGATGAGGAGTGAGAAAGACCAAGCGAATACAGCTGATAGTATATATATGTATAAGATAGAACAATAAATTATTGTAAGATCGATCTATAAACTTGATTCAAATGACAAGTGTCATCTTCCAAGTTGATATTGTTTTTATCAGAATTTATAAAAATCATCTCTGAGAGTGTTCTTTTATGAAAGTTAGGTTCTCTATCTAAAATCACCGTATTTTTCCAGTCAAATTCATGGCCTAAATTCTTTCGGTGCAATGATACTACTGAATTGGGCGTCTTGAAACTCATGTGTTCACCAATTCTGACATCTAAGGCACTTTTTGTCTCACCAACGTAACTTGCTTGACAATTTTTGCAATTGATCTTGTAAACTACCTTAGGATTTTCAAACTTCTTTAGTGGATCTTTGCCTAATTTCATCACTTTTTCGAGACCTTGATTCATTTTTGGTACTGTTATTATGTTATGTTTTTTAAAAACATGAGTACATTTTTGGAAAAAACTAGGTCGATATGGTATGCTCACTTTTTGTAAGGCTGAAATTGTACGTTTTCTCAAATCATTGTTACGAGGATTCTTGTTCTGGAGATTTTTCAACTTTTGAAATCTATGTTTTAAACATTTTTCAATAAATTCTATGGGATAATCATTTTTCAGCAGTAATTTCTTTACGAATTTGATGTTTTTATTGTGAAATTTAGAGTCAGATAACGTAATTGCACGGTCAACTAAATTGTATATGATATTTTCTTTCAACTGCGTCGGATGGTTGGACTGAAAATTTAAAATTCTATCTGAAGTTGTGGGCTTGTGATACCAGTCAGTAGTGATCTTATTATTCTTCCGAATCAATTTTAGATCTAGGAAATTGATGCTGTTATTTCTCTCTAGTTCATGAGTGAATTTCAGACTAGAGTCATATTGATTAAAGACATTGAGTACAATATCAACTTGATTTTCTTTGATACATAAAACAGTGTCATCGACGTAACGAAAGTAAAATAATGGCACGCAGTCATACTGATTCTCTAAAGTTGCTAGACAATCTGTTTCGAGGTCTTCCATTACCATGTTTGCAAACAGAGGCGATATGGGGGAACCCATCGGACTACCTGAGACTTGTTGGAAGTACTGATCATTAAATTTAAGAAAAGTGTTTTGAAACAATAATTTTACGCTATTACACACTTCATCGAATGGAATTTTACTTTTCAAGTGTATATCATTGTAACGTCGATCCAAACTGATGAGAACTAACCTGAGGAGAACATTAGTGAAAAGAGATATCACATCTAATGAAAGAAGGATATAGCCATCAGGTTTATAGATCGATCTTACAATAATTTATTGTTCTATCTTATACATATATATACTATCAGCTGTATTCGCTTGGTCTTTCTCACTCCTCATCCCTCCCTTCCCTCTATTACCACATGATACCTTCTCCTCTCCTCTCTATCTACATTTCCCATCATAACAAACAGTTTGCTCGCAATACTCGAAACATTGACGTAAAACTGGACTCACATTGCAGTGAGTTTCCACGTTTTTATATAAAAATAATTATGTGACCATGTTGTAAATTTCTAGGTATGTGGATATTGTGATTTTATATTGTGAATCTCGAGCTTAGTGATCTTGTTACAAAAATTCTCCTATGTGTTCAATCTTATGTTACAGCCTGAAGAGGTTCACAAAATATGTGGACGAAACGTAGCAATACATGTGTAATTGCAATTATTTTGTGTATATTCATTTGCACAAACACTAGTCCTCCACGATCGATTCCAAGATCATCTATATTTATCTTTGAAAATTTCGAGGACGATTCCAAGTTTCCAATCAACAACACATTTTGTTGGTCTGTTGGATCGATTCTCGCCATATTTATCACTCCGAAGAGTTTTCGGGCTCGACGCGATGGAATGAACGTCTGATTGACACCCGATCGATGTTGAGAAGTCATTCACAATGATCCACCATCGAGTAGAATCGAAACAGATCTCAAACCTGATACACAGTACAAGTTGGGTAAGATTCTTCCACAAATTCCTCTTGGACGGACTCTAAAACTTTGTGGGAAGCTCGACTATCCCAGACTCCACGCGCTCGTCTAAAGATAATGAATATACAAATCTTACCCAACTCTCACTGTGTAACGAGCTTGAAATCTTCCTTTGATACTTATGCTCGATGATGCATCATTGTGAACGGCTTACGAACATTGATCGGGTGTCAGTCAGACTTCTATTCCATAGCGACGAGCCCGAAAACTCCTTGGAGTGATGAACATGGCAAGAATTGTTCAACGGAGTAACAGAATGTGTTTGTCAACGAGCTTCTGATGCACGCGCGCGTGCGCTGACCCGTGCTCGTGTGCTTAGCGCATCTTATGTAGTTACGGACTCTGAAGCTATCAGGCGCGAGTACTACAGCTCGCGTTGGATGGCACATGGGAGAGGCAGAAGAGCTATCGCGCAAGCGCGCTGTCGCCCATATGAATAAGGGCGTGTCTCCAATTCAAGCGCACGCGATCCCACCGCGCACGACACGGCGCACCGCAAGCACACAGGCTCACGCGCCGATGGTTGTTTTTGTTTATAAAGCAATAAAAACTCATTGTCTCACATGTTGCCTCAAGCTTTGGATGTAAAAATGCTCTCTCAACAACCAAGAAATGGAAAATGTCAACAGGAGCGCTTTGTAAACAAAAACGAATAACGGCGCGTGAGCCTGTATGCCTGTGGTGCGCCGTGTCGTGCGCCGTGGGATCGCGTGCGATTGAATTGGAGACACGCCCTAATACGCGGCAGACGGGAAGGCGCGCTCGGGCTCGAGTATGTTCGCGCGCATATGAAGCACACCGTGAACTGAATGGCCGAGTCTACATAAGAGAATGAGTGCGTGGCGAGAGCGCTCTCCTGGGCGAGATGAATAGGCAACCGCTCTCGCCACTCTTGCAGCATCACATGTTTATATCATTTATATTCTGGAACATTGCGCGGTGACAGGTCACCATAGTTCTGCGCTTCCGAGACATAGTACTGACGTTTCAGTTGGGAATCATTGCGGAAGGGGATCAATTCCAAAACTCAAGAAGCCCCCAAAACTGCAAACATGCAAAAGCTCGGCCTGGAAATTCTGTTGAGAGCTCATCAGATTCGGGGATCGATTATTTCCTAGATAGAATCCTTAATTCTTCGACTCTCTTTCGGGGTGTTGCGATCGATTCTCCAACCAAGCAGAACATTTTGACATGAACATCCATGATTTATCGCAGGTTGATTCGTTATTCTAGGTTTGAGATTGATTTTTTTCACGGACAAAATTTTCGGTTCTAGTATCCAAGTATTTGCAAGTTTGATTACCTTAGTGAGTTTCGATCGGATTTCGGTTCCCGGCAAGATTCCCGATCGAAGTTCCCGGATGTCCGCTAATTTGGCTGTTTTCTTAGGTTCTGGGAATGATCTTTCTTTCAACAGCTTTTCCAGGCCCAGTTTGCGAGTGTTTTTGGTTTTGAGGGCTCTTTCATTTTCTTAATTTATGCCCCCCTCTTCCCGTGATAATTCCTAGCTTTGATGTTTGTTCGGGAAAGTCGATTGTATTCGGATATATTTCTAGAGCTTTCGAGAACGACAGAGCCGAGGCAGAGCAATGAACTTTTCTCCCCTTGAAATCATGTGATATCAATGCCCGCTGATTGGCACATTCAAAATTCTCAGAAATTTGGCAACATTGCTCTCCCTCATTCCCTTTCGGCCTCGACGACGATCTTGCTTCGGCGAACCGGCAGTTGACCACCGACCGCCGAGCAGGCTAATTATTGTGAGCGTAGCTCACCCTCGCGACTTTCAAGTGCCGCGAGATCTATCGCATCTTCTTCGCGAGTTTGATCTCTCCGTGCCGCGAATTCGCCCCTCATTCCTCTCGCGCCTTTTTCTATGAACAAATGTGGTGAAACGTGGAGTAAATGAATTCACACAAGTTATTATATCAGATATTGAGTGTTATAATTTTTGACTTCCACTGCCCCGGCCTCGAGCGCCCCATCGCGATCTCGTTATATATATTCATATTTCGGGCCTTACCCGTTCATGTTTGGTATCAGAGCGTGGTTAAGGCTCTGCCACTCGCCACAAAAGAAAAAGAAAATTTAGTTGCTTCGGTGGGTGCGAGTGAATATTTCGTCGCGCGAGTGCAAGTGATGTGAGTGCGCGAAGAGAAAGAGCTCGCGGCCGTTGGACATTGTGTTCGACTCGAGCTAGATCATCGAAGAGGCAACTTGGGCCTCGAGTATTGGCTTGGCGCAGCACCGGATCTACGAGGTGCAGACATCCCCAGCAAGCAGCAACACGGCATCGAGACGAGCAGCTGGTGACCATGTTCAAGGCAAGCTGCAGCAGGGTAAGCCGGGTCGAATTTTTCATACGCGCTTCTGGGTATTATTCGCGCAACGCAGTCTTCGCGAAGTAATTGGTGAGCGTATCGTTCCTTTACTTATGCATGTATAGTGCGGTCTCACTCGCACGTACGAATTTTGTTCGCTCAGCTGTGAGCCATCTGATGGATATGCGGCGCATGTATTCGGCGTTCGCAGGGCTCGTAGCATATCATAACCAATATGATTATACTCCATTAGGAATATCTGGTCGGTGGTCACATTCGGGAGTCGAATAGAGCGAAACTCGCGACTCTCTTCTAACCGTTTAGTATTCGTGTTGAGTGGTATATGTTTGGCGCACCAGGGTCATGCTGTAGCAGGAGATAGACGCGATCGATCATTTTTGCAATTTGATAGGGAAGATCGGTCGACCCAACGCTCCAATCTCTCTGCATGAAACACCTGATCCGTCTCAACTATTCTTCTGTTGAGAAAATTTTTAAATTCTGATTGGGGTTTTAGTCTCGCGCGTTAGTGTGTGTTTTATTTAGTGGGTCTTGTGTTGTTGTGTGGGTTTTATATTTCAGACTGAGTTTGGAATTTCAATGAGTTCTTGAACATTTGTTCTAACTGTAATAATTAGTGTAAAAATCATGGCTGCTAGACTCCTCTTCGATCGGCAATCGGCACTTGTGGTTTACATTCGTAATTTTGACACAAATACTGCCAAAAAGTGCAAAGGAAACATCACTGTGAATTTTCTCAAAACTCGCTTGGAGTTATTAGAAAGATATTGGGATGAATTTTGCCAAAGTGATTTGAATTTACATCAGCATAAGGATGAATTGAAAGATGAAGAATATTTTACTAAATTAGGATTCTTAGAGATCGAAGGAAATTATTCAATTTCGAAATCCGATTTACTACGTTTGCTGAATTAACGATACCGGAAGAATCACTGTCTGAACACGGTTCAGTACATGATTCAGCGCGAGGCTCAGTCCACGCGTCAGTCCATTCAGCCAACCGTCCTCAAAATCAAAACTTCTACCAATATCAACATTTTGATGCGCAGCAACTTATACGTGCGTCATCGGAATTGCAGTCCATTCCTACACTCGAACCACCTACATTTTCTGGTAAACAAGCTGATTGGGAACATTCCAAGGAGCGTTTTGAATCGGTTATTGGGGGAAATCCTGATTCATCATCGTCTGCTGAATTGAACCATTTGCTCAATGCAATTCAGGGTGACGCAGAAAAAATGATGAAAGGCGTCAAAACACCTACTACAAGTTTTTCAATTGCTTGAAATAAATTATGTCGGCGTTACGATAACTCTCGGTTGAGATTGGGCACACACTTGAACGAATTGATCGATTCAGCCCCAATTACCAAAAAATCTGCCCAAGCTCAAGGCCTTCGAGATCTAGAGTGTCCCGTTGATGGATGGGATTGTTGGCTCGTTCATTTAATTGTTCGGAAGCTAGGTCCGGGTACTAGAGAAAGTTGGACTATTGCGCAAGAGAATGTTGAGGGTTTTTCGACGTATGCTGCTTTATCGAATTTTTTGGAAAATCGTATTCAATCATTGAACGCAGCTCATTCAGGGTCTGTAGCGACGAATGAATCGAGCCTGGTTCGTCGTCTGCTGGTAGATACCGAGGCAATGCTAGTAGAAGGGATGTAAATTCAAATTTTGGGAATTCACAGAATAATAAGGGCCAGTCTAGTAATCCACTTATTTGTATAAATTGTAAAGGCGATCATGCATTGCATAAATGTGAAAAGTTTATATCGCTGTCTGTGCACCAAAGATTTGAATTTTGCAAAGCGAATCGTTTATGTATAAATTGTTTGAAGTCTGGTCATTATGCTCATAAATGTGGTTCTCAGTATGAGTGTAGTAAGTGTAAACGGCCACATCATACAAAACTACATATGGATTTTTCGGGTGCTTCCAAGCCAGAAGATTCTGAAAATCAACAGCGGCAAGCTGGTTGTCATTCAATTCACAGTTTTTCCGCGTATTAGAAGCAAGCGTGTTTAGTAGCAACCGCGCGTGTCTGGTTACAAGGTCCCGACGGACAGAGAGTTGAAGCTCGTGCCTTGATTGACCCAGGCTCGGACTGTTCATTTGTAGCAGATAGGGTCGTTCAAGCCTTGAATTTGCCGTCGCGGAAACTTAGGTTGGGGATCAATACCATTGGGGGTCGACGCACAGTAGTTTTGGCAAGTGAGGTCTCGCTCACTCTATTGTCAAAAATCGATTCGAATTTCTCGTTCGAGAGTGAGGCTCTGGTTCTTCCGGGACTTACCTCATTTTTGCCTAGGTCAACGGTGAAATATGAAGACTGGGCACATTTAGATGGACTAACACTTGCGGATCCGGAATTTTTCATCCCTGCCGAAGTTAACTGTTTATTGGGCACTGAAATGTATAGTGAAATTCTTAGAGAAGGTTTGGTAAAGGGCCCATCAAAAACTCCTGCCGCTCAAAACAGCAGTGGGCTGGATTCTCACTGGAGGTACGCAGTCGGGTGTTGAAACTGTAAATCCACGTGTCGTTTTATCTTTGCATGTGGGCGTTGATAGTTCTCTGTCAAATCAACTAACTCAATTTTGGGAAATCGAAGAACTCCCAGCTAATCGTCATCTTACAGTTGAGGAGGAGTATTGTGGAAAATCGTTTAGGTCGTTTGTTGAGCGCACGTCTGAAGGACGCTTCGTCGTGCACCTTCCATTTACACAAAATACTCATAAAGCTTCGTTTTCTGAATCCTGGGACGTTGCGGTCGCATGCCTACTACGATTTGAGAAAAAACGACAACGAGATTCGAAGTTGGATGGAGCATACACCGAATTCATGGGACAGTACAAGTCACCGGGTCACATGAGACGCACTCAGCCACCAGGTGGGTCAAAGCCAGCGCCATCTTACCTGACACATCATCCCGTTTTTCGTAAAGATAGCAACAAAATTCGAGTCGCTCTGAATGGTTCGCACAAAACAGGTAATGGTAAAAGTTTTAATGATTTCCCATTGACTGGCCCCAAGCTCCGAAATGATATAACATTGGTATTGATTCGTTGGAGATTTTCCAAATATGGGTTTTGTACTGACATAGTTAAGATGTTCAGACGAATTTTGGTACATCCGGATGATGTAAATCGGCAGAGGATTGTCTGGCGGCCTTTAGGGCAAGAGAAAATCCTCGATTATGTATTACTCACGGTCACTTACGGAACAGTTTGTGCGCCATACCTGGCTATCAGAGTTCTCTTTCATCTGGCTGAAATATACAAAGAACAGTTTCCTATCGCTGTTCTCATTGTCCTATGTCGTCGATACATGGATGATTTGTTTGGGGGATAGATACTCCTTCAGCCGCATTGGAAGCTCGAGATCAGTTGATTTCTATCATGTTGTGCGCATGTATGGAACTTGGGAAGTGGTCAGCAAATCACTCGGATTTGCTGCTAGAAATACGGTCACAAGTTCCACTTTTATCACAAGTTCGCGTGTCTCGCTGGTTGGGTTCTCTGAACAATTCAAATTGGGAACTTCATGGATTTGCAGACGCGTCGGAAAGGGCTTATACGGCCCTTGTTTATTCAGTTATTCCAGGAGAAACTTCAAACTTGATTATGGTTAAAACGAAAGTCGCGCCGGTAAAAGCGCTGTCCATACCTAAGCTTGAGTTGTGTGCTGCGGTTTTGTTGGTTAAATTGGCGAAACATGTGATGAATGATTTGGAAGTTCGGCCATCAGCTTTTTATTGCTGGTCAGATCCGAAAGTTGTTCTGGATTGGCTCAATGGTCTCCCTTCCAAATGGGAGACTCTTGTTGCCAATCGAGTGAGTACGATTAGCAGCACTCTTCCTGATGCTGTATGGGGGCATGTTTGTTCAGAAGAAAATTGCGCCGATCGCGCAACCCGGGGAGGGGGGGTTGACTGCAAAAGAACTTTCAAATTTGAACGTTTGGTGATATGGTCCTAATTCGATAACTCAATCGAAGAATGAATGGTCTAAAGTTTCGTCAGAACCCGTGTGCGTAGAAGCGCTCGCTCATTTGGTTGTGGAATCGTCACCAGTTTTAGAACACCTTCAAAAGCATGACAGTTCTTCTTCAAAAATAGTTCACATTGTTGCATATATATTTTGATGGAAATCCAATGCTTCGCGCAATCCTGAAGATCGTTGCAAATCCTTCTTGAGTCCTATAGAGTTGAACTCAGCTAAAGTTGCATTGTTCAAGGCCATTCAAAGGCGGTACTTTGCTGAAGAAATCGCAGATTTAGAGAAAGGAAAAAACGTGTCGAAGAAAAGTGACATCCGAAGATTGCTACCATGATTAGATGCTCGTGGGGTTCTGAGAGTTGGTGAACGCCTTAAAAATGCAAACTTGTCTCACAACGAAATACATCCAGTTATTCTGTCGAGTAGAAGCATCTTTGTTCAACGTTTGGTCAAGGAGTTACACAGAGATTTGTTACGTGGGGGAATTCAGCTTATGTTGAGTGATTTATATAGATGGGCGTGGATACCTCGAGTGCAACATGTTGTTCAAAAGGTATATCGTAATCGTTGGAAATGTACTCGGTATAGTGGTAGACCGCTCATACAGCAAATGGACCCATCACCAGCGGATGAAGTTACACCAAAGTATGCCTTTCAAGCTTCTGGCATAGATTATGCAGGACCAATATCTGTCCTGTTTTCTCGCGGAAGAGGTGCTGAAACCACAAAGGGATCCTTTTGCATTTTTGTTTGTATGTTCACGCAAGCAACTCATGTTCAAACCGTTTCAGATCTCACCACTCCAGCGTTCTCAGCCGCCGTTCATAGATTCGCTGCAAGACGAGGTAAATGCACAGATATATATTGCGACAACGCCAAAAGCTTTGTAGGTGCTGACGGAGAGCTTCGGCAATCATTTGACCAAACATTGGCATTTTCAATAGAACTAAGCGAAGAATTAGCTAAAGAGGGAGTCACTTGGCACTTTCCACCGCCTCGCGCACCTTACTCTGGAGGTTTATGGGAGGTGGCGGTGCGCTCATTCAAACATCATCTGAAGCGAGTAGTGGATGACTCTATATTCACTTTTGAAAAATTGCAAATTCTCAGTTCTCAAATCGAAGCATGCCTAAATTCTAAACCGCTTTGCCCTTTGTCACGTGAAGGAACTGATTTAGTTGCTGCGCTACCTGAACCATATAACGATGCAGAAGTAACACAGTCTCCTCGGTGCAGGTGGAGAGCCATACAACGCATGAGGAATGACTTTTGGAATCGATGGCGTATGGAAGTCATGCATCATTATCAACTGAGGTCCAAATGGCTAGCAGTACAAGAGCAACTCCGAGTGGGAGACCTCGCAATGGTGAAGGACGAGCTTATGCCATCTACAAAATGGGCCTTGGCAAGGGTCACTGCCGTCCATCCAGGAGCTGACGGATTGGTGCGCGTGGTCGATCTCAGGACCGCCACCACAACACTTCGTCGAGCACTCTGCAAGATCATCAAGTTGTTCGTAGATCCTGGGGAAGAGGGCAGAGTGCCCTCTGTTCAACCGGAAGAAGAAGCCAAGGAACAACAAGAAAATCATGAAAGATGACCGTGTAATCTCGACACTCCACTACACACTTTTTCCCCGTTCCGTGACACCCGCGAATCATATGTCGTTCGTTTGGCCCCAATTTTGGGTAATTTGTATTCGTAGAACTTCATTCGAGTCACAATAGTTATTTGGCAAGTGGAATCATTCCGAAACCGACGCGTAGGAGGGATTAAAATGACTTGTCCATCTTTAACCACTATTTTTTTCTAACTTAGAGACATTTTGAAGCCTACAGTTTCCAAATCATTTGAGTTCGTATCATTTGATCGTGTCCCAAAATTGAACCTATTTACTATGTTGTTTGACTTTCGTCAATTTTGATATAAAATGTGTCTCGTGCAATATTTTTTGTTGATTGATTTTTTTTAATTGTTGCATTGGTGACTGATCACTATGCGTGATGTTGTTTGTTCAAATTGATCAGTTTGACCACTTGAGTTTGATTTCATCATGTTGAGATAGATCGAGATATAGTTCTCATTTTCGAGATCTTATTGACGCGTGGAGCTCGATTCAATTTCTTTTCATCAATCTATTGAATTAAAAATGTTGATATATTTCACTTTTCTCAGTATTATCCGTCACTGTCGGGTAAAATCATTCGTAAGATCATTCATGATCAGTCGAGCCATCGAACATTCATTTTAGAGGCGATTATGTAGTAATTCTCTTTCGGTTGACGACTCAGGTTTTGCTTATTCAATCACGGTTGTCAAGTTCGAATATCTCAGAATCATTGAGTTTTTCGAACATTTTGTCCTCCCAAATTCGCCAGGTTTGAGATCAAGTTGACAATCTCATGTATTGGAAATTCCTTTTTGTTGCTTGCTATGAGCAAGCAAAGGAGGCGGAATGTTCGGGGAAGTCGGTTATTCCCGGATATGTTTCTAGAGCTTTCGAGAACGAGAGAGCCAAGGCAGACCAATGAACTTTTCTCCCCGTAAAATCGTGTGATTCGAATGCCCGCTGATTGGCACATTCAAAATTCTTAGAAACTTGGCAACATTGCTCTCCCTCAGTCCCTCTCGGCCTCGACGGCGATCTCGCTTCGGCGAACCGCCAGTGCCGAGCAGGCTAATCATTGTTAGCCTAGATCACCCTCGCGATTTCCAAGTGCCGCGAGCTCCACCGCATTTTCTCCGCGAATTTGATCTCTCTGGCCGCAAATTCACCCCTCACTTCTCTCGCGCCTTTTTCTATGAACAAATGTAGTGAAACGTGAAGTGAATAAATTCACACATGTTATTATATCATTCAAATTTCATTCCTCCAACTTATCAATTGTAAAACAACTCCTTTCTGACAATGATTATCCTGAAGATTTCACTGACAAATGTATGAAAACCAGATTACATCGTTCAAAAGATCTGATGAACAGAACAGAAAGAATACGTCGCAACCAAATTCTATATGCTGGCCAGAACAAAATTTGTATTCCATACCACGAACGCTTATTCGAAAAATGTAATGCTCTGTTCAAACATAACGATATTCACACTCTTCCAAAAGTTTCCAAGTCATTAAGCTCAATAGTAAAATTAGGTAAGGACCAACTAGATAAATTTAGCAAAACTGGTGTTGTTTACAAATTTCAGTGTAAAGATTGCCCAGCAACGTATGTGGGAGAGACAAAAAGACAACTAGGTACACGCATTAAAGATCATATTACAAACAAAGATAAAAAATCCGTAGTTTCTGTTCACAGACTCAATGATAAACACGATTTCCATTGGGATCAAACCAAAATTTTAGACACAGAGAAAAATTGGAAAAAAACGGTTGATTTCTGAAATGATCCATATAAAATTCGATGAGAATTGCATCAATAGAAAAGACGATATTCAAAATCTCAGTCAAGTATATAACCCGTTGTGGGCAACGGCTGACAAAGCTCGTTAACCCCCCGCTCTCTTTCTCTCTCCCACATGCACTACTTTTTATATATATGTCACCTACTGTACACTGCGATCGCGCTAATATAAATATGAGTGAAAAATGAGACCGATGACTCACTCTGTTTACTTGTATTGACAGGAGCCAGACGTTATGTCTGTGCTCTATTACAAGATCGTCCAAAATATCATGACGATCTAAAGAATAACGTAAGTTGCGCATCTTTAATATTTATACACCCATCATTTGTAAAAAATTTTCATATTTTCTATCATTATACATATGTCGAAACAGAAACCTGAAGCCTGATGAGGTCCACAAAACCTAGTGGACGAAACGTTGCAATAAAATTTCCATCATGAAATTTTGGGAATTTATTTAGTTCCCCACCGTCCTTCAAGATCGACGAGACCAAAGGTTCAACTTGTTATTATATCAGATATCGATTGTTATAATTTTTAACTTCCACTGCCCTGGACTGGAGCGCCCCATCGCCCTTATGTAGACTCGGCCTATAGAAGTGCCGAGTGCGCGGACTCCTGCTCTCAAGAGAGGCACGTGGGAGACTGACTGAAGCCATCGATCGCGAGCATTGTAGCTCGGAAATGATGGCTCACGAGAGAGGGAGAGGAGCTATCGCTTCCATGCACGTCTGCCCATATGAATGGTATGCGGGAGACGGAGGAGCGCCCTGGGGCTCGAATATGTTGCACGTATACAATGCACTCCGGAAACTCAATAGAATTGCCGGTAGCGCAGACTTCTGCTCTCAAGGGAGGCACGCGGGACACTGACTAAAGCTATTGCGTCGGATGGCACACGGGAGAGGGGGGAAAGCTATCGCGCACGCGCGCTTCTGCCCATATGAATAATACGCGGGAGACGGGAAGGCGCGCCCGGACTCGCGTATGGGATACATACCAGAAACTAAATAAAATCGTCAGTACGCAGATTTCTGCTCGCAAGAGAGGCGTGTGGGAGTCTGACCGAAGCTATCGGGCGCGAACACGATAGCTCGCGTCGGATGGCTCACGGGAGAGGGAGAGGAGTTATCGCTCACGCGCATAAACTTAAGGTATGTGATCTATGATGGTGAGGCATGGAGTCTTGATCGTGTGATTTTATGTTTTCTGATCTTCGTTCGTGACATAACTTTATCAAAAATTATAAAGATTAGTATTTGATACGAGTCTCAAAAACGTATGAAGCCACACGCTCTCAGTCATTCGAGGATAATTTTTTGTTTCTCACTTGTTTTCGTGTGACGAATCTAGAAGGATGGACTCCGTTGGGAATCATGTAGATTAGATCTTTGTAAGAGTTTTAAAAACATATGAGACCATTTGCGTTGAGTTATTTAAGAATTAGCGCAATGCCTCGCGTTGCTCGAACTGTAAAGGTTCCCTCGAGGCGTATTAGTTTCTCAAAATGCTCTTCCAGATCAAATGGAAATATATTCTGTATCGTTTTTATCAGGGTTTGTACCTAAACTTATGTTTCGTTTAGTTTCGATAACCTTCAACGAAACTAGGAGGGAATTCCATTCAGTTTCGTTTTTCAAAAAACTTAATCGAAATACCAGAATTACGTTTCGTTCATCTAATGAACGAAACTAAACATAATTATTGACTTCCAATAACGTATTCCATTTCGTTTATCAGAAACTAAACTAAACGGAAACGAAATATACAGTACCGTCCAAAACTTCTCGATGGGTGATCCCTCGAGTACCCTGACTTGCTACAGCAATAAGTCAAATTCTATGCGTTGTACAAAAGTTTTTTAAAAGCATCTTAAACATCAGAAAACATACTAACTTTTACTGGGTTTGGATGAATTTTATCAAATATTTTTGCAGGTCCTACACGCTGATGAAAAGATAGTAAATCTAAAAAATTTTTACTTTCATTGAGACACCTGCAGTTTCAATGCGAATGAAGCTACGGCAATTCTGGGAAAAGCATCTTGTAGAGCGGAAAAAATGCTATGTGTGACTTTTTTTCGATTATTTTCTACGTCCGGTGTATGAGAACCTGCGAGCTGTCCAAATCCCCAAAATCATGGTTTTTCACCGTTTTCTGTGCCGTTTCCGATGATAAACAGTAATTTTGGGTATCTAGACTATTCGTACGTTCTCATACGCGGTGCGTGAAAAATAAACAAAAAATAACTACACATAGCATTCTTTCCGCTCTGCAAGATGCTCCTCAGAATTGTCGTATCTTCATTCGCATTAAAACTGCAGGTGTCTCAATGAAAGTAAAAAATGTTTAGATTTTTTTTTTCATCAGCGTGTGGGACCTTAAAAAATATTTGATAAAAATCATCCAAATCCGGTGAAAGTTAGTATTTTTTCTGCTCTTCAAGATACTTCTTTGAAATTTTTCGTACAACGCATAGAATTCGACTTACTGCTGTTGCAAGTCAGGGTACTCGAGGGATCACCAAGAATTTTTGGACGGTACTGTAGTTTGGTGAGAAACGAAATGAAACTCAACAATAATTCCGTTGGGAAAAACGAAACGCAACGTAAGTCTTCTATAATTTCGTTTTTGACAAACGAAACTAATTGAAAATTTCCGTTAGGATCGTAAAAAACGAAACGAAACTCAACTATAGTTTCGTTGGAAAAAACTCAACGAAACGTCAATCTTCCATAATTTCGTTGCTGTTAAACGAAACTGAACAATAATTTCGTTGGAAAAAACGAAACGAAACGAAATTGATTCGAAGTCAGTTTCTTTCTCAACGAAGGTAAACGTAAGCGAAACGGATGGGTACGAATAAGAACGTGAACATCCATCTTGGGCCGGCAACTCTTCGTTGCCAGTCCAAGAGCTGAGACAAGAGCGGAGTACTTTTATACATGTGAGGTTCTGAAAAGAACTGTAAAGAAGGTTGGTTGTCTTCTCCACAGTTTCAGGATAATATGTGCTTCAGAAGATGGTACGACGTATGTACTGGTGTTTTCGTATGCTGGTGTGATTGCACATATGTATGGTCGCACATGCAAGTTTGTGTAAATACAGACGTGTGTGTGGGTACGCGCGTGATCGTGCGTAGCTCGGGTCTGTATATGAGCAGATCCGTGGAAACTTGCTACTTCGAGTTGAGAAATTTGAAAAAGACAAAAGTGAGATAATTGAAGTCAGAGGTTACTTTTCTTACTCGTAATATCAACTAGATTGAGAATCAGAACTGAAAAAATAGGAAGTCGAAAAAAATTTTTGTATGTTAAATCCCATAAGAACTTAGCTCAAGATCGTTTTTCGGCCATGGGATTGACAGCCATGGAATTGACATTTCGCATCAGATCAGTGTACGCGGATCGGGGATTTCACGTATCGCTTATTCCGATTGTATAAGACTTCGGTATACCAAATACTTACGAAAAGTCGAGGGAGGTTCTGGATTGTCGATCTTCTAAACATGTTCGCAGGTGGCCACGGATTTGACACTCTTATTTAACTTGTCGTTTTCTCGAAGAAGGGCTCCCCGCCAATTCGCGGGAGCAAAGCGAACGAAGTCTGTGGCGCAGCCGTTTGATAGTTTGAAGTGTTAGGATCAAATTGTGTCCACGAGTGAATGCTTCCAAGTCGTTAGACGCTCTCACGCAACACATGTAGTAAAAACCGCGATTTTGGCGCAAATCGATGGACTCAATGTACATATCGCGTTGGGGATGTGAAAGACCTAGTTACGTCTCTAAAACTGTGAGAACATGGCTAAAATATGTTTGGAGGATGCACACTTTGTATGGGAAAATGGCCCATGAGCGGTAACCTCTAATTCTTTCTGCATCATGTAGAGCGGGACGCTGGCAATGACGAGGGCCTGTTTTGGTAGGTGTCACTACTGTGGAACTTTTTGAAATCGGGAAAATGCTTAGGGGGTAGTTTTTTCGCAGAACGGACCTAGCTGATGCATAAACGTCGAAACTGAACAAATGCACGATCCAATCATAACGAATGAGGCCTCGATCGATTCGTCTTGATGAGGAGCTTTGTGTGCAGATGGATTGATACCAGCGCAATGGAAGACACGGGCGTGGAGAGTGTTTATATTGACTTTAGAGGAAAACAACCCCTAAGATTCCAGACCTATTCATTGGTAGAACTCAGACTTGCACGATGGGATCTGGATTTCCTTGGTTTTATTTTGAAGATATAATCTAGCCACGGGGTTATGACCTACTCGGAGACCAGCGCCGGTATTGGAGGGAGACAGATGGCCGAAAAATCATTCCCAGCAGTAATATACGAGTTTAGTCAGACACAGATGAACCAAGGGACGATAGGTGGGATCCCGAGAGGTTGCACGACGCGATTGCGAGGGGAGCGTGCTCATTTTGTATCTCGATAACAATAGCAAGTATATGTATCCTGAGAATATCAGCGCTGAGTTGCCAACGAGAGGTGGATCTCGGAATGTGAGTGACTTTGCAAAACCACCCCTATTGATATTTGGATATTTTCCCAGATATACAACGAATGCACGATCGGATCTCGGATTTCATGGGACGAGTTTGTAGATATCGTTGAGGCGGAGCCAATGGACCCATCCGAATATCAGCGCGGGGTGAAGATCCGATGGTTGGAGGGAAATATGGCTCCCAGTAGTAACAGACGAGATGGGTCAGACATACGACCTGGGGAGATTATTTGAGATTACGAGAGTTTGCACGATGTGATTGAGACAGGCGAGAAGTCATTCTAAAGCTCGACAACTGTAGCAAGTGTGGGTAGTCTCGGAATATCAGCGCTGAGTCACCGAGATGATGTATCCCCGAGGATGTATGTGATGGAGGAACAACCCCTTTTCAGATTTCGACATTTTTCCTCGTATTAAACGAATACACGATCGTATCTCGGATTTCGAGGGACCAGTTTGTAGATATTAATGAGGCGGAGCCTATGGGTCAGGCGGAATATCAGCGCAGGAGAGAGATCTGGCGGGAGGGGGGAAATATGGCTCCCAGTGAATATGACCTCTCGCCCGTCTCAATCGCATCGTGCAGACTCTCGTAGTCTCAAATACTCTCCCCAGGTCGTATGTCTGACCCTTCTCATCTGTTACTACTGGCAGCCATATCCTCCCCCTTCCGCCGGATCTCCTTCTTGCGCTGATATCCCGCCTGGTCCGAAGGCTCCGCCTCATCGATATCTACAAACTGGTCCCATGAAATCCAAGATACGATCGTGCATTCGTTTAATACGAGGAAAAATGACGAAATCTGAATAGGGGTTGTTCCTCTATCACATACATCCTTAGAGATACATTACCTCGGTAACTCAGCGCTGATATTCCGAGAATACCCACACTTACTAGAATTATCGAGCTTCAAAATGACCTCTCGCCCGTCTCAATCGCATCGTGCAAACTCTCGTAATCTCAAATAATCTCCCCAGGTCGTATGTCTGACCCATCTCGTCTGTTACTCCCCTCAGAAGTCCGAGATCCGATCGTGCATTCGTTGTATATATGGGAAAATGTCGAAATATCAATGGGGGTGGTTCTGCAAGGTCACTCACATTCCGAGATCCACCTCTCGTTGGCAACTCAGCCCTGATATTTTCAGGATACATATACTTTCTACTGTTGTCGAGCTACAAAATAAGCACGCTCCCGTCGTGCAAACTCTCGGGATCCCACCTATCGTCCCTTGGTTTATCTGTGTCTGACTAAACTCGTATATCACTACTGGGAATGGTTTTTCGGCCATCTATCTCCCTCCAAGACCGGCGCTGGTCTCCGAGTAGGTCATAACCCCGTGGCCGGATTATATCTTCGAAATTAAACCGAGAAAATCCAGATCCCATCGTGCAAGTCTGAGTTCTACCGATGAATAGGTCTGGAGTCTTAGGGGTTGTTTTTCCCAAAGTCGATACAAACACTCTCCACGCCCGTGTCTTCCATTGCGCTGGTATCAATCCATCTGCACACGAAGCTCCTCATCAAGACGAATCGATCGAGGCCTCATTCGTTATGATTGGATCGTGCATTTGTTCAGTTTCGACGTTTATGCATCAGCTAGGTCCGTTCTGCGAAAAAAACTACCCCCTGAGCATTTCCCCGATTTTCAAAAAATCCCGAGCAGTGACACTTCCCAAAACAGACCCTCGTTATTGCCAGTGGCCCGCTCTACATGATGCAGAAAGAATTAGAGGTTACCGCTCATGGGCCATTTTCCCATACAAAGTGTGCATCCTCCTTTGATGTCTTTACGCGGGATAATCATTGAGAAGTTGGGTATCACTGTGCCGCGCTCATGAATCCCGAATTTGGAGGTGGGGACAGGCCATGAAATTGAGATTTTGACCCTTAATTCGCACTTTCCGACCCTCAAACCTCCAGCTTGGTTCAATATGACTTCCTGCCGAAAAAGAGCATGAAAAATACGCAAAAAAGTGTTCTGCACAATCGATTGAGAACACGCAGACGCCGCAACAAGCCGAGCCGCATTGTGAGCAAGTTTCCACGGACCTACTCATATACTTATATGTCCAGGAATGTGGTTTGTGTCTTCAACCTCGAGAAGAATCAAGATTCCGTTCATCAAATTACTGAGTTTATCTGAACGAGCTCCTGTTTAGAACGGAGCAAGTGAAGATAAATGCATACTTTGACCTTTCGTATCAGAATGTTATAAATTCTTAATCTTGATTTTGTTCGAACCGAGTACCTCAAATAAGAATTCTCTAAGAACATGAGGACTTTTCAAACCAAATAAGGCGATTCTAATGACTGAAAGGGCTGGGAGGACCGGTACACATCCCGACATCGGGGACTCATGTGCTTGTAGGGAATACTGAAATAGCAGTGACTCAACTGGTCACACCTACGAGATTGCGCGCATTTCTAGATAGAGAGTGAAACCAAAGCACGCGATATTTTTCAATAAGCTCTTGCATAGAGAAGAATCATCAGGAACCACGGTTGTATACGATGATCGTGGGAAACTACTATCAATGAATTATACATGGAGGAGCGAATTACAGATTGATACATTTCGGAGCAACTTTTTGCGTTAGAGGAATGGACGGTATTGCTAATACATCATATTCACTATCGCCACGCCGCCCAGATTGATGTGGAGATTATTAAAGTACAGACATCGAAGTTGCTATAAACGAGGTATAACGTGGTGAGGGTTCTAGGTTCCAGAGAGAACACGAGTTGAGTGAATGATAGGTGACTTTATGTATGAGAGTTCAATAGTTGAGAGAGAGTGTGTGAATAGTTTAGTTGGTCAGAGCGGTCTGTCCGCGGCGTGGCCCGTCGTCCGCGACGATGGGTCCGCGACGCGACATCGCACTTGGTGGGGAAATGGGTGATTATCCGTCAGAAACGCTGACGGTGCACCTGGTGCATCGTCAGGTGACGGGGAGAGGCGCGGGCCGGAGGCTCGAGACTCACCACGTCACAGGTGTGCCTGGCCGGAGACTCGCATCGTCCTGATGCGGTGACCTATATTACAATATATAAATCAGCTGTGGCCTCTTAAATGGCCTTCAAGTCATATGGTTGCGATCATATGTTATGTTATAGGGCTTGCGTGGAGCGAGCACGTGTTAGTATGAATGTATGTGTGATTCTTGATAGAGCGAGAGTGTCGTTGTCGGTGTGTGTCACGATACAAATTTTTATCGCGAACTCTCTGTCGGTATAATCGTTTCGACTCAAATATTTTCATTGTCTTATTTCTGATTTTACAGAATGTGATTTTTTTTCTTTCTTACGATTATGCTCAAAAGTTGAAAACATGTTCGATGGCTTTCTAAAAATCATGAATATGTTGATTGAAATTTTTGAAAATTATTAACAATTAATTATTAACAACTAATCTTCTTAATTGTATGAATATATGAGGTTCTATACCTCTATTCAATGCAAATGTTTTACAAAATTATAAAAGCACTGAAATGTCTGGAAAAGAGAATTATTAACAATAGATTGTTTATAAACAATATACCTTAATTTTATGGTTATTCATATGAGATTCTATATCTCAATTTGATTAACGAATTTTTCCCAAAAGTTCATTTTTGTATGAACAATACCCTGAATGTTATTAATAAATCATACAATAAACAAATAATATACGTAATATAATTGTCCATAGTTGTGTATTTTCAATAGTGAGATTTGTCAAATTCGGAATTTGGCTCAATGATTTGAGAAAAGAGCTCGACTATTCCTATCGGTCTCTCACTGCTTCTCTTTCGTTCTCTAGTATACAATAGGTATACTATATATAGCTATATACTGCCATAGTTGGGGATAGCGTTGAGGACTTTTTATCGCTTGCAGCTGTGGGATCATTTTCCATCCGCCACAAGAAATACTTTTTCTTTCTTGAGATGATTTTAAGTCTCATTTCGGTTCTAATATTATAATACTTTTGGGCCGATCATTACATGGAGTTTTGGTTCAAAAAACATGGCAAAGGGTTCTCTCGAAAGATGAAATTATGAATTTTGCACTGTGACAATTTTCAAAATTTGCTTTTTCCGGGAATTTTTGATCAAATGGTCAGATAGTCCTTGGAAAGACCTTGAATTCGAGCGTTTAAACGTCAAAATCGGATCAAAATTAACCGAGTTATGACGGTTTTTCGGGTACTCTGATTTACTCACGAGAAACTGTAATTTATCTGGATTTTCACTCTATCGTGGTGATTTGAAATTTTTTGGGTAGTCGGTCGGTTTTCATTCTACTAATATACAACATAAGAAGTATTCATATCAATTTTCAAGTCGATATCACCATAACTTTTCAATATATGACAAAATACGCACTCATATTTAGTGCCGACGAGTAGTATGAGTACCGGTATAGCGAGACATAACAAATGACGTCATCGCTTATCTCATGGTGGAAAGGAGATATGGTGTGCTCACGCGCAGCGTGAGCACCTCAGCCAATCGCATTTCTGCCCCAGTTGCCGGCCATATTGCCCTCCTAGCCAATGAGATGGCCGGAGCCCCGGAGGCAAATTTGAACATTTGAAAACAGAGATAGCTTCAAGTGACGCGTTTTTGAGTGTTCCAGACTTTTTGTCAAAAATGGAATTTGCTGAGGAGACTGATTAGAATGCCTTCTGCATCGGTAAAACAGATAACTGTTGGCGATTACAAGAAATTCAGTTGAGAATTTTGTTATTCCGATGAATGGTGAATTATAAATCACGAGGCAGACTCGTCTGAGACAAAATCAGGCATGCACGCGGAGCAAATTTTAATTTTAATGTACTGTTTGCGTTTCGAAATGAGGAGAGCAGCTGACGGGATGAATTACTTGGGGAATTGATATGTACCAATGGTAGTTCGGGATGATGAGCTATTTTACTCGCAGATCGATACATATCGTAGGAATCAAATATTCAACCGCGCATCGAGTATGAATCACTAATTTGGCACATTACATATTAATGGCACATTTATATCTTTTCTGAAAACATACAACTTTTTTCAGAATATTCAGAAGCAGATTCGGTTGACTTGGAATCATCACTGGCTCACAAGTTAATATTAGCAACAAACACCATCACATAGTAATAATAATTTTTCAGATTTCTAGACATGCAATAAAATTTTGAAAAAAACAATTCACAGATCACAATCAACTTAATAAAATGTGAGGAGATAGTTATGAGAAGAATTCGATTTTTTCCAGTTCTCCGAGCTTGTCTTAGTCGCTTATAAGCATTTCTTCTCGGGTGGTTCAATTCTTTCAATCTGATATAAGTTCGAGACACTGTCCGAAAGTTTGTTTACATCCCGACCGCAGAAATCAGCCCGCTGCTTAGTCACTGCTGGTGGATGCTTCGGTATCCGGAAAAACTCATTTTGTTTTTATCAACATTCCATTCCGTTTATGGCATAGATGAACGGAGCAACACGGCATTTTTTTGTTAAAAAAGAATAAAAAAAATGGATGAGTAACGTGATGTTGTGGAGTGGCAGTGGCTCGAACGGTCAAACCGTTTGCTAGCGAGAGCAGTCGTCTGCTCCATTCAAATACGCAAGATGGCTGCCGATGGGATCTGCGCAGAGCAAGACGAAAACTCGTCCTCGACTTGAACACACCATATCTCCTTTCCACCATGGCTTATCTTATCTTATCAGTGACGTCGCGGTGGTGTGGGGCAGTCTCGCCGAGTGGCTTATCTCTTATCTTATCAGCGCGGTGGTGTGAGGGAGTCGAGCGTCGGGGCTTATCTTATCGCTGACGTCACCAAGGTCAGCGTGTGGCGTAGTATTTCCTTATCTCTATCGGTTAGTGGGTCACGGCGATAAGGAGGGGGTAATAACATTGGGAGCGGCTGGCGTAAGGTGTTATCTCATCAGCTGATGGTGTTTACGCATTGTTTATGATAAAGGGGGTGGGGGTGATAAACAAAAAGTGGGACCGAGCAGCTGATGGTCCCGCTGGTGTAGCCGTGTGTATAGCTATATATATCGCCGTGATATATAGATATACACATTACGGTGTGACCGAGTAGTACTCTGAGTTCACGCAATGTTTAGATTGTTGATAATCAGTGGTCAAGGTCAGGTGGTGGGGGTGGTAAACAAAATATGGGACCGAACAGCTGATGGGCGAGGTCCCGCTGGTGTAGCCGCGAGTATAGCTATATATATTTATCCGTCGTGGCCAGGTGGTGGGGGATAATAAACAAAAGTGTTGCACATGGGCCAGATGGAACGCAGCGCCATCTGGGTTATCAACGGTCGGTAAGTGGGAATGCGTTTTATCGATGTGTGGTAATATATGATGATGGTTAATGATTGTTATCGGCCGGTAACGGGTTGCCTTCCTTACCTACGCGTGATATTTTTTCAGGGGAACGGTATTATCGACATTCTTGGGGGAAATTATTCAAATTATGGATGAGGACATCGTTTCCGCACCACCCAACGAGGTAGATGTCTCGGCGCGTTTTTGTTTACGTGGTATCCCCTGATGCGGGCCTAATCCACGATCGGTTACTGTTTTTCTAGAACCGGAGAAGTGAAAATGAATTCATATCTTAGGATTTCTCGTACCTTCCTTTCCTTTTGTCATCTTTTGGGAGCAGACGAGTCTTATCGCTCACGCTATCCGGGAACTTGCCCCAGGTTGATGGTTCTTTCTTCTCTCCTGGTCTCTGCCTTCCGCTCCTGTCGTCTTCCAAGCGGACGTATTTACTATTGTCTTGACCCATGTTGAGAAAGTGCTTTGCACCAAAAGAACCTAATGTGTACGTCCGCTCTATGAGGCGGTGAAGAATGGACTGAATCACGATGTCAATCGTCTTTGATTTTATGTTTTTCGAGAATATTAAGGAAGTTTGATATATATATGAAAGCGTATTGAAGTAATTTGTCTTCTGGGTGAAGTTATTTGATGGGTGGGGGTAACTTGGAAAGAAGATAAGCATAAGAGTACAGATCATCTCATTTTTTATTCCCATATTCCACTATGTACAAGGGAGTCGAGATATTTATTCAGTATCGCTTTACAATTGAGCATTCGCATCCATGTAATCAAATATGTCTTTTGCAAGATTCGCCATACCGAATGCACGCAGTTCCAAGAACAATATATTCAAATTATCGTTACCAAATGAATAGTCGAGTCTTGATATAACATCACTTTTGATAAGTTCACTGTTCATCGTGAAGAAATGACGGAATGAAACCACATCTTTCAATATATTGAATCTCATCTCGCTGGATTCTTTCTGCATCAATTCACGTACAAAATTGTTCACGTATTCAATTGCACGATTCACAAAAGCACACACTTCTTCACTTTTCTTCAATTTTGTAGCTATGCACTCACGCAGACGTCGTAGGCCTTCGAATGTAGCCTGCTGCATGACGAATGTTGGCGTAGCGTCGAATTTTCTCTTCTTCTTGCACGGCTCCTTCTCTCCATCTTGCACCTCTTCCTCGATGGTTGACAGTCGCACCACAGGGAGTTGTGGCCGTTCGTCGATGAATATTGCCCTCGATCCGTACGAGGTGGTGAAGACGATGTCGTGGGATGGCAGGAAGAGTTTTGATCCGGTTCCAGGATTTTGCGCCAAAGAGTAGGAATTTTCGAGATATCCGGTAATTGCTTCCATCTTCTCAAGGAAAAGCTCCCAGTTTGCCGCATCAAACGTGACGTGCTTGAGGGGTGTCCCATGGCTGCCGAGCTTGACGACGGGGCGGTATATTCCTCCCGAATATTCTAATCCGACAAAGGCTCTCTTGGAGTCAGACTTGTTTAATGCGTAAGTGGTCGAGAATAGTAAGTTGGGTAAATCACGAGCCAATTTCACCGCTCTGGATCCGTTACGTGACACAGGTGCACCAGGTGGAGCCATATTCTCCTTGGCAGCTTGAGCGTCGTTGTTAGACTCGAACGGTTGAGATTCAGGAATGTTAAAATCAACCACCTGAGAATCGGGGATGTTGTCGCCTAGCTGGTAAGCAGCAACGTCGTCGAAAGCAGCGGCAGCGGTGGCGAGGGCCTCGTCCTCGATGTCAGCTGAAGCGGCGGCGAGGGTTATGAGATCGGCCATCTTGAATATGGAGTAATCAGCAATCGGACTAGGCTCGCGGACTCGATTATGTCGACTGTGTGCCCGTCAGCGTGCGCGCGAGCCCCTTATACCCTCATCCCTCCTCTTGCAACATGTCGTGGTGGAGGAAGAATGTTGTAGAGAGAAGGGGAAACGAGTCACGGCCCGTCAACGGTTCTCTCGATGACTCATTGCTCGAGCATCTCGAGAGTGACCGTTAGTGCAACATGAGCAGATGAGTGATAAGACGCATGTGAACCGAGTCTTGCAACGGAATTAAGTAACGGATGGAGATATCGATATCATATAAACATCGTATAGTTCTGCGTGAGCGGTTGACACGTGCAGGAATTCCGAGACGTTACGCTATATGGATAAGCGATAAGACGTATGTAACCCGATGCTTGCAGAGGAATTTAGTGACCGTTGAAGATATTATATAAACATATTTTTAGACGTTAAGATTCATAATTATCTTATCTCGACTACTTACCAACCGTTTGTATGCTCAGCAACGACGGAGGTTGAGCTTGGGGTCTCAAATTACCCTTGGTATCGGGATACTATTTGCATCGTGGTATTTTTCAGCCGTTATTTCCGGCTTGCTTGATAATTGAGCTATTTATCATTCGATAAGATATGATTTACTCCAAATATCTCCGTTACAGAGAAACCGTTGCAAACTTTTTTGAGTGAGAGATGATTGTTATAATGCTTGAATGGTTTGACTAACTCTCTTCATATGTTTTCGAGGGTGTGGGTGAATAACAAGAGATAATTTGTATATTTGTCAAATTTATTCAATATAATAAGGATTCATACATATATTACATATCGGAGATGTGTTAATTGAGTCTCGACTGACAGGATTGTACACACGAGCCCGAGCCCACCGAGCTTTCTCGAGGAAATTTATAAACTCTATTCTTCATCACGCGTGCACGTAATTTCTTCATCACATCGCACCTGAATCGCGCAACGATCTCATCGTTTGAGCGGGTGTTGGAAGAAAAGATGCGCTGAAACGCGCGTAGAGTACCACCGCTGCACATAAAATACAGAAACATAATACAATATTCACCACAAACTTGCGAGTCATAACTCTGCATCGATTTCTTGTTCCATTCGTAGCGGTTGCAGTTTCTCTTGAGACGGTCGAGATGATGTGGTGAAGAGGGTGGTTGACCGTAGCTGTCGAAATATTTGCCATGTCCCCTCCTGTCAATGTAGATCCCAATCCAATGAGAACCCGGTTTGTTCGCCGTATCCAGATTCGAGATGATGGCGGCAGGCAAACTCAAGGTCTTTGGCACGTGATCGGCTGCGTAGACACCAATTGAGTTTGCCTCCAGGCCTCTAATCGCTCGCATTACCTGGCGTGTGTTCATCGCTGGTTGTGGACGTGGATGTAGATTCACTCGTCGGACCGTCGATTATGTCGTTGACACCCTCCTCGCCGAGGGGAAATTGGGGGCGGTCGTGCGGGCTACGTTTGATGTAGTCCACTGTATCACGGCCTGCGAGAGTTGCAGTTTTTCTTGAGAGTATTTCGTGGTACATTAGGGCAAATCGAACGTCTTCTTTCTGAATGTCGGGTCGGTCTCGAATCTCAATCGGTAGAATTGAGCGAAGCCACTTTCTGATCTGTTCAGCGTTGTGCAGAGCGCATCTGTTCTCCGCTTGATTGAATTCGTCTTTCACTGTCCTGAAAGCGTGATGAGTACACGTCGCGTTCCCGATGAATACCTTGTTGAGCTGTCTGAAATTCGGTCCTCTGTGCTGCTCGAGGTTGATAATTTTTCTGCCCATAATTGACTCGAGGAACTGAGCTTTTATACGGCCAATGACGTATATATTACCCGAATTCCTCGCAATTTCGATTAACCGAGCACGCAGCTTGTCAATTGATATATCTCCATCCACCCATTCCAGTCCGTGAACTCGGCTCGTGCAGTAGTTGTTGGTAATCTTCATATCCTCCGTGAGGAGATCAAAAGCGTGCGGTGGTTTCACTATCCAATGCTGAACGATGCGGTTCGGCAGCGACACCACGGCTACTTCTTTGGGGACGAACTGCCTGGTCACATCTCGAAAACCGTGAATATCGATGGCAAAATCCATGACCATGGTTACTACCTTGGTGCGTCGATATTGTAACTGAGCAAACTGATGCTCTCTGCTGGCCAGCAGCCACCCTTATACACTCATCCCCTCCATCATCCTCTCTCCCACCTCATGCGCCAAAGTCCGTTATGATTTGCCTGCTCGCGTCGATTTCGAGGACGTTGTCGTACTCGGCGTAAACTATGCAATTGATGGTCTGCGCGAGCGCCTCGTCGAATCGGACTTCTATGCGCACGCTACCCGAGCGAACGAGATTTCAATGCGTTGCCGAGTGGGCGGATAGATCGGGAGTCAGATCAAACGCTGTGATAAAGTTTCCTCTTCTGTAGTTGAGTCGATCGATGCCTATGCCCTCGTTTGCAAAGTGAATTCCCGTGCCCGAAAAGAGCGTTTGGAAAGTATCGATGTAGAGTTGATTATTTCCGGTGAACTTTGGCTGCAGTGGTTTGCATGGAACCTGAACACCGTCGACGTATAGAGATAAGTAATTGATTCCAAAATGTTGGAAATTGAATGGGTTCATTCGTCGGTTTCCGTTGAATGCTCTGTTGTCCACGAATCCAATGATGATCCGCTTAGGTAGTTGCCCGAGAATCACGTTGTCTAATGTATCTCCGAGGATGCCCGTATGCATCGTGAAGGATTTTACCTCGACCCTGGTGATTGGGTATTTGGCCGTTGATTTGGATAGTGCGTTTGCGTGTCCCACTAATACTCCGGGACTTATTTTAACTCGACGAACCACGAGAGATACCTCTTTGATTTGAACGCTGAAGCGCCCGTCGTCGGAGGCGTCCATGAGACAGAAAGCGTCTTTGCTTCGTACCAGACGTACTCTCATCTCCACACCGTTGATGAGCATACGGTCTTGGTTGAACAAATCACAATGTAAATGGCCAATCATGTCAACAACTTTACCACCCAACGTGAAATACTGACGATAGGCTAGTCCGTTGTTTGCAGCTTCTCCCTCGGCGTTTGCAGCAGCATCGAATTTGTTGCTCGTGTCCTCTCGCCATAAGCACGATGTCAAGTGGGATTCCTTAGCTGCAGGACTATAGTTTAGCAGAGATTCCAAGTAGGCGCGGTATGGGTAGGCGTTGTTGGGTGGTGAGACAGCTTTTTGATTGAGAAATACATCAACCTGATGGAAGAGCGAGTGTAAAAAGTTGTTGATGGGCGCTGCCTTTCGATTCTCGGCTTCCGCGGCTACGGGTATGATTTTTGCTTGCACATGGAGCATAGTGTGAGCGAGATCCAAGTAATGCTCGCTAGCGGAAGGGACGACGAATTCGATTGGGGCGTCACCCTCGTCTGTCAGCGAAGAAACAGGCTTGTAATACAGAAAACTGCTGCTTTCGATCGAAGTTTGCGTCGAGGGCAGGGAAAAAATGTCCAGCTCGCTCGACATGCACTCATTCGAATGGGTATGTAAGAACGCCATGACCACTCTAGATACCGTGCGGGCCAAAGATATCCGACAAATTTCTCACTCTCGGGGTCTTCCGCTTCACAGACGATCTCCCAGTCTTCTTTTTAGCTTTGCTCCGAGTCACTTTTCTTTTCTTGAACTTACTGCTGCCACGAGAGGCTACGGTGCGCACGGATCCACGCGTTTTACGAGACTGTCGGCGTCGCTTCGCCGCTCGCGATTTATAGCCAGAACCTTTCATCATCTCTGCCAATTTCTCAGCTGCTTTCTTTTTGAGTTTCTTGCCAGATTCCTTAGCCCGGTTCTGCAGAGAATCCGTGAAATTCATGCCGTTATTCGCCACGTCGTCCAATACGTTGATGCCAGTACGCATAGCCTCTTTACCCACCGCTTTGACACCACTAGCGATGTACGGTAGAATCCTTCTCGCGAGCCCACCAAGCCAAGCACCAACACCTCGGCCGCGCTGATAAGTGGATCCAGTGAAGTATCTCTTCACACCACCACCGATTTGGTCCTCGTAATATGCTACGTAATGACTCATGATATCATTTTTAGCGGTTGCGCTTGAAATGAAGCGTAACCGTCAGAGTACCGTACTCGAATGGTATGTGCTGGCCATGTTGATTCCTTATATCTATCTCTATGCTCTGAATACCGTGCTGGAGCAGAGGGATGTAGTTAATCGGTGCAAACTGTTTGGTGATATTGCCGCCAAACTCGTATCTAGAACCGTCCAATGAGACGATTCTTAGTAATCCGGCTTGGGTGTCACCTACTGTATACGGCTCACAAATATCTGTGTAGACGAATAGCTGATCTGGTATTGCTCGAGACAACGAAGCGGGTCTTGTCCCCGCAACAATGGTGTCGGGTGATGTTTTGAATGTACCCGTGTTTCGCTGCTCGGGATCTTCGAAGCCAAAGATACGGAGAATTTTCTCGTTAAAAATCGTGTAATGCGACTGTGTGCACGAGCAATTTTGCCTGAAAACGTAAAACCCTTTCCGCAAGTCAGCAGGCTCGAATACGTAATGTTTCTCATCCATCTGCGAGCTATTGATTTCGGCGGCCAGTTGTTCAATCGTAGAGTATATACCAACCGGATAGTAGAGTTTCTGATCAAAGTCGTCCGCCAATTCTCCTCCGGATTTGTTGAAAATGTACGTGTTTTCGTTCTCTTGAATGTGCATTATCGTGCAGGGTATGTGGATTTCGGCGAGGCCAACACGCCAATCACCCGTGAGTCGAATCTCTCGGGGCAGATGGGTGGTAAAGCACGTCGTTGCATTGTCGGGATAGTATTGCATGCTGCTGTTGCTCGGCAGGACCAAGTAAAAATCGTCTTGAAATTCCATCGCGAGCCTTGAATCTCAAATCGACTCTAATTCGCTAGCTTTCACCCAACTGTTGAACTTGGCAGGATATCCGAGCCACTTGACGAGTACTTCTTTATTGTTACCACGTCCTCTGGATTTTATGACACTCTCTACTTTGAAATTCTGATCATCCGCCAAACGTTCTTTCCCAACCAAGGTGAGTTCTTCGGTATAAAAATACCCGTCGATGATCTCGTCGTTCAGGTCTTGGAGCTCGTACGTGTACAAATTCTGACGGAGTGAAACCCTGCTTATTTTCAAGATTTCTTCGCTGTAGTTTCTTTCGTGACCTTTCTCAAACGTATGTTTCGTGCGACTAATGCGTACGTAATCACCGACCGCGTATTTAGCTGTAAATCTCGCGCTTCTTTTTCGGTTGACGGTTTGGCTCAGCGCGCGGTGTTCCAAATTCTCTCTAGCCACTCTGGCGTTATAAATCGTGACCTTTACAGGCCTCATTTTCGTGCCGGTGTGCAAAGTGTGATTGTACGCGTGTAATATATCCTGTATGACGTCGATGTAGCGCTTAGTGTTTTTGTGAGTAAAATAGCGCCAGATACGCTCTTTGATTGTTCTGATGAGCCGTTCTACGCACGCGCACTTGATATCGGGATTTCTCGCAACCCTGAAACTGATATCTCGCTCCTTGAGAAGCTTCTGAAACGGGCCACCGACAAACTCCTTACCGCGATCCGATTGTAAGCAGATTGGAATGCGTCCGTTGGCACTCTTGAGGATGTTTTTGAACGCTGTTGCCACGGCCGAAGCAGTCTTATCGCGAAGTAATTCTACCCATGCGTATTTACTCAGCACGTCGACGACAACGAGGAGATAATTGTAACCGTCGTTGTATTCTTGTAGCGTTGTGAGTTGCATCAGATCGCATTCCCACACGTCGTCGATGTTGGTGACGTCATATTGTAATCTCGGGAATCTCCTGCGGATAGGCCTGTGTAGGGTATAAGCGTCTTGGTTGCTCAGCCATTTATACACTTGTTTTCTCTCTTTATCGTCCGCAAGGGGGTTACCTTTTCTGTTTACGCGTAGCAAATTCCGTGCACCCGCGTATCCAGCCTCGTGGCTGGGATCGTAATACTGCTCCGAGTAGTCGTGCATTTCTTTCTTCACAGATTCATCCTCTGCCATTTTCTGATCTTTCCTTTCGCTGTGGGTGACGCGTCTTGAGCTAGACTAGCGTTCAGGCTTGCGGCTGCTTCGGCCCAGGGATCAGGGACTGAGCGTGCGACACGTCGTTTTGCTGTATTTATGGGGTCCGTCAGCCTTTCCCCTATTCGCACGATGTTTGCGTTACCGATTAATTCGGTCGGGGTACCGGTAATTCTTATAAACTTTGCAAATTCTAGCTGCCCAACGGGCAGTGCGCTGCCATCCTCATCTCTCTCTGTTTTTCTGCCTCTTTTGACGGGTCGTTTCCGAACGACATCGTTCAAGAGCTCGACAATATTGGAAGCTTGAATCGTGTGACCGTCTATGGTAACAGTACCCGTGTCGTCCCACTTGAGCCGGTCAGGCGCTGCTATTTTCCAATGCTGTAGGAGTCTTTTTGCTCGGTTTTTGTATAACCGCGGGATATTGCTTAAAATCTCTTGCTCACTCAGAGGTGATAATTCGGATTCCGACTCGTTTGATTCCGCTGTTCCGGGGTTTTCGTTTAATCCGTCACGCAACACAAGAAAACGTCGCAGTACTTGCAGATATCGTTTGCATTTTTCGTCAACCGTACCAAATTTTTTAGTGTGGAGAATATCAAACATCTCCGAGTCGAGTCTCGAAAGCGGGTCGCCGGGTGTTTGAACGGATTCCGTGACCATATCATCAGATGGTTTTGGGGTATATGACGTTTGCGGGTCCGAGTGGTGTTGCTGGTGGCGTTGGAGTCGATCCAACGTCGTCTCGGGCACAACGACCATTTTACGGAGTCTGTCCATGTCACTGTATAAGTTTAGAAACCAGAGCGCCGAGAATTGGACTCAATAGTAACGGTAGAAACGACCCTCCGCTCTGAACAATGGTCCTCTTCTTTTTGCGCCAATCCGATGTGTTTTTATGAGCCAACTGTCGTAACACTTTTTTGTGGCGTCGGAGCCTTCTCTTTTCGTTATCTTTTAGAGATACAACACCGTGGAGCACGTTTAGAGCGCACTCGCAAATACACTTTACGAGTATCTTATCGGCTTCGCGCAGCAGCACAGTTCGTTGACGGGGATCAGCGTGTCGGAGAGCTTGTAAAATAGCGATGCGTTTCTTTGTGAAATGCTTACCGGGCAAGCGCGCGCTTTCCGATCCTGCTTCAGCCATTGTTCGCGATAAACTGGAGCATTCGACTATGTGGAGCCAATACTTGTTCTCGGATCGTAGTCCTCCTCAGGAATTTAATTTTACATACATTGGCACGTAAGCATAGTGGACTTTATCATCAGGGAAGATCCCGGTGCGGAATCTGAATTCGTCGAGAGCGTTCTGCGAAAGATCTAGAAAAAGATACGAGTGTGGCTCTCTCGTTGCGTCCAGATAAGCGTCGCGTAAGAATCGTGGATCTTCTGGACAAACTTGACGCGCTAGATGCTGTATTTGCGCTCTGTCTCGAGGGTTTTTGAAAATAACCAAATATTTCGTGTTCAAGCTAATATCTCTTTGCGCTTTGCCTTGATGAAACATATTCTGCGTGATAAAAATGACACTGATGTTTCGATGATGCGATCCCTTTGTGAATAAATCCAACACCAGGTCATTCGAGGATTCACGCATCAGGTCATCCAGGATCAGCAGTTTTTTCTTCTCGTTGTCGTTCGAGTAGTCGCTTGGTTGAGGAAGACCTTCTCGAAACTCGATTTGGATGCCGGGAATACCCGGTTTTAAATCTCTGGAGTAGGTCTCCTGCCATTCGGCGTAATAAAATAGAATTCGATCGAAGCGCACGTTGCAAATATCCGGCAAATGGGCGAGAAATCTACGGACCCACTGAGTCTTACCACATGAAGTAGGTCCGCAAATACAGCTCGTGAATGGGTGCTGCCACCTTACGTCCATCTTGACAACTGAGAGGAGGAAGGAGAATTTCGCAATTTATATCATCTACCAATGAAACTCTCGCTACGTCCGCTGGACCGAGCCATACCCGCGGGCGGGCGGGCGGCGGCGGCGGCGGCGGGGCGGGGAACGTGCGGCTATGAGCTCACGGCCGCACGCGCGCAACGCAAAGAGCTAAGCCGAGTCTCGCGTGAATAAGCTCAGGACCGCGAGGATGAGCTCTACCCTTCCGCGAGAGAGAGGAGCTTACCCACGCGTGGATCAGCTTTTTACGCGCGAGAATCAGCTCAGCCGCGTGAGTTGCGATCGTGCGTGCACGCGTGTTATCGTCGCCTAGGCGCATGGAGACTTCAATCTGGAGATGTAGGATGGTTTCAATGAAATGGGAAGCGTCATTCATGGTACGAGCAGTATTTATTATTTGCATCATCATCGTCACAATCATCAAATATATTCTCATATTTTACATTAATCTGTCCAAGTAACGTCAGATCATCGCGTATCGTCATCGCCGCGGTATCCAAACGGGAGAGAGAGAGTTGGTGAGATATAACGCCTCTTACGCAGAACTACGGTGCAAGTTTTGAATTCCTTGCGCGTTATCACGTCGTGCAAGCGTGTTCTTCTTATCGCTCTGAAATCTAATCTTATCGAGTCTAGTTCCTGGTCGGGCTCTCTGTCGAACCACTGGTCCACAAGCTGTTTTATACTACCGAGATTGATTTTCTTACTGTTATCGGAATTCAACGAGATACCCTTGACTTTGCATGTTTCGAATACTTGGCTGCTACCCGGGACAACTACCTCGTAACCGTAGAACTTGGGTCCCCCGGATACGAACGAGCGTATGTATGCGTTCTCGCCATAGCATTCCAACTCGTCGGTCATTTCCCCGAGAAACGGACCGAGGTGTGGTTTGTATTCTGTCGGATCGTCTTTGCGAGAAACGAAGATACATGAGTCCGTGTCCATGTAAAGGGTCCGTTTCCCGAGCTTTTCAATCTCTTCGTATAGCCGGAGACGCGCTTGCGCGGTGGTATAAGCAGCTAAGAGTACGTTGGTGTTGGGAGAAGACTCGACCGCTTCGTTTCGATACCGCCAGCTGACATACAGAACTTCATCGCTCGCGATCAGAATGTCGTGGACTTCTTTTTCTGGTGCGTGCAATAATTTCATAAGTGCCCTGCGTGATTTCACTATTTCGGTCTGTAGCAAGTTGTCTCTCTGCCCCCACTTCCCCCAGAACGAGTTAAGCGCCATCTTGGCAACGGAGCGGAGCCCCGGATTGTGCTCGATCTTGTCGATATCCAGTTTGATTCCCTCGGCCCGCTCGTACTCTTCTATGTATCGCTTTTTACTAGCCTCATCGACGCATCCAGGCGGAAACCCGCTAGCCTGCTGTTTACTCTTCAACAACATATTCACATACTTGACAAACAGGCCCCCCTCCCCCGTGACGGGGTCAAACTGCGTGATCTCATATTGCCATATGACGTGTATCTCGATAATCCGGTATCCGAGCTCGATAGCTTTCCTGAGTTCGTCAACCACCCACTCGTTTTCGAACGTCCGCTGATCGATGTTTTCGTGATTACAATCTTCTTGACGCATCTCCTGACAGCATGAGCGACACAATGCAAAGAGTAAGCGACCGTGCATCTTGATTGGAAGGAGTGGTAGGTACAAGTTGCGCGGCGGTAATACTCGACATTTGACTACGCCTTCGACTCGTGATAAATCATTGTTGTCTCCGCCCGTCAGAGCGTCACACTCGCGCCCGACGTATATCCTGCGCGGATGCCCGATGGGGTATTTACCTTTTTTGTTCACAGAGGGGTACAGCGAGGTTACGTCATGGTAGCAGATTATTTCATTTTCTTTGACATCGTAATGCGTCACGAGATTTTCAGTGCGGCCACCGAAGAATGTACCCCTAGCATTCAGCGTGATCTTACTCATTAGGGGATGGCTTGAGACGTAATCTCGAATGCCGGGGTCGTTTTCTTTAATTTTGTCGAATTCGCATTCCCACATCTCGCGCACCGTATACCCGAAAGATTCCATCCGTTTGATTTTAGCTTGAGTGCTTTCATAGACCTCGTCGTGTGACCGCCCGGAAACGACTCTCCTGCTGCGATTACCGTTAAAGCATTTAAGACATCCGTGATAAAAGCACCCCTGATATTCAAACACTGTACCCTTACTGTTGTTGGGATCCAGGTTCGGTAAGTAGCCGTCGACGGTGAAACCTTCGGGTAATCTGTACTCTCTCGCTCGACCAGCGTGTATAATCTCTCTATTCAAATCCCGCTCGCACGTCAATAACCATTCCAAAGACTTTTGAGAATGCTTGTCACCCCTCCTATAACCGCCGCGTGGGATTATAGCTATCGTGTTTGGCTTCAAGAATTTTTTCCGGAAGAGCAGATTACACGCGGATGCGATCGTGACAGCTGAAGCGAACGGGTCCGTGTCACCTAGTTCGAGGAAGAATTTTCTGAACTCTCTGCATGCCCCACGCAGAATCTCAACGTCCATATTGCAGTATTCAACAATCTCATTCTTGAAAACGAAATAATAGTTTGGTTTCGTAGCGTTGTACCATTCGAAAAATTTTTCTCGCTCACTGGGTGACATTGTCCCAGGGGAATAAAATTTTTCGTCGGGCAGCTCTCCTTCATATATCCAAGCGTCGGGACTAGTAAATAAATGCGGGAAGTATCCCTTCTTACTGCTCTCGGGCAAACCAAACGTCTTCGGACAGAGACTCAACCTGATGTGGAAAAAGTTCAGGCTGTCGATGAATTTTGTGTCTCGTACTTTCATACTTATAATTTTGTTCCCGCAGAGTATCACACTGGGTAGTGGGTGTTCCGAATCAGATACTAATCTTTTCAAAATGAATTGTCCGTCAAAATTACCGCTATTGTGCCCAATCACAATTATCTCTTTGAAAGCCGTTTGCTTCCGCACTGTGAGATCAATGAGCTCTTTCACGGGATCTATCTTGAACTCAAAGTACCTCGGACCGCACGTATCGCAATTATTCTTTATGTCATCGCCGCGATCTATACAATCCGTGCATACTTGATGAGCGATTATGAGTACCACCTCGTGTTCGGTTGTGGTCTCGTGACCATTGTGTTTTTTAACCTGCTGAGTTTCGCAATCGTAAATCGCGTAGCAGTACTTGTGAACAGTCGTATCCGGTTTGATAGGCTGGACGTAACACAGCTCGTTTGGGGAATGCGCTGTATGACATTGCTTACAATATTGAACACCGCACTCGTGCCTCCTATTATAAATATTTACAGTCCTGAAACAGCTCTTGCAAAGCTTGAGAACGTCACACAATTTTTTATTGTCTTTTTTGTAACTACCATCTGTTTTGTGTTTCTCATAGCAGTCGCGACCGTTGAAATATCTGTCGCAGTCATGGCACTTGACGAGTTCTGTATTTTCTGTCGGACAAGCGGGTGATGAGAAACACCGCGGACAAGATTTCTTGCATTTGTGTTGATTGACTCGGAAATATCTAAAATTACAGTGCTCGCAAAAGAATTTTGCCTGTACAATACCCGTTAGATTGACAATGGTATCAAAGTGCCGCGCTCTGCTGTTGTACAAAAGATTGATCGCGCCCACGGGTACACAACGGATATCCACATATTTTGTGCCGTCGAAAATCGCCGAATCACCCGTGCCCATGTTCGCCTCGTCGAAAACCCTGATGACTATACCTTTTGCGGCATAGTATTTCTGAAATTTTCTGATTTCGCGCATTCCGCAGCCCCCTTCGGGAACGACTACGCCTGCTTCGATACATAGTAGTCGCGCGGAATCTCCCTGGAGTTGTCTACGCCCGTCACGGATCGCGTTCCACGTTTGGATGGATTCAGCTGTCCCGATGTTCTTTTTGTCCAAGTGGGCTTCCCCCACAACGAGAGCTCTGGGTAAACACAACTCGTCGTCATCGTTCCGAATCGCCACGACCGACTTAGACCTGACAACATCTATGGTGACTGGTTTCCGTGTCCCCGCGCCTGCAGTCATGTCGACGTATACTGCTCGCACCTCAAAAGTCTCGTCGAGTTCGCAATTATCGTTACTCTGACTCAGTCGCTGGATCAGATTCCACAAATCGGCGTGTGAAAAATTATTTCGCGGACGCAGGGACATTCCACCGGCACCACGAGCGAAGCGGTCACACCGAACCGACACACTCACGAGGTCGTTTTCGTTACCCATCAGCGAAACTAAATACGCGTGAATATCTCTCATAGCCATCTCGTACCAAATCAATGAATTTATATTCTCGTTGGGGCGTTCGTTTACCCGCATCGAAAAGTGTCTACCCATGACCCCGAATCTCCGAACGGGGCGATCGTTTTGACTCATGATTGTGAATCTCTCTCCCGGAGGACGAATGTCAATATTGGCGTCTTCGTCATCGTCGTCGTCGTGGTCACCCCGTCCCTCGTCACTGTCACCACTATATCTGTCACTATCGTATTCGTATTCGCTATCGTATTCTTCGTACTCGCTATCGGATTCTCTTTCACTATTGGAATCGGAATACTCGCCGTCAGCTTGTTCCCCGTTCTCGTCATTGTCGTCGTCGTCGTCGTCGTCACCGTCGGTCACGTTGTGCTCTCTATTTCTGTCGTCAGCGGTTTCGCCGCCGCCAAGCTGAATGACGGGTATTTCCCCTCGTGCAAACTGAATCACCGACGGTCTTACTTGTTGCGGCTGCTGAAAGGACTCCTCGGCTTCTCTCAAACCTTGTCCATCGACTTCTCGGATTACAGGTGATAGTCTAACCCGGAGGTCGAGTGGCTCGTCTTGCAAAACTACTTGATTTCGCGTGGCACTCAGATCCAGCGGCGTATCCTGGGGATCACCACCCCACGCGAGAGCCAAGCGACCTTCATTCCTTTGAGCTGTGAGGAATGATATAGACGAAATTGGTTATTTATGAATTCATTAAATTTAAATTTGAACCGGAAAATTTATTGCTACTTCAACATAAAATGTTTACAAAAATACAAAATATCGTAACTCTATCGAAATAACAGATAAAATATATCGAGAAGAATACAGTTTTCAGTCTTCGGGAATTCCATGAAGAACCTCGCGCACGGAATGGAGGAGATCCGACAAATTTTGCTCCTGATAGAGAGCCGAATTCGGGTCTTCCGATTGGTCATAAAACCATCGGATCTCCTGCGCTCTCGGAGCCCAAATGACTCTTCTAATACTAAACTCGAGAAAATCTTGGTTAATACCTTGCAGCGGAGGCACTCCTTCGTTGATCCACTGACGTACATCTTTTGTCAGGAACGAAAACAGAAAGAGAAATGAGATATTAATAGTGATTCAACAGAATAGATGTTTTTGCGTGAATGAATGAAGTTGATACTCACATTCATTGAGGTTACGTTCGTTGATGTAATGCTCATGGAATGCAACCGGGTATGCCACACCATGTCTGTGTAGATCGAATCGAGCTTGTCTGGGTGTAACTACGCTCTGAGCCCAGAAGCTCCTCAGCAGCTCACGATCCTCCTCGTTGTACCCAAAACGTGCCTCGCGCTCTCTGATCACGTTGTTGAGACTGATACGTGGCTCGACATATCCCTGTGCTGGGAGAAGTTGTCCGAGTAGGGCTCTTTGCGAGAGGTGCCACTCGCGTGACCACATCGGGTATTGGGTGTCGTTGGCGATGACCTCCAAGGCATCTGCCCAGTCCTGCTCTAAAGCTCGTGGTGGTTGGCGATTCAATTCCCCGATTGGTATCGCAGCTGGGACAGGGCCGGGATTTGCGGGGTTGTCACCCTCATCCTCGCTGGAATCGCTGCTTTCATCAGCCGGGATTTGATGTTGACCCCTCATTCCTCCCACGGGCGCTGCAGGGCGTTCTCCTGATTCTTCTTCTGAATCGCTGCTGTACCTTATCAACCCAGCGGCGGCATCCCGCAGAGAAATGGGGTAGATGTCGCGGACTCTCTCGTGGAATTGCGCTCTCGCAACAGGTTGTTGCGGGAGAGGTCGTTCCGCGGCAACCTGTTCCACGATTTGTCCATCCTCGTCGGGGCCACTGCTAGGCCGAGAGTCCGATTCGTCGACGACCGCCCTTGAGTCATCGCGGCGCTCCCGCTCCTCTTCATCTTCCGTGTCAACAACGAGCACGGATTCATTGTCGTCATCGTTGTCATTTTCATCTGCACCATCATGCCCCAGTTGTGCTGTAAAATAAAGGAAAATCACATGAGAAAATGCACGCATTATTTAAAAACGTTCGATAAGTCGGAAACTCACGTTCAACTTCCATCGGCTGTGGCTCGTTATCGTGAACCACACCATTTCCTTCGCCGACAACATCGACGTCCTCATCCTCGGAATCGGTAACGTCAATGGCCCCCTCCTCCTCATCATCATCATCATTATTATTATCCTCTTCCCCCTCTTCCTCCTCCTCCTCCTCCTCCTCCTCCTCCTCCTCCTCCTCCTCCTCCTCTATACTCGAGAGATCGGAGTCACCTCCGACCCCCGAATCATTCTCGAGACCCATCATCTCGTGGAGCTCCGCCACGGCCCTGTCAATGGCGGGCCCGTCCACCACGATAACTTCATCGTCATCGCTGTCGTCGTCGCTGTCACTGTTATTATCACCCGCGTCGGCATCTTGTAGGAGACGCTCGAGAGCTGGAACACAAAAGAAGAAAATCATTCATTAAATGCATAAAAGAATCTCATTCATATTCATAAAATCCCAAACGTTGAACATCCGCTTCGACCATGCGACAAATATCGACCATACGGGATTCCGTAAAAAACAAGCGCACGATGGATGGCCCTGACAGGTCTCTACAGGCCTCCGTAAAAACAAACGCGCGATGGAAGGGCTTTGCCTGGTCTCTACGGGCCTCCGTAAAAACTAGCGCGCGATGGATGGGACTGACACGTCTCTACGGGCTTCCGTAGTCGAGTCTCTCTCTCCACCTTCTCCACCTCCATCTATCCCCACTAGCGCGCTGATTCCACCCGAGCAGACACTCTCTCTCTCTCTCTCTCTCTCGCCACGGTGTAACTACGTTGCGTAGTGGGGGCGCGAAAATTGAAAATATAAATATTGGAATTTTGGATTTCTGACACCAGTTTTGGATATGCCCCAAGTCAAAATAAAGGCTCGAACCCAAAGGGTTACGTGCACTCAGAATTGCGATTGGAGCTACAGGGACCGAGTTATGACCCAAAATGTGATTTTTCATCCAATTTTTCCGCGAATAAAAATTAAAAATGCAATATGGTTGAATGTAAATGCATATACTCGCGCATACACACACTCACGGTTCAAAATTGGTAGCGCGCGTTCGTTTATTATTGAACTGACGACTGACAGTCGCGGTTACTTAACTGACTAGGCAATTGAAAGACGGCACGTCTGAATGTACTTTCGTTAGCGAGGTCGCCGTTACTTATCGGTCTAGACCGTTTGTTAATAGAAGCATTCGAGTATATGGATATATATATATATATATATATATATATATATACACACCCTATCCCACGCGTGACACGCACACACTCACACCGGAAGCGCGGCTGCATTCGGAATGCATCACGCGCATTGGCTGCACCACAACTCCTTGTGCAACGCGGATTGGCCCCCGGAAAACTCACCCACCTATAACCGCACTCGACACTCGCGCGCGGGAGGTATCATCTAGTTTGTATGCTTCGAGCGCCGGGTCACTTTATCATAATTGAATTTTTCATAATAAAATTGTACTTACCGAGAGCCTCGCGGTACTCGTTCATCAACTCTTCGAGAATCGGCAGCTGCTCCATCCTCGCCTGGAGAATGTAGTCCCCGACGAGCATAAGGACGTACCGCGACCGCATAAATATGGGATGCAACAGTCGGGCGATGCGCCTAAATGTGCATCGCCCCAGCAGCACCCGAAACTCCCTGAGGAGGAAGCTCAGCGAGACATCCTCTCGCCGAACTCGCCTTCTCCACTCGCGGTTGCACCGCCGCCACACACCCGCGTTATCATATCGTAGGCGTTCCGCCAGGGCGAGGACTGCCTCCCGAAGCTCTTCTACAGGGCTTGCCATTTTTTACTAGCGGTGTCTTGCGTTCAAGATTTGTCACGAGACTGACCATTGCAGGGCATTTGGCACGTGTAAAGAATTACCCTGCTCGCGAAATCCCCGCCCACGAATATGCTTACTCAAAACAATAATCGACGCTTAGCCCAAGGATCGACACGTGCGGATCGTTACTCAAGGATATGACTCACTGAGATTTTGAAAAAGGTACACCGAGATGTATCATATACGAGAGCGAGAAGAGATTATTTTGGCATTCACATCCTGATGTGAAGGGTTATTCAAGAAATGCTCCATAAATTCCATCGCGATAAGGCCATACTGCCCATTCATTCATATGTACGGATACATAATACATATATTGCCGGGGTGAAACATGAGTATCGATAAGTCCCAACGGTTTCTGAGCAATGTGAAATATTTCCAAACAGAAAGCGATAGGATATTATTCCACTGTTCATATCCTGGCCGAGGCGTCAAATGATATGGGTAAGATGATCCATAATCTAGCATCCGATAAGCCTATCGGCAATTATTTTCTTCACGCACGTGTGCGAAAATATTGAGAGTATAATATCTTTGCCGCGTAAAATTCAGAGGGCCGGTAAGGCAGATTACGCGGTACCATGGGTGGATATGATTACCGATGCTCTATTATCGACAGAGGGGCGCTGCGATCGCTCTCTGGCCCAGGATTCAAATATTACAACTATTCACTCATATACGCTGGTATATGGACCAACAGCGTGAGAATATCACCTGACGCTACTATATATATATATATATATATATATATATATATATACACCGTGGCTTATATATAGCTATACACACGGCTACACCAGCGGGACCTCGCCCATCAGCTGTTCGGTCCCATATTTTGTTTACCACCCCCACCACCTGACCTTGACCACTGATTATCAACAATCTAAACATTGCGTGAACTCAGAGTACTACTCGGTCACACCGTAATGTGTATATCTATATATCCCGGCGATATATATAGCTATACACACGGCTACACCAGCGGGACCATCAGCTGCTCGGTCCCACTTTTTGTTTATCACCCCCACCCCCTTTATTATAAACAATGCGTAAACACCATCAGCTGATGAGATAACACCTTACGCCAGCCGCTCCCAATGTTATTACCCCCTCCTTATCGCCGTGACCCACTAACCGATAGAGATAAGGAAATACTACGCCACACGCTGACCTTGGTGACGTCAGCGATAAGATAAGCCCCGACGCTCGACTCCCTCACACCACCGCGCTGATAAGATAAGAGATAAGCCACTCGGCGAGACTGCCCCACACCACCGCGACGTCACTGATAAGATAAGATAAGCGATGACGTCATTTGTTATGTCTCGCTATACCGGTACTCATACTACTCCGACGGTAAATTTTCGAATGTAGTTTGGACCATGTACCATTGTGGTCTCAAAATTTTTCCATTCAATCATGGGTCTCTGTCGTTGTTCTCACTTCAAGGTATCATATTCATCAATCTATCTATCACAACTACACCACGAAATTTGAATTCTGAGGTGAGAAATTTGAGTTCTCGCATACTGGCAAATTTCGCACGAGAATCCTACATTTTTTCCTTTAAAATACTGTGATCTCATTTTTGAAGCTTCAAGTGGTGTTTATAGCTATTAGTACACTGAGTTATACAGATTTGTCACAGTAATAAACGTTCACAACCGTGATTTGAGCAAAATTCATGTCGTGGTATCGACTTTTTCAGTTAAAATATGCATTTTTCAGCTACTTTTCGATGAAAACTCATAACGTCTCAAATTCAAATTCGAGCTTCTCTGCATTTCTTTTGGCTATACAACTGATGAAAACAGTTAGTTTTGGATGTTATCTACCTCATCTGATCATGATACGCATCAATTTATGCGTTTTTGGACTCTACTTTTCGAAATTCTGGAGTTGACTTTTTCGAACAAAATGACTCGACTTTCGGCCGTTTTTTCGACTTTGAGCTAGGTGTGGGGTCCAAAATGACTCTGTACGTGTTTGACTGGGTACCTGTGTGTGTAGTGAAAGTGACCTGTTGTGTTTTGTGCTGAGTTTCGGTGATCTGTGGCGCGGGTGATGTGTCTCGCGGTGAAAAGTGGTTTTGGCGTGTGTAATCTGGGTGCACTGCGGTGCAAGTTATAGCTCCGGAACAAAACGTCCGATCGAGCTGAAATTCGAAAGGGTGGCTCCTTACATGATAAGGATGATGACCCAAAAAAATTGTTTGAGAAATTTTGAAAATTCGGGAAAAAAAATTTTGCAGTTTTGCGAGTCGGTCGTAAATCGATCCGAGTGACGCACTGTTTATTTTTTTAGCTGATCTCGCACAGTAGCTCTCTTTTTGAGATTGTACGGGATCAGTCATTGTATTCTGCCTCCAAAGGAGTATTATATACTCTACTTAGATTTGCTGGCTATACTATGTGACAGTGTTGCCCGCTTTCGCTGACTCTGTTTTAATTCATGGTGATAATGGGGTAAGTATATTATAATGCTTTGAAAGTAAGTATAATTCAATTGCGGAGTTGCCGTTTCAATCTTTGCTCAATCCAGGCTCTCGATGTCGAATCTCGTCGTTGACGATGATCGTCAGTGCCTGAGTGGCTGTCAATCGGGCACAGTCTCCACGAAACTTCTTTTCCATTTTCTTAATTTTGATACCTATATTACCATGTTCATTTTCGGTAAGATCTCGCGACGCGTGTGTTGTGTTGAAAGTTTGTGTTTCCAGTTTCTTACCCGGTGTTTGTGTGTGTTTCTTTTTGATTCTAGAATCCGTCTGGGACTCTCTGGTCGACGATGAGGAGTCGACTATGGTCCCACCTTTTCGTGGTTCGGGCCATATCCCATTTTGTAAGCTTCGCCTGCGAGTGATGTTTGAGCGGCAAGCCGCTATTTCGGGCTATGTGCAGCCCGTTGGATACGACGTTTTGGAGGGTACTGCTTTTGGCGTTATCGAGTATCCTCTCTTTGAGGAATACCTCGACTGTCGGTGTTGCCAGATGGTGAGTGTTACCCTCAAATTGGCCTCTACGTCCCCTCTGTTATCCAGTGTGATGGATTTGGGTTTGTTTCAAGTCTTTCCGAATGGTTGTTGTATGGGCTCGGTCTTCTCGGCCTGTCCTGCGCTACGGTTTTAGTCGCTTCGGAGGGGGTGTGTTCGCGATGCTCAGCTCCGGGCAGATGGAAGTTCCTGTGTGGTGTGGGTCGTGTGGTATTATGAGTGTCCACCTCCCTATCTATTTCACGTGTGAACCGTTCGTTATAAACTTTCACCGGTGCTGTTTTCTTTGTGTGTAGGTTGGGATCCGCTTATATCGCGTTCCGGGACTCCTAATGCCATTGGAGCTCGTCGTACAATCTCGTTATGCCTTCTGTCGGGGGTTCCGTCTTACCGCTGTCCCGCTTTTCACCAAAATTGTGGTGACCAAGTGGGATTGTCCCTGTGGTATGGTGAGTGTTCTATTCTCTAGGTGTTTGATCCCGGTCCGGTTCTGATCTAACTTTGTTGTTTCAGAAATGGGCACTGGTTCTCCTACGTGCCTTCACTGACCGGCTTCCGCGTCGGGACGTACTTCAATTATGGTCACGATCTTACCGTATTCTCACCCAACACTTCGTCGGGTTTTGCCACGGGATGGCCTACACTCGGTCGATGTATTGTAGTGGGTGTAACGATGTGCGACTACTCAATATTATATTTTCAGAGATTGTTTCTACTGAACCCGTGCGTTATCTGACTTGCTTGTGAATATCGATGGCTCAGAACCAAAAGGAACTATCTGAGAATGTCTGATTTAAACGGAACTATCTTGTATCAAATTCAATACAAGATAGTTCCGTTTGAATCAGACATTTCCAGATAGTTCCTTTTGGTTCTGAGCCATCGATATGTTTCGGTCGGTTTTTGAGTGTCCATCCTGTTGTTCATGGATTTCGCCAATTGATGTACCTTGGTTCTCAATTTCGTGTAGTAGTGTAATTGATGTTACCTACATTCAGTGTTCTTGTTCATTTTGTTCCCTACACCTTTTTTTTGAATGACTCTATTTATCTCGACCAAACTCCTTACTTGGTTCCGAAAAATTTCAAGTCTTCACTAGAATAATTAACTAAACCTGACGATCGCTGGTTTGTGGAGGTGATCTTCCGCGTTGGCAGTACAGGTGAGGCCTTTTTTTCTTCTTTGTTGCTGGTGCGATCCGACGGCGGGCGTCGTGGCACTTTATGCGCGCTGTTAGCTATGTGCTCGTCGTCCGTTGTGATCCGACGGCGGGCGTTTTGACAGCTGGGGTATGGGCGCGCTTGAAGATGAGCTCGCTCGACGGGGTTTCATGGGTGGTTTAGGTGCGCGCTTGTGGCTGCGTTGAGGGCGGTCCATCATGTGGTACACTTGGTGTAGTAGACCCATTGGGATCCCCTCGTCCGCGTTTTCCTCCAGGTCCACTTCCTGGGCGTCCCCTGTACAGAATATCAAGCGCATAGTTGTAATAATTGTTATGTATGGCGCTATAATTTCACTCGCAGCTTTTAAAATTACAAATATGAACATTGCTATAGCCGATGCTATGGCCAGGTAAAATGGCAGATTATTCTGTAGTTCTGTAAAATTGTGCGATATCGCCTTATATTTACTCATGTCTCGAGCCTTCGCGATTATGTCGCGCAAGCTCGGTGCTGCCTCCAGTGCCTCGACATGCGCCGGGCTGAGTCCTTCTTGCTCTTCCTGCCAAATTTCCTCCATGATGTCGTGGATGCGTGGCGTGTTGGGCTCCTCTGGTTTTTTGCGAAGCAGGTCCGTGCTATTCAGGTCCAGCTTTTGGTATACGGGGGATGTATGGCTCATCTCGATGTTTTTTGAAGCTGTCAAGCGTGCGTTTGGGGTAATAGCCATGCATCCTGGGGGTAGCCTCAATAGCCCAGTGCCGTTGATTGAGGTTGATAGATGTTCGTTCCCTCGGCATTGGATGAAGAGCCGTTCTTCCTCCAATGTCGGAAATACCCAGGTGTTTGTCTCGTGAAGGCGCATGCAATATGCGTCGTGCATTTTCGTTACACGAATGTCACAGCTGGTGATGTCCGTGATATTGCGGTCCAATGCCATCTCGATCTCGCAGGATGCTTTTGCGATGAGCTCCCTGACAGGTGGCGGGTTTTTGCAGACCATCCTGTCTCGGAGTTCCTTGCACTCGGCGAGGTTGCTGCGATGTAAGTTAATATAGGTGTTAGCTTTTAAGTCAAGGGCAAAGTTGTGGCATTTTGGGTAGACATAAGCAAATGTGCCACCCGCGCTCCGTGTACCTTTTGTAAAATTGGGAGAGTTGATGCTCTGTATAGAGTGTACTCTGCCAGATCCAGGAGTGGGATTCCCATTGAGTATATGAGTGTCTGATTTGTCAGCACAATTGAAATTGCTGTAATCTCAGAGATGGACTCGGTGTTATTGGTCCTTGGGAATCTCACTTCTGGCAATGCGTTTCTGATAGTCTCAGCTGATTTTTCGATCATCTCTGGTGTCATAAAGTGCGGGTGGATACAGCCTTGAGAAGCAAATGATACCATCTCAATCAGTGACTGAGTGTTGAATTTGTAAGTATTGGCTGCTGCCTGGATGATTTGATTTGCGTTACTGCATAATAGCTCATTGTCAATTCTGTTTGCATTGCCAGCTAAATTGCTGATTATTATTTGGAGTTTTCCTAATTTTTCAGAATTTTTCGTAAGTTCCGTTTCAATCAATTCGGTTTGATTGGCCAAAAGGTCGGCAATTTTACGTGTATCATTTGCTTTCGTCTATATAATGTTTTTGAGCTCACTCTCTGATTGCTCATCGAGTGTGCCAAAAATTATTGCCATCCCTTTTCCCATAAAAGGGAGCCAAGCTCTTCGTTGGCGGGGGTTTTTATATGCCAGAGTCTCCATCATCCTCTCTTCATCCCTGCTTGTCTCGCCGATCTGCCGGTGGATGGCATTTAGTTGTGCGACGTGAAGGTTATCTGGGCAGGACGGACTCAGCTGGTTCCACGCTTCTCTCAAGGTGGTTGCAGACTCAGATGGTTGGGTCAGCTCAATCCGCTGCACAGTTTTCCATGTTTCACTGGAAGTTGACCGCTGGGCTATGCGCTCCACCAGGAGTCCTGGCGTGTGCACCAGCGGCGTGATGAATTTACTCGATTGCGTGGGCCTGTCTGCACTGCAAAATTTTTGAACTAACGTAATTCTTGTTATTTTTAAATTTTCAAATTATTCATGCTAGGAGCCAACTTATCAGTTCGGAAATGACGCGTGCGTGGCTCGTCCCTGGGCCGGAGTATTTTCTACGACGGTCAAGGGCGAGCTCGCATTTTCCATTTACCAAGAAATATCCTCAACATTTCGTGCCTGGGCCGGAGTATTTTTACGGCTCAGGACCAACATGATGAGCGTTGATTTTCTAGTGTTAGGATACAGAATAAGAGCATTGGCTTTTTGAGCTTGGTAATTGGCCTCTGCCATTTCTATTTTAGCTTCTGCGCATCTCTCAATCTGATCAATGCGCACCACTTTCGTGACGGTGTTATTTCTCAATGTGAAATTTTTTGTTTTATAATTGATTTGGACGATTTCGTAGGGCCCTGTATATTGAGGGGCTAACTTATTTTTGACCGGTAACTTTAGCTCATAGACCAGTTCACCCTCACGAAAATGGCACGTATTTGTAGCTTTCATATCATAGTAATGTTTATATCTATAGCGTGCTAAATTTGCATGCAGTGCAGCTAAAGTTTGCACTTGCTGCAATTCAGTCCATCTGTTTTCTATGAAGTCGTCATACGTCGGCGCTTCCACTTGCTGTGTGTGTGGTCCAGGTTGTCTGACCTTGTGTCTCAGCAAAAGTGTGAAAGGCACGTGTCCGGTCGATGCATTCCCCATGGCATTGATTGAGTATTGGGCCATGGGTAGTACCTTGTCCCAATCCGAACGGTCCTTA